>CM047480.1:296314769-297566483 GCA_026122505.1 Aldabrachelys gigantea
AGACCATTAGACCCAGCTGCCTCTGTCACCAGCTTCAGCAACAGCCCATGACCTGCTGGGCAAATGCCAGGCCACTGCCCCTGAAGCCTCTTTCCAGCACAGGAGTTGACTAGCCATGTCATTGGGCCAGTCCAGGTGCTGCTCCCCCAGTGAGCCTTGTGTCAGTGGGCCTGGTTATCATTAGGGCATCTGAGGTTTGGCTTTAACTGGGGAAATAAATGGGTATTTATCCAATAAACAGTGGAAAAACACCAGCAATGGTTATTTGTATCTACACGCTTGTCTATACCGAGTGGTAAGACTATGGAGGGTGATTTCTAAAGCGCACTAACGTGTTGCATATTAGTTGGTCCCTGTAGACCCTGTTGGTGAACACAAAACGTTCCCTAGAGCGCTTGGAACGTTACAAAGAGATTACTCATTACAGTATGTACAAAGGGGGAGCCCCCCAAGCCCCAGATCTTTGGACATCTGTGCAAAACTCAAAATCTGCTAAAAATAAACCTGAAAAAATTAAATGAATAAACTCCGGAAAACAGCAGCCCTAGTGCTAAGGGTGCACTGTCAGTGATTCTCAGGCGAAGGCAGACGTATGGCCCTGTTGTTGATCCCATGATACCTTCTTGGGAGCAGAGCCTGTCCATCGGGCTACAGCTGTGAGCCATCATGGAGGCGGTGACTGGGATAGTGGGGGACAGAAGTGCCAGCTCCTGAGAGCCAGAGTACAGTTCGTTATCAGCCTAGATCTGCACCCATTGGTGCAGCATGGTATCTGATCCCAGGGCACAAAGGCCCGTGGCCGCATGCCCACCCCAAAGCCCAGCCTGCTGGCTGATTGACACAGTGGCATGGATCGCAGCCCCACAGAGGATGCGTGTTCTGCTGATGCAGTTGGAGGTGAGATGCTACAGTTACAGCCTTGTGTGCAGGGGAGAGATGGGATTGGGAGTGGAGCGGAAACAGGTAGATTGTAGCCCTAGAGCAAAGGGAATTGGTGAGATGGGAGAAGCTTGAGACTTTGTCTAGGATCAACCTTCAACTTGCAGATAGGCCTGGCTAGAGCCCCTGCGCAGATCAGGGGGGCACTCTTTACCCTCCGTCTCTCCCCTGGCTCTAGCACTATGGATAGCGCCACATGTGAGCTAAATAACCCCGGGCTAGTCTGGAGGAAGGATGGTGTTGTGGTTAAGGCACAAGCCCAGGTGTCAGGACTTTTGAGTTCTGTTCGCCGCTCTGTCCCTGACCTGAATTGTGATTCAGCGTACAGCCCTGTCTCTCCCAGTCCCTCGCTTTCCAGTCCAGGGGAGCCGAGAGGCTCAGTTTGTTAATGGACTGAGGACTTGAGAAGCTCAGGCAGAAGGTGTTACAGGCAACCACTGTGTCACTGCCTTCCCTGGATTCTGCCAGGCTCCCTGCTTCTGTTAAATTCTAGGCCCCAAGCGTCTTCCCCCTCCTTGTTCATGCTGCTACATGGCTGATGCCTGCTTCACTTGACACACAACCCGTGTCTGGCTTAGCCACATACCTGAGCAGAACACGAGATCTGTGCCTTGTCCATCATCCAGCTCCAAGAAGACTCAGCAGGTTGCTGTGCATCCTGACCAGGTCAGTGAGTGTGCCGAAGTATAGTGCAGGCCAGTGCGTGGCCGTACTTCTCTCTTGTTTTCTAGGCCCAAACTTGAGGTGCCAATGATTTCACAGTGGATCCAGAAATGGAGGTCCAAGTCGGTGTCCTAGCAGTTTGTGCTACTGCAGGCAGGGCGCGGTGCTGCTGGCTGTGGGGACCCATTGGTCGCTCCACAGCCAGCGGGGGTGTTAGTGGTTTGAACTCTGTAATTCAGTAAAGATGGCAAGGCACACAGATACTGCAGGAGTGGGGGGCCAGAGATAGATGGGCTGAACTGGACAAGGTGCCCATCACCACCACGTAAAGGCAGCTGCTTATTGAGAACTCCAGGGGAGTAATACAGGAATGCCCATTTCTGTGTATTTAGTCAGCAAGGAGAGGCTGTCCTGCTACCTCTGATGGAGCTGCTAGCAGTTGGCACCCAGGCAGGTTCAGTGAGAACCATCCCTGCTCACCAGCTGTGCAAGGGATCCCTCAGCTTGTCCCCCACGGGAGCCTGTAGTTCCTCTTCCTCTCCCCACTGCTGTCTTAGGAGTTCCACCAGCCTGAGCTGATTTCCTGCAGCGCTGGGAATGAGATGCTCACAAGGCTGCAGTCGAGCAGGCAGCCTCTTGCGGTGCTGCGTCAGCCACGGGACTGTGGTGAAACGTAGCAGCTTAAGCCTGGACCCTGGGCTGGCGAGGAGTTAGACATTGAAGTGAAGCATGGCTGCTCAGCTGCTGAATGTGGGTTCTGGTGGGCACCACCACCCAGACAAGCCTTACCCCTCATTTGCCCCTTGCCAAACCAGGCAAGGGCTGCAGTGGGGTTTCTGGGCTCATGGGCTGCCCCCACCATATGACCAAGGGCAGAATATTTCCTTCTCTTCTCTGTATCCGGGACCCACCATCCTCTGCTGGAGGCTGTTCGGCAGGTACATAGCACTTTCCACCTTCACTGAGCAGTAGGCCTCTTCCCATCACGTCATGTCCGTTCCCCTGCCCGTACGGGGAGTGGTCCCCCATGGGCTAGGCTAGAGGTTTCTCTAGGTTTAATTAAAAGTGAAGGAACTCCCTTGCCTGGGAAGATGATTTCAGAATCTGATCCACCTCAAGGCTGGGAGAGTTCTTCATATTCAACCTTTCTCTGTTTGCTTCGTTACTCCTCACTATGACCCCTCCCTCTGGCGTCTTACCCTTGCTCAGCCGCACTGTGGACTTAGCTCTTCTAATCTCTCCTTATGAATCAGTCCCTCCAGCCCCCTGATCGCTTTCCTTGTTCCCTGACTTTCTTCTGATTTGTCAATGCTGTTCAAAGGCCTTCGCTACGAGTTACCCTCGCAAGCCCTTTGGTAGCTGGTCAGTATCATTATCCCCATTTTTCAGATGGGGAAACTAACGCTCAGAGAGAGGAAGGAACTTGGCCAAAGCCAGAGGGAATTGACATCAGAGCCTGGGTTGGAACACAGGAGTTCCTGCCTCCCTGCTCTGTGCTCACAGCGTTAGATGAAGCTGCCTCTCTCAGAGCCGCCTCCCCTGCACCCAACTTGAGCAACAATCTCAGCCTGTTGTTCAAGAGTCCTGAGTCACATCTCTGACACAGAGACTGGCTGGCCCCAGTGATTTTCAAAGAGTCTCTTGTCCTTGTGAGGTTTGCGTCACTGGGCCGTGGTCCCAGCAAAGCTCCGCTGCTGCTGAGGTGTGGTTCTTGTGCTCCTGCCCCCAATCTGCTCTGAGCAGGACATGGTGGTGGGGATGGAGCGCAAATAGCCTCAGGAAAGTGAAAATAGCCTCCCAAGCATAGACTGCCCCCCTTGCTGTACAAAGAGCTCTGTCAGCTGACTTCAGGGACACGAATCCATGTCCACTGCTCTCCACAGAGCCAGCCCAGCTCTGAGAGGGAGACCGGAGTCTGTCCCAGCTCATGCGCCACCAGACGATTTTCTAGCTACAGGAATCAACTGTGCATTGGACCATCCATCCCTGAGGAATGCCAGTGGGATTGGTCACATATGGCAATGTAGTTTGGAGGCAATGGGTTCTGCAGGTGTAGCTCAGAGCAGCCTTTGGCCCATAAAGTGTTTATTACCACGGATGATGCATGAGCTGAAACGAACCCAGTTTGCTCTCAGACCCAACAGGCTGTGTGCAGCCATAGCGCAAGGGATGATAAACCCCCCAGTTCAACGTGGACACTTTTAACCTATATAATAAGGTTAGGCCTAGACATGTGGCAGCAGGGGTGTGCTGCCATATTCCCTGGATGCACGAAGGCTCGGGTGGCATGGGCTCGGTGGATCTATTTTCCTGGGCACATTGTGGGTGGGGATTTAAAGGCCTCGTGACACATGCAGGAATGGATCTCTCATGGTGAATCTCCACGTTACTAAGTGTGCCGTGCATAGTGCTAACACTATATATTGGTGAGTGCACAGTACCACAGGAATCAGAGTCAGCCACAAGACCTTCATGTGTGTGTCTCTGAGGCTGTTCTCCACTTTAAAATTGTAACTTTTATATACTGTGATGGGGCAAGGCCAGATGGCTACAGTAAAGTACTGAGAAACAGGTATGTTAGCCCCAGCTAAACAAATCCCTAGTACCCTGGTAACCAAATGGCAGTTGCTCCAGGTTAATCAAGGCACCTGGAGCCAATTAAGACCTTTCTAGAAGGCAGAGATAGCTACTTTAATTAGAACACCTGCAGCCAATCAAGGCAGGCTAATCAGGGCACCTGGGTTTAAAAAGGAGCTCACTCCAGTCAGGCAGGGAGGAGCCAGAGGAGAAGGATCGTGTGTGAGGAGCTGGGAGCAAGAAGGCAAGGAGCTGAGAGTGAGAGCGTGTACTGCTGGAGGATTGAGGAGGACAAGTATTATCAGACACCAGGAGGAAGGTCCTGTGGTGAGGATAAAGAAGGTGTTTGGAGGAGGCCATGGGGAAGTAGCCCAGGGAGTTGTAGCTGTCATGCAGCTGTTACAGGAGGCACTATAGACAGCTGCAATCTACAGGCCCCTGGGCTGGAACCCGGAGTAGAGGACGGGCCCAGGTTCCCCCCAAACCTCCCAACTCCTGATCAGACACAGGAGGAGCTGACCCAGACTGTGGGTTCCACAAGAGGGGAAGATCACTGAGGTGAACAAATCCGCCAATAAGCGCAGGACCCACCAAGGTAGAGGAGGAACTTTGTCACAATACATCAAAATACACGCACGTGTACACACACACACACACACTCTCTCTCTTTCTCTTCCTAGGCTGACCTGCAATAGGCAATGAAGCTCATTTCATTACGTTGCCTTGGTCAATGCTGGATTGTGGCACTGCCTGTCCCACTTACGAAAGCCAGTGTCTAACATCAACCTCTCTTTTCCTTCTGACCCCAGGAGGAAAAGGCTGGTCCCAGGACCAACATCTTCTTATTGTTTTATTACGGTTCCTTTATTTTTTTCCCATGTCATTTTATGTTAACAGAAGCCATGTTTTCAAAGCTGCCGGCATTAGATCTTTCTGATGCAATGTTCAACCAAGGTCCTGTCCCTTTCTGGATGGTAAAGATCCCGTGGAAGTCTTCTGCATGGGCGGGGGTCTCAACCCTGGTGTCCTGACCAAATCCTGGATTGGGTGGTTACGTTCTTCCAGCCTCAGTTCTCCTGCAATTTCAATAGGAGGAGTTAATCTTTTCTTAAACTGTTGAAAACCTATTGTGTGGTGGTGTTAGTGAGGAGTGGCTGCTGCTTTCCACCCCAGAGAGCGCTGCAGTTCAGCAATTCCTTCATATTCTGAAGGAACCTGAGAGACTTGATATCAAGCTCTCCATAAATGTAAGATTGTAAGATAAATGTCTTATCTAGGTTAGATAAATGTCTATCAGGGATGGTCTAGACAGTATTTGGTCCTGCCATGAGGGCAGGGGACTGGACTCGATGACCTCTCGAGGTCCGTTCCAGTCCTAGAGTCTATGAATCTAAGAGACTAAGAAGCAGCATTTGTGCACTGAGTGCCAGAATGGGTTAGGGTTTTAGTGGCAGATGGTGTCAGAGAGGTGAAGGGACTCGCCCAAAATCACACTGTGATCCAGTGGCAGGGCTGGGAATAGGTCCTCGAGCTGCTGGGTTCCAGCTCTGCACCTGGACCAAGTGCAGCAGCTGTTTAACCACACACGCAACAAATGCAGCATGACAGTTTGAGGCAGGGAGTGAGACGGCAGGGGGAACTGAGGCCAGCAGAACATAACTGCCTGAGCCAGACAGACGGACTGAAATATTCAAACTCGAGGGTCTGAAGTTAGGCACTACACAGAAGTGATTGTAAATCAGCCTGTGTATATTGAGATGTCTGACGTCCGACACTCAAGTCAGAAAATTTTGGTCCTAGGCCTGGATTCTGCTCACCGCCTGGCCCAGTGGAGGGAGAGCAGAACCTGGCTGGCATGGCTCAGTGTGACTCTGCTGCACATGACTGAAATCTGAGCAGACAATTTGCTGGTGTTTCCGTCTGCCCTCCTTGTTCCAAAGGGACCCAGGCGCATCCGAGAATGCCTCCCTGTGCTGCTGGCTTTGAAAACAGGGCTCTCTGCGCGTGAAGTCATTTTCTCTTTTGTGTTCCATTCTGTTGTCCTCATCGTTTTGTTTGTTTCTCAGTGACTCAGCACATTAAAGAGCTTCTGGAAAGGAACAGTAAGAAGAAATCCAAATTGAGAAAGAAACCCAAGCCCTATATCGAAGAGCATGATGGTAGGGTCCATGTCACCGTTCATTTAGCACCTTCCTCTCTTAGACATAGTAGCAAACCTGCTTTTTTCAGCCTCCACCTCCACTTTGGTTCTGTCCATCCTCTTAACTGTTCATTTGGGCTGTGCCTGCGCTAGGGATGAGACGTGTTTGTGAAGCCCCCGGGGCCTGCCTCTGCTGTGACTTGGACACTGGTGTGGATGGGGGCCAACTGAGGATCGAGGTGCCTTTGGAGAGCGTGACTGGCCATGGAGCTGCTCTCTGCACTGGGTGTCGAGCCCAGATTGGCTCTACTGTGGGGAGTTCTGTCTGAGATCCAGCATCAACCCATGTCCATCCCTAGTGCAGACAGGGCCTGTGCTTCGCTCAGTGGCATTTACAGCATTTGGGCAGAGTTGGCAGTGGCGGGAAATGCTCTGGTAACCAAATGTGCCTGCAGAAGCAGTGGTGGCTGCGATGAATGTAGTGAACGGGAAGGGGATGAAACACCGTGACTCAGCAGCAGCATCACTGAGTCCCCAATGTGGGCTCAGCTGGCTTTTCATTATTCACCTTGGAGCTGAGTCAGGGAGCAGGCCTGCAGGTTTTTACAGCTATGATGTTACTGGGATCTTTACTTTGCACCTGTTTGAATAGATTTAGTTATTTATTGTAATGTACCAGTTAGTAGAGGGGGAGGGAGTGTAATTAACCAGAGCCAGTTAAATACATGACTTAGATTTCCTTGTTTGCTGATAGATTAACCTGATCTAGGGTTGGTCGGCTTTTATACTGCAAACCTGCATGGGGGAAGGGAGGCACCAGGAAAGTGCTGCTCTCTCTCTGTGGCCTGACAAGACAAGGATAGGTTTTTTTAGAAGGGGGAACGTACCTGATGTTTTAATGCTGAGAAATGGGTGTTAAAAAGGTAAGTGTTTGGGACAGATAAATGATCTCTATCAAATATCCTCTGAGCCAGCGTCTGCAGCCGATGAAGGTGGGAGCATGAGGGAGAGAGAGAGAGCTAACTAGCTATTTCATTATAACATTTCACTCCTGTGGAATCTAAAGACAGCCCCTGTCTGTCTTGCGTTAATGACAAGAGCAGGTCAGAGGGGGAGCAACACCACTAGCCACACTCCAAAACTGGACACAGAACTCCAGCTGAAGACTAACCTAACTAATCTTGGAGCACTCCCGCTACATGAACCAACCCTCACAGTACCCACGTGAGATGGCAAAGCTCCATTGTACAGAAGGGGAAGCTGGAGCACAGAGAGGTTACCTGATGGCAAGCCTAGAGCAGAGCGAGGAGTGGAACCCACACATCCCCACGCTGATCCCCTTAGGAGGCTGCCGGGAAATGACTTATTGTGTCCTAATTCATGCACTAGTGGAGCTCAACTTTAGCTTTTTGCCTGACACGTCACCTTCCGTTCACGTGAATTATTGCACAGTAACTTGTATCCTGGCCATCTATGGCTCAAATAACTTAGCTGGAACTGACAATGGTGACATTTAAAAATGGGACATGAATCCCCAAACGAGATGGGCCTTTGTTCTGCAGGAGACACTTGTGTCTGGGAGATGAAGCCACCTGTTCCCAGCATGCAAAGTGAAATTCACCCTGCTGACATGTACCAGCTCAGGGACCCCTAGATACACCACTTAAATTCCACTTCAGCCCTGACTTAAGTTGTGACTAAATCTTGTGGGGCTTAAATACAGCCAGCCTGCTTGGATAAAGGAGGAGCACTGCATGCTGGGATCTAGCCTCCACCAGCCACATTTCCACTGAGGACAGTCTCATGCTGTGCTGTAGAACTTCATGCACTGTGACCGCACGCGTACCACACCGCTCCACTTTAACATTTGTCTTGCTTGCTGATTCACACCTCGAAGGCACTCATCACCGTCGTATCTAAACACCTCACGTGCATTAATAAATTAGCCTTGTAACCTGCTCCCCCTGCAGCCTTCACATGAGGTAGGGAATTGTTAGTATCCCCAATTTACAGATAAATAAACTGAGGCGCAGAGGAGGGAAGTAACTGATCCAAAGTCACCCAGTGAATCAGTTGCAAAGGATGGAATAGAATTCAGCTCATCTGTCTCCTAGATCTTTGTTATAAGCCTTGGTTCAATGCAGCACTTCAGTGTGCACTTAAAGTTAAGCACATGCTTAAATGCTTTGCCGAATCAGGGAATTTTTAATCACAAGGGAGCATCCAGAAGAGAGTATCTGCATCTCACACAGGTCCAGTGTCCTCTTGTCAAGGGTTCATAGAATAAACAATACCTTAAACCTTGGCCATGTGAGTTGCCTGGGCCCCATGGACTTCAACAGAGCTAGTTGGGGGAGTAAAGTACCC
The DNA here is from genome assembly GCA_026122505.1 of Aldabrachelys gigantea. Classification (NCBI taxonomy): domain Eukaryota; kingdom Metazoa; phylum Chordata; order Testudines; family Testudinidae; genus Aldabrachelys; species Aldabrachelys gigantea. The sequence goes on from CM047480.1 coordinate 296,323,456, forward strand.
AGCTGTTGGCAGGATCAGTGTGGTCATGGGATCTTCTTCTGGGACAGTCTCAGTTTTTCTTGTGATGTCCTAGGACAGCTGAAGTGTTCTGGTTTTTCATTTGATGAATCAAAATGTATACATTCTATATAACTACAAAATGTGTTACCAGCTGTAGCGCTAGCCCAGGCAGGATCTAGGGAAGGAGAGTTCAGTGTGAGGAGTGGTGTTTGGAGTGAAGGGAAAAGTCGAATGAGCATAGACACTCTCCCAAGCAGCTGTTTTGCTCGAAGTGAATGTTAAGGACACTTGTTAAGTCGGACACAAGTCATTGAAAAAATCCTGTGCTCCGAGAAGCGTGCCCGTCTTGCTGTGAGTGAGCAGCTGGGGACAGTGACATGCTCACTTTTTTAAAGTGAAATTTTGTCTTTAGTACAAGTATTTCACAAGTTTTAAAAAAATGTAAAGACTGGGCCTGTTTGGTTTTTGGTCGAATACTCCTGGCAAAAAATAGGCTACATACCTCCCTTTTCTGTATCTCATATTTGATATTTCTGGGCTAAAATTCCATTCTGCATTCAGCACCTTTCTCCCCTGCAGTGCTGTAGTGGGAAGCACAAGTCCAACCTGTTCTTCCTGGCTATTTTTAGCTCTCAGCTGGAAGACAGTTTGGCAAAAGGGCTGATCATGTGTAGCAGGGTGCTGCTGCAAAGGCAGCTAATTAGCCCCTGCTCAGCCAGCCCCAATCAGGTAGAATGGATTGGGGCTGGGGAGAAGCCTGGTGCCTGGCCTCTGAATGGGCTGCACCTGTGGGCCTGCAGGCTCAAGGGCCATAAAGGCTGGCTGGCAGCCAGGGGAAGGGGGAAGAGAACAGCCAGAGGCATGGTGGTATCCAGGCTGGGGTAGACTCTCTGTAAAGGGAAGAGGAGTGAAAACCTGTACAGCTGTAAATAGAATTGCTGGTGGTGGGAACGGTGTGAGAATAAAAAGCCACGGGTGTTGCATCCAGGAGGCTCAGAGTCCTTTTTTGAGACAGCGGAGAGCTGCAGCAAGGGGGCCTGAGGAAGGGGCCTGGTTACATCATGTTTTCCCTGTGCCAGGTGCATTGATTACAGTTGAACTGGTTAAACGGTCAGACTTTTGCAGAACACTCAGGTTTCTGTCTGAGCAGTTTAGGCCCTAGATAGAATTGAATCCCCTTTGTTCTGTTTGCCCCATGACAGTATAGCTGCTTAGCACATCCGTAGCACCGGCCAGCATCGGAGCGCTTCACAGACACACATTGGGCTGGTTTGTTTCTTTACGTTGTTTGTACAAGCAGCCTGACGGGGTTTCTCCTGTTTGGTTTTTATCTTTGAAATACCTCTTTTTGCTGGAGGTCTGTCACTGGCCCCTTAAGTGGAGTCAGGCTCAGCCTTGCCTGTCAGTAGCAGTTGTCCCCGAGCTGATCCTGATCTGGTGGCTTAATTAGCACTGGTGAGCCTGGCTGTGGAAGGGTCCGAGAGGAGGCTCAGTCGGGAAGAGGCCCAAGAGAGGCGCTTAGAAGAGCCTGCTGAAGGGGACCTACTAGAGCAGATTAAGGTCCAGACATAGGGCTGGGGAGAAGCAGCCAGAGACCCCAGGGTGGGGAGGCAATGGGGAAATCTGCTGGGCCTCTAGGGGAAAAGCCCTGGGCGGCAGCGCTCATCCAAAGGAGCAAAGAAAAGCTCTGCAGGGCCTGGAAGTGGGGGCAAAGGGCAGAGAACTTCAGCCTAGCCCCAGGGGGTAGAAGAATTGGTTCAGAGGCTTATTTGGGTTTGCAGTTGGACTTTTGATACCCTGGAAGGAGACTGAACTGAAAAGGTGACCTGGCCAGTGGGCTAGGCCTCGGAAAAGTTTGACAGCCGTCACAGGGCCAAAGCAATGGTCATAAGGTGGCCCTGGGGACAAGAACGGCAGGCTATGATGCCAGAGGGGGTTGCAGCAGTGAGTGGAGCAGTGTAAAAGGGGTTCTTGGAGAACTTGTGAGAGTAGGTGTTTTTGCAACCCTTAATTGTACTGGAGAAGTGGTGCAAGTTTAAGATGCTCTTATTCAGTTTATGCCTGAGGTTGTATGCTGGGATTGCCTGCAGTAGCAGGGGACTGGATGTGATTACCCAGGGTGTCCTTTCCAGTCCTGTGTTCCTGAGACGTTCTTTTCTTGTTTCGGGCATTCTCAGGTCTTTGCACTCACAGGACACGTTTGAGTCCCTGCTGTTGGTTGAGCTCTGATCTTGTGCGTGGGGAAGCTCAGCCATGCAAGCCACTCCCACAGCCTGAGGCCCCTTGGGTAAACCCAGCCTCAGTAAATCTAAGGAGCCTGGAAAACATCCTCAGTGCTGGCACCCAGACCATTCCCCTGAATAGTAAACTCCCCTGTCTCCTCTGATGGGCTGCTCCACTGCCCAAGAGGAGATGAGAGGGAGGCAGATGATAAGATACAGTATTGCCCCCAGTCCATGTCTGTTCTTCCCCTCTCCCAACGAGGCTGGCCGCAGCCGCTTCTGACAGGTCTGCGAAACATTTTCCCACCATCCTTCCCAGCCCCGCCATCCAACCAATTGGAACCCCATCCTGGGATGGCAGGGGGCTGTGGGACAGGATTGAGGAGCATCAGCAAAGCTGTGCTTGGAGACAAGGACCAGAATAACAAAGGGACTGTAGGCCCGGAGTGAGGTGGTGATGTGGTTGGCACAATAGGGAAGACCTAATTTTATCACTGGAGTTTTGGGATGACAAAGAGAAGAAGAAGAGAACATTGTGGCCAGTGGGAGAAATGCAGGAGATGTTTAAGGCATGGACCAAGGTTTAGCAGTCAGGATGGAGATGAAAGAACATTCCTTGGAGATGAAATAGGGGAGGAAGAAACAGAAGGCACAGAGTGTGGGGGAAGACAAGAAAGAAGGGAAATGAACCCAAAGTTGACATCCTGGGTGTCTGGTGAGGATGGTGGTGTCCTCAACAGGGATGTAGAGATGCAGAGAGAAGGTTGGTGGGAAGATCAGGTCAGTTTTAAACAAATTGAGCTTTCTGTGGTTTCAAGACATCCAGGAGGCTGTTTCTGAGAGTGAGTGCAACCGGACGAGTGAGGAAAGGTCAAGGCTGGCAAGTCATCAGCAAAGAGGGAATAGCTGGGCTCATGGGACTGAATTAGACCCGCAGTAAGGGAGTTAGATGGTAAGAACAGGGGACCATGGATGGAAGACTCTGATGACATGGAATGGAGGAGTGCAAGGGAGAAGATACAGAAGGTTACTGCTTCTCTGAGAGCTTTCAGTGACAAGCTGAAGAGTGGGGCGGGGGGGTTGTGTGTGGTTGGAGAGGAGAGTTTGGTCATGTTGGGCTGGATCAGGGTGGGAATTCCAAGTGCAAGAGAGCAAGGTGTCACAAGGGGGACACCAAACAGTCAGTGGCTGTGTGTTGTGAACAGGATGTGGAGAGTGCTCAGTCTGGAGAACAAGGGAAGGAGCCCAGGGCAGAGGCACAGGCAAAAGGTGGCTTGGATAGGGCCGTGAACGCAAGGACCAGCTGAGACCATTCCAGCTAGCTCAATACTTTGTCCCCCTCTGCACTCTTGTAATTACCCCCATGCTTTGCATTGCTGCTGTGTAGTGAGTGGGATCCAGCCTCATCCCCTTTCGGTGGGAGATGTTAAACTCCTAGTTTGTAATTAGTTTCCTTGTGCTTAAAGCACAATCTGAATGTAGCATTTCAACGAGTCTCATTGTTCCGCCTTTGCTATATCACAGCGACAGCCTCTAAATTTAAGAACTTCTTGCGTCCCCAGCACATGCTGTTTTTAGAGTTGACATTATGGGCACAGGAGTGCGTGGGAGTCCCGGCTTTGTGCACATGTGGGTGGGTGGGGAGGAAGCTGATGCAGTTTATGTAACACAAGGGCTTTGACTTAGTATTTGTGCAAGGATCACAGTACATGCTGCAGAGCAGAGGGCTGGAGTCAGGCCTCCTGGCGTCCATTCGCAGCTCTGTCCCAGCTTTGCTGTGCAACTTTGGGAGAGTTGCTTTTCTTCCCTGTGCCTCGGTTTCCACATCTGTAACATGGAGATGATGATCCTGACCCATCTCCGAGAGGATCGTTGGGCTGAATTTTTAGTGTTTGTAAAGCATTTTAAGAACATAAGAACGGCCGTACTGGGTCAGACCAAAGGTCCATCTAGCCCAGTATCTGTCTACCGGCAGTGGCCAATGCCAGGTGCCCCAGAGGGAGTGAACCTAACAGGCAATGATCAAGTGAGCTCTCTCCTGCCATCCATCTCCATCCTCTGATGAACAGAGGCTAGGGACACCATTCTTTACCCTTCCTGGCTAATAGCCATTTATGGACTTAGTCACCATGAATTTATCCAGTTCCCTTTTAAACATTGTTATAGTCCCAGCCTTCACAACCTCCTCAGATAAGGAGTTCCACAAGTTGACTGTCCACTGTGTGAAGAAGAACTTCCTTTTATTTGTTTTAAACCTGCTACCTATTAATTTCATTTGGTGACCCCTAGTTCTTGTATTATGGGAATAAGTAAATAACTTTTCCTTATCCACTTTCTCCACATCACTCATGATTTTATATACCTCTATCATATCCCCCCTTAGTCTCCTCTTTTCCAAGCTGAAGAGGCCTAGCCTCTTTAATCTTTCCTCATATGGGACCCTCTCCAAACCCCTAATCATTTTAGTTGCCCTTCTCTGAACCTTTTCTAGTGCTAGAATATGTTTTTTTGAGGTGAGGAGACCACATCTGTACACAGTATTCGAGATGTGGGCGTACCATGGATTTATATAAGGGCAATAAGATATTCTCTGTCTTATTCTCTATCCCCTTTTTAATGATTCCTAACATTCTGTTTGCTTTTTTGACCGCCTCTGCGCACCGCGTGGACATCTTCAGAGAACTATCCACGATGACGCCAAGACCTTTTTCCTGACTCGTTGTAGCTAAATTAGCCCCAGCATATTGTATGTATAGTTGGGGTTATTTTTTCCAATGTGCATTACTTTACATTTATCCGCATTAATTTTCATTTGCCATTTTGTTGCCCAATCACTTAGTTTTGTGAGATCTTTTTGAAGTTCTTCACAATCTGCTTTGGTCTTAACTATCTTGAGTAGTTTAGTATCATCTGCAAACTTTGCCACCTCACTGTTTACCCCTTTCTCCAGATCATTTATGAATAAGTTGAATAGGATTGGTCCTAGGACTGACCCCTGGGGAACACCACTAGATACCCCTCTCCATTCTGAGAATGCTGAGAATTTTGAAATTCACAGGTGGAAGAGGCAGAACACATTTGTGTTATTGCTTTTGCTGGTGTCGTACATTCCCATCCTGTCGTGTATGGTGTGCAGAGCCCATGCTGGAGGTGTGCAGAACGATGCAGTGGGACACTGGGGATATGGGAGGGGCAGTGGCTCCTTAAGTGAGATCATTGGTGGCCAAAGGGCTGGGCATGGACAAGGGGCTGGGCATGGACAAGGGATGCAGCCAGGGCCGTCCTGTGTGTTCTTACCGTGGAGTTTCCTACCAATGTAGCCAGTCAGGACAGAAGAACAAGTGCCGCAGCAGCCCATGTTATGGTATGTGTTCTGTCTCGCACAGTGAGCACAGGAGATGCCTGTGATCTCTTTAGTGATGTGTCTGCCCTTTGATCTGCGATGTTACCCCAACACCCACCCCACTATATAAGGAGGGATAGGAGTGGTCAGCAAGCTATCTGCTGCAAGCCTCTAGCCGCCATGCCCTTGGGCAGCATTGAACAAGGCGATGGATCGCAAGCATGCAAATCACTGCTTTGACAATTGTGCAGTTTCCATGGCTACATACCTCGTTGGTACAGTAAGATGCTTTACAGAAACAGGCCATGCAGCATTCCCTGCAAATCCATCAGCAAGCTCTGGCTGTAGGGCTGCTTACTGATGTCCGTTCTGGGCATTGCAGAAAGGGAGATGTGGAAGTTTGTTACTGACGCACTTATTAATATCTGAGCAGATCCCACTGCGGCTGCCAAGGAGCACAGCAGATTTCCCACTTGCACCCAGAGCAAGGAGAGCTGTTTGCCATACCCTTTACCTGGCAGATCATGGGCCATACTTGGCTGGGGGATCGCTAGAGAAAGCCCTGCAGAGGTGCTGCTTTCTCCACTCCAAGTTACACCACTGCCCCAGCACAGAGTCATGGTGGAGGAGGTGCTGTATGTTGTGCCTTTCAGATGAGATGCAAGCAGTGGTTATTAGAGATCACGTGGCCCCCTTTGTCAGGGTTCGTGTTGGAGTCATGGCCACATTTCAACTCTAGTTACAAACTGCTGAGCTAAGCTTTCCCCTGGGCTTTCCATCAGGCCAGGTCTTGTTCACTTCCTCTCCAACACTCCTGCAGAATGTGGCTGCTTACTGTTAAACAACTGCTGCAATCCACCCAGGACCGGCACTAGGGTTTCTGGCGCCTTAGGCGCCGGGACATTTCGCCGCCCCGCGTGCAGGTCTCGCGGCTCCACTGGAGCCGGGGCTCCCTGACCCCGGAGGGCGGGGGGGGGTGCCGGGTCTCGGCGGCTCCCTGACCCCGGGGCAGGGGGGCGCGCCCTGGGCTGCCGGGTCGCGGCGGCGGCTCCCTGACCCCGGGGGGGGCGCCCTGGGCTGCGGCGGTGGCGCACGGACCCGGGGGACACCTTGGGCTGCCGGCTGCAGGCAGCTGCTGCCGCCGGCAGCTCAGCCCCTCCAGCAGCAGCAGCTGCAACCATTTAAAAATTTTTTGAGGGGCGCCACTTTTTGGCACCCCCAAATCTTGGCGCCCTAGGCAACCGCCTAATTGGCCTAAATGGTTGCACCGGCCCTGAATCCACCCCAGAGGCGACTCCGCTTTAGTGGAGAGTGAAGCAGTCCCTGGGTAGAGTTTGCATATCAGTTTGCAGAGCTCTGGGAGATCTCTCTGGATGCGGCCTTGTAGGGCAATGAGTTGTTATCGTTCTTCCATAAACCGAGCTCTCCCTTTCAGCCATGACCTGCCAATGGCCACAGTTGGATTCCGCGTCCCTCTGCCCGTGAAGGCACCTTGTATGTGCTCGGTGTAGCTGTTTCCATGGAGGGAGCGTTGGATTTCTCTGTACCATGGCAGATTTGTTGCTCACCCAGTGGAGTGCATTGAGAATTGCTCTTGCGTTCCCCAGAGCTCTGTTAAAGTTCACGAAAAGCTTGCCATGCTTACTGAGCGTCAAGGGCTTATGCTGCAGCTCTGGGCTGGGCTGGGGGCAAGAATAAGGGTCTCTGAAGGCTTCCAGGGGTCTTAATGCTCAGCTAGCAGCAGCTCTGCACACCCTTTGGAAATGTTATGAGCTAATGTAACTCATTGGTCTGTGTGTGTAGGATGTGTCTCCCCACTGGGTAGATGTAGATCTGTGACAGCCCTTGGCTGGGGAGTCCAGCTCTGTAACTCAGGCTGTAGCAACTCCTGCCTGTAGCTCTGGAAGACGGTGGGTCAATCCCTGGTGTCAGCCAAAATGCAGCCATCCTACTAGCATATTAAAACCCTGAACAGAAAATGCTCTCTCTTTGATCAAGGTGACTTCACCCAAAGGGGTTGGCAATCATAGCGAGTTATAAGTAAATAACAGTAAGCACTTCTATAGCTTGTTATACCTACAAAGCGGACATTAGTCAGCCTTATGGGTGAGGATGTTATCCCTATTTTACAGAGGGGGAAACTGAGGCACAGAGCAGGGCTGGGACCCCGAAAGCTGTGGCTGATCAGTGTCAACTGGAAGAAACTGCAGTTACCCTTATGCTTAATATGGAGGAAGCAGGCTACAGAATATGTGGATCCCCAGCATGCAAATACCCTTCCACACAGCTCAGTGGGGTACATTGCATGCTGGGACTTGAAGTCTCTGCAGGCTGCATCTTCTTATTGAGGAACCTCCAGACTTGCACTTGGGTCCTGTTCTAGATGCAGAGAGCTTCCTTGGAAAACTGTTCCAGTGGTTAATTCCCTTCACTGTTAAAAATGTGCGCCTTCCTTCCAGGCTGAATCTGTCCAGCTTTGACTTCTGACCACTGGATCATGTTAGACCTTCCTCGGCTAGACTGAGGAGCCCGTTATTCAGTGTTTGTTCCCCATACCGGTACTCATAGACTGTGATCAGATCACCTCCTAACCTTCTCTTTGTGAAGCTAAATAGATTGAGCTACTTGAGGCAGGTTTTCTAATCCTTTAATCATTCTCATGGCTCTTCTCTGAACCGTCTCCAAATTATCAGCATCCTTCTTGCACTGTGGGCACCAGTACTGGACACAGGATTCCAGCAGTGGTCAAAGCGGTGCCAAATTCAGAGTGCCAGTCTCCTACTCTCGAGTCCCCTTTTTGTCCATCCAAGGCTCCCATTAGCCCTTTTGGCCACAGTGTCACACTGAGAACTCAAGTTCAGCTGGTTGCCCACCATGGCTAACGCTGATTGTGTCATGGTTATTTGTAGTACAAGTCAGGGACAGGACACGGGCAAGAAACAAAACATCACAGAAGCCGTGACCTGTTCCAACTTTTACTAAAACATCCCTGACAAAATGGGGAGGGAGGAGAATCCAGCACCCTGCCCCTCCCCCACCTGCAGCAGCTTGGAGCTGCAGGGTCCCCATTGCCTTGAGGAGCTGGGGGGGGGGGTGTCGCCTACCACTGCTGGTTGGGGAGCTGTGGGGTCCCCTTCCAGCAGCTGCTGAGCAGCTCTGGGGTCCCTCTGCCACCGGTGGCTGGGCAGCTCGGGGGTCCAGTCCGGCACCGGTGGCCGGTCAGTTGCAGAGGTTGGGCTGCTGCAGGGGTCCTGCGCTGCTGACTTCAGCAGATGTTACTCAGCATGCTCAGCACACACCACGTAGCACATTCAGTCAGCAGTTTTTCACACTACAGAGTGGCTGGTTCCCAGGAACTCCCCCAGTATCAGGGCAGTCACTGGAAGTCACGGATTCCGTAACTTCTGCAACCTCCATGACACAATCAGAGCCTTAACCATGACTGACAAATCTTTTTCAAAGCCACTGCTCCCCAGGATAGAGTCCCCCGCCCTGTAGATATGCCCGATGTTCCTGGATGTATATGTTTACATTTAGCCGTATTCAAATACATATTGTTTCCTTAGGCCCACCTTACTAAGGGATCCAGATTGCTCAGTGTCAGTGACCTGTCCTCTTCATTATTCACCTCTCTGCCACTTTCTGCATCGTCTGCAAACTTTATTAGTTTTCTTCCAGGTCATTGATAAAAATGTTAAATAGCAGAGGGCCAGAAAGCGATCCCTGCAGGGCCCCACTGGAAGCACACCCACTCAACAGTGGTTCCCCATTTACAATTACATTTTGAGACCTATCAATTGACTAGTTTTTAATTCATTCAGTGTGTGCCATGTTCATTTTATATTATTCTAGTTTTTTAGTTAAAATGTCTTATAAAAGTCTATGTACATAGACAAATGCCTTATAAAAGTCTATGTACATTACCTCAACTCTGTTACCTTTATCAGCCAAACTTGTAATCTCATTACAAAAAGATATCAAGTTAGTTTGATAGGTATTTCTGCCACTAACCCATGGTGATTGGCATTGATTATATTATCCTCCTTTAATTCTTCATTAATTGAGTCCCATATCAGCTGCTCCATTATCTTGCCTAGGACTGATGTCAGCCTCTAATTACCCAGGTCATCTCATTTACCATTTTGAAATATTGACACAGCATAAGCTTTCCTCCAGTCTTCTGAAACATCCCCTCAAAAACGTATTGAAAAGCAACAGTAATGGTCCAGCTGGCTCCTGAGTGGACCTATCAGACAGCTCTTTTAAACTCTTGGATGTAAGTTATCTGGGCCTGCTCATTTCAAAAGATCAAACTTCGGTAGCTGCTCTTTAATATCCTCCAGGTGACACTCTTTCCATTCCATGAGTGTATTAGATGATGAGATTAACATCTGTTTTCCCCAAATACAGATCAGGAATATTTATTGAACACTCTGTGCCTGTTCTGCATTATTATTCTTCATATTTCTACTATTTCCATCTAGTTGGCTGCTCTCCTCTCTCCTTTTGTAACTAGCAGGAGTCTCTCTGTTTGTCCTGGACCCTGAGTGCCCTGTGTGTGTTGCTGGCCGGCTCTGTATTCCATCACGCAGATCCCCTTGTGGGACATAAGCATCAAATATCCCAGCGCAGGAAGCAGGAGACAAGCTGAACGTGAAGGCCCACGGGCCTCTCCATGGCAGCCAGCTTGAAGAATCTCGCCAGCGAAATCTCTGCGTGCAGTGCTGAGTGCACTCACCCCTAGCAGTGCACCATCTCTCCAGAGCTGCTGACTTGGCTCAGCTTTGCCTGCTGGGGAAAAACTTCCCGAGATCCTCTGCTCCGACATGACCTCTGACAAGGACAGTGTCCCTGGCTGGGCAAGGGGGATTGAGTCAACGTGAGTCTGTGATGCCAAGTGGCTTTGCCTGTCCACTGCTGTGGTCACATCCAGGGCTGTGAGCCAGTGGCGAGTGTCTGGCAGTGTGGGGCAGCGATGGTAAAGGAGATCAGAGATAGCAAAGCCGGCGTGGCTTCTCGCTGTTAGTACTCATCCAGGACTGGTAGCCCAGGCTCGCTGCACTCAGGCTGACTGGGATACACACAGGGCTGGTCCAAAGGGTCTGACGCTTTCAAGCTTCACCCCAGTGCTTCCAGCTAGTCAGGAACTTTCCCCTGTGTGCTGCAGTGGGATGTCTCTCCCCGCGGCCTGCTTGACTCTTCCTAGGTCACAGCATGAAAGTTAGGCCAGGAAAAGCCACGCATGTTTCTCCCTTGCGGTGTTTCCCCTCCTCATGCTGCACCTCATTCCCCTTCCTCCTTGCCTTTCCCTCTTCCCCTTCCAGCTAGTCTTTTCCCTGTCATCCTCTCCTTCCACAGACTGACCAAGATTAGTGCTGGGAGAGCCTTGTTGGATCCAAGCCAGTCCCTCCCCCCACGTCTCAGGGTCAGGGTAGGATCCTTCCATACTGTGCATATCCCTGTCTAGTTCCAAACTCAGACAATGCAGCTTCCACCATTTCCCTCAGATACTCCTCACCCCCCCACCCGCCTTCCTCGTGCTTTGTCTCTCTTCCTCCCATCATTCTCTCTTCTCCTCCTACCTACCCATCCTCCTCTGCTCCTTGTAACTGCATCTCTCCCCCTCCCATTCCTTTTCCTACACCTCCCTCTCTCTGGAATCCTCTCCCTAGGACCTATCCTCCCCTCCTCCCTGGCTATTCTGCTGTGTGTGCCTGCAGCCGCGGAGTGAAGTTGGCTTAGGCCCCAATCTCTGATGTGTCGGTTGAATCACTGGGAGCCGGAGCAAGTTGGTACAGCACAGCCAGGCTGCCTGCGTATGCTGGCAGATGGTGGGGCCTGGGTGAGCAGACGCCTCTAAACCTGACTTGGAATAAAGGATCAGTAAAGCACGAATCGTATTATGAGCAAACAAGCTGCTGGATCATGTCATGTTGAGGACTCGGAGTGATTGTTACGTTTCCAAACCCTCTCTGGTTTGCTCATCGGTGCCTCCAACATGGGCATTTCAAATGTTCTCATTAGGCTCTCTAATTAGAGACCAGTCACCCTTTGACTCTTCATCGAGCTGGAACCATTCCCCTGGAACGCACTCTGTTCTGAGTCTGCCAGCGGAGCTGCTCCGACCAGCGAGTGAGTCTTACTGCTTGCTGACCAGGTTCTGGAGGGCTTGAGGGACAGTCCCTAATTTGTGAGCCCCTCACCTCACAGACGTGAGGCAGAAACCTCATGGGCTCCACCTCTCAAAGCATGGCCCTTTTACACCAAGACCCCCATCTATCCTGGGTCTGCAATGAACATAGGAACGACCAGGCTGGGCCAGATCGATAGTCCACCTAGCCCAGTATCCTGTCTCTGACAGTTGCCAGTGCCACATGCTTCAGAGGGAATGAAAAGAACAAGGCAGTTACTGAGTGATCCATCCCCTGTGGTTTGGTCCCAGCTTCTTTAGAGACCCTTGGAGCATGGGGTTGTGTCCATGACCATCTTGGCTAATAATATTGATGTACTTATCCTCCATGAATGTATCTAATTTTTTTTAACTCAATTCTATGTTTGGCCTTCACAACATCCTGTGGCAGTGAGTTCCACGGGTTGTGTGATATGTGAAGAACTTTCTCTTGTTTGTGTAAAACCTGCTGAAATGGAGAGAAGAGGCTGTACTTCCTGGGTTCTAGCACTGTTTGCTTGGCTCTTGCGCACAGAGCCAAATCATGTGAGAAGCATGGGGTTTTTTGTTTTCTTTTCTTTCCCCTTGCAGGGTTTGCCCTAGGCATGGACCTGCAGTACCCAGGTTAAACAGACAGTCTAAAAAACTAGACATTTAAAAAAACAAGTTGTTAGGTCTAGGTCTTAAAGCTGTCCCAAATCCTCTGCCAAGTTTTGTGATTTTTACAACCAAACTCTCCCATCTTTGTACATCAGGAAAGAAGTAGACAGACCAGGGAAGAGCAACAAAAATGATTAAAGATCTAGAAAATATGACCTATGAGGGAAGATTGAAAAAATTGGGTTTGTTTAGTCTGGAGAAGAAAAGACAGAGGGGACAAGATAACAGTTTTCAAGTACATAAAAGATTGTTACAAGGAGGAGGGAGAAAAATTGTTCTCCTTAATCTCCGAGGACAGGACAAGAAGCAATGGGCTTAAATTGCAGCAAGGGAGGTTTAGGTTGGACATTAGGAAAAACTTCCTGTCAGCGTGGTGAAGCACTGGAATAAATTCCCCAGGGAGGTTGTGGAATCTCCGTCATTGGGGATTTTTAAGAGCAGGTTGGACAAACACCTGTCAGGGATGGTCTAGACAATACTCAGTCCTGCCATGAGTGCAGGGGCCTGGACTTGATGACCTCTCAAGCTCCTTTCCGATCCTATGAGTCTGTTTTTCTCTCCCCGTTTGTTGTGAGACCCACAGACAGAACAGAGGGAATTGATGCATGGGAAGCAGGCTATGTACAATCTCCCTGTAGCACTCTCATGGCCCCCACTACCTCAGGACAGAGGGCCTCCCAGCTTTTAAGGTGTTTGTCTTCCCAGCACTCCTGTGAAATGGGCTATTATCCCCATTTCACAGGTGGGGGGCTGAGGCACAGAGAGACTGAGTGTCACAAAGTCTGTGGGGGTGCAGGGACTGGAATCCTGGTCTCACAATCCTAGGTCCAGTGCTTAGGACACTAGCCATAACTCCTCTCCAAACAGACTGCCTGGGTTGGACAAAGAACCAGGAGCCAGGCTCCCCCGGGGGAGATGGAGTGTATCAGCTAAAAGCTCTGTCCTATCTCGAGCGTCTCTAAACCAGTATGTTCCTGCGCTGAACAGTGTGTGTTTGCACCAGCTGACAGTCGTGTATGTAATGGGGGGGTGGGATTTGTCTCTGGTGGCATTAAAGCCACCCCGGTGTAGGATGATGCTAACAAGAAACGGAAGAATTTGCGGCCATGTGCCAGAGCCAGGAAACCTAGCAGGGCTAATCCAGGCAGATGGATGGGCAAGGAGCCACGAGCTGCTAGCATGTCTCTTTGCAACGAGGAAGGCCCTACTGCCAGTAAACTACAGTGCAAAACACAGAGTGCAGGAGAGGGTTTGTGTGAGATGGGGTCGCACGTGCCCCCTGTAGTTGGGCTCCTTGCTCGGCAGGTGCAATGCGGTGAGAATGTACCAATGAACCCCCATCGCTGCAGTGCCTGTTCCCGCCTACCATCCGCACGCTGCCCCAGGCACTCAGACCCACGCAAGCATCACGAGATGGCAGACTGGGAGAAAGGGGCTTGAGCAGGCTCTTGGCCTGCAGATTGTGCCAGGACTGAAGTCTCCCAGCTCACTGGGGCTCCAGCTCTAATCTGTGACTCCTTCCTGGTGGGAACCGGGTGAAAACTGCTGAGTTTGCACGTTCTTGGGCAGAGGATGGGAGGGGTCAAGGGATACAAATATGGTTCAGAGGATCGTGGGGTTGGGGTTCATTTGTCCTGCGTGAGGGAGGGAACATAGACTGCAGTGGAGGAAGCCAGTGAGGCAGTGTTCAGAAACAGAGGACAGTGGGTGGCCAGGGTGAGTCAGGACTGAGAGTTCGAATGGGCTCTAGGCTGGGAGAGGATGAATACAATAGAGATTGTGAGGTGCTCAGATATTAATGTAGTGGGGGCCATATCAGTGTGTTAGATAGTGAGTGAACGACGGAGTCCTTTGACTTCCTGCGCTGGCCCACCCCTCCGAGAGTTAATCTGCTGAGCTGTGCTAGAAGGATGCTTTGAAGGCAAGGTTGATCTAGCAGCATGCACCATGCGCCATGCATCCCAGCTGTCCAGGGCATAAGCCAGTAAGTAATGCTACCTTTAGGGTACATTCTGGGTTGACATTTAATTGGCCGCCACCCCACTCCATCAGCCGGTCTGGCATGAAAAGCATCGGTGGCCTCTGCCTTAGGGGTGGATTCTAATGAACAGCCAAACTTGTGCCCATTTGGAATGCCACATGCTCTGTATCTGCTCTCAAAATACTCACCGAGTCCAAAGAAAACATGGAGGCCCAAAGGCAGGCTCACAGCAGGCGTTGTGGATGTGAAGTCACTGCCCTTTACAGAAGTGCTGTGCCCTGCAGTGGAGCTGGCTCGCAGTGACTGCACGCGGGAGGGAAGGCCAAGGCTGGCGAGGGCCGGCTCTGCTGAGAGGCACACGATACCTGTGTTTGACATAGACCATCTAGCAGTGTTGGTCTCATTGCAGTGTCAGGAGGGCACTGTGTGAAAGAGCAGGAGTGGGGTACACAGCCTGGGTGTCGTTTTCCTTAGGAGGGCCATAGTGGAACAGAATGATTTATTCTGCATTGTCTGCAAGCTGAGCCTTCATCCTGCCAGGTTCTAGGGTTGTCACATTCCCCCTGCAATTTGTACCCAAGCCTACTCGGTCTCCTGCTTGTGCGCTGGTATTGTGACACATCAGGGGCCACCCGGGATTTGACAGGATCCGCTAGACTACACACTAGGGTCATGGTGTCAGTGGGACTAGAACTTGGATCCTACTCCATGAGCAAAGGTTCTGGCCAGTGGAATGGACAGAGAATCTCCATTAGCTGCTGGCAGTGTCCGATCTGTAACGCACAGGTGAATCCTGGTTCCCTCCAGTGGAAGGTACTGGTCCTAATGCCCCCTGGTCAGGTGATGATAGCACTGAAGCCAGGAGTATCATTCTTTGTGCTGCTTTTAAATACAGAGTTGCTGCAGCTTGTCTTATGTTACTTGATTGCCGGAGACCTTTAAAACACACCCTCCACTATTCCAGGAATAAACCCCAATGGTGTTTGAGGGTTGAGATTGCACATAGGCTGAGAGCAGCAATTAACTCTTGGCTCTGGCTGGTGAGTTCAGCATGGCGGCTGCTGCTCCCCACTAGTAAATTGCAGGCTCGGCTGTGCTGCACACAGGCAGGGTGTTGTTAACATTCTGTAACACGGCCACCATGCCTGAGCCTGGCTGGCACCGGAATGCCTCCATCGCTCCTCCCCGGAGCAACCTGTCAGTTCTGCACTGCAAGACCTCCCCTGTGTTTGACTTCAGCGGACTCTGGAGGCTGAGACTACAACAGGTCACCTCAAATGGCATCCTCCTCCCCGGGGGGTGCATTTCCCTGCCCCTGTTCGGGGACTCCTGACTCTGCCACTGACTGCTGTGTATCTGCATCCACTTACAGATCATTTTTGAATATGTTGAACAGCGCTGGTCTCAGTACAGACCCTTGGGGGACCCCGCTATTTACCGCTTTCCACTGTGGAAACTGACCGTTTATTCCTAGCCTTTGTTTCCTGTCTTTTAACCAGTTACTGATCCGTGCGAGGACCCTCTCTCTTATCCCATGACAGGCATGGGCCCATGGCTAGTTCATGAGGAGCCCAGCAGTTGGGAGTTACCTGAGGGAAGCTAGCACCCATGGGTGATTCCTGTTCAGTGCAGAAGACTTGCCAGCAATTGTCCACCCACCATGGAGCATTCGCCCCAGTTGCTGGGGTGATGGAGTGTGCATGCTGGTTTGCCCAATGGCTGTGTAAACCCAGTGCAGCTCTGGAATGGGCACAGGGCGGCATATGGGGGATGAAATGAGGTTCTGTGGAAATGTGCAGGGATGGTCTCCAAACAAACGGGCATCCCTAGGAGGCTTGGTACTGGGTCTGCTGGATCTGGTGAAGCCCAAAGTTGTCCCAATGGAATGAATCAGCCTTGAGGTACCCATCCCTCACTCCATTTCTCTTGCAGGACTGCAGAGATTAGCAGGTGCAGGTGATTCTCCTGCCTTCTCCGAGCAGGACTTCAGTTTTGAACAGCTGTCCCTGTCAGTCAGCTAAGCTAATACACTGGCACAGATAGGCTGGTTTTTACTACAGAGCCCTTCGCTCTAACGCCCCATTGCTGGTTATAAAGCAGCGATATGCCTGGGAGCAGTTAGCATTTCCCATCTCAGTTGCTTACTTGGATAACTATTGCCATGGTCTGCGGGCTCTGTCTCAGTCGATCCAGATCAGTAGCATTTGGTTGTAGACACAACAGGCCAGATTCTGTTCTCCTTTACACCATTTCTTCCCTTGGGAGAGGCCGTTCCATAGGCAGAAGCATCTCCCTTTCAGGAAAATGTCTCTGATATTCCTCCTGCAGTCCTTCTAGTTCTACCCCCTAGTGCCACCCTCTCATCTCACTGCCTGGTGTCTGCACCTTTCACCCTCATGCAGCCTGTTACCATGTCTGTCACTTGGCCTGCACTCAGACAGCTCTCTCAATCTCTCCCGAATCCATCCCTCCAACCCTTCATCGTTCTGGTGTTCTCTGGGTTCCTGCCAGTTTGTCAGTATCTTTCTGCTGACATGGTTCCCAGACCTGAAAACAGTTACCCTAGAGCCTAAGAAAGAGAGAGACTATCCTTCTCCCGCCTCCAGGATGGGAGAGGTCTGTGTGTGCAACCCCCAGCCACCTGGCCTTCATAGTGCCGTGTCTCACTGCAGGCTGCTGTTGAATGTGCAGCCCACTGTCTCCCCTAGCGTATTCACTCACTCTCCATTCCTGATCCCTCAATTTCTCCCTCCAGTTGCGCATACACTCAGGAGATTATTTTTCCCTGGGTGGGTGAGCCACATTTTGCATTTCCTAGTGGGTGTCCTGGGGCTCTAGAGCTGATGGCTGCAGTCCCTGGGGAGGTGTTGTTTAGAGACTCTCTGAACAGAGAGATTGCTTAGCTGATTGGTATGTGAATCGCAGGGGACTCTGTCCCATACCGCCCATGGCTGCCTGACAGCCTGCAATTAGCCTCCATCAGCAGGGCAAGGACAGCTGTAGCGAGTGCCACTGCCCCAAGAGGGGCTGCCCTGTGAGTTTCACTTCACTCCAGCTAGCTGCAGACTTCGCCACATGGAGCCAGGTCCCAGTCATTCCCAGCCCCCTCCTGTGCCTGTGGGAGAGAGCTGGCTCTGCCCAGCGTAGTGGTTACAGGTCAGCTGCAGAGACACCTGTAGTTGACCTGTCTGCTTCTCCCAACAGCAGTTCTGATGCAATCCAAGGGGGCAGCAGTGGGTCACGGAGCATTCCTGGGAGCCAAAGGAATTGGCTGAAAGGAAGTGAGAAAAGCTTTGGAAACTAGAGGGGACATCTGCGCTGCAACAGAATACCCATGGCTGCCCCATGTCGGCTGACTCGGGTTGGGCTGTGAGGCTCTAAAATTGCCGTGTAGGTGTTCGGGCTGGATCTTTGTGGGGTCCCAGAGCCTGGGCTCCAGCCGAAATGTCTACACTTCAGTTGTATAGTCCTGCAGCCCAAACCCTGCAAGGCTGAGTCAGCTGACGTGGGCCAGCTGCAGGTGTTTCACTGCAGTGTAGACACACCCCGAGAGAGCGGGTCAGGGAGGTAACTCCTGAGCTCAACATCTGGCCAGGCCACAAAGAAAGACAGCATGTCCTGGAGAGGATGCAGTGCTTGGCACTCGTGGGGGACGGTGAATTTGGTGTTGAGTCTGGGCAGAGCTTGCTTAATGTTCAGTGAATTCCTAAAACATCCAAGCATGTTCGGAGATGTCTCTGGTACATTTCCGGCCTAGCAGTGAAGTCATACCCCTTGCTCGGCAGCCGGCTTGGGGTCAGCACAAGAATCTGGGCGTTGGGGGTTCCGCACTCTCAGGGAACTAAATCCCGTCAGCCGCATGTTCTTGGGTTAGAAATGGGGTTTAGTGCCCAGCCCTGCCAGGATTCAATTCACTCAGTGTCTGCAGTGACCCCTTGGCTGCTTGCGGGGCTCTGACCCTGTAGTGTGACAGAAGGAGGCCATGGCAGGGAAACCCAGAGGAAGGCAGGAGGTCCCCAGAACAACTGATTGAGCACAGCAAGCTGGTGCATCGGTTATGTGTGCACAAGGCCCCTGGACAAGCATATTGCTCCATCTGTAACGGTCTGTGGTCACACGTGTACAGGCAGGACTGCGAAGTGTCCCATTGCTCGCAGGACAGCTGTGATATCCTGCGTTCAGCTGGGCTGCAAGAATGGCTACCATTGCTGCTTGTGGCTATCCAAGGTTATTGTGGGTCCTGCTCTTCCACTGGCCAGCAGGGGAAGGAGCAGGAGGTGACATGCAGAGAAGAGCTGAGGGGTCTGGCAGTGCCAGCCTCTCCAACCAGCTCTCTCTCCAGCTTCCCCCAGTCCCACACCTTAACCCCAGGTCTCCCACTCAGCTCCCCCAGGCACAGGTGCTAAGTTTTGTGCAGCTCCATGTCCTGCCTCCATTCTGCTTGGAGCTGGATGTGTTGACTGTTAGCTGAAATTTAGAGGCCTGTGCGAACTGCTTATGTAATTAGTGTTAAATGTCCCACTATGATCTGAATCAAACTTGGCAGCTACCTACGGTCGTCAGTGGGGAGGAAATATGAAATCTGGGGCCGTTAGCAGCAAAATGCAGCCCTCCCTCCGGAGTGCCTGGGGCTTGGGCTCAGGACTGGTGGAGAGGGGTGAGAAAGGAACAAGGCCAGGTCTGGCCCTTCAAAAATCTGCATTTTAAAGTCTGCCTCTGTGTGTCTCTGTTTGTGTCTGAAGGTAAATTATCATTTCCAGGCACACT
Organism: Aldabrachelys gigantea; assembly: GCA_026122505.1. Lineage (NCBI taxonomy): Eukaryota > Metazoa > Chordata > Testudines > Testudinidae > Aldabrachelys > Aldabrachelys gigantea. Next base: position 296,342,598 of record CM047480.1, read on the forward strand.
GTGCCTCCTGGGGTAGCAGCTGCCAGGTCGTTACGGGTAAATGTTAGTGTTTCCAAGTGAGTGTTCTGCACGCACTGAAGTGTTATCACTGCTGGCTAGACCACGCTTTTGAATGAGCTGTTGCAGCCTGTAGAGTAACAGCTTTTAAAAAAGACAACATACAGGTCAGAGGGACGAAAGATGGTCATGTGATTAAGGGTGTGTCCAGGCTAATCTGCTATATATTTGCTTTTTTCACGGTGGAGAAAGAGCACTAAATAGGCATTTGGGTGTTTTTAAGGGTCTTTTTTTCTTGCTGCATCTTTCCATAAATATATGTGGAGCATCAAATCTGGCTTTGCTGGAGGAGTCTCGTGTGTTGGATGCTCCCTACTCTTGACAGAAGGGTTCGGTTCTTAAAATGTAGCCCCAGTATCTTTTCTCCCAAATGTTTATTGGGTGTTGGAGTTAAATGAGAATTTGACTAAAATTCTCTTTCCCTTCGCAGTTGTTGGACCTTTCACTCTCCAGCCTCCTGTGTAACATAGTTTGGGTCATGATCAGGTTTTACAGATTTGTACATAATTAATAGATGTTTTAATAAACGGCTTATCAATTGTTCTAGATTATTGTAGAGTCCAGCAGGTCAATAGGTTGCTGCTTATACCCAGAGATTATAACCATCTATAACATATGCCTCCACTCATGTCTACAGTGTGCTTATGAGTTCTGGTCAGCAGTTATTAACCCTTTACAAACTGTTGATAAAGTGTGACCATAATTGCACCAGTACTCGAGTCACCACAAAGTCTTCCTGGGCCGCCTGGGCCTGAATTTCTAGTGTAAAAAACTAAGCCATCAGTTGTGTCAATTCTCCTGCACTTCCTGGGCCATCGGTTTAAATCTGCCTTTGGAGATGGTTCACCTGAAGTACTGCCTGGCATTCAGCACAACCTGACATAACAATGGTGAGCGTCTATCATGGGAGTGAGCACCCCTAGCACACAGCTGCTGACTGCAGGGACGAAACGAATCGCATGGTTCAGGGAGGAGGACTGAGACAAACAGGGATTTACAGAACAGTATAGTGGGTGCAGAGTGAAATGAGGCAATCTCCTAGTTCAACAGCCCTGCAGAGGGAGCAGAGCTAACCTACCCCCGAGCTTTGTTCTGAAGTTTTATATGCCCAGAGATTCAGCCCAGCCCTGTTCTGGAGCCGTTTTTTCTGACCATGACTGTTTCTTTGGTTTGGATCCTGCCCTTAGACACCAGGGCAGCTCTTAGTTGCTGCCATAATGAAGCTCCCCTTGGAAAGGAAAATCCTTTAGGTAAGCGTTACACTAACTGGGGCTCATTGGGTTCCATCCTAGCTAAAAAAAAGCCGTCTGTTCCCAGTGGGGATGCTGAGTGCCAGGAATCCTACCTGTAAATCAGATTAAATGGCTAATTGCACGCCACTGGGGCATGTTACACGAGCGCCGTGGGGGAGAATTCTTGGTTTCCTTTTACAAGGCACACGGAAAGATTATTGGACTCCCATGTGTGGTGGTGCCTTCCAGGAGAGAGTGATCCCCTTCTAAAACCAGCCAGGACGCTTCCTGGCACGTTGTATGAAGTGACACATCCTGCTCTCTGCCCTCGTGTTCATTGAGGAGCCTGGGGGAGCGGCGGGTGGTAACTGCAGCCTCTTCAGGAGACCGTAACTTAATTCCAGTGTGCCTTCTCGTCTGGAATTGTTGTGTCGGGCTGTTGTGTGCTGTGAAACCGTTGCCGTTCTTGTGATTAAGGTGAATGGTTTGTAGCCATTGCAGGGATATTGATGGTGTAATCAGTGGGGAAAGTCGGTGGGAACTGAGGATTTTCAGCACTGCAGGGTGAGCCCCGGGTCTGCATAGCACTTTGAGCTCCCCGGATTACTAATGCTTTAGTGGGGCAAAGTATGTTCTTGTTAGCCATACCCAGGATGCCCCAACCTTGTCTGGCCAAGGGCTGTATTGCCAAATAGCCAGCTGCCTGCGGCTGCATCTGATTTACATAAAATGGACTGAGGCCTCCTTTATCTTTAGGAGGGAGCACAGCCAGCAGGGGCTACAGATCGCAGCATGCAGTGCTCCAGCAGTTTGGTGGAGCATTCAAAGCTGGGACCTGCAGTCTAGGCTGGCTGGACCCTTCTGGCAAAGGGGTGGCGGTAACTCTGAGTTCCGTTTGCAGCATTCTGAGCTGCTGTCTGCACTCCTCTCCCCCATCCAGCCTGGGGGAATCCAGAGAAGAACAGCTGTCCTCGCTCTGATGTAGAGGAGGCAGCGTGTCCAAGGGCTGGGACACAGAACTGGGAATCAGGGGGATCTAGGTTCCCTTTCCAGCTCTGCCACAGACGCCCTGTGTGACCTTGGTCAAGTCACTTCACCTCTCTGTGCTTTAGCTCCTCTCAGCAAAACAAGGATGCTAATAGTGACTCCCCTGTGCAATATGACTGGATGAAAAGGGCAGTGCTATTATATGTGGTGGTGCTGTTTACATTAATTATATCAAATCTGCCATTAAAAACTAACCACCTCCCAGGCAGAGTATGAGGTAATCCTTCGAGCAGCAGCCTGAGGTGTCTTCAAAGACTGTGCATTGTATTGTCTATGATTATGATCTTTCCACAACCATCCAGCTTTCTCCTTCCCCTTCCTCGCAGTCGAGGCATCCCCTGGCTCTGGAGCAGTTAGGAAGTGTGGCATTCCCTGCACTCCTGTGCTCTGTGCTGCACGTTTGCTGTACAAGATACACATCTGTAAGCATGGCCCTCCCATAGCGAATGTAATCGAATTACTAGATCCAGTGGAACAGTAAAGCTGGACTATTAATAGACCCTGTAACTGCCTCCGTGCTAAATGATCAGAGCTTTAACCTCGCACTTTCAGTTCTCTAGGACATCTTGAAAGCTCAGTACATGGAATTTGCCCTCCTTTCAAAACCTTTCCTTCTATGAATTAAATAGAAAGCTCGCTCTGGTCCTTTCATCTGCTGTGGGCAGAGTAGGTGTCCTAAGTGAAAGCAGAAAGGCTACCCCAACTAAATAAGAAACAGCTGTAAAAGCTTCCCACGTTATGATTTTAAAAAGCATCCCAGAAGTGTTCGGGGGGAATAAATGCACTCAGACACAGAGGTGAGGGCACACCACAAAGGGAAATACTTTTGTTCACATTGCATAAATAGCCTCTGGGACTCATTGCCACTAGGTATCATAGACGTGAGGAGTCAGCAAAGTATTAGACGTTTCAATGTATAATGAGAACTTCCATATTTAGATTAGAGTGCATAAAATAAGATTAGAGTGTATCAGGGGTCTAAACCCTGTGCTTCAGGTATGAGCCAGCTGCTAAGTGCATAGGATTTAGAGGAAGCTTCGCCTATAGGTGAGTTATTAGAAAATTGTCCAGGGTGTGCAGACCCTTGCACTTTCCTCTGAAGCAGCTGGTGCTGGCTGCTGCCAGACAGGGTCCTGAGCAAGAGGGACCCTGGTCCAGTCTAGTTTGGCAACTCCTGTGGCTTTGTTTGATGGGGTGATGGGCTGAGCATTCCATGGGATTTTGGCCTGAGCAATCCATGGGAACCCTAGAAATGAGCCACGGAAACGATCCATGAGGCCACGTCTCGTCCATCCCTAGCCCAGGCCCAGATTGTTCCTCACTATCATTTCTAGGCCGCCAGGTTTAAATGACCCAAACCTCAGGGCTTCCACCATCTCCCTGGCAGTACCGGTCCCTGGCCTGCCGGATCTCACTGTTAGGAAAATGTCCCTGATGCTGAGTCTAAATTTTCCTTTTCTTGATTATTACAGTAGCACCCAGAGGCCCCAGCTGAGATCAGGGACCTGTTGTGCCAGGCGTGGCACAGGGAGAGTGAGATGCAGTCTCTGCCCCAGAGAGCTCACAGTCTATGCAGACAGGACAGCCATGCCGCAGTGTTAGCTCAGGTGGCCTAAAGGGGTTATGTGTCTTGTTCAAGGACATCCAGAGAGTTGGTTACTGAGGCAGATGCTTCCAGTCCCTACGTCCTGCCCTCTGCAGACACTGCTGTGCCCCAGTGTCCCTGCCTATCCCTGTCACATTGGAGATAATTTGCTCTGAGTCCAGCTGTCAGTGGCAAGAAAATACAAAGCACTTGGAAGTGACATAAAAAGAGCAAACTTCCAGAGGGAGCCGCGGGTGGAGGAGCATCGCTGGCCCTGACTGGGAAGGAGACGCAGCATCCCAGGTGGAGGAGCAGCACTGGCACCGACAGGGAAGGAGACGCTGCATCCCGGGTGGAGGAGCACCGCTGGCACTGGCTGGGAAGGAGATGCTGCATCCCAGGCAGAGGAGCACCACTGGCACCGGCCGGGAAGGAGACGCAGCATCCGGGGCGGAGGAGCACCACTGGCACCGGCCGGGAAGGAGATGCTGCATCCCGGGCAGAGGAGCACCACTGGCACCGGCAGGGAAGGAGATGCAGCATCCAGGGCGGAGGAGCACCACTGGCACCGGCCGGGAAGGAGATGCTGCATCCCGGGCAGAGGAGCACCACTGGCACCGGCAGGGAAGGAGACGCAGTATCTGGGGCGGAGGAGCACCACTGGCACCGTCCGGGAAGGAGGCGCAGCATCCGGGCGGAGGAGCACTGCTGGCACCGGCCAGGAAGGAGGCGCAGCATCCCGGGCGGAGGAGCACTGCTGGCACCGTCCGGGAAGGAGGCGCAGCATCCCGGGCGGAGGAGCACTGCTGGCACTGGCAGGGAAGGAGACGCAGCATCCCGGGTGGAGGAGCACTGCTGGCACTGGCAGGGACGGAGATGCAGCATCCAGGGCGGAGGAGCACTGCTGGCACCGGCAGGGAAGGAGACACAGCATCCCGGGGGGAGGAGCACTGCTGGCACTGGCAGGGAAGGAGACGCAGCATCCCAGGTGGAGGAGCACCACTGGCACTGGCAGGAATGGAGACACAGCATCTTGGGCGGAGGAGGACCACATCCTGCTGTGGCATTTGGCAACATAGCTCCTCTGCAGTGTGTGAGAAAATGTGTCGAGATGGGTCCTAACTAACATCCTGATCCAAACCCGCTAGATGTGAGTGTGGCGGTGTCATAAACAGATAGTTAACGGTTAATGCCTCTTTTACCTGTAAAGGGTTAAGAAGCTCAGTGAACCTGGCTGACACCTGACCAGAGGACCAGTGGGGGGACAAGATACTTTCAGATCTTGGTGGAGGGAAGTCTTTGTTTGTGCTTTTTGTTTTGGGGGTTGTTCGCTGTTGGGACTAAGAGGGACCAGGTGTCCATCCAGGTTCTCCAAATCTTTCTGAATCAGTTTTTCATGTTTCAAAATTGTAAGTAATAGCCAGGCAAGGTGGATTAGTCTTAATTTTGTTTTCTCAACCTGTAAATGTCCTTTTTTTTTTGCTGAGAGGATTTTACCTCTGCTTGCTGTAACTTTGAACCTAAGGCTAGAGGGGGTTCCTCTGGGCTATACAAATTTGATTACCCTGTGTCATGGTATAATTCTCCACTCTGAACCTTAGCGTCCAAAAGATGGGGTACCAGCATGAATTCCTCTAAGCTTGATTACCAGCTTAGAACCTGTAGCGCTGCCACCAACCAGGAATTCCAGTGCCTGGTACACTCTGGTCCCTCCAAAACCTTGCCCGGGGACCCCCAAGAGCCAGACCCTCTGGATCTTAAAAGAAAACCCTTTCCCTCACCGTTGCCTCTCCCAGGCTTCCCCTCCCTGGGTTACCCTGGAAGATCACTGTGATTCAAACTCCTTGAATCTTAAACAGAGAGGAAAATCAGAGGACTCTCCCTGAGAGAGACAGTAATCCTAACACAGAGAGAAAATTAACCTTTCTCTCCCCCTTCCCTCCTTTCTCCCCACCAAGTCTTTGGTGGATTCAGACCCCGTCCCCTGGGGTCTCACCAGAATAAAAAAACAATCTGGTTCTTAAACAAGAAAAGCTTTTAATTAAAGAGAGAAAAACAGTAAAAATTATCTTTGTAAATTTAAGATGGATTAGGTACAGGGTTTTTCAGCTATAGACACTGGGAACACCCTCCCAGCCCAAGTATACAAGTACAAATTAAACTTCTTCCAGCCAAATACACATTTGAACTTCTTCCAGCCAAATGCACATTTGCAAATAAAGAAAACAAACATAAGCCTAACTCGCTTGATCTACCTAGTACTCACTATTCTGAACTGATAAGAGCCTGTATGGGAGAGATTGGAGAGAAACCTGGTTGCACGTCTGGTCACTCTCAGAACCCAGAGAGAACAACCACCAAACACTACCAGCACACACAGAAACTTCCCTCCCTCCAGATTTGAAAGTATCCTGTCCCCTGATTGGTCCTCTGATCAGGTGACAGCCAGGCTTACTGAACTTGTTAACTCTTTACAGTCAAAAGAGATATAAAGTACTTCTGTTCTATTAACTCCTATCATCTGTTTATGACACCCTGTAAAGTATTTTCCATCCTGATTTTACAGAGATGATTTTTACCTTTCTTCTTTAATTAAAAGCTTTCTTTTTAAGAACCTGATTGATTTTTGCATGTTTTAAGATCCAAGGGGATTGGATCTGGACTCACCAGGGATTGGTGGGTGAAAGGAGGACGGATGGTTAATTTCTCCTTGTTTTAAGATCCAAGGGGTTTGGATATGAGTTCACCAGGGAATTGATGAAGTCCCTCAAGGCCACCCAGGGACGGAAGCATTTTGGGGGGACAGGAAGTGCTCCAGACACTAAAATTTCTGGATAGTGGCAGAGTTACCAGATCTAAGCTAGTAATTAAGCTTAGAAGTGTTCATGGAGGTCCCCACATTTGTACCCTAAAGTTCAGAGTGGGGAAGGAACCTTGACAGGTGGAGATGGTAAGTCTGGCTCTGGATCCCAAACCCTAGATGTAGCATATGTAGAATCCAGGCCCAGACCCTAACAGTGAATTCCTCCACTCCTATTGGGTTCATTTTATCCAGACCCCCACCCCCCATCTGTAACAGTTGTGTGCCCATCGGTCTATTTCCCAGAGCTTTGTCAGTGCGATTTTACACCCACCCTTAGGAGGCTACTGCTGAATCTTCTCAAGCAGACATTCTACCTGTTGTTCTCAGCCGTGGCTCTTCCCGCTCCGCCTCAGGGAAGGAAGTTACAACCACAGCCCCTCAGAGAGGAGAGCACTCTGGCGCTGTGCTCGCAGATTCCCAAGTCGGTGGTGCTAACCCGTGAATGGGACGAATCCTGACTCCTCCTGCGATTCACTGAGCAACCTTGTGCAAGTTGTTCCTTCTCTGGGCCTCAGTTCCTTCTCCTCTACCATGGGGATAACAGCTACTTTCCTGGGTTGTAGTGAGGACCCGGGCATGGAATTTGGCAAAGTGACTCGAGTTCCTTGCATGGACGTCGCTGTAGGGGCGCAGAGCATTGTATCAAATTCCTGGGCTTCTCGTACTTCAGCATTCTCCTTCTCCTGCCTACCATGGTCTGTCATAACTTCACAGCAACAACAGGAAAGAGCTCAGAGACTCCTGCTCCAAAAGCACAGAACTCTGCTACCTGAGCTGAAGGAGAATCTCTGTTAACTTTCCAGGGCCTGTGACACACAGTTTAACCTTTCTGATTCCATCCAGCAGAGAGTACTGGTGATACACGGTAACCCCAGCCAGTTCGTTATGCGGCTTTTACTGTTCCACTCAAAGAATTACATGAAGAGAATGCTACTGTTGCACTGTAAACCCCTTCAAACTCAGGAGATACCAGAATTAAGGCCACCCATTTACCCTTAACTCTGACCCCTTGTGTGTATGCACTCCAAACCTTCCTTTAATCACATAATCGCATACCATCTGAAACATAATCACAGGAAGATCTTTCTGCAAAGTGCGCAGTTGCCTTTCCTCATCCACACAGGGTGAGTCAAGTGTTCACCAGGAGACTCTTTCTGTGCCAAATTTCAGCGTTCTAGCATCAGCCATTTCAGCTGCTGAGCTGGTCTTAAAAAGATCACAAGAAATTTTTTCAAATCGGGTAAAGGGTCATTCCCGCTCCCCCTCCCCCTACTCAGAAAGAGCCATATGCTTTTCTCTCAAACTTTCCAGAAAAAATCACCTTTGAACATAGGCCAAAAGATTAAAATTTCAGGCCAAAAGGTGAAAATTTCAGCACATGTTGAGTGAATTTGAGCTGGCATAGGGCTGGGGGCAGGGTTTGGAATAAGTCCTGAGTGTTTGAAAGGGACGGACTAGAATTATGACCATATTTTCAAAATCAGAAACTGGGACACTTTTGCAGCAACACTTTTGAGGCTTGTGAAATACTGATGCAAAGGACAGCACTGAAGCGGTGTCCTTGCTGCCAACCTCTGGCACAGCAGCAGCACTGCCAGCGCCAAGCATGGCAGAACCATGTGCTAGGCCCCCCAACTCCTGAGGCTGGCTTTAAAGCAGAGATTTAAACCCCCTAATGTTCTGGGGTCTGTTTATCTGGTGTTTGAGCCAGGATGTTTTGTGCTTTCAAGCTTATCTAGCCAATTGTGAGAGCTAAAAACTTCCATTTTTTTAAAAGAGCCACAAGATTCTCACTTAATCACTTGAATAAGGAGCTGTGGCTTTAAGAAAAACACCAAATACTACCAGTCTCTCGATAAAATCATGAGACTTGGCAACACTGGAACAGTGTCATGGGCTGATTTCTCCCAGTGGAGGGTTTTTCCAGTGACTTGGTGCCTAAATGAGGTTAGCATGACATGCTGAGCACATGTCCTTGGGATGTTCACTGTTTGGAGAGTGCGGCTGCTCACTGAACGTTTTCCTTCACTCCAGACGCTGTGGGTCACACTGAACGCTCAGTCCCTGGACTCTGTTCCTGGTACCCGCACAACAAATGCTGGTCAGCACAGTTCTGAATCAGAAACATTTTGTTTACAAAATAAATACAATAAATGTAACCAATAGAAACAATCCCCCCCACCTTCTTACCTGCGCTGTCTCTCCCACCGCCTCCCTTCCTTCCCTTTCCATATAGCTGATCCCTGCCTAGCTAACCCCCTCTTCTCCCCCCCACCCCCAAAAATTGTGGAATGCACGTGCTCTTTGCTGCCGTCACCCTGGTCACTCCGCTTGTGTGTTACACCCCTCCCCCGCCCTGTATCTGTTTTATCTATTTGGATTGTGAGGAACTCGGGGTGGGATTATCTACTCTGTGTCTTTGTAGAGCTTAGCACAAAGGGGCGTCAAGTTTTTGCTGGTCTCTAGGCACTACCATGGTTAATAATAACAACAACAAAACCAGGATCTTTCAAGTGTCCTTAAAGAACCTCTTGGGATGCTGGGATTTTCTCAGCCTAACCAGCTTCACTTAGCTTCACTGAAAACTGTTAGGATGGAAACAGTTTGGCATCCTTAACCATAACCGTTGCTGCTCTCGGCTGCAACCATAGCTGCTGCTGCTGCTGATCTGTTTCACAGTGCAGGGACGGTCTGTTACTTGGCTCAATTTTGACCCTTAGCTGCAGCTGAGAGTATGTGTTTGCAAGGACACAGAGCGGCAATCAGGGTTTATTGCTTTCTGTTACTACATGTCAACCATTTAGACATGATCTAATGAATCAGGACCTGTTCCCTACTGTGGAGTGATAAATTGGCTCTGGGATCTGTTAGTTAGTTATTTTTAAAACCCTCATGCACTTACGCATGCAGGGAACGAGTGAGGACAGATCAGAGACAAACAGGAAGTCAATTTGAAATTACTCCCTTTTTTGTGCAGTGAAGTGACTCTGTCTCATGGTATTGTGTTTTCCCCTCTGACAGTTGGTAGGGAAGTTCATCTCCCCAGATGGGACACACTGTAGGCCATTTCTCCCTGTCACAGACCAGGATGTGGGTAGTCAGGCCTAGTGGTCAAAGCCATGGTAGTTGTTCCTAGTGGTCAGAACTGGAGTCAGAGACCAGGAGGCAGAGCCAGAGCCAGAGCATAGAAGCAGGGCTAGGGCAGCATAGCAGCACGGTAAGCAAAGCAAAGTGAGCAGTCATGGGGTCAGAGGGAGGGACCTCTCATGGATCAGTAACCGGTTAAAAGACAAGAAACAAAAGGTTTTCACAGTCCCCCAAGGATCTGTCCTGGGACCAGCGCTGTTCAACATGTTCCTAAATGAGCTGGAAAAAAGGGGGTGAACAGTGAGATGGCAAAATTCGCAGATGAAACAAAATTGTTCAGGATAGTTAAGTCCAAAGCCGACTGTGAGGAGTTACAAGGGGATCTCAGTAAACTGAGCGATGGGGCAACAAAGTGGCAGATGAATTTCAGTGTTGATACGTGCAAAGTAATGCACGTTGGAAAACAATCCCAACTATACATACAGAGTGATGGGATCTAAATTAGCTGTAACCACTCCAGAAAGGGATCTGGGAGTCAGTGTGGAGAGTTCTCTGAAAACAGCTGCTCAGTGTGCAGCGGCAGCCCAAAAAGCGAACAGACTATTAGGAACCATTAGGAAAGGGATAGATCAGACAGAAAATATCATACTGCCACTATATAAATCCATGATGTGCCCACATCTGGAATACTGCATATAGTTCTGGTCACCCCATCTCAAAAAAGATATATTACAATTATAAAAAGTACAGAGAAGGGCAAGAAAAATTGTTAGGGGTATGGAACAGCTTCCGTAGGGGGAGAGTTGAAAATGATTGGGACTATTCATCTTTGACTAAGGGACAGGTTATGACAGAGGTCTATAAAATCATGAATGGTGAGGAGACAGTGAATAGGGAAGTGCTGTTTACCCCTTCCCATAATACAGGAACTAGGGGGTCACCCAATGAAATTAATGGGCAGCAGGTTGAAAGTCAGTATTTCTTCACACAGTGCACAGTCAGCCTGTGGATCTCACTGCCAGGGGGTGTTGTGAAGACCAAAAAGAGGTAGATAAGTTCGTTGAGGATAGGCCATCAATGTTTATTAGCCAAGATGGTCAAAGATGCAAAACCAAGCTGGGGGGTATGGAGAGGGGGGCGTGTCCCAAAATTTCTGACTGCCAGCAACTGGCACTGGATGACGGGATGGATCGCTTGAAATTACCCAGTTCTGTTTGTTCCCTCTAAAGCATCTGGCACCAGCTACTGTCAGAAGACAGGATACGGGGCTAGGTGGACCGTTGGTCTGACCCACTATGGCCATTGTGTTCTTGAGGTGGGAGCAAGGCAAACGCCGGAGAAACTGGAGCTTCAGTCAAGTGCATTGAGCAGCCAAAGATCATAGCAGGCTTACTGATTTCCTTGTCATTCAAGCAGAGTGGTCAACCAGGTGGCCCTGCCATGGCCCAGCTGTGCTGACAGACTGCCAGGATACTGGGCAAGCATAGCTGCAAGTCCTTATTCCTGATGCTTACAAGGGGATGAGCATCGTGAACTCCCAGCTAAGGTTACATCTCTCCTGGGGTGACATGCAGCCTGGGTGCAGGGGCCAGCATGGGGCCGTAGGACTGAAGCAGGACTTATGGGGTGTCTAGGACTCGTGCTGGCCCTGAGCCTGGCCACTATATCTAAAGCAGTAATGCCAAGTTCCCTCTACACTAATGCCACTCTTAAGAAATGGATCTCTTGCTACTTGTCCTTCCCATTACTCACCACATCCTTGTAGTCCCTCTTCTTCCAAGACAATTAATCGAGTGGCTAACAATGCCCTGGAGAACATTTCCCCCTCCCCCACCCCTAATAATTATCTCAGCATCACCAACATCAAGCATCTGAAAACTGTGACTCTTCCCTCCCATCACAAGATTGTCTTAAGAATCATGAGATATTTATAAAAAAAAATCTGGGGCTCCTTTTTGTTGCCCTTCTGGGTTTTGAGCCTGTAGGGAATCATGTTTTCAGGCTTTTCTGTGCAATCACGAGGACTAGAAATTTACTTTCTTCCTTTAACGAAAGCTGGGAGTTTTGCTTAATAACCTGACTCCAGGCGCTGGGGCTTTAAGAACACCACTAAGAATTGCAAGACTTCCAATAATATCATAAGAGTTGTTACTATCTAATTTCAGGGCAAGGTTCTGCTCTTGGATCTCCCCTGATTTGTTGCCATCCTTGGAGACTGGGGTGATAGGTGTGGCAAGAACCTAAATAAATCCAGATTGGATGTTTTTCTAAATGACCTCTAAGAATTCTATGGGGGCCGGCCTCTGGGCTGTGTTACAGAGGCGGGCTTATCACTAGATGATCACCCTCATCCCTTCTGGCCTTGGAATCTGTGACTCTATGAAAAAAACAGATACACGTGTAAATCTGCCATTGGGAGAGTGCACCATCAGGGAGAGGTGCCACGTGAAGGGTCAGGATGGAACGAAGTAGCATTAGGCTGATGGAGTGTTCTTACGCCTTTTGGTAGCTGGGAACTGAACTGCTGCTGCTGACGTTGCTTGCATTCATTATTGCTGTTTCTTCTCCCTCGGTTACTGTTATCAGTCACAGCTCCAGTCTCCGCCATTCTGTCCCGTAGTGATTTACTCCCCTTTTCTTGTACTGCTTCTGTGTAAGGGTCACTACAATGTACTGTACAGCCACTTGTCACATGGGCAGGTCACAGTTAGACCCACCCTGTGTCCTGTCAGCTCTGTGAGGGTGTGTTTTAAAGCGAAAGTGCTCTGTGCTGCCTATAGTCGCTGTTTGGAGGTGGTTGCGTTGAATCTCTGTGGCATTAAAACTGCTTTTAAGGAAACTTTGAGCCTGATCTGAAGCCCATTGTCTCAGTGTGCATTGGGTCAAGCCCTTGCTGAGTTGGTTTCCAAAGATAGGAGCTGCTTATGGTGCTTCCAGATTGGAGCTGCCTCTGGTGAGCTGCGATAGAGGGGCAGTCCCTTAAATGCTGAAAACTGTCCCCATAAAAACATCCCCCTGGTGGTCATTGTCACGAAGTGACTCCAGACCGTCTTTGCTCAGGATCTAATACAAAGATCAGTTAAGGAGCTCGTATTCCTGCTGGCTCTGGACTGGCCGCTCTCAGCTGGCAGTTTCCCAAGGGTGGCACAGCAGAAGTGGGCCCTGCAGAGGGGATAGAAAGACCAGGGGAGTGGGCCTACAGCTTGGTTCAGGGAGAGAGTTCCACGTGCCGGGGCGGTGTGGAAGAAAGCGTGCTGGTGCTGGCAGGAGAAGCAGATGAGTGGGCAATGGAGCAAAGGGCTTTGGGGCGACACAATGAGATACGAGAGTGGCTAGGCCGTAGAGACAGAGGCGCGAAGGGCCTTGGAGTGGGGCGCTGGAAACTTGTCCTGGTTAAGCTGGGGAAGCCAGTGAAGGGCCTGAGGGGTGGAGATGGGGAGCGACATGGTCAAAGGAATGAGCCAAGCAGATGATGTCTGCAGCAGCATTTTGAATGGGCCCAAGTGGGGATCGAGGTGGGAGTCGTGGAGGCCAGAGAGGGAGTTGAGGCAGGAGATGCTGAGAGATGGGAGATGTAACTGCCTGGGCAGAGAGGAAAGGCCAGATCCTGGCAATGTTGTGAAGGGAGAACCGGCAAGATCTGGGCATGGCGTGGCTGTGGGAGCTGAGTAGTTTACCAGCCTGAGTGACAGAGAGGAGGGTGGCGACAGAGGAAGGGGAAACATGCCAAGGAGCTCAGTTTGGGGATCAGAGTGTCAAGCTGGGCTCCTGGCTCCTGCATCATCCCCAGTACTGAAGGTTGTCCGAGCCAAATACTGCCCTCCGTGCTAGCTGTGCACCACAGTTGTTCTCCGAGGGCTTGTGGGATGGTGAACGAGATCTGCCCCTGCAGCTGAACTTGGTTAACAGTTGTTTTGATGAGCCAGAATAGAGTCCAGCTCTCTTGTGCTGGCTCCGCAGGGTTAACCAGCACGAGAGGCACTAAAAAATTCTTCTTGCCTTTTGACTCTGGATCCATCCCGGGGCAAGTCTATAGATGGAGGGGTGTCTTTACAGTCGCCTGCTGACCCTAACTGCAATTTAATTGCAAAGTAGAAGGGAAGCCCCATACCCAGTTATCTCACTGCAGTGCTGGCGATAGGCATTGATGATGCTTTTCCATTGATTCGTTCCGATTGGCTGAAACATCCGTCACGTGACCAAAAATAACTCGGAACTGTAGTCTATAAAATCAGGAAGAGCCATGTTAAAAAATCAATTCATCAAGCAGTAGTTGGGGGTCTCAGAGTGATTTACTGAGCATGCTCAAAAACACCACGCTTCCAGAAACAAAGGTAGCCAACACATGCCCTCTGTTTCTGGGTTTGTAGTTTTATATTAAGCAATAGACAAATTATTATTAAAACAGATTGTGCCTGTCTCTTCCCTCCAGGCAATAACACTTGAGAACAAATGATATTCTCAGCACTGCCTAAGAGATTTAGACACAGTGAGAATTGGGCCTCTTAACCCCGAGACAACTTTGAAAATATCACCCCAAATCTTTCCTCCAGTGGGGAAATCAGGCCCCAAGCACTTGGCCTTATGCTGCTGGTGGCATTTCCTTCCTCACTCGTGGTCAAAACAGCCCCTGCCTTCAGAATGAGATACGTAGCTTGGCCTGCCAGATGCACTCCCTGTCCTGGGACAGTCCCGCTGCATGGGTTAATTTCACAGCTGGAGGTAAGCAGCATTTAGGGCCAGGTCTTCAAAGCCTGGTGTGCACCAGTCAAGCATTGGGAGCCTCACTGTGCGAGTGCTACTCATACTAGATTTGTGTGCAGTTTTGGATGAAGCCCACCCCTGTGCAAAAGGATCAGCAGAAGGCCCAAGCATCACTGAGATCCTGTATCAGCCGTGAGCGCGTCCCAAGAGGTGCGAAGCATCCAGAGCTGACGTGGGACCTCAGTGCTGCCGAAGCCTTGTGCACTCTCTTCTGAAGCCCCATCCCTGAGCTTTCCCAAGGGCCTCTACACTGGATCACAGGGCTCCTGCTTTTCCTTTTTCCTGGAACGTCTGGCTTGACTCTCTGCTCTCTGTTTTCTCTTGTAGGGGTGGCAATAAGCACTTACGCCAAGTACTGTTACAACAAGCTCCAGAAAGCAGCCTTGACAGGAGCAAAGAAGGTATCGTCTGGTCCCTTTTTGCTTTGTTTTTTTACGTTGGCTTCCGAGCCAGCTGGTATGAGCAAATGTCCGACTGTAATTAAAGCGTCCCCGGGGGGTGGGGGCATGATGAAACCATGTGGGGTGGATGGAGTGTGTATTATCTTCCCAGTCCAGGCTGTTTGCTCCCGTGTGCTCTATCTTTCAGCCTGCTGAGTCTATCCAAAGTCTAGAGAGTCCTGCATGTCCTGGAAATGGACTTGGGTAGAAAGATCAGCTCATAGAGGCGCAGTGTTTGTGTTGCAGTGAAGGGGGAGAACCAGCAGAGATGGACTCACGTGGAAAACTCTACTGCCAGATCTGGATCTGGATGTGGAATGAGTGACTCTTTGGCTCCGCCCATTATAGAAGACTGGGGCAATATTCCAAACTAGATTTCCAACCAGTCTCTTTGTTCTGCATTTGTACAGCACCTGGCACAGAGGAGTGCTGGCCTGTGCCTGGGCTCCTAGGTGCTGCTGTAACACAAATACCTGGGAGTGGTGACTCGAGAGCCCCCCAGAGATCAGGGCCCTTTGTGCTAGACTGTGCAGGCATGTGGTAAGAGCCAGCCCATACCACCAAAGGGCTAATGTAAAGAGAGAAGCCCAGCGGTAGGTAGGAGGTGGAATGGCCGCACAGAGAGGAGAAGTGACTCACCCAAGGTCACCCAGCAGAGCAGTGTGTTGGAGATGGGAAAAGAACCCAGGGCTGGGGACAGTGGCTTTGGAGGCTTGGTTCAGGCTCAGGCCTGGAGCCCAGAATCCTATCTGAGTCTCCAGTTTCATTTAGGCCAGTGGAAACTGGGGAACTGGAGCTGCTTTTAGTTGGGCAAGTGGAGCTGCACAGTATACTGGAGTCCAGGGTTCCCCTAGGTCTTTGTGTCCAGTAGATAGCAGCTGTATTGGGTACAAAGCCCCCTGGGAGTAACTCCACTGACTTAGTTCGAGCAGTGTCTGGGAGTGGAGATTGGGCCCCTAGAGTCCATCGCTGGGGGGGATCTGAGCCTTGACTCTGTTGGCCTTTGAGTGGCCAGTTTTTCCTACCAGCCTGGTGTGAGCACAGCTTGCTTCAGGCCTCTCTGCTTTCCCTGCTGCTCTCTGATCTGGCCCCTTGCCCACCACGTGTCAACTGCGAATGCTGCTTTGCTGTCCGGATGAAAAAACAATCCGGAGTTTATTGCTCCCGCTGTCAGTTTATGGCCACTGTTGTTTTCATGGGAACCGAAAAGCAGGGCAAGTGCTGAGCAGGAGAGTGAAATTTACAGCCTGCTGTAATAGCTGCTTGGGGAGCCAGTGTTACAACCGGGCCTGTGCAGAGGAACGACCTTTCCAAAGCCAGCCACACCGCTAGGCAGCTCGTACTCACAGCCAGCGCCGGGGGGAGCCCAGAGAGCGAATATTGTGAGCGCAGTGCCCAGGGTGCAGACAGCAGCATGCTGGGCCCAGTGGGAGAACCTGCTCGCACACAGGACAGAGGCCTTGCCGAGCTTGAGCCTGATCCAACCAAGTTCCATGGGCATTGGATCAAGCCCTGTGGTATGGGAACCCTGCTTACTGCCTCGTGCAGACAGCTGAGTTAAAGGCTAGTCCATTCCCCGGAGCCCTACCTGAAACCTCTGCAGACTCCGCTCGCCGGGGACGAAACCCATCGGTTCCCACAGTGCCCCGTGCCAAATGGCAGGAGATCATGGCCAGGTCTCTGGGAGGTAGGGGCCACGATCCCTAGAGACATCTGTTGCGCCCAGGCATTCGGGGGGAAATCCTGTGATTCGACAGGAGACAGCTCAGTTCGGGGCTTCTGGAGGGAGAGCAGGAGTGCTGAGTACCTGGGAGGTACTCATTTTGGGGAAGCCCATCCCATGGCTGGCCAAACCCAGTCCCTCATGTAGGACGAGTCTGTTCATCCCCAGAGCACTAACAAGCTCTCTGCCACGTGGCCCTCATCACAGCGCAGAGCGGAAAGCCAGCCTGGCAGGGCAGGCGCATGTGATTTCCCAAGATGTCTTGGGTCAGGCCCAAAGGAACTGAGCGTTGTTTCCCTTGGAGGGAAGGACCTACCGGATGGGAATTCTCAGGAGCAGCCTGGGGCTCCCTGCTTGCTCACAGGCTTCACGCGAGCCACACAGAATGAAAGGAGTTTGCTGGGGCTTGGCCCAGATCCTGGGGATGGTGCCCGTGAACAGAATCACCAGCCCACTTGGCACTAACTGGCCCCTGAGGACTCTGTGGGCCGAAAGGATTGAATTCCTCCCTCGCCTCTAGTGGGGGGGTCTCTCCAGGGCAGGGGTGAGGCCCATTGGCAGGGCAGTGGGGTGGGGTGGGGAAGCTTGTACGGCCACCCCCAGGCAGCGCTGTTCTGGGAATGAGTAATGGGCTTCGATCTCCTGGACTTGTAATGTGCTCCTGTCTCTCTGCGTTGCATCTGTCTTAGGGCAGAGAGGTTTTCCCTGCTTCCCCTTGTCTGGGCTGCCTGCTGGGGAGAGGGGTTACCATCCATCCCTTCCTCCCTGCACTCACTGTTTCACCAGCCTGCTCTTCCTCCCTCTCGTCCCCCCAAGCCCTGCCAGCTGTCTGCTCTGCAGGGTCACAGTGCCAGTCTGCCAGGCACGCCACAGCCCTGCAGCCTCTGCTCTCGGCTGGTACATCACAGTCTTCTGCTCACCTTTAAGAGACACCCCCTCTCCACACTGCATGACACGGATGGCTCGAGGCTTGGGGTAGGGCCCAGCCACAGTGGCAGTGCACAGGGACCTGGAAGGATCTGGATCCTGGAGGCAGTGCCGGGGATTCACATCCCAGGGCAGGTCTGTGGTGGGAGCCCTGGGGATCTAGATCCTGGAGTTTAGCACAGGACACTGGAGTGGGGGGTATGTGGCATGGAAGCCTGGGGGGCAGAGGTATCTAGATCCTATAGGTCCTGCTGGAGCAGGGGTGTGTGACGTGGGAGCCCAGGGGATGTCTGGTTGCAGGAGGCTGTGAGGGGTGGGTGACGTGGGAGCCCACAGGGTGTCTGGCTGCAGGAGGCCGTGAAGGGTGGAGGTGGTGACATGGGAGCCCAGGGGGTGTCTGGCTGCAAGAGGCTGTGAGGCGTGTGGGTGGGTGACATGGGAGCCCAGGGGGTGTCTGGCTGCAGGAGGCCGTGAGGGATGATCGAAATACGAAAGGTCCGCTTAAAGACAATAAACTCATTGCAGAGAAACTAAATGGATTCTTTGCTTCAGTCTTCACGGCTGATGATGTTAGGGAGATTCCCAAACCTGAACTGGCTTTTGCAGGTGACAAATCTAAGGAACTGTCACAGATAGAAGTGTCACTAGAGGAGGTTTTCGAATTAATTGATAAACTGAACATTAAGTAGTCACCGGGACCAGATGGCATTCACCCAAGAGTTCTGAAAGAACTCAAATGTGAAGTTGCGGAACTATTAACTAAGGTTTGTAACCTGTCCTTTAAATCGGCTTCGGTACCCAGTGACTGGAAGTTAGCTAATGTAACACCAATATTTAAAAAGGGCTCTAGAGGTGATCCCGGCAATTACAGACCGGTAAGTCTAACGTCGGTACTGGGCAAATTAGTCAAAACAATAGTTAAGAATAAAATTGTCAGACATATAGAAAAACATAAACTGTTGAGCAATAGTCAACATGGTTTCTGTAAGGGGAAATTGTGTCTTACTAATCTATTAGAGTTCTTTGAAGGGGTCAGCAAACATGTGGACAAGGGGAATCCAGTGGACATAGTGTACTTAGATTTCCAGAAAGCCTTTGGCAAGGTCCCTCACCAAAGGCTCTTACGTAAATTAAGCTGTCATGGGATAAAAGGGAAGGTCCTTTCATGGACTGAGAACTGGCTAAAAGACAGGGAGCAAAGGGTAGGAATTAATGATAACTTCTCAGAATGGAGAGGGGTAACTAGTGGTGTTCCCCAAGGGTCAGTCCTAGGACCAATCCTATTCAGTTTATTCATAAATGATCTGGAGAAAGGGGTAAACAGTGAGGTGGCAAAGTTTGCAGATGATACTAAACTACTCAAGATAGTTAAGACCAAAGCAGATTGTGAAGAACTTCAAAAAGATCTCACAAAACTAAGTGATTGGGCAACAAAATGGCAAATGAAATTTAATGTGGATAAATGTAAAGTAATGCACATTGGAAAAAATAACCCCAACTATACATACAATATGATGGGGGCTAATTTAGCTACAATGAGTCAGGAAAAAGATCTTGGCGTCATCGTGGATAGTTCTCTGAAGATGTCCACGCAGTGCGCAGAGTCAGGGCCAGCTTTAGGAAGTGCGGGGCCCAATTCGAACATTTCCGGCAGGGCCCTGGCAGGGATGACTTAAAAAAAAAGTGGAAAAAAAGCCTTTCATTTCTTTCATGTATTATTTACTTTGCATAACTATATGAATAATAAAATTATATATTATATACATTGCATCATATATGCTGTTGATTGGCTATTAATGACGCTGTTTCACAAGTGTGGGTCCCCGCCACTCCCTGGGGGTGTGCACATGTGTTGGTCCCAGCTGCTCCCTGCCCCCCTCATTGAAGCAGGTGTGCAATGTTACTGCCCTGGAAACTGCAAGGCAGCAGTGGACATGGGGCTGGCTGGAGGCAGGGCAGGGGCTGACTGGAGGTAGGGTCTGGCTGCAGGCAGGGCAAGAGGTGTGGGGCTGGTTGGAGATGGGGTGTGGGGCGGGCTGGCTTCAGGCAGGGCTGCAGGGGGATGCAGCAGGGGTTTGTAGGGCTGGAGACAGAGGAGTGCGGGTCTGGCTGGCTTCAGGCAGTGGGGTGCAGCAGGGGTTGACTGGAGACAGGGCAGGGGGTGCGGGCTGGGCAGGGGGTGCAGGGCTGATGCGGGCAGCAGTGTGTGTGGGGGCTGGCTGGCTTTGGGCAGGGCTGCAGGGGTGTGTGGCAGGAGTTGGCTAGAGACAGGAAAGGGGGTTGGCAGGGGCTGGCTGTGGGCACGGGGTGCAGAGCTGGCTGCAGGTGGGGGGGCGGACTGGTGTGGGCAGGGCAGGGGGTGCAGCAGAGGCAGCTGGAACCCTAGTCCTTTAAGTAGCCCCCAAACCCCCTTCTACCCTGCCCTGGACCTTTTAAATAGCCGCGGGAGCGCTGGGGAATGCATAGGGGAGGCGGGGCTCCGGGGACTATTTAAAGGACCAGGGTGGCAGAGGCAGCTGGAGCCCCGGGCCCTTTAAATAGGCCCCGGAGCCCCTCACTGCCCCAGGGCTCTGGGGGCTATTTAAAGGGCCCAGAGCTCCAGCCGGGGTCGCGGGGCTTGCCGTGCTCTGGCCAGAGCGCTAGACGGGAGAGCCCTGCGACCCCGCTCTCCCGGCCAGAAGAGCGGCAAAGCCCCGCCGCCCCGTTCTCCCGGCTGGAGCCCCGGCCGGAGATCGGCAAAACCCTGCCGCCCCGTTCTCCCGGCTGGAGCCCCGGCCAGAGCGCGGCAGAGCCCCGCCGCCCTGTTCTCCTGGCTGGAGCCCCGGCCAGAGCGCGGCAAACCCCGCTGCCCTGCTCTCCCGGCCAGAAGAGTGGCGCCGCCCCGCTCTCCCGGCAGAAGAGTGGAGCCCTGGCCGGAGAGCAGCAAAGTCCCGCCGCCCCGCTCTTTCGGCTGGAGCCCCGGCCGAGCGTGGCAAGCCCCGCCGCCCAGGCTGGAGCTCTAGCTGGGAGAGCGAGGCTGCTCTACTCTCCCTCGGGTGCTTCGCTCAAAGGAAGAACCCGGAGCACACCGCAGCCGGGGACCGGGGTAAGTGTAAAAAAAAAAAAATTAAAAGATGCCTAAGGCACGGGGCCCAATTCCCCGGAATCGGTGGAATCGGCCTAAAGCCGGCCCTCTGCAGAGGCGGTCAAAAAAGCAAACAGGATGTTAGGAATCATTAAAAAGGGGATAGAGAATAAGACAGAGAATATATTATTGCCCTTATATAAATCCATAATATGACCTGATCTTGAATACTGTGTACAGATGTGGTCTCCTCACCTCAAAAAAAGATATTCTAGCACTAGAAAAGATTCAGAAAAGGACAACTAAAATGATTAGGGGTTTGGAGAGGGTCCCATATGAGGAAAGATTAAAGAGGCTAGGCCTCTTCAGCTTGGAAAAGAGGAGACTAAGGGGGGATATGATAGAGGTATATAAAATCATGAGTGATGTGGAGAAAGTGGATAAGGAAAAGTTATTTACTTATTCCCATAATACAAGAACTAGGGGTCACCAAATGAAATTAACAGGTAGCAGGTTTAAAACAAATAAAAGGAAGTTCTTCTTCACACAGCGCGCAGTCAACTTGTGGAACTCCTTACATGAGGAGGTTGTGAAGGCTGGGACTATAACAATGTTTAAAAGGGAACTAGATAAATTCATGGTGGCTAAGTCCATAAATGGCTATTAGCCAGGAAGGGTAAAGAATGGTGTCCCTAGCCTCTGTTCATCAGAGGATGGAGATGGATGGCAGGAGAGAGCTCACTTGATCATTGCCTGTTAGGTTCACTCCCTCTGGGGCACCTGGCACTGGCCACTGTCGGTAGATGGATACTGGGTTAGATGGACCTTTGGTCTGACCCGGTACGGCCATTCTTATGTTCTTATGTGAGGGGTGGGGGTAGGTGACATGGGAGCCCAGGGGGTGTCTGGCTGCAGGAGGCCGTGAGGGGTGGGGTTAGGTGACACGGGAGCCCAGGAGGTGTCTGGCTACAGGAGGCTGTGTGGGGTGGGGGTAGGTGACATGGGAGCCCAGGGGGTGTCTGGCTGCAGGAGGCCGTGGGGGTGGGGGGTATTGGAGGCAGCGCTGGGGCTTTTCTCTCTCCCTCTCAGGGTTTCCATGGCAGGTTTTATTGCCTAAGCATGTCACTTACTGGTTTTCTGTCTGGTAGCACAACCCCCGGCTCAGCCTGGCTGATACCATAGTCCACAACCCTGTGTTCACCTGAATTTCACACATAGCCTGTCAGCCAGAGCGCTGAGCTGTCTCAGTCAGTCCACCGGCTGGCATGAAAACAGAGGGAGTCCCGTGGAAGGGACTATGACAGAAACCATCGCCCTACACCGTGTTCCCAGTGTCAGAGCGCTGGCTAGCCAGACCACCTGGGGCTGGCGGGAGCATGTCGTGCTTCAAGTCCAGGGCTGGTGATAGAGAACCCAAGCCCCCCACTCCTCTGGGTTCCAACCCAGGGCCCTGGGGCAGGCAGGCCAGGTGTGGGGCCTGGGCCACCAGCCTACTCCTGGATCACTTCCTCTTCAGAGGCACGGCAGAGACCTGCTAAGTGGCCTGCAACACGTTCCCCCAGGAGGGGGCTGGAGGTCCCTCCCCCACAGGCAGATGCTCCGCTGTCTCTTCTACAGTGGCTTGTGGCTCTGTCTTGAGATCAGCTTCAGGGCAGTGCTGGGCTCCTGCGGGAGCTTCCCGTGCAGGTCTGCTCCTTGGCGCTGACCACTGTGACTGAGCTGTGCTGCCCTTTTAAACGCCTCCTCCATTGAGAGCACGCCCAGCGGGCATGGCTGGGCAGAGCCTCCTGTGCCCAGAGCTGCTCCTTCCCCCGCCTTCTGCCTGACTGTACACCCCATCCCTTGGGTATAATAGTGATCGTGGCCCTTCTGTAGCACCATCCGATGTGCTCAAAGCACCGCACAGTTACGAACTCAGGCTCAGTGATGGGGAAACTGAGGCACAGAGTGGGAAAGTGACAATCACAGTCCCACAGCCAGATGGGCGGCACTGGGAATAGGACCTGATCCCCAGTCCTGTGTCCCCACCTGGCACTGCCCCAGAATTTCCTGAGAGGGCTGCACCTTGGCTCCCATTCCACAGCTGTTGGGTGGTAGCAGCTGTCAGCCGCTGGACTAGAACTGGTGACCTAGGGGTGAAAGGCTCTGTGTCCCACCGCCTGTCCCCTCCAATGCAGAGGTCATTATTCAAGAGGCTGTTTTATCTCCTGAAGAAGAGTTGAGCTGGACTCGGTGTTTGCTAACCTAAAAAGTAGGGCAGTGCCCAGGAGACACAGATCTCACTGCAGCCTCCCAGAACCCAGTCATACAAAATCGACTGGAGCTGGAAAGTCCCAGAAGCGTGTCAGAGATAAAAGATGAGTGTTTCTTCCAAGTTCTTGTCTACAGAGAGACCAGAGCATCAGTCAGAGGGCAGACTTGTTCCCAAGGATTTCAGCACAATGGCAGCATCTCAGGCAGGCGGATGGAGCAGGAGAGGGAAAGAAATCCAGAAAATATTCTCTTCTTCAATTTAAAGGAGAAGAGCCTGACTGTCTCTCATGTGGTCTTCCTAGAAAATGCAGTGTCAGAACCAGAGCACCTCCCCACAGAGAGGAAAGACAAGTGATAAACCCTGGAGATCCCAAAGGACAGATGTCTGGGAATCCAGATCCCCAATGCAGCAGCAGCAATAAATGCTTTATCTCTAAGGACTCATATTCTCATGAAAGGTGGGAGGCAGCACTGAGGAGAAATCCAAGATTCATAGATACAAGACCGGAAGGTAGCATGGTGATCATCTAGTCTGACTTGCATAACAGGCCATGGGATTTCCTGAATTATTCCTGTTTTAATTAGATCAAATCTTTGAGAAAAACATCCTATCTTGATTTCCAGCGACGGAACCCCTGATAGCGTGTTCCAGTGATTAAGTACTCTCACTTGGAAAAATTTGCCACCTTATTTCTAAATTTGTCAAGCTTCAACTTCCAGCCATTGGTTCTTGTTAGATCTTTGCCTGCTACACTGAAGAGCCCTCTGTGGTCACATTTCTGTTCCCTATGTAGCTACTTATAGATTGTGATGAAGTCACCAAGGGCTTCTCTTTGTGATACTAAATAGATTGAGCTCCTTGAGTCTATCACTATAAGGCAGGTTTTTCAGTCTTTTAATCATTCTTGTGGCTCTTCTCTGAACCCTCTCCAATTTATCACCATCCTTTTTGAGCTGTGGACACCGGAACTGGACACAGTATTTCAGTAGTGTTGCTTCAGTGCCAGATACAGGGGTAAGATAACCTCTCTATTCCTCCTCAAGATTCCCCTGTTTATGCATCCAAAGATCGCATTAGTCATTCTGGCCACAGCATCGCACTTGGGGGTCAAGTCCTGCTGGTTATCCACCATGACCCCCAAGTCCTTTTCAGAGTCACTGCTTCCCAGGATAGAGTCCCCCATCCTGTAAGTATGGCTGCGTTCTTAGTTCCTAGATGTATGGATTTACTGTGGCTGTATTGAAATGCATATTGTTTCCTTGTGCCCAGCTTACCAGCTGATCCCGATTGCTCTGTCGAAGTAACCAGTCACATTGTAACAGAATCATCAGAAAAAGAGAAACTTCCCCTCCTCTCTGTGTAAAAATGACTCCAAATGAGACCAGACCTTTGAGCAGGGACCGAGGGCTCCCTTGGTTCCTACTGGAGCTTCTACAAGGAGAAGGCTCTGGAGCACAGAGAGGCATGTAGACAGGAAGCCCCTTTGCGCTACACAAACAAATTCTGCTGTTTGCTACATCCGTGTAAATCCAAAGAGCTATGTGGACTAGAATGGGATTTACACCCACAGCCCAGAAAGCAGAATCTGCCCCACTGTGTGATTTAGCCCTGACCAACCTGGGGGTGTTTGTCACATCCCAGAGGGGTTTATAAATGACAGTAATTATAAATGAAGGCTGTGCTCAGAGAACTGCTGGAGCATGTGAGGTACTGATATGTCCAGCTGCCATCACTCCAGTCCCGGGAGAAATAAACAGCCAGGCAGTCACTGACAAGGAATAATATGGAGAATTAAGGACAGGACAGTTTAGACTGAAGATCAAGAAAACATCCTGGTGGTTGAGATCTGCCGGGCTGTGGAGGGATGTGGTGTAAACCTCGTCACTAGAGATGTTTACAGGTAGGAAGGACGTAGCCCTGGACAACACACTGTAGGAGACAATCCGGCATTGGACTGGCTGATGTTACAGCCTCATTCATCTTTAACTTCTCTGGCATTATTCTGGGATGGGGATTTTCCATCGCCAGCCTGGGGCTGTCTCCCTCCTTCATTCGAATGGTTGGGCCAGGTCCTGTCTGGAAGCACCTATACAGCCTCACCAAGGAGGCAGGCTTGAGCAGAGAGGTTCTCTCATCGCCTGATTCTCAGTTTGCCCTCCTGATTAAAGCATGTCCTCTTGCTCCAGCCACGCTTTGACAACAGCACTGACAGCTTTTCTAACTGAGCGAGTGCCTGTCAGTGTCAGCCCAGCATATTAAACTGTCTCTGCGAATTTGCATTATCCAAAGAAGGCAGTGGAGACAGAAGCAGTGAGATCTTCTCAGCAACACTTCTTCCCAGGGTGAGCCCCATCACAATCTGGAGTAAGGGAGAGGTGGTGGCATCAAATTCTCCTGGGCAGGTAGGCCTGCCTGGTGCTGGCTCCTGGGGGATGCAGAGCCTCACACTTCCTGAACTGGTCGTTCGCAACCACTCATGATCCCCTGCCTATTCTCTGGCCCTCTTCCCATTAGTTCAAGCACAATAGCAAAGGCTATTTCTTGCCATGTGATGGGATTTTTCAACCAAATCATGAATCAGGAGTGAGGAAGCCTTACATGGGATAGCAGAATCAGCAACCCCTAGTGTTCAAAACTCAGGAGTCAGACCCAGAAAATCACAAGACTAGCTTAAAACCCATGAGATATTAAAAATGATAAACGTGGGGTCCTTTTAGCTAGCCTTCAGGTTTCTGAGCCTTTACAAGTCCCATTTTCAGTCTGTGCTCTGCAACCCCTAGGGCTACAGAAACAGAAAACCCAGTAATAATGGGGGATTTCAGCCATTCCCATAATGACTGGGAACATGTCACCTCAGGATGGGATATGTTCTTGGAGCAGCTAGTCCTGGAACCCACAAGCGGAGAGGCAATTCTTGATTTAGTGCTAAGTGGCTACAGGATCTGGTCCAAGGGGTAACTATAGCTGAACCTCTCAGTAATAGCAACTGTAATGTCGTTACATTTAACATCCTTGTGGGAGGGAGAATACCAAAGACACCCACCACAGTCTCATTTAACTTCAAAAAGGGGAACTACTCAAAAATGAGGAGACTAGTTAAACGGAAATTAAAAGGAGCAGTCATGAGAGTGAAATGCCTGCAAGCTGCATGGAAATTTTTTAAAAACACCATGATAGAGGCTCAAACTATATATATATACCCTAAATTTAAAAACAAACAAACAAGAACAAAAAAATGCCACTCTCGCTAAACAACAGATTAAAAGAGGCAGCTAGAGACAAAAAGATCTTTTAAAAATTGTAATTCAGATCCTACTGAGGAAAATGGAAAGGTGCATAAACTCTGGCAAGTTATGTGTACACGTATAATTAGGCAGGCCAGAAAAGGATTTGAAGAACAGCTAGCAAAAGACACTAAAGCTAACAGCAATTTTTTAAAGTACATCAGAAGCAGGAAACCTGCCAAAACATCAGGAGGCCATTGAATGATCAAGATGCCGAAGGAGCACTCCAGGAGGACAGAACTGTTCGAGAAAAGCTAAATTAATTCTTTTCATCAGTCTTCACTGTAGAGGATGTGAGAGAGATTCCCACACCTGAGCCATTGTTTTTAGGTGACAGATACGAGGAACTGTCCCAGACTGAGGTGTCGATAGACGACTTTTAGAAACAAATTGATAAATTAACAGTAGATGCTATTCATCTAAGAGTTCTGAAAGAACTCCAATATGAAATTGCAGAACTGCTAACTGTGGTGTGTAACCTATCGCTTAAATCAGCCTCTGTACCAGTGACTGCAGGATAGTTAATGTGATGTCAATTTTTACAAAAGGCTCCCAGTTATATTGTACGAGTGCCATAGCCAGCCACTCATGAATTACACTACAGAGTAAAACCGCAGACTCCTAGTCCCAGACTTTCCCCAGCAATGTGTGTCTTGTACTGCCCAGCTCTCTCCTGGACAAAACAAGCTCATATAAAGTCTGTCATTTGATTAATACAAAATGATATGGACAAATCCTGTTATCCCAGATGGAGTTTCCCAAACACTTCAATCCAAATACACCGGTTAGATAAATCAGTAAAACAAGTTTATTAATTACAGAGAGATTTTAAGTGACTACAAGTAATGAGGCATAAAAGTCAGAATTGGTTACAAGAAAACAGAAGTAAAATGCAACTTTGGGGAGTCTAGCCTCCAGCTCTGCCTTTTCTGCCCATGCCCCCGGAGCCCCGAGCCCTCCCACCCCCCCACAGCCAAAGCACTGCGACTCCGTGTGGCTGGAGCCACGAGCCTGTCCCCCACCCCACCTAGTGGAGCCCTGAGATGCGCCGCTCCCCCACCCCCCTGCAGCCAGAGGAGCCCTGGGCCAGCCGGAGCCCTGAACCCCCCCCCCCCCAGCCAGCTGGAGCCCCCCGACATGATGTGCCTTCCCAGACCCCAAGCCACCCCGTGGGAAAAGCTCTTCTCTCTTCTCTTCCAGAAGAAGGTGAGTTTTTGATATGCCCCCATGCAGGTTCCGGGGCAACTGAGGGAGATTACTGATGAACCCGGGAAGCTAAGTAACACATACTACCTCCTCAGTTGCCCTGAAACCTGCAAAAGGGCATAACAACAAAAACTTCCACACCAAACCTGCAACCAGCATCCAGCAGCAGTGGCTGTGCCAGGGAAGGCTGAGGGCCTATTATACCCACCACCCATGTTTACGTACAATGTTGCCACACACATTTTACCAGGACAATAATGATCAGCAAATTATCAGTTTTCAAATGACACTTCTCAAGGCATACGTTGTACAGAATGTATCATATTGTGAAAAGGGTGAATATAAGGGTATAGTCTGTCACACTAATCTATTAGAATTTTTTGAAGGCATCAACAAACGTAGCCAAGTGTGATCTAGTCAATATAGTGTACTTGGACTTTCAGAAAGGCTTTGACAAGGTCCATCACCAAAGACTCTTAAACAGAGCAAGCAATTGTGGGATAAGAGGGAAGGTCCTGTCATGGACAGTAAATGATGAAAAGATAGGAGTCAAAGGGTAGAAATAAATGGTCATTTTTCACAGAGGTAAATAAGAGAGAGGTAAATAACAGGGATCTGTATTGGGACTGGTGGTGTTCAATATATTCCTACGTGATCTGAAAAAAGGGATAAACAATGAGGTGGCAAAGTTTGCAAACAATATAAATTACTCAAGATAGTTGAGTCCAAAGCTGATTGTGATGAGTTACAAACGGATCTCATTAAATTAGGTGACTGAACAACAAAATGTCAGATAAAACCTAATGTTGAGAAATGCAAAGTAATGCACATAATCCTAACTATACATATAAAATGACGGGGTCTAAATTAGCTGTTACTACTCAAGAAAGAGATCTTGGAGTCATTGTGGATAGTTCTCTGAAAATAGCTGCTCAATGCTCAGCATCACTCAAAAATAGGGAACAGAAAGTTAGGAACCATTAGGAAAGGGATAGATAATAAGATAAAATCATAATGCCATTATAAAAATCCATGGTATTCCCATACCTTGAATACTGCATGCAGTTCTGGTCACCCTCTCTCAGAAAAGATATATTAGAATTGGAAAAAGTGCACAGAAGGGCAACAAAAATGATTGGGGGTATGGAACAGCTTCCATATGAGAAAAGATTGAAAAAACTGGGACTGTTTAGCTTCGAAAAGAGATGACCAAGGAGGGATAGAGGTCTGTAAATTCATGAATGGTGAGAACATAGTGAAGGAAGCATTATGTATCCCTTCACATAAACACAAGAACCAGGGGTCATCCAATAAAATTAATAGGCAGCAGGTTTTTTTTAAAAAAAGAGGAAGTACTGCTTCACACAACACACAGTCAACCTGTGGAACATATTGCCAGGGGATGTTGTGAAGGCCAAAAGTATTACTGAGTACAAAAAAGAATGAGACAAGTTCTTGGAGGATAGGTCCATCAATGGCTATTAGCCAAGGTGGTCAAAGATGCAATGCCGTGCTCTGGGTGTCCCTAAGGCTCTGACTGCCAAAAGCTGGGACTGGCCGACAGGGGATAGATCACTCAGTAAATTGCCCTGTTCTGTCCATTCCCTCTGAAGCATCCAGCACCAGCCACTATAAGAAGACAGGATACTGGGCTAGCTGGACCATTGGTCTGACCCACTGTAGCCATTCTTATGTAACCCTTTTGCCCATCTGAGTTCGTAGCAACAAGGGCCAGGTTCAGTATCCAGAGGTTCCATTTCAATAACACAATGCAAAACCGGCTCGAGCCCCCACCCAGTGACCTGGGACAATTACATAGCACCCCCAGGCGCCTCTAGGAGGCAATACTTCCCCTCTCGCAAGCACGGAGTCTGAGTATAGCAAAATCCTTTTAATAAAGGAGGGAAACAATGCGGCATTATGTTGGGGAAACACCAGAAACAGGATTCATAACACAAAACATGAGCAAAAGACCTATCCCCAAGTAAGTTTGGCAGTGTCCTTTTCCCTTCAGAGGCTTAAGTCCAACACCCCGAAAGTCTCTTGACTCCAGCAACCTAAAAGTCTCTGTCTCTGGTCAGTGCAGCCCCAGAGTTCAAAAGTTTATCTGCAGAATTTTACTTCCCAGCCTGGGTGGGGAGGGCACAGTGGGGTTAAGGGGCACCTTACGTGGTCCAAGGCCAACTGCCCTGCCTTTCCTTGGGGTTCTGTTGCAGCCTTCACCACGGGCCACTCCACTGGTCGCTCCGCTCTGCCAGCCATCCCGTGAGCCATTCCAGCTGTTCCATGAACTGCTCCGCTCCGCTCCACCGGCTGTCCCACAAGCCACTCCAGTTTTCCAACAAACTGATCAGCTACGCCAGCCACTCAGCAGCATAGCTTCAGCCCCCCCGCCCAACACTCAGTGAATTCAGCTCAGCAGCCTATGACTAGATTCCTAGTGGAATTAAAATTAGCTCTGATATTCCACAGTAGAGAAAAGAGAAGATGCAATGGGTATTTCAGGCCCTCAAAAGGGCCCTATACCATCAGGTACAAATACTTGTCCCCAGCCTCTCTCAATTCACTAGGTTTTGGAACTCATGTCCCTTGTCTAGCGAGTGCTGCTTAGTTGAGGGTGAGTTACTCTGTCATAAAACAGTTTCATTGTCCTTGATGCACATAATCAGGGTAACAACACTTTATTCTTCCTGCCCCAATAACAGAGAAACTAGGGATCCCACAGCAGCCAAAGTGACCATTTGGGCTGCTGTGGGTTCATGCTAGGCAGGGTGGGTGTGCCTGTGCAAACAAGATCAGCCCCTGAAGTTCTTTTCCACAACTCGCCACAATTCACCACCAAATGTCAGGGTAGAGCTCATCCTGGCTCTGCTTACACTTATGAAATATGGCAGAGGGTAATCCAGGAACATCAGGACTTCAGAAGCTGTGGATGGGTCTTTCCAGTCCCCTTGTGGAAGGTCCTGCAGAGAGAGAGAGTGTGACTGGAATGGAAATAATAAATGGAAAAGTGCCTTTCCTACTATTAGACAAAATAGTGGAAGCAGGTGCTCTGCCCTGGCTTGCCATGACTGATTTTTCACTTCTTGATTATAGCTTTCAATGAATACATATATTTTTCATGCCTTAAGCACAGGACTAGAATTATAATTGCTTTTTGAGAGCATCACAGACTGTGAGGTTCCTGAGACAACGAGTGGTTTTAACACTTTGTGGACAGGATTTCTGTCTCCGTGGCAGTGAAATTGACTCCAGTGTAGGGGGACCAAACTCAAGACCCAGGCAGCACATATGTCCTGCTGCAGTCCACTGAAGCGGGATATGTGTGGTGCTTGGCTCTTGTATCTGTCCCCCCTCCCTCCTCCTGCACTGGGGTCATTTTCACCCTAGAATCAACTGAACACAGCTGCAGCTGCTACCCAAACAAAACCAATTAGATTTTTATTTGTAGCTCGGATTTCAATTCAATTAAACCCCAGCACAGTGCTAATCGAAGTTACCAGGCACTGAAATAAAACTTTCCATAATTAAGCATTACAAGGCGCCCGTCAGTTCTCTCATTACTCGCTTATTAGGAAAGTTACTTTCCCCCATCTGGTGCGCTTAGGCTATTTACAGCTTCTAAAGGAGCAACTCTTTCTCACCCCTTAGGGTAGCAATTCTTATTAAGGATGAAAAGTCCAATAGCAAAGCTGTACAGACTGCAGAGCTGCCTCATGTAGGGAAAGAATTAACCCTGCACCATCATTACATTTGGTCATGTCTAGAGGACTCACCATGCTAGGTGCTGTACAAACACAGTAAAATACAATCCCTGCTCCAAAGAGCTCCCAGTGTACACAGACAAGACAGATACAGGGTGGGAGGAAAGGAGTGTTCTTGTTTCTGACTTACAGGTGGACAGCTGAGACGCAGACCAAGCAAAGTGACCTTCCCCCAGGCACACAGAGAGCTGGGAACTGAACCCAGGACTCCTGAGTCCCAGCTCACTGTCTTCACTGCAAGCTCGTCCTTCCTCTAATGTCTGTCATTAGAGCTCAGTGTCCCTCATTTTTGAACACTAGAGATGCCCAAATCTTACTTAGCTGAGAGATGCCCTGGCCACTTGCCAGGAGCCTGCGCTTCTGCCTGAGCCTGCGGGTTGCCTTAATTTGCACCCAACTGCTCCCCAACTGTTCTGGTGATCAGGAAGGGCCAGGGTATAGGGCTTCAGAAAAGCAGCTGACAGAATAAAGAAATCCCAATACGCTTAACAAACCTACTGTTAACCTGGGCTACGTAAACAAGCTCCAAGAATAGAAATGCAGGGAGAAAGCTGGCCAGCAGGGTGATGGCTATGCAGCTTATTGCATTGAGTGCAACATGTATGATGACCTGCCTCCTGGGCAGGTGGCATACGTGTGCATTCCGTGCAAGCAACTCATGGCCCTCAGAGACAACATACGGGCGCCGGAGGCCAGAGTGACTGAATTGGAGCAGCAAAGGGGGACACCAAGGTACATAGAGGAGACTTTCAAGGACAGGGTAGAGTGGTCCCACCTCCTGCCCGACAGCCTGTGCACTGTTGAGGAGGATGAAAGTCTCAGGGCAGGAGCACATCAAACTGGAAAGGAGGGAAACAGTCCCATAGTTCGGACCCACCTTCCACATATGTCAGGAGATCTGTTGCCCAGAGGATACCCCTCCAGGGCAGGGACTCCAGTTAGTAAAAAGAGACAGGAAACAGCAGTGAGGGGTTCAATTATTAGACCGAGAAGTATTATTTACCCTTTCCCACAATACAAAAACCAGGGGTCACCTGATGAAACATCAGTTTAAACCAAACAAAAAGAAGTATTTTTTCACACAACACACAATTAACCTGTGGAACTCATTGCCATAGGATGTTGTGAAGGTGAAAAGTGTAACTGGTTTAAAAAAAAAAACGAGTAAGTTCACTGAGGATAGGTCCATGACTGACTATTAGCCAAGATGGTCAGGGATGTAACTCAATGCTTGGGGCAACCCTAAACTTCTGACTGCCAGAAGCTGGGAGAGGAAGACAGGGTGGATTGCTCCAAAATTGCCTAAATCTGTTCACTCCCCTTGAAGGTCTGCTACTGGCCTCTGTCAGCAGACAGGATACTGGGCTCAGTGGACCATTGGTCTGACGCAGTATGGCCATTCTTATGCCCCAGTACATACACACACGGGCTGTTTTTCCTCATTCCCCTCCTCTCCCCAAGAGCAGGATACTGCTGTGACAGACAGTGCTAAGTCATGGCACTTCATACCGTGATACCAATGGGTCCTGCACTCAAAGTACAACAGGGACGAGGGAAAAGGATTATGCTCCTTTGACCCTAGAGAGGCCCTGTAATCACTTTGGATATGCATGAATGCTGTGGCATGTACAATAATCTGCAGTACAATATACGCCCTGCAGAGAGGACGTGCCCAGTGCTGTCAGTCACAACCTCCTATGTACTGCAAAACAGCAGATGATCCTTCACAGGAACGGTGGTGAGCTGGCAAGCAGTGGGTGGGGAACAGAGCAAGGGTGCTCGTGTCAAAGCACAGCGCTGGGTGTGAGCACTGGAGCCCAGTTGTACAGGCTTTCCTGGGATTGGCCAGGGAAGCCTGGGCCAGAGGAAGGATAGTCTTGTGGGTGCTCCACTGGCATGGGCTGCAGGACACATGGATTCAGTTCTCAGCCCCCTGCTTTTCTGTGTGATCTCGAATGTGTCACTTAATCTGTGTCTGTCTGTAAAATGTTTCAGAGTAGCAGCCATGTTAGTCTGTATCCGTAAAAAGAACAGGAGTACTTGTGGCACCTTGGAGGCTAACAAATTTATCTGAGCATAAGCTTTCGTGGACTACAGCCCACGTCATCGGCTGCATAGAATGGGACATGTAAGAAGAGTATATATACATACAGAGAAGATGCCATACCAGCTCTAAGAGGACAATTCATTAAGATGACTTGTTATCAGCAGGAAAAAAACTTTTGTAGTGATAATCAAGATGGTCAATTACAGACAGTTGACAAGAGGTGTAGTCATAAGGATAGTTATAAGGAAATAGATTCGAGTAGTGCAATGACTCAGCCATTCCCAGTCTCTGTTCAAGCCAGAGTTAATGGTATCTAATTTGAAAATTAATTCAAGCCCAGCAGTTTCTCATTGGTGTCTGTTTTTGAAGTCTTTCTGTTGCAAAATTGCCACCTTAAGGTCTGTCACTGAGTGACCAGAGAGGCTGAAGTGTTCTCCTGCTGGTTTTGAATGTTATGATTCCTGATGTTAGATTTATGTCTGTTTATACTTTTGCATAGAGTCTGTCCGGTTTGGCCAATGTACATGGCAGAGGGGCATTGCTGGCTCATGATGGGATATATCACATTGGTAGATGTGCAGGTGAACGAGCCCCTGATGGTGTGGCTGTTGTGATTAGGTCCAGTGATGATGTCACTTGAATAGATGTGTGGACAGAGTTGGCATTGGGCTTTGTTGCAAGGATAGGTTCCTGGGGTGGTGTTTATGTTGTGTGGCGTGTGGTTGCTGGTGAGTATTTGCTTCAGGTTGGGATCTGTCTGTAAGCGAGGGCTGGCCTGTCTCCCAAGGCCTGTGAGAGTGAGGGATCGTCTTTCAGCATAGGTTGTAAATCTTTGATGATGCGCTGGAGAGGTTTTAGTTGGGGGCTGAAGGTGACGGCTAGTGGCATTCTGTTATTTTCTTTGTTGGGCCTGTCCTGTGGTAGGTGACTTCTGGGTACCCTTCTGGCTCTGTCAATCCATTTTTTTCACTTCAGCAGGTGAGTACTGTAGTTTTAAGAACTCTTGATAGAGATCTGGTAGGTGTGTGTCTCTGTCTGAGGGGTTGGAGCAAATGCGATTGTATCTTAGAGCTTGGCTGCAGACAATGGATCGAGTGATGTGTCTGTAAAATGGGGACAATAATGCTCAGGGATTGGGGCATGGGCTTACCTCAGGCGGCTCCTGATAAGTGGCATAGTGGCGGTACTAAGGCAGGCTTCCTGCTTGTCCTGGCACCGCGGACCGTGCTGCGCCCCAGAAGCGGCCAGCGGCAGGTCTGGCTCCTAGGCCAAGGCACACAAACAGCTCCATGGGGTTCTCGCCCGCAGGCACTGCCCCCCAGTTCCCATTGGCTGGGTGTCGAACAGGCAGGAACTAGCCTTTATTAGCCAGGCAGCACTGCCGATGGGGCTTTTAACGGCGCAGTCAGCAGTGCTGACCAGAGCTGCCACGATCCAGTGCCTTACATCCCAGTCGCGACCCACAGTTTGAAAACTACTGATGTAGACCAGTCGGTCTCAACCAGGGGGACATACGTGTTCCCTTGGAGGTATGTAGAGATCTTCCAGGGGTACGTCAACTCAGCTAGAGATTTACCCAGTTTCACAACAGGCTACATAAAAAGCACTAGCGAAATCAGTACAAACTCAAATGTCATATAGACAATGACTTGTTTATACTGCTCTCTGTACTGTTGTCATAAACAGATAGCTAAGGGTAAATGTTTCTTTTACCTGTAAAGGGTTAACAAAGGGAACCAAACACCTGACCAGAGGACCAATCAGGAAACCGGATTTTTCAAAGTGAGGGAGGGAACTTCTGGGTGTGTTTTGTCTTTGTTGTGCCTGTTTGTTTTCTCTCGGCTATGAGGGAAGAGCTTTTTTTTTTTCTACCTCCAAGCTTCTTTCTACCCTTCTGTTCCCAAGTTGTGAGTACAAAAGGAAAAGCAGTAGGTGTATATTGTATTTTGTATTTACATGTGTGGAGTTGCTGGAATGTTTAAATTGGATATCTTTTGGAATAAGACTGATTATTCATATTTTCTTTTAAGCAATAGCCCTGTGTTATGTCATCTTGATGCAGTGATCATGTCATGTGTTTTTTCTTTTTTTTTTGATATAAAGCTTTCTTTTTAAAACTTGTTGGATTTTCTTTTCCTAGTTAAGGCAAGGGGATAGGAATCTCTGTGCCAGGAGTACTGTCTCTCTCAGGGAAAGACTGGGAGGGGGGAGAAGAAGGAGGGGGGAAGGTAAATCGTCCTCTCTGTTTTGTGTTTCAAGGGATTGAAGCAGGGAAATCTCCTAGTATCCCCAGGGCGGGAAAATCTGGGAGGAAGTAAAGAGCAGGAAGGGAAGTGGGTTATTTCCCTTTGTTGGAGGCTCAGGGCATCTGAGTCTTGGGGGTCCCCCAGGGAAAGGTTTGGGGAGACCAGAGAGTTTATCAGGTACTCAGAATCCTGATTGGTGGCAGCGAGATAAGATCCAAGCTGGTAATTAAGCTTGGAGGTTCATGCTAAGCACCCAGATTTTGGACGCTAAGGTCCAGATTTGGGACAGAGGCTTATTACAACTATACACTGGCATGTAAGTACAATATTTATATTCCAATCCGTTTATTTTATGATTGTATGGTAAAAATTAGAAAGTCAGCCATGTTTTAGTACTAGTGTGCAGTGACACTTTTGTATTTTTATGTCTGGTTTTGTAAGCAAGTCGTTCTTAAGTGAGATGAAATTTGGAGTATGCAAGACAAATCAGACTCCTGAAAGGGGGCCTGTAGTGTGGAGAGCCACTGATCTAGGCACAGAGAGAGGAAGTGACTTGCCCAAGTTCACACAGCAAGTCAGTGGCAGAGTATTGGCCTCATGAGTCCCTGTCTAGTGCCTTCTACTCTTCTCTACACTTGTCTGTACCTAGCAAGGCAGTTGGGTCCTCATATCTCTGTGCCTTTGTCACCTTGCCGTTGGGTTACTGGAATGGGATCCATATGGGGCCACACTTCCCAGCAATCTGGAAATCACAGCTGTTGCCAAAAGCATGTGACATATGAGCTTTGGGACCTGCACTGGCTGCCAGCTGGTATGTGGGGGAAGTCAAGGGGTTGAGGGTGAACTAGCAGTGCCTGAACGGTTTGGGGCCTACCTACCTGAGCTGATGCTCACCTTGGTTCAGTACATCCAGTGACCTTCAGAACAGGCTGGAGGATTCCCATTTGCCCGGGGGGGGCGGGGTGAGTGGGCCATGAAAGGAGGAGGTTTTGGTGGAGGCCAGGCTGATGGTGGGGGGACACTGTCCAGGAGGCCTGTGTTTCAGATCTAGTGGGTCTGTTCAGTATCTTGGTAATGTGTGCGTGTGTCCAGTGCGTGTAACACATCGATGACGTGCGGCAGGTGTAAATGGAAAAATCCAAATAAATAAAGAAAATGAAATAATTGAAAGTCTGCCCTTGCCGATTCTCACTGCTTCCTCCAGTTCCCCAGGATGTGAAAAAACAAGATTAGGGTCTGTCTAACCTGAACTTTCCCTTGGCAATTTCAAGCCTTGATAAGAGGTACCTCTGAGGCAGGAAATTGTGTTCCCTGAAAATCCCAGAGTGCCGATGCTGAGAGCTGGGCCCTCTGGGTCTGGCCCATAGCACGGCCCGCACTCTTCAGTTCAGGTTGGATTTGGTTTATTCTACGCCCTTCTGAATTACCCCATTTACAAACAGCATCCATGAAAACCAACCCAGGCAGGAACCTGAAGTGCCTCTGTGAGCTGTTTGCGATGGACTAGAGAATGACAGCGCTCAGAAAACAGGCCACAGGGGGCTCTGTGTCATGGGCCTATAGCAACAGGGTGCAGAGCATTTCTTCTCCATGTCGTGGGGTCAAATCCTGTCCAGGTGAGAGTGACCAGAAGCTGCCATCTGACATCTCTTGGATGGAATGAATTTGGTGGGTCTCATCCAGAGCTCAGTGGCAGGTGTCCACATCACAGAAGCCACCATCTCTGTTAGCACCATTAGTTCTCTTGTCGGCAGTGTCAACAGAAAGGTCAGTGAATAGGCCACAGAGGCTGAGCTGTCCTTCTGCCCTTTGTGGTGGTCCGTCCACCCCACGGGTGAAGCATACTGGTGCGGTGTGTGTATGGAAGGTCTGTCAGGACTCAGCCTATGCTCTCCCTGCTCAGTCCCCAGCGCTGCTAACGTGTCACCTTTCCCCAGTCCTTTAAATTCCCCTGCAAACATTTATGTGATTGTAGATGTTTGTAGCATTCATTTTGCAGGCCGAGGGCAAGCTCCATCCTTCCCACGTGACCGGAGGCACACTCGGAGCACAAGGATATTAGCGCACAGAGTGGAGAGAGGTTGTGAGTCAGCTGCAGATGTCTGACTCACCTTTCTGCTGAGTGAGCTCCCCTGGGCTGCATTACAATAATCTAACCTTCACGTGACCAACGCCTAGCTGTTGGGTGATAAGATCAGCCAGTGGGAGACAGGGATATAACCTGGCTGTGTGTCCCAGAAGGTAGGATCATCTTCTTGCCACAGCTGGCATCTGAACTCCGGTGGGTGAGAAAGCCCTTGAAATAGCCCAAGAGCAAGGATGTTGAAAGCGGGCAGCTCCATGGTTTCCAACGGGCATTTTCTAGTCATCCAGTCCACGGAAAGATCTCAAAGGACAAGAATAAACAACTGGCCTCTGTGCGTAGCTAGGTCGTGGCCAGCTTTACAAGGCCTGTCTCAGCATGCTGGCCAGGCCTGAAACTCAGCTGGCATTTATGAAAGGAATCAAATAATGTGCTCGAGTAATTGCAGCATGCCAGGCTCTACCTAGAATAGATGGGTTGGGGCTGGCATTAGGAGATTGGGATATGAAACGATTTCATAGCAGAAGCATCACCAAAGCAATTTGCAGGTGCTAATGGCCACGCTAACCTTCCTCGAAGAGGCCCCTTCATTTCCACAAACACCGGCACCATCCATGGCTATCCAGTCATGTAAAATCAGTCCCGAGGCCACCAGCCCAAGGTGCCTCTAGCGAGACGCAAAGCAGTCATTGCCTTCCAGTGCCCCGCAAGGGAGGATGGTTTTGGAGTTAGACACAGGACTTGGGAAGTCCTGAACATCTCTCTCAGCTGTTAGGGTAATGCAATGGGAACTCCAACTCGCCATTAGTGGATCGCACTGCCCTGCCTCCCGGGAGGCTTGTGCATGTTGTGAAGAGCTCCAAGGGGAAATGCTATGAAAGAGCAAAGCACTGATTGCAGCTCGGGCAGCCTGAGCATTGTCATAACATCTTTGCGGGACATCCACTCCTTTACCGTTCATTTGTTTCTTCCATGAGAAGTGACCCCGTATGGTGTGTCCTCTTCATTCTTCCATCAAAGGTGGTGCAGGCTTGTAAACATGTCCATCACTAGAGCAGACAGACCACAGTTGCAAACAGATAAGGCTTCGCTGAAGGCCTGGTCTCTTGTCAGTCCCTGGTCAGCAGGCTTGTGTGCTCAATGTCCGTGCCTCTTTGTAGCACTGTTAACTAAGTGGATGGGTCCCGCTCCTGCAGTCCCTTAGCACTGACCCTGCACAGCTCTTCCCAGGCTGACAATGTCCCACTGAAATCAGTGTCAACCCAGCTCATTCAGGTGAAATCGAGACTTGGAGGAGTTAACACATTGGGGAGTTCGCTGCCTTGCTTCCGTCTCTCCCCCCTATAATTGGGTAACAGCTGCTGCTACTAGAATGACTGGCCACTGACACATGGAGGGGAAAGAAACAGCTTGAGAGCCATGTGCCAGACTGTTCCTCCGGGACAGCTTGTAGGACTTCAGAAAATCAATACATTGTGGTTGGCAAACTGAGCAGTGGTTGTTGGAGACCCAGAAGGAGCGGAAGTGTGAGCCCTTGTTTATAAGGCTCTCTGAGGGATCCTTCTCAGCAGAAGGACACTCCAGTTTTTCATAAAGACATCCAGCCAGCTCCGCTGCACAAGAAGCCTTTGCAATTAGAATGAAATTTGTCGTGGTTCCAGCCATCAAAGGCTGATTTGTGTTCAATATCCTGTTGACCTTTGAAATCAAACACAGAACTGATTCAAGGAACAGCCGCTGTGGCTGGAAACAAAGTGCAGCATCTGGAAACAAAATGGGTGGCTTTGAACTCGGAATAAACGGCCTGTCAGGGCTTGTCTTTTTGCCTTCAGTTCTGTAGAACAGCTCAGACGCCAGCACGGTCCAGCGGAGTCAGAGTCCTGCCTGCACAATGGTACGCTCAGAAAAGTCCCCTAAGGCTGGGAGGACTTTGGCTCTCGGGTCTGATCGTGAAACTATGGGGGAGGCTGAGTCTGGGTCCTATGTCTGGGGGGATCCAGATTGGGGGGTTACTCCAAGCCCATCTCTAGTGGAGTTTTGATTCAGATTCTCACCCATCCACCAAAAATAGCTGTTGTGCTGAGCAAAGTGGTTGCAGGTTTTCTTTTCATACTATACCAGCAAACTTGTGATCTCTGCTGCTGGTCTTGTTCCCCAGGAAGCCTTTCAGGGCATTGTTTTGATCTGCTGTCGATGGGATTCCTGTGACATCAGCAATACCGGCATAACACTGGGTGTGCGACTTTGAGGGCATCTCTAATGATTTTGCCCTGCAGCCAGTTGGACAACTGCTCGCTGAATTTCTGGGTGTTTCCTCTTCCATCAGTGCAGCACCATGGCTCGGGTCTGTCATCTCTTCCTGCCTCTCCCAGCCACTCACGTCTTCTTGGGGCTTCTGGGGACTTTGGAGCCTCCTGCCAATATTGAGCTATCTCTTGTCTGCTTTCGAAACGTTTGAGTCATGTACAGTAAGAGGTTGGCCCGGATGAGGTTTGTGGAGCTCACACAGCGTTCGAATACCAGATCTCTTAACCCAAACCGTCAGTTATCTGTAGGTCAGGTATGTCCCCACTCAGCTCTGACCGCTGAGCAGGAAGCCACTGCACTCATGAAGGACCCAGTCCTGCAGGCCGCTGAGTCCGCTGACTCCAGCAGGACTTGGTACATCAACGGCATCAGGCCTAGTCTGTCTGGCGCCCATCACCAGAGCATCTGGGCATCTCCTGGTCCTCACAGCCCCCTGAGAGGGAGAGAAGTGCTGTTACCCCCACTGTACACATGGGGAGCTGAGGCCCAGGTGTTTAGGCTCCTAACTCCCATTGAAATAAACGGGGTTACTCCTAGATTGGGTGACCATATATCCCACTTTGGCCGGAACGGTCCCGTTTTTAAGCTCTGTCCTGGTCATCCTGACTTGTTTTATATTTGTCCCATTTGTTCTTCAGAGGGAAAGACCAAACAAACTAACGCTCAGTTTACCAAAAGAGTTGGGGGCGCAGAGGAACGTTGCTGGGGAGGGGGGAAGGGGAGCGATGTGAGGTGCCAAGCAGTGGGGTTCAGGGCTCAGCCCCAGCCGGTGCCAGTCTCGGGGTGGTCAGCCCCAGCCACGGGTGGCGTGGAGTTTGGGAGGTCCAGCCCCAGGCACAAGTGATGTGGAGTTTGGGGGGTCGAGCCCCAGCCGTGGGTGGTGTGGAGTTTGGGGGATCCAGCCCCAGCCGTGGGTGGTGTGGAGTTTGGGGGATCCAG
The DNA here is from genome assembly GCA_026122505.1 of Aldabrachelys gigantea. Classification (NCBI taxonomy): domain Eukaryota; kingdom Metazoa; phylum Chordata; order Testudines; family Testudinidae; genus Aldabrachelys; species Aldabrachelys gigantea. Next base: position 296,383,517 of record CM047480.1, read on the forward strand.
CCCCAGCCACGGGTGGTGTGGAGTTTGGGGGGTCCAGCCCCAACCGCAGGGGGTGTGGAGTTTGGGGGATCCAGCCCCAGCTGTGGGTGGTGTGGAGTTTGGGGGGTCCAGCCCCAGCCGCAAGTGGTGTGGAGTTTGGGGGAGCCAGCCCCAGCTGCGGGTGGTGTGGAGTTTGGGGGGTCCAGCCCCAGCCATGGGTGGTGTGGAGTTTGGGGGGTCCAGCCGAGCCGCAGGGGGTGTGGAGTTTGGGGGATCCAGCCCCAGCCGTGGGTGGTGTGGAGTTTGGGGGGTCCAGCCCCAGCCACAAGTGGTGTGGAGTTTGGGGGAGCCAGCCCCAGCTGCGGGTGATGTGGAGTTTGGGGGGTCCAGCCCCAGCCGCAAGTGGTGTGGAGTTTGGGGGAGCCAGCCCCAGCTGCGGGTGGTGTGGAGTTTGGGGGGTCCAACCCCAGCCACGGGTGGTGTGGAGTTTGGGGGGTCCAGCTCAGCCGCAGGGGGTGTGGAGTTTGGGGGGGTCCAGCCCCAGCTGTGGGTGGTGTGGAGTTTGGGGGGGTCCAGCCCCAGCCGTGGGTGGTGGAGTTTGGGGGATCCAGCCTCAGCCACGGGTGGTGGAGTTTGGGGGGTCCAGCCCCAGCTGCGGGTGGTGTGGGTTTTGGGGGATCCAGCCGCGGGTGGTGTGGATTTTGGGGGATCCAGCCCCAGCCACGGGTGGTGAAGTTTGAGGGGCCCAGCCCCAGCTGTGGGTGGTGGAGTTTGGGGGGTCCAGTCCCAGTCGCAGGTGGTGTGGAGTTTGGGGGGGTCCAGCCCCAGCTGCGGGTGGTTGGAGTTTGGGGGGTCCAGCCCCAGCCAGGGGCAGCAGGGGAGTCGGGGGGGTCAGCCCTAGCTGTGGGAGGCAGAGGGCAGCTCAGGCGAGCCCCAGCCATCCCATTTTTTCTTTAGGAAATAGGGTCACCCTACTCCTAAAGTAAGTTACTCCTCAACAGGAGGGAGGCCGTAATCAGATTGCAGCAATGCGAGGGCCTGAGTGTGCAGCCTCTTCACACTCCCACCAGACCCTCCGAGCGAGCAAGAGGTTGGTGGTGATTCAGAACTGCCCTGCGCCCAACTGGGTAACTGTCACTCTGTTTTACGCTGGTGCTTCGAAGTGTAGCTGTGGTGTGCAATAGACGCCTGGCTCTCCAGAGTCCAGCCTGGCTCGATAGGTCAGGAGTCTGTAGGCTTTGGTTCTTCGACTCCCAGCTTACCGGCAGCCTTCAGCTCCCCAGGGCTGGAAACAGATCTCTGCCGCTGTGGAGTTTACACCCTGGACACTCGTTGGGGCTGACGCTTGCAGACGCCTGGTGATGCACTGGTGGTTGCTAGGAGAGCTGGGTGATCAGAGGAATCCCCTGCTCTCTGAGGAGGAGTTACAGCCAGGTTTGCACTGCACTGCTAGGGGAGGCTGTTCCCGGAGGGGCACTCTCACACGCCCATGCCAAGGCCGTTTGCCCTCTCACTGTGTTACTGGCTACCAGCAGTGCTGGCTGCGGCTTTCGTCATGGCAGAGTCACAGGATGGCAAAGTCAAAAGGTCAGTTTTTGGAAACAGTCAGATTGAAAACCTCAATCAGTGGTAGGTCATGTGCTGTGCCCAAACTAATCCCCTGAGTTTTCATCCTAACCGTAAGTAGGGTTTCCAGCACAGGATTTATAATGCACCTCTCTAAACCACAACCCAGCTCTTTAAATACAGATCAGTCTAAACCAAGCCCCCAAATCCATTCACCTCGTACTCTGGCAACAGCTGAACCTGGAGCTCAACCTCTGTAGCTTGGACCCACCTGTTAGAATTTAAACCAGGCTGGGAGGGGAAATTCAATAACCCCATTGGGGTATTAAGGCTCTCCCTGAAAACCCAGGGGCTGTGCTCCCTCCTTCCCACAGTGTGTCACTGAGCTCCAGCTCCCTGGTGTTATCCATGCAGTGCCGAGGGTGTGCTAATCTTGTATCCACCTGTGCAACTGCCCATCACAAGCGGGCACCCCATTCACTCGCTCACTTGTCCCTCATCTTCTGGTGCTCACTGGTTTGTTATTGTAGGGGTGCTCCTAAGCGATTGGCTGTGGGGCATGGGTCACTGCCTGGAGGATTCTCTGCACCTTGAGGTCTTTAAACCACAATCTGAGGACTTCAATAACTCAGACATAGATTAGGGGTTTGTTACAGGAGTGGGTGGGTGAGATTCTGTGGCCTGCGTTGTGCAGGAGGTCAGACTAGATGATCATAATGGTCCCTTCTGACCTTAAAGTCTATGAGTGTAGAATCTGAGTGCTGGGCAGCTGACATGGCTTGTGCTGAAGCATTAATTTTGGGGAGAAACACAAAAAATGAATCACAGGGACTAGAACAAAGATGTGTCAAGTCTGGGGCCTGTGGATCTTGTCGGTGTCCCCTCAAGACAGTGACGGAAAGCACCAGGAAATACAAAGCTCAGGCCGATCTCACTCAGCCTCTGGGGAGCTTTCCCTGCGTGGCTGGCATCCATCACTGGGCCAGGAGGTGGCAGCTAGTGTCTCAGCATTAAAGAGACTTCCCATTCCATGGACTCATTGCTCCCCACATGAAGCAGAGGATGGAGCATTCTCCTAACTAGAGCACAGGGGAGAAGGCTTCTTTTGGCCAGCTGAGGGCTGCCTGGTTAACTCCCCAGGGCCCCGATGGCTACCCATAGGGTCAGACTCTCCCACCTTCACTCATGGTGAGGAGTAGCATGCTGCACCAGTGGTGCCATTTATTTCAGTGGGGTTACTCCTAGAGCAAGACACTACTCGCTGGGAGAGACAGAGCGGATGTAGCCCATAGTCAGCATAAAATGGCTCACCTTTGCCATGGCCTGTGCAGGCTGCAGGACCCAACATGCAGTCCTTCACCTTGAGCCAAGCAACCTGCCGCTTGGCTCAGGTTGGAGTGGTGCATGCTGGGAGCTGTAGTCCCCATGTGCTGCACCTTTCTGTTTAAAATTAAATGAGCCACGGGTCTTGTTGCTAAGCATTTTGAGCCGCCCCTTATCTTACCATCCCTCTGCTTTTCTCCGGTGAATGCTTCTGTTCCTGATGTTAACTCCATGTTTGCTGATGGAATATAATAGTGAAAAGTGCAAGGTCATGCACTTAGGGATTAATAATAAGAATTTTAGATATACATTGGGGACGCATCAGTTGGAAGCAACAGAGGAGGAGAAGGACCTTGGGGTATTGGTTGATAGCAGGATGTCTATGAGCCGCCAATGCGATATGGCCATTAAAAAAGCAAATGCGGTTTTAGGATGCATCAGGCGAGGTATTTCCAGCAAGGATAAGGAGGTGTTAGTACCATTATATAAGGCGCTGGTGAGACCCCACCTGGAATATTGTGTGCAGTTCTGGTGTCCCATGTTTAAGAAGGATGAATTCAAACTGGAACAGGTTCAGAGACGGGCTACTAGGATGATCCGAGGAATGGAAAACCTGCCTTATGAAAGGAGACTCAAAGAGCTTGGCTTGTTTAGCCTGGCCAAAAGAAGGCTCCGGGGGGATATGCTTGCTCTATATAAATATATCAGGGGGATTAATGTTAGGGAGGGAGAGGAATTATTTAAGCTTAGTACTAATGTAGGCACAAGGACAAATGGGTACAAACTGGATATTAGGAAGTTTAGACTTGAAATTAGACAAAAGGTTTCTAACCATTAGGGGAGTGAAGTTCTGGAACAGCCTTCCAAGGGAAGTAGTGGGGGCAAAAGACTTATCTGGCTTTAAGATTAAGCTTGATAAGTATATGGAGGGGATGATATGATGGGATAGTTTAATTTGGGCAATTGATCTTGGATTATCAGCAGATGTCTGCTCACTGGTCTGCGAGGGGATGTTGGATGGGATGAGATTTGAGTTACTGCAGAGAATTCTTTCCTGGGTGCTGGCTGGTGAGTCTTGCCCACATGCTCAGGGTTTAGCTGATCGCCATATTTGGGGTCGGGAAGGAATTTTCCTCCAGGACGGATTGGCAGGGGCCCTGGAGGTTTTTCGCCTTCCTCTGCAGCGTGGGGCATGGGTCACTTGCTGGTGGATTCTCTGCAGCTTGAGGTCTTCAAACCACAATTTTGAGGACTTCAATAACTCAGTCATGGGTTAGGGGTTGTTATAAAAGTGGATGGGTAGAGTTCTGTGGCCTGCTTTGTGCAGGAGGTCAGACTAGATGATCATATTGGTCCCTTCTGACCTACGAGTCTATGAGAACTACAGTGGTTTGTCTCTCGGAGGGAAGATGCCAGAGGAGTCGTTGATCTTGCTCTTTCATGAAGACAAATGGCTGCAGTTACCAGTTCTCAGTACATGAGAGAATGTGCAGCATAATGCTCAAGCCATCTGGAGAAACCTGGCACAGGGAGAGGGGGGAAATCACACGCTGCTGAGCTTGACAGAAACATATCACTAGCCGAGAAAGAGCTTAGCCAACTGCTCTCGAGCAGGGCTGGGGAGACGGTGCATGTGAACTCCAAGTGCCCCCTGGAAACCAAACTGAAAGGGTCATTGACACTTCATGGGAAATGTACAACAGCTGTACTTTGTGTAACATCTTTTGCGTTCATGGTGTCCCAGTCCCCTTTGCAGAGCGAAGAAATAACCCTTTGCATCTCTCTAACCCCTCCCGCTGAGTGTTTCAAAGCCCTCTATGGACAATGAATTGAGGCCCCCAGCCCAACCTCTGGAGGAGGTTCATTATCATTAGCGCCAACTGACACATGGGGAAACTGAGGCACAGAGCGGGGCTATGACTTGACCAAGGTCACACAGCACATGGGCAGTAGAACTGGAAGTGGAAACAGGTCCCTTGACTCCCAGTCCTGTGCTTTAGCCATTCGATCGTGTCTCCTCTCCAGCTGCACAAGAAACAAAGATTATGACTGACGTTCACCCGTGCAGCGGACCCCTCCTACGTCCCATTGAGGCTTAGTTGGTGCCTAGTGTGATCACTGTAACTGCAAAGGCTGAGCGGCATGAAAAGGATCAGGCGGCTCCTTTCTGCATTTCTCTTCCTCCTCCTAGAATCAACAGCCCAGAAAGATGATCATTGTACGAAGTCTGTGCTGCTCGTTCTGTCTGCCCATTCCTAAAGCCCTCTTCACCTGGCCACCAGAGTGGAGGCTCCTGTTTGTACAATGCCTGGCACAGTGGGGCCCATGATGAGGGTTCCTCGGAGCTACCACCATGCAAGTAATATTAATAGTCCCCTTCGCCCGCCGGACACTCTAGTGCAGGGGTAGGCAACCTATGGCATGCATGCCGAAGGTGGCACACAAGCTGATTTTCAGTGGCACTCACACTGTGGGTCCTGGCCACCAGTCTGGGGGCTCTGCAGTTTAATTTAATTTTAAATGAAGCTTCTTAAACATTTTAAAAACCTTATTTACTTTACATAAAACAATAGTTTAGTTCTATATTATAGACTTACAGAAAGAGACATTCTAAAAACGTTAAAATGTTTTACTGGCACGCAAAACCTTAAATTAGAGTGAATAAATGAAGACTCGGCACAGCACTTCTGAAAGGTTGCCGACCCCTGCTGTAGTGTGTCAGGACAGGGGATAAGCAGCTAGAGCAGGTGAAATCCTGAGCAAGAAAGATCCCGTTTTCCTGCAAACACCCTTCACGGAAGGAAAGGGAGGGAGGGAGGAAGATCAGTGGCGAGTAGCTTCCTGTGGTGCAGGCTGAGTAATCACAGCAAGGAATGGTTTCCCAGGTCCCCCGGGAAGTGTCAGTTGGTGTTTGAAAGCAGGGCCTGGGTGCCTTTTGCAGGGCTATGTGGACTCTGCTCCCCTTGTGCAATCCCCTTCTGAACCGAATCTGTTCTTTCCAACGCTGCCCGTGGCCTGCCAAGGTGGATGACTAGACCAGAGCTGCTGGCATAAGGGAGGCGCTTCCTTCTAGGATGCTGAGATGTTCTTAGCAGGTCAGCAGTCAGGTAGGCCGTGCGCTCCCACCGAACTGTCACTCTGTGACAAGACTGCCAGGGATGTTAAAAGCTGAGACGTGAGGCTCTGAGGGAGAGATTGGGTGGCTTTTGCTGGCGGTAACCAGCACTGCTGGAACCCTTGGGCAGAGATTCACTGTGGTGCCCCTGGGATGATAGCGCAGTGTGTATGTGAACCAGAAGGAGCCTAGATGCTGTGGGGCTGGGCCCATTAAAATGCTATCGCTGAATTGGCCAGAATGCTGGGTGCGTCTGTCAGTGCATAGATACCAGAGATTACCAAATACCAAGGGTGGCTGGACAGATGGATTGCAGAACCAGACAGATGAGCGGGGAGCTGAGATGCAGAGGGCTTGGGAAGGGAGAGACTCTCACCCAAAGGGGCCGCTGAGTGTGCTGGCCGGGAAGATAGGACCCCTTGCCCCATCTGGTCTGTGCCGTTGCCCGCTGCTGCCTGCCTGGCTCGTGCAGTGCAGTCTGGAGGCGGATGGTGGGGAATGCTGGCATCTAGCACATTGGGCATCGAATCTGCTCATGGGAGTGGCTGCGGGGAGATGCTGAGTGTCTGCAGCAAGCCCCAGGGCTCCAACAGGTGAGGTAGGTTGTCCTGTTTCCTAGCTCAAGTAGGGAAGAGTTCACATGGACCGTGACCCCCGAAGACACTTCCCTCCCAGGAGCCGTGGCAGGGGAGAAAGACCTGCTGAGCTGGAGCCCCATGCAGATCTCCCAGCCTAAGCAGCTGCTGTGGGTAGGAGCAACTGGCCTAACCGTCCCCGTGGGAGGAGACCCGCCTACAGCACTGGGGGCGGATGGCCTCTCTCATCTCTTCTGGCATCAGAGAGCAGGGAACCGCACCCCTGCTGCCTCCTTTCCAGTCGCAATCCTGAGGAACAGACGTTATAGTTCCATAGGGAGCTGGGGGGACCCCAACTCCCAGTCTGCTCAGGCCACTAGACAACACTACCTCCCACAATGGGTGGGCAGGAGAAACACCAACCACATGGTTAAAGATGGCCCTGCAGCCAGCTGGGACTCATCTCCCACCCCCACAGATTGCTCAGAGAGAATCCAGCCTTAGAGCTTTGCAGAGTGACCTGTATGGATCCAGCAGAGCACAGGAGGTGGGAGTCCATTGACGTGAGTTCTCCCTGCTCCTGGCCTCCTCTGCTGCTTCTGTAGCCTCCCAGGGCGCAGCTGTAGAACGAGCAGCAGCCGGATGACAGGCACAGGCTCCCGGGGCTCACAGGCCACGGCCAGGGCCAACTCCAGGCACCAGCGAAGGAAGCAGGTGCTTGGGGCGGCCAATACAAAGGGGCAGCACGTCCGTGTCTTCGGCGGGAATTCGGCAGCAGGTCCCTCAGTCCCTCTCTTCCTCTTTGAGCCGAAGGACCCCTGCCAAAAAACAGAGCGGTGCGATTGAGCTGCCGCTGATCCGCTTTCTTTTTTTTGCCACTTGGGGCGGCAGAAAACCTGGAGCCGGCCCTGCCCACAGCTGTACAGCGAGTGGTAGCCACACGACAGGTGAAGGCTCGCGGGGCTCCCAGGGCGCAGCTGTACAGCGAGTGGCAGCTGGCCAACAGGCACAGGGTCCCGGGGTTCCCAGGGTGCGGCTGTACAGCGAGCGGCAGACACACAACAGGGGCAGGTTCCCGTGGCTCCTAGGGCATGACTGTACAGCAAGGGACAGACACACAACAGGCGCAGGTTCCCGTGGCTCCTAGGGCATGGTTGTACAGCGAGCGGCAGACACACAACAGGCGCAGGTTCCAGTGGCTCCTAGGGTGCGGCTGTACAGTGAGCGGCAGAGACACAACAGGCACAGGTTCCTGGGGCTCCCAGGGCGCGGCTGTACAGTGAGCGGCAGACACACAACAGGCACAGGTTCCCGTGGCTCCTAGGGCGCGGCTGTACAGTGAGCGGCAGAGACACAACAGGCATAGGTTCCTGGGGCTCCCAGGGCACGGCTGTACAGCGAGCGGCAGACACACAACAGGCACAGGTTCCCGTGGCTCCTAGGGCACGGCTGTACAGCGAGCGGCAGACACACAACAGGTGCAGGTTCCTGGGGCTCACAGGGCGCAGCTGTACAGTGCGTGGCAGCTGGATGACAGGCACAGTGAACTGCAAAGTGAACTGCAGGGGAACAGGAAATGCCCCCGGGGGCCTGGGCTGCGGTTTCGTTCCAGGGTTGGCAATGCCACTGCACTGACAGAGAAACTGCAACTGGATCCCCCAGCTTGGTCCCCTCCTAAATGGCCATAGGGCCACGGAGGCCACCGTGGTGAAACAGGAGACAAAGCAAACCTAGAGCCCCAAACCAGCCCTTTGGCCAGGGAGGCCTGGTCGGTGGCTAAAACCTGCGCCTGGAAGTCTGGAGAGCCCAGCCTCCATTCCTGACTCTGCTGCTGCCCCTGGACACTCACTGCACAGCTCTGTGCCTGGGGTTCCCGAGACAGGGAGTAATAGATCCTCTCTTTCTCTCTCCCAAGTTGTGGGAGAACCTTAATTGTTTTATGTTTGTGAAGCACCCAGAGAACTTCCATGCAACTGGTCATACAGAGAGAGTCATTGCCAGAACCAGGAGGACTAGGAGGCCCCTCACTCCCAGTCCTGTGCTCCGACCACTCCCCTCCACCAAAAGCGCATAAATAGTTTTCAGAGACATTATTAAGGGCACAAGAGGAAACTATCCCACTGTGCAGGAAAGACAGGAAGTCTGGCAAGAGACACCCTGGCTTAGCCAGGAGATCTTCAATGATATAGAAGTCAAAAAAGAGTTTGTATCATTGTATGAAAAGGTGTCGGTGATGTGGCCCTCGGGCCAATGTCCTAGTTCTCATGTGGCCCTTGTGGTGATTTGAGTTTGAGACCCCTATGCTAAACCCAGTTGGACACTCCATAAATCTCTGAGTCGGCTTAGTGTTCATAGGCCAAAGTGATCACGCTTGGGTGATTAAAGTGAGGCCTCTCCCTCTGTGCTTAGGTAGCTGACTAAAAGTGGCCTAGGATTCAGAGGTTTGCACTGAACTTCAGTGGAAGTTCTGGGTGCTCAAAACGTTTGAAAATCAGGCACTAGGTGTCCAAAGTCAGGTACCCAAATTAGAGTCTAAGTCTGAAAGTGTGGCCCTTAACTGCTCTGTGCCTCAGTTTTCCCAGCTGGGGGATTAGTGATCCTTCCCCTCCTCTGTGAAGCGCTATGGGATGTATGGAGAGAATGCTATAGCAGTGCCAAGGGCTGTTACTGCTGCTGTTACCATACTTGTTTTAGGAGAACACAGAGTCACACCTCTAGTTACTGTGGCATAAGGCTTTCCATTCCCAGGGGCTGTGTGCAATGAACTGAAGACTTTTCCTTATCTGACTGCAATAGGCCTTGGACGCTGTTCAGGAGCAATTTTTATTATTTATTTATTGTCAAATTTGAGCCAAAATGGTTCTGCCATTTTCAAGACTAAGGAGGGGTGAAGAAAACATTCTTGCTCCAAAGATGTGACTTTTTTGAACACAGGGGTGGGAATTGGCAGGGAACATGGAATTTAGCAGATCTCTCCGCCCAGGCCAGGCATTGGGACATAGTGTAAATTGGTTGTGACTTGCTAAAGTTCTTCGCCTTTTAAAACCATTGTGTGTGCCTGGCTCTGGGCTTTGTAACTGCACCTCTTAGCAGTTGATGAAGGGTCTGTTTGGGTGTAGTTTAGGAGTGTTTGTGAGCCACACTGTGTTCCTTTGTGATTGGTGTACGGACAGAGGGAAGAAGACAAATGGTCAGTGACAGTGAGTAGTGTCCTCTTGGTGCTTACTGTCCGAGGCAAGTTGTCATAGCTTTCCTACTCAGATCTGAACCTTAGAGTTCAGAACATAAGATGCTAGCATGAAACCTCCAAGCTTAATTACCAGCTTAGATCTGATATCGCTGCCACCAGACAGGAATTTCAGTGCCTGCCTCACTCTGGTCTCCCCAAAACCTTCCCTGGGGGACCCCAAGACTCAGATGCCCTGAGTCTCACAACAAAGGGAAATAACCCACTTCCTGCTCCCTCTTTACCTCCTCCCAGGCTTCCCCTCCCTGGGTTACCCTGGAAGATTACTATACTTAAACTCCTTGAATTACAAAACAGAGAGGACAATTCACCTTCCCCCCCTCCTTCTTTTCCCTCCCACCAATTCCCTGGTGAGCTGCAGGCTCAATCCCCTTGAGCCCCCACTAGGAAAAAATCCAACAGGTCTTAAAAAGAAAGCTTTATATAAAAAGAAAGAAAAAGACATAAAAATGGTCTCTGTATCAAGGTGACAATATACAGGGTTATTGGCTTAAAAGAAAACATGAATAAACAGCCTTATTCAAAAAGAAATACAATTTAAAACATTCCAGCAACTACACACATGTAAATACAAAAAAAACCAATATAAGCCTATTGTTTTTCTACCTTTGTACTCACAACTTGGAAACAGAAGATAAGAAAAGCCTGGAGATAGAGAGATCACTCTCAGAGCCGAGAGAGCACTAGAACAGAACAAAGAACACACACCCAAAAACTTCCCTCCCTGAGCTTTGAAAAATCTGGTTTCCTGATTGGTTCCCTTTGTTAACCTTTAAAAGGGAAAAGAAACATTAACCCTTAGCTATCTGTTTATGACACGAGTCCTGTGTGAGTAACGACCGTGCATGTGTCTCTGGGCCTTCATGCTTATTTTGGTTCCATCTCTTGCAGGGCCTGAAGAAGCCGAATATTGAGGAGATCCGGCATGCAAAGAACGCAGTGTTCAGCCCCTCCATGTTTGGGAGCTCCCTGCAGGAGATCATAAACATGCAGAAGGAGAGGTACCCGGATCGGCAGCTCCCCTGGGTGCAAACCAGACTGTCTGAGGAAGTGCTTGCGCTTAATGGAGACCAGACCGAGGGCATCTTCAGGTAACGCTGCCTTGTGACTCAGACCCTTCTTGCACAGTTCAGCTCTCAGGGAGCTGCACACCAGGCATTCGCTTCCAATGAAAAAGATGCAGCTGGCTGCTTCTTTAATAGGGCAGGGTGGTCCATGAGGGCCCAGCAGGGGTCTTAGAAGGGAGTGTTGCATGCTGGGACATGTAGTCTTTCTTAGCGGCACCTCTGCTAAAGATGAGGATGGCCACAGGTTGCACTGTGGAGCACTGTGGCTTGTGCTGTGGCCACTTCTGCCTCGCAGTGTGACTTTGTGGAGCAGGCAGTTAGAACATTCTCTAAGGGGCAATGTAACACTTCCAAAGCCAGATGACAGCATTGGGCCTGGCTCTCCCTGAGCAGACTAGAGAAGCAATGACCGAGGCAGGACTGTTGCTAGCTGCTCATCTCCCCTCCCAGTCTGGCCCAGGCCGCAGCCTCAGAGAAGAAACCTTTGCAATCGATGGCATGGTCTGAGCACAGGGTACTTTCTCTCTCTCTCTCTCTCTTGTTTCCTTTTTTTATATTGCCCATCACCACGGTATCTAGCTTCCATCAGATACTCTGTTGTTCACCAGTTGTCATTGTTTTGAACAAGATTTAGCTGTGATGTATGTAACATCCTGTGTGCAAGTCCACTGTACCTGCTCTGCCACTGTCTGCCTAATGCCAAGCCTTACCAGTGGGGCCCTCTCTTGCCAGTGACCAAGTGTGATCATGGACAGCCTGTTTCCATAGGGCCTCTCCTGTGGGGCCATGCAGTGGAAAGGGCACCTGGGCACAGGAGGTACAGAAGATCCCCTCTGATTTCACAGACCTCTCCAGCTCCTCCCCTTTGTGGGGGTTCTGCAGTGTGTGGGTGCTGCTGAGGGAAGAACTGTGGTCCCTGGTGGTCTGGGCTAGCTGTATCCCTGTGGACAGAGAGGGGCCTGGACTGGAACACCCCCAAAGCGTGGGTAATGCTTGTCTGGTTCTAAATGGTTGGCGTCCCCTGTTGCTGCAGTGGACTGAACCAAACTCCCAGACACTAACCCCCTGAATTCTGGGGAAGGTCACAACTAGACCTGAGTCTGAGGCCAGCCTCTTTCCCAAATGAGCCAACCCAACCCCCTGGATCTGCATCCCAGCTCTGTGCCTCTGGCCTGTCTCTCGACATAGCCATAGACTGAGCGAAGTGCAGCCTGCATGCATGCTGCCTAGCAAAATATTTCTCCTTGCTCCCCTCCAGCTCCCAGTAAGAGCTTGGCCAGGCCATTTCCTACTCCTCTGCACCCATCCCAGGAGAACCCAGGACTCAGAAAATCCAGGCCCCACTGACCTTGTTCTTCAGCAAATGGATTGTTGTCCAGGGCTGGCCCGCGCCTCTCTGGATTTTGCAGCCTGCCTTTCCCTGGAAATGACACACATTCCTGGTGGGGTTTTCTCAGGTTGCTTTATCCCTTGACTCCCTCCAGGCAAAGGAAGGGGGCTGGCAGCCCCCGCAAGTGCTGCTCAGCCTGCCATTCCCAAGAAGGTGACCTGAGAGCAGTTCCTTGGTGTGTGAATCAGAGTCATACTGGGCTGGGAAAGTTTCCCTTGTCTTGACCTGAGCCTGAGCCACCACTGGGTGGAAGTGACCAAAGGTGCTGAGAGACCAGGCAGTGATGGCAGTGATGGCAATAACATTGTCAATGTCTCCTACGTGCTGCTGTGCACCGGATCCTCTGCTGCAGCCTTTGGGAGCCGGGGGGGAGTGAATTTCACCAGGACTATCAGCCCTGCCTTGTGTTAGTCACGGCTCTGTCCTGGCCGCTGGACTCTGGGACATCTTCACTTGCAATCGCTCATTCACATCCCATTTGAGGCCAAGAGCATCCCCCAAGGGTTTCTCTTGTTTGTAGGCTGATGGGATCTTCCTGTCCACAATGCTCACTAATGTCACTCCTCACCTGGCCAGAGGGGTCGCTGCTGAGCCACACGAGGCCCTTCCCCTCCCCTCGGGCTCAGCATGGTGTCCACTGCTGCAGGGGAATGTACCTGTCTATTACAATGTGTCATGTCTGTCTCCTCGATGCCACACTGGGCAACTGTCTCTGTTAAGCAAGGTCTCAGCTGGTTACTCTGTTCCAAGCTGTTAGAGGGCTTCTTACACAGCCTCCCACACAGGCTCAGCTCCGCTCCCCCGGTGCTCAGAGGGAGGAGTCAAATTGTGCGGGGGGTACTGTGACGGGATCCCCCGGGTACAACCTGGAACTGTGGAACCGCTGTGCCCCCTTAACTCTGCAGCCTGGGCTGTCTCTCCCAGTGCTTTGTTAGTGACAAGCAGCAGACCCCTCCAGCGCTGTTATCCCTCAGCCACCAGCATGCAGAGAAACACCCAGCTAAATTGCATGAATGCTTTCCAAGCCACTCATAAACCATCCACAGGGAAACACCAGCGAATTCCCCCAGCCTCCAGCCTTGCACCCCAGAAATGTACCATCTTACACTGCTCAAGATCTTCTCTTGAACAATGCAAGCTCATTAATTAGTTCACTACTTCGTCAAGTGGACATGCACCAGCCTTTGTAATCTGAGCAGATTCCCCAAGCACTTTAGACAAACTCACTGGTAAAGATAAAATATTAAAATAAGTCTATTACCTCCAGAAAGATAGCTTTATAAGTGATTATAAGTGGTAGGAATAAAGGTCAGAGACAGTTACCTAAGAAATAAAAGTAAAATCAGTCTAAATCCTAAACTCTATTAGATTAAGCAAGATTTGGATCAAACAGTTTTTCTCACCCTGCTGGATGTCTCAGGCAGGTTACAGTTCTCAGTACACAGGCTGAATTTCCTTCTCAGCCTGGAACCGATCTCCTCAGTTATAGAATCACAGAATCTCAGGGTTGGAAGGGACCTCAGGAGGTATCTAGTCCAACCTCCTGCTCAAAGCAGGTCCAATTCCCTACCAAATCAATGGATCAGATGTGGGAGGGAAGAGCATGGTCTGTTTGGAGGGGAGGAGGGAAGAAAGGAGGCGGGGACGAGAAGTGGCCTTACTTTCGTAGGGAACTCCATTTTGGTTCTCAGCACTTTGAGGTAGATGCTCCACAGCTGCCCATAGCCCTCACTCAGATGACTCTGTTCAAAGTCTTTGTCTCCCCACTATTCTTGTTGCCTTCAGCGTAGGTGAGGGAGCAGAGAGGTGGTCTCATGGTGTCATTGTCCCTACTTTATACTCTCAATTCATGGCCCAGGGAAGATACTGGCTCAGACATGTCCTGGTGGGCCTTGCTGAGTCCTCACTGGGTGGTGCTTGTGCAACTGTCTCTTACAGAATTGTAAATCTCTTGTTTACAGTCCCCTGCTGGTCCATGACTCGTGATGGTTGCTTAATGCTCGTTTGGGTGTGGGTCACCTCTTTTGTTGCCACTGGAGAGTTAGGTGTGGGCATCTCCCAAACTCACAGTCTGTTTCAATAAAAACCATGCAGCAAACTCTCATCACTTCATACACACTAACGATATACATATTTTGACAGAACAATGAGTTTCAGCAGATCATGATCTTTCATATGGTATCTTGCATGGCATGCTGTGTATGAAATATCACAACCATATTGCCATGGTGCTACTTTGAGGTCCAGTGCATCATAGGTACATAGCAGTGACCAAGCTCCTGCCACAATCCCAAACCCCACCCATGTGCCCAAGATCCACCGATAGCCCCCAAGAGCTGGATGGCTGTGCTCAAGTGACCAGCAGTGAAAGAGTTAATGCTGCCAGTTAGTGGCATGTGTTCCCAAGCTGGAGGAGCAGGAGTCCTAGAGCAAATCTGTGCAGACAGTAGTGAGCTATACAAGATGCATTCACAGCTCCTGCAACCATAATATCCAAGCACAATTGCACATGTAGATAGTGAGGCATCTAAATAGCCATGTGTGTGCAATCACAAAATGTATATGCCCAGGCACCATAATAATGCACGTGAGATGCTCGCCTTTGTGCACACTTTTCCACATGGGCAGCCTCTGGTCTCTCTATTTGAAAAGTGGACTGTTGTCATCACTAAGTTTCAGAGTTAACACACCATGAATCTGAGAAAGGTAGTATTCCCCTCTCTCAGCTATTGTTTCAGTCTCTCTACAGACTCAGGCAGGCAGTAAAGTGCTCATCACTGAGGTATCTAAGTGTTTCTCCAGACTCTGCCCATAACAGGGACTCTGGCCTCAGCCAAATTAACTGGGTAAATGGCCCTCAGCATCCAGCTGTAACCCCCCGTGGACCACGTCTGAAATCTGTGGGGGTTTCTTTTCTGCACAGAGTGCCTGGAGATATCGATGAGGTCAACGCCCTCAAGCTGCAGGTTGATCAGTGGAAAATCCCCACCGGCTTGGAAGACCCTCATGTTCCTGGTAAGGGTTCCGGACCCTGCTCCCTTCACACAGGGAATCCTGGTGCGAGGGGGAGTGGGAAGTGGGTCCTGGCTCTGAGCTTTGTGGGGTGAAGCCAGCCAAGCCTGGGGCAGGCCCCAGCTCCCCGGGCAAGGGAGAGAGTCAGAGTAGAGTCCTAGAACAGGCCTTGTGAATGAGGGGTGGGAGCCCACTTCAGGTGCTGGGCATAAGCAGGGGAGGGAGATGAGGAGAGAAGGGACAGTGCTAACAAGGGCCCAGCAGGGTGCAGAGCCTGGAGGCTGATGACTGGGGCTGGAGCTGGGCCACAGGGGCCCTGATCTCGGGTAGGGGTACCCCACTGAATGTAGCACGTCCGTCCCTCCCTGCTTGGAGCCTGGCTGCCCCAGGGGCCACGCAGATGCCAAAGCATGCGCCAGCTCTCACGTGTCAGGATTAACGTTGTAGAACAAGTGTCCATGCTGCACTGAGGCGACCGCACGGCCGAGGTCAGGCTCACCGACAGCTGCTGGCTTGTTAATCACAGCTGAGCGGCTGAGTATGTCAGTATTTCAAGCCTTCTCATTGATTCCAGCTGCATAATCCACCAGCCCAGTCTGCTGAGCATCGGCTTTCTGCCTAATCCCTCTCCAGGACACAGAGCAGCACGGAGCTCACGGTGGGAGGATCTGCAAGGGGCAACTAGTAATGTGGGATCAGTCCTAACCTCTGGCATGGGGCCAGCGGAGCCAGCAAGAGCTGGGTGGACACTGACCCAGCCTGTGGAGGAGGAGAATTAATTTCCTGCATACCCAATATGTAGTAAAGCATCAGGGAAGGTATCTGATCAGTGTTCATCATGGGCAGGAAGAGGTTCAGTTGTGTTAACAATAGGATGAAGAACAATAAAGAAGCAGGACAATGGCCATTCTCTTAACCTGTGGTAACAACCTCATCGTCCCATCTCCAACAGGACATGGCAGAGATAGCAAAGATCCAGGCAAGGGCGGCTGGTAATAGAGGTGGGGGATCCCATGAGAGGATCTCATTCAAAAAAATGTTGAGAAACACACAGTCGGCTCATTAACTTAGTGACATTGTGCATCACAGGTGAGATCTGGGGCATGTTCGTTTGGAAAGCGGAGAGTGAGAGGAGGGCTATGAAATCACAGAGCAGAGAGAAGATGGATCAGAGTCTCCTACAAACCCCATCTTGTGGCACAAGAGCAAGGGAGCGCTCAGTGAGATGGCCACATGTTTAAAAGGGATAAAGGAAGCATGTAGGCAGCCTGTGGAACTCACTGCTGCAGGATATGAAGACAGATAGCTTAGGGACAGATTCTGTCTTGCTGACTCACACTGAGTAGTACCGCACAGGGCAGTTCATGGAATAACATGCTACTCAGAATGAGTAACGGGGGCAGAATCCAGCCCTCAGTGTTTCAGAGAGCTAGCTGTTGGTATGAGCGCGAGTAGCAGCTTCAGTTCCCACTAATGAGGATGGCCAAAATAAGGGTTATCAAGCTGTGTGCTGCGGGTGTAGGGTTGCAAACTGTCTAATCGCACAAATCCAAACACCCTTGCCCCCACCTCCTGAAGGCCACACCCCTGCCCCGCCCCTTCTCTGAGGCCCTGCCCCCTGCTCACTCCAGTCCCCTTCCCTCCATTGCTCACTCTCCCCCACCCTCAATTTCACTGGGCTGGGACAGGGGCGGGATGAGGTGTGGGCTCTGGGCTGGGGGATGGAACCAAGAGGTTCAGAGTGTGGGAGGGGACTCCACGCTGAGCTTGGGGCAAAAGGGTTGGGAGTGGGAGGAGGATCAGGGCTGGGGCCAGGGGGTTGGGGTGTGGGAGGGGGTTCAGGGTGCAGGCTCTGCCTGGACGGCACTTACCCTGATTGGCTCCTATAAACAGCAGCCTGTCTGGCAGCGGTTCCTAGGGTAATGAGTGACCAGGCGGCTCTACACACTGTCCCTGCCTGCAAGCACCACCCCTGCAGCTCCCATTGGCTGCGTTTCCCCATTCCCAGCCAATGGGAGCTGTGGAGTTGGCACTCGGAGCGGGGGAAGTGCGCAGAGACACCCCCCCGGCCACACTTCCTTCTAGAAGCCACTGCCTCTGCTTCCAGGAGCGGCACAGAGCTGGGGCAGGTAGGGAGCCTGCCTTAGCTGCACTGCTTCACCAGACATTTAGCAGCTAAAATCTCCCGGGTGGGCTTCAGTAGCCTCTGGGAGATGGAGCCCGATTCTGGGAGGGTTGGCAACCCTAGGTTGTGGTAAACGTTTTTCCCAAATCTGGACTTTAGCGTACAAAATCTGGGTGCTTACTGTGAACCTCCCCCAAGCTTGTACCCAGCTTGGATCTATCTCGCTGCCACCAGATAAGATTATGGCTCTTATCAGCCCGGGTTCCCAAATACTCCTTGGGGGACCCCCTCTCTGGCCTCCCCAACTTCCCCTGGAAAGACCACCCCCCCAAGACTCAGAAGCCGAGTCCACGGGCAAGGGAATTATCTCCCTTCCCTTCCCTTCTCGCTGAACAGCCTGAGGGAATGATGCAATCTTCTTTACATCAAAATACCAAGAAAGCCCTGTCTCCTTTCTCTCCAAAGAGACAGCTTCAAACACAGGGAAACCAAAGGGATTCTTTCTCTCTTTCCCCGTAGCCTGTTCCCGCCCTGGGGACAATAGGAAACTAACCCACAGCCTGGGCTTTTCCCTTCCCCCCCCCTTAGCCTGTCACAGATGTAACAGAGCTCTTGGGCACAAAAATTCCTCTCCCCTTTGCCTCAGTAGGAAAGAACTTCCACAAGTTTAAAAAGAAAACTTTATATAAAAAGAAAGAAAATACAGAACAATAAATACTGCATTAAAGATCAGTACAGGCTCTTGCTTATAAGAAAATATGAATAACCAGTCTGATTTAAAAAATAGCCAATTTAAAACAGTCCAGCAAATCAACACACAGTAAATACAAATCAAAGCACATCACAGCCGATTACTTTGTTTCCTTTTGTACTCACAGACTTTTAGTAGAATACTAGAAAGAAGATTGGAGTTAGAGAGAAACTTGTTTACTCACAGCCGAGGAAACCAACAAAGACACAGATTACCCAATTCCCGCCCCTGACTTTTAAAAAATCCAGTTCTCTGATTGGTCCTCTGGTCAGGTGTTTGGTTCCCCCTTTTTCAACCCTTTACAGGTGAAAGAAAATTAACCCTTACCTATCTACTTATGACATGCCCCCCAAATCACCGACAGTAGAAACTTTCACTGGAGGTGATTTCTACCTAGAACTTTAAACTAAACAGAGGAATAGAGCACATGCACATAGAAATAAAAGCCTGCAAAGTACAAGACTTCAACATCTTCAGGAAAGTTTTAACCAGTGTATTCTGGGAAACTCTCACGGGAGAGTGCATCCGCTACTTTGTTAGAAGCTCCTGAAATGTGTTGAATTTCAAAATCAAAATCCTGGAGAGCTAGACTCCAACGAAGAAGTTTCTTGTTGTTTCCTTTGGCTGTATGAAGCCACTTTAGCGCAGCATGGTCAGTTTGTAGCTGGAACCGCCGTCCCCATACATACGGGCGTAGCTTTTCCAGGGCGTACACAATGGCATAGCATTCCTTTTCACTGACTGACCAGTGGCTTTCCCGCTCCGATAGTTTCTTGCTGAGAAAGACGACAGGATGGAAGTTGTGATCTGGTCCTTCCTGCATGAGAACTGCTCCTATACCACGCTCAGATGCATCGGTGGTTACTAGGAATGGTTTGTCAAAGTCTGGGGCCCTTAGCACAGGGTCAGACGTGAGCGTCGCCTTTAGTTGGGTAAAGGCCTCCTGACACTCATTAGTCCATTTAACTGTAGTTGGTTGGGTTTTCTTGGTCAGGTTGGTCAGTGGTGCAGCGATTTGGCTGTAGTGTGGTACAAACCGCCTGTAGTACCCGGCCAAGCCTAAGAAGGATTGGACCTGTTTCTTTGACTTTGGAACAGGCCACTTTTGGATAGCCTCCACCTTGGCCTGTAGGGGTTTATGGTTCCTCGACCCACCTGGTGTCCCAGGTAAGTCACTCTGTTTTGGCCTATTTGACACTTTTTGGCCTTCACAGTTAGTCCTGCCTGCCTGATACGGTCAAAGACCTTTTCCAGGTGTTCTAGGTGTTCGGGCCAGGAGTCTGAAAAAATGGCCACATCATCGAGGTAGGCAACTGCATATTCTCCCAGTCCTGCTAGTAGACCATCTACCAGCCTCTGGAAGGTGGTGGGTGCATTTCGCAGCCCGAAAGGAAGTACATTAAATTCATATACCCCCGTATGGGTGACGAATGCTGACCTTTCCTTGGCAGGTTCATCTAGCGGTACTTGCCAGTACCCCTTGGTTAAGTCTATTGTGGAGATGAACTGGGCACATCCCAACTTTTCTAATAGCTCATCGGTGCGTGGCATTGGATAGTTGTCTGGACGAGTTACCGCATTTAGCTTACAGTAGTCCACGCAAAAGCGTATTTCCCCATCTGGTTTGGGTACCAGAACCACTGGAGATGCCCATGCACTGGTAGATGAGCGGATTATACCCATCTGTAGCATGTTCTGGATCTCCCGCTCTATAGCAGCTTGTGCGTGAGGGGACACCTGGTAGGGTGGGGTTCTAATTGGGTGAGCATTACCTGTGTCAATGGAGTGGTATGCCCGTTCAGTCAGTCCTGGAGTGGCTGAGAACAATGGTGCGAAGCTGGTGCACAGCTCCTGGATTTGTTGCCGCTGCAGACGTTCCAGGGTGGTTGAGAGGTTCACCTCTTCCACGCCACCGTCTTTTTTCCCGTCGTAGTAGACGCCATCAGGCCACTCAGCGTCCTCTGCTCCCTGGACTGTAAACTGACAAACCTGTAAGTCTCTGGAATAAAAGGGCTTGAGAGAATTAACATGGTACACTTTGTGTTTTAGTGAGGAATTGGGAAATGCTATGAGGTAGTTAACAGCTCCCAGGCGCTCTTGGACCGTGAAGGGCCCCTCCCATGATGCTTCCATCTTATGGGCCTGCGGCGCCTTCAAGACCATAACCTGGTCTCCTCTCTTGAAGGAACGGTCTCTGGTATGTTTATCATACCAGGCCTTTTGCTCTGCCTGAGTATCCTTTAGGTTGTCTCTAGCAAGGGCTAAAGACTGTCGGAGGGTGTTTTGTAGGTTGCAGACAAAGTCCAGAATGTTAGTTCCTGGAGAAGGTGTAAAACCCTCCCATTGTTGCTTCACCAACTGTAATGGCCCCTTAACCTCGTGGCCATACACAAGCTCAAATGGTGAGAACCCTAAACTGGGATGTGGTACAGCCCTGTAAGCAAAGAGCAACTGCTGCAAGACTAGATCCCAGTCATTGGAGTGTTCATTAACGAATTTGCGGATCATGGCCCCCAAAGTTCCATTAAACCTTTCCACCAGGCCATTGGTTTGATGGTGGTACGGGGTGGCAACCAAGTGATTTACCCCATGATTGTCCCACAGGTCTTTCATGGTGCCTGACAGGAAATTTGATCCTGAATCTGTAAGGATATCAGAGGGCCAACCTACCCTGGCGAAAATGTCGGTTAGTGCCTGGCACACCGCTTTGGCCCTGGTGTTGCCTAGAGCTACGGCTTCTGGCCATCGGGTAGCAAAGTCCACGAAAGT
Organism: Aldabrachelys gigantea; assembly: GCA_026122505.1. Classification (NCBI taxonomy): domain Eukaryota; kingdom Metazoa; phylum Chordata; order Testudines; family Testudinidae; genus Aldabrachelys; species Aldabrachelys gigantea. The sequence goes on from CM047480.1 coordinate 296,404,436, forward strand.
CAGTACGTACTGCTTTCCCCTGGGTGTCTTTCTCGGAAAACGACCCAGAATATCCACAGCTACTCGCTGAAATGGGACCTCAATTATGGGGAGTGGCTGGAGAGGGGCCTTGACCAGATCTTGAGGTTTTCCCACTCTTTGGCACACCTCACAAGATTGGACATACTGGGCAACTTCCTTGCCCATCCCCTCCCAGTAGAAGGACTTCCCCAACCTGTCTTTGGTTCTGTTCACCCCAGCATGACCACTGGGATGATCGTGGGCTAAGCTTAAGAGCTTCCCCCTGTACTTAGTTGGAACCACCAACCGTTTGTGCGGCTGCCATTCTTCCTGGTGTCCGCCAGAAAGAAGTTCCTTGTATAAAAGTCCTTGGTCTATAACAAACCGGGATCGGTTAGAAGAGCTGAGAGGCGGTGGGTTGCTCCGTGCTGCCGTCCAAGCTTTCTCAAGGCTGACATCCGCTTCCTGCTCAGTCTGGAACTGTTCCCTTGAGGCTGGGGACACCAGTTCTTCCTCAGACTGGGGACTTGGGCTTGGTCCCTCTGGAAGTGATGTAGGTGAAGGAGTTGTTTCTGTAGCTGGTGTACCGCTGTCCGCTGGTGCACCTGATGGTATTTCAGGCTCTGGCTGAGCCTCTTCAGTATGGTTGTCTGTTGCTTCTGCCAGTTGAGGCTCTTTGGTCCCTTCTGGCGTTGGCGTTGAAGATGTGGTTGCACTTGCTGGTACTGGTGCTGGTTGCTGTTCCAGTTCCGGGCCTGGGACTGGAGGTGTTGTGGCTGGTTCAGCCGTTGGCATGGGATCTGGGTCCACTACCTCGGTCTGGGTCTCTGGTAACACAGACAGGTTCTCTGTGGACAGCTCAGGAACAGGGATGGGTCTGGAAGCTTGCCTGGTGTGGCTGCGTGTAACCATTCCCACTCTCTTGGACTGCTTCACTTGGTTGGCCAAGTCTTCCCCCAGTAGCATGGGGATGGGATAATTGTCATAAACTGCAAAAGTCCACATTCCTGACCAGCCTTTGTACTGGACAGGCAGTTCAGCGGTAGGCAAGACCACCGCTTGTGACATGAAGGGGTAAATGGTCACTTTGGCCCTTGGGTTGATGAGTTTGGGATCGACGAAGGATTGGTGGATAGCTGACACTTGTGCTCCCGTGTCTCTCCACGCAGTAACCTTCTTTCTGCCCACCTTCAAATGTTCCCTTCGCTCCAAGGGGATTTGAGAGGTATCTGGGCCTGGGGATCTTGGTTGTGCTGGTGGTGTAATGACTTGCACCCGGTTGGGGTTTGTTGGGCAGTTGCCTTAGGGCAGTTGGCCTTGATGTGTCCCGTTTCATTACACTTATAGCATCTGTCAGATAACAGGGTACCGGGTTGAAGTAAGTTACTGAAGACTGGCGAGGTGGAAGGATAGGACGTCTGTGGCTTTCCTTGGGTTGTAGTTGGGGTTTTGGGTTGCCCTCGGTTGTAGGGTTTATTGTCGGTGTGGCCCCTGGGTTTTTCACTCCCCTTTACAGTAGCTTTTTTGCTTTCTGCTACCTCCATCCATCTGGCTCCAATCTCTCCCGCCTCGGTGAGATCGTCGGGGTCTTCATCGAGGATGTACCGTGTGATGTCCTCCGGAACACCATCCAAGAACTGCTCCATTAGCAGGAGGTGGCGCAACGCTTCAAAAGTGTGAGCAATCTGGGTTCCTGATATCCAGGCGTCCCAATGCTTCTCCACGTAGTAGGCGTGGTCGGGAAATGACCCCTCTGGTTTCCACTTTTGGGTTCTGAAGCACCGACGGGCGTGATCTGGGGTTATTCCCATTCTGTATCTGGCCTTGGTTAAAAACAGTGTATAATCGTTCATTTGTGCCCTTGGCATTTTAGCCGCCACGTCCGCTAAAGGGCCACTGAGGTGTGGCCTCAGCTCGTGCATGTACCGGGCTTCAGGGATGTCATACCCCATACAGACCCTTTCGAAATTTTCTAAGAAGGTTTCCGGGTCATCACCTGTCTTGAAGTGGGGAAATTTTCTTTGGGTGGGAACAGCAATTGGTGCTGGAGGGTTAGGAATGGGTGGAGCCTGTTGCCTCATTTGCTCCATCTCTAAGGCCTGCTTGTGGGCCTCCCTCTGTAGTTCCAGCTGTCGTTGGAAGGCTACCTCATCTTCTTTTTGTTTGATTTGGCCGGCCAGCTCTCGTTCCAGAATTTGTCTTTCGTGATCTGCCTTTTTGGCTTCTTGTTCTCTTTTGTGTGCTGCCTCTTCTTCTTCTTGTTTTCTTTTGTGTGCTGCCTCTTCTTCTTCCTGTTTTCTTTGTCTTTCTTGAAGTTGTCTTTCGTGATCTGCCTGTTTGGTTTCTTGTTCTCTTTTGTGTGCTGCCTGTATGAGTTGTTCCTCTTGTTGTTTTATTTCCAGCTGCTTCTGTTTAATTTCGAGATCCTGTAGTTTTTTGTCCATGGTTTCTGTTTTATTGTGTTGGAGTGCCCTCTGGTGGTTGTCGCATGAATTGCCGACTTTCTGTCTCTTGAAGTGTGCCTAGCAACTGGTGTGTCTTCCTCTGGCTTTGTTTGATAGGTAAGTTAACCAAACAAAAGCCACTGTATTGACTTGTGTGTGTTTGCTGGCTGGGATACTTAAGTCCCAATTGTTTAACAAAAGACCTGTAATGGCTGTCTTAATGAGTCTGTATTAAAAATGCAAACTGCCAGAACAGGCAGGAAAAAAAAATTTTCTCTCTGCACTTTAAAACCAATCCCTTTCTCACTGCTAATCCCTAGCAAGAAAAAGAAAAATAATGTAGCTACTGGTTTATGGATTCATACTTCCCTATACTGCTGCCTCCATGTGGTAAACATTTTTCCCAAATCTGGACTTTAGCGTACAAAATCTGGGTGCTTACTATGAACCTCCCCCAAGCTTGTACCCAGCTTGGATCTATCTCGCTGCCACCAGATAAGATTATGGCTCTTATCAGCCCGGGTTCCCAAATACTCCTTGGGGGACCCCCTCTCTGGCCTCCCCAACTTCCCCTGGAAAGACCACCCCCCCCAAGACTCAGAAGCCTGAGTCCACGGGCAAGGGAATTATCTCCCCTCCCTTCCCTTCTCTCTGAACAGCCTGAGGGAATGATGCAATCTTCTTTACATCAAAATACCAAGAAAGCCCTGTCTCCTTTCTCTCCAAAGAGACAGCTTCAAACACAGGGAAACTAAAGGGATTCTTTCTCTCTTTCCCCGTAGCCTGTTCCCGCCCTGGGGACAATAGGAAACTAACCCACAGCCTGGGCTTTTCCCTTCCCCCCCCCTTAGCCTGTCACAGATGTAACAGAGCTCTTGGGCACAAAAATTCCTCTCCCCTTTGCCTCAGTAGGAAAGAACTTCCACAAGTTTAAAAAGAAAACTTTATATAAAAAGAAAGAAAATACAGAACAATAATACTGCATTAAAGATCAATACAGGCTCTTGCTTATAAGAAAATATGAATAACCAGTCTGATTTAAAAAATAGCCAATTTAAAACAGTCCAGCAAATCAACACACAGTAAATACAAATCAAAGCACATCACAGCCGATTACTTTGTTTCCTTTTGTACTCACAGACTTTTAGTAGAATACTAGAAAGAAGATTGGAGTTAGAGAGAAACTTGTTTACTCACAGCCGAGGAAACCAACAAAGACACAGATTACCCAATTCCCGCCCCTGACTTTTAAAAAATCCAGTTCTCTGATTGGTCCTCTGGTCAGGTGTTTGGTTCCCCCTTTTTCACCCTTTACAGGTAAAAGAAAATTAACCCTTACCTATCTACTTATGACATAGGTACGAACTGAATTCACTCCCGATGGAAAAGCTGGATACAGAGTGCTGGCAAAGGGAGGTCAGCTGGCCCTGCGCTTACTGCCAAGGGGCTGGAAATCAGGGGAACTGGGTTCATGTCCTGGTTTGGCCACATGCTCATTTTGTGACCTTGGGAAGCTGCTGCATCTGTCTGGCTCAGGCTGTTGCCCAGGAGTAAGTCAGCAATGTCCGTGCCTGGAGAGCAATGGTAGGAGCCCTGTTAGGGGGCTTATTCCATCACCCTCTCACTTCCCTGGTCCTTCTCGCATGAACAGAGAGCAACAGCACCCGAAGTCCAAAGGCGCAAACAATTCGATGTTTATTGGGGAGAACTTCTAGCAAGCATGGTTCCAGTTTCCTTCCTTAGTGTCCCCTTCCCAGCTCTGACACCACAGAGCCTTGCCTGTGTCCCTGTTCCCATTCCACCCCTTAGTAAAACATGGTCCCAATTCCCCCAGTCCCTGTTCCCATTCCTGTCCCCCGCGCCCCCCCCCGCTTTCTGATTGACTGCAGACTATATAGTAAAACCTGAGTAAAACATGCTGCTGTTTACAGAAGCCAATCATTTTACTGAAATTTAACTAACCAATCCTAACATATTGTAACATGGTTATTTAACCAATTATATTCCACCACCTTCATTGGTTTACACCCAACAAAATTAATTATACAGCAGACAGAAACAATCTCAGAACCAGACAGAGACCATGCAAATAAACATACAAAACAATACAGAAGTGAGGATTTCACAACTACACCTATACAGACATAAGGGTACTCCAGCTGTGTCTATTGATAAGTGAGTTCTTGCCAGACAGGATGCTGTCAAACTAAGTTTCCTTTTACATCTTCTAGGCTCTTCCCTTTCTCTGGAGGTGATAGGAATATCAGGACAGGATTGTATTCCCAATAGCACCTTATTTCAATGTGACTAGTTTGGAATGTGAGGATGTGACCATACACTTTGCAGCTTATGGCTGCCTAACTACATCTCAGCTGAAGGCCTTAGCCTGTCACAGTAAGAGAAGGCCATTCCACAGACAGTGATCTTTGATTCTTTCCTTTATACCTCTATAACTAGCTACGTGATAAGAATATACCTAAATTCTTAAAAGTGTAGGCCTTTGCAGACAGGCCTGAATATCTATATCCTAACAAGTCCCCTCACCTGAGACACTTCAAAGCAGACCAGTCCAAGCCCCATAGGGAATGTCCCACACTCACCCCTTCAGGGCTGGACTAGATGGGACTGAACATCTGAAACAGGACTTTGATTTCTGTGGTTCTCTAGGCCAGACCAAACCGCTCCATTTAACACACCAGGGGTCATCAGCAGCCATGCTAGTATAGGCCTATAACCCCTGCTAGCCAGGGTATCCAACCTCTGCAACCCTCTAGCACATGTGGCTCCACCTCGTTCTGTTCAGTAGGAGGTAATTCAGCCCTCCGAGATAGGAGTGCTGGTTTCTGCTTTATTCCCAGAGAGCAGCTGGCTGTAGCTTTTCTGTTCCTCTGGCCTGCAGGGGCTCTCTGAGCAATATGGAAGAGCCCGTTGGCCTGGGCAGGTGGGCTGGTTCTACATGAGTCCTCGGGAGCCCATTAGCTTCTTGAGATGGGTTGGCGTGTCTGAAGGATTATAGAACTGTTGGTGCTTTAGTTAGAGCCCTCTGCGGGGAATCCAGCCATGGCAAGGCCTGGAAAGCATTTCTCAGGCTGAGAGAGAGCGTACAGGGCAGAGAGAGCGTGTGTGACCGGGAGAGGCAGAAGGCGAGAGGGAGAATATGCTGCGGGCTCAGGGACCTGCAGGGGGATTGGCCTTTGATCCTGCAAAGGTTAGAATGTGAGTGTCCTTTGCATGTAACCAGCACCAGCTGCTGTTGTGATGTAATTAGGGATGAGATGCCACCATGATGGAGCCTGGTGTACACCTAACTCACGGTGCTGTCATGGATACTTCCCCTTCCCGGCATCACGCATCCCATCAGGCAGGCTGCTCCCATGGCTCAAGGAATCCTGCCCCGATAAGAAGTGTTAACCTCACCCCGGTTTTGAACAGAAGGGGAGAAATTTCCGCCCCTCTGGTGAACACATTTCAGCCTCTTTCTGGGTGCAGCTAACCCCTCCATTCCTGGAAGAGCTTTGCTCCCTGGCTAACAGTTGTCTGATGAGCAAATATTTTGCCTTTGAGATGAGCCAGCCCCGATGGCAGGTATCTCCACACCGTTCCCACAGAGAATACCCCCGTTCCACCTCTCTAGGAAAGTTACGCTCTTTCGCAGTGTCTTACAGCACACCCCAGTCACTCAGCCCAGGAGCTGAGCCGCAGTGAGAGCCACATTTACTCTGCATCAGCAGTGAGACTCAGGTGATCCCGCTAGCAGTTCAGCTTCATTGGAAAGGGAGAAAGAGCCAAGGAGAGAGAAGCAGGGAGACCTTGTCTGCTTACTCCCAGTGAGGTAGTGGTGGGACTGGTCCCCTTATCTAATGGGGTCAGCCAGGAGCCAGGCAGCAGCAGGGTGCTGGTTTTTGTCTCTGCTGGGCCTAGCAACGCAGCAGCTCAGGGAAATGGCCAGGCAGCCGGAGGGTGTTGTTTGGTGTCTAGCACCTGATGCCTCCTTGCAGAATGAAAATCTAGCCTTGCTGTGGTGCAGAAGCTGGGAGATCCAGCGCCCTAGTCGTATGGGCAGGTCTATCCTGGCTGCTGCTGCACACTCTCCCCCAGACACCTCTCTTCCCCCCAGCCATGGGACTGCCCAGAGTTCTGGTCAGTGGAGTGAGAGGCTTGGGGGCGAGTGTTAACGGGGATCCTGACAGAGTCTGCAGCATCCCAGAGAAGCTAACACTGCGATAGATACCACAGGCCATCCCACTGGCCAGCTTGGGGGAAACGGCCCAGCCCTGACTCTTGGCATAATGGTCCATGATTATGAATGCTCTTCAGTTCAGGTCGTTACAGCACCCGTCTGAGCAGCTCCATGACACAGCTCCAGATCCCACAGTGGTGAGCGCAGGATAGACAGACAGCTCAAAGCCTGAAGGGTCTATTAGATCATCGAAGCTGAGCTTCAGTATAAAAGAGGCCAGAGAATTTCAGCCCAGTAACCCTCCTGCATTGAGCCCAGTAACTTGTGTTTGCCTAAAGCACGTCTGTATAGATACTGTGGCCAGAGGGACAGGCAGCTGTATGGATGGAGAGATCTTAGAAGGGGTAGGCCTCCTGCTCTTCTTCCCTGAGCTGTCTGTCTCGTTGGGACATGTTCTCTTTGGGCAAGGTCATTGCCCCCATTCATTCGCTCACATTTGCTCTCACACACAAGGTGTCAATGCAAGAAGCAGCTACAGCTGCTGCCGCTGAGCAGTTTCCTGGGCGAGTAACAATCCTTCCGCCAGCTGGGGGTTGTTCCCTCCTCCCTGTGGAAATAGTGTGGTAAATAAGGCCCTACTTCATTTGCAATATTGTGGAAATTGCAGATCCTGCCGTATGAGGCTTCCACTGCAGTTTTGATTTTCATTAACTTACTTTGCACAGGCTGGTTTTCCACACATTGAGGTTTGCAGCACAAACTTCCCCCCATCAGTATAGTGTGAGGCACTGACAGCTGCACAAGGAACACAGCTGTGTGCCCAGGGAGGGGCTCAATTTCACAGCAGGGAACCTATCAGCGGGGGAATTGACATTCTTGTCAGTTTCATGGCTAGTATTATTTCACATTTCCTCTCTGGCTGTGCTGGCAGCCCAGCGCTGGGCAAGGAAATTCAAACTAATTGGCTACAGTGGCTCAGTGTCGTGGGGTCAGATGCACAGTGGATCGATGTGGTGAAGCACACCTGGAGGCTGGGACACCCTCCCTCAGGGAGATCGTGCCCCACAGGCTGAGAGTAGCAGGCCCCATGTGTTTGGACCTGCCGTGCCCTCTGGGTAGGTCCCTGCTGCATGTTAGCAGGGTTACACCTGGGATTCGAGAGAAGAGGGTGTCGTGTCCTTAATGAGGTCTAGACACATTTCACACCCAAGTGCTGGTTCCTCGGGGGTTTATCTAGCTGTTTACAATGATTTTTCTCTCTGAAGCAGCCTTCTCCTGCCGCACAGGGGGCTGCATGTCATTGCTGGGTGTAGTGACCTATACAGCCACTTGGATCTGCTGAATGGAAGGGGAAGGGGGCCCAGTGACTCATTTGGAGACAATTGTGCACTTTAGGGCAGGGCAGCTGCATCATCTGAGGCTGAACAGGGGATGCGTGGTGCTTTGTACAGTGGGGCAGGTGAGCGGACAGCAGTGGGGTTACTAGAGGTTTGGAAGATTCTTTAGCATTTCCCATTTGGGTAGCTGAAATGGCTTCCATCCAATCAGCAGCCAGAGCTCCCAACCCCAAGCACAGACCTATCAGGCACATCAGCACCACTTGAGAATCCATTAGATCAGGGGTCCCCAACGCGGTGCCTGCGGGCGCCATGATGCCCACCAGGGCGTCTAAGCGTGCCTGCACACTGGCCGGCGGACGAGCATCCGCCGAAATGCCACCGAAATTCAGCGGTATTTCGGCGGCAATGCCTTGAGATGACGCTGCTTGTTGGCGGCATTTCGGCGATGCTCGTCCACCACCACAGTCCTCTGTGGCTCATCATCTGGCGCCCGCCAGACGAAAAAGTTTGGGGACCACTGCATTAGATGTTTCCAATTCAAACTCTGAGCCAGCCTGACTCGACTTAGCTTGCCAGAGTTGACAGGCTCACAGCACAAACTGGTGACTACAGGCACTCTTAGTAGCCAGACCGGCATTAACAAGCAGCCTCCCTGACCACTGGGAGGTCTATGGGAGAGAGGGGAGAGGGCTCGATTCCAGCTTGTCAAATGCTCGCTGGCTGTAGCCAAGTCCCCCAGGTTTGCAGGCACAGCCAGCCTGGGTGCTCACGCCGGCATTCACAGCTACATTGGGCTGCTGGCTAAGCCCCGGCTTTACTGTAATTACAGGAACATCTGCTCATTCCCTTTATTCTACATCCTGAGTCCACTCCCAGCGTTTCCTGTCAGTTGCGCTATCAATCCACTGTCAGCAGCCAGGAATCGTCCACGAGGCTTCAAGCCGCAGTCCAGTTGCACTCGTCCCACATCCTGCTAGGTGGGACACCCTGACCTCTCCTGCATCCTGATAACCTGCCCGCACTGTGTAGCTGTGGCCAGGAAAGGCCAGCCCTGAGCTCTGAGGCAATGGCAAATCTCTGTCCCCAGAGGCACATTTCCATCTCCACGGCGGCTAATGACACCGGATGTTGGGGAGTTTTTAATGTAGCCAACTGACATCTCTGATAGCATTTTTATTGGTTCCTGAATTGTTTGTGAAACTGTGGTAGGTGAGGGGAATGGACGTTGCTGAGGTCTGTCCATATGCCAGAGCTGTAGAATGAGCCAGGTACATTATTAATAATAATTAATAATCATTGATTAATTCCTATGGAATCTTCCACCTCAGGATCTCAAAGCACTTTATCTACTGCCGCCTCACATCCCTCTTGTGGGGGTACAATACGTGTCACATGGCAATCATTTCAATCAGCTCTGGAATGCAGCCAACTCTGAGGTGGAGCACAACAGCTGATTTACAGCTCCCAGCAAGGCTGCATAACACTTCAGGACAAGAAGTGAAGAATATGGTGTCTCAGTGAAAACGCAGAGGCGGATCTAGGGAGGCATGTTACAATCACCCGCATTAAGAACATAAGAACAGATGTACTGGGTCAGACCAAAGGTCCATCCAGCCCAGTATCCTGTCTTCCGAAAGTGGCTAACGCCAGGTGTCCCAGAGGGAGTGAACCTAATAGGCAATGATCAAGTGATCTCTCTCCTGCCATCCATCTCCACCCTCTGACAGACAGAGGCTAGGAACACCATTCCTTGCCCATCCTGGCAAATAGCCATTAATGGACTTAACCTCCATGAATTTTTCCAGACATTAGAATTTGTCCGAAACACCAGGGTCGTGTAAGAATTGCTACCAGGTCTGTACTGAACAAAAGACACCAGGGTCGTGGTTTCACCTCTTGTCAGAAAGAGGCACCTCCAGTTAGTCTGTGGGTCTAATCCAGATCGTATCTGTTTTGATTGCAGTGGGCCCCTGCAGTGGGCATGGGGCTGCCCAAACCCAGTGGAAGAGAGGGTCCCTCGAAGCAGAGTGTCTGTTGGATAGGTGCAAGGGGTCCCTCGAAGCAGAGTGTCTGTTGGATAGGTGCAAGAGGTGCCTAAGCTTTGAGCCTGCTGTCCGCCCAGAGTCAGGCCTCCCCCTGGGGGACAGAGCAACTGTTACACTGGGGGGGCTTCTGCCTCCGTGCAGGGCTCTCACAGTCAGGGATTGTTTTGAGGACAGAACCTCGAGGGGCAGCAAGAGCACCTCTGCAGGGATTAGGGCTTGTCCCACACACATAAGTCTCCTGCTCAGAAGCAGGCAGCTGCGTGATGTTAGCCCCTCCTCAGGGCTGGCTGATTGCACAACACTGGCTTCAGTAGGACAGACACAAGGTGGGCCAGCCCCAGATGGAATCGTGAGCAGTGCACGGAGTCTGCTTACAGCTCTTTGTTTATGGATCATTGACCCGCCACTGAAATGCAGCCACCTCTGGGCTGGGCATGGCAGCACATTCCCTTCCAGCAAAGGCTACACGTGGTGTGTAGGAGAGAAGTGAAGAACCCCATATGCAGCTGACACTGCCAGGGGAGACTTTTCCCACTAGCCAGGATGAATGACTCTAGTGAACAGTGCTCTGGGATGCCAAATGAGCACCAGGGGACAGCACCTAGGTAGGGTAACTGCCTCATCTGAAAAAAGACCCACACACACCCCAGTAGCACAGCGCCCCCTAGCATCACACTGAGGTATCAATACATTACTGACTCAGGGAAGAGATCACCCCATACTAAATCACCCACACCTCTCTTTGTACCACAGCACCCCCTAGTGTTCTGCTGGGGCAGTGGGGCCTGGACTGACTAAGAGGGGAGGGTGACCCTTGAGTCATAAATCTAGCTTCCTGCAATGCCTGGGCTTTCTCTAGGTGGGGTAAGGGGAGTTGTCTGGGAATCCTTTGTTTCCTTGGTTTTTATTTCAGTCCCTTGGAGGCAGCCTTCCCACACTGCCTGTAGCTACTTCTCTTGACTCCCAGCTGCACAGAGGGTCCTGGAGAAAGTAGCTCTGTGTATTTGCTCCTTCGGCACAGAAGTTGCTGCACTGGCTCACCATGTTATAGTTACAAAAGCCTATTGAGAGTTCCCAAGAGATTTATGTTTAAAAGGCGTGATGTCTACTAAAGAGCAAATCCTGTTGTTGCCTTAGTTCGTTTGTATGACAGTGAATACTGCGTTTCCGGACTCACTAAAGACCATTTTCACATGGAATGTGAACCCTGCCATCCTGGCCAAATTCCAAATGGTCTCATTCCAGTCTGCTTCCTGCATCCTCCCTGCCATTTGGGTGCAGGATTCTCTTTCACTTCCTGCCCTGAAATGCTGGATGGCATTGATTCATGTTCTTAAACAGCTGTCACGTTCCACCTCAGAGCTGGCTGCATTTCAGTGGTGGGGGAAGTGCTTTGAGATTCCCTCTCGGCTGCCATCATCCTGGCATTTGATGCTTTGAGATTAGACTAGCAATGCAATGTTCTAAACTGGGCACTGCACCAGCTTGTGTGTGAAGTGGTACATTTTGCAGCAAGCAAGGGACGCATTGTTCTGGGTTCTATTGGTTTGGATCATTAAGGCTGTAGCTGTCTGGGGAGCTGCCTCCCTGAGCAATCAGACCTGCTATTCTCAGTGCCACACAAACAAACAATCACATCACTCTCGTCCTTGTCCCTGCTAGCCAGTAAATGGGTTCCGGCGACACCAATCAGTAGTGACTGATGGCTGCTCATTTAACAGCATAGTGCAGCCAGCGGGAAGGACACCTTGATCCCGATTGTAGCTCTCCCGTTGTTTAATGGGAACACCCCAGATGGCACCCGGCAGCCCCAGACGGGGCCATCTTTGCTTGCAGAGCTGTGTGCTGCTGCTGCTGCAGATAATGACCCGGTCATGTATCCTGTCACAGCCCCGTCATGCCCAGGCTGTGCACTGAGTCTGACAAATCATTTCAGCCAATACCTAGGGGCTGTCTGCAGCGCGCAGAGCTGAGAAAGAGCAGCACACCTACATCAGCAGGCTGCTTAGCCATCAGGTGGCCCATCCACGCACACAGAACCAGCACTGGTGCTGTGTGTTCACTGCGACAAGGTCAGGTGGGGACGGAGAGGGAGAACTCATCCTGGGAGATGCTGTGTGGCGGGCAAGCTTCAGGGCAGTGTTTCTCCCTGATGTCTCTGCAAAGAATTACCCCAGCCTGGTGTCATGGGAGTCTGGGTACAAGGCTCTGGCCCTGACACCCCCAGTAAGCTCCCAGTGCAGCCCTCACTTGGCAGAGTTTGCCCATGGCTGCTGTTTTGTGTAGCGCCCGTCCTGTCAGGTACTGGGCATGGCACCACTACCAGCATCCCACAGCAGCAGGCAGCCCAGAGTGGGTCAGAAGCTGCGGCTGAATCTATAGGTTACTGGGTATTAATGTAAAGATCCAATGAAGAATGACACTGAACTACTCCTCTCTTGCCAGGCAGGGTCCTGGAGTGAGTTTACCCTTGAGGCGAACTAGTCTTATACTCCCAGCCCAGCATTTTCATTGATACATTGCACCTTCCTTTCCAGGAATGAACCCCCTGCTGGGAGCTGGTCTGTATCCTTTGACAAAAGGGGAAACTGAGGCAACGACCAGCCAGGACCTGAGCCTGCAGGCTCTTTGCAGGGGAAGCATTTCTCCCCTCCAGTGGGAATTCAGCCCATGGCGAAAGCAGCCTTGGGCTCTAAGTAACCTCCTCACGCTGTGGCAGATCCCGGGCAAGAACTCAGGTCTCCTGGCTCCCAGTTGTGCCTTAAGCACAAGTTGATTCTTCCTCCTTTAGTTCCCTGGAGCCTGACTCCTGGCTGCGAAGGATTCACCTGGATGGACTCCCAGCAAATAATGTCTCTCTCGTGCCAGGTTTGCAGAGTTCCCACTTACTGTGCCAATTCCCTTTGGAGCAGCCGCTCAGGGAGGAGAGTGTAGGTTGGGAGCAGACAGCAGAAGGCTTTTGTGACACTGTTTTTCCGACCACCCTTCTCCCCCAATAGGGTTAGCCAGTAACTCCTAAATCTGTTTGCAGGACCAGTGTCTGACAGTGTCCATAAAACCCCACAGCTTGTGTCTCGGGGGGAAAAGAGTGCTTAGAAAGAAGAACATTATTAATGGCTTAACCAGGAGATCTTCAATGATCTAAAACTCAAAAAAGAGCCCTACAAAAATGGAAACTCAGTCAAATTACAAAGGATGACTATAAACAAATAACACAAGCATGTATGGACAACATTAGAAAAGCCAAGACACAAAACGAGATCAAACTAGCTAGGGACATAAAGGGTAACGAGAAAACATTCTACAGATACATTAGAAGCAAGAGGAAGACCAAGGACGGAATAGGCTTGTTACTCAATGAGGGGGAAAGACAATAACAGAAAATGTGGAAATGGCAGAGGTGCTTAATGACATCTTTGTTTTGGTTTCACCAAGAAGGTTGGTGGCGACTGAACGTCTAACATAGGGAATACCAGTGAAAATGGGGTAGGATCAGAGTCTAAAATAGGGAAAGAACAAGTCAAAAATGACTTAGGCAAGTTAGATGTCTTCAACTCACCAGGGCCTGATGAAATGCAGCCTAGAATATTCAAGGAGCTCACTGAGGAGGTATCTGAGCCATTAGCTGTTATCTTTGAAAAGTCATGGAAGATGAGAGACATTCCAGAAGACTGGAAGTGCCCATCTATAGAAAGGGAAATAAGGACAACCCAGGGAATTACAGACCAGTCAGTTTAACTTCTGTACCCGGAAAGATAATGGAGCAAATAATTAAGAAATGCTTTTGCAAATACCTAGAAGATAATGAGGTGATAAGTAACAGTCACCATGGATTTGTCAAGAACAAATCCTGTCAAACCAACTTGGTAGCTTTCTGTGACAGGGTAACAAGCCTTGTGGATGGAGAGAAGCGGTAGACGTGGTGTGTATTGACTTTAGTAAGGCTTCTGTTACTGTCTCACATGACCTTCTCATTAACAAACTAGGGAAAAACAATCTAGATGGAGCTACTATAAGGTGGGTGCATAACTGGTTGGAAAATCATTCCCGGAGAGTAATTACCAGTGGTTCACAGTCATGTTGGAAGGGTCTAATGAGTGGGGTCCTGCAGGGATCAGTTCTGGATCTGGTTCTTTTTAGTATCTTTAGCAATGATTTAGATAATGGCATAGAGAGGACACTTATAAAGTTTGCAGACAATCCCAAGCTGGGAGGGGTTGCAAGTGCTTTGGAGGACAGGATAAAAATTCAAAATGATCAGGATAAACTGGAGAAATGGTCTGAAGTAAATAGGATGAATTCAATAAGGACAAATGCAAAGTGCTCCACTTAGGAAGGAACAATCAGTTGCACACATAGAAAATGGGCAATGACTGCCTAGGAAGGAGCACTGCAGAAAGGATCTGGGGTCATAATGGATCACAAGCTAAATATGAGTCAACAGTGTAACACTGTTGCAAAAAAAGCAAACCTCATTCTGGGCTGTATGAGCAGGAGTGTTGTAAGCAGGACACGAGAAGTCATTCTTCTGCTCTACTCTGCGCTGATTAGGCCTCAACTGGAGTATTGTGTCCAGTTCTGGGCACCGCATTTCAAGAAAGATGTGGAGAAATTGGAGAGAGTCCAGAGAAAAGCAACAGAAATGATTAAAAGTCTAGAAAAAATGAGCTGTGAGGGAAGAGTGAAAAAACTGGGTTTGTTTAGTCTGGAGAAGAGACGGCAGAGGGGACATGAGAACAGTTTTCAAATACATAAAAGGTTGTTACAAGGAGGAGGGAGAAAAATTGTTCTTAACCCCTAGGATAGGACAAGAAGCAATGGGCTTAAATTGCAGCAGGGGCAGTTTAGGTTGGACATTAGGCAAATCTTCCTGTCAGGGTGTTGAAGCACTGGAATAAATTGCCCAGGGAGGTTGAGGAATCTCCGTCATTGGGGATTTTTAAGAGCAGGTTGGACAAACCCCTGTCAGGGATGGTCTAGATCAAGGGTGGACAAACTTTTTGGCCTGAGGGCCACATCGGGTTTCCAAAATTGAACAGAGGGGGTGTTAGGGGAGGCTGTGTCTCCCCAAACAGCCAGGCATGGCCTGGCCCCCACCCCCTATCCAACCCCTGCAGCTTCTCACCCCCTGACAGCCCCCCCAGGACTCCTACCCCATCCACCACCGCCTGCTCCCTGTCCCCTGACTGCCCCCTGCCACCCCATCCAACCCCCCCTCTCCTTCCTGACTGCACCCCTGGGACCCCTGCCCCCATTCTACCACCTCCATTCCCCAACCTCTGACTGCCCTGACCCCTGTCCAAGCCTCCACACCCTGACCATTACCCTGCACTCCCCTGCCTCTATCCAACCCCCCTGCTCGCTGCCCCCTTACCGCGCTGCCTGGAGCACCAGTGGCTGGCGGCGCTACAGCCATGCTGCCCAGAGCACCGCGTCAGGCTGCAGCTCTGCAGCTGCGCTGCCCGGCCGCTCAGAGCATTGCACCGACCCTGCAGCGAGCTGAGGCTGCGGGGGAGGGAGGACAGTGGGGGAGGGGCTGGGGGCGAGCCTCCCAGGCCAGGAGCTCAGGAGCCAGGCAGGAGGGTCCCGCGGGCTGGATGTGGCCCACGGACCTTAGTTTGCCCACCTCTGGTCTAGATAATACTTAGTCCTGCCTTGAGTGCAGGGGACTGGACTAGACAACCTCTCGAGATCCCTTCCAGTCCTATGATTGATCGGCTCCACTTCCCATGGCAGGAGAACACCATGTTAGAGACCCTGTTTGAGCCAAAGGCCTGTTCTGGCAAATACTGCTTACCAATCCGCATCCTTGGCGGTCTCCCATGCCGGCCCCTGCCTGGCCATCTTTTCTCATTTGCTGTTGTGCGAGCGGGTTTGGGGTTCGCGTGGATTTGAGGCCCCGCCCCAGCTGATCCTCGTTGTGCGATGATGTAGCCCAGTGCAGGACTCTAAACCAAACCAAAATTGCACCAATGGAAGCAGGCTCCCTTCAGCCTCCTGCCAGTCACGTCCTGCCTCGCCTTTATGTTCAAGCCAGGGACGAGTAGCGGCCGGCCCTCTGCACATTGGGGCGAGCTGCCTGTGAGCACTGGGGCTCGCTAACTAGCTGCCACAGGCTCCTTGGCTGAAATCCACTCGATAGAGCCAGTGCCCTCAGATGGCCGTAACTCCATTTGTACATTGTACATTGTACATTGATAAGCTGTCGTCCTCCTGGGGACCAGATAGTCCCTCCCCCGCCTCACTCTGTAATCATGGGCCATAGAAATGCCACATCCTCTCCCCCCACCTCACCTGTACTCGGGGGCCCATAGGGAACAAATGGGTCAGATTTCAAGGCTGTATGTAGAAAGCTGAATGGTTGAAATCTGAGGCAGGTTGGTGACTGTGATGGGAAGGTTGGTCGGAGATCAACGTGGCATGGGAGTGCCTGCCATGTGTCAAGATGCTGGCTCCATGGGGACATGGAAATGATGGCACTGCCATGCCGGGGCAGACCTCCACCTGGGATTACGTGGGGGAGAAGCAGAGAGTGAAACTGCCTAGACTGCTGTCATTGCCCCAGGGGAGTGAGATACAGGGGCGCAGCCAGCACTCCAGACTCTCTAAGAACCCCAGATACATCAAAGATTACCCAAGTCAGATTTGCCAGATCAGGGCTTCCAGTGTCTCGTGCACTCCCTCATGCACACTGCCCCACACTCCCATGTACCCTGCCCCACTCCACCCAGGACCCTGCCCCGTCCCTGCACACTCAGCTCTGTGTCTCTCTTTTTTAACCTAACACGAGTGTGACGTTGCACTCCATAGTGTTTTATGGAAATAAGCTTATGAGTGTAAATATGATGTAACTGGAATATGCTTCATGCCAAAGGTCTCTTGTAAGGTATCATTACAAAGGTTATAACCTACAGAATATATTCCTCTTATTTGTATGCATGTTTCATTCTTGTATCTGAAGCTAGAAATATGAAGTATAACTCTGAGGTCCTATTGTAATTTTGCAAAGTGTGGCCACTAATGGTGGTTTAGAATCTTGATGGCTCCCATTGACTAGGACAATTGGTTGTAGATGGCTCTGTTTACTTGTAAGCCTTCCTGCATACGTGTGCCAGCCCGTGGGTAATGAAGTCATACAGTGACATGTGACCATGTCATATGATACTTGAATCCATCTTAACCTGATGGAGGGGTGGGGACCCAGAGAAGCAAAAGATTCCCGCCTTATGCCAAAGATATAAAAGGGGGTGAAACAGAACAAAGGGGGCTTCCAGTCATGAGAAAACCCCTAGTTTCCACCTACGATGTCTGCTGGAACTGACAAGGACTGTACCAAGGGGAAAGGATTGGGGCCAGACTAGGAAGGAGTCTGGTCTGTGAAAGAAGTTTATTGGAAGACCTCTGAGGGGGAGATTTACCTGTACTCAGTTTCTTAATGTATTAGGCTTAGACGTGCGTGTTTTGTTTTATTTTGCTTGGTAATTCACTTTGTTCTGTCTGTTATTACTTGGGAACCACTTAAATCCCACTTTTTATACTTAATAAAATCACTTTTGTTTATTAATAAACCCAGAGTAAGTGACTAATACCCGGGGGAGCAAACAGCTGTGTGTATCTCTCTATCAGGGTTATAGAGGGCGGACAATTTTTGAGTTTACCCTGTATAAGCTTTATACAGAGTAAAATGGATTTATTTGGAGTTTGGATCCCACTGGGAACTGGGTGTCTGGGTGCTGGTGATAGGGGACCTGCTGAGTGGTTTTCTGTTAAAGTCCGCAGGTTTGGGGGCGTGGTTCAGACTTCAGGGCTGTGATGCAGGAGGCTAGTGTGTCTGGCTCAACAAGGCAGGGTTCTGGAGTCCCAAGCTGGCAGGGAAAATGGGCTCAGAGGTGATCCCAGCACATTAGGTTAGGGGATCTCTGTGACTGAGCCCATCAACTCTGCATCTTTCTTTTTTAACTTAACATGAGCTCTGCTACTTGTCTCCTCTCCGCAGCATCATTGCTGAAGCTCTGGTACCGGGAGCTCGAGGAGCCACTGATTCCCCATGAGTTCTACGAACAGTGCATCACCCACTACGAGAACCCAGAGGCAGCCATCGCAGTCATCCACTCCCTGCCCAGGATCAACAAAATGGTGCTCTGCTACCTCATCCGCTTCCTACAGGTAGGGCAGGGGGACGGGCTCCAGCCTGAGGGTCACCGGCAGGTGTGTTGATCCAGTCCTCTGCCTTGTCACTCAACTCACTCCCAGCTTTGCTGCATGTATGGACGCTGTTGCATTGACACTTGTTGTGTTATGGGGATTTGGTACTGTGCCACTCCGCCACTGTAAAGCAGACAGATAAGTGCCCTGACATTGTTACTAGGGCTCTCAAGCAATTAAAAACATTAATCACGATGAATTGTGCGATTAACAAAATTAATTGCAATTAATCATGCAATTAATCGCGCTGTTAAACAATAATAGAATGCTATTTATATAAATATTTTCAGATATTTTCAAACATATTGATTTCAGTTACAACACAGAATACTAAGTGTACAGTGCTCACTTCATATTTATTTTTTATTGTAAGTATTTGCACTATAAAAATAAAAGAAATAGTATTTTTCAGTTCACCTAATACAAGTGCTGTAGTGCAACCTCTTTATTGTGAAATTGAACTTACAAACGTAGAATTATGTACCAAAAATATCTACATTCAAGAATAAAACAATGTGAAACTGTAAAGCCTACAAGTCCACTCAGTCCTACTTCTTGTTCAGCCAATCGCTCAGACAAACAAGTTTGTTTGCATTTGCAGGAGATAATGCTGCCTGCTTCTTATTTACAATGTCACCTGAAAGTGAGAACAGGAATTCTCATGGCACTGTGGTACCTGGCGTTGCAAGATACTTACATGCCAGATGTGCTAAAGATTCATATGTCCCTTCATGCTTCAACCACCATTCCAGGGGACATGTGTCCATGCTGATGACGGGTTCTGCTTGATAACAATCCAAAGTAGTGTGGACCAACACATGTTCATTTTCATCATCTGAGTCAGATCCCACCAACAGAAGGTTGATTTTCTTTTTTGGTGGTTCGAGTTCCATAGTTTCCACATTGGAGGGTTGCTCTTTTAAGACTTCTGAAAGCTCCACACCCCATTCCGAGCAGATTTTGGAAGGCACTTTCGATTCTTAAATCTTGGATCGAGTGCTGTAGCTATCTTTAGAAATCTCAGATTGGTACTGTCTTTGCATTTTGTCAAATCTGCAGTGAAAGTGTTCTTAAAATGAACAACATTTGCTGAGTCATCATCTGAGACTGCTATAGCATGAAATATATGGCAGAATGTGGGTAAAACAGAGTAGGGGACATACAATTCTCTCCCAAGGAGTTCAGTCACTGATTTATTTAACACATTTCTAGTGAGTGTCATCAGCATGGAAGCATATCCTCTGGAATGATAGCCAAAGGATAAAGAGACATATGAATGTTTGGCATATCTGGCATGTAAATACCTTGCAGTACCAGCTACAAAAGTGCCATGTGAATGTCTGTTCTCACTTTCAGGTGACTTTGTAAATAAGAAGCTGCCAGCGTTATCTCCTATAAATGAAAACAAACTTGTTTCTCTTAGCGTTTGGCTGAACAAGAAGTAGGACTGAGTGGACTTGTAGGCTCTAAAGTTTTACATTGTTTTGTTTTTGAGTGCAGTTATGTAACAAAAAAACCCTACATTTGTAAGTTGCATTTTCACGATAAAGAGATTGTGCTACAGTACTTGTATGAGGTGAACTGAAAAATACTATTTCTTTTGTTTATAATTTTTACATTGCAAATATTTGTAATACAAATATTATAAAGTGAGCACTGTACACTTTGTATTCTGTGTTATAATTGCAATCAATATATTTGAAAATGTAGAAAAACACCCAAAATATTTAATAAATTTCAATTGGTATTTTATTGTTTAACTGTGGGATTAAAACTGTGATTAATCGTGATTAATTTTTTTAATCATGATTAATTTTTTAAAGTTAATCGCGTGTTAGCTGCTATTAATCGACAGCCCTAATTGTTACCCTTCCATGCTACCCCATGTGTACATCACATGGCAGCAGTGACGCGCATTTCCTGTCCTTCCTGGCCCTGCACTGCACACAAAGCTACACACACAGCCACAGCTAATAATAATAGTCACAGTTCAGGGCAACTGCACCTGCATTCCCCATCCATGGCCCACCAAGGGCATCCACTGTGAACTCCAGGCTCCCAGCTGTCACCTCTCTTGGTGAAAGACCTGCATCTCACTCCCTCCTGACTGGGGTTTTAAGGCTGTGCAACTCCATGGGTTACATTGCAATGTCCCCAGCAAACCAGACCAGCTGAACAGTCCAGAGCCTGTGCCTTGCTTTCTCTCCGAAGGCTGTGATCAGTGTGTTGCCTGCAGTTATAAGGTGTTGCCCACAGCTGAGTTATCCCACAACTCCTTCTAAGCAAGTATGTTTATTCTTAAGATAAAAGCATTACAGAGAAAATGTTTTAAAACAATCAAAGAACCTACACGCCAGAGATCACCCATTGGGGCCCTATCAACATGCATCCTCCCCTCGGACACAGCATTGCAGGGGACTCTGCATCACGCCCCCTCTGGAGGTCACTTTCTCAGCCATAATGACCAGCCCCAGCCAGTCTTTTCTCTGGACTCTCTCACTGGGTCTCCTGCGGCTCCACCCTCCGGCCAAGTGACAACACTTCAGTCCCCTTCCAGGGTTCAGCTCTAAGCCAAAGGTCCTTCACCACCACCACCCCACGCTTTTCCCTGCTGGCCTTCTACCCCTCATAGGCATCTGTCTCATTCCCTGGCCCTTGCAGGGCCTAGCTAAGGCTTTCTCCGCTATAGGGCCCCACCACAGGAGCTGACCCTGCTCCTGTAGCTCTGCTGTCTGACCACAGCCAATCCCAATGAATGGACCTGCCTTCACGCCCTCCCCAGGGAGCACGAGCTTTCCAGAGTTCCTCTTTCCTGGGTCTTTTCCCCTCGGCCACCCTGCTCAGCTGCTTATACAACCCAGGTCCACCTCCTCTGGCCAGGTCATTAGTTAATCACCTCCCAGGTGCGGAGCATAATTAAGTAGGTTCTTTCCCTTGCTTTACAGGTGATGGGGTTAAGCCCGTCACAGGCCTAGTGGGACAAGGCCTTCCAGCCCTTCCCCATGGATGGGGTCCCCCTTGGACAGAAGGTCCTGCCCTGAGTCAGTTTTCTTTGTCTGTTGATGTCTGGAGAACCCAGTCTGAACCAGTCTAGGGAGCCTCTCCAGGTGGGGTGGAGCTCTCGAGGGATCACAGTCTGGCTGGCTTGCTTTGATCACCTTCCAGTGGTTTTAGTTCCTGGAGGAGCTGTGGTCCCCCTCCCCCATGGAGCAGAACACAGACAGACGTAAACTATTCATTTAAAACAATGGACCGCGAAGGAGAATGTCGCCGTGCCAGTCACAACCAACAGTTAATATCTCGCTTCTCTCTAGTGCTAGCGACCCCTTGATGGATCTTACCGGGTAACTGTCTCTCTTTGTGGATGTGCAGTCCCCGGCACCACAGAAGCTTCAGCCTCAGTCTGGGGGTCTGGGCTGCCCCAGCACAGTGTGGGTGCTGAACTCAGTCAGAGTTTGGGCAGCCCCTGGCAAAATGGTGCCCTGATCTCAGGCAGGGGCTGTGCAGCACCTGGCACTTGGGGCCCTGATCTCAGCCATGGCCCCTAGGGGCTGCTGTGACACACAGATAGTAACCGGTGGCATTCAGGAACAGAGATCCAAAACTGGGCCAGCAGAGGGGTGGGCAGCAGACCAGGTCTGTAAGGCTGGCAGACACCTGGGCGGTGCTAATAGCACAGAAGGTAATTTTGAGCTGGCCCCAGAGTTGTCTGAGGAGCCGGTGGTGATGCGGCATTTCCCCACACTCTGTAACCTCTCTCCCTTCCCCAGGTGTTTGTGCAGCCGGCTAACGTGGCGGTCACCAAGATGGATGTCAATAACCTGGCCATGGTGATGGCCCCCAACTGCCTGCGCTGCCAGTCCGACGACCCGCGGATCATCTTCGAGAACACCAGGAAGGAAATGTCCTTCATCCGGGTGCTGATCCAGCACCTGGACACCAGCTTCATGGAGGGGGTCCTATAGCAGCAAGCAGGGGCAGGAGCCAAAACCAATGCTGATGACAACCACAACCCACCCAACCCCCCTTGAAGCCCAGGTCAATCAGCCGACACCACAAAGGGAAGGCACTGGGCAGCCCTGGGCAGGGCCTCTCGTCCCCATCACATCATGTCCCCAGCGCCATTACAACCCAGCCTAGTCCTGCCTCTCTCACCCTAGCATCTCTCCTCACCCTTTGCCTTCTAGTGTCAGACAGGATCTCGCCAGTGCTACTGGCCAAACGACAGCCACCCGCCCCTGAACCAAACCTCTGGAGCTGTCGCTGCCCATCCCCCCAGCCAAGCCACCGGGGGGCAGCCTGCAGGGTTAGCCTGGCATGGCGACCACCTGCAGGTGAGGCTCGGGAGTCCTGCCCGGTGTCCTAGGCCTGCAGCCGCTGTGGGGATGTGGGATACCAGGCCTTGCCACCGCGCTCTAACGAGTGCTGCATCTGGCAGACAGGCGCCAGGAGAGCCACTCCCAGCACTGGCTGCAGCTGCCACGTGCTTCCTAGGGGAGGTGGGTGTTAAGATGGGAGCGTGGATGGAAGGGGAGATCAGAATAAGCCAGCAAGCGTCACCAAGGCCCCCCAGTGCTCCTGCCCTGGGGCCAGCGCTGGCTGGGAGGGCAATAGGACAGTCTCCAGGCAGGGAGGGTATTTGCAGCAGTCCCACCCAGCCTGGGAGCTAGGGGATGTCTGGCGGGAACATTCATGTGGAATAGGGTATGGATCTGTCTGGTAGAAAGGGGTCTAAGTCCCATGTAGGCCCCATCAGCCCAGCCCCCCAATGAGAAGAGGGACCCCTTTATGGCAGGAGGAGGGGGCCAAAACCAACTCCAAGCTCTCAGGGCAAAGCTCGTGGTGAGGCATCTCTGTGACCCAGAGCCGTCTGCAGCCAGTGATGTCACTTCCCCTTCCTTTCCTCCTCTTCATCAGCTGCTTGAGTCTCAAACCCTGAGACCTACCAGCCCTTTCTAGACAGGATCTCTGCGCCTTGAACGTAACCCTGTGCGGGGAGGCTCAGGGCAGGGCAGAAAGCTATGACTGCAGCTGTTTTGTCCTGGTGTTCGATTCACACTCTCCTGTGCTGCCTGGGCTCCCGTTCCAAAGCAGGATGGCCAGGAGGGGCTGGGCTTCATTTCCCATTTGGGCTGTGGCTGGCACAGGGTTCGGCTATGTCTCAGCAAACCCACAACCCGAGAAGTGGATTGTCCATCTCTAGAAGCGGGTGTCCCCGGCTTTTCCTGATTCCTCTCAGCAGTGAGCCATCTCCGCCTGCCCTAGAGAGGGTGACAGTGCTTAGCCCAAGCAGGCAGAGGGTGCGTGTCCCATCGGATCCACCTGCAGACGATGGATTTAACAGTCAGTCAGAGACAGAAGAATGACCATCCTGTGTTTGGGTACGGCTAGTTCACTTCCTGGGTATTTTGCCCATGTGGCCCATGCACCACTAGGGCCCTGTATCAGCAATAACTCCATCACTGATTTCCAAGGCAACATCTGCTCAGTTTATCAACCCAGACAAGACTGGCGCTGGCCGTCGCTGCGTGCGGCAGGTCAGACCCCGGCTCGCTGGGCCCCAGCTCCATCAGCTCAGCCCTGCGGAGGAGAGTTGTTTTGAGCAGGACGCCAGTGGAAGAGACGTGCTGTCGGGAGTGGGTGTCACAGCAGCACCTGGCGTGCCAAACCCTTCCACTGTAGCAATATCCTGACTGGCCGTGTCGGGGCTTCTTTCTGTCATGGCTGGATTCTGCAGCATCGGCCAGGGCAAGGAGGCGGCCGTGCTGGACCATGGCAAAGAGCAAGGCCTTTAAAGCACTCCTGGTGGAGGTGCTGGCTCCTGAAGGCAGAGAGAGACCAAGGGATTCTCTCCTGCTGACAGAGAATGAAAGTTTGGGTCAAGCTTGTGAAAATCCCACCTGGCAACACGTTCTGGATGGCCCTTGGCATCAGCCCCAGCGAGGCATCATGGGCTTCTGGACCACCCGCTCAGAGGGCTCTGGGACCCACGGCGGAGCTGAAACCATCAGCAGTGCCATGTTTTCTCTCTTCCTTGCCCTCTGGAGGGTCTCCAAGGCTGCGGCTGCCGTTGCTCTATGGGAGCTGGGAGGCTGGTGGGAAATGGTTACAGTCCAGCCTCTCGAGGGGCTCTCCTTGGGACAGTCAGGACTGATGCAGGCTGGACTTGGGTCTCTAAAAGTAGCCGTGGCATCTCCGCCTCCCCATCTGACAGGGGCAAAATCCCTTCTTGCCGAGCCACCTGGCGAGTCTGAAATGCCCACCTGAGCCTGGTGCTGGGCCCCAGCATCTCCACGCTCCGGTGCCTTCTGCAGTTGGCCCCTTGCCCAGCTGCCACCCCTAGGCCTGCGCTGTAGCAGATATCCAGCTCTGTCCGCCTTGACCTGAGGCTGGTTCCCTCCTAAGGGCCTGTTGGCCTTCAGGCTTTGCATGTATTAAAATGGAGTCCAGCTCAGGACACAACCAAACCAGCCCCTGAGCAGCCAGGTGGTGGCACTGGGCTGTGCCTCTGAGGATCTGCAGTGCCCCACCCCATATGCCTGTTTTTATAGAGCTCCCCAGTTTAACCCTGAGCTCCTGGCTTGTGTCCCCACCCCCTGCAGGAGAGTTAACCTCTTGGCTGCTGGTGCTCAGGCAGGGACTCTGTGCCCTACCACCTAGGTTTACATTTCTCCATGTTAACTCTCTTCTCCCCAGCCCCTCTCTCAGCTCTGCTCTTTAACCTGCAGCCCTGCTTCCTTAGGGTCCCAGTGGAGGAACTGTGCTTTCTGTCTGACCTCTGTTTGCTTGGTGATTCCCGTTAATGCTGGGAATCAAACTCTTGGCAGCAGCAAGACAGAGTGTGTGTGTGAGAGAGACCGACCTGCATTCCTTCTGCTAGCCACGAGGATTTCACTTCACTGTGCCAAGGGACCCACCCAGTAACATGCCTCTGTTTCCCAATCAGCTTGGTTCAGGATTCAGCTGTGATGGTTCCCCCATCTCACCCTGGACAGCCTGAGCATGGACAGCCCAAGTCTGCTTGCTCCGGGGACCTGAGCCCACAGGCCCCTCCTGCCTCGCTGAGACCTTGTTTTTATCTCACACTGCCAGCAGTCTGTGGCAGGCAGCGGGGTCCTCGGTGCTGCTCAGCCCGGGGCAGTGTGCAATGGCTGGGTACCCCAGCAGCAGGCCCTCTAGGGAGCAGTGAGCTCACCGACATGCCAGTGGTGCAGTGTCCTCAGCCACACTCCAGAACATCTTGTGGCTCACCAGGAGAGAAAACTGCAGAGGGTCCTGGGTGGAAAGCCCCATCCCCCCATTCGAGGGGTTTCTGTAGTGCCCCAGAGAGTCTGGCTGAGTGTCTGATACCTTGGATGTCAGGTTGATGCCAAAGTTGGGCGTGAGGAGCAGAGTGTAGTGCATGCCACAGCACTGGGGTGCATCGGGGCCTCTGGCCTGCCTTCTGTGGCTCCCATCCCCACAGGGACAACGTGCTGCTCTCTGGGACCGAAACTGCTGTGTGGAGGCAGCGCACAGCACTGGTGGGGCAGTCACACATGGTCAGGCAGGAAAGTCCATCTGGGATTGTCCCGCCATCCCTGCCACACTGGGAACATCCCCCTCTCTGGGACATTTTCCTTCCTACTGCCAGGGAAGGAGTAACCTGTGCTGTTAGAGACAGGCTGGGCTTGAACAGGTTCAGGCAACAGAAGCAAGAAGTCAGATCCAGCCGTCTGTCATCTCGAGTATTTCTCATGGGCTGTCACTGCGTGACTAAGTGCCAAGAACACACAATAGCGTAGCACCAAAATTGCCCACTGGGCTCTCACTCGTCGTTCTCCAGGATTCATTCACTGGTAAGATAAATTTTTCTTTCCTTCTCTCTCCTCCTCCTCGTCACCTGGCCACGAAGAAGGGTGCATCGCAGCATCAGAGAAGGCTTCTCATGGAGTGTCAAACACGCTCAGGCTTGGGCTGGCCCTCCTGTGGCAAGGAGTTCCACGGTCTGCCAAGGAGGCTGTGCCCAAAGGCCGGCAGTTCTTCCAGCCTGAAGGAGGGGCCTCATGCAGCTCCCTGGCTGGCAGCTTTCAGTGTCTGGTTAGTTACTTCCCTAGAGCCTCCTTGGGGAAGGAAGTCCCTGGGAACTCGCCAGCAGCTGGGCTGATAAGAGATTAACCCCTTGGTGTTTTCACAACTTCCCACCAGGCCCTCCGTCCAGCCTCTCTCGGAGAAAGAGAAAGAGACAGCCCAGCCATCCCAGCGAGCCTGTTCCTCAGAGAGATGATGGGCATCAGAGAACCTGCTGGGGAGGGATGGGGTCCAACCCCATGCACATGAACCCCACAGAGTCCTGGACGATGGCAGGGAGAGGTGAGCCGAGCTGGAGCCCAGACGCGATGTGATTCCCTCCGTGCAGCTATAAAGAGCAAGTGCCTTCAGCTGCCTGAGAGAGACAGCGAGAGCCAGCCCCAGCAGCAAATGCCCTCCCTGCCCACACACCTGCCGGGAAAGGAGTGAGACACAAGGTGCTATGAGGAGCCTGAGCAGCCCAGCCGTGAGCCTGGCAACCCTGCAGTGGCTGGTGCTTTCGGCCTCGGTCTCTCGGTGAGGTCCCAGACTCCCCTGGAGAACAGTCTGTTCTGCCTCTGGGTACCAAATGCTGTGTGGGATGGATTAACTAACCCCTCTCGTCTCCAACCTTCCTTGGTTCCTTGCGGCCCCTCCGATCTCAGCTGGGGTCTCTGGCCTGGGCTTCTCTTGTCCATTCTGACAGTGAGATTTCATCCCTTCCTACCTGAACGGTTATTCTTGCCACCCCCGTGGACGCGTTGCCAGCTGATGTGTTCCAGCCATTTGCCTGAGCCCAGGCAGCACTGAGCAGCACTAGCCCCTGCCAGAGAGGAAGGGAGCTGAAAGCTCCCTGCACCTTGCTGGATGAAACCAGGGGTGCTGTACCCAGTTCAACAGGAGCTTTCAGGTGTGTCCCTGCAAGTCCCAGTGAGTCGTTCCCTGGATGCCAGTGGGATGTTCCCGGGAGTGAGGAGTGCAGGGTCATCCCAAGCAGTAGTGCCCCCACCCCGGCTCCCAGGGTGCTGCTTGCTGGAGTGACTTTGTCATTCCCCGTATGGTGCTGGGGCAGTGCTCGCAGCACTTCACTTTGTGCTCAGCCATTTCCGTCCCCCAGGACTTGGAATGGGAAGTGGATTTCACTGGGCTGGGCCTGGACAAACCCTCTCAGCTGTGTGACCGATCCGTACCCTGGGGAGCCTCTGGTCAGTTATGCCCCCGGCCTGCCATGTCTGGCCTGTTTCCTATGTCCACATGGCAATTCAAAACCTACAGCTGGCACAGGCCAGCTGCCTCAGGCTTGCGGGCCATGGGCTAAGGGGCTGTTTCACTGCGGTGTAGACATCCAGGCTGGGCTGAAGCCTGAGCTCTGGGACCCTGCAAGGCAGGAGGGTCCCAGAGCCTGGGCTCCAGCCTGAGCATGAACATTTACATCACAGTTAAACAGCACCTTCCCCTTAGCCCGAGCCCCGCCAGCCAGTCACCAATTGTCTGACTGCATGTAAACAAACCCTCTGTGATTCTGGCTGCTTGTAAATACTTCTAAGGGCTGTAACCAGGTAGCCATTCAGATAAGCTCCAGCTGCTGCGACAGACCAAAGGAGGGAGGCGAAGGGTCCTTCTCACTTACTTTCCTGTTAACAAGTCATCTGATGGCTTTAGCTGCAGAAATTCCCCTCCGATAGTCATGGTTCTCCCCACAGAGGTCCTGATCCTTGAGGGAGGCTGGGGGGCTTTCTGACCTGGTCTGTGACTCTCTTGTCCCCAGTGGCATTAAACCCGAGGGCCAGGGCAGGGTGAGAGAGCAGGTCGGCCCCGCAGGCCATTCATTTGACCTGTGACTATGGCTGTTTCCCCTAGCACTCTTGCAAGTCCCCAAAGGGGAGAATGTGTCCCCAAAGATGTCGCAGGATGCAGCGGGCCCCAGACTCTTGCTGCTGGAGCGGGAGCTGTCAGCGGGGGGTGCAGCAGCAGCACCATGGAAGGCTTGTGTGTCAGGGTTTCTACCTGTTGCAGCAGCCTGGTCTTAGAGCCAGGTGAGCAATGAATCCGCTTTTGCACTTCCCAAAGCAACAGCCGACTTTGCCCACTGCAGGCTCCAGGAGAAGGGCGTTAGGAGAGCTGCTTTCTTGCACCTGGGAGGGACACTCATTTGGCTGGTGCTCATTCCTTCTGCCCTCTTCCAGTGGCCCGGTGACGCAGGCAGCACCCCCAGGCTGCAGTGTGAGTCGTGCTTAATCAGTGCCTGTACTGGATCCAAAAGCAAAAATGGGGGAGCTCCCATCTGGCTGGGCAAGCTCCTTTCAGGACCCAGCAACTCTGCTGCTCATGGGCCTGGCCCCGTGAGCTGTCAAGGGCCCTCAGCTCCCATGATGTCAGTAGGAGGTTAGGACCCTCGGCCCGTCTCAAGATTGGACCCTCAATCAGCAGAAACCCAGCTCTTGTATGGACTCCCCTAGAGACGCCTGCTCATCCTCTGGAGATTGCAGTCGGGATGTACAGGGCTAGTGGAGACGAGGCTGGTCGAGGTCGGCCCGACATCCCAGCTGGGGTTTCTGGGTGTAAGTGGAGCCCTGTGTCCCCTCTTTCAGCAGGAGAACTTACAAATGGAAGGGGCTTCGCACACCATCTAATCCGTCCCCCCGGCAGCACAGGGAGGGCAAGATTCTAGAAGCATCGTCTAGAGTAGCTCCAGCAACGGGAGCGAGAGCGATGGCGAGGGAGAGATTACTTTTATTTAGTGCGTTCCTGTAAAGCTGGAATGTTACGGCGCATCCCAGGCCAGTCAGATTATATAGAGAGATATAAAGAGAGAGAGAGAGATACATAGTAAAAATCGCTAATGACAAGAGTTTTAAATCCAGATGCTATTTATCTTTAGAGCCAATGTCTGTCGCCCTTTCATTGCACAAGAATTAGCTTTTGTCCCCGTTCCATTGCAGGGTTTCTTCATGGCTTCTGACCAAAAAATACTCCTCCTCTTCCCCCCACGTCTGTAGAGAAAGGCCCTTGGGCGGTTCCCTCAGGGACAGGACCTTCCGCGGCGCTGACTTCCCTCAGTCGAGGGCAGAGGCCGCCTAGTCGTTCCCAGTGTAGCTGCCACAGGGTCAGTCAAGAAGGCAAAAGTGGAATGGTAGAATCCTCTGGCAGTGAGATGCTGGCAGTTCATTGCTGGACACTGAGGGTCCCACCCAATGAGCAGCCTGGTCTAAGAGCCTTCTCTACCAAGCAGCTGACTGAGTCTCTGCTGCTCCCCCAGGCGAACACACACAACAGGGTTATGTGTCAAGGCTCAGTGCCCATCAGGTTGTTTCTGGCACTGGCTGATTCACTGCTTGCACAAGTTCCACACCTCCCCCAGGGCCAGATCCTGCCCCTGCGCTGCTCCCTGGGTCTTCCTGACAGAGCAGCTGGTAGGCGCCTCACTTTCCTTGGAAGCAGCTGAGGAGGTACCGTTGGGTGGAAGCCTACGGGACCCAGTGCCTGCTGTCTCTGCTCTTGAAGCCCATAGGAAATGTGCTAGTGTATCAGGATTCTGATCTCAGTGGATCCAGAAAGATCTCCGCTACACAGAGATCAGAAGCTGGCCCTTGAGTCTCCAGCCAGGGCTGGGAGCCCCTTCTCCCGGGGGCTACACCTTCCCACAGGTACCAAAGCCTAGGGGAACATGGCTCTTTCAAGGGACATTGTCAGGGAGTTTTGGCCAAAAACACAGGCTGTGTTACAGAAGTGGTCTGACCACCAGGCAGCGGAGGGGATGGGTTCATGAAATCTGCCTGGTCAACATCCAAAATGGGATTGAAATTTCCCCTGCTCCCCAAAGCGCCCTGTTAACCAGGAAGTGAAACCGACTGCTCCAGCTACACAGCCTGAGCTGAGCAAATCAGCTTAGGTGCTGCTAGGAAGCCAGGGAAGGGAATTGAACCTGACAGTGTCCCTTTAAATAGGGGAAGGGGCAAATTCATCCCTACGGGAATCCCTTGAAACCAGGGATGAGTTTGGCCCCATGTGTGGCAGGGGAGCAGAGCTGTGCTGGGGCCACTGTGGAATAAGCAGACGCAGATTAGTGCTGAATTCCCAGGCAATGTGTCTCTAGGACTCGCTTAGCATCCAGACAGCCACCAGCACCAAAGGAAGTGACTGGCGCGGAGCTGTTTGCTACAGAGCGGTCGGACCAGCTCCTTGCTGTCCCCCCTGCTGGAGTGGACCACATATGGGGAGCCCTGGTTGTGTGGGGAGCCCCAGTTGTGTGCTTGCTGCCGACAGATCCCTGCGTAACTTGTTGATTGATTCGCTTTAGCATTATCAATTTGCATGTGTCCAGGTGGAAACCCATCAGGCCTTTCCCAGCAGTCGCTGGAGGTTTTCCCAAGATGGGGACAGGAATTGCAGCCTCAGTAGGCTTGTCCTGTTGAACCAAATTCTAGTTCTGGTCTCATTTACCCGAGCGCAAGTCCATCCGCATCAGTGGTTTTTATTCCAGATTTACACTGGCATGAGATCAGGGGGCTGGATCCTGACCCCACTGAAGCCAGTGGGAATTGCACCCTTGACTTCAGTGGGAGTAAGACTGGAGATTAATGCTGGAAGTCCTGGCCTGAATCCTGGCGCACGGGGAATGGGGGTTTGACACGGATTCTCTTCCCATTGGCTCCAACTTTTCTCAGTTAAAGACAGAAGTTGTACAGAGATTTTTAGCTACCCAGAAGCTCATTAGAAGCTCCGGAGCCGATTCGCCCCCTTCTTCTCCCTTTTTTTTAATTTTTAGATGGAACTGGCCTTTCTCCAGCTTTGTACGTTTCAGATGTTCTGACTTTGCTCTTCTCGTTGTCATAAACTCGGTTTTTCCCTTCGATTTTATATATCAATTTTTTTAGACTTGCCTTTTTATTTATTATTAAAAAGACTAAAAAAGAACAAACCAAACCACTCATGGCCACAGCAAGGAGGGAGCCAGACATTACGGGAGACAAAGGCGACTGCTCAGGAAGGCGTTTGGGGCTGGAGGTGCATTCTCCATCAATGGACAACAAAGATTCCCCCCCAACCCCGGGTCTGTTCCAAACTAAGAAACCCCCTAAAGTGAAACTTGCTTTTAACCACTCAGTGGCTAACCACTGATGTGCCCCAGCACATGTGACCCCAACTCTCTGCTCCCCCACCCAGGGGCTCTCTCCAGGTGGGGCCATGTTGGCAATGTGGAGCCTGCCTGTGCCCATCCTGCTGTCCAGGGCATTCAGTCTGGCATCTCTCACCAGCACTAAATTCCACAGGCAAAGCAGAACTCAGACAGTCCAGGAACTGGGCCTGATTCTCCCCTTGCCTCCACCTGCGCAGCTCTGCTGACTCCACAGCGTGTCCCCCGCCCCCAGGTTTACACCCGCGTAAGCTCACAGGCTCACATTACAGCCAGAGCAAACCAGGCCAGCCCTTGTGGGCCAGCCCCTAGCATATAGTATATCCAGTCAAAGGGCTGGATTCTGGGTTAACACGGGTGTCAATCTGGGGTGAGTCCACTGAACTCGATGGGCCCAATCCCGCATTGGCGCCAGCCCAAAGCAAGAGCAGCTCCCTCCCAGTGAGTGGCGGGGGAGTGCGAGTGGAGTCACCCAAAGCTAGACCAGTGGGACTGAGCTGAGGAGCTGGCTCAGTGCCTGGCATCGTTCCTCAGCTGGTGCTGTTGGTTCTTCGGCCTGTTGCTCGCACGGTGCAGAGGCTGGAGAGCAGTGCTGCCTGGCGCAAGGTGGAGTCACTGTGTTACCCCAGTGGGTTCCCTAGCCAGGAATTGTGCTGGGCCTGGGATCACAGAGGTCGCTGCTGGATTTTGTCTCTTTTTCGTTCAAGTGTCACAGTGAATCTGGACGTCTGGTTTCCCTCCCCCTCCCCCCCCAGTTCCCCAGTGTTTTCCTTGGACAATCATCTCAGGCACTGGGCAGGCTGCGAGCAACACAGGCGAAGGGAAACAGACGAGACGCGGCTCTCGGTCAGTCGCGTTCACGTTGGGGATGGACGTTTATAAGACATGCTGAGTAACCTTTGACCTTTAATGCCACAGGCCTTGAAGGCAATTAGGGGGGCAACCTACGGTGTAACGTTGTCTAACTAACTCTGTAATTATGAAGCATGGACATGTAGCGGCGACTCCATGTTGTGTGAATAAAGCTACATATGGACATTCCCCTGCGCTGCATGTCCTGTGTGTTGGTAGCTGCTTCTGTTTCCTGCATGTCTAAAGGTTCCTTCTCCCTCTGGACATACACAGAGCCCCCCATTAGCAGGGGGGCAACATCACAACCTCCCCTGCACAGCGCGTAGGCCAGGTTTGAACACCAGGACTTCAGGAACAAAGGACCCTGCACTCAAACTAAAGGAAGAGCTCCATTAGCTAGTAGCAATAGCAGGCTGTTCTCCTCTCGCTCATTAGCTACTAGCGTGAGATGTGAAACACACGCTCTGCCAGTGGGTTACAGTAACCTCAGGAGTCTGCAGCGCGTTACATTTCCCGAACAAGACCAAAGCAGATGGAGCCTGAGTCTCTGTCCTTAGTATCAGGGTGTCTCCATCAACCTCAGGGGAACCTTTCCTGATTCATACCATTGTGCGAAGAGAATTGCATCTTTCACTCACCACTGAAATGCAGCCCCCTCTGGGGTAGAAAGCTGCAGCTGTTTGACATCACACAGTGGCACTACATAACAGGGACAGGAGAAAATTAGGGAGGTGGAATGGGATTAGCTGAGTTGAAACCCAGCCAGGATACTCTGGGTTACACCCCTTCTCCTGGGGATCTTCACTGATTCCGAGTGCTCGGGGCCTCGGTTTTACCTGGGGTTTGGAAGACGAGACCTCTCCTTCTGGAGCTTTGGGTCAGATGGGGCAATTGGCAAAGCACCAAGCTGGCATCGAGTGCAAAGCCAGGATCCCTTACACCTCTGGGATGGGGGGCACTGATCAGCCCGTGTGGCAGCAGGTGCATGTGCCCAGGAAGTCACTGGGCATTTCTCTGCCCCAGGGGTGGGAGGATGGGGATGGGCTTGAGATGTTGGTTCCATTCACTCACATCCCCTCTAGCCTCGATACGCCTCTCTCCATTGGCCACCATGGGGCTATCCCTGCATCACACTGGGAGATCAGCATCTGGCCCCATCTGAGCTCCAGGGTTAGCACAGAGCAAAGGTCCTAGCCAGGGCAGGGGGATGGTGATACTTCAGCCCTCATCTCTCCGAATGCTGCCAGCTGGAGGATGTGAGCATGGCCACATCCTCCCAAAGACACAACAGGGCCTTGGCCCTGCCTGCCACACCCGTGTCCATCTGGAGCAGCCTCTGCGGGCAGTGGAATTCGGCAGAATCCAGCCAGGCTGAGAGGAGGCTCCGGCCTGAAGGCTCTGACTGTCACACGCCAACGGTTCTCTCTCAGAACTTCCCTTCTCGGCTTC
Organism: Aldabrachelys gigantea; assembly: GCA_026122505.1. NCBI lineage: Eukaryota > Metazoa > Chordata > Testudines > Testudinidae > Aldabrachelys > Aldabrachelys gigantea. The sequence goes on from CM047480.1 coordinate 296,438,137, forward strand.
TGAAGCTGGAAGTCAGAATCCAGGAGCCCCTGGGCCACAGATCTGACTCCAGACACCTGAGGCCAGGCACTGTCATTGGCTTTGTCTCTAATGCCCTTGCAACACTATGCAGAGAATAAATAAATACACATTCTGCCCCTGATAAACTGGTGGTCAGCTGGGAGCAGAACCTCTGCCCAGCTTGCTTCTGGAGAGCTCCCGGGGTCACCCGAGTCTTAGGAGCTCAGTGTTTTTATTAGGGTTCAGTTACCCAATAGATGGTCACCAGGGCTGGTTCCAGGTTTTTTGCCGCCCCAAGCAACAACAACAATAAAAGCTGGAGTGCCTCTGCTGAAGCAAAATGCCACCCCTTGAAAACTGCCGTCCCAAGCACATACTGGGACGCTGGTGCCTAGAGCCAGCCCTGATGGTCACCAAACACCCCAGGTGTGCACTCCCCATCAGCTGGCCTGCTAGCCCCTCCGCCCTGGGACATGTCTCCCCTCCACACCCCCAACCAGTCCGCCAAGTGTCCCTGGAACAAGCAGCATCAGGCTGTGTTTGATTTCAATCCTTCGCTAAGTCTCTTGGGATTGTAGCACGAGTCTCATGACATTTGGTGGTTTGCTTAAAGCCCCAGTTCCTGGAGTCCTGGGACTGGGTGGAAATCTCAGCTTTCATATGTGATGTGGAAGGAGGTTGTAACTTCCAGGGGCCTGACGGAGGAAGGGCGCCAGGAGAGTTGGCTTCTGCCCCTCACGGTTGCAGAGAAGACTTTGAAAACGTGATCCCTAAAGACTCCAACCTCCAGAGGCCAAGAAAAGGCCCCAGCTGGATGATTTTTTAAAAATCTTGACTTTTAAACCAACTCTCAATACTGGGGTGGGGGACGTGACACTAGCTTGGCAGTATCTGGGGCACGTCCTACAGCCTCAGCGCTGTTGTCAGGTGATTCTGGGAACCTCACGGCTTGTTTTTGTTAAAAGAGCAACTTTCTAGCCCTTCTGATAACAGGGGAAGGTTTTAAATCGTGACCTCACTGACCCCTAAAGACTCAGAAACCAGGAGACAAAAAAAACAAAAACCCCAATCTACATATTTTTCAAAAGCTCATTGAATGTGGGGGGAGGGGGCTGGACTGGGCTGCGCTAGGGGAATCTTACTCTGGATGGGACCGTGGGCAGGGCACCTGCACACTGGACAGCAAGGCTGGAGTTACAGGGCATGATCAAAGCTAACCAGGAGCAGCCAGTCTGGGCCCTAGTGGTCAACACGCTGCCCAGCCAAGGAGGGGCCTGGTATAGCGCTGCCTTCATCACCTGAGCAGAGGGAGTTTGGCTCCCCCAGCCTGAGGCACATGTGAGCTCAGCACCCACATGGGCTGGCTTCACGGGGAGCTCCGAAGGCCAAAGTTACTCTGTCAATCAATACTGTACAAGCTGTCTGGGAGCCAGGGCCGGCTCCAGGCACCAGCTCAGCGAGCACCTGCTTGGGGCGGCCAAGGGGAAGGGGCAGCACATCACCGTTGGGCTCTTCGGCGGCAGGTCCCTCAGTGCCTCTCGGAGAGAAGGACCTGCCGCCAAATTGCCACTGAAGAAGAAAGTGGCATGGTGGAGCTGCCGCTGATTGTGATCACAGCTTTTTTGTTGTTGTTATTGTTGCTTGGGGTGGCAAAAACCCTGGAGCCGGCCCTGCTGGGAGCACACAGACACTGTGGTTGAGCAGAGGGGCACCGCCTCCTGTAGGTGAGACCAGGACTTGCACCCCCTCTGATCAGAGGTGGCAGACATTGTAAAAGCCGGAGATGAAAAAGGCCTGTTAGGGACCTAAAGGCAGCCTAGATTTGCCAGCGTGCCCCACAGCCAGTGCCCAACATGCAGGGGTCTGCATCTGCATCTGGTCTATTGCCTGGGGATCAGGACAGGCCTGGTCCCAAAGGTGAATTCTCCAGGGATGGAGCATCCACTGCTCCCTTTGGGAGGCGTCTCCACAGCCCAACGCGTCTCCCTGCTGGGAAAGCTTCCTTGAATTTCCCAATTCCAGGCCAGCACGGCATGGCAGCCAGCAAAGCACACGTAGGGTTAAACAATCAGTGTGCAGGCTGCTGACACACCTTCGCTCCCTAGGTGTGGGGCCAGCCTTTTCCTCAATATCATCGAATCACAGACTTCACGGTCAGAAGGCACCATTATGATCGTCTAGTCTGACCTCCCGCACAACGCGGCCACTTAATCTCACCCACCCACTCCTGGAACAAACCCCTAACCTCTGGCTGAGTTACTGACGTCCTCAAATCGTGGTTTAAAGACCTCAAGGTGCAGTGAATCCTCCAGCAAGTGCCCTGTGCCCCACGCTGCAGGGGAAGGCGAAAACCCCCCAGGGCCTCTGCTAGAGGCTTTGTTCCTCACCTTGGGGTCTTTAGGCTCCAGACTAAGTGGCTACGTTTCAAGAGACCCCTGCACGTTGGGCACTGGCTGTGGCGCACACTGGCAAATCTAGGCTGCCTTTAGGTCCCTAAATGGGAGCTGAGCATGTCAAGTTGTGGGTGCTGAGTGCTGGGAGACCTGGGCCTCATCTGCCACCCCTTCCTCCCCTCCCACCTTGACTGTCCTGCCTTGTAAATGCTTCAGGGCAGGGACTGTGTCTGGGCAGCACCCGCCACAACAGAGCTGCCCCTGTAGAGCCTCTAGGCGCTACTGGGAGACAATGAATAGCAGCGAAGGGCCCCTTCTTTAGCTCCTGTTAGCTCCTACCCGGCCCATTCACCACCTGTCACTGACAGACTCTGCCTCCTGCATCCCCAGTGGACCCAGCGCACCACCTTCCACATCACACTTCAGCATAACGTCCCCCTGGCTCAGGTGGGACCCGCTGGGCTTGGTGCAATATGGGGGGCAGGCTGGCCAGTGGCGGGGGGCAAGAGCTGTGCTGGGGGGTTAATTGGGGGGTGATGGGGGGCAGGCTGGCCAGTGGCGGCGGGAGCTGTGCTGGGGGGTTAATTGGGGGGTGATGGGGGGGCAGGCTGGCCAGTGGCGGGGGGCAAGAGCTGTGCTGGGGGGTTAATTGGGGGGTGATGGGGGGCAGGCTGGCCAGTGGCGGCGGGAGCTGTGCTGGGGGGTTAATTGGGGGGTGATGGGGGCAGGCTGGCCAGTGGCGGGGGGAGCTGTGCTGGGGAATTAATTGGGGGGTGATGGGGGCAGGCTGGCCAGTGGCGGGGGCGAGCGGTGCTGGGGGGTTAATTGGGGGGTGATGGGGGCAGGCTGGCCAGTGGCGGGGGGGAGCGGTGCTGGGGGGTTAATTGGGGGGTGATGGGGGGGCAGGCTGGCCAGTGCTGGGGGGGCAGGAGCAGCGCTGGGGGGTTAATTGGGCAGTGATGGGGGGCAGGCTGGCCAGTGGGGGGGGAGCAGGAGCTGTGGTGAGGGGTTAATTGGGGGTGATGGGGGGCAGGCTGGCCAGTGGGGGGGGGGAGCGGTGCTGGGAGGTTAACTGGGGGTGATGGGGGGCAGGCTGGCAAGTGCTGGGGGGTTAATTGGGGGATGATGGGGGGCAGGCTGGCCAGTGGGGGGGCAGGAGCTGTGATGGGGGGGTGATGGGGGGCAGGCTGGCCAGTGGCGGGGGGGAGCGGTGATGGGGGGTTAATTGGGGGGTGATGGGGGGCAGGCTGGCCAGTGGGGGGGCAGGAGCTGTGCTGGGGGGTTAATTGGGGGGTGATGGGGGGCAGGCTGGCCAGTGGCGGGGGAGCGGTGCTGGGGGGTTAATTGGGGGGTGATGGGGGGCAGGCTGGCCAGTGGCGGGGGAGCGGTGCTGGGGGGTTAATTGGGGAGTGATGGGGGGCAGGCTGGCCAGTGGCGGGGGAGCTGTGCTGGGGGGTTAATTGGGGGTGATGGGGGGCAGGCTGGCCAGTGGGGGGGAGCGGTGCTGGGGGGTTAATTGGGGGGTGATGGGGGGCAGGCTGGCCAGTGGGGGGGCAGGAGCTGTGCTGGGGGGTTAATTGGGGGGTGATGGGGAGCAGGCTGGCCAGTGGGGGGGCAGGAGCTGTGATGGGGGGTGATGGGGGGCAGGCTGGCCAGTGGGGGGGCAGGAGCTGTGCTGGGGGGTTAATTGGGGGGTGATGGGGGGCAGGCTGGCCAGTGGCAGGGGAGCGGTGCTGGGGGGTTAATTGGGGGGTGATGGGGGCAGGCTGGCCAGTGGGGGGGGCAGGAGCTGTGCTGGGGGGTTAATTGGGGGGTGATGGGGGGCAGGCTGGCCAGTGGCGGGGGAGCGGTGCTGGGGGGTTAATTGGGGGTGATGGGGGGCAGGCTGGCCAGTGGCGGGGGAGCGGTGCTGGGGGGTTAATTGGGGGGTGATGGGGGGCAGGCTGGCCAGTGGCGGGGGAGCGGTGCTGGGGGGTTAATTGGGGGGTGATGGGGGCAGGCTGGCCAGTGGGGGGGCAGGAGCTGTGCTGGGGGGTTAATTGGGGGGTGATGGGGGGCAGGCTGGCCAGTGGCGGGGGGAGCGGTGCTGGGGGGTTAATTGGGGGTGATGGGGGGCAGGCTGGCCAGTGGCGGGGGAGCTGTGCTGGGGGGTTAATTGGGGGTGACGGGGGGCAGGCTGGCCAGTGGGGGGGCAGGAGCGGTGCTGGGGGGGTGACGGGGGGCAGGCTGGCCAGTGGCGGGGAGCGGTGCTGGAGGGTTAATTGGGGGTGATGGGGGGCAGGCTGGCCAGTGGCGGGGGAGCGGTCCTGGGGGGTTAATTGGGGGGTGATGGGGGGCGGGCAGGCTGGCCAGTGGGGGGGGAGCGGTGCTGGGGGGTTATTGGGGGGTGATGGGGGCAGGCTGGCCAGTGGGGGGGGCAGGAGCGGTGCTGGGGGGTTAATTGGGGGTGATGGGGGCAGGCTGGCCAGTGGGGAGGCAGGAGCGGTGCTGGGGGGGGTGACGGGGGGCAGGCTGGCCAGTGGGGGGGGGAGCGGTCCTGGGGGGTTAATTGGGGGGTGATGGGGGGCGGGCAGGCTGGCCAGTGGGGGGGAGCGGTGCTGGGGGGGGTGACGGGGGGCAGGCTGGCCAGTGGGGGGGGGCAGGAGCGGTGCTGGGGGGGTGACGGGCGGCAGGCTGGCCAGTGGGGGGGGAGCGGTGCTGGGGGGTTATTGGGGGGTGATGGGGGGCAGGCTGGCCAGTGGCGGGGGGAGCGGTGCTGGGGGGTTAATTGGGGGGTGATGGGGGCAGGCTGGCCAGTGGGGGGGCAGGAGCTGTGCTGGGGGGTTAATTGGGGGGTGATGGGGGGCAGGCTGGCCAGTGGCGGGGGAGCGGTGCTGGGGGGTTAATTGGGGGTGATGGGGGGCAGGCTGGCCAGTGGCGGGGGAGCGGTGCTGGGGGGTTAATTGGGGGGTGATGGGGGGAGGCTGGCCAGTGGCGGGGGAGCTGTGCTGGGGGGTTAATTGGGGGTGACGGGGGGCAGGCTGGCCAGTGGGGGGGCAGGAGCGGTGCTGGGGGGGGTGACGGGGGGCAGGCTGGCCAGTGGCGGGGAGCGGTGCTGGAGGGTTAATTGGGGGTGATGGGGGGCAGGCTGGCCAGTGGCGGGGGGAGCGGTGCTGGAGGGTTAATTGGGGGTGATGGGGGGCAGGCTGGCCAGTGGCGGGGGGGAGCGGTCCTGGGGGGTTAATTGGGGGGTGATGGGGGGCGGGCAGGCTGGCCAGTGGGGGGGAGCGGTTGCTGGGGGGTTATTGGGGGGTGATGGGGGCAGGCTGGCCAGTGGGGGGGCAGGAGCGGTGCTGGGGGGTTAATTGGGGGTGATGGGGGGCAGGCTGGCCAGTGGGGGGGAGCGGTGCTGGGGGGTTAATTGGGGGTGATGGGGGGCAGGCTGGCCAGTGGGGGGGAGCGGTGCTGGGGGGTTAATTGGGGGGTGATGGGGGGCGGGCAGGCTGGCCAGTGGGGGGCAGGAGCGGTGCTGGGGGGTTATCGGGGTGGGCGATACGGGGGCGCGGTGCCCGCTGAAGCTGGGCTGAGGGCGCTGAGCCAGGCCGGGGGGGGCGCTCCGGGACCCTCGCCCTCAGGCAGCCCCGTCCCCAGGCCCGCGGGCGCCCAGGAGGGAGCGCGGGGCCCGGCCTGCCCGGAACGCGAGCGCGGGGCCCGGGGCCGGGGAGCGGCTGCGCTGCCGGACCGGCGGCTCCAGGGTAACCCCGGCGGCCCCGCCATGAGGCTGCTCCGCGCCCTGCTCCGGCCCGCGGGCCCCGCCGCCTACACGCAGGGCCAGAGCCCCTCGCCCCGCGCGCGGGAGTATTTCTACTACATCGACCACCAGGGCCAGGTGCGGCCGGGCCGGGCCGGGGGACCAGGGCCCAGGGCCCCGTGACAGGCGGGGCCGGGGGGGACCAGGGCCCCGGTGACAGGCCGGCTGGGGCGATCAGAGGCCCTGGTGACAGGCCGGGCCGGGCCAGGGGGGACCAGGGCCCCGGTGACAGGCCGGGCCGGGGGACCAGAGCCCCGGTGACAGGCCGGGCCGGGCCAGGGGGGACCAGGGCCCCGGTGACAGGCCGGGCCGGGGGACCAGAGCCCCGGTGACAGGCCGGGCCGGGCCAGGGGGGGACCAGGGCCCCGGTGACAGGCCGGGCCGGGGGGGACCAGAGCCCCGGTGACAGGCTGGGCCGGGGGACCAGAGCCCCGGTGACAGGCCGGGCCGGGGGGGACCAGGGCCCCGGTGACAGGCGGGGCCAGGCCGGGGGGGACCAGGGCCCCGGTGACAGGCAGGGCCGGGGGGGGACCAGAGCCCCGGTGACAGGCAGGGCCGGGGGGGACCAGGGCCCCCGGTGACAGGCGGGGCCAGGCCGGGGGGGACCAGAGGCCCCGGTGACAGGCCGGGCTGGGGGACCAGGGCCCCGGTGACAGGCAGGGCCGGGGGGGGACCAGAGGCCCCGGTGACAGGCCGGGCTGGGGGACCAGGGCCCCGGTGACAGGCCGGGCCGGGGGACCAGAGGCCCCGGTGACAGGCGGCGAGGGGCAGGAGGACCCGGCTGTGCGGTGCCAGCCAAGAGCCTGGGGCTGGAGAGCCCGGCAGGGCCCGGGGTGCCCCAGCAGTGGGGCCGGGGCTAGCGATGCCCCAGCGATGCTTGGCCCCTGGGGGCTCGGGGCTGGCCGGGGTTGCTGGGTGCACTGAGCGGGGGGCTCTGGGGGGAGAAGGGGGCTGGGGAGAGGCCACGGGAAACGCTGCCACCTCTCCCCATGGGCCAAGAGCTGATAGTGGGACCGGGGAGCCAGAGCAAACCCAGCCAGGGCCAGTGGGCTACTGGGCAGCTTGTGCCAGAGCCTGGCAGCCCCTGTCTCTGCCAGGCAGCATTGCCAGCCTCAGGTGTTGAATCAGGCTCACCAAAAATCATGAGGTGATGTAAAGATACTAGATTTGGGGGTCTTTTTATTTGCCTTCCGTTCGTTGAGCCTTTAGGTGCACTGGGGTCAAGTTTTGAAGCTGTCTTCATGCCACTAGGGCTAGAAACTTACTTTTCCTTTAAGAATGACGGCAAAAAATTGTCACATACCCACTTGATTCCAGGAGCTGGGGCTTTAAGGAAAACAATAATTATCATGAGACTCATGACAAAATGATGAGAGTTGGCAATGGCTAATTCCTAGTCACTAGCGGAGCAATAACAGCATCAACCGCCAGGGCCTGGTCGCTTGGGAGGATTCAGTTTTTATTGGTAAATGTTGATTTCAACAAACACTGAGGCACCCACAAAATATTTCCACCCATCATGACCAAAATTTACAGCTAAAAGAAATCCTGCTTGAGAACATACTAGGGTTTGATTTAAGGCTGGTCACATGTGATGTTGACAATTTGTGTTTTCACATTTACAAAGATTTAACTATTTGAATCGCAACATCTACTGTTGTTAAGTAATTGTCTGACACTCCCCACCCCAACAGTTTCCCACAAATGTGAAAATTTACATCGATAAAAATGGGAAAAGTACTTAAAACCCTTAACTTTGTGCAGCTGTGAAAATTGACATTGATAAAAATGAGAAAAGTTTATTAATAGGGATATTATCAGCTGAAATTATAAAAACAATTAAATTCTGCCCAGCCTCATTATGTGGGAGAAGGGGTAGCTGGGGACAAAGTGAAGTTTGCCAGTCGCAGTACGGTGAGCTCAGCTACCTAATGCTCAGCCTCCTCCAGACAGGGAGAGCCCCTGTGTCCTCCTTCCAGCTCTGCCTCTAGGGGTGGGCTAGGCTGCGTTGTCTCTAAGAATGTCCTCTTCACCCCCTTGCTGTGCATCTGAGTTAGGTCTCTTGCCTTGACAGGCACCGACATAAATACAGGGAGCAAATTAGAGCCTATTCTGCCTCTTGTGTCATCAGCAGGATGTCCAGATTCTGCAGCCTCACACTGTTGCTGCCAATGCCCATGCTGAAAAACTACCACTGACAATGTGCTGTTAGAGGTGGAAAGAACCCAGGTTGCTGTTTGGCTCCCAGGTGGGGAGGGAAGGAAGAGAGTTTGCAGGGTAGGCAGGTGTTGGGTCCAGAGGCCCCACTCCCACCTCTCAGTGAATTCATAGGCAGCTGTGCTGTGCTCTGGTTCTTGGCCTTCAGGCGGTGACCGAGTCTGGATTGTGTGCAGTGTTGTGGCCATGTTGGTCCCAGGATATCAGAGAGACACGGTCGGGGAAGTAATATCTTTTATTAGACCAACTTGTGTTGGTGAGAGTGACCAGCTTTTGAACTGCACAGAGCTCTTCGCCAGGTCTGGGAAGGTAGTCAGAGGGTATGTCTGCACTGCAATTAGACACCCATGGCAGGCCTGTGCTGGCTGACGTGGGCTAAGGGGCTGTTTAATTATGATAAATGTTTGGGCTCAGGCTGCAGCCCTCTGGGATCCTCCCATCTCGCAGGTTCCTAGAGCCCAGGCTCCAGCCCTAGCCCGGACATCTAATGTGCAGTTACACAGCCCCTTAGCCAGAGCCCCAGTCAGCCGGCACAGGCCAGCACGGGTTTTTATTGGCAGTGTAGACGTACCCAGAGTATCACAGCTAAATACAAGCTGGACCTGGTTGTTTCAGAGAAGTAATTGATGACTTTTCTAAGGGACTGTTCAAGGTAAAGTGGCCCATTAACATCCTTCCTGGCATAGAACAAAAAAAAAGAGTTATTGGGTTATTGATTGTTGTAAGAAGCCATAAATCCAGTGTCTTTATTAAGATCATGATTTTTAGTGTCTAGCAAAATTATGAATTTAAGCTCTGAGGCTTGTCTTTTTAAGGTGTTGTGCCGGTTTCCTGTGAGGCTGAGAACTGAGAGGTCAGATATAGAGCAATTGCTTTGTGGAAAGTGTTCACCCGCAGTTGATACGGTGCTTTTGTCTTTTATCATTTTCCTGTGTGAATTCATTTGAGCGCGTAGTGATTGTCTGGTTTCATCCACATAGTTATTATGGGGGGATTTAATGCACTGGATGAGGTACAGCACATGGATCTTGAAAGGTGTGTTGTGGGGGGTATTGAACATCGTAGCAGAGGAGGTGTCAACAGATTTTGCATCTGTTGTTCTGGCAGAGTCTGGTGCCACTTTGAGTTGGTGAGTCCTGGTATATTGGGACCTTGCTTCTGATGAGAGCTTGACAAGGTTGGGGGGGTTTGGGAAAGATTTCTTTCAGGTTGGGGTCCCCATCAAGTGTACATTGTAACTGTTTAGTGATACCCTGTATGGGTTCCAGTGTGGGGTGGTAGGTGACAACTAGAGATGTGAAGTCAGAGAGAGTTTCTTTTCTTTATTGAAGCAGGTTCTTTTGAGGCATTTGAGGCCCATTCCATGACGTGCTCTACTTCTCTGGTGAAGTGTCCTTGTTTAGTGAAGGTAGTTTAAAGTGTGTTAATGTGTGTATCCTGGACTTTCTCCTCAGAGCATATCTGTGGTATCTAAGTGCCTGACTGTAGATAACGGATTTATTTCTTCATGTGTTTAGGGTTGTTACTGGATGTGTGATCTGTGAGTGTTTTGTAAGTAGTTATCTGTAGAGTTCCATTGCTGAAGCTGATCGTGATGTCCAGAAAGTTGATGCTGATGCAGGAATGTTCTAGAGAGAGTTTAATTGGATGGGTGCTGGTTGTTGAAGTTGTGGTGGAAATCTACAAGGGAGCTTAGGTCATCTGTCCAGATATATCTCAGGTTTATCATTGGTTTCATGGTGCATTTGTCCAGAAATTCTTCCTCAAGGTGCCCGTGAAGAATGTGACATATTGGGGACCCATTACCCATTGCTGTTCCCATGGTTTGGACAAAGTGTTTGTTGCTGAATGTGAAATTGTTATGGATGAGGATGAAATGGATGAGTTTGGCGATGTGTTTGGGGTGGATACCTGAGTGTTGTCCATTGCTTTGTAGATATTTTAGGAAGGCAGCCATGCCGTCATTATGAGGGATGTTGGTGATAGGGAGGTGGCATCCATGGTGGTAAGGATGGTGTTCTGAAGGAGGCTGTTAGTGTTGCAGAGGAAGTTGTTCTGGAGGAAGTTGGTTGTGTCCTGGAGGAAGTTGGCCCTTTGTGTGGCGAGTGCTTTGAGGACGGTTTCTATGAGCCCTGATGTTCCTTCAGTAAGAGTACAATGGCCAGATATGATGGACCTGCCTGGGCTCCCTTGGGAGGCACGTAGAAGGTCCCTGGGGTGGTCTCATGGGGGGTGAGATTGTATAGTTTCTCTTGGAGTTGTTTGGGGAAGGATTTGATGACATCCTCTAAGTATCTGGTGAATTGTGGTGTGGCGTCTTCTTTGAGTTTCTTATAGTAGGTGGTGTCGGACAGTGTCGATTGGCCTCACTGACATAGTCATCACGGTCAAGAACTACGATAGCACTCCCTTTGTCTGCTGGTTTGATTGTTTTCTGGTGGCTGGATTTCAGGGACTGTGTTGCTGTCCTCTTGGCGGTAGAGGGATTGTGGTGGTTGTGATTTCTGTTAAGGATTTCACAGCCAATCAATGTAACAATCAAGTGTGTGATTTTGTCCACTGTGCGATGTCCAGTCAGATGATTCTTTTTTTCCTATTTGCATCCGACGAAGTGGATATTCACCCACGAAAGCTCATGCTCCAAAACGTCTGTTAGTCTATAAGGTGGCACAGGATTCTTTGCTGCTTTTTTTCCTACGATTGTCAGTGGGAACACGGTAGTTGTCGGTGGTGTCGTCGTTGTGAAGGAATTCTTGGAGGCGGAGGTAGAAAAAGATTTCTTCTAGCTCTGCGCATGTTCGTATGGTATCAGGTTCTGTGATGGGGCAGACGTTCAGTCCCTTGCAGAGGACAGAGAATTCAGCTGTTATTAGGGGTAGTCCTGATAAACTCATGATGTTGGTGTGTCATGGAGTGCCATGGAGTTTCCTGGGGTGGTTTTGTGTGAGTTGTGAAGTTTGTTATAGTTGGTTCCACTTGTTGGTGTTGTGTTGTGTTGTGTTGGATGGCTGTTGTCAGGTTTTTTGTCTGGATTGTGCAGTTGGCTTAAAGTGACAATTCCCCAGTTGTGCCACCAGATGGTGCTAAAAAGCTAAAAATGCACATTACTGTGCCAAGGTCCTCAGATAAGGTGACTCTGAGCAGAGCTTGATCCCTGCCACGACCCAAGGGGGAGGGTGGCACAGCCCCAGAAGCCAGGGGCTTGGACAGGTGAGGCTGTGTCCATTCTAGCCTGAAAGATGGCGGCGGCGGTGGTCAGTAGCGTGTGGGGCGGTAGCTTTGCTGAGCTATGTGATCCCAGGGAGGTGGTTGCTGTCAGGTTCAAATACAGGGTCAGGCTGGTGGGGAGATGCACTTGGCTAAGAGGCTGTTGCAATACACTAGCGAGGTGCCTGGGACCCTGTCCCCCTCTTGCAGCTGAGTCCAGTGACTATACGTCCTGCTACAGACTCCCAGCTAATGGAGTTACTCTCCTAGGCCAAGTGGTAGCAGCCTGTGATCTGGCTGGTGTCTGTGCCTGGGTTAGTTACGCTGTGTACGGACTATGAACACACCCTGGGGAGCAGACTCCTCTCCGCCAGGAGGCAGATGGAATCTATTCCTTGTTTCTCTTGAGGGGATTCCTGGGTCCTTGGAGCCAAAAGCAGTTCCCCTCTGCCTCCTTCTGCGCTCCCTTGATTCAGGTGGGTGGCTGCAGCATTGAGGGAACACCGGCCAGCCTCCATGAATGCCACCCCTAAAGCAGCCAGGCAGATTGTTGCTGAGCAAACTGCTGTCGTTCCCCTTGCTTGCCAGGGGCTGAGGGCTCCGTCCATGCAGCATCACTGCCAGGAGCAAAGGAGTTGAGGCTGGGCTTTCCAGGCAGGGTAGCAGCGTGCTAGCTGTAGGGTCAGCAGGCTGGCCTGCTTTCAAAGCCAAGTGAAATTTACTAATAAGCTCCATGTGAGATCTCAACCCTGGGATGCATCAGACCCATGAAACCATCTGTTTCTGGGCTCAGGAAATACCATCTGGCCCTCTTCCAACCCTCCGGGCTGGCTGTGCCTCTCTAATCTGTTAGCATCAACTGATAATTTTTCCTGCATTAACTGCATATTGCATTAATGGTGAATTAGTCACAGCGAGAGAGATTAGGAGTTGTAATTAGTGCTAAAGAAGGTGTATCGGCCTGCTCTGTACATTCACAATCCTGCGCCTTGTGGCTGCTGCAGAATTGCCCCTTTCTGCTGTGGGGAGCAGGGATGGGTGGCCTCATTCTCAATGAGGCTGAGTGCCCAGAGGACCCACTGATTTCAGTGGGAGACACAGGTGCTCAGCACATCTGAAAATCCGGCCGCTTGTTAGTTCCCACTGATGGAAAGAAGACCCAGGGGAGGGGATGCTGCATGGCCGGAACATCAGAGGCCCAGTTCTCTTCGCAACCCCAGAGGATACTGGAAACGCCTTGCGACTCCAGTGAGTTACTCGTTCCCAGAGCTGAGGCAATAGCCCACCCAGGCGCATGTTGACAACATGGCAAGGCTAGTAGGTCACACCTGATTTGTATTATATGGAGCCCATTGTAGCTTCATCCTCTTTAACACAGAGAGCTGGCTCACGGAGACTGCAGGTCTGTGCCTGCCGTTCTCCATCGTGATCAAAGGGCAGCACAGAGCTCCACGGACCATGCTTTGCCCATGACATTGTGCAGGATAGTTGGGCTGTGGACTCCTGGAGCTGCAGACACGCAGCTCTGAAATGTCTCCCATGGCCCCTTGGGCACGGTCCTCGGGGGGAGCCCCCTCTGTGCTGTGGCAGGTTGATCTTCACTGTCTCCCTCTCTTGCCTTGTTTTGCAGCTTTTCCTGGACGATGCCAAAGTGAAGAACTTCATCACCTGCTTTAAAGGTAACGCCATCCCTTCCGCACACACTGGGCCCCTGCCCCACACACCCTGATTCTGCTCTCCCTCCTTACTTCTCCAGTGAGGGGAGGATTTCTCTTCCCCCGGCTGGGAACTTGGCACTCAGAAGCTAAGCAGGATTGGGTTGGGTCAGCGTTTGGATGGGAGACCCATGGGGAAAATGTGCCACAGGAAGTAGAGACAGTGAATCTGTAGGGAGTTCTCTCTCCTCAGAATTGTCACTCATCCAATGGGACCCTGCAGTGGTGCTCTCCCCTCTGGGCGGTACAGACCCAGTGCTCCAGTGAAGCACTCAGGGGCACTGTGCTGCAGGGTGCAGGATGGGGGGCTGAGTGGAGGGGGCTCTCCCCCTGAGTCAGCCTTGGCCCCACTGCCCTAGCATGGTGCTCGGAGGTGCCGTGCTATGGAAATTGCCATTTTTAGCTGAGGCGTGAAACTCAGCCCCCAAGGGTCCTTGATCATCTGGGCCCCGTGCATTCCCTTTCCCACTGCTCTAGGGCAGGGTCTGTCTGCTGACTAGAGGGAGGCATGGAGAGGGGTGTGCTGAACCTCGCAGTGCCATCTCGCTCAGTGCCTTCCCCTTGCTGCCTCTTTGGAGTCTCAGCCGTGGCTGAATGGCTGTGATGATGTCAGGCAGCGCTTGGGATGGCCCAAGTGGTTCCTGGGGGCTCATTGTAAGGACAGGCAGGCATCTGCAATCAGACAATGCTGGCCTCCCAGGATCTCTGGCCACCGCTGTGCTCTGCTGGCTGGAATCCGTCAGACCCGTTCGCTGTGTCAACATGTTGCCCTCTAGTGGCTGCAGCCCACCAAGACTGTAAGGCTACTACTGCTGCGCGGGTGTGAGCGTGTCCCAGGCGATCACAGGTAAATCTATATTCTGCTGCACTTCCTAGGCATGGAGACAGCCTGGTGTGGCTTGTGCTGCAGGAGCTGTGGGCTGTAGCGTGAGGGTTATAACTCAGCTCAGTTCTCCAGCCCCGCAGCTAATCACCCATGGGTCCCACTGCAGAAACACAATCTCCCTTGCTGCTTGTAGGAGGGTGTTATTCTGGGGTCTGCCTGCAGGACTCCTGCACTGGCTTCCTCCATGCTCACGGCTGCGATCTGAGCTGCGTTATTCACGAGCACAGGGGCAAAAGGGGAGCAGCCCGGCTGGGATTGTGTAAGTGAGAGCCCCACAGGAACGTTCAGGGCTAAACCCGGAGATGATTCCTAAAATCCCCTCACTTAGCTCTGCTGCAGGATTTTGATCTTCCTCCGGAGCTGCACTCATCCCCTTCTCGTGCGCTGGTTTTTAAGAGCTGTGTGCTTGATTGTAATCCTTAATCAGGTTCTGAAAGTCACAGCTGGCTGATCACCAGAGACAGCTGGACCCACGTGTTAGTACAGCAACTCAACCGCAGGCAAATCCCTGCTCCCCTGCACCAGCAGCCCGCTGGGCCCGGGACAGCAGGTGAGGCGAGAACGTGATTTAAACGGGTTCACGGGAGGTTGCCTTGATAGCGGTTCTCGCCTCTCATAGCCTGGATGAGCACAGAGGGGTTTGGGTTAGTGAAGCCTGTCACGCCATTGTTGCAGGCACAGAGAGTGCCCGAGGCAAGCAACAGTGGTTCGTGCCCGGAGTGCTTAGCGCCAATAAACACACCAGGGTAGAGAAGCAAGCAAAGTTGATTTGAGATCTCAAAGCGGTGCTGGGAGACTTAGCACGCCTCAGATCCAGCACCCCTACACAAGCGGCTTTTCCCTTTTTATAAGTTGTTTTTTTTCTCTTTCTTCTTTCCCCCCCCCCATCCTTCCTCCCCCTGTAGCAGTTACGTAAGCGCAGATGCATTAAGTAATCTTGGCCGCGGCAGCTCGTTTTCCTTCTGCAAGTTATCTTGTCCTTCTGCTAAAGGTGCATAGGCCTCATTATTTCTGCTTTAGACCGGTTAGAACTGTTGCAACTGATAATGGCTGTTACACCTGGCCTTTTAGGTCAATTAAAGTTCAAACATGGAGGGACTCTTGTCTGCTGAGGCCTAAAACCAGGAAGGCTCCATACCCTTGTGGCCTTCCACCCTCCCGAGTTACTTAGGGTTATGCTTAGTGACACCAACACCATGGTACCATGTGCCCCATTAAGGTGCTACCCCCCCCCAGTAACCCCACCCCTTCGTCCAAGGCTGCAGCAAATTGCCTGTTAAACCTTAAATGGGGCTTTAAGATCCACCGATTTTTTCAAATGAGCTGAAAAATTGGATTTAGACTCTAAGTCCCCATAGCCACTTCCTGCCAATGGCCCTGCTTGGCCTGCCACTGCCACCACTTGGCAACATGCCACACCAGGCTTCTTGTGAGTCCGCTGGGGTCTGGCCCTCTTCTGAATGGGCCGCCTGTCAGCCCCCCCTTGCCGTGCTCGCCAGCCATTACGTCAGCTTCCCCACTTCTTAACCACGAGCATAATCGTGAGTCCTAAACCTTCCCCTGCAGAACAGAGCAAACTGCAGCCCCCACAACTTTAAATATAGCTCTGCAGCCACAGAGACTACAGGTCCCAGCATGCAATGCAAAATCTTCGTCTGGGCTGCCTTCTTCTCTGGTCAAGATGGAGTGTTGCACCCTGGGACCTGTAGTCTTTTTTGCAGGCAATGCTTATGCGCAACCCCTCACTTGGCAGATCAACCACTGAACTTTTTGCCACTGGGAACGAAGTCTAGGTGAAGCTTGAGCTCCTAATGTGAAGTGAATTCTCCGGAGGAGGGCGCAGTTCACGCTAAGCACTCGTAATTCCCTGTGCATTTTGCGCTGTTCCTCAGTAGCAGCCTTTGAACATGCAGACAAATGCACTGGCTGCTCGCACACCCTGCTCGAGTGGCTGCTTGTGATTAGACTTAGAATTTAATTAAAACTTCCCAGGTGTGAGCTTTGAGGGTAGAGTCATTCATTGATGTTTGTGAGATGCTGTCATGCTGCTGTGACAGCAGCTCACACAAAAGCCCCATCATCCTTTTAAATAGTGCAGGGAACTTTTGTGCAATGTATCCGTTGCCAAGACAAATAGTTTTGAGTGAACAGATGAGAGAGAACAGTGGGGGAATGGAATGCTGCTTGGGGTGAAGCACAAGGGTGTATAGGATGCATGTGTGGGCCGAACAGGCACTGCTCCTGAAAATCTTTGCCCGAAGGTTAGTCTTTAAGGTGCCACCAGACTCCTTGTTGTTTTTGAAGACACATGCACACCTGAAGTGAGGCATCCATAGGGACCTGTGTCTCAAAAGACTCCAGTTACTGCACAAGGTCAGTAGCTTAGTGGAAGGATAAGAGAGAACCACAGGAGAATGGGAATGCTGCTTTGCACTTAGAAAGTATCAGCAATTCTAATGCACTAGGCACAGGGATTCTGCTCTTTTGGTGGGCAGTGAGGTTATAGCAGTTCTGATTGGTACGTGGCTGTGACATTACCTGAATGGACATCAGCTGGCCAATCAGAACATGCCTTTGGACAATCCGTGTCCCCAGCCATGCCATCAATAGAATTGTTTGCTAAGTTCCATTCAGGTGCCCTGTGCATGCTCGCTGGTGGCAGGAGGGTTACAGAGATGTCACTGCAGGCCAGATCTGCCTTCCAACCTTTTATTACTGATGATGGGGTGCAGGGCCGTCCCTAGGGGGCTGCAGCACCTAGGGAGGAACTGACAAATCCGTCACTTCCAGGACCGACCTGTCACTTCTAGGACCAACCGCGACAGGTAGGGGCCTGGAGTGGTTGCCCCAATTCGCCGTACCCTAGGGACGGCTCTGATGGGGTGTGACCCAGATAAAACCCAGCTCAGCTCTCAGATCCTGGGGGACTTTGGGGCTGACTATTAGAAAATCCTCCTGTGACCTGAGCATATCTGATCAGATTAGGCTGATCAAATAGCAAATGTGAAAAATGGGGATGGGGGTGGGGGGTAATAAGAGCCTATATAAGAAAAAGACCCAAAAATCAGGACTGTCCTCATAAAATTGGGACATCTGGTCACCCTAGATCAGATTAACTGGGACCCCCGCCCCAGGCCTTTGGAGGTTGATTTTCAGAGGAGAACTGTGCTGTAATCTGGACTCCCTGAAATCTGCACATCCGCTAGTCAGAGCTGCCTCGCTTCCACAAGGCTCCTGCCACCCTAGCTGGCCTGAGGGGTCATGTTTCGTCTCGTCATGGGAGCAGGGGTGCTGGAACAGTTTGTATAGTTGGGTGCCAAGAGCCATTGAACCAAACTGTAAACCAGGGGTGGGCAAACTTTTTGGCCCGAGGGCCACATCTGGATATGGAAACTGTATGGGGGCCATGAATGCTGATGAAATTGAGGTTGGGGTGTGGGAGGGGGTGAGGGCTCTGACTGGGGTCCCTGTACCTCCTATTGGCTGCAGTTCCTGGCCAATGGCAGCTGCGGGGGGTGGCGCTTGGGGTCGGGGCAGCGTGCGGAGCCCCCTGGCTGCTCCAACACATAGGAGCCAGAGCTGGGACATGCCACTGCTTCCAGGAGCTGTGTGGAGTGGGGCAGGCCCCAGACCCCGCTCCCCAGCAGGAACTCGAGGGACGGATTAAAAGCGCTGAAGCGCTGGATGTAGCCCCCGGGCCGTAGTTTGCTCACCCCGCTGTAAACCCTGTATATGATGGAAACCACTTCAAGCCAGGGGGTGCTGCAGCCCCCTGCACCCCTAGTTCCAGCACCTAGGTGTGAGAGGAGTGACTCCTCTAGCAAAGTTTATGACCCACCATGCGTTTAAAGGTCCTGGACCAAATTCATCTCTGTGGTGACCATTGACTTACAAGGGGGACAGATTTGGTCCCTTCTCTTCAAGTGACTGAAAACGGCAGGAGATAAATTCTGCCGTTCACTGAGGTTCCAGCAGCTGCTGTGTGTTACTGAGGGCAGGACACAGGGATGTGAACCTCAGGCCTCGAAGCTACAAATAACTCTCTTCTGAGTCTCCCTCCCCCAGAGCCACCTCCTTTGCATGGGATCACAGTTGTCTGTGCTTTGACTAGAGGAGGGCAGCCCCTGAGATGACAGACCCCAGCATGCAACGTTCCTGCGTGAGCCAAGCCGCCGGGCATGTGCCGGAACTCGCCATCTGTGTAAAGCCAGTGCTGGTAACAGTAAGGCAGCGCCAGGCAGCACTGTGTGTGCCGCATCTGTCTGCATGTCTCCCTTCCCCCCCACCCCCCCGACCCCACCGGGATCAAAGACATGGGGAAAACCCTGTTCTGGCTCCAGGGCTTCCCCCTCTCCACCCCATATGCCAGGCTGGATCCTTTTCATAGCTCCAGGCGCAGGCTAAGCCCAGTGAGAGGCAGCCGCAAGGCTGCTGGAAACACACTGTACTTAACAATACCCAGCTCTTGCACGGCACATCTCATCAGCAGAGCAAGTGCTTTTCAAAGGAGCTGAGCATCATTATCCTCATGTGACAGATGGGGAAACTGAGGCCCAAGGAGGGGTAGTGAGCTGGCAGGGTCACTTGGCAGATCAATGGCAGAGCAAGGAATAGAGCCCAGGTCTCCTGAATCCCACCCGGTGCCCTCTCCTGATGGACATGATGTCACTACGATGGCACACGGGCTTCCCCGGGTACCTTCAGCCCTCCGTTCTTGCTTCATAGCAGGATGAGAGCAGCTTGGTCTTGGCCATTCACCTTGACCCCTTTCACTTTGTGGGCTGCTTCCTAATGAGCAAGGGTAAAAGCCAGGCTTCACCCAACTGTGCATCGGTTTCCCCAGGATGGCTGTGGGGCATTGCTCACTGTCTGTAGAGTCTCAAGAGCTGCAGATGAAAAGGGCTTCCCCTACACGAAGATGCAGCAATCCCTGTGAGGGCAGGTGAAGGATATTAGGGATTGCTTCGCCTGCCGGTGGAATGCAGCAGCTGTTAACAGGGCAGGCTAATGGGCTCAAGACCGACTTGTGGGGCGGGGAGCACCCCTTATTGAGTCACACGCCCTGCTCCTTGGAGCACATCGCCCCTAGCGCCCTGATGGGATGGTGGGTCATTGCTGAGTCAGGGGGAAGTGCTGGCTACTGAATCAGCACCACTTCCTGTCACATTGACATGTTCCTCGGAAATCTCCCATCCCAGACTTTGGCCTGGTCTAACCCTGCTTAATGCAAGATCTGATTCCTAGAAGTTAGAGATTGGGGGAGCGAATAGGTCTGTCCCGCTGCTGCCAAAGCCCAGGGTCTCCTGGCTGCAGGCACCGTCAGCCCTCTGACTGTCCAGCAACTGGCACCATCTTTTTTGAGCTCCATCTCCATCTCGGTCCATCCCAGTCCGTGTTCCTTTAAAAACTGTTTGCAATTCAGTCTTTCTCGAGCAGCAGATTCTCTAGCAAAGACAACACAATGCCTTTTGCATATTTCTTTCATTTGCACAATTACAGGGGTTCAGTTCTTGCTATTAATAACTTCTGTTCACTTCTCCCCTATGTGTTAAAACCTCTGAGCCTTCTGCCTGTTTAACTCTCTCTACATCACTGATTGAAAGAGGCAGTAGAGGGCGAGTGGCTACTGTTGACTTCCCCTCGCTGTATTTTAGGGGAACAATCAGCCACAATATGTCCACCCCCTTCCTGGCACTGCTCTGAAAGAAAGCTGTTAAATTGCTTGATAAAGGAGATGAGGTGAAACAAAGGAATAAAATACACCATTAGCTGACAAAAATGGATCCACACAGCAGGGTATAAACTAATAAGTACTGGGAAGTAATTTGCTTTTGCCAAATGACTTCTCCCTGAGCTGCAGGTTTCCCATAAGCTCTCAGCAGCTCTAGCTGGCACAGTAGGGGCAGAGGCAGCATTGCTGCTAAATATTATTTAAAGGTGATTTGTGAATGCCTAACTGCTGTAGGACACAATTCACTGGGCAAACAGGCAGCTGTGACTCTTATTACTTCATTATCTTTGTTACATAAAACTAACCTGAAAATGCATCTCGTGAGCTTGTGCCCCTTGAAAGATCTGTGAGTGGCAAAGCTGGCCAGCGTTGGCATGGGGCTTCTCTCCAGGAACAGCCCGGCAGCAGTGGGGGTGTTTAATGGGCAGATGTTCCCTGGCCAAAATCAGCTGCTTCCCCTTTATCAGCCAGAGTCCTCCGCCAAAGGAGAGTCCCCTGTCCTGCCTGCCTGCTTGTGTGACTTGCTGTCACCCCTCCTTTGCGCGCACACTTCCCTGAGCTACCATTGGAGCTTGGTTGTGCCGGTTTAGATCTCTGGCGTGACTCTGAGGGCCCTGGAGTTACTCTGGATGTCTGGGGAAGGGACTGAGAGGGGAATCTGGCCGGAGTTCTTGGGAAGCATGGTGGGCAGCACATAGGTTTCAGCAAGCGACTTGGAAAACAGGGCGACTTGCATCTCATCATAGGATTCGGGTGTCGTGTTAGGTTTCCTTCAGCCCATTCTCCACGGGTCAGTGCAAGATCAGTCCCTGTTGATTCACCAGCACTTTGCCCAGTTCAAAATGTCCCAAACGCCTTCCTTTGGGCAACTGTTCCACAGTTCAACAGGCCTTGGTGTGAGGGAGTGCTTCTGTTCGGCACGACAGGAAGGAGGGTCTGGTGGCTAAGGCATGCGCCCATGTCGCTGGGTCACTGGAGAAGTCCCTGAGTGTCTGTGGGTCTGTCCCCCATTTGTAAAATGGAGGTGTCATAAACAGATAGCTAAGGGTTAATGTTCTTTTACCTGTAAAGGGTTAACAAAGGGAACCAAACACCTGACCAGAGGACCAATCAGGAAACCGGATTTTTAAAAGTCAGGGAGGGGATTTTTGGGGGTCTTAGTCTTTGGTCTCTCTCTCAGCTATGAGGAGCTTTTTCTATCTTCTAATCTTCTGTTTCCAACTTGTAAGTACAGGTAGAAAAACAATATAGGCTTTTATGTTGTTTTGGGTGTATTTACATGTGTGTAACTTGCTGGAATGTTTCAAATTGAATATCTTTTTGAATCAGACTGTTTATTCATATTTTTCTTATAAGCAATAGCCCTGTATTGTCATCTTGTTACAGAGAATATGTTTATGTCTTTTTTCTTTCTTTTTTATATAAAGCTTTCTTTTTAAAACCTGTTTGAGTTTTTCTCTGGTTAAGGAGAAAGGAAAGACAGGGGGGAGGGGAAACACTATGCTCTGTGTTTAACTCTCCTAGTGTCCCAGGGCGGGAAGAAGCTAAGGGGGAGGAGAGAGAGAATCTCTTCTGTTTCCTTGTATTTGGAGTTTGTCTCTTTGTGGAATAGAGGAGATATGCTTCTTGGTATTGTGATGTAAAGAGATTGCATCAATACTCCCAGGTTAGCCCAGAGAGGAAAGTTTGGGTGGGAGAGAGAGAGGGAAGGGAAGTGGGTTATTTCCCTTTGTTGTAGGCTCAGGGTTTCTGAGTCTTGGGGTCCCTCCAGGGGAGGTTTTGGGGAGACCAGAAGGGGCCAAAACCCTGGAAATTTTGGATAGTGGCAGCGAGATCAGATCCAAGCTGGTAATAAGCTTGGGGGAGTTTCATTCTAGCCTCTCAGTTTATGAACGCTAAGGTTCAAATCTGAGTAGGAAGCTATGACAGGAGGTAACTGCACTCCCCTCAGGATGACCAGATAGCAGGCGTGAAAAATCAGACTGTAAATTCCTCGAGGACGCAGCTGTCTCCTTGTATCACATGTTCAGCCCCAAACCCAGCTTGAGTCCAGTCCAGGTCTCTGGCTGCCACTGTAATACCTGCACTAGATAATGACTGGCCCACACGTCTTCTCGTCTATCCCCTTGCACCACCCTCGAGAGCTCTTCTCTCTCGTTAGGGGGTTTAAAACCTTTTAAACCCTGTGGGGAATATTTCCTGCCCTGACCTATGGGACTTCCAGTTTTTAAACCAGTTGTGTTGGTTTTCAGGAATATGTGAGATCTTGGCAATAGATTTAAAACCAAATGAGAACTAGCCTCTGACAAATGGAGGGGGCTGTGCCAGGGGGGCGATGCTGGTGAGTGAGTGCGGGGCTCATTTTCTGTAGCGCTCTCCGTGTGCGAGGCGCTTCCCAAAGACAAAAGGGCCCTATTGGAGAAGACGCAAGCTGAGGGGCACAACGTGCGAGGGATGTGATCTAGGTGGCCTTGGTCACTCAAGTTAACACTAGGGGTTTTTTCGTGAGCTGACGAGGTTCTCCCCAGGCAGCCCCAGCCTCCCTATAAGCAGCCAGTTAGTTTCTTGTAGGCCCCAAGACTGGCATGCGGAGAGGATGTGGCCCTGCAGAGGAGCTCGGGAAGGATGTTCCATGCAGAGGGAGTGGGACAGGATAGACAAAGGTCCTTCTGGAAGGAATTTCTAAACGGGGCCTTGAGACTTGGAGAAGTGGGTAGGTGATTGGAGGGCAAGTGTGAAAAATCTGGACCAGTTTTTGTGGGGGTAGAGTTGTATGTAAAAGACAAAATCCCCAATACCGGGACGTCTGGTCACCCTAAGAGTGGAGAAGAAAGGGAGAGATGCAGAAAGAGACAAGGGTGGGGGGGCTGAGGAGGAGACAGTTCTGCACGGCGCTGAAAACAGAGCCAAGGAATTTGGATTTCATATGGGGAGGAAGGGGGAGCCATTGGAGGGATTCAAGGAGAGGGGTGAAATGATGAAATAAAGGAGCAAAGAACATGGTCTCCTGTCCCTTTCTCTTTCCTGCTTCCTGGCCACAGAGCAAAGCCATGAAACTGACCAGAACTTGCATGTTTCACTTTCCTGCTTTGCCCACATAGGGAGATAAGTGGGAGTCTGGCAAGAGAGGCATGCTCAGTGCCAGGCTGGCCTCATGCCGCTCCGGTGCCACTCGGGAGTGCCCCCAGGAGGTTCCCGCTCCGTTGGGTATCAAGCTACCCGGGGAGAGAAGGCTGACGGGGCCCCTTGGCTCTAAAGATCGTGCCAACAATGAAGGGCTAGTAGCAGAGTGTCCAGAGAGCTGTAGGTGGCCGGTAACAGCAAGGGCTGATTCCTTACCCCTATACAGCCTGGAGCAGCCCATCAGAAGAGCGCTGGAGATGCGCTGCGTGAGGTCAGCAGAGATATGAGTGCAGAGGCCTTTTAGAGATGGGAATTAATCAGGAGTGATGTTTCCCGGAGTAACTCTGCTGCCGCCTCCCGATTAGCCTGCCAGAGCTCTGGGGATGGAAGGGGCCAGGTGCAGCATTGCTAATTTCCAAGGGAGACGTTGCTTAAAGGCCTGTAGCTGCATTGCAATAACAGGCAGTGGGGAGGAGGATGCTCCCTGAATCAGAACAGCATGTCTTTAGGAGCAGATCAGTCAGCAGGCCCGTGCGAGGCCAGGGAGCCGTGGCCTCCGTCCTCAGCGTACACTTCGGGCTGGGTTTGGAGTGAATTGCAGCCAGGAGTGAGCTCGTGCTGAGGTTCCCGAGGGCGCTCCAGAACCCCCGCAGGGAACGTGCCTTTTGTTGGCCTGGCATATGGGGCATCTAACAGCTGCTCGTTGACGGGGGGAGGTGTGTGGGTAAAACAGGCTTCAGCATTGCAGTGCGCACCGATCTAGTTCACTGGCCTCTGAACGCCCTGTGGTTTCTCTCTGCTTCCCAGATAAGCAGTTCCTCACCTTCTTCTTCAAACAACTGCAGCTGAACCGGAGCGGACGCTACCAGGACGCCTTCCCCTACCTCTCCCCGTGCGGCCGAGAGCACAACTTCGTGCGCTGTGACGACCGCCCCATCGTCTTCACCCACCTGCTGTGGGGCCAGGCAGGCGAGGAGCTGCTCTCCTACTGCGGCGGCGGAGACAGTCTGGTGGTCAGCTTCGAGCCGGAGAAGCTGGTGATGTTCCCCGAGAACGGGCGTGTCTATCACCCGGCCCCGCAGAAAGCCGGCGGCGTGGGGCTGGTGAAATCAGGCCTGGCCTTCGAGCTGAGCCCCTGCTTTGAGTACAGCCAGGGCGCCGGCGGGCCCCCCACCCACTTCCGCTGGCAGGGCAAGTGCTACACCCTCACCAACGAGCTGGTGCAGCTGATCCGCTTGAACAGCAGCGCCTGAGCCGGGGCGTCACCAGTGAGGCTGCCTGGCCCTGGGGACAGAGCAAGGACTGGCCCATCTGCAGCTACGTGGGCTGCTTTGCAACAGCCTGAGGACAGCACCTCCCTGGCACTCACTGGAGCAGATCTCTGCAGCCCACCCCCTGGCTGCCCCACCATATGTATGTCACTTGGGCCAAGCAGCCCCAGGGTTGGCTGCTTGAAGGGCCTCCATGGGCCTCTTCTCCAGCGGGGATGGGACTGCCCTCGAACCCCAGGGGCTGCACGTAAGGCTCTCGATTGGGCTGGGCGACCATGAGCTCCGACAGGCACCTCTTGTGGGAGCCGAAGGGAAGCGACAATGCAGCAGCTCTTGTCCCCTCTGGTCCAAGCAGATGGTCAAGCCAGAGGTGAACGGAGCCTCTGATTTGCTGTCGCACGAGGAGCTGGGCTGGGATTCTGTCCCTGGAGAGCAGAGCGGGGTGGGGCAGACCTAGAATCCATGTTCCTTCACCTGTGGCCCTACAAACCCCACAGCCCAGGGCCCCTCTCCTCCCTCACCCCTCCCCATTTTAAGGATCTGCAGATTCGGTGTGAGCCCAGGGCCTGCTGCATTGCTTGGTGTGTGCTCACTGTGTCTGCCCTTCCCTAGAGCAGAGAGTGGTGAGTGGTGTGGGGAAAGACCCTGCTGCTCTGCCCGCTCCCCCGCACCGAGCCAAGAACAAATCTGCCCTGTCCATAGCTGGAGAGACCGTGAGAGGCTGCTGGGAGTGGAAGGACAGACTCAGTGCCCCGAGCCGAGTGCCCGCACCCCATTGCTGTGCTCGTCGGCTCCTCGCCATGGGGCCCGTGGTACTTCGTGCTGGTAGCGATCCCCACGTAGGCAGGCTCCTCTGAGCTCCTGGGTGGCTGAGTGGGATGGCTCGTGGGAGCCCAGTGGCGCTTGCAGGGAGGCCCCGGCGTGATTATCTCCGGCGTGCGCTGAACTGGGATTAGTCTGGGGAACCAGGAGCTTAAGCTGCTGTAATAACGGTGTTTAAAAAGCTCTCTGCCGTTTCATAACCGCGTGCTGCTGATAACCCACTTTCGGAGAGGGGCCTCAGTTGGTGCCTGAAGGATGGAGAATCTTTAGCCAGGGCCGCCCAGAGCCCCAGGCTCCACGCAGCGAGATGGGCAGGGTCTCCCTTGGGAAGGGGTTAACCTGTCCCCTCGGGATCAGCACCCCAAGCCCACTAGGCCCCTGTGGTAACTCCTGGGCTTCACTCGACCCCATGGCCTGTGGATCCCCCTCCCCCGCCTCTGGGTGCCAGGCTGCAGACTTGGGCCTCCCCTTGGGGCTGGCGGGGATTGCGATGTCCCTTGTCACCCTCTGCTGGCTTCCGCCCCAGCCCCTAGCACTGCCTGTAAATGAGAGACTGTTCGTGTCTGTCCAGCCATGTTGATGGGAGGGCTCGATGCACTGCCCCCAGGGCTGCCAACCCAGCCACCTCCAAGCTGCTAAATAAATGCTGGGTCGGTCCCACCCAGGTGTCTTTTAATGGGCCTGATCCTGCCCCCTCCTGCAAGGTGGCAAAAGTCCCATCAGCTTTTGGGGTTTTGCTGATCTCTGGCCCAGGGCGTTTCCTGTTTGGGGGCTCGGGATCCCAGCACACTGCCCGCGTGCCACTCACACTGCAGATCCAGGCTGCCTTACGGGTGTGATCGACACCAGCAGGCCGAGGCCTCGTGTCAAGCCACCCCAGGGGTTTGAAACCACCCTCTGCTGCCCCAGCACAGAGCACGGTCGGGTTCCCTGCCAAAACCAATCGCTGCGTGAGCTTGCTGAGCTGCTCTTAAAAGGCTTTTTTCCCAAGGACTTAAAGCTCCTTGACAGCTTTCGAGCGGGACCCTAACCTTAGCCAGGATGCAGTGCCTCCGGCATCTGTTAGCAGCAGCCGGCCCAGCAAGCCTCAGAGCCTATTTTTAGCCAGGCCAAAGCTTGGCAGCAGTGCGGCGTCAGAGGGGCATTGCCCGGAGTTAGCACAATTGGGGTGGGAAGCACCAGGCCAGCAGACTGGGATCTGTGAGTCCAAGGGGCGTGTGCTCCTTTCCATGGGCTCGCACAAGCTTCATTGCCCCCTTGGCTGCTGGCTCGATGCAGGAGTCAGGCTGCCGGGTTCTCTGCTGTGGGAATGGACGAGTTGCCTCGCCTGGAATTTTCACTCTGATTGTAGGTGCCTCTGCTTTTGGTATCCAGGTTGAGACCCCTCCAGCTGCTACTTCAGAGGGACTGAGCACAATGGATAGGGTGGGTGTTCAGCAGCTTTAAAATGCCTCACGCTGGGCACCCAGCACCCGAGGCCCTTTGCTGCCTGCACCTCCGTTTGCGCAGTTGTGAAATTGGGCCAGTGTTGTCACCCTTTGTGAGATGCCCCGAGATCTCTTTGTGCAAAGCCCCATCTGAGCCATTGGGCCGTGTCACTGCTCCAGTGAATGCTGTCTGCTGGGGGACTAGGCCCTCGGCACCAGGCCGGCAACAGTCAAGTGGTTAATGAGTCGCGTATGTTCCCCTCTGGAACAGGCCGCTCGCTGAGTGGGTGGATACACTCAGCCTTCGGCAAAGCCTGTTCCTTGGTTATGATTCCTCTGAATGGAGAAGCCCAAGTGAAGAGAGGCCAGAGTGGGGGAGGTCACCCAGCAGAGTGCGTGGGGAGACACCAACCAGGCTGCATTGGTGTGAGCCGCACAAGTCGGTCCCAGCGCCCCATTCCCGAGTGGGGCGGGATAAACTGGAGTATTGCACTTGATTGCTGTGCACTGGATGTGCTGCAAACAGCTGCTGTGCTCGGCTGCCACTTCCTGACACTCGCGCACACACCCATGCACACAGCTGGGGGCTCGGATTGGAACAGTTTGGTGTTTTTTCTGTGACAACCACTCAGTAAATAAATGATTGGCAGCGACCCAGCCAGGGGTGGGCTGATTTCTTTGATGTTATCACTGGATTGTGGGGTCCAAGCTTCCCACAGTTCAGGGATCCAACCTTGCTCTCCAGCTAGCAGCCCCTCCGTCCGCCAGTCACCTGTGCGGACAGCCCCCACCCACTGTCTCCCATAGGAGTCGAGTTTGTAGCTAGGGAGGAGGCAGCTGAATTGCTGTACTGAGCAGTCCCTGGACTCCAGCCCAGCCTGGCCAGCAGTGCTCTGTTGGCTCCTCTGTCGGGCATTCTCAGGGCTGCTATTTCATCTCCACTCTGGCCACAGAAAACAATCCAGCCTGGCAATGTGGGGGGAGGTGGTGCTGAGCCCGCCCAGTGGCAATGAACGTGGAAGCCACCACCTGTCAGGTGCAAGGGGCCCCGTGCATGGCTGGCGGCTGGTTCTCCTGAGTCCCAGCGTGTGATGGGCCCTGCTGCCTTCTGTTCCTTTTCACTCTCTAAACAAGACAGGAACGCGTCTGAGACAAGGAGGAATGAATTTGTGGGAGCACCTCTACTCCTACCAGGGCTGTGTCAACCCCCAGCTTCATTCGAGGATGACGTTCAGCATGCTCCCTTGGGCTCTCCCAGCTGAGAGGCCGGGACAGAGCAGGGGCCGAGGGACAGGAGTTTTCCTCTGAGTGGCATTGCAGGGAACCAGTAGAAAATCACTACCACCACCCCCCGAGTCTTCCTTCCCCTCTGGGTTTCTGCCACTGCCGATTTTACATCCGGCCGCTGGCTCTAAATTCTCTGCTCCTGCTGCCGACTGCTGCTCCTGCAGCAGGAAGGACCATGCGGGGGTGTTCGAGCTGCAGGTGCTCAGGCCGCAATGCGAGGGAGCTGAGGGGCGTGGAGCCATGGCTGTGCTGGAAAGGGGCATGTGCACCACAGTCTTAACTGAGTGCCTTCCAGGCCGGCTGTGCCAGTGACACATCCCATGTGTACGTACATAACGGGTGGGTAGCGTGTGGTTCCTAACCACAGGAGAGGCAGCGTGTACTAAAGGGCTCTTTGGCAGGGGGTGAAATGCAGAACAAGAACCGAGGGCTGGAAGTTAAACCAATTAGACACATTTTTCAGTCAGGATCAGTAGCCACCAAACCAAAGGGTGGATTCTCCATCTCTTGAAGGCTTCAGAGCCAGCCTGGCTGCCTTTAGCCAAACAAGTGACGGGGCTGACTAGCAGGGTAATTGGGAGGAGGTCAGACAAGATGCCCCAAGGGTCCCGTCAGGCCATGACGTCTCTGAGATGGGCACACAAGGGGCAGATGACCCACAGGCTGGGCCCTGGGAGAGAACAGCCTCTTGAGGGCAGCTGCAGCTTGCCTGTCAGCCAGATTGTTGGTACAAGGCCGTTGGCTGCAGTGGGTGTTTTCCCAAGTGCGTCCCTTTGAGGAGCGCTGCAAAGGCCTTTCAGCTGGCTCCACCCACCAGGTGAGTCGAGGCCCCAGGTGAGTTTTCTTTGGCCTCAGTTCAGGGCCAACTGAAGACCAGCAGGACCAAGTGGTGCATCTACCCTATGTCTTTCGTGCAAACAAAGCTAAGTGCGCACAGCCCAGGGTCAGAAAGCTGCTGACGAGGGTTGCGGCCTGGAGTCGGGTGTATTGTAATTACTGCTCACGTCTCTGCGCGCTCCCGTTCGTTGGGCGATAGCAGGCGAACCAAGAGGCGGGTGAAGTGCAGGGAAATGAGCCTCATTACACTGGAATAGCCGCCGAGGGCAGGTGCATGAATGCTGTTGCTCAACACCCTGGAAACGAGTCTGGACAAAGCACAAATCGGTGCCCGCAGGGAATACGCTGTTCTGGCTGGGAGACGGGCTGGCTGGGCCTCGGCCTCCACCCACTCTGAGTACGTGTTAGCCCCGGGCACAACTCAGCTGGCCACGTACGCCGGCCCTGCGTGTAGGTACACGCTCCAGTCTGCTGCTGAAATCCCCTGGTGCTGGGGAGCAGGGGGACGTCTGGGAACGAGGTCAATTCTGCTTCAGCCCAAGGGCCTGGCCCTGCGCCCACACTGGGGGAAGTTCAGCCAGTGCTGGCGTCATACACTGCACACGTCCAGTCTGTCCTTCCCACGGCATGTCAGCTGAGCAGATCCCTGCGTGTCCTCCAGGAGGGCTAGTCCCAGACCAGATTGCTTCTTTCTCCCTTGGCTTTAGAGCTGTTTGAAACAGAGTGACACATTTCTCACCAGGAGAGGCTATTGGGGCTGGATAAGACCCACTGAAGAGTTATCCAGTGACTAGGCACCGCTGAAGACAAGATACTGGTGTGCAAGGCCCAGCAGGCAGGAGGGGAGGGATGGCTCCACCCTGGGTACTTGTGGCTCAGGACACGAGCGATGCCAGGGTGCAGGCACGGCTGCCCCTGCTGGCGCCACTTGGGCAGACTCGCTGGCACCGTTGCCTGGGATGTGAACACACCACAGAGGAATGGACGCATGCGCCGCATCATGAAGAACACTGGTTACTGGAAGGCTGGTGGCCATTTCACTCACACGCTGTCTCTCGCCCCGAGGATTGGAATGGCAGAACCAGCTCATTTCCCCAATCGAAATCCACCTTCGGGGCAGGGCCTGAGACTGGGGAGTGTTGGTAAAAGCAGTGAGTGGCTGAAAATGAGGGGGTTCATATGGAACAGGGTAACCAGCTGTGACGATGCAGTTGTGGCGGGACCCAACTGAGAGTGCCAATTCAGGACCAATTGCTCAAACAAGGCAGTCAAAGCCCAAGGCTGGGGGTTTTCCACCTCTAAGGCAAACCAAACCAGCCAGACAAAAAAGACTTCGGTTTCACCCCACTGGCTAACCACAAGTCACACAAGCAATTTCCTTACACACTCCAGTCTCCCAGTATCACCACCAGTGCCACCCATCCTGGGGATGAATGGTTATGAAAACCAACATCCCAGTAAAAGAAAAGGTTCTCTTGATCCCAAAGGACCAAGCCCCAGACCCAGGTCAATATACACATCAGATCTTACCCACAAATCACGCTGTTGCCAATCCTTTAGAATCTAAAATCTAAAGGTTTATTCATACAAGGAAAAGATAGAGATGAGAGCTAGAATTGGTTAAATGGAATCAATTACGTACAGTAATGGCAAAGTTCTTAGTTCAGGCTTGTGGCAGTGATGGAGTAAACTGCAGGTTCAAATCAAGTCTCTGGAGAACATCCCCCGCTGGGATGGGTCATTCAGTCCTTTGTGCAGAGCTTCAGTTTGTAGCAAAGTCCCTCCAGAGGTAGGAAGCAGCATTGAAGACAAGATGGAGATGAGGCATCAGCCTTATATAGGCTTTTCCAGGTGTAAGAACCTCTTTGTTCTTACTGTGGAAAATTACAGCAAAATGGAGTCTGGAGTCACATGGGCAAGTCCCTGCACTTTGCTGAGTCACAAGGCGTATCTGCCTTCTCTCAATGGGTCAGTTGTGTAGCTGATGGTCCTTAATGGGCCATCAAGCAGGCTAAGCAGAGCTAACACCAACTTGTCTGGGGTGTCACCCAGAACTGCAGCACCAATTTGAAATACAGACAGTAAAGAGCCAATACTTATAACTTTAAGTACAAAATGATACAGACATACAGACAGCATAATCATAACCCGTAACCCATAACCTGGTCTTAGACCCCTTATATGACCCCCTTTACATAAGATTTGGTGCCACCACAGGACCTTGGTTGCAAACCATGTTCTATATGGTCCCAGTTTATACCAATAACATCACACCAGCCCATGGAGTTGGTGAGCTCCTGTCAATGTGGCCAGGGAGGGGCAGTGGCATGGGGTGGTTGATCCCTTGTACGGGGAGTCAGGGCCCCGCCCGCCTGTCCATGACAAACTCCTGCAAAGGGAGGCAGTTGAGTGACTAAGGAGCCTGTGGGCCTGAGAAAAGGCCATGAGGGCCCAGCTGCAGGGAGGTGTCCCAGCAAGTGACACACTCAGAGGGGAGAGGCGCCCCCAGGCTAGGGCTGCGAACCACACACCCTAGGGAGAAGGCTGGGTAACCCCCTGAGCCCAAGGCGAGAGACTTTAGTTCATGTTTCTTTGGACTCTGTAGAAGCTCAGGGGGCAATCCTGTCTTGCCTGCTTTGGGATGGTGTGGAGTTCTTCAGGGGCCCTGAAGGAAAGGAAACTGAGGCAGGGTGCGTGCAGAGCCATGCTGAGCACATGGGTGTTGTGCTTCAACAAGCAGGAGTCACAAGAGCACGGGGTGGGGCAAGCTGCTCCCAGATCCTGCCCTCCAGAGGGGAGAGAGGAGCTCAGCCTACGTGGCCCGTTCAGTCCCTCTGCAGGTGCGGTGTGGACACCAGGGGCCAGGACTCATTTCACTAGTGATCTTGCTGGACTCAGGACTCCTCCCCCTGTAAGGCTCCCCCAGGGCAAGTGGGGGGCACTGGCGCTGGCGCTGCCCAGCCTGTGCCTGCCTTGGGATACCCAGAGCATGCCCAGCTGTGTCAATCTGGCATGAGAGGCGGGCACAGGGCAGAGGGGGCCCAGCATGGGGTGGGGATGGCATGCCGAATGGGGAGTTGGGGGGCAGCAGGAGCCCCGAGACCTGATCCCCGTTTGCCACCAGAGCTGCTCATTCGAGATGAACAGCCTGTACGTTCAGAGGGAAAACAAGCCATTAGTGCCAGTCTTAAGAGCTTGGCAGGCAGATGATGCGTGTGATGCTGGCACTGCCGGCTCTCAGGGCCACACGCCAGCTGTTGGTATTCCAGCAAAGAGCTGACTGCAGAGTAGGAGGCGGTGCCCATGGCACAGCTGGGAGCCCGAGGGATGTGGGGAGCCCAGCGTCCAGCCAGATCCTTCTCCATCCTGCTGGCTTCCAAACCTCGCTGACTGCAGATGCCCCAACACTGCTGCCCCCTATGGGAAACTGAGGCACAAACCCATCCAGTACCCCAGAGAGATTAACCTACCCTAGCCTGGGCCCTCCTTGATCCCAATGCTCAGTTCTCAGCTCTGTCTACTGAGTCGGCATCACCATGGAAGGGCTGTGGGGCACACACTGATCCCCACTGTGGGAGGGGGAGCAGAGCCCGTGCGCCTAAGAAGATGCGGGGGAGAGGAAGAAATGGAGCTGGGGGGCTGCAGGAAAGGAGGAGACAGAAAACACCCAAGGGCTAGGGAGGAGATGGAGAGCGTCTTGTGGCAGCAGGGGAGCTGATGTCACAGTCACGTGGGGATGGCGGAGGGCAACAAAACAGGCTAAAGGCCACAGCCCTCCAGCCAGCCCCACACGGATGGCATTTGGGGCTAACCCCCCCGGGGCAGGTTAGTCCAGAATTGGCCACTGGGGGGTTTCTTGCACCTCCCTCAGATGCAGTGGGAGCGGCCAGGGGACTGGGCTAGAGGGACCACGGGGTCTGATCCAGGCTGGTGGGGCCCACACTCGTGCGAGTCCCAGTGCATGCTGGGACAGGGTAGTTGGGCCCATCTGCAGTACAAACGCACCTGATTGCAGGTGGCCTGGCCCATAGCCCTGCCCCGACCCAGGGAAAGCTCTGGAAAATTCCTGGTTATGCTGCAGGGCCCATCGGACCTGGCTCGGTCGTCTCTGTAGCAGAGATGGGTCCGGGGGTTGGGGGTGAGTGCTGTGCTGTCCCCCAGCTGGGCAGGGATACCGGGGGGAAGCTACTTGGTCTCTCTCAGCTCCCCATGAACTAGGGCCGATGAGCTGCCCCTGTGGGGGCGGGGCTGCGAACGAAAGTTTGTGCCCCTGGGCCAGCTCCTTGAGCCATAAGAGCATCCCACAGGGATGGCCAAAGCAGCGGATGTGAGCCAACCGCTCGTTTAGCCCCGTCCGCTCGCTTAGCCTCGTCTGCTCTCTTAGCCCCAACCGCTCACTAGCCCCAACTGCTCTCTTACCCCCTTCCGCTCGACCAACCGCTCACTTAGCCTGTCCGCTCGCTTAACCCCAACCTCTCGTTTAGCCCATCCAGTCGCTTACCCCAACCACTCGCTTAACCCCAACTTCTCGCTTAGCCCATCCAGTTGCTTACCCCAACCGCTCGCTTAGCCCATCCGCTCGCTTAGCCCCAACCGCTCGCTTAGCTCATCCGCTTGCTTACCCCAACCGCTCGCTTAGCCCATCCGCTCGCTTACCCCAACCGCTCGCTTAGCCCTGTCCGCTTGCTAGCCCCAACCACTCGCTTAGCCCTAACCGCTCACTTATCCCAACCGCTCACTTAACCCACTCGCTTACCCCAACTGCTCACTTAGCCCCAACTGCTCGCTTACCCTGCCTGCTCACTTAGCCCAACTGCTCAGTGACCAGAGTGGCAGTGGGGCCCGCAGAGCAGCAGGCTCTCAGCACCGGGCGGCTCGAATGCTGCTGCTAGTTGTCCCTGCCTCTGCTTGGCCCGGTGCTCCGGTGGTTCAGGGATTGGACGGTTGGCTTTCCAGGCAAAGGCTGGACACAGCAGCTGTGGCCATAGGGTGCGGATGGCAGGTGGGGGGCATGGCAGGGGATTATCTGCGGGGGAGATTTTTTCCATGTGTCATAAAATGCACCATGGGGATGTTCAAAATGTTTCTTTGCTACGTGGTAGGTGAAGATTTCATTAGTGTGAGAAATAACAATCCTAGAGCTGGCAAATCTGCCAGCACCCGTCAATCCCAACCTACAGGACCCCTGCTATTCCATCTTTGGGCTCCCCCCACAGCTCTGCCAGTGCCCTTAAATCCCAGCCCTTACCCCCACTATTATTCCAGCTCCGGGCTCCCTCCACCCCTACACCAGGTATGCTGGAGCTGCTCATTTCTGAACTGCAGCACAAAGAGGCAACTGGAAATTGGGCATTTCCTAACTTTTGCAGGCTTGACTTTGCCACTGTCACATGACAGCTGGCCTGTAACAGGGCGCATTGGCCCTATAAGCCAAATGAGGATCCTGGCCCAGACTGAGTTGAATTGTGGGAGTTGTAGTTCCTGGGGCTGATGGGAGCTGTAGGCCTCACAGCCAGGAATGCTGGGAAGGGAGGCTGTATATAAACAGCTCCTTTCTCTCATTTCATGGCAGAGAGTGAGAGTGGTGTTGTGAAGGGTGGCTGGGAAAATGCCCTGGGGAAAAGGAGGAATTGCTTGGGCCCATGAGCCAGGCTTCCCCAGTAGCAGAGCTGAAGGATAGAGCCTTGCAGGGAGGGGTGTGGGATTAGCCTTGGTGCTGGTGTTTTCACCAGTGGCCCAAGGCTGGTGGTCTCAGTGAGGGAAGGGTGGGAGCTTGACTCTGCGGGCTCCCCAGTGGTGCTTCTCTTATATCCTGGAGAGGTGAAAGTTGGGAACTCTCTGCAAGCCTGGCCCTCTGAACACTTGTTCTGCTGGGAGGTGTGAGACTGGACCTAACCTCTTCTGGTGGAAGGGAAACTGAGGCAGCACAGCCAGAGGTAAGTGACTCCTGAGTCTGCCCCAGAACCCCCATGCACACCTCCTGGGGATGTTCCCTGTCATGCCATGCAGAGCTTGCTACCCCCTCCCTGCTATCTGCACAGCTCCCCATGCCCCCAATCTCCTAAATGCCTGCTTAGAAGGCCCCTGTTGCTGCTATGCCACTGACACTTGTGAGATAATTTTCACACACTCCAGGAGCTGGGGGAGTGCCAAGCCCTGCCCTGCAGATGACGAGGTGCCTCATCTGGGCTTGTGCATTGAGCCTGCGTTGGTGCCAGGAACAGAACGCAGGTCTCCTGGCTCCCAGCCCAGTGCCTTAACCAGAAGCCTCCTAGTCTGCCGCCTCCCTTGCTCCCTCCAGCCCTGGGTGCTGGGGCGAGGAGAGGGGCTGCTAACCCCCCTATGTCAATGGGAGGGAGGAAACTGGGGACATCCCTGTTGGCAAATGGAGTCACATTCTCTTCTCGCAGCATCAGCCTTTGGGGGTTGTTTAGCACTGTGGGAGGGTGTCAGCTCCCCTTTTGCCCTGGCCCTGCCCCAGGCGGCTGAGCAAGAGCTAGGGTAGGTTAGAGGTATCGGTGATTCAGTAGGGGGTGCTCTCCATTCTGTGTGCTGACCCCAGGCTGGCACTAGGGGGTGCTGTAGGGAGTGGGGTGGGGGGACTCTGTAGAGGATGCCTGCCCCTGGGAGTCACTGCTGACCCCAGAGCTAAGGGGCGCTGTGCTGCAGGGAGCTCCCAACTGGGGCCATCTCCCAGGGCAGATCAGACTCTCTCTGTAAGTGTCCTAAGTGTGATGATTAAGTGTTGGAGCTTATTCCCCCACCTGAGAGCTCTTCCTACCCTGGCTTGAGATGGGGCTCGGAGGCTGGGTAGAGGAGAGAGAAGCTGCCAAACGGCCTGCTGCGGTGTGAATACGTGCATGGCTGTGGGTGCCCCAGCAGCACGCCGTGTGCACACTCCCGCAAGTGCTCACGGCCTGTTTTGGGTCTTGCTTTCTTGGCCGCCATCCCTGATCCTGCCTGAGGGGGGATCATCTGGGTAAACGAAGTGACATTCTAGAAATTCATGAGCTCTGCTAATTGAGTTGATCTAGGTAAATTAGTGCAATTAGAACGGCTCTGCAGAAAGCAGCTGCTTTGTTCACCAGCTCTTGTCTGATTGGCACAGTGCTGGGGATTAATATCTCATACGGATACAGCTCCTGCTTCCTGGCCATCTCGGGGCTCAGCATTAGAAGCTGATCTCACACCTTGTCTCTTTCCACCTGCTTGTCTAACAAGCCCAGGCAGGAGCGATTTTGATCCCTGCTCCTTCAGAGCAAACGCCTCTGCCGCTGGAGCTGAGGAAGTAACTCCTTCGGCTGGTAGCAGCAGTTGGCTCTTACCCTCAGAGGGGGCCCAGCCACCAGAGCAGGAGGTGAGACAGACTGCTAGGGTGGGTTGTCCTGGCTCAGTTAGCATTGCCTCCTCTGTGACCCTTCCCATAGTCTCAGCATGCTTGGTGCGAGTGCTCTCATCCCGCTCCTGGTGTCTGGCACGGTCTCCTTGGAGCTGTGCCTCAGCAACTCTTCCATGACATGGAGTTTGCTGAAAAACCCTCCTCTCCCTGCAGCACAGCACCTCTAGGCCCTGTACTCACTTAAAGGGGAGAGCGCCTCCTACTGAGCCATCCCTGCAGCACTGCACCCCTCACACTGGCTCCCTGCTGAGCCACCCCCTGGCAGCACAGCGCCTCCATCCCTGATGCAGAGGAAAGAGCAGCCGTACAATAACACCCCCTTCCTTTTGGGCAGGGTCCCTGTCTGGCTCTAAAATATCTGCAGAGCAGCAGCAATACAGATTGTCCAGTGGCTCTGGATGGTGCTGTCCATGTCCCCTTGTCCCTAGCGCACCCTCCATGGGCCAGCCAGTTCTCTCTAGAGATCACCCCATTTCTGGCCCTGCCTCTGGGGATTGTCTCCCCCCATGAACACTGCCCCTGCTTATGAAACTGCTGCGAGCTCAGCGCTGCCCAATAACCCCTGGGGCTGCCCTGCAATGCGCATGCTGCAGCCTGCAGTACCAGCCCTTTGAGGGCTCCCCGAACACTGGCTGTGCCATGGCTCTCTAAGCCAGTGTTGCTGCTAATTGAGTTTTACTAGCAACTTTACTGCTCTCCATTAACACCCATTTAATGGGCTCTCGGCCTGGCAGCAGGTCCCTGGACACGTCTGTCTAATGCAGCCGCTCCCAGTGGGTGCCTGGGGGCGAGGTCTTTCCTGACCAGGACAGGGGCCTGCCTGCCAGCCTTGTCCGACGGGTGCTCGCAGGACAGTTGATCCAGATCGAGCTGGGGGCCATGATGTCAGCAGCAGGGTTTGGGCTCTCTGCGCCCACGCCCCCACCCCCGACTCCCCACTCTGTTGCCCATCACCTCCGTCCAGCCCTGGTCACTCTGTGAGCTCTGAGTGCAGAGGGTGGGAGGTTGGGTGCTGGCCCTAGGATGCTAACTGCACTTCAGTTAGACTCCTGCAGCTGGCCCAGGCCAGCTGACTTGGGCTAAGGGGGCTGTTTAATTGCAGAGTAGATGTTTGGGCTCAGGCCGCAGCCCCAGCTCCGGCCCTGCCACCTCGCTGGGTTCTGACTCCCAGAGCCTAACCCTGAACGTCAACACGGCAATTAAACAGCCCGAGTCAGCTGGGCTGGGCCAGCTGTGGGTTTTCAACTGCAGTGCAGACAAACCCTCTAGTGTCTCTGCACAGCACCCGGTATGTGAAGTCTGCAGGCAAATCCATTGCTCGGGCAACCATTTGAAAACATTGCCTGTTCCTCATTTTGCTCCCTGATCTGCCTTCCTTTCCCTGCAGGTGGTAACATGCCAGTCTCCTTCCAGCCTGGGATATCCAAGCACTTGGCAGACATCCGTGATCTTCCTCTGACAAGCTGTGAGTCTGACTGGGGTGGGGGAAACTGAGGTACAGAGCAGGGGAGTGACTCACCCAC
This sequence comes from Aldabrachelys gigantea, assembly GCA_026122505.1. Taxonomy (NCBI): domain Eukaryota; kingdom Metazoa; phylum Chordata; order Testudines; family Testudinidae; genus Aldabrachelys; species Aldabrachelys gigantea. Next base: position 296,475,765 of record CM047480.1, read on the forward strand.
AGCTGTGCCAGCAGTCTGTGTTAGAGCCAGGAGCCCTGAGAGAGAGCCCCCTAGGAGAGGCTGCCCGCGGTTATCGATGACTTTCCGTCCCCTTCCCCCATCCCCGGACCCCATCCCCACACTAGGCTGCGAATACACTGGCTTTAGCCTGTGTGGCTGAGTTTGGAACCAGTCGGAGGCTATTTGGTAACTCCTAGGAACGCTTTGGCCCTTTCAATACTTAGCTGTACCCTGAAGAATAGCCCACGGTGCTTCCTCGCTGTGGTGCGCCTGACAGCCCTTCATCACTGAAGAGGAAACTGAGGCAAAGCTAAGTGCTGCATGGCTCCAGCAGATGGGCCCCTGCCCACACTGCCTCTGGAGCACCCCTCTTGGGTAGCAAGCGGCTTTGACTCCCACTTCATGGGTTTCTGGACACTTTGCAAACCCTGGGGATATTCTGCCAGGGGCAGGCCTGCTGGTGTGTGACTTTACCCGTCAGCCTCGCTTCCCCACCATGGAGACAGAGCTGGGAGCCAGGAGCTGCTAATTGCAGTGAAATTATGTATTGGATTTATCAACAAAGTTAAGCACAATGGGCTAGTTAATTACAATGATTCCTGGCAGCCTGTGAGTGCCACAAAAAGAGACATGTGAGTGCTGATAGCTGGGCTGATATGGGTGCCGAGGAGTGTTGCTTAAAGCTAAGCAGGACGGAGCCGTGGTCAGCATTTGCCCCAGGCCCTGCAGGGGCCCCCATGAGAATATAGTATTCTATAGTTGTCATAAACAGATAGCTAAGGGTTAATGTTTCTTTCACCTGTAAAGGGTTAACAAAGAGAACCAGACACCTGACCAGAGGACCAATCGGGAAACCGGATTTTTCAAAGCTGAGGGAGGGAATGTTTGGGTCTGTGTCTTTGTCTGGCTCTCAGCTATGAGAGGGGATCTTTTCTATCTTCAAGCTTCTAATCTTGTTTCAAAGTTGTGAGTACAAAGGTAGAAAAATAATAGGCTGTTATTGTTTAACAAACGACCGTTGTTTCCTTTAATAGCCCTCCCTATGCACAGCTAGCAGGGAGCAAGGAAAAAAAATTCTCTGGCTGCAGTTTAAAAAATAAACCCTTCCCTCTGCTTATAACCAGCTAGCAGAGAAGCAAATTAATAATCTTACTGGCTTTTGGATTCTTATCTTTCCCACTTGCTGCCACCATGTCGTAGCTTTCCTACTCAGATTTGAACCTTAGCGTTCATAAACTGAGAAGCTAGCATGAACCCTCTAAGCTTAATTACCAGCTTAGATCTGATATCGCTGCTGCCAGCCAGGAATCAGTGCCTGTCTCACTCTGTCTCCCCAAAACCTTCCCTGGGGAACCCCCAAGACTCGGATGCCCTGAGTCTCACAACAAAGGGAAATAACCCACTTCCCTTCCTGCTCTTTACTTCCTCCCAGATTTTCCCGCCCTGGGTATACTAGGAGATTTCCCTGCTTCAATCCCTTGAAACACAAAACAGAGAGGGCAATTTACCTCCCCCACCTCCTCCTTCCCCTGAGGCTGCACAGATTCACCCTCCGTAAATCTAACACAAAGAGAATTTCCCTTCCCTTCGTTCCTTAGCCTACCCAGAGAATACTCAAACAGGTCTTAAAAAGAAAGCTTTATATAAAAAGAAAGAAAGACGAAAAAAAATAATCTCTGTATCAAGGTGACAATAATACAGGGCCAATTGCTTAAAAGAATATATATGAATAAACAGCCTTATTCAAAAAGAGATACAATTTAACATTCCAGCAAACTACACACATGTAAATACAAAACAAAACAATAACAGCCTATTATTTTTCTACCTTTGTACTCACAACTTGGAAACTGAAGATTAGAAGCTTACAGATAGAAAGATCCCCTCTCCTAGCTGAGAGCCAGACAAAAGACACAGACCCAAACATTCCCTCTCTGAGCTTTTAAAAATCCGGTTTTCTGATTGGTCCTCTGGTCAGGTGTCTGGTTCTCTTTGTTAACCCTTTACAGGTGAAAGAAACATTAACCCTTAGCTATCTATTTATGACAATAGTATTGCAACATTTTTATATAAGGAGCCCCTGAAATTGCTTTGCCCCAGGCCCCCTGAATCCTCGGGGCAGCCCTGCCCACAGCCTGGCTATTCCCAGCGTGCACAGCAGGGACGGTTGTAGCAGACCAGATCTGTGATCAGATGCCGCGCTCCTGGCTGGGGGAACATGCCTGTCTACAGGAGAGCTCTGCACAGAGGCTGGGAGGAGAGCGGAGGATGAATCACTAAGGGCTGGCCAGGCTCCGTTTCTCCCTGCTCAGAAACTAAGGGGGAAAGCTCCGATGGTTAACCATTGGCATGGGCTGGAAAGGACAGGATGGTTAGAGGCAGATGAGCCGTGATCCTTGCAGATGGTTCAGGTGTTCTGTGGCTGCCAAACTGCAATCAGAAATGAATGTGTGGCTGGGTTACAGAGTGCCCTTGCCCTTGCCCTTGGGTGGCGGTAACAGGGGCTGGTGTCTCCATCCTGCTCAGCTGCTCTTGCCTGAGGTGCTCAGAGGCTGCAGGCTGTGCTGTGCTGTGCTGTGCGAGCCACTGACCTTTCCATCCAATGTGCTGCCTGTGCTTTGGGTGAAACCATCGTAAACACGGAGAAAGAAAATCAACCCCCAGCCAGAGCATTTCACATGCTGCACGTGCCAGGGTGAGGGGGGGCAGCCCGGCCTCACTGTTGCTGCTTCTCCCTTAGGGGCAGAGCCTGGCAGCTGTGCTCTGTCTTCACACAAGTAAAGCACCCATTGGTGCCAGCCCTGGCCTTGCCCCTATGTTAATTGGGAGGCCCCTGCCATCTCGTGCAGTGCACAGGCTGCCAACACCCTGAGAATCAATAACAAGGATTGAACCTGGGACCTTCAGCACCAGCTGGCTGAGCTAAACCCAGCTGTCCCTGACCTGTAAGCAGCAGGCTCAGGGCACCCACTGGAGGGAGACATTCACACACAGTGAGCCACTGGGTGGTGTTTGCCCCTTCTGTCCTTGGTGAGGCACTGGGACCTGAGATCTTCAAGGGGCACTGCATGGCTGGTAGGAAGGTGAGCCCAGCTGCCTTTAAGCTGAGTGGCCTGCACCTTGCACAGGTTCACAAGGGAGGGTGTCATTGAAGCCCCTGCTAGTGCCCCTTGGGATGGGAGGAGGTGGGAGCACATCCCCTGTGCACACTGCCCCCTCCTAAGGGCTGTTTCAGAGGAGCCCTTGCCTGAGAGCTCCAGGGAGCTTCATACCAGGTGCTGTGATGCTTTTATGGCTCCCCCCAGATTTACAGGAGAAGCCCCACCCCCCAATCCCATATGGATCTATACCTATCTCATAGAGCTGGAAGGCACCCTGAAAGGTCATTGAGTCCAGCCCCCTGCCTTCACAGCAGGACAAAGTACCTTCCCTGATAAGTTTTTGCCCCAGATCCCTGAATGGCCCCCTGAAGGATTGAACTCACAACTCTGGGTTTAGCAGGCCACTGCTCAAACCACTGAGCTATCCCTCCCGCCCTGCCCCTGAGAGTTGCAAAGGTGTGTGTGTGTGTGTTTGAGGGGGCTTAGACAGTGACCCATCATGCCCCAGGCCAGCCTCAAACATAGCCTCTCCCTTACTTCAAGGGCTGGCAGCGAGTGGGCACTGTCCATGGTACCCAGCAGCAACCACCCCCCACCCCCATGCTGGAACAGGCCCCCGCTGCATTGAGGGAAAGGAGATGTGGGGATAGCTTGCGGGGCGGGGAAGGGGGGCGGGATTGAAGGGAACCAACCCTATGAGACTCCCAGGGCAGCTCTGGAACTGATCAGCCCGAAAGCAATGAAAGAGTCAAGCTTGCCAAGAAGCTTCATAACGGAGCGAGTGCTGCTGGCTGCGTCTCTTCAACTGTTGCCCTCTGTCCGTCCACCCCCATACGCAGCGCTCTGTCTGTCCAGCCAAGCCCACGTGCAGCCCTCTGTCCGTCCGCCCCCATGCACCACCCTCTGTCTGTCCAGCCAGGCCCATGTGCAGCCCTCTGTCCGTCCGCCCCCATGCACCACCCTCTGTCTGTCCAGCCAAGCCCATGTGCAGCCCTCTGTCCGTCCGCCCCCATACGCAGCGCTCTGTCTGTCCAGCCAAGCCCACGTGCAGCCCTCTGTCCGTCCGCCCCCATGCACCACCCTCTGTCTGTCCAGCCAAGCCCATGTGCAGCCCTCTGTCCGTCCGCCCCCATACGCAGCGCTCTGTCTGTCCAGCCAAGCCCACGTGCAGCCCTCTGTCCGTCCGCCCCCATGCACCACCCTCTGTCTGTCCAGCCAGGCCCATGTGCAGCCCTCTGTCCGTCCGCCCCCATACGCAGCGCTCTGTCTGTCCAGCCAGGCCCACGTGCAGCCCTCTGTCCGTCCACCCACATACACCACCCTCTGTCTGTCCAGCCAGGCCCACGTGCAGCCCTCTGTCCGCCCCCATATGCAGCGCTCTGTCTGTCCAGCCAGGCCCACGTGCAGCCCTCTGTCCGCCCCCATATGCAGCGCTCTGTCTGTCCAGCCAGGCCCACGTGCAGCCCTCTGTCCGCCCCCATATGCAGCGCTCTGTCTGTCCAGCCAGCCATGGACACAGCCCTCTGTCTGTCAATCCCCATACTCAGCTCTCTCTCCAGCCAGCCCTATACCCCATCCCCAGTCTGTCTGTCTCTGTCCATCCATCCCCATGCCCAGCCCTCTGGCTGGCCATCTATCACTGTTCACAGCCCTGTATACAGCCATCTATCTATCTATCCATCCATCCATCCCACACGCTTCCCCGCCCCCCGTGTCTGTCTATCTTCCTTACACCCCCCCTTTCGCAGCCTATCACCCATGCTAAGACCCACCCCCCTCCCCCAAGGTGTCTGCCTCCCCTCCGCCCCAGGTCCGGCACGACGGTCCCTTGGCCCAACTGTGCCCACGCGGCTGCCCCGGCACTTTCCCCAGTGTGTTGGGGCTGTGAGTTCTGCTGGGGCTCTCCCCTGCCCCCAGCCCAAGGCTCCCACACACTGTGTGTGTGTGTCTGCAGCTGTGCGCGTATGACACACGTGCATGTGTCTGGCGGGGTGTGTGTGTGTGCATGTGCGTATGACCTCTGTGTGTGTGTGTGTGTGTGTGTGTGTGTGTGTATGACCCGTGTGTGTGTATCTGTATGTGTGTGGCTGTGGCTGTGTGTGTGTGCGCGCGCGCACGCGTGGCTGTGATGGGGTGTGTTGCTGTGTGTGTGTGTGGCTGAGGCAGGTTATGTGTATGTGTGGCTGTGTGTGTGTGTGTGACTGTGGTGGGGTGTGTGTGTGTGTGTGTGTGTGTGAGACTGTGGTTGTGTGTGTACGACCCACGTGTGTGGCTGTGTGTGTGTGTGTGTGTGTGTGTGTGTGTGTGTGGTTGTGGCGCTCTGTGTGTGTGGGCGTGCGTGGCTGTGGTGGGGTGCCTGGCTGTGGCAGGTTATGTGTATGTGTGGCTGTGTGTGTGGTTGTGACTGTGTGTGTGTGCGGCTGTGGTTGTGGCGCTGTGTGTCGCTATGGTTGTTGCGGTGTGTGTACGTGTGTGTGTACGTGTGTGTGTGTGTGGCTGTGGTTGTGGCGCTGTGTGTCGCTATGGTTGTCGCGGTGTGTGTGTGTGTGTGTGTGTGTGTGTGTGTGTGTGTGTGTGTGTGTGTGTGTGCGTGCGTGGCTGTGGTTGTGGCGCTGTGTGTCGCTATGGTTGTGACGGTGTGTGTACGTGTGGCTGTGGTTGTGGCGCTGTGTGTCGCTATGGTTGTCGCGGTGTGTGGGTGTGTGGGTGTGTGTGTGCGTGCGTGCGTGGCTGTGGTTGTGGCGCTGTGTGTCGCTATGGTTGTGACGGTGTGTGTACGTGTGGCTCTGTGTGTGTGTGTGTGTGTGTGTGTGTGTGTGTGGCTGTGGTTATGGCGCTGTGTGTCGCTATGGTTGTCGCGGTGTGTGGGTGTGTGGGTGTGTGTGTGCGTGCGTGGCTGTGGTTGTGGCGCTGTGTGTCGCTATGGTTGTGACGGTGTGTGTACGTGTGGCTCTGTGTGTGTGTGTGTGTGTGGCTGTGGTTATGGCGCTGTGTGTCGCTATGGTTGTCGCGGTGTGTGTACGACCCACGCGTGCATGTGGGAGCCCGCGAGCGGGCGGGGCTCAGGACCGTGACATCACATCGCAGGCCCGCGGTTGGCCGAGCCCGGGGTGATGTCAGCCGGTGCCGCCAATCGGGTCCAAAGGCAGCGGGCCGGGGCTGCGGGTTCGGGCCGGGCCGAGCCGCCGGCCGCGCTCAGCCGGGGACAGGCGCAGGGGGCGGCGGACGCGCCTCGCACAGGGGCTGCCCGGAGCCCGCTGACCCGCCCCGACCGCTGTCCCGGGACGCCGCCCCCTGGAGCCCGGGCCAGGCGCGCGGGGCTCGGGGAAGGTCCCCGCGGGCTGCAGGCGGATGCCATGGACCGGGAGCGCTGGGCGGGCAGCTCGCCCGCGCAGGTGAGCCCGGGCCGGGGGCGGCTCCGGGTAGCCCCGGGGGGGGGTCGTGTGCGCCCTGCCTGGCCCCGGGGACCCGACCCGGGGGGGGGGGGTCGTGTGCGCCCTGCCTGGCCCCGGGGACCCGACCCTGGGGGGGGGGGTCGTGTGCGCCCTGCCTGGCCCCGGGGACCCGACCCTGGGGGGGGGGGGTCGTGTGCGCCCTGCCTGGCCCCGGGGACCCGACCCGGGGGGGGGTCGTGCGCGCCCTGCCTGGCCCCGGGGACAGGGGGTCCCCAGATGTTGAATGGGGGCGGATCTGGCTTCGAAGCTGGGAGACAGAAACCCCCCTCCCCGCTGAAGTCACCTTCGGGAGGGAGGCTGGCGAGCTGCATGTGAGAGCGTGGGGCCGTCGGAACTAGGACTCCTGGGTTCTCTTCCCGGCTCTTTAGCCTGGCTCAGGTCTCTCTGCTCCTCCCCCCGTGCCTGTAAGGTGGGGTGAGGGAGCGGTCATGCCCCCCCCCCCCCGTGGGAGGACCCGAGTGGCAGCAGCGGGACAGAGCCTGGGGTGAATTACTGGCAGGGGAATGGACGTGCCGGTGTGGCCGGGGGGAGGGGGAGTCGCTGGTGGGATCTGCTCACTCCTGGGTCTCTTTCCAGCCCCCTCCATTCAGTCACAGGCTGCTCAGGATACCCTAAGAGCGGCTGATGTCTGCCCCCCATGTGGCCTCATTGATTCCTCAGCGGAGTCAGGGCAGAATTGAGTCCAGATGTCCCAGGGCAGGGGGCTGTTCTGGTGCACAGGGTGGAGGGTGCCAGCTTGCAGGGGGGTGTTTTGGCAGGAAGGGTCAGGTCTTGCTCCTGGGCTGGGGCATGGAGAGAATCAAGGGAAGGGGGTAAGACTGAGCCTGGAGGTTGGTGGGGGAGAGACTTGGGGGTGAATGGGAGAAGCCACCGGGAAGGAGCAGGGTCCCAGCCAGGAGCATTCCTGCCTCCCTCACCTGTGAGAGAGGGTCACTGGCTGCCCCTGCCCTGGGAGAGGGGGTGGGCCAGGATTCCCCCAGCTTTGTGACCCTTTCTGTAGCAACAGGCCTGAGCCAGGGCTGGTGGGCTCAGGTGGCTGATCTATCCCTAGGCCCAGAATCAGGGTCACCTACGCTGGGCCGCACGTGCAACAGAAACACAAGCCCTCTGGAGACATCCTCTCCCAGCCATGCTGGCTTCATGCTTGGATATCCCAGAGTGGGGTAGGGGACCCCGAACCGGGGGCGGGGGGGGGGGGAGGGTGTGTACCAGCTGAACAGGATTTCCTCCAGGTACAGGGCTTATCTCTCCCTCCACCTCCATACCCCACCCCTCTGTGCCCCCAGCCCCCTATATCATCTCCCACAGCAGCGGCCCATGCTCGTTACACCCTATACTCCGCGATGCGAGTGTGTGGGTCCAGAGTCCGGAGATGAGCTGTCTGTACCGGGTAATGTCTCTGTGTGTGTGTACATGTGTGCGCCACTGATCTCTGGTGGGTGGAATCAGATCTGCCCAGCTGTGTCACAAGCCGCATGTTGCTAACGGCTGAGGGGGAGTCTCCTTGGCCAAAGTGGCAGGATCTGCGCATTTGCAACACGAAGATCTATCGTTGCTTTAACCATGAGGTGCTGGTTATGGACAGTGACAGGGTGCGCACAGGTCGGCTGGTGGCAGTGGGTCTGTCTGTCTCTGCCTGGGGGGAAGTGTTACATGAATGTATTGCTGGCAAAAGGTGCTGTGTTGATGGCCTTGGTGGCTGGATCCTCTAAGACGCAGCCCAGGCCGCAGTCATGCAAGGCGCTGCCCTGGTGGCACCCTATCTTCATGGCTCACTTGCTCCCAGGGCCCTCTGCAGAGGCTGCCAAACACAGGGCCAAGGCAATGCAGTGTGCTGCGGACACCTCCCGGGACACGGGCTGAGACGTGGACACGGGGACTGGCCAGCAGCAACCTCAGGGCTAGATTGTCAGAGGGGCTTAGTGCAGCGGGGGCACAGTGGGTGCCGAGCCCTTGACAATCTGGCCCCAGGCCCCTGTCGCTCTAGGAGCAGTTCAGAGCTAGCTGAGACGAACTCTGTTTCCACTCCCAGTTCTCTGTGCTCTGGGCCAGATGGCTGCCATGCGGCTGACCCTGCTGAGGTGGAGCTGGAGTGTGACCTGACTTTGTGTAGTTTGCTGATTTCACTCCGTCTTGCCCGGTGGCTCAGCCAGCGAAGGATCTTGTGTCATGCCCCTTCTGGAGGTCTGGCTCCCTGCGCGCTCAGGGAGTCCACCGGCAGTCACTAACCTGTAGCCACTTCGGGATGCTGATAATGATACTGGAACAGATTGGACTGGGTGCATGTGATCACCACTGCCCTCTAGCGTACTGAGTCAGAGCTGTTCAGCTGCGTGTCACAGGCCCTGTACTGTTAACAACCATGGAGATTCTCCTGTAACTCAGGTAGAAAAGGCCTGGGCTTTCAGAGCAGGCTGGTTTAATTCTAGCCATGCTGTCACTCTGCAGTTCCATGGAGATTTGTTTTATTCCCTGGTGGTGGAAGGGTTTGTCCGAGCAGCTTCCGTTTTGGTATTGCACCGGTTACCTCAACCATATTGCCACATCTCGCCGGTAGGCAGCATAACCCCCTGCGCTAAATGCACTGTGCGGGGCAGAGCCAACCTTACGGGAGCAGGTGGAGCCTGCCCCAGGGTTTGCATATCTTCCTGCAGGCCTGGATGAGCTAATGACCCACCACCACCCAAACCCCACTGCTGTGAAAGCCACAAATGAGTTGGCCTCAGATCAGTCTGTTTGGAGGCACCTAACCTGTTCCGTGGCCTCTGCACTGTCCAAGCAACTGCATGAGAACTGACCTAACCTATCCTGCCCTGAGGAGCTTCCAGGCAAAGAAACAGACCACGGGGAGCGAGGAGAGACTCAGTGAGGAAAAAGAATGTGAATCCTGGAGTGGGGAGAGAATGTTCCTTCAGAGGGCAGGAGGTGGGAGCTCGGCTAGGAGAAGCCAGGAGAGAGGGACAGGGAGCAGCCTGGAGAGTGTAGCAATAGGATCGGGGAAGCAGGCAGTATCATGATCCCCTTTCACAGCTGGGGAAGCTGAGGCACTGAGTGGGTACAGGACCTGCCTTGCCCAGTCCAGGGTCACGGAGTGAGTCGGTGTCGGTGCTGGTACAAGAACTCCGCTGTTCCTAGCTCTGGCTCTCCTGCTAGCCCAGGCACAGCTAGCTGCAGCCACTAGCGGGGCAATGGACCCAACGTCCCAGCCACACTCTGATTCTGATAGTGCTAACATCCCCCATGAGGCTGCGATTGGCTGCGGGCTTTCTCCTCACTTCCTGTCCCAAATTGCTGTGTAGGATTGCTGTGCACCGTTATGTGGCTGAGATGTTCTGCGCCAGAGGTGGCTGCACTTCAATAGTGGATGAAGGGATTGATCCTGTGTATAGTACCATGGGAGCCTTCTATGGAAAAGTTGTCTCGTTAGTCAGATCCTGTATGTTGTGACCTGCTGGTGCCTGTGAGATGGGAAGGTGCCCAACACCCCAGAAACCCTCCAGGCCCAAGCTCTGAACTTCCCTTTATTTGTAACCCTTGATGGTGCGTTTAAATCCTAGGGCAGGTGGGTGTTAGTTAATATTAGCGTAGGGCTGCAGCCGGAAGCCCCATTGTGCTGTGTAAGATGCAGCTGGGATGTGGTCTGCCCTGGGGGAGCAGAAATAGAGCCCCAAAGAGGATTTTCCTAGTCAGTGACAGATAGACTCCAGCTCTCCGAACTCCCATCCTAGTACCCACGACGGGAGCGGATCAGAACCAGAGCTTTGAGTGAGGGAGAGATCTCAGTGCTGCGCATGCGGCTGATCCAGATGGAGCCAGAGCCCTGTGACAGCAAGCGGCCCTCACGGATGCTCTGGAACTGCTCCCCACAAAGCCAGGCAGGACTTTGGGGAGCCTCCTCTCCCTTGGAGCAGACTTATTCAGAGCAAAAAGCTCACATGGCTTCACCTCCTGGGTCTCTCCTTGGAGCATTCAGCATCCTCTGCCCCTGCTTGCGCTTCCCACAGCGAGTTCACTCAGCAGGGTCCTGGGGAAGCCACAGGGTCCTGCACCTCCACTTTGCAGTCAGACGTGCAAACTCTCTGTTTGCAGCCAGCAAAACAGAGGTTTATTCGATGACAGGAACAGGGTCTAAAACAGAGTTTGTAGGTACCGTGAGCCGGACTCCTTGGCTGGGTCCATTCTGGGGGGCAGGGAGCCAGGCCCGCACATCTGCGCTTCACCCCTCGTCCCCAGCCAGCTCCTGACTAACAACCCCGTCCAGCCCCTTCTTCTCTGCTCAGCCCCTTTCCCGGGCCAGGAGGCCACCTGATCTCTTTGTCTCCAACACCTTCAGTTGGCACCTTTGCAGAGGAGGGGCCAGGCCATCAGTTGCTAGGAGACAGAGTGCCAGGCATTCAGGTGCACTGGCCCCTTCCTCTGCAGCAATCACACACCCTTATCCCACCACCTAGATATTAAGAACTGCCTAGGGGACACTGAGGCACCAACACAGTATTTAGAGCAACATTAAGAACATTCCCAGTTCGTCACACAGCACTGGTGGAATTGGCTGGCTGCTCCCTTCCAAAGCAAACACGGGACAGAAGCTGAGACAGCCCCGTCCTGCTACAGCCCAGAACCTCAGTAATGTCCAGCCGAGACGGCTAAATAACCACACAGATAACCAGAGCCCTGGGCCTGCCCGGCCTGGCTAGCAGACTCTGCTCTTCCCGCCCAAACTTGTTTGTGGACTGCTGAGGCTGCTGAACTAGCTTTGCTTGTGAGCGACCTGCTGCGAGTTCATACGTCCTGGCGTGCAGAGCTAGCATGCTGCCGGCAGACAGGGCAGGTCAGGCAGAGCAGCTGATCGGAAACTCCCAGGAGCCGCTCGGCCTGCTCCAAGCTAACTGCCTGCTTCTTGTCAGAGCCAATATTTTGCTGTGGAGCAGGGCCCTGCAGCCGGCAGGCTCTTGCAGCGCGGATCCATGAAAGCAGATGCATCGCCTCTGCTCTGACATGAGAGAGGCAGGGCCCTGCTCTGGGGAGTGGGCACACAACGCTCTCCCATGCACCCACGTGCACGTTCACGCTCCAGCAAGCACGCCCATGCCCAAGCACACGCGGGCCCATCAACACGGGCTCTCGCCTACAGCACAGAAGACAGCTCTGTGGTAAAACACGCACTCGTGCCCAAACGTACGCCCCCTATCAAAGACACCCTGCTCACCTCTGCTGCTCATACGCACCTGCAAACACGCATGTTCAAATGTAAGCACCATGGGGGACACCAGTGCAGGCCAAAACAGTCACTCGCACGCACCTAGCATCCATCAGACACCACAGCACTCACTTCTATGCACCAGTGTGCACTCCCCAGTGCATGAGTGCCAATCCCCTGGACAGACAGATGGGGGGAGAGAGAGAGAGAGAGAGTGACAGACACACACACTCTGCAGCCCTTGTGATAGGGGGTTTTTCTGTTGCTGAAGGCAGATGAATAGGGGAGAATCTCTGATCTTCTGGCCCTGGTGAAAAGCCCCAAAATGTGTCCCCCAAAAGCTCAATCCAGCAGGTGAATGACAAGAGCCTGCATCTTATAATTATTTAAAATCTCTTGGCTTTTGAGCCAGCCTTGTGACCTTCTGGGGCAAACTGCTGGTTTTTGAACATGTGGAGTGGGTAATACCGCTGCTGATGTGCCTGGAGACAAGGTGGCAGCTGGTATCAGTTCTCCTGGCCATGGGATGGGCCACGTATGGGCGGGCTGGGAGAAATGGCCAATCTCTCTGTGTTAGAGTGTCAGTGCTGGTCCCGGAGGGTCTCGCCGCGAGTGAGGCTGGCTGCTTCTGTGCTTCGAGCAGGAGGGAGCTGGGAGTCAGGACACCTAGAGTCTATTCCCGGCTCTGCCCTGACTTTATCAGTGAGACCCTGGGCATGTCCCTTCCCTTTCTGTGCCCATGGTCTCCCCATTGGGATCAGCCCCAGTTGCAGCCCAACAAGCCCTGCCAGCCCCCTCCCCCTGCCCGTGGCTAATCCCGCCCCAGAGAATCCTGAGTCCCAAATCCCCTGCCCTGTAAGCAGCTTTGGAATTATTTGGAGCTCTTTAAATACGCCATGAAACTTGCTGTAAAGAGGCCTAAGCTGATAGCAACCCCCTGTGATGCCCCTGCAGCGGAGCTGCCTGGGAGTCATGCCTGCCAATCCCCTGCCCCCCAGCTGTCAGCCGTCCATGGCCCACAACTCCCCGCCCCAGCTGCCCAGGTGTCATGTTATTAGCACGCCTCCTCCCAGCCATCGTGCCATCAACCCCCCAGCTGCCCGGGTGTAATGCTACGAACAGCCCCCTACTCTCCCTGCTGCCCGGTGTCATGTCATCAACCCCTCCCCCCCCAGCCACCCAGCTGTCACATCAACAAGCACCCCCACTCCAAGTCTATGTGTTGGGGGCGGGGGATCTCTTTGGCTGGCGCTGCTCCGTGGGGAAGAGACAACGCCAGGCTGGTGCAGCCTTTGCCCACTGGGCTAGTAGCGGGCTAGAGGCCGGGACCCCAGAGCCAGGCACAGTCTCTCTTCCTCGCCTCTTTGTGGGACGTCGTTTCTGATTCCTGGTCCCGTGGGGGAGTCTCTCCCTTGGTCGCTGGAGCAGTTGGTGTTTGGGTCTTGAGCTTGCCCATGGCCTGCTGCCTACGCGGATGCTCCTGTCTGGACCGAGTGCCTCCCTGCCCGTGGGCACCAAGTCCTGCCGTAGCTGCACCCGTCACTGCGGGGAGCAGCTGCCAGCTCGCCCCTTCCACGCAGGGAGCTGGAGCGTCTGGCTTGTTGCCTTTGATTTGCTCTCCTCAGTGGCTCGTCTGCTCTGGCCTCCTGAGCGTTTCAGGGCTGAGTGGGGTTGTTGGCCCTGCCCCCTGGGGGCTTGGAGTCAAGGTATCCGCCCGGGATGAGCGATGAGCTCCGAGGTAGATCGTGTCCACGCGGGAATGCGCTGTCTGATCCCCATCAGTTTCTAGTGGCTGTTTTAGGGGCTTTTCCTCAATTGCTGGAGGTTTGTGATGGGGGCCAGCTCCTCCGGCGGCTGGGGAGGGTAGGGACCGACACTCAGCTGGGCTATTGTTTATTTTATTTGGGTTGGACCAATGTGGATGCAGCGAGACAGTCCCTGCCCTGAAGAGCTCATGGGCTAATGGAAGGGTTTATTCTCCCCCGTTCAGATAGGGGGGAGCTGAGGTGCAGAGCATAAGTAATGTGCCTAAGGTCACATGGGAAGTCAGTGGCAGAGGCAGGAATCGACTCCAGGTCTTCTGAATCCCAGCTCGGTGCCGTGGAAAAGCCATTTGGGGCCCCCCACCCTGGTCTGCTCCCTAGGAGCCAGTGCAGAATCGCTCCCTGCCATCTGCCCAGCGTAGCTGTGAGTCACCCAGGCAATGGGGCTCCCAGTGGGAGACGGCTGCACAGCCCAGGACGTCTCCTGCTCACCTGTTTTCCTGCTACTCAGCCTCCACTTTCTCTTTGCTCCATTTCATTCTTGTCCTCTCGTTAAACCCCCTTGTCGCCTCCTGACTGGTTCCCCTGCCTCCTGCGGGGCTCTGTCCCTTGCCATACCCAGCCCCGTTCCACTCAGCCAGTGAGCTCTGACTGCTCCTATGGGGCGAGCAGCCCTGAGCCTCTCTGCCCCATTGCTTGGGTAGTGCTGGGCACTCCCATAGGCCAGTGCACCGGGCACAGCTGAGCCCCAGGCCTGTTGGCTCCTGGGCCTGGGCAGTGAGGCCAGCACTCCATACAAGATGCAGCCCAGCTGCGTGATGACGTAGTGCTGCTGCTCCCAGCTGTTGGCCAGGGCCATGCCTGCCTGGCAGCTGGGAGGAACGAAGTGGTGGGAGCCCAAAGGTCTCTGCTTGCAGAGCCTCGGAAAAGCAGGCCAAGGCACCTTCTCCCAGCAGGTACTGTGACATGGGATCATCGCCGGCTCCCTGTGAAAGGGGCAGGAGTAGGCTCAGGCTGGAGGTGGATGAGGAGATGGGATCTGAGCTGCAGAGAGATGGGGCAGTGTCTGCGCTGGGGCCTCATTTCTAATGTTTTCTGGCACTGTCAGCCCTGGTGCTGCTTCCTGGGGTAGTAGTGTGGGGAGCGTGAATGCAGATGAGGTGCCAGGGGCTGCTGGCAATTTACCCTCTCCTCTGAGGAGGGCTGGATGGCACAGTGAGTGGGGGGGGTTAACATCCCCAAACTCCACCCCCCCCACACACTCTCCGCTGCATGGCACCAGCCAGCACCTGCATCCATCACCCCCTGCAGCCTGTCTGCATGGGTCACTTCAGCGGCTGCCTACCATGCAGCGGGAACTGGGCTCCCCTCCTCACCGGCTCTGGGTTGGACAGATGCTCCCAGCGCAGAAGCAGGCTTATCCCAAGCTGGGCATCGCAAGCAGCTACCCGGGCCTGCAAGACTTCAGCAGCTTGGAGGCTTAGTGCCTCCTTTGGTAAGCAGATGGATGGCTGCTCACTCGCCCTCTCGGCTGCCATGGGCTCCGGATGAAATTTTAATCAAGTCGAGCGTGCTTTCTGCTTGTTATGCCTTAAAGGGACTGGAAGGCAATTAGCGAAGCGCTGGAGCGAGCATGAGCTCTGGATGAAGGCACCCTGGGGCCAGGCAGACAGGATCCCCTCCTTGGCCCAAATGATGCCTGCCCTTTAAATGGCATAAAACAGCAGGTGGCACCTGCCCTGGCCTTTAATACGGGAGGTGCAGCCTGCTGGGACTACAGCGGCTAGCGGCAGTGCATGCCGGGAACTGTAGTCTCAGCTGGCCACCTGCTGTGCTGGTTCATTTTAGATCCCTGCCAGCCTGCCCCGGGCACCATCAGCTCTGGCACCCGTCCAGTAGGTGCTTCTGGGACGGTTCCAGAGAGGGGGCTGCACTGCTCTGAGCTGTGTATAGCAGGGCAGTGGGCACGGAGCATGGTTCCCAGTGTGGCCTGGCCTTCCAGGAGGAGGGATAGCTTAGTGGTTTGAGCATTAGCCTGCTAAACCCAGTGTTGTGAGTTCAATCCTTGAGGGGGTCATTTAGGGAATGAGGGTAAAAATCTGCCTGGGGATTGGTCCTGCTTTGGGCAGGGGTTTCGACTAGATACCTCCTGAGGTCCCTTCCCACCCTGATATTCTGTGAGTCAGTCTCCAATCGAGTTGGGTCCAGCTTAGGAACAGCACACACGGAGCCTGGGGCCTGCAGGGTGTAGCCAGCAGTTGGATGGCTCTGCGGCAGGTTGGATTTCCTGCCCAGCTTGGGGTGTCTCTGTATTAACAGGCAGTGCATGGGGTGTTGAAAACAAGCATCTATTAGCTGTGATACAGCATGGCCAGAGGGCAGCATAAGAGTGTTAGCAGGGGGCCTTATTCCCTGCCAAGGGAGGAAGGTTTGCTTTAGATTAACTAGAACAGCTGTGGCCAGTTAGAGCACCTGACTCCAGTCATGTGATAAAAACCCCTGCTTCAGTCAGACAGGGTGTGGTAGTTGAAGGAGAAAGGTTGGATTGGAGCAGAGTGCAGGTTGCAGAAGAGAAGAGTTTGACCAGAGAGAAATAGAAGGTTTGGAGGAGTGCTGCGGTGGATTGTGAAGCCCAAAAGAAACCCTAGGTAAGGGGCAACAGGCTTGTGTAGAAGAGAGGCAAGAAGCCCTTCACAAACTGAAGGGTATGAGAGGGAAGTAACCCAGGGGAAGGAACCGCTAAGTCAAGTGGTTCACCACAACCCCCAGGGCCCCTGGGTTGGGACCTGGAGTAGAGGGCGGGCCCAGGTCCCTCCCTCTCCACTCCCCTCCTCCAAGGACACTAGTGGAGTGATTAAGAACTGGTTCAGAGGCAAGCAATAGCGCCCTGAACCTACCCCAGAGAAGAGAAAGCGTGAGACCCAGCAGAACAGTACCGGCAGTTTGCCACACGTGGTGTCAGGAGTGGGATCTGCGCGCTGGGGACGTAGTCCAGGGGGAGATATAACCCTCCCACCCTTAAGATGGATGACGTGGTCAAGGCCCTTATACATGCCACCGCAGCCCAGCAGGAGGCTACTAGGGTCCAAGCAACCGCCCAACAAGAGGCGACTAGATTACAGCAAGAGACCAATCAGCTGTTGCTGAGTCAGGCTGCTCAGGACCGAGCCCTGCTGAGAGACCTGGTGAGCCAGATGAAGACCCTTATGGAACAGAATCACCACTGGGAAGGGACCCGGACCATACGGGCTAGCCATTGTTTACAGAAAATGACCCGGGAGGATGATGTGGAAACATACCTCCTGGCTTTTGAGAGAGCAGCCCTGCGGGAGGCCTGGCCCCGAGAACAATGGTCGGGTATCCTTGCCCCATTCCTATGTGGGGAAGCCCAGAAGGTCTATTACGATATGTCTGCAGAAGATGCAGCAAACTATTCCCAGCTAAAGGCAGAGATCCTGGCCAGGTTTGGAGTAACAACGGCACTGCGAGCCCAGAGGTTCCATGAATGGCGATATACGGAGGACAAGACACCCCGATCACAATTGTTTGACTTGATCCACCTGACTCGGAAATGGCTGCGCCCTGAGGCCCATAGCTCTGAGGAGATGATGGAGGTACTAATATTGGACCGGTATATGCGGGGGCTACCACCAGGTCTCAGGACTTGGGATGGTCAGAATGACCCCTCTACCTATGATGAGTTGGTCTCCCTCGTGGAAAGACAACTGGCAGCCCGCGAACTGTTCCAGACCCCAAGCGGGGAGACACGGCAACCCAGGAAGACAACCCCAAACCCAAGGCCCCGGACTGTCGAGAACTCTAGGAAAACTATAACCGGGAGGAACGACAGCGAGGAATGGCTCGAGGCCAGAAAGGGACCTGGGGGTTTGGGAAGAGTGGTGGGGGGCAGGCCAACTAGCCCCAGGCGGAGGGTGATAACCGGAATGAGGGGACGGTGTTATGAATGTGGGGAATTGGGGCATATAGCAGCCCAATGTCCCAACAAGGAGGTGCCTATGCAGTATAATCTGGGGAATTATGGAGAACAATGTGGCCTGATCAACCTGGTAGGGGTTACATTGACCTCACATGGATTTACCAGACCTGTAAAAATGAATGGTATAAAAACCATAGCATTAATAGATTCTGGGAGTGCTGTCACGTTGGTCTCGGGAAAGTTGGTGGGAACAGACCAACTAACTCGGGCCAAAAGCACAGGGGTAACATGCGTACATGGCACCGTGAATTTTTACCCTACAATTCCAGTACGGATTGAAATCCAGGGGAATACCACCAGAGTTTCTGCAGGAGTAGTCCCCAAGCTCCCTTATCCTGTTTTGATTGGGAGAGACTTCCCTGGGTTTGAGAACTTACTGACCCCGATAGAGGCAGGAGAGGGTAGCAACCCCCAGGTTGAGACAGAGGCAACTAAAAATAGCCTCGCCCCAATGTTTGCTGAATTTGCTCCAGAATTATTCTCATCCCCTGGAAAACCCCGCAGGGCTAGGCGAGAACGAAGGGCGGCTAAAAAGTTAGGGACCAGGATTCTGGCAGCTAATCAAAAGACTTCCCTTGTGGGTAGACGAACCCGCCCAGGAGACCAGGAGATGGTTCGGGCCACGAAGGACTCAGAGGAGGTTCCTGGCCCAAGTGGGAGCACCCCAGGGGGAAGAGTTGAAATAGGCCCCCTGGAATTAGGTCAGTTCAGTACTGCACGTGAGACCTTTGGGCAGGACTAGGCCGAAGATCCATTATATGTGAACGTGAGGGAGGAGGTAGTGGAAGTAAATGGAGTGCCTGTAGAAGGAAAAGTCAAAGGCCCAAGGCCATATTACGTGCTCAAACGTGATCTGTTGTACAGAATAGAGCAAATACGAGGGGAAGAAGTAGAGCAACTCCTAGTCCCACGGAAACACATAAGGGCCGTACTAGAGCTAGCTCACAGTCATTTATTTGGGGGACATCTAGGGGTAGACAAGACGCTGGATAGAATCCTAAGAAGGTTTTATTGGCCAGGGATACGAGCAGAAGTCCAGCGTTATTGTGCCTCCTGCCCTGAATGCCAGTTGCATAGCCCCCGACCTCACTTGCGGGCCCCACTAGTACCTTTACCTATTATTGATGTCCCTTTCGAGAGGATAGCTATGGATATAGTGGGCCCACTAGAAAAGTCAGCACGGGGCCACCGAAACGTACTAGTCATCCTTGACTATGCCACGCGATATCCAGAGGCCATCTCTTTAAGAAACCCCACGTCTAAGGCAATAGCTAAAGAACTACTACAGGTTTTCGCCAGAGTGGGCATCCCTAAGGAGATCCTGACAGACCAGGGAACCCCGTTTACGTCAAAACTAATGAAAGACTTATGTGCCCTGCTCCGTATACAAGCCATTCGGACCTCAGTCTACCATCCACAAACAGACGGACTGGTCGAAAGATTTAATCGAACCCTTAAAAGTATGATCCGGAAGGTGGTAGCACAGGATGGAAAAGACTGGGACACTCTTTTACCGTATCTAATGTTCACTATACGGGAAGTTCCCCAGGCGTCCATGGGTTTTTCTCCCTTTGAACTCTTATATGGACGCCACCCACGTGGGATTTTAGATATCTCCAAGGAGGATTGGGAGGAACAACCCAACCCAGGAAAGAATATTATTGAGCATGTGACACAGATGAGAGAGCGGATAACTCGAGTAACCCCGATAGTACGGGAACATTTGGAAAAAGCACAAGAGGCACAGCGGACATACTACAACCGTCGGGCGAAAGTACGAAGATTTCAGCCGGGGGAACGGGTGATGGTGTTAGTGCCGATCACAGAAAGCAAACTCCTAGCCAGCTGGCACGGACCATATGAGATAGTGGAAGCCATTGGGGAAGTGAATTATAAGGTTAGACAACCAGACCGCCGGAAGCCAGAGCAAATCTACCACATCAACTTACTGAAGCCCTGGCATGACAGAGAGACGTGTCTGGTCACTCAAGGAGCTCTACCTCAGGCAGACGGCCCACAGGAGCAGGTAAAGATATCTCCTGACTTAACCCCAGAACAACGGACGGAAGTCATTGAAATGATCCACCGGAACCAGGACGTATTTTGTACCCAACCAGGTAGAACGACACTAGTCCAACATCATATTGTCACCAGCCCCAGAGTAAGGGTAACGATAAGACCCTATCGAATACCGGAAGCTAAAAGGGAAGAAATTAGGATGGAAGTGCGAAAGATGCTGGAACTCGGGGTCATAGAAGAATCCCACAGCCAGTGGTCCAGTCCGATCGTACTAGTCCCCAAGCCTGATGGCACCCTGAGGTTTTGTAACGACTTCCGGAAATTGAATGAAGTATCCCACTTCGACGCCTACCCGATACCACGCATTGACGAGCTGGTTGATCAGTTAGGCAAGGCTAAATACCTAACCACCCTAGATCTGACCAAAGGATATTGGCAAATACCCCTGGCCAAGGATGCCAGGGAAAAGACTGCCTTCTCTACGCCCGATGGCGTGTTCCAATACACTGTCCTCCCTTTCAGACTCCATGGGGCCCCTGCCACATTCCAGAGACTGATGGATAAGTTATTACGACCTCATGCCAACTATGCCGCCGCCTATCTAGACGACATAGTTATACATAGCCCTGATTGGGAGACACACCTAGACAAAGTGGAAGCAGTGCTGGACGCTTTGCGAAAGGCTGGTCTCACCGCTAATCCTCTGAAATGCGTGATAGGACTAGCTGAGGCCAAATACCTCGGGCATGTCGTAGGGAGAGGTGTGGTGAAGCCCCAGTGGAACAAGGTGGAGGCAATACAAGGTTGGCCCCGACCAATCCGCAAAAAGCAGGTCAGAGCATTTTTGGGAATAGTTGGATACTATAGGAGATTCATCCCTCATTTTGCCACAAGAGCGGGGCCATTGACGGATCTGATAAAAGCTCGGGGCCCTGAGATAGTGAAGTGGACGGATGCGGCGGAAGCAGCATTTGCAGATTTACGGACAGCCCTATGCTGCCATCTGGTACTCATGGCCGCAGACTTCGAGAAGGAATTCATCCTGCAGACGGACGCCTCGGAGGTGGGACTCGGTGCCGTCCTTTCCCAGATGGTAGGGGAGGAGGAGCACCCCATCTTGTACCTCAGCCGGAAGCTCCTCCCCAGGGAACAAAAGTATGCTGTTGTTGAAAAGGAATGTCTGGCGATAAAATGGGCTATGGAGACTCTCCGCTACTATCTCCTGGGGCGGCGGTTTACCCTTGTGACTAATCACGCCCCGCTCCAGTGGATGCATAGGAACAAGGAAAGGAACGCCAGAGTGACGAGGTGGTTCCTCTCTCTGCAGCCTTTCCATTTTCGGGTCCAGCATAGGGCTGGAAGCCAACACGGCAACGCTGATGGCCTCTCACGCCGACACTGCCTCTCGTCCCGAGTAGCCCAACCCCTTGGTGTTGAGCAGGGGGGGGGGATATGTGATACAGCATGGCCAGAGGGCAGCATAAGAGTGTTAGCAGGGGGCCTTATTCCCTGCCAAGGGAGGAAGGTTTGCTTTAGATTAACTAGAACAGCTGTGGCCAGTTAGAGCACCTGACTCCAGTTAGAGCACCTGACTCCAGTCATGTGATAAAAACCCCTGCTTCAGTCAGACAGGGTGTGGTAGTTGAAGGAGAAAGGTTGGATTGGAGCAAAGTGCAGGTTGCAGAAGAGAAGAGTTTGACCAGAGAGAAATAGAAGGTTTGGAGGAGTGCTGCGGTGGATTGTGAAGCCCAAAAGAAACCCTAGGTAAGGGGCAACAGGCTTGTGTAGAAGAGAGGCAAGAAGCCCTTCACAAACTGAAGGGTATGAGAGGGAAGTAACCCAGGGGAAGGAACCGCTAAGTCAAGTGGTTCACCACAACCCCCAGGGCCCCTGGGTTGGGACCTGGAGTAGAGGGCGGGCCCAGGTCCCTCCCTCTCCACTCCCCTCCTCCAAGGACACTAGTGGAGTGATTAAGACCTGGTTCAGAGGCAAGCAATAGCGCCCTGAACCTACCCCAGAGAAGAGAAAGCGCGAGACCCAGCAGAACAGTACCGGCAGTTTGCCACATAGCCAATACTCAGCGTGGGAGTATTGACTTCTGGATTCAGCCTCATTGCTCTGGTGACAGCATTGGGCAGGGATCAGCAAATTGGCCAGGGCTCCTGCCCTGCTATGCTGGATGCTTGCCCTGAGAATGGCTGGGGGAGGGGAACCGTCAGGCAGAGACCTGACTGGGATAAGCCAGCAGCTTCACTGCCCTGCGAATGGCTGCAGCTGTGCCAAAAGCCCTGCACTTGGTCAGCCTGGCGCCAGCTCACTGAGGCCTTAGGTGTGCACGCAGGAGATGGGGCTGGGCTGAAATGGGAATAAAGGGGGCTCTCTGCTGCGCACACACGCCAACTCAGGAGTCCACTCCAGCCTGTGCTGCCCATTGGCATGTTACAGGTTGTCACGGAGTGTGGGGGAGTCCGGCCCTGGGCCCCGCAGTGACTTTTGGCCAGCCAGTAAAACAGAAGGTTTATTGGACAACAGGAACACCGGTTACAGCAGAGCTTGCAGGCACAGTCAGGACCCCTCCATCGAGTCCTCCTGGGGGTTCAGGGTGCTTGGATCCTAGCTAGGATACCCTGAATTCTGCCCACACAGACCGAAACTGAAAACTACTTCCCTCCTGCCACTCCCTTCCTTTGTGTTCCTTCCCAGGCCAAGGTGTTGACCTTTTCCCCCCCCTTACCTAGCTCAGGTTACAGCCTCCGGTATCGTCCATCCTCTAAAGTCCTCCCGTGCTCTCCCATTCCCCACACAGACAGCCCCTACTCCATCACACAGGTCTCCCAAGTCCTTGACACAAGCCATGGCAAACAGTAACCAGCAGGAACTGAATCTGGCAGGACGGACCATGAACAGAGCCTTTGAGAATACCCAGCGTCCGTGCTTGGGCCGCCTGGAGGGTTGGTGTATTTGGGGTGGGCAGGGCGCTCTCTGTGACGGGCCCAGAACACTGGTGGGTGCAATAAAAGCTTACTTCTAGGCACTTCCATGGCCCCTTGCTCCGCCCTGCATGGATTCATCCTCCCAGGGAGGTGAGGAGGGTTCCCCTTTGTTTGCACCGCCGCACACAGTAAGTGACTCTCCCAGGGTCATGCAGGGAGTCTGTGGCAAAGTCTGGAGTTGAACCTGGCTCTCCTGAGCTCTCCCGGGGCTGTGCCCACGAGGCCGTGTGTCAGGACAGGAGGGGAGCCTGGCTTGGGGGTTAGTGCAGGACTCAGCACCCTGCTCCCGTCTGGGTCACAGGATCCAGTGCCTGGGAAGTCCTCACCATCTGAAGGCTGCTGAGTGAGCCATGGTCTGGGGACGTGTCCTCCCATTGGCAGGGTCAGCACAGGGATGGAGAATCTTGGCAGAAAAAAAGGCGAGGATGGAACGGGCCGGGGCAAGCCCTTCCACCCCAGGGGCAGCAGCTCGCACACCCCCGCCCTGCTGCACTGCTGCAAAGGTCTTTGGTGGCAAGGGCCAGCCCAGCACCTGTCAGCAGTGAGCAATCGCCTCTCCATCCCCTGGGCTGGGTCTGGGGCAGGGGTTATTGGGGGACTAGGGAGAAGGGTGGGCCTGCCCTGGCGTGAGCCCTCCTGGGGGGGTGGCACTGGCATTTGGGGCTTTGCTTGATTGCTGGAGACGGGAGCCAAAGCCTCTAATGGGTTCAGGAGGTGCTGAGCTGTCTCTGCCTGTTTGGGGGTGGGGACGGTGGCACAAGGACCCCAGTGAACTGGTGAGTGGGCCATTGTCTCTGGCCTGGCTCTGCCATGCAGAGTGGCTGGGCCTGAGCCTGGGGTCCAGCGGGCCAAGCAGGTCTCCCACCCTTGTCGTAGCAGGAAAGATCTCGCTGCCTGGGAGCTTCTCCTGCTGCCCTGTCTCCTCGTGACCACGGCTGCCCATGTCCAGCCCAGGGGCCCCATCCTGCCACTGCCCCCTCAGCTGTGGGGCGAAGCTGTGCCCCAAAGCACATGGGCAAAGGAGACCCCCTCATTGCTTCTGTTGGGCTGGCTCTGGGATAGCACAGGGCTCTGCGGGGCCCCTGGGCCTAGTTAAGGGGATGCCCCGGGGGAAGTTTTTGGGTGTCAGAGTCTGAAGGGGGCAGGGGACAAATGGCCAGTGGTGGCCCAGTCCTGGGGCTCCTGGACACCATTGTAGGCAGTGTTCTCCAAGGCAGCTCTCCTGGTCCCCTGGCTGTTCCAGAGGGGCAGGGGACCCTCCCTCCCATTGCTACTTTTTGGGACGAGGGCCCACTCTTGTTCTGCTAGCGGCTGTGGAACTGGAAATTGGGTCTCCCCAGACAATGACAAATTAGTGAAAGTAGCTTGCGAATCCCCAGCAGACAGAGCTCTGGGGGTATGTCCCAGGCACCAGGGGGATCAGAGATGGGGAGCTTCTGCTCTGGAGGTGTCACAGAGTGTGGAGGAGTCAGGACCCTGCACCACTGTTCCTGGGATTCACCGTGACTCTCAACCAGCCAGTGAAATGGAAGGTTTATTGGACAGTGGGAGTGTTGTCTAAAGCAGAGCTTGTAGGTGCAACCAGGACCCCTCAGCCAAGTCCTTGGCGGGCAGGGAGCTTAGACCCCAGCTTGGGGTTCCCTGCATTCCACCACCCAGCACAAAACTGAAACTAAAACCTCCTCCAGCAGCTCAGTCCCCTCAGCTCCTCCTCTCCTTTGTCCAGAGGGTGTCACTTCTCCCAACCCCCTCTCAGCTCAGGTTACAGCTCAGGGATCTGCCTTCAAGGGAAGCCCCCCATCTCCAATGTATCTGCCCAGCAACATTCCCAGGTCAATCTGCCCTGCTCCCTGGTGCGTCACAGAAGGCCAGCGCCCAAGCCACTGGAGCGTCTCTCTCCTGCCTGCTTGCAAAGTTTGGGGCTGGCATGGGGTGCCGTAAGCCAGCAGCGTCGCTGCACCTGTGCCAAAAGCCCTGCACTTGGCCAGCTTAGCCCCAGCTCACTGGGGCCTTAGGTGTGCACGCAGGAGATGGCACTCATGTTGGCATGGCATGACCCCCCCCCCCCCGCCGCTTTGTGTAATAAGTGCTATGTCCCTTTAACACAACACCCCGGGGAATGTGGTGTCACTGCTCCCCCATCACTCACCCTCCCACACACCCTGTCCTCCAGGCTGCCAGACACAGCTCTGCCTGGCATTTGCCCTGCATTAGGTGCAGCCAGAGAGGGGCCTTCCCCACTGAGCCTGAGCCAGGCTGACTGCTCCTTCCCCACAGGGAGCCCAGGGCAGGCCCCTGAGCAGCGAGAGCTCCCACTAGCCAATGCCTTGTTGCTCCTTGGGGAGGGGGAACAGGGGTGTTCTGAGGGGCAACTGGTTCCAGGACAAGGTGACACCCCCCCAGTCCTCCCCATTCCTGCCTGGCAGCTGGTGTGATGAGTTCACTGGGTCTCAGTCCTGCCTTCGCCAGGGCAGGGGGCCAGAGATGACACTGCCACCAGCGCTTGGTGCAGCCTCTGCCGGGAGGCCAGGGACTGACTAGGACCCGGAGGGTGAGCCCCTTTGCTCTGCCCCTTGTGGGACGCCCCAGGCCATCGGGCTTAGGGCTGTCAGCCTGGCCTCGTGGGGCTGTGAAGCAGAGGGCCTGATCCTGCTGCCATGGGAGTCACTTGGCAAACTCTGCTTGGCATCAGTGGGTGCAGGCCAGGACGGTGAACTGGCAACTTGGCTGCAGAGCAGGGACTGAAGGAGCTGGAATAGGGGGCTGGGGCAGGTAGGGAAGGCCGGGGGGGTTGGTGCCCAGGGATGGAGAAGGAGCTGGGATGGGGAGCTGGGGGGGGAGGGGATTGGCGCTCAGGGACAGAAAAGGAGCTAGGATGAGGGGCTGGGGCGGGGATTGGCACTCAGGGACGGAAAAGGAGCTGGAATGGGGGGCTGGGGCAGGGAGGGAAGGCTGGGGAGGGGAATTGGTGCTCAGGGACAGAGGAGCTGGAATGGGGGGCTGAGGGCAGGGAGGGAAGGCTGAGGGGGGGCTGGTGCTCAGGGACAGAGAAGGAGCTGGGATGAGGGGCTGGGGGCAGGGAGGGAAGGCTGGGGAGGATTGGCGCTCAGGGATGGAGAAGGAGCTGGAATGGGGGGCTGGGACAGGAAGAGAAAGCTGGAGGGGGCTTGGCACTGAGGAACGGAGAAGGAGCTGGGGTGAGGGGCTGGTGCAGGGAGGGAAGGCTGGGGGGGGATTAGTGCTCAGGGATGGAGAAGGAGCTGGAATGGGGGGCTGGGACAGGAAGAGAAGGCTGGAGGGGGCTTGGCACTGAGGGACGGAGAAGGAGCTGGGATGAGGGGCTGGTGCAGGGAGGGAAGGCCGGGGGGGGGGGGGGGTGTGATTGGCACTCAGGGATGGAAGAGGAGCTAGTTTGAGGGGCTGGTGCAGGGAGGGAAGGCTGGGGGTGGGGGGCGATTGGCACTTAGGGATGGAGCTGGGCTGGGTCAGACGGAGCTTCCAGCCCTATAAGCCCCACTGAACAGTGACCAAATCTTGATGGTGTAGCTGGAAAGGCCTGAGCTGGTCGTACCAAGGCTCTGGTGCAGGGCTGTGCCCTCCTGTCCAGCCTCTGGCCCACCCAGCTCAAAGCATCTGCCGCGTGTCCCTTGGGAGCCAGCTCCCCCATTTTCCCTGCCATTCAGAGTCCATGTTCCTCACTCCACGGGCGGCCCCCCCCAGCCGATCCCTCCCCATTGTGGGGGCTGCTCCGGGCCATTCTCCTGCCTCTAACCGGCCCTTCCATGCAGTCACCACACCGTAGACCTCAGCTCTGGGCCCTCTCCCGGGGGTGAGGGTAGCTCTGGGCTGTAGGAGCCCAGTCTGGGTTGGGGATGGATGAGTAGGACTCACACGTGAGTATCGCCTCCTGGTGGCTGGACCTGTGTCCAGGAGCAGGGACCTACCGCTGGGGCTGGGCCAAGACCTCCCCTGGCTCAGTGGGCAAGCGCACTGTTTGGAGCCAGGAAACCTGGTTCTAGTCCCAGTTCCGCAGGGGCGGTGGGGTTTGGGGTAGCGGATCCGTTCTGTGTTGGCGATATTCAGCCTCTGCTCTCTGTCTCTTTGCCAGCTGGTTTAAAATGGCCCTGCTTGTCTCGCCCCTCCTCCTCCTGGGCCTGCTGGCGCTTAGGGCCAATGGCTGCCCTGCCACTTGCCGCTGCTACAGCATGACCGTGGAGTGCGGCTCCCTGGGCCTCAAGGAGATCCCGGCCAGCATCCACCCCTCCACCCAGGTATGGCTGGGCACCCCCAGGTCCACTCAGTTTCATGTTGGTGTCCATCCAGCAGGCACCCGGGGGGAAGGGTCATTATCCCCTTCTACAGAGAGGGAAACTGAGCCATGGGCAGGACCAGCCCAAGGTCAGGGATAGAACCCAGGTGCCCATTATTATTATTATGGTAGCGCTAGGTGCTGGACAGACAGAATTAAAAGTCGCTGCCCAGGTTAAGTACAGGGCAAGAGACAACAGCTGGCTACAAGTGGGAAGAACAAGGATACGATACTGGTTCATGGCAGGAAGTTGTCTCACTACACCCCCGGCCGAAGACAGTCGCTTGTGTTGAATGCGCTAGAGAAGGGGGAGCCCGGGGAGGGATCTAAAGAGAGGGGGCGATGTGGTCAAAGGGGCCAGCTGGGAGAACGGTCTTTGCAGCAGAATGGTGAGGAGTGGGGAAGATTGCATTTGTCAGGGCCAGAGAGAAGGATGGTGCCTGATGAAGAGGTTGAGAGCCGGAGAGAGGTTTGAGTGGGATGGATGGAGGGGAGAGCCTGGATCATAGTGATGTTGTGCATAGCAAGGACTGGTCTACACGTAAAAATTAACTCGACTTAGCTGCAGCCCTTAGGACTGGGGAAAATGTCATGCCCTGAGCACCTAACTCCTGGCGTATACTCCATGGGGGCTGGGTCAGAAGGGGCCATCGGCAGTGACAGCTTCACCCTGTCCACTGGGCGAACCAGGCAGCAGGCTCCTCGCCAGCCTGCAGCCACCGAACGGAGAAAGGAAGGAAAGGCCAGTGCTGTGCTAAGCCTCAGTGCATTCTGGGTAAACCCTGCTAGAATGCCCCCATGTGCACTGGGACCCGACCCCAGAGCAGATGTCCTAGTGACAGAGCTACTGGGGCGTTATCCCTGCCCGAGCTGGTATGGGAGAGCCCTTGGCCAAGGCCTGGCATGGGTGGGAGGGAGAGTCTGTCAGTGCTGGGTTACTCCAGGGGGAGATGCATCTGTTTCTCACCATAGGGCAGGGAGGTTGCGGGGGGCTGGGGAAGGCAGTGCCCCCCTGGGGGGTGGAGCCAGGGTGTTGGTCTCACCCCATGTCCCCTCTGCAGACCGTCTTCCTGCAGGATAACAGCATCACGCAGATCCACCAGCAGGACCTGGCGGCGCTGCGGGGCCTGCAGTACCTCTACATGCAGAACAACACCATCTCAGCGCTGGAGCCGGGTGCCTTCCGCAGCCAGCAGCAGCTGCTGGAGCTGGCCCTCAACGGCAACCGCATCCACCTCCTCAACAGCAGCATCTTCAAGGGCCTGGAGCACCTGCGTGTCCTCTACCTGGCTGGCAACCAGATCACCAAGCTGCTGGACTTCACCTTCTGCGACCTGCAGGTGAGAGGGCGCTGTCTGCGTCCCCTGATGGCAGGGGAGACAGGTGCTCCGCTCCTGGGATGAGGCCAGGGGAGGGAGCCCTGGCTTGCCTGGGCAGCCTGGAGTGGTGCTAACAGCACTGCCAAGGGGGCTGCATGCAGTGCCAGGGCCCCTAGGGTGGGGTCATCTGGAATCCCTGCCCAGCCTGCCCATGCCCACATGCAATGGATGTGCTTGTATCTAGGCGATTGCACTGGGTTTTGTTGGTGCTGCTTGCCGTGCCAAGCGGAGACCCTGCTGCCTGGACTCAGCCTGCGGCTGGCTGCAGGTCCCGCGCCTGTCCAGCCACCGAACACAACAGACAAGGGGCTGGAATGGCCTGAGAAACGTGTGTGAGGCAGGAAGCCTGGATTCCTCCACCCCGTAATGCGGGAATCATGTTCCCCCATCTCCCAGGGGGTGGTACGTGGAAAGAGCTGAGCCTCCAGGGTCCCTGAGAAACTGGGGGGTCTCTTGTGGCTCACAGCGTGAAGGGCAGCGGCTTGTGGCATTCTGGATGTGTGCGTGGGGGGAACGTGTATGAAGAGTCGAGGTGGGAACCGGCAGGCGTACGTCAGCCTCTGTGTACATGGTGGTGTTTGGTGGGGGGACTCGGGGCGTGGATGTGTGCACAGTGACATGTGCCTGCCGGTGGAGGCATGTGTTTGCACATGTGTGTGCATGTCAGGCGTGTCAGGCCATGTCTGCTGGCCGGTGTCAGCGGCCAAGCGAGCAGCCGTTGCAGGTGACTGTCTCTCCCCGTGCTCCGTTGCAGAGGCTGCAGGAGCTGCACCTGCAGGAGAACAGCATCAAGACGCTGGAGGAGCAGGCGCTGGCAGGGCTCTCCTCCCTCGCCCTGCTCGACCTCAGCAAAAACAACCTGCGCACCATCAGCCGTGCCGCCCTGCGCCCCCTCATCAGCCTGCAGGTGCTGAGGCTGACAGGTAACCGCCCAGCCCACCTGTGCCAGGGCTCCTGGCTGCTGCAGCGCCACCTGCAGGTCAGGCAGGGAGCAGGGGGAATCTGCTGGTCTTGTTGCTTGGCAGGAGCAGGGGCTCCCTCTGAAAGTCCAATAATAATCTGTGACCAGGCCCTGACCCTGGCTGGACCCCCCACCCAGCATTCAGGGTGTTGGGGCCCCCGCAGCGATCTGGCCTGGATGCCACGAAGCAGAGCAGGGAGCTGACAGAGAGAGCCAAGGCTCTGGGCCAGGAGTGGGACTGCAGGCTGCTGAAAGTGACCTCTTCCCACCCCCCCACCCCCGGGCACAGCAGATGGGGCCCTGGCTCGGGCAGTGAGGCCTGGGGAATTAGCTGCCATGGGGTTGCCCCCTGTTGTCCAGAGGGGATAGAGGGTGCTGACTGGTCCCCCAGGATACTCTCCCAGCGATGGTGTCATTCAACATCTCTCCACCTGACAGGCGTCTCTGAGAGGCCGCGGATCTAGCAGTTAGCAGCCAGGGCAGGGAGTGGAGAGACCTGGGTTTGATTCGGGGCTCTGCACACGTGCCCTGTGGGACTCTGAGTGTTGCCCCCCCACCCCCCGGCAGTGCAGCGGGGACGATAGCACTGGGTGTGGAGGCTGAGGTGCCAAAGTTCCCTCAGAGCAGGACGTGCTGGAGAGGAGCGAGGCATAACCAGCCTGCCCTTGTGGGAGATTGGTCGCCCCTCCGCACCCCTCACCTGTGCTCAGCCCAGGAGCCCCCCTTCCTGGACCACCCTGAGCTCTCCCTGCAAGGAAACTCCCCCAGCTTCAGCCAGACTTTCCTTCGACTGAATTGCAGTCCATTCCCCTAAGCTATCCATCCCGGCTCCCTGGAGCTGCCAGGACAGCTTCCTTCAGCCCGATGCTCCGTCTGGACCTGCCTCTTCATCAGCCGGCCCCTGCGTTGGCTTGGGGTGGGGGTCAGGTGGCTGGACACCGTCCTGACTGACCCAGCTTCTCTTGACAGAAAACCCCTGGCGATGTGACTGTGCCCTGCACTGGCTCGGCACCTGGATCAAGGAGGAAGGGCAGCGTCTCCTCAGCTCACTGGACAAGAAGATTGTGTGCTCAGAGCCTCCCCGCTTGGCCTACCAGAGCCTGCTGGACGTCTCTGGGAACAGCCTGATCTGCATCCCGCCTGTAGTGCAGGTGGAGCCGCTGGAGGTGACGGCCCGGCTCGGGGACGACCTGCGGGTCTCCTGCCAGGCCTCCGGCTACCCACAGCCTCTGGTGAGCTGGCGGAAGGTGGCCCATGTGCGGGCAGGGCCTGTCACGGCGAGCGCCAAGCCGCTGGGCAGAAGGGCGGAGCTGCGCGAGCGCGGCGGCAGGGAGCGCTTCGACTCGGACACGGGGAGCGGGATGCTCTTCCTCAACAACATCACGGTGGCCCACGCCGGCAAGTACGCGTGCGAGGCCTCCAACCCGGGCGGCACGGCCCGCGTGCTCTTCCACCTCATGGTCAACCTCTCCCAGCAGCAGCTGCCGCTGCTGCCGCCACACACCTACCCGGCCTCTGTGGACGTCAGCCAGGAGCCCCTCTACAACATGGAGAGCATGGACTTCAACGCCCTGAGCGTGGCCACACAGACGGCCATCGCTGTGGGGATCTCACTGCTGGCCCTCGTCGCCCTGCTCCTCATCGTCATGATCTACAGGAAGCACCGCAAGCGGAAAAAGGCCAAGAAGGAGGAGAACATCCTCTATGTCAACGACTACTCGGACGGGCCCACCACCTTCGCCCAGCTGGAGGAGTACCGCGACGAGCGGGGCCATGAGATGTTCGTCATCGACCGCACCAAGCCGCTCTTCGCCACCTACAAGGACCCTGAGGGGCTGGTCGGGGCCTTCCCGGGGCTTCCAGAACCACTGCAGGACCAGGCCACACAGACCCTGGAGGGGGACGAGGAGGGCGAGCGGGAGGCCAGCGAACTGTTTGTCAATCAGGGACTCGTGTTCCAGCCGCAGATCGCCTATGAGATCCATTGCTGAGGCACCGTGGGGAGATGCGGGACGTTAGGGCAGGGCAATGGGACAGAACCCCCCCCGTCCCCACTCCAGTGTGCCTGTGACCCCTGACCATTCTCCTGCATCCCTGTAGCTGGGATAGCCTTTGCCCCGCTGTGATTTAGGGTGAGTAGAGAGGGAGCCGGGTCTGCCCTGGGGGAAGCTGCCTGGGCGTCACCAGCACCGGGCATGGCTGGTTCCCAGGGATGGCGGGGTTAGACAGGCCATCTGCCCAGCCAGATGCCTGCACTGTGGGGTGACCCCCATTTGCTCCCGGACTCCCCTGCATGGCTAGAGACACTGTGAAGCCACCCAGGGCCCCCAAGGCATCGTCGGCCTCGCCAAGGGAGGGAAATGTCTCCTGGAGCTGAAAGAATTGCTGGGAAAGGGGGTGTTTTTTAACGAAAGAAATAAAATTGCGTCACTGTCAGGAGAAATGAAAAGCGCCATATTTGTAGGGCCTACAAAACGCAGCCTGGCTCTGTGGGCACCCACATGCGCTCCAGTCCGTTCAGGCCCAAAGGACAGATGGTTTCCACAGGCGCATGACAGCCAGAGCTGGGGGATGGTGCACCTGGCCCAGCCCTTTCTGTTACCCTCTGCAGGGAGTGGATCCCCATCACTTCCAAGCCACCCGGCCTAGGCAGAGCCTCTTGGCTAATTCTAACCCTGGGGCATCCTCCTGGGCTTAGATCCCCTTCCCTGGGCCACCTGAGCCCTCCCGTGTCCCCCGTTGCTCCCATATACCCCCAAACCCCAGCTCGGCTGGGGGTTCTCCTAGCTTCCTTGTTCTGGCCCAAGGTCAGGGCCCCGGCTGAGCCACCGTGACTGTGCCCTGGGACAAACTGATCTTTGAAAATCAAAGTTCCGAGAGGCCAGAGCCGAGCTGGGCATGAGCCTGAGGTTCAGAACCCTCTCGGGCTGGGTTGAGTCCTTGCCACCGTCTGGCTCCTGGGAGCCCTGCTCATGTGGGCGATGGCTCCTGCCCCTCGATCGCACTGACATTCCTGATCCCCCCAGCCTGCCTCTCCCTCCCCCCCCCCGCGACTGCCCTGTCTAGAAAGCCCCCCCGTGGGTGGGAGACGGTCAAAGCGGGTGGCCTCAGCCTGCAGGGGTGACGGCTCTCGGCAGCTTTCCCTGGGCAGGCCTGCGAGCTGGAGTGGAGAACAACAGGCTGATGATGGTGGTGCTAATATTTCCACAGCCAGTGCCCCCAGGTCATGCTGGGGACCAGACGCGCCCCACCCCGCTGTGGGAGTGCAGGGGGATCTTGGTAAGGAGCAGAGGGCACACAGCATGGGGCAGACAGACAGGGCCATCCCGCAGGGGGGCTGTATGGGTGTCACGGAGTCCCCGGGTGATGCTCTGGAACAGCTCCCCACAAAGCCAGTCAGGACTTTGGGGAGCCTCCTCTCCCTTGCAGCAGACTTGTTCAGGGCAAGAAGCTCACACGGTTTCACCTCCTGGGTCTCTCCTTGGAGCATTCAGCATCCTCTGCCCCTCCGTGCGCTTTCCACAGTGAGTTCACCCAGCGGGATCCTGGGGAAGCCACAGGGTCCTGCACCCCCACTTTGCAGTCAGACGTGACTCCCAGCCAGCCAGTAACACAGAGGTTTATTCGATGACAGGAACAGAGTCTAAAACAGAGCTTGTCGGTATCGTGAACCAGACCCCTCGGCCGGGTCCATTCTGGGGGGCTGTGAGCCAGAGCCCCACATCTGCACTTCACTCCTCGTCCCCAGGCAAGGTCACCTGATCTCTTTGTCTCCAGCACCTTCAGCTGGCACCTTTGCAGAGGAGGGGCCCAGGCCATCAGTTGCTAGGAGACAGAGTGCCAGGCATTTAGGGGCACTGGCCCTTTGCTTTGCCAGATACTTAAGAACTGCCTGGGGGACACTGAGGCACCAACACAGTATTCAGAGAAAACATTAAGAACATTCCTCGTTCATCACAATGGGGCCCCAGGCCTTCCCCCCAGGATCTAGGAGGCAGGAGCTGGGGGGGGCACTTTTGAGGGCCCCACAGGCCCAGAGTGGCCCAGGGGATTAGCAAGGGTCTGGGAACAGCCTGCTCCGCTTCCCTCGCTCTGGCCCCAGCCGTGTAGCTTGGGGGGACAGGGCTTGTGGGAAGGGGTCCCTACCTCCACCAGCAGCAAAGCGGAGGAGCCCAGCCCCAGCCCGCTCCACTCCGCCAGCTCCCAGCCACTTCTCTCCGCTTCGCACTGCCGGGGCGAGCCCGGGGCATCCTTTCCCCAACCCAAGTGACATGGCTAGGGCAAGGGAAGCGGAGCAGGCTGGGGCTGCATCTCTTCACTTCCCGCCACCGGTGAATGCGGGGGGTGAGGGCGTCCTTTCCCCAACCTCCCCAGTGGCGGGAACCGGAGCAACGTGGCTGGGAGCTGGCGGAGTGGAGTGGGCTGGGGCCCGGTTGCGCCACTTCCCGCTGCTGCCGGTGAGTGTGGGGTCACTGGGGGAAGAGGTGGAATGGGGGGGCAGGCTGGGGGTGGAGAAGGGGGGAAGGTAAGAGCTGAGGCGGAGGGAGTTGTCCGGGACCCCACACCCTCCTAGGGACGGCCCTGCCCCTTGCAGTGGGCACAGCCCGTGGGGGCGGGCAGCTGAGGGATAGGACTGGTGCCAGGGCTGGTGCTGCTGCGTGTGCAGCCCTCAGCTGCCTAGGGCACTATGAAATGTGGGGCAATTTGGTGCCCGGAATTGCTTGCTGCCCTACATAGCTGCGTATGCCGCGTATGCCTAAGGATGGCCCTGCAGACAGGCGCTCAGGTGCCGTTTCCAAACAGGTCTCACAAGCAGCTGCCAATGCAAAACCAAAAAGGACCCAATAACCTTGCCAGGGACCATGGCTGGCAGTGCTGGTGGCTGCTCTGTTGCACAAGTGTCAGGCTAGCAGAGCAGCGTGGCCCCCCAGCCCTCGTGCTCTGGATGAGGGTGCCCAGGTGGGAAAGCTCAGATCTGGGGTTTCCCATCTTGGGGCACCATCCTGCAATAGTGCCATTCATGGGCTTGGAGGGCGAGTGACACCTTGCAGGATCAGGCCCTGTGTTTATCTCTGAGCTGGGTGGAAGAAAGGGGCCTTTGAGCCCCACCTGTGTGGGGCCATGCCCCTTTCCGAGGGCAGCAGCCACACACAGCCCAGCCAAGCTTGAGCGACCCAGCTGGGAAATGACCTTGCAGTGGGCTCGCTTCCCCCCCCACCCCGCCACCTGTCCTGACTGTACCAGGAATGTGCCTTTTGGTCCAGGATCTGATGGGGTTTGGCTTGGTGGGAGCAGGCACCAAAAAGGAGATGCCTTGCTGAGTTCTACATGCCCTGGCTGGATCACTGCATGCTTCTGCAGCATCCAGTTAACCTGCGCAACTCCCTGCTGCAGGGTTCTGGTGAGGCAGGTGGCTCAGTGAGACTCTACACCCTGATGCAGATGTTTGTCTATGTACAAAAACCTTCTCCACTGTCCCCGCAGCTGAGATGCAGCTACAATGGGCCCTGAGCCTCATGCTCCAGGCCATAAAGCGAGCCAGGGCCGGGGGGGGGTCAGTGCTCTTCCCACACACCCAGGCAGATTATGGTATAGTAACATGCATCGCAGGGGCATACATCTTCCTTGGAACCCTCTGACAGTGGTACCGACTGTGAGATGATGGGGCGGGGGGGTTTACAGCCCACCCCGCCGAACAACCCTGCTCAGACAAGGGGCCAGGGTGGGGGTGGACATAGGCACGGAGCTGGGCCCAGCTGCACACTCGATGCCCTGCAGCCCTGGCTTCTCACTAGCTCTGCCAGGGGCCTCCCAGGGTACATCCACACAGCAATTAACCGCCGAGGCTGGCCTGCGTCGGCTGCTCTCCCTCCCCGCAGGGGCCCAGAGCCCAGGCTCCAGCCCAGCCCCGCTAGCTACACTGCAGTTTTCTAGCTCCACACCCCGAGCCCCCTGAGCCCAACAGCTGACACGGGCCAGGCATAGGTGTTTCATTGCAGTGTAGCCAGACACACTCCCCCCGCCCCCAGCCACTGAAGCAGCAGCACTGCTCCAGCAAGGGAGACCCAGTGAGTGGTGGGGGTGGGGGGGTGGGGGTGGGAGTGGCTGGAGAGTGAGATAACCAAGCGCCCCCCTCCCCGCCCCCCGGCCCCAAGGCACCAGCTATCCAAGCCTTATGTGTGCGTGTGACATTTACCAGCACAGGACTGGGTTCTGCCTCCAGCTCTGGGAGCGGAGTGGGGTCTAGGAAGTTAGACCTGGGAGTGGGGCGGAGGGGGCTGGACTCCTATGTCCTAGTTCTGGTTCTGGGAGGGAAGTGAGTAGGGTACAGGGGGAGACGGGGTGGAGGAGCTGGAGGGAAATCTGAAGTCCTGGGTTCTTCTGCCACTGATTTCCTGGGACAAGGTGGGTGAGGTAACATGAGGCATCTCTCTCTCACCAGCAGATGATGGGCTATAAAAGATCTCATCTCTCCCACCTCAGCTCTGTAATCTCTTGGGGCCGACATGGCTACAACAACACTGCATCCAACTGATTTCCTGGGTGAGCCGCTCACCCAGCCCAGGGCCTCAGTTTCCCCCTGAGTGAATTGTGCCTGTGGGCTGGCAGCACTAGTCAGCTCCTGGCTTGGGTGAGTGTCTGGCGCACTGGAGGAGCCGGCCAGCAGGTGCCACTGGAGAAGCTGTAATTACTTTGGCTTTATTGCGATTGGCAGGGTATCAAACCCACGCACTGCCCTCTCCCCACCCCACACGGGGCATGTGGGCCTAGTGGCAACGCACTGGCTGGCAGCTCCACGCACTGTCTGACTCTTCCTCCGTCTCACCCCCGCTCAGGACGCCCACCTCGGAGAGGTAGGTCCTGGTCCGGTAGCCCCGGAACGCCGACTGGATCCTGACGGCGGCTGCCTTCTGCTCGCGCAGTGCCCGTCGCGCCTGGCAGCCCCGCCAGAAGGCCTGGATGAGTGTGGCTGCCTGCACCAGCTGCCAGTACTGCTTTCTGGTCTTGAAGACCCGTCTCTCGCCCTTGGGCTGGCTGGGCCAGAAGCTGCTGGAGAGCCAGGCCGCAGCTGTACCCTCTGCAGCCTGCTGGCGCTCAGCGCTTGGGAGGAAGCTGGCAGAGGAGTGGTACCTCATGGCACTCAGGTCAGCTGTGCTGCGGCTGCCCCGCTCCCTGCACTGGGTTGCTGCCCGGGCCACACAGGGGCGACCCTTTTGTCCTTTCTCCCTGCCCTGATGCCACACTTTGGGGGCAGCCCGATTTTCAGCCACCATCTTGCTTGCTGGAGGGGTGCCCGTCGAGTGACGGTGCCCTTTGTAGACCACTCTCTCAGCCCTCTCCGTACGGTAGGCCCCGGCTTGTCGGGCCTGAGCACGGCCATGCCCAGCTCCATAGCAGGCTCGCTCAGCAACAGCACTGCAGCCAGTGCCCTCCCTCCTGGTGCTGGCGTGGCCGGGTGCCGCCTGCCAGGGGGGACCCTGTGTGTGGTAATAATGTTCCTCCGAGCTGGCATCTGACTGGTAGGCCGTGCCCTTCCCCACCCCCTCCAGGACCCAGACCGTCATGTTCCGCCCGCAGTGGGGGCATTTCTTGAGGTCAGGGGGGGGCGTGCCCCCTCTCTGCGCCAGGCCTGGCAGCGTTGGCAGCTTCTCCTTGCCAGCCTTGCACTCCCCTGGCCAGCGAGCAGGGAAGCCAAGTGGCGTCTGGGCCCCCCCGAGTCCCCGTGTCCTGGACGGCAGCCTGGTGGGGGGTGGGGCCTCCTGCCCCCCCATCATGTAGTTGACGAACCCTCGGTACGTCCTGCTGAAGAAGTCCCTCAGGCTGCTGGTGGGGCGGAGCGCGGCCCTGACGTGGGCTAGCTCTTGCCTGGTATGGTAGCCCCTCCAGTGGGCTTGGATGGTGGTGGCGGCTCTGTGGCTCTCTGCTAATGCCTGGCGTGTCTGGTACCCCCTGTAGTGGGCTTGGATGGTGGTGGCTGCCAAGTGCTGGTTGTGGATCTCACACCGCACCCTGTAGCCCCGGTACTGGGCCTGGATCACCACGGCAGCCTGCTCCTCCTCGAGCTCTGGCTCGGCCCAGACATGCCCCCGCCTGGCCGTGTGGCCCTGCCAGGCAGTCGCCTCCACCCTCTGGCTGGCCAGCCGCTCCCTGGCGAGGAAGCCCCTCCAGGCAGCCTGGATGGCGATGGCTGCGTGGTACTGAGCACGCAGCTGCTGCCTGGCCTGGTACCCGCGCCAGGCAGCCTGGATGACCGTGGCCGCTGCATCCAGGAGCATGTCCAACTCGTCCACCAGGATGTCGTCGAAGGAGCTGGCCTGGTGCTTGCTGTGGCGCCGACTGGGGCTGAGTCTGCTTCTGGGCCGCTGCCGCCCCACAGGGTTCATCTCCTCAAAGCTCAGCTGGACACGGCCATGCCAAGGGCGTGGGGCTGAGGGGTGCTGCTCAACGGCCTCCATGCTTGGGGGGGGGGGGGGGCAAAGCCACATGTCAGGCCTGACCCTGCCACTCCCCCCGGGACGGATTTCCCAGTGCCACAGGGCCCTGCTTCACCTCTGCCTCTGCCACGATGCCAGCAGCACCTGGAGAGGAGCAAGGCAGGCAGCTGGCTGGGGACCATGGATACTCCCGCCCCCGCCGGGTTTGTCACTTCCAGTCCCCCATTCGGCTCAGCCCTACAGCGAGAGCCCTGGCTGGTTTGCCCAGCGCCATGGGGCCCCGGGGTGATGCTGCAGGAGACATAAATGATTGTTAAGAGCAGGTGTGAGATGCTCACGTGATATGAGCCCCTCCCTCCGCCCCATGGGCAGCATTGTCAAGGCTGATGCACAAGGTCAGGGAGCGCCATGAGCTCAATGCCATGCTGGGGAACCCCTCCCAGTGTCCTCCCCTTTGTGCCCAGCATGCCTCTGCTCAGCCCCTAGCAGCCTCCTCCCCAGAGAGCACAGGGCTTCACCAGCCCAAGGAGAATGCAGCCACAGCAAGGTGGGGGCTAGCCGGGCCACCCAGTGCCCTGCACAATGGTTCTAGTTCACTGACACCTGAAACGGCGAGGCCTCGAGCAGCGATGGCGGGCAAGGACGTGTCTCCTGCCCCATCCAGCCTCTCCTGGCTCATGCCTGGGTCTCAGCTGGCTGCAGGCAGTGGATGGGGTCTGGGGCAGTTGGCAAAGGTACTGAGAGGGCAGTAGCAGGGGCCAGGGAGTGGTGAGGGCAGGGCTGTTGAGGGAGAGGTGTCTGGTAGATCCCATGCTTGGAGGACAAGGCACAGGCTAGTGGGTAAGATGGCTGAAAGGAAGCGATGTGTTGTTAACCCGTGGAACTCACCACTGCAGGATATTAGCCTGGAAAGTTTTTTTTAAAAGACTCAGACAGAGCAACCTAGACCTGGGGCCACGAGCTGCACGTCCACTCACTAGGACAGTCAGAAGGTGTGATTCCTGGTCACCAAACTGGGCTAATGCAGGTTCCTGCTGCTCCCCATCCCCGCACCCCGGCAGAGCTTAGGGCATAACTCAGGCCAGCAGGGCTTGGTTCTGCTATAGAGCCCCAGTACGCCGCCAGCACCCCCAGACACACGGGGAATGGAGTGTGCAAGGCTGCTGAGCTTGGATTGGTCTGGGTCACTGTCCTGTGCAGCTGAGGTCATTCCTTGCCCTGACTGTGCCTTTGGGCTAAGGGATGCTTTTTCCCAGCACGCTACGCAGGGCCTGTCCTACCTGTCCCCAGGTGAGCATCCCAGCGCTGCTGCTCTCAGGCTCTGTGAAGCTACTTGCTGGGGATCCAAGCCTGGCCGCAGGGCATCACCTGCAACAGATTGACATCTCTGCTGGGGGGCCCACCTGGAGCATTAGAGAACAAAGGGGGAGCCCAAGCCTGGCCATTATTTGGCATTCACATGCCAGAGGGCCTGGTCCTGTCCAGCCCAGGGGTGGGGCATTGAGGGACCGGGGCACTTGCAAAGGCACAACATCGGGGGTGAAACAGAGCTTCACGTTTCATGTAAATGCAGGTTCCAGCCCGGGTGCCAGGGGCTGGGGTGGGGGTGGGGGGGTGCCCAGCCCAGCCTCCCAGGGGCTGCGGGGGGTCATGACCCAGCCCTGCAAAGCCCAGCCAGAATGCCAGGGGCTCGGGTTGGGGGTAATCCATCTGTGGAGGGCCTGATCACGGTGCCAAGCTCTCGGGGCTGCTTCCCTGCTGCCATCCCCTGCCCCATTCCCAGGGCGATCGGTCCTGAAGCCTGGCTGCACCTGCACTGAAGTGGGGATCTGGGATGCCTAGTCCGGCGCCAGCTGAGGGGGCCTCCCAGCTCCCTTGTCTCCTGCCCCCGCATGCCCAGGAAGGCTGATGTCTCACCGTGTGATGTCATAGTGACTCTGTTGCCATGGCCTGTGAGCGAGCAGTCCAGCTGTGGGGGAGGGGTGTGCCCTGGCCCTGCCGTGCCCAGCCAGCACTGCCAGGTGTTTGTGGGGGCACATCTGCACCAGATGCCCCAGTCCAGGGGCAGGCACGGCTTAAAGCCCTGATGAACCCATACTTGGCTGGGAGTGGGGGGCACTTGATGCACAGCTTGGGGGCACGGGGTGCCCAGCCACGTCTCCTGCATTGGAACGTGTGATGTCACATGTGACATTGGCCTAATGATGATGTCATGGCATAGGTCCAGCAGTGCCAGATTTGTGTGTGAGTGCGGGGGGGGGCGACCCATAATCCAGCCCTAGTTTCCCTGATATTTTTCATACAAGGCAATGCCATGCCCCAGCTGCAAGAGGTGCTGTCTGCGGTGGGCGGCACTTGCACTGACCATCAAGCCAGAGGAAGCAGGCAGCTATGGAGGCACCGCGCAGGCTGCACTGGGCTTTGCTGTGCAAACAGGGCTTACAGCTCCCCGAATGCACAGCTCTTACTCCCCGCCCGCTCCCTGCAGCATTAATATAGCACCATACTGCCCAGAGGGGCTGGCTCCTTGGCGACCTCTGCCCATGAGCCTCACACGTTTTCGGCCCCTGCTGGCTGACAAATGGTCTGGAACCAAATCCTCAGACACCCCCAACCTTGGAAACACATCAGACGAACGAGCCGGGGCGCTGTGGGAAATAGTGCTGGTGCCAGCCCATGGGGGAGGTGGGGAAGGCTACACAAAACACATACTAATCATTAATAGTCCTCCCACCTTGAGCTGCTTGGGGCCCTTAGCAAATGCTTAGTCTGCTATTGCCCAGCACCGGCTCTGGGGGAAAGGTGCTGGGCGATGATGCCCCACGGCCGTGTCTATCCGCACGATTCAGAAGCAGCACAGGTGATTAGTTAGGTATCAGTGTGATAGCAGAGGTGACTCAGCCAATCATCACCAGGCCCTGCCGGTTAATTTGCAGTGGAAATGAACAGGGGGCGTGAGGGCGGGGCATCAGGAGGGCATGGTGACTGGCTTGAGGCGCCGGACCCCATGCTCCTCGCCAGCCCATCGCTTTGTCCCCATGGCAGCAGAAAGCAAAGAGAAGCGGGTGTCCTGCCTGCAGGTAGGTCCCTGAGCAGCACTGGCGAGCAGCATGGCAGAGACGGTGACCCCGCAGGGACATATGTCCTGCTGGCCTCCAAACTCCCAGCAGGGAATCTGCTGAGCTCACTGTGATGGGTTGAATCACAGAACCCCCCCTGGAGCTGCCACCTGATGTGCCAAGCCCACCTCTGCCCCTGCCTTCCTGCCCCATCAGTTTAGGACTTCTGTGTCCTGCCTGGTTTCAGCCAGACTCGCTAGCCTGCTGCAAACCCAGCCCCAGGTCCAAACCATGTCCCCTAACAGATGCAGGCTCACCTGAAAGCACCTCACAGAAGCATTCTTGTCTTTAACACTCAAAAGCCCAACTCCCAACGGGGTCTAAACCCAAATAAATCCCTTTTACGCTGTATAAAGCTTATGCAGGGTAAACTCATAATAGTTCACCCTCTATAACACTGATAGCGAGATATGCACAGCTGTTTGCTCCCCCAGGTATTAACACATACTCTGGGTTAATTAATATGTAAAAAGTAATTTTTATTGAATACAGAGAGTAGGATTTAAGTGGTTCCAAGTAGTAACAGACAGAACAAAGTGAATTACCAAGTAAAATAAAATTAAACACGCCAGTCTATCTCTAACACAGTAAGAAACTGAATACAAATAAGATCCTCACCAGTTCCAGAATGCTCCCTGTTACAGACTAATCTCCTTTTAGCCTGGGTCCAGCAACCACTCACACCCCTTGTAGTCACTCTCCTTTGTTCCAGTTTCTTGCAGGTGTCTTTGGCGGTGGAGAGGGTCTCTTTAGCCAACAGAAGACCAAATGGAGGGGTCTCCCCTGGGGTTAAATAGACTTTCTCTTGTGGGTGGAGATGCCCTCCTCTCTCCTATGCAAAGTCCAGCTACAAAATGGAGTATTGGAGTCACCTGGGCAATTCACATGTCCACGCATGACTGAGTTCCTTACCAGCCAAGCCACAGTCCTGGGAAAGCCCAGATGTGGATTGGTGTCTCCAAGCTCATTGTGGGCTTAAGTGTTTCTTGATGGGGCACTTACTGTGAGTAGTCTGCTTTACCACAGCCTACTTAGAGTATGGCTACACTTGTGAGTGTGGTCACAGCTGCACGTACTCCACCTCTTCATCCGGTGTAGCTTGCAGCGCTGGGAGCTGCACTCCCAGCGCTGCGGCTCTGTTTACACTGAGGCTTTACAGTGCTGTATCTTGCAGCGCTCGGGGCGGGGTGGTGGTGTTTTTTTCACACTCCTGAGCAAGAAAGTTGCAGCGCTGTAAAGTGCCAGTGTAGCCATGGCCTTGGAATCAAACAAGTTCACAGCCAATATTTGTAACCTCGAATACAGAAATGATCCATGTGTACAAATAGGATTACTAGATTCAGTAGATCAGAACCTTTACGGAGATATGTTACATGGCATATGTAGCATAAAACACATTCTAGTTATGTGATATATATATATACATACACATACATAAGCATATTTCCATAAAGCCTTATGAGTGGCACCATCACACTCCCCCAGTGTGGCGAGGGGTGATCTGAGAGCTGTCTGCCAGTCTCTGAAGGGTGGCAATCCCAAGGAAGGCCCCTGCAGCTCACACTGAAGGTGCCCTGGCAGGGCGCAGTGTGTGCATGGAGGGGAGCTCCCCCTGCCCGGAGGGACACCCTGGATGTCAGACACCCCCCCCCCCCAGCACCAAATGCACTGCAAGAGAGCGGAAGGCTAAATAGGAGGAATGAGAGAGGTCTCAGCGTGGGAGCTCATATTGGGTTCCAGGAGGCTAAAGGACCCTTCCCCAGCCTATGGGGAGGATCCACTGAGCTCGATTACGGGCGGGGTTGGGGGGGGCTGGAATGGAGGCTGCAACCTGGCGCACTCAAGATAAACATGCACTAGGGTCTCCCTCATGCCACAAAAGGGACAGGCGTGAACGGCCCCAGACACATGCCCGTGCTTTCAGCTCCGTGAAGGAGTTGCCAACCGATCTCCCTGGCGGGCCGCGGGGCCAGTGTGCCATACAGGCTGGCCGACCGGTCAGCGTGGGAGCTGTCAGGCAGGGAAGTTAATGGCAGGAACCAGGCGATAACTGTTTGCGCCCCTCGTAAATCTCCCTGACAGCCAGAACATGGTTTTGCCAGTTCCCCAGGGAGCAGGGCACGAACGGGATGAGCAAAGGGCTGCAGAGAGGCTCTTCATCTCGGCACTCAGCCTGTCAGCCTCCTCTTTCCAGCTCCCATTCTTCCTGAGGGTGCTTTGTGCCATGGCGCTCAGTGCCTCATTACCAAACTGCAGGGGTGGGGTGTCCTCACCTTTCTCATCCCATCCCATGGGACCCAAGAATGCAGGCCCTGAGAGCAGAACTCCTAGGTTCTATCTCCAGGTTTGGGCAGGGCCTGGGAATCAGGACTGTGAGGCTGGCAGACCAGGTGCCTCCTCATGCCAAGGTCCCCAAGTCTCAGCTGAACACTGACAAATACATGGCTGGCACCAGCCTGGCTCACCTGCCTGTTGGGACTGTGCAGATCGGTGTTAGAATGAGAAGAATGTGTTTTGTGTTTAGTCCTTATGGAATGCTTGTGAGTTGCTGCTGGCATTAATCTCAGGCCTGGTTTACCTTACAGGGTTACATCGGCATAAGGCAGCCTACATCGACCTAACTCTGTAAGTATCTACACTGAAACGCCGCTCCCACCAGTGTAACTCGCCCACTACAGCGAGGTAATAACTCCACCTCCGCGAGTGGCGTATCACTTAGGTTGATGTAGTTAGGACGATGCAGTGTCAATGTGTGGTTACCTGCTTTAATTGAGTGTTGCTTACAACTGTTGCTGCCTTTCATAAACCATCCCACAATGCCCTCACTGGCAGTTAAATCAGTGCAAGCGTTCCTGGTGAGGACATGCTGTCACGGAGTGTGGGGGAGTCCGGCCCTGCACCCCTCTTCCTGGGACTCACAGTGACTCTCAGCTAGCCAGTAAAACAGGTTTATTGGACAACAGGAATGCAGGTTACAGCAGAGCTTGGACGCACAACCAGGACCCCTCAATTGAGTCCTTCTGGGGGTTCAGGGTGCTTGGATCCCAGCATAGGATTCCCTGAATTCCAATCACCCAGCCCAAAACCGAAACTGAACTGCTTTTCCTCCAGCCTGCCGATTCCTTTGTCCAGCTTCCCGGGCAAAGGTGCTGACACTCTCCCCCCCACCTGGCTCAGGTTACAGGCTTAAAAATCCTGTCCCTCACCTAAAGTCCTCCCCGGCTCTCCCATCCCCCACACAGACCCTACTGCATCACACATGCACCACCGACACAGGAGCGTAGTGTGGACACATAAAACCGATTCAATTACCAGTGGCTATATGGCGAGGTAACGGGTTGACTTAATTTTGTAGTGTGGACTTTGCCTCACTTATATCCCATATTGTAAGGTTGCACTGTGAGACTCTGTGACAGTAAATCACCAGGCAGGAAAGAGACATTAACTAGCAGGAGGTGCTGAGCTCCAACAGAAAGTGTTATGCCCTGCATTGCCAGCAGATCGAGGGACGTGATCATTCCTCTCTATTCGACATTGATGAGGCCTCATCTGGAGTACTGTGTCCAGTTTTGGGCCCCACACTACAAGAAGGATGTGGAAAA
Organism: Aldabrachelys gigantea; assembly: GCA_026122505.1. NCBI lineage: Eukaryota > Metazoa > Chordata > Testudines > Testudinidae > Aldabrachelys > Aldabrachelys gigantea. The sequence continues at coordinate 296,520,095 of CM047480.1, forward strand.
ATTGGAAAGAGTCTAGCGGAGGGTAACAAAAATGATTAGGGGGCTGGAGCACATGACTTATGAGGAGAGGCTGAGGGAACTGGGATTATTTAGTTTGCAGAAGAGAAGAGTGAGGGAGGATTTGATAGCTGCTTTCAACTACCTGAAAGGGAGTTCCAAAGAGGATGGACCTAGACTGTTCTCAGTGGTGGCAGATGACAGAACAAGGAGTAATGGTCTCAAGTTGCAGTGGGGGAGGTTTAGGTTGGATATTAGGAGAAACTTTTTCACTAGGAGGGTGGTGAAGCACTGGAATGGGTCACCTGGGGAGGTGGTGGAATCTCCTTCCTTAGAGGTTTTTAAGGTCAGGCTTGATAGAGCCCTGGATGGGATGATTTAGTTGGGGTTGGTCCTGCTTTGAGCAGGGGGTTGGACTAGATACCTCCTGAGGTCCCGTCCAACTCTGATATTCTATGAAAGGTCCATTGACACAGATGCACTATTGTGGGTTGATAAAGAAGACAAAAGATTTGTTGTTCTGCTTGCTCCCATGAAGATGAGTCATGAAAGCGGATCCCTCCCATCTGATGAGCTTGCAGCTCAGAGCACATGGCAGGATGGGGATAACGCCCCCCAAACAAAAGGAACTAGGTATCTCTATGCTGCTTGAGGGGGGTGGGGGAAGAGGCAAGGGTTTTCATAGAATCATAGGACTGGAAGGGACTTGAGAGGTCATCTAGTCTAGTTCCCTGCACTCACGGCAGGAATAAGTATTATCTAGATCTAGACCATCCCTGACAGGGGTTTGTCCAACTTGCTCTTAAAAATCCCCAGTGACAGAGATTCCACAACCTCCCTAGGCAGTTTATTCCAGTGCTTAACCACCTTGACAGTTAGGAAGCGTTTCCTAATGTCCACCCTAAACCTCCCTTGCTGCAGTTTAAGCCCATTGCTTCTTGTCCTGTCCTCAGAAGTTATGATCAATTTTTCTCCCTCCTCCTTGTAACAACCTTTTATGTACTTGAAAACTGTTCTCATGTTCCCTCTCAGTCGTCTCTTCTCCAGACTAAACAAACCCAGCTTTTTCAGTCTTCCCTCATAGGTCATATTTTCTAGATTTTTAATCATGTTTGTTGCTCTTCTCTGGACTTTCTCCAATTTGTCCACATCTTTCCTGAAATGTGGCACCCAGAACTGGACACAACACTCCAGTTGAGGCCTAATCAGCAGAGAGCACAGCAGAAGAATTACTCCTCATTTCTTGCTTACAGCACTCCTGCTAATACAGCCCAGAATTATGTTTGCTTTTTTGCAACAGCATTACACTGTTGACTCATATTTAGCTTGTGATCCACTATGACCCCCAGATCCCTTTCGGCAGTACTCCTTCCTAGGTAGTCATTGCCCATTTTCTATGTGTGTGTGTGACGTTCCCCTGGTGTTATCCGGACCAGCGATCTGCTAGGTCACTCCAATCCTTGACTCTGGGAGCCAGCCTTACCCTGCTCTGCTGCAAGAACCCCCACTCCTGGGCTGTTCATGCACACTCCTGGGCTGTTCTGGCATGTAAGCTGCTCCTTGAATTGTGCGACCGAATGACACTAGCCAATATCTCCAGTCCCAGACACAAGCTCAGGAACCTCCATCTTGCAGCGTCCAGTTATGCCTGCTGGACACTGCAAGCTTATATGAGTTCGTCAATTTAACAAAGAAATTGATATGTACCAGGCTTGTTATCCCAAGGGGAGTCTCTGACACACTTCAAACCAAAGGCTCTGCTTCAGGTAGAATAAACAAACAGATGTATTAACTATAAAGATAGATTTTAAGTGATTATAAGTCAAAATATAACAAGTCAGATTTGCTCAAATGAAATAAAAGCAAAACGCATTCTAAGCTGATCTTACCACTTTCAGTGCCCTTACAAACTTAGATGCTTCTCACCACAGGCCGGCTGGTTGCTCCTCAGCCAGAACCTCACCTTTGATCAGTGCTTCAGTCGCTTGGTGTGGTGTCTGTTGACATAGGCACTGACGTCATGGCTGCTCCAGGGCTGGAGCAACACGGGGAAAAATTGGTGGGTATTCTGCACCCCCTGGCAGCTCTCTGCCCCAGCTCACCTCCGTCTCCACTCCACCTCCGCCTCCTTCCCTGAGTGAGCTACTGAGTCCTGCTTCTCCCCACTTCCTCCCAGCGCGTGTGCCATGAAACAGCTGTTTCTCTTCTCTTGGAGAGTTTTTGCCAGGATTTATTTTAAGCCATGATGATACATTTTCAATCTCATAACTAGATACATGAAATTATAACCTATAACAATTACTATAACAACCATGATCAGTGCATCATGAGCAACATGACAAACTTTGCATTGGATACCACACAATCATTTTATAAAGATGAACATAGGGGGTGTAGGGTGGTCCCCCAAGGCACAGAGTGTCATAGTGTGCAACTGATTGCTCCTTCCTAAGTGGAGCACTTTGCATTTGTCCTTACTGAATTTCATCCTATTTACTTCAGACCATTTCTCCAGTTTGTCCAGATCAATTTGAATTTTAATCCTAGCCTCCAAAGCACCTGCAACCCCTCCCAGCTTGGGATCATCCGCAGACTTTATAAGTGTCCTCTCTATGCCATTATCTAAATCTTTGATGAAGATATTGAACAGAACCAGATCCAAAACTGATCCCTGCAGGACCCCACTCATTAGGCCCTTCCAGCATGACTGTGAACCACAGATAACTGCTCTCTGGGAATGGTTTTCTAACCAGTTATGCACCCACCTTATAGCAGCTCCATCTAGGCTGCATTTCCCTACTTTGTTTATGAGAAGGTCGTGCGAGACAGTATCAAAAGCCTCATTAAAGTCAAGAAATACCACATCAACTGCTTTCCCCCATCCACAAGGCATGTTACCCTGTCACACAAAGCTGTCAGGTTGGTTTGACACAATTTGTTCTTGACATACAAGAGATTCACCAGCTGCTCACCCTGGGCTAGCCCTAAAGGACAACAACGCTTGCTTATTATAGAAGCTTCTATTCACTTTTGAAATTCAAGCTTATAGCACATTTGTGTATCTATGGTTACCTGCTTTAACCTTGTAAATAACTCTCTAATTTCCTTTTCTTATTAAATAAATCTTTATACAGATTTGTATAGGATTGGCTACAAGCGTTGTCTTTGGTGTGAGATCTAGGATGCAACTGAGTGGTGCTTTGGGACTGGGAGTAACCTGAATATTGGTGTGATTCTTGGAGACCATCTCCATAATGGAGGTAAGAGACCATCTGTCACAAAGGTAAGGCTCACTAGGGTGGCACAATAGATTGGAGTATCCAACAGGACTGTCTGTGACTCCATGGTAAGGCTGTTAGAGTGCCTGAGGAGTTCACACTTGATAACTGGTTGGTGAAACTGAAGTACAGAATTCACAATCAATTTGGGGTTTGTGTCCTGGTTCCTAACAGCCTGCCCTCAGGTTGGGTCTCAGGCTCTTGAGTCACTGCAGGCAGCATTACAAGGACACCTGGGTTCTACTCCCATTTCTAGACATCAAGGTGGTCTCGTGTTTGGAACCAGGTTTGGAACCAGGTTGCCAGGTGTCCAGTTTTCTACCAGAACACCTGGTCGAAAAGGGACCTTGGCGGCTCTGGTCAGCACTGCTGACTGGGCCATTAAGAGTCCAGTTGGTGCAGGGCTGGCAGGCTCCTTACTTGGCTCTCAGGAAGCAGCTGGCATGTCCCTCCGCTTCTAGGTATAGGGGTGGCCAGTGGAGCTCTGTGCACTGCCCCCACCTGGAGCGCTGGCTCTGCAGCTCCCATTTTCTGTGAACTGCAGCCAATGGGAGCTGTGGGGACAGCACCTGTGGCCAGGGGAAGTGCACAGAGCCAGAAGAACATGTCGCCGCTTCCCAGTAGCCACCTGAGGTAAGCATTGCCCCCCACATCCAAAAGCCCTCCCAGAACCCACACCCCAACCCCTGCCCCAGCCCTGAGCCCCCTCCCGCACCCAAAATCCTTTCTGGAGGCTGCACCCCAACCCCCCTCCCACACCTGAACCCCCGTCCCAGGCCTGAGCCCCCTCCTGCACCCCAACCCCCTGCCTCAGCCCACACCCATAGCCCCTCCCACACCCTGCCCCAGCCCTGAGCCTCCTCCCGCACCCAAACGCCTTCCTGGAGCCTGCACCCCAAACCCCCTCCCACACCAACCCCCCTGCTCCAGCCTTGACCCCCCTCCCGCACCCAAACTCCCTCCCAGAGCCTGTACTCACAAACCCCCTCCTGCACCTCAACCCCCTGTTCCAGGCCTGAGCCCCCTTCCAAACCCCAAACCCCTGCCCCAGCCTGGTGAAAAGGAGCCTTGGCGAGGGAGTGAGGGTGGGGGAAAGTGAGACACACAGGGAGGGGGATGGAGTAAGTGGGGTGGGTGCGAGCGGGGCCTCAGAGAAGGGTGGGAACGGGGGGGCTCAGAGAAGAGGCGGGGTGGGGGCGGAGCCTCAGAGAAGGGATGAGAATGGGGGGCTCAGAGAAGAGGCGGGGGTGGGGGGGGCGGAGCCTCAGAGAAGGGGTGGGAACGGGGGGGCTCAGAGAAGAGGCGGGGTGGGGGGCGGAGCCTCAGAGAAGGGGTGGGAATGGGGGGGGCTCAGAGAAGAGGCAGGGTGGGGGCGGAGCCTCAGAGAAGGGGTGGGAATGGGGGGGCTCAGAGAAGAGGTGGGGTGGGGGCGGAGCCTCAGAGAAGGGGCGGGAATGGTGGGGCTCAGAGAAGAGGCGGGGTGGGGGCGGAGCCTCAGAGAAGGGGTGGGAATGGGGAGGGGGCTCAGAGAAGGGGCGGGGTGGGGGCGGAGCCCCAGAGAAGGGGCGGGGCAGGGTGAGGGTGTTCGGTTTTCTGCAATTAGAAAGTTGGCCAGCCGGGCACTGGGGACCACGGAGCTCAGGGCCCAGCCTGGGGATCTGCCTTGCAGAGTGTGGGGGGGGGACCCACTGACCTGCCCCTCCCCGCACCGGGGAACTTGCTCCCTCCGCTATGAGCGGGCGGGCGATTCCGAAGCCCGCCAGCAGGGGGCGAGGGGCGCGCCAGAGGGACGTTCTGGCCTCGCCTCTCCGCTGCTCCGGCCCCTGTCGCTATTTGATGACGTCAATAGGGAGCGCGTCGCTGTGTGGGCTGGGCACCCGGAAGAGCCCGTAACAATGGGGGAGCGAGAGGAGGTGCCCGGGGAGGGGTAGCTCCGGGGAGAAGGTAGGTGGGCGGAGGGGCTGCTCTGGGGGAGCGGGAGAGGGAGGATGTTCAGGGGGCTGGGGGGAGGGAGGGAGGGGGACGGGCTGCTCTGGGGGAGGGGCAGAGGGAGGATGTTCAGGGGGAGGGGGAGGGGGAGGATGTTCAGGGGGCTGTGGGGGCTGAGGGCAGAAAGCAGCACTGACCGGGGTGGGGTGGGGGTGGAGATGGCAGTCGTGGGAAAGGTGGGGGAGGGGAACGAGGAGCAATCCAGAGAGGAAGGTAACAGGGAGGCCGTGGCCCCCATCCCAGAGCGAAGGAGCCATCTGGCTGCAAGGCACCCGGTGCTGTGAAGGTTGGAGCTGGGGTTTGATGGGGGTGTCTGGTCCATCCTGTGTAACGGGGTGTCATGCTCTTTCAGCAGGTCTCAGCCGGCCACACCTCCCTGTGACGTGCCTAGTTGAGCATCATTGCCACTCACCCTCTGTTGGGTGGGGCCGGGCCTGGCCTGGCCTGTCGTTGGCTGGGCATAATGCCTCGGAAAAGGAAACATTGTCAGCGTGCAGGCCCCCCTCAGCTGGCTGCGGTCACTGCTGCGGGAACCCCAGTCATGGCCAGGGCTGGCTCAGGGTGTCGCGTACAGCTGGGTCGCAGGACTAGGAGCCCAGACTACTTTCCCTTCAGCTTCCTGCCAGTGGACTGTCAGCTCCATGTCTTCTCTTTCCTTTCGGAGGTGGAGAAGTGCACAGCTGCCTTGGTTTGTGAAGCCTGGAGCAAGCTGATCCGCACCCCCAGGCTCTGGAGGGTGGCTGACTTCATGAGACTGGGGGCCTTCCAGTCAGGCATGGATTTGGTGCTGGTTTCTGCCAGAGAATTTGAGAGGTGGAAAGAGTGGGTCCACCAGTATGCCTATCACCTGACCTCTCGCAGTGCTAGCCTGCTAGTCCTCAGGGCCAGCTTTGATTTGGGTGACCAGAAGACCAAATGGGCTGACTTCCTTTCACGCTTCTTGGACAGTGTCCACTGTGGGGAGCTGCAGGAGCTGGAGCTCAACTGGACCTTGACTCACTTGGAACCACCAGACTTCTACCCGCCAGGCACCTGCAGTATGACTCAGGTCAGCCTGACCAAAATGGACCAGATCAGCAACTTCCAGACCCTTCTGGAGAAGTTTATCCGGAGATCCCCAAAGCTCACCAGGATGAAACTGCCCTTTGACTGGTCTGCATATTCAGTTGCCATGCTGACCCAGTTCCAGCAGCTTCACACCTTGGAGCTGAAATACTTCTGGAGCTTCAAAGGGGTTTGCCCAGAGATCATGCAAGATCTCACCAAAGCCCTGCCCAACCTCAAAACTCTCATCCTTCATGTGCTGGTGCCAGTCAAAGACTTGGGCATCTCCTATTCTCTGGAATCCAGATCCCTGGAGTATTTGGATGTGTCCCAGAGCCGTGGCCTGGTGTTCTGTCACCTCGACCTGCCCTCCCTGAGGGTGCTGAGGATCAAGAAGACGGTTCGGGGCATCATCCTGAACCGGAGGACTAGGCTGGCTCTTCAGAGTCGCTGGTCCTGTCTGTATAGCTTGTTACGGAGTGGCACACCCAACCTTCGGGTGTTCAACAACCAGGTGTTGCTGCCACACTGGCGAGAGCAGACATACAAGGAGCTGAATGCCTTGCTGCTGCAATCATGCTACTGTGTTCAGCACTCGGACACGTGGTTACTGTAAAGATTGATGGTGAAGGGACCAGACAAGAGAACCAGGTTCTCCTTTATTTAATGGTGTCACTGGAGGGGATGTAGAGCATGAAGAGACCATGTGTTTGCCTTGGGAGGGACCAGGTGGCCTGTGTGTCTCTGGGCCTAGCATTGTTCAGGTTTCAGGAGAGGCTGCATCTGGGCCCAGTTTGCCAAAATGGGAGGCTGACTGAGGGATGTTTAGAGAGAAGGACATTCTGTTTTTCTCTTCCACCAAGACAGAGTAAATGTTCTGTTCCCCACAGCTGGTCTCAGGTTTTCATTTATAAGTGCACTTTATGGCCCATAAGTGATGGCCTGTGCTCCTTACGTAACAGGAAGGGCTCTGAGTACTGCACACAGTAAAATCACACAGCTGCAGCCAGGCACGGGTGCCCTGGTTGTCTGTATGCACTGATGCAGAAGTGAAGATGGAATTGGTAACCTTTTGAGCTCAGACCTCCACAAACCTCTGCCTGATGCATTCACAGGGTAGTTCCATGCTCTTAGCTGGCCAGTGTTATCAGCTGGTTAGCGCAGGGGAGTTGGGTTTCCTGGGTTCTTTTCCAGTCACTATCATTATTTTTGGAAATGTTACTTAGACTCATTTTCAAAAGCAGCCTCTAATTTTGGGTGCCTGACTCGAGCTATCTTGCAAGTTGCGGGAGCACAGCAGCTCTGAAAATCAGGACCAAGGGGTCTCACGTTAGGAACCTCAGGTTTCCATCTTTAAAATGGGAATAAACCTAACTTACCTCTCTGGGAAGGTGGTGAGGCATTTCGACCCTTGGACTTAGGTGCTGCCAAAATGTAAAGTAGTATTAGAAAGTGGAGGAACATGGATGTTTGCCATTTCCCAGCCAGCAGAAGGCACCCCTTACTTTGTTATGCTGATATATAACCTGACTGATTCTTCAGACCATATCTGTTCTCAGCTGGTTCCTCTGATGCTGGTGGTCAAGTCCTGAGTTGACCCTAATAAAAATTAACAGAGCCCCATCTCTTGTCAGTCTGTTCTAACTCTGCACTGGGGCAGGAGTTCTTACTAATGGTTGAATCTGTTTCCTAGTAGCCTCTTCCTAGCCTGGAGAGAGCATATGTGTAATCCTGGCTTTGTAGTGGTGACGTTTGTGGGCCATGGTGGTCCGTTTCATAGGCTGTGATGAGGGGGCAGATGCAGAGTTATTCCTCTGAGGAGGGCATCTAGATGCATGTGGCGTTCAAACCGCACAAGTGGCTGGGGAAGAGGGAGCTTCGTTGTCAAATGCTGGCAGGGGTGATTCCCATGTGTGGTCTCTGCTGCTCTCTTTCCCTCAGGAGGCTTGAGCCAAAAGCCTCTGGTAGCCTCTGGCTCAACTGACCCAAGTAAGGGTTTGTCTAACACCTAGCATACTGAGGTCTGTGACTAGGGCTCCTAGGCCCTATGGTTAGACAACTAAATAATCAGAGGCCTACCCCACATCTGTTTGTACCTTCAGTTGAATGAGTGGGGTCCTCCTGTGTCTCCTGCCACTTTCTGATGCCTGAAAACTTGCTTTGCTTTTCCTGTCGCTTCCTCTCACAGCCTTTCTCCCTGCCACAAGCCCCAGGAGCTCAGCTTGTCTCTGTGCCAGCAGCGCTTCAATCTCCATCCCCACAGGGGGCCCGTGAGGATAATAGGGAGCACAGCAGCACGTCTCCTTAGCAACACTGGCTGCCAGGAACAGTTACTCCTGTCCTCTGCTCACTGTGCTGGCTTCCCAAAGAACGTTGAATCAAGTTTAAGGTCCTGGCCTCATCGTCCTAGCCTGGACCCAGGGTATCTAAAAGAACCTAAAGCTCCAGGATGCAAATCCTGATTGACAACTCCTCTGGCACCATGGGAATCTCAACAATGAGGATAAAGCTCATTTGTGCAGGAGACAGAGCCTCCTCAGGGATCACTCTGAGGCCATGGAATGAAACTGCCCCCCAGGCACCAAGGACCACCCCAAACCACCCCACTGTCCGCTCTGAGCACATTGCCTTGCCTTCTCTAACATAAACATGTTGCAGTATGTGTGTATCTGTGCAAAACAAAACGCTTCCCTGCATGCAGGGAGAGGATGAGAGTGAATGTATTACAGATGTGTGGTCATGTTGCTTAATGCATTCCGGCAGGCGCTCAGATGCAATGATGAGCGCAGTATAAGAAACTCTGTAGTACAGAATAGATTGGAGCTGTGGGGCTCTGCAGCCTGATGTGATCACAGGGCCATGGGTGCATCAGTAACAGTGGTTTTTGTTCCTCCTGCACACAGCTGTGCTGGCGGGGGGTTGTGGTTTGGTCACGCTGTAGGAGAAGGAGAGGCAGCATTGTACTCCCATAGTGCCTCAGAGCCCAGTTGGGGCCCAGGACCCCATTGTGCTAGTTGCTGTACAGACACAACAGTCGGTCCACGAGAGAGGCAGTTTGGGCTCATGTACTGGAACATGGTAGCCAAATCCTGCTTGCAGTGCCAGCGTGACCTCATCAGTCTGACCATTCCCCGAGGGCGCATGGACATCCTGCCTTCATTCCCCTTGTGCTGGTGCAGGCAGAGGGGCTGCTGAATGCACTGTAGTGTCCTATCTCTTGGGGTACGCTCCTGAAAAAAAAGACAACCTGCCTGAGGAAGGAGAGTGCATAACTTGCGCTTCCTTGAGCTCTGTGGTGACCTGTGTGAACATACAGCTCAGTGTGTGTGGTCGGAAGCAGCCAGGCACTCCAGACATGCTGTGTCTTGAAAGGTAGAGCTCCCCACCATCCCCTTTGAAGGCTGAAGTCCTCTCTTCCTGGACAGCTCCGCTCCGAGCAGTGCAGTGTAAGATCCCCCTTGCCCTGGACAGGGGATCGTCTTTAGGGGCCCGAGAAGAGTCTAGGCACTTTTACATCTTGCACTCTTGAGTGTAGTTGCCAGCGAGGGTTTTGATTGTGATGCCATTTAGAAACTGGACAGAGAAACAACTTCCTTCTCTTAGGCCACTGGACATCAGAAACATACATAGCCCCTAGCTCATCACTGAAGCCATTACCTGATGTGGGTCATGTGAACTGGTCCTCTACAAGTGGAGGCTGTGGGTCTCATTACAAATTCCTTGAATCATCCAGACCCTTCTCAAAGCCCAGTGCTGTGCTGCTGTGAGCATTAGGCCCTGTATCTTGTGATCACAGCACGATGGGATTTTACAAAGCCCCTTTCTCTTTCAGTGCAGGATTAATTCTATGGTGCGTCTGTTCTCTGCTCTTAATGCATTTTTTTAAAATAACCATAAGAACGGCCATATTGGGTCAGACTAAAGGTCCATCTAGCCCAGAATCCTGTCTTCTAACAGTGGTCAATGCCAGGTGCTTCAGATGAAATGAACAGAACAGGGAATCATCAAGTGATCCATTCCCAGTTGCCTATTCCCAGCCTCTGGCAAACAAAATCTTCTGGACTGGAAGGATTTTTTTTAAAATTTCAGATGTGAATTAAGTTTAAAAAAAATCCACTGAGTTGTGGGTTGTTTTTTTTTTTAAGTTTCCCAAAACTTTGAAAGCAATTCTTACCAGATGTAAATCACTTCTTTGAGAATAAAATGAAACATTTCAACCCAGAATGGAATGTTTTCACCAGAAAATTAAGGGCTTGGACGGGAAGTGTTACCATCACTCATAGCATCACAAACATGTGGACTATGTGAGAGTCTTTCTTTTTTAAGCTGGTATCGAGTTAGGTGATTGGAGAGACCAACTAGTCCATCTTCTACATCGGCCTAAGTTGGGATAGATCCCAACGGTATTGCTCTCCCCTGTCCAGTCGAGTTCTAAACAGCTAAATCAATGATCAGATTTTAGGCCTGAAGCTGGCAAGTTGTGTCCATGTTTCCATCCCAAACCTCTTTGGGGTTAGTGGGTTCTCCCTGAACCAAAGGAGCATTTCAATGTTACTTGCTAACCATGGGCTGAATATTTAAAAGTAAAAACGTGTCATTGAAGTGGTTTTGGTTATAAATACTGAATAATGCTCCCTAGTTGCACGCAGACAAGGTTGCATTTGGGTCTTGTCTCAGTCCAGAATAACTCTTGACTTCAGAGGAGATATTTTACATTTCCACCTGTGTAAGTGAAGTCAGAATCTGGCCCACTAATTGCATTCCAAATTAAATGAATAGCTACCTCAACTTTCCAGCAGTCAGAAGAGAAATCCAGTGCTTGTCTTCAGCTGTGCTGTATGCACAATCTGTGTATAGAATTGTGCTGCAGTGAAGCATCTCTGTTATTGATCAGATGTCAAATGGCTCATGTTAACACTTGAGTTATACAGGCTACTGTTTTAATCACCAGCACTCACTGTAGTAGGCTTTGTTGGGAGCCTACATGTTTGTCCCTTATAATCTACAGAAATGGTGAGGACATTAACAAACAGTCCTCTTAGCATTCACGCATTTGCATTTCAGTCTGCACTGCTACCAGTGCTACATTGCTACAGCCTTGAGAACGATGCTGTCTCTTAACTATAAATACACTTAGTGCTTCAACTGTTCTTTCCATCAGAGGAACTCAAAAGCACTTAACAGACATTAACAGTCTAACCTAGGAGCTAGGTCAGTACTGGTCCCTTCCACGCATGGAGGAGCTGAGATGGAGAGAAGTGAAGCAACTTGGCTAAATTCCCCAAGAAACCAGATGTGCTGACTCTCCCTGTGCCTTAACCACAAGGCTGTGCTTCTTAAACAAGGTAGGGGCTTCTCAAACCACAGGAGTGCCTTTCAAATTCCTCTCAGCTGGTTCTTGGCACATCTCTTCCTGGTGACTAGAAATGTAATTAACTTAACCTGCATTGATCATCAATAGGAAACACACCAGGAATTATAATCCTCAGTATCCATAACTGAATTAAAGTTGCTTATGCCCTAAACCTGAAGCATCAATAGATGTTTTGTGGGATTCCCCTCCTAGCAAGCACCTTTTCCACTCATATATTTTTGAGCTGATCGTTTCTTGGGCAGCCTCAGCGCTGACTAACAGATTCTTCTCTCCTACATTGAGGTGGCTAGAAATGAAGGATTACAGGGCTGGCTTGGTCAGGATGCCGGAATCTCTCTTGGAAGTGATTTGACTAGACAGCAAGAATTGCTTCCCAAAACAGTGCATCAGTTACATTCATGTGCCGGAGCAGAATTTAGATACATGCTGTTCAGCTGTTTCTTTCTTCCAGCAATTGCTGGGCGTAGGGCACAGGCTGATGGGTGCACTGTCCATGCGTGCTAAGAAATTATGTATATCCTTGAAGGTATGAACTGCTGCAGCAATGAGGAGTCGCTCCAGCTTTAGAATGCTGTTTTGCACTCCACCTCTGTTCACTTCCAAACCTCATCGCTGCAACCCGAAGTTCTTCAGAGAGCACTGCTAGCAGACTGTATGGCAGGAGAGACCCTTAATGCTGGTGCTCATAGCAGAAATAATTTCCATGCTTACATGCAACAATGGGGCAGCATGAGCTGATGGTCAGAGCATGGGACTAAGAATCTTGGGATCTACTGGCTCTGCCCTTAACTCATTTGGGCAGGTCACTCTAATCTCAGTTTCATCATCTGTAAAATGGACATGGGCGTACCTGTCTCCCAGGGAGTGGGGTGTTTGTAAAGCATGATATAGCTGGGTAGCTAATGGCCTCCAGATCTCTAATGCAGCACTACCCATTCTGGAGGGAGAAAGGTAGGGAAAGGAATTGAAGGGAGGCTTTTTGTGGTTAGCACATGGGAGTGGGAGGCGGGACTCCTGGATTCTATTCCCAGCTCTGCGACTGACTTGCTGAATGACCTTGCATCAGTCACTTTCCCTCTCTGTGCCTCAGTTTCCCCATCTGTACAAAGGAGCAGAGAGGCATAGTTCATTTGTGTTTGGTAAGAACTTGGATGCAGGGGAAAGGGAGCTACACAACAATATAAGGGGAGCAAAATGTTAATTTAAAGGGCTGTTTTGTGGCAGGGTAGGGATCCTGACTCAAATGAAGCACACTATGGAACACCTTGGGCGAACATCTCCATGTTATGGGTGGGCAAATGGTCACACAGAGAGGTGACGTGACTTGCCTGGTGTCACCCAGCAAGTCAGGAATAGATTCCAGATCCTCATGACACTTGGCCCAGTGTTCTCACTATTTGTCCATGCTGCTTGTCCTGGCGTGTCAAGTCACAGTTCCCCTGGCTATGTCTTCTGTGCATCCCATGCTGAGGTAGGCACCATTGCTTTGCCACAGAACTTAAGAGACTGCAAAACAGAATGAGCTCAGGCATTAGTATTTGTTTTCCAAAAGCCCCAAAATGTGCTGAGTGTTCCCCTCCCCCCATAAAAAGAAGGAAGGGGTGTGCAGTCTACACTAAATATAATTCATCCCCCTGCCCCCAGCTGTTGGAATAGGCTTGGGGTTGTCTTCCCCTTCTAAATACCTTAAAAGATGTATTCCACGAGTCTATTGCTAAAAAACAGGACACAAATACTAGTAACAATAACTGGCCTTTACACAACACCTTCTCACTGGGGATCTCAAAGCATGTTACTAAGGTGGATAGTTGTTATTGTTGCTGTTTGACAGAGGAAACTGACACACAGAGAGATAAGGGACCTGCTCAAGGCTACAAAGGGAGTCCTAGGTGGAAATGAACACTGGTCTTCAAATCCTCAGGCTTCTGTTCTAAGCACCATCCAGTGCTGCCTCTGCAGCTGTTTATGCCGGGTCTATAACATTTCTATTGTGGCTGCAGAAATAGTATAAATTGCTAATAGACCCTTTCCTCTGAGCTGGATTGACGTGAGCTGTAGCATAACAAAAAGAGCAATGTTGGCTTTAGCTGAAGCAGGGGCAGAACTGGGCAAGGACTTTGATGCAGAAGGGGCTGTGGAGCCTGGGGAGGGGGTGCGGGTGATATGATCAGAACAGCAGATGAGAAAGCTGGGTGGCAGCAGCATTTCAGATGGGAGCGAGGTGGCTGGTGGAAAGACGAGAGAGAAGGGGGTTGTAATTGTCCAGGCGGGAGATTGACGAGGGGTTTGGCAGTAGGGAATGGACTGGGAGAGACCTGCAGCAGAAGCCTTTCCACTAAACCTGGCTTAGTCAGGTCTCCAGTTCAAATCCTGGCCCTTGCCTTGCTGCATAGAGAGAAGCAGTCATGCAGCCCCACTCCCAGCTTCAACAAAGGGGTAGATGGGTAGTAACGGAGCAGGGCGCTGCCTTCCCTCCTACAGCTGGCCAAGAGGCTTTCTCTGCCAGCATTTCCTGGGCTTGTGTTCGGGGTTACTGGTTTCCTCCCGCGAGCTGTCACTTTGCCAGCCTCCTAGAGTGCACCACTTTGAAGCTCCCTCTAATTTGCAGTAAACACCAGGCACTTAGTGCCCCTTGTTGATTTCAGCAGGTGGCAGGAGATGAACAGACTCCATGTTAATAAGCCTGGAGCTACGCTCAGCAGCAGCCCATTAATCTCTCAATTAGAGGGTGCACATAGCTTTGTGCATAAATTTGTGGCCACGTATATTTAACCTTCACTAATGCAGGCTAAACGGAGTACGTAAATCCTATTATCTCTCGCCTCCGCATCAGTGTCAATGAATGGGGGAGATTCCTAGATGATTATAGTTTATATCGCCGGTTCTCAAACTTTTGCACTGGTGACCCCTTTCACATAGCAAGCCTCAATAGCTGGAAGGGGAGCGCAATGGAAGGAGCTATCATGGCTAAGCTGAGAAGCTAATAGCTTGGTCCTAAAGGAGCTGTCCCTGAGTTGTGGGTATGAGGCAATTCTAATGTTCATGAGGTGCTCTGAGATCACCAGATGGAAGGGATGTTAAATTTCCTGCCTCAGGGTTTAAGCTGATCGCTCACTTTTCGAGACCAGGATGGATTATGCCACATCTGCTACTGGATTCTTACACCTTCCTTTGCAGTATGTGGTGTTGGCCACTGTCAGAGACAGGAGACTGGGCTAGATGGACTTTAGTTCTGATCCAGTCTAGTAACTCCTTGTTCCCAAGCCCAACAGTATTGCAAAATACTTCTATTGCTGGCTGGCACTGCTGCGCCATGGGGGTGGACATGGGTCACAGGGTCAGTGTCCGGCTCACTCATAGTCCATAGTTTTCTTGGTTAAAGCCTGTTAAATGGAATCAGTGACCTTAAGGTCCCCAAAGCAGAGACCTGCTAGCCAACGTGGCTGCCTGACAGAAGAAATCGTGATAATGCTTGTCACTTATTCGACTGTGATGCTCTGGGGCCCTGATGGCAACGGCCCATTTGGGTTTCCTGCCTGTACTCAGCTGGCAAGCAGGGTGAATGAACTGGAGGTCACTGTTATGGCTGGAGGGCACAATTCTTGGAAGACTGTTGCTCAAAAGGGCACACAGGTGGCTGAAGTCCCATGAGAGACTGATGGCCTTTTGGTGACCTCTGGAAAGATCACGGTCATTGATGGGGCATACAACTTTTGTGATAGGGCAGGGCATGAAGGAGTACTGATCCAACCTGCAGAGCAGCTGCTGCTGGCTGTGTCTCACATCTACCTGAAATGCCTCAGCTGGAGGGGATAGGAACAGAAAAGGGAGAAAGCAGGCTGCAGTGGCTTGCCCTGGTAGAGCAAGATCTCTCCGCTGTGCCTGGAAGGAAGCAGATCCCAGGGGCCTGAGAACTAGAGCCAGCCTGGAAGAGAAAAAAGGCAGGTTGAAGTTACAGACTGTCCCTCTACTTGGTGAGTGGGCAGCCTGGCCAGGTCTCCCCTGGAGCTGGGGTGGTGGTGGATGGCCCCAGCTGCAGCCTGTTGGGAGTCCTAGGGTGGGGGAGTGTCACCCCAAAGCAAATGGCTCTCCAGTATCACAGCCTTAACTCCTGGGAATGAGAGGTTCAGGTCCGCAATGCTCCTACCAAGCATCTTGCTTGGCAAGAGAAACTCTGAGATGGGTAAAAACAAGGGGGAGGGGGTGGTGGAATTGACACATTAGCAAGTAGCCAGATAACTCCTGGAAAGTGACTGTTTTCCAGGGCTTTGCAGGGTCAGATGCCAGGTGGATGGTTGGGAGACTTTTCCCCCAGCAAGACTGGGCAGGGAATGCTGACCTGTTCTGCCTCCTGGATTGCTGAGCTCAAGAATGGCCACACTGAGTCAGACCAAAGGTCCATCTAGCCCAGTATCCCATCTTCCAACAGTGGCCAGTGCCCCACAAGGAACGAACAGAACAGGGAATCATCAAGTGATCCATCCCGTTGCCCATTCCCAGCTTCTGGCAAACAGAGCCTAGGGCCACCATCCCCACTCATCCTGGCTAACAGCCATTGATGGACCTATCCTCCATGAATGTATCTAGTTCTTTTCTGAACGCCATTATAATCTTGGCCTTCACATCATTCTCTGGCAAGGAGTTCCACAGGTTGATTGTGCGTTGTGTGAAGAAAAATTTCCTTGTGTTTGTTTTAAACCTGCTGCCTATTAATTTCATTTGGTGACCTCGAGTTCTTGTGTTATGAGAGAGTAACACTTCCATATTTACTTTCTCCACATCAGTTTTATAGTCCTCTATCATATCCCCCCTTAGTTGTCTCTTTTCCCAAGCTGAAAAATCCCAGTCTTATTAATCTCTCCTCATAAGGAAGCTGTTCCATACCCCTAATAATTTTTGTTGCCCCTTTCTGAACCTTTTCCAATTCCAGTATATCTTTTTTGAGATGGGGTGACATCTGCGTGCAGTATTCAAATAGGGCATACCATGGATTTCTACAAAAGCAATATGATATTTTCTGTCTTATCTATCCCTTTCTTAATGATTCCCAACATTGTTTGCTTTTTTGACTGCCTCTGCACATTGAGTGGATATTTTCAGAGAACTATCCACAATGACTCCAAAATCTCTTTCTTGAGTGGTAACAGCTGATTTAGACCCCATCATTTTATATGTATAGTTAGGATTATGTTTTCCACTGTGCATCACTTTGCATTTATCAACACTAAATTTCATCTGCCATTTTGTTGCCCAGTCACCCAGTTTTGAGAGATCCTTTTGTAGCTCATCACAGTCTGCCTGGGACTTGACTATCTTGAGTAGTTTTATATCATCTGCAAATTTTGCCACCTCACTGTTTACCCCTTTTTCCAGATCATTTATGAATATGTTAAATAGGACTCGGCCCAGTACAGACCCCTGGGGGACACCACTGTTTACCTCTCTCCATTCTGAAAACTGACCATTTATTCCTACCCTTTGTTTCCTATCTTTTAACCAGTTACCAATCCATGAGAGGACCTTCCCTCTTATCTCATGACAGTTTCTTTGCTTAAGAGCCTTTGGTGAGGGACCTTGTCAAAGGCTTTCTGAAAATCTAAATACACTATATCCACTGGATCCCCCTTGTCCACATACTTGTTGACCCCCTCAAAGAATTCTAGTAGATTGGTGAGGCATGATTTTCCTTTACAAATACCATGTTGACATTTTCCCAACAAATTATGTTCATCTATGTATCTGAAAATTTGGTTCTTTACTATAGTTTCAACAAGTCTGCCCAGTACTGAGGTCAGGTTTACCAGCCTGTAATTGCCAGGGTCACCTCTGGAGCCCTTTTAAAAAAATTGGTATCACATTAGCTATCCTCCAGTCATGTGGTAGAGAAGCTGATTTAAATGGTAGGTTACAGGCTACAGTTAGTAGTCCTGCAATTTCACATCTGAATTCCTTCAGAACTCTTGGGTGAATACCATCAGATCCTGGAGACTTATTACTGTTTAGTTTATCAATTTGTTCCAAAACCCCCTCTAATGACACCTCAATCTGGGACAGTTCCTCAGATGTCACCTTAAAAAAAAAAAAGCAAGCTCCATAAGCAAACAGGCACTGCTTCCAGATGCAAACGTTGGTCCGGCATCAAGCAGGGGGAAGGCAGGTAGGCCAGTCGGCCCGTCATGCACAGATACGGATATATGGGAATAAACATGCTGGCGTGAATAAATCACTCACTGGAGGGGGGCAGGGGTCTGAGCTGCTGAGGAGATAGATGAGGAGGTGGGTATGGGGGAAATGTTAGATCACTATATGGGTAAAGAGGCACAATCCTCCAGAACAGTGGTTCTCAACCTGTGGGTTGCTTGCAGCCCAATCAGCTCACAGCTGCGGCCTATGTGAGCCATAAAGGTAATATATATAGCGTGCGGATGTGGCCCCATGACACAGAGAACTGCATTATGTGGCCCACAATGGTAAACAGGTTGAGAACCACTGCCCTAGAAGCTCGTGATCCAGCTGATGCTATTTGCCCTTACAAACATGGAAATAGGACAGCCAAGGAAAGCCACATTGATATACTCGTTTCCCCCAGCTGTCACATGAGAACAATGCTATGGCTGTAACTCAAAAGACACGTTAAAAGACTAAAGCAAATAGCGTTTGTAAAGCACGGCAAGATCCTGCGATGGAAGGTGCCAAGGAAGCACAAAG
Source organism: Aldabrachelys gigantea (assembly GCA_026122505.1). NCBI lineage: Eukaryota > Metazoa > Chordata > Testudines > Testudinidae > Aldabrachelys > Aldabrachelys gigantea. The sequence goes on from CM047480.1 coordinate 296,538,485, forward strand.
CATTAGTAGTTGCCCCTCCTCCCCCAGCCAGACTGTACAGGGCATCAAAAAAGGACCACTTATTGTCCAGGAATTAAGTGGTGTTTTTCTAAGGTGGGCTGCAGGCTTCTAGTGGCTGATACAGAACAGGGCCAGGTACATTTCTGTAGGGGTTTCATTAAAATCTCTTGGTGGAATCTAGAGAGGGGGATAGCTCAGACTATAGGAGAAATAAGTCCCAGTGCCAAGAACTACACCCCAGTTGTTACCTACTAGCTAACTACAGTGCAAGAACAGTTCAAGTTAATACATGGATGCTCCGGTTACTCATGGTTTATGCTAGAATGACCACAATGGCTCTCTAGCAAAAGAGGTTTTAGGAGGCCAATGCAAATGCCAAAATAGAAAAGTTTTATTACTCTCTATTCTACAGTAGTAATGTGCTCAGTGTGGACTTCAAGAAACTGGCAGATACTTTAATTCGTATCAGAGGGAGACTGCCTAGTGAAAAGCTGCAAGATCAGTTCCAAGCGTAAGGGAATCTGTCACCTAAATTTTGCTTGAAATGAACTAGCTCTCCCTTGTGTGACAGAAATTGGAGAGGATTAAAAGTACTGAATCTTATACATAATGGAAACACTGTCTGATCGATTGGAATGTATTTCTGAACCAATTTATCATTCCAGGTTAGATCATTTAAAATACATTAATTTAAAGGCTGGACTAAGGATTTAATGCATTTTGTCTTTCCTTGTAATCATTCAGGAGAATGAACCGGCACTGGATGTTGCTCTGTAGATTATTCTGAGATTAGATAGATGCCTTTTATCATTAATAATGTTGAACTGCGTGCACTGGTTTTGTGTATCACTGTGGCAGACATCCCTGAACTGCTTGCTCAAGATTAGTCAACTAGCATATAACTTTCTAAACCCAATGTGCAGCCTTCTTTACAGCCTGGCAAGAGCGAGGGGATGACATGGCCACGTCTAGGCCCAAATGCATTGGAAATGGCTAAGCATTGCTCAGGCTAGTGCCCTAAGAATCTCAGCTAATTTACATGATCAGTAATTTCACGTTATCCTCAATTCTAGGCCCTGAGAAGTGACTTGGAGGTTTTGGACCATACTAATCCACAGCACAGAGAATTAGAAAAACCATTCTGGCATTTAATGAGTTTGGTTGAACTGGATAAGAAAGAGGATCTCTGTCCAACTTCACCCCTGTAACTCTCCAAGACAATAGCGAGCAACAACACTTTTAACCACTGAGACACAAGTTAGAAACTATTACATCATCTGAAGATACTCACTGGCTGTGTCCCAAAAAAGTGAGACAACTTTTGTTGGCAGCATCTGCCTTATGGAAGCTAACCCCTTTAGGGGAGTCATGTCAAGCACGGAGCATTAATATCAATACAGCTTTGCTCTGGACAGCAAACTTTCCCTTTGCTGTGGATTAACAAGTCCAAAGAAATTGCTCTTCAGACTGTTCTCCACTGCAATCCAGTCTGGTCTCATAATCATGACTGTAACTTACAGGCACAGCCCCCAAACATCCTCTGGAAAGTCTGGATTGGGAGAGTGTCCCATAGGGCACCATGGAGCAGGGTATGCTTTGCTGTTTGGTTTTGAATGGATACAGCATGTTGCTGTTTGAATGTTTGGCCCCTTGGACTAAGACTTGAAATAGCAGATTGCCTGGTTTCTCTGGCAATGATTTGCAGATGTGAGGAAACTCGACCCACTGTTTGACATGCAAAGGGCTAGTTCCCTCCTACCATTTCAATGGTTGGAGAATTGGCTAGTGCAGACTTCACTTGCAGCTGAAAACGTGGCAATTCCTTTTCCAAGGACACACAAAACCAAGATCCTGCTGTGTTCTCACAGTGCTTTCTCCAAGCGTGGAAACACCAGTGTACTGATCAAATTCCACCTCCTGCAATTATTTTCTGCCACCCTGAATCCCCTCCTCTGATTTAAACAGACACAGCGTTCTTTGCTTATGTCCTAACAGGTTGCTGCACTGCTGAATGGCTGGTGTTTCACCCCAGAGGTGGCTGCATGTCATCAACAGATGAAAATTGCTTGTATGTAGTTGGTAAAACACCATTAGATCCTTCTAACTGTGAGGGTACTGTACAAATGCAAGATCATTTCCAAAAATAAACACTGGTTGAACCATCAGTAGCCACCACTGCACTCAGCTAGAGTGAGAGGCTCATAGTAGTCCATGATGGGAAGGGAATGAAAAAGATTTAATCACTGTAGTGGGGTCTAGTAAAATTGATGTGCACAGCCGTAAAACAGAGTGCCTGCTCCATACATCTGAAATAGACAGGATGAAAAGACAGACCAGAGAGGACAGGGCAGATTGCTAGGCAAGAGAGTGAGCTTAATCTCTTAAGAGCAGGCGTGAGGACAGGCATAGAGGGGGCTGCAGAGATGATGAGTGATGGAGCTGCCCAAAGATGTCAGATGTGAGGGGAGTCAATAATGGAGGCTGTTCTAGACTTGTGGGCAGCATAAAAGCGTGGGGAGAAGCAAGCAGGAGGAGACGAAAGAGGGAGGGGTGGGCAAGGCCAAGGGTGGGAGGAGGAGGAGATGGGAGCTGACATACAGAGAGGAAGACACACTTAGGATACACCTGCACCGGAGCTGGGAGCACGCGTCCCATCTCAGGTGAATAGACAGGACTAGTAGCATTCCCTCAAAGGTGACTTCCCCCGCTCTAAAGAGCTCCTGGGGCTGAGGGCACACAGGAGGCCCACTGCTAGGGGAGTTAGGGAAGAGGGAGCCAGACTGTAACCCACTGACTTCAAACACTAATCTCTTCTCACTTCATTCGTCCCAGACAGGGTAACACCTGGACTACTGCGTCGTTTTGGGCGCCACACTTCAGGAAAGATGGGGATAATGGGAAGCGCATCCGGAGGGGACCAACAAAAATGATCTAAGGTTTAGAAAACCTGAAGTATAAAGAAAGGTTAAAAAACTGGGCATGTTTAGTCTTGGGGAAAGCAGCATGACGGGGGCCCTGATACCAGTCTTCAGATATGTTAAGGGTGGTTATAAAAAGGAGGGGATCAAGTGTTCTCCCTGTCCACTGTAGGCCCATTACTTGTCCTACCTTATCTGCAGCAAGCTCTAGAACAGGCTTCCAAGGGAGGTTGTTAGAATCCCCATCCCTGGAAGATTTTAAACACAGGCTGGATAAACACCTGTCAGGGATGGTCTAGGTTTACTTGGTCCTGCCACAGCGCAGGGGGCTGGACTTGGTTTCCCAAGGTCGCTTCCAGCCCGACATTTCTGTGATTCTAATGGCCAGAGCTCTTACTGAAACCAGGGCTTTGCGCTCACACTGTGTTGTTGCTAGCGGCTCCTGCAGCCATGTCATCACTGTCAATGCGACATTGTGCTTGTTTTCCATGTCACTAGCACAGGGGGAGGTGGCAGAAAGAGATGGGCTCCAAGACACAGTCTTGATTCAAACAAGTGTGTCCAGCAGCAGCAGAGCGACCTCTGCCAAAGGGCAGCTAGTTAACTAGCTGTTCCAGTGAGGAAGTCCCCAGGTCATAAGACACTTTATCTTGTAGCGTGCCTTTCATCTGAAGCAGTGGTCCCGAAGCTTTTCTAGGTGGCGGGCACCAGACGACAAGCCACCAAGGATCATGGCCGGTGGACAAGCATCTGCCAAAATGCCGCCAAGAAGTGGCAACGTCAAGAGGTGTCGCCGCCGAAAATCAGTGGCATTTTGGGGGCGATACCTCTTGGTGACGCCGCTTTTCAGGGGCATTTTGGGTAGGGTTTGTACAAAGCATATTTTTTAAATGGATCTTGAACGCTCAAGGATCTAGCAGAGTTGTTTGAGGATAGGGTTGATAAACAGAGGATATATGCAGATGTGAGTGGATTTTGGAGAGGGGCTGTATTCACTGGCTAAAGTAATAGAAGAATTTAAGCAGAGGGGCTGCCCAGGTAACACTGACATGGGTAATGTGCTGAAGGAATGAGTTACTAGCTTTCAAAGTCCCTTAGCTCAGCAGTCTCACAAAATTAACCCCCCATTGGGCATGATTATTCCCTCAAAGTGGCCAGAATAAAGAAGTTTATCTAAGCAAATATGCAGCCACAGAGGATGTGGGAAGGAGAGGAGAGTTCAGATTCTGATGCCAAAGCTCCAGACAGCAAACACAAACCACAAGTGGGGAAATGGAGCTGGATGGGAGCGAGGTCCTTTTGCCCAAGAGAAACAGGTGGGGCTTGAAGACTTTAAGCTGATGGGAGTTAAAATGAGGTCAGAAGTTTAACTGGTCAAGAGAGGATTGGTGAAGGTGTCAAGTTATGTGCAGTAGAATATAATCAGCCTGAGTTAAAGCTAGAAGCGAGTGATAAGATGACTATGCAGGTAGACAAGGCAGAAGGCCATGAAAGTAATCTTGTGGGATTTTACCAGGGAAGAAAGAAGCCACTTCCAGTCATAAGTTAGACAGGTAGCAACAAACCCACCCCAGAAGGGAACTGGATAGTCACACAGCTTGGGCGTGGAATGGTATGCAGAAGCCGAGAGCATATGGTAGATGGAAGAGATCAATTACGTCCCTCTCAGCTAATGAAGGATCATTCCCTATTGGATGTTTGGAGGCTAGGGACATCATTCCTTACCCATCCTGGCTTACCACATGCCCATGGCTGGTAAGTATACCAGGGAGCATGAATCATCTTCTGCAGGATCTAACCTCTCATTTAAAAAAAAAAAGTTTCTAGTTGTGAAGAAGCTCTCTGCGTACAAGGGGAGTGTACAGAGTCAGTCTGCATACCACTCCGATGCCTCTGCTGTTACTCAGATCTTCCACGCACCTGCAGCAGAGTGAAAACCGACAGAGGTGTTGTCAGTCTCACCACTACTATACTCTGCAAGCAGCTGTGAAATGGATAAGAACTCAGCCAATTTTATTTTGTTACATCTTAGGAAAGCTCCATGCAACAGCAGAGATGGAGGAAATATTCAGTTCACAGGACTCCAAAGTGAAGGCTGGGGGAAGGATAGAGTAGCACAAGACACCCCACTTGCAGCAGCCATAAAGCCAAGCAGGAGTATAGTAGAACTGTCCCTAAATATAGGCTCCCCACCTTTCACATCTGTGTGGCTAGTGGGTTTAGTGCTTTGGCTACTACATGACTGGTAACATTTCTAAGCCCTACGCACACGTGTGAGAATGATGGGATACATTAGAAGAGAAGTGGAAAGAGGGGTTTTCAGAGGAGATAATCCATGCAGAGAAAGAGTAGACTGCCCAGAAGCTAGGAATGGACAGGTGTTTTTAGAAGGGGCCTTCTAACTGTTGGGTTGCTGCATTTGTACTGTGACTAGTACACTTTGCTAAGAATTCTGCAGGGTTACACTATAAAGTCATGTAAGGGGCATGTAAGAACCTACATAAGGTAATGGCACTATCTGGGATAAACCATGGCAGCTTTAATCTCAGCTTTACTGAACGGAGGTGCAGAAGGAGAGAGAAAACTTCCATTTGAATTCATGCTCTAAACAGATGCTGTTAAAAATGTGTATAAAAGTGTTGTTGCTGCATCCACTGAACCGCTCAACTTTGAAGGGGCATTAAAAATGAAAAGCCTGATCAGTTTGTTTTCTCCTTCGTTTTGCATTCCTGGTGAGCTACAAATTAAAATAATCTAAGGTATTGTGCCTGCATAAGTTCGTGGTCCAGACGGCGTCGGTCCTGCTTGCAGTCAGCAGCATCTGTTGCAGCTCAGCGCTCACCCTGGAAAACTTCTCTTCATCCACAGAACCATTCAAGAGGTTAGAGGAGGTGGGGGGCCATGGCAGGGTCTCACTGTAACAGTCCACAGGGTAGGGGTAAATGACGAGCTGCAAGTACAACAGGCCCATGGTCCTCTGCAGCAAGTTCTTCAGCCCCCGCGTAGAGAGGGGGTTGCCAAACACCCCCAAGTAGCGAAGCTGAGAGCAGCGGCACAGGGCGGGGAAAAGTGATTCCAGATGGATATCCATCAGGCGGCACTCCATGATGTCCAGGTGGAGAAGGGATGAAGAAGCCTCTTCTAGGAGACGCTGGAAGGGCTGGAGAAGCGAGTCAGACAAGTTGTTGCCGCTGAGGTCCAGCTTCTTCAGGGTGGGGGTGTGAAGGCTTTGTGAAAGGTAGGCGAGGTCATTGGGGAGCAGGTAGCAGAAGGCCAGCTCCAGGCTTTCCAAGGGACCCTGCAAATTGCTGGTGGGAAGAAAGATTGTAAGCATAAGTTCCTTTTTAGATAACTACTGTCGCTCGCAGAGGACAGAAATCAAAATGGTTGGAAAAGGCCACACTACCAAGTAGCTCAGGGCCAAATCAAGGCCAACATTAGAGCTGCAGATTTGTATGGTGACGACCATCCCTAATGCTAGTTATAAAATCTGGATGCTTGGAGAATTGCATGACAGGACCTGCAGTGCACTGGCCAAACTTTCACATTAAAGGAGGCTGCAGAATACAGATCCCAACATGCAAAGAAACTTCTCTGATCAAGATGGAGCATTGCATGATGGGACCTGTAGTCTCCATGGGTCACAAAAGAAGAGCTGCAACCTGCTCTATTACACAGAGTCACTCACACTCCTGTCAATTTGCCAGTGCAGCCCTCAGCTGGGCCCCCTCGGCCCTACAAACAGCTTACCCCAGCAGCTGCCTTAACTTCCCGGAAAGCCTGGAGGAGCCCAAATTCAGCTCCTTGAGACAGGACAATCTACTGAGCTGGGTGGCAAAGTAGTGGAGGCTTCCTTCCATCCCCGCTGAGAGCCGCCTCACATCAATGTTGCTGTAGGGCAGCTTCAGGCTGACCAGGTTGGTGAATTTTGCCATGTGCGGGAGAATCACCCTCAGGCCAGACAGTCCCAGGTTATTGAATCTCAGATCCACCTGCCGAACACCTGTGGGATCCAGGAACTCCAGGAGCCCCACGGTACTTGCAATGGGCAGCTCCTCAGCCCGGAAGTCCCGGCACTTCAGCCGCAGCATGCTGTTAGTGTTGTTCTGCAAGGCATCTTTAAGGACTCCGTAAGAGGTGCTGTTCACAAAGAGATCCACGTGGACTTCCACAGAAACGGGCCGTGGCAGCGGCAGAGCCACCGAGCTGCTGTAGGGGCCTTTCCTCCGCTTCGAGGTGCGCTTGGTGCACTTGCTCTGGTGCTTGGAAACGTCAATGCACGCTTTCGCCAGGGTCACCGTCCTGGACCATAGGCTCATGCTTTCTGGGCCCTGGTCTATTCCATCGTCCTGAAGCCCCGTCATGTCTAGAACCTGCAGGCGCTGCCTCTTGCTGGGGAAAACAAGAAAAAAGGAGCAAAATAACGAGAGACTGAAAAGACCTATTGGGTCACCTACTTCATTCACCCAGCTACTGCGGGATCGTTCCCCACACAGGGCCATGTAGTCACTCTCCCAGTGGCTTGGGAACCAGAACCCAGTGGGGGGAGGGAGAGGCGTTAGTATCAATTACTGGCTTGAAAAGACTTGCTCTCGCTCCAGGACTGGGGCTCATCTCCCTTCTTGTGGCAGCTGTAAAGACTGAACCACTTGTGTTGCTCAGATAATGTGACATGCAGCCTAAGGATTAGCTCTTTGGTTTACCAGTTCCAGATGCATGGCCTACGGCTCTGCCTAGCTTTAGTCTTTTGGTCACTTGTTCATTCTAGAACAGAGGAATCACATGATCTTACTGCAACCCTCAGCCTTCCCCACCCCATCTCCCACCACTGTCTCCAAAATAAGAATGACACTATTCAGTGCCGATAAGATTTAGAGCATCTCAGGCGTAGATCTCAAAGTTTTCTGAAGGAGGCTAAGTATCACTGCCCCTGTTCCACAGAGCAGGAAAGCCTGTGGTCACAAAGCAGGGACTAGAATCTAGGTCTTCTGATTTCCGTTCCAACCCCTATCCAGTGAACCTCACTGCCTTCCCTGGCAGGGACTTTGTTTTACAGAAAAAATAAAAAGCATCTTACACTTTGGGGCACTGCATAATGATTAAGACAGGCTGACATTTAAGACCGTTCCCTCCATTTCCAACAGGAAGAGAGCAATACTCATGGATGGATAAAACCAGTGGCCAACCAGCAGGAATTACTGCATTGTGTCCCACCGCCCAAAGCTGCTTATGGCCTGTCACTTGACAAATGGAAGTTGTTTAATGCTGCAGACAGGCTAGTAGTGCCACACTGCAGAGAAACCACATGCATAACGGCCAAAGAGCTTGCTTTCAAAGTGCAGTCTGCAGCACAATCACATGCAAGGAGCCAGAGGAGGCATTTACCAAGCAGCTGCTACCTGAGAGTCATCCCATTCTGCTGCAATTTGAGGAAACTGAAATTGGAGGCCCCGTTTAACATGGTAAAATACCTGCAACATTTGGTCCACCCAGATTGAAGTCAGCACCCAGCACCTCAGATCAGCAGCTCCTCCTCCAGAGGGACACAGAGCGCAATTTCAATTTGAACTACACGCCCAAATATGGAAACCACCATATTTTCTTGTTACACAACCAAGAACAAAAGCAAAGCTTGTCTTAGCCCTACTGGATCATCCGTGCAGGCTGTACTAAAGAGCCAGAGGCCCAGGTCAATAACATTTAACATGTTAATGCAGCGTTTCCTTAACTGGGGGTCTCGACCCAAAAGGGGGTCAGAGGGCTATTATCAGGGTGTCACGAGATCTCAACAAATATTGTGATAACCTTTAGATCCTTTGCTAAGGTTATCATATTTCAAGTTCCCAAATAAAGGAGACTGCCAGGTGAGGGGTACAACAGTTGCCGCTCTCCAGCTGCCCAGCTCTGAAGGCAGCACAGAAGTAAGGGTGGCAATACCAAATCACGGACATTTGTTCATATTTCAAAAATGAAAACTGAACGTGGAGGATGATTTAAGGGTCTGCCTCAGTTCCCTGCAGCTGCGATTGAAAAATAAAATGCGCGCTTCAAAACAGCAGCACCCCTCGCAGGAAGTGTCCAGATACTTGTTTGTATATAGTTGCGTATAAAGCCACAATCCTTGGACAATGTTATAATTTTTGCTACAATCACTGAAAGAGGCTTCCAGCTCCCCAAGCTGTATCCTGTTGTCTATTTTTTTACTCAGAAAACGTGTTTTTTAAATATCCATGTATTTATTCCTGAAAACGGTTGCTTTACACTTTTTGAGAGGCTTCAGTGCCTTTGGCTGTGGGGATAATGATTCCATACTTCATTTAGTGCTCCTGAGGATGTACAGTATTTTTGTCATCACTTTTGGGGCAGTGGGGTCATCACAGCCTCAAACAGTTTCAAAGTGTGGCCCAGCAAAAAAAGTTTGAGAACCCCAGTGTTAGTGCGTTACTGTAAGTCTCCTTCCCCACCACCTCCCAGTATAGTTTAGTCTCATCAGCACGTGACCTTTGTGGTAGGTAATGAGCTATGCGCTGACAGGTACCTTTGGCTGGGAAGTTGGTCTTCGAGAGCCTCATTCAGGTAGGCCACCACTCCCAGGATGATAGTCTGCACACATAGCTTGTTGGGCTTTTCCTGGAGCAGAGCACGGTCACAGTGCTGACACTTCCGCAAAAGCTTCTGGAAACTAAGTACTGGGAAAGGCCATGTCTGCACCAGATCTTGCAGCACAAGAGTCCTCTTGTCCATGAAAGCTGCCTTGAACAAGACTGGATACAACTCCTTTGGGATGAACTCCAAGGCACCGCGCACCGTGGAGTGGTGGGAAACCACCTTCTGTGCACAGAGGAACACGAGGGAGTGCATGGCTGCAGGGAGGCAGCAAGCCAGAGCCCCAGTTTCACAGAATCACTGAAAGAGAAGAGAAAGACCTAATGATATATCTGCCTCCAGGACACACTGCAACATTCCTGATGAGATCTCTGACTTTCACTAGGAATTAACCAGTTTTTGCATTGTTCCCTGCAGCTGCTGATGAGTGGGCAGGAGAGATATATCCCATCCTCATCTCACCTGTTCTGCTGCTTCTGCTCTCTGAGAGCCAGCCACACAGCGAAAGAACAGAACTGGGAACCCAGTGCAAGGGTAGAAGGCCAGCATAGCTGCCTGCCCGGCAATTTCAGCTAGGAAAGATCCCATCTGCCTCTGGTGCTCCACCGACATTCTTACAACAGGAGCGGGCTAGAAATCAGAGGGGGACCCCCAGAACTGCAGAAATTTAACCCTGTGGTTCCAATTTGCTAAACTGCTTACAAGCCCCCAGAGCACTGTTGGTCCTTGATTGTACAAGGCCAGCCAGGGTGCAGGTACTCTCTGACCAACTCACAGCTCTTCTTCCCTTGCCCAGGTCTCCTCCCTCCCTACACCACACTGACCACCAAGTTCCTCCCCTTTCACGATGCCACGTCTCTCTACTGTTTCTTCGACCTCTAGCAGGTCATCTGCAGCCCACTGCTGACCTTGAAGAGCATGGGGCTACTGAGTCTATGGTCATGAACTAAAATGGTTATTTCCCCAATATAGCAGGCAGGGGGCAGCATCCTTCAGAGCTCTGGATCTAAAGATCTATTCATCTTCAGACTCAGCCCCTTTTGCACACCCTGATGGGAATGGCCTTGCCTAGCAAATATCTGATTATCACAACTGTTATCACAACAGCTCTTATATTAAATTTCACCAGAAAGCTCAGAACCAAAATGCCCTCACTTAACATAAATGGAATCAGAAACTGTGGCGCAATCCCATGGCTTTCAGTAGCCATTAGATCTTGAGCCAACACACAACAGTCACTGTTCCCAGAGATAGTGCAGCTGGGCAGGGCAGTAAGGCTCAGTCCAACAGACCCAACACCTTAGCTGGCTCTGCTAGGAGTCCCCTGGAGAAAGATTAAGAATTGTGCATTCATAGATTGTCTCTCCTAGGACTCCTTGGTCTTCAGTCAAACTCATCTTAGCTGTCAAGATGGGAAGCATTGTGTACGTGAGGTCAGATCCAAAAAGCACAGCCACTGCCCTAACACAGTCATCCTAAAGCTGAACTAAGTATCCCCTTCCTCCCTATCTATCCCCATTTGTACCTTATCACACTGCCCCCATCCCCTCTGCTTTGCTAATATAACATCTGCCTCAGCCACTTGTATATCCACATCTCCCACAACCATCTTGTGCTTTCTTCTATCCAACCTCATGCCTGGAGCTCGGGCCCTGAACCGGTCCATAATACCACTGCCCTTTCCTCCTCCAAATCCACTTCTAGTTAGTGGATCACTGGGGATTGCGGATGTTACACAGACTGATATAAATACATGATCAGAATGATCAGGAACTCTCCAGTTGAGCATGTGAGCCTTTCTACTATATTTTACTCACTTGTTACGTCTTGTCTTTAATTACTTAGTAGGGGTGGTCTCTCTCCACGTGTTTGTAACAACACTTAGCACAACATACCTTGATTGATTAGGGCTTTTGGATGTTACTATAATATAAATAAATGCTACAACAACCAATATGTCCAGCCCATCTGCGATTGAATCCAGGATTGTATTAGCCATCATTAAGGATTAAACAGCACGTCAGTTAGGGATACTGGCCACTCTTTGCCCAGACTGCTGGGAAGAAATAAGGCAGCACTGGCAGATTACCACTTGGCCCCCACCTTCATGCTGGTTTGCTCCTCCTTCTCTCCTTATGCTGATCCTGACAGAAATCAAGGAAGTTAGATCAGGGGTTAGAGTAGGTGACCCTTGCGGTCCCTTCTAACCCTATGAGTTTAAGTGGGATAGGACAGCGACCCCTCCTGGCCTGTTAGCAGCCTTGTTCCACCTATTCAGTCAATCTGGCCATCACAGGGTTTCAGCCACAGAATGTGAGGGTTCAAGTAGTGAAAGGCCAAAGATAGTGCAAGAAACGTTCTAGTACAGTGCACTCTTCTGAGACCAACTAGCTACATCACCATGAGCACAGCCCCCATCCCACAATGAGGCCCACTCATGTCTCATTCCACCGCACTTGACTATAACATCACTGTGTGGTCCATCCAATTGTGGCACCAAATCCTGGCCATCTCCCACGCCACTAAGGCTGGTCAGCGGCACACACATGGCGAAATTAAGCCACAATAACCGCTTCCCCTTCTTCTTCCTCCCTCTACTTCCCACCCGATACCAAAGAAGGGCAGAGAGGGACAGCTAGACCAGGAGATGCTGGGATTCACCAGTCACCCTTGGAGCAGTCTGGACTACAACCTACTGACCAAAAACGGGGCAGTTCTTCCACGCTGCTCACATCCAGAAATGATGCTTTAGCATCAGCAGACCTGAGCCCTGACTCCCCTGCGGGGAACCCGCTCTTCTGGGCCCGGTTCTGCCGGAAGCGATCGAGGAAGCTGCTAGGAGATGCTGCAGGAGCCACCTCCAATGGGGGGGCGAGCGGGCAGCAGATATCACAAAGCCACAGAGCTGGGTGGGGCCGAGGGGAACAGAACCCGCAGCCCCGTTCCCAGAGACGTTTGGGGGAAGAGCCCCACAGCAGGGCGGGGGGAACGGACAGCTGCTCCGGGGGCGGGGGGAGAGAGGCAAGCCCCCCCCTTACACACTACTGCCTGGGAGAGGCTCAGTCCCCCCCAAAAGGGGTCAACCCCTCCCCCCACTTCACCCCTGCCCCCCTACTCCAGGCCCGCCCCCCGGGGGTCACGCCACACACCTCTCCCCTGAGGGGGGTTCATGCCCCGCCCCCCAGCCGCGAGGAGGCCCCCGGCCCTTACCGTCTCCCCACCGGCCAGGCCCCGCGCGCGCTCGGAACCCCCGGAGCCGCTCCGGGCTCCCCAGGCCCCGCCCCACCTGAAGCTACCGCACTTCCGGGTGTGCGTGATGACGCAGAGGCGTGTCCGGTCACGACGTTTTCCGGAATGGAGAGGCGGGTCCTTGCGTTTCCTTGGAGATCGGGGCTGTGATTGGGCAGTTGGCTCGTCCCTCCCGCTGCGGCCGCTCCTATTGGTGGGCGCTCGGGGCAGGCGGGAGTTTTGCGCGGGAGCCAGCCGGACCGGTGCGGGTGAGTCCGGGGTTTCACTACCCGCTGGGTCGTACCACCGAGCCCGGACGCCTGGATTCCTCCTGACGCGGGGGGAGGCACGTGCCCAGGTTCTTCCGGGCTTTGGACGGGGCTCCCCTCAGGCGGGGGCCGAGCCCGGACGGCTCCTCTGAGGCGGGGGATGGTCCCGGGCGCCCGGGCTCCTCTCAGGCCAGGCGGGGGCCAGTCCCCGGGCGCCCGGGCTCCCCTCAGGCGGGGGCCGAGCCCGGACGGCTCCTCTGAGGCGAGGGATGGTCCCTGGGCGCCCGGGCTCCTCTCAGGCCAGGCGGGGGCCAGTCCCCGGGCGCCCGGGCTCCTCTCAGGCGGGGGCCGGTCCCGGTTCTCTTGCCAGCTCTGCCACTGCCTCGCTGTGTCACCCTGGTGAACTCTCCCTCCGTGCCTCAGTTTCCCCTCCGGAAGGGGTGAGGCGGTCCAGAGGGCTTTGTGGAACGATACCTGTAAAGTGGATTTCCGCAGGGAATACCTTGGGGCGTGCAAAATCTCCCCCTCTTAAGCCAAGAGAAACCCACTATGTACGGGTGTCTTGCTTCTGGCAACTCCGGATCAAAGACCCCTGGGTCCGTACAAGAGGGTGGACGGACTTGTCATGACGATGCTTGTCCTGAGTTGAAGCAGCGATAAACTTGTAAATAAAAGACTGGAGGGGTGAAGTGCTTATCCTGCCAGAACCCACAGTAGAATTGGGGTGAACTGTGGTAAGCTGATCACTAGGTGCGTAGGTTCTTTTACTGTTTGAATGTTTTCTCTGTAACGCTTTTTACCGCAAGAGTGAAGTAGGCTGGCTTAGAAAGCTCTGTGTGATAACTTACAGCTGTAGCAACCCTCTGTTATCACTTTCTGAAGAGAAAGTAAGCAGGTCTGTTTAGCCAGACAGTCTTTATTGCAGGGATTCTCGAACTGGGGGTTGGGACCCCTCGGGGGTTGCAAGGTTATTTCATGGGAGATCATGAGCTGTCAGCCTCCAGCCAACCTTGCTTCACCTCCAGTATTTATAATGGTGTTAAATATACTTAAAAATGTTTTTAATTTATAAGGGGGGCTGTTCTCAGATGCTTGCTATGTGAAAGGGATCACCAGTACATAACTTTGAGAACCACGCTTTGTTGGGAAATACACGGCGAAGGCAGGGAAATGTTCACCCTGAGAATACCCTGCTTAGGCAGCAAAGAGACACAGATTCTCCGCCCTAGAGAGGCATCAGTTGTGGAGCTAGGAGCCTGAGAGTGGGTGCCCTTGCTGAGCCGCTAAGGGGAGATACTGATGCAGTTGCTTTGAACTGTGACAATATTGCACACCTTCTTGAGTGGAACATGAGAGCTCAGTTTGGGACAGGAAGCGAAGTGGTAGACTGCACTAATTTCAAACCATAGTGGGGATGTATCCAGTTGCCCTATCTATGGAGCACAGACAGCGTGAACCACTTGAGATAGCAAGCTGATTAGCAGCCTTGGTGGCAAGTCCCCACTAGTAGCGGTTAAAGTGCAGGTTCCTGCCAGACGCCATCTGCAATGACTAAAGTGGTCAGAGCCTTGGCGTTACATCACACTGACTTCCCCATGGATGTGCCTATAGATTGGTGCTTGTACGACATCTACATAGTATTCACTAGAAAGCAGTGGGGATATCTGCCTGTTGTTAATAAAACTGCAAATGGCTGGTTCCGGAGAGGATTAACGTGAAGATCTGTGCAATATTTACAGCTGGTGCAGTTCTTCAGAGTAGGGCCAGGCCTTCGGCGCCATGGACAGATACAATGAGGTCAAAGTCCTGCTGAAAAAATGGGAGATGACATTTCTTCAGGAGCACCAGAGGAAACCGAGCAAGGTACCGATGCAGGGATGGGAGGGGATATGACTCAAGGAATCAGAGGTTTAAGAGTAGCCTTGCAAAAGAAAAATACAGGAAAGAGAAGGATAGGTTTAAATCTGCCAATGTTCACCTGTGCTGGGGATTATGTGGTTCTGCTGCTGTCTGCACTGTTTTGAGGAAAGATTAAAAGAGCTAAATCTTTAGCATTTGGCTGAGCAACACCCTAGCATGTCAACTGTCTGCAAGTTCAAATGCTAAGGAAGGCCAGGAATTGTTCAAGGTGGTATGAAGGAGGCATAAAATGAAGAGTGAGATGACAAGAGTGTGTGTGGGGGGGAAATTTAAGACTGAATATCAGGGAAGAATTGTTAATAATCGGTAGTCTGACATTCTGGAGGACAGCCTCCCAGGGGGATTGGAGAGATTCAAAGGTTAACATTTACCTGGATTATGGTATTGTCTGGCAGCCTCAGTTGGAGTCGGGCTTCCATATCCATATTATCCATACATATTAATTACCTGGGAGTGCCCCCAAGGCTCAGTCATAAAACTACATTCCTCAGTCGAGGTCCCGGGCCTGCCATTCCCAGGCCCACCAAAAGGGACTAAGACCAAAACCTGCCCATCAATCATGGGGGAATGTGCAGCCCAAGGGACAGATGGGGCATGAATGTATGAATGGTAAAGTAAAGGTGGCCCTAAAACAGTTTTTAGCCCACTGGGTCATCTTCAGTCCATGCATTATGCTTTTCCAGAATGATGGGTAAATGTTCTCCCCATGAAAAGACAAAAAGTGTGTGTGGGGTGGGGGGAGTAGAAAGAGAGCCTGGGACGTAAGAAGCCTGGTGTGAGGCCTAAGGTCTGAACTAAAGTAGTGCTCAAGCTTTACTGATATGATGCAAAGAAGCAAAGTTAGTAGCAGTCAGACTCTGCCTGCAGGCTCACAGAACCTGACAAGAACAGGGCTGGTATTACAAAAACACACATTTCCAAGAGAGGCTAGGTGCAGGATACTCACGCAAACACATTCCAGAAGGGTGGTACTAGAACACCCCGATACCAAGTATGGTACAAACACTCCAAAGGTAAGGAGAACACACTGACTCCTCCTAAAGATGATGACCTTATGATGGATAGAGATGTTTTGATCAAACCAAGAGGTATAAGGTAATGGGTGGTGGTTAGCCACTTCAGAGGTTTGTTACTAACCATGTCAGGGGGCAGTAACTACTTGTGTCAGAGGGGCAATAGGGAACTTGTTTGTATTGGTGTATAAAATGGTACCTCAGAGGGACGTCTTTGTCTGGCCTAGGGGGAAATGGAAAGTCCCACCATTCACTGAGCTGCATCCATTGCTAAAGGCATACATATATGAGTGGTTCGGTAGAGTCTGTGGGATACTAATATCGTGCTTTGTCGACAATAAACCTGGCCAGGTGCCTTTGTGCTTTAATATCAGGGGGTAGCCATGTTAGTCTGTATCCACAAAAACAACGAGAAGTCCGGTGGCATCTTAAAGACTAACACATTTATTTGGGCATAAGCGTTCATGGGTAAAAAACCCACTTCTTCAGATACTTGTAAGGTAGCTGCCTTCTCTTCACGTACCAGTATATTTATGCTTGTGTCTGTAATTTTCACTCCATGCATCTGAAGAAGTGGGTTTTTACTCACAAAAGCTTATGCCCAAATAAATTTGTTAGACTTTAAGGTGCCGCTGGACTTCTCATTGTTTTTGTACTTTAATGGATCTTGTGGTCACTGGGCAGTTCAATCGACATCGGCTGTGCCGGCTGCCTGTGCAGAGCTGGGATGGCACACAGAGAACGTACACACCCAGCCGAACATCTGACAACAGACCACCAGGGCCGGCTCTACAGTTTTCGCCACCCCAAGGAGCACGCCGAATTGCTGCCGGATGGCGGGGGCACTCTGTGTGCCCTTAGGGTGGCAGGTGCGTTTCCGTGGTGGCGGCAATTCGGCGGCAGCTTCTGTGTTTAGCTGAAGCCACGGCGGACAGCTATACATAGAAGCTGCTGCCAATTGCCGCCACCGTGGAAACACGCCTGCCGCCCTAAAGGTGCACAGACTGCCCCCGCCGCCCTCGGCAGCAATTCAGCGCGCTGCTTGTGGCGGCGAAAACACAGGGACTCCCGCCCCTGTCAGATTGCTGCCCCAAGCACCAGCTTGGAATGCTGGTGCCTGGAGCCGGCCCTGCAGACTACACCTGTGCTTAAAGTGAAGCATGTGCATAAGTGCAGGGCAGGGCCTTAAGTCACCATCTATTTGTTTATAACAGCCCATTCTTACACATTGACCAATAGGGGGACATCAGTGTCCAGGGCACCACAAATGTTTTAAAAGGAAATAATTAAAAGTTGGGCTGCACAGAAAATTGCCTTTTCCTTTTTGTGTGTATCTCCTCCCCCGCCCCCCCCCCAAATCGCCCTGAATTTTGTCAAGCAATAAAGCCTGGGAAATGGAAGCCCCAATTCCCTCTAACTGTGCCCTAACGCATGTCCTTTCAAGGAGGTTGGGGCAGTGTCGTCTAGTGGTCTGGAAATTGGGAACTGCTAAGAACTAATCATGGTTCTGCCACTGGCTCCTTCCATTGTGGAGGCACAGAAAGACTCAGTTTCCCCATCTGTAACATGAAGATAATACTTTGCCACTTCTCAGGGAGTATAGAGGGTTACTGAAATGTGTGAAACAGGCTTTGTACCTGAAAAGTGCTATGTGGTAAGAGTTATTAATGGGAATTCTACCGTCATCGTCTGGAGACCTGGCCTCTTACTGCACCTTTTCCTCTGAATTAGGAGCTAGATCGGAATGGTTTCACTTTGTTACCTAGATCACTGACATGTAGACACAGTGCCTTGTGGTAGGTCACATTCACCAGATGAAAGATGGAGTGAATCTCTGTCCCCAAAAGCTTGCAGCATAAAGGTTTGAGTAAGAACCATGCAGGATAAACATGGAGGGGCTGATAAGTCGTTCTAGCTGGAAAACAATATGGAACAGAAGGGTTCTCAGGAGTCCTTGAAGCAGGATGCCTAGGGTACTTGATGCACAGGGAGGAGGGAAGGTGGTTCCAAGTGGGAGGGAAAAAGCCTCTCTCCAAACACACCTGCACCTGGGATTAATGCCTAATAGTTTAGTATTTGTTTTACAGACCGATATGGAAGAGGCTCCAGAGGAGACAAAGAGTAAGTATGAGCTATAAACTCCCCAAACTGCACAGCTGCTCCATGGGATGAGGGGGAGGGTGTGCCTGTGTCACTAAGAAGGATCAGTACATGGGGGGAAATCACCAATGACTGCAAAGGAGATAAGACTTTTGCTATAGCTGTCCCAGGAAATGCTCTCCTTTCCCATGGGTGATTGGTAAGTAGGATGGCTCTCCACCCCCATACAGCTCTGCAACAGACTTTCCCTGTGACCTTGAGTAAGTCATCTAACCTTTCTGCCTCAGTTTCCCCTTCTGTGAATTTGAGATACTGCTGCCCTGCTTCACTGGGACCTATACTAATGTATATAAAGCACTCTGAGATCCTTGGAGGGTGCTAGACGAAAGTAAAATTATTGTTACGTATGTTGAAAGAATATAGAAAACGGGCATTTAAAGTAAAAGTTTATTTAAAGAGAGGAGAACAGTGTTCAATCTTAGACTTGAAAGACACCTCTATGCCAATATAACGGTGTTGTTGGGAGCCAAAAAATCTTACTGCATTATAGGTGAAACCGCCTTATATTGAACTTGCTTTAATCTGCTGGAGTGCGCAGCCCCCCACCTCTGAGCGCTGCTTTACCACATTATATCCGAATTCATGTTATATCGGGGTAGAGGTGTATTTCAAAGTCTTATTAAAGACTTTAGGCCTGGAAATATATTTTATTTGGCATATGTCAGTAATACTGCATTTCTCTCTCCACTTACAAACAATGGGGAGCAGGATAAATTCCTGGATTATTCCCGTGAAATCGGTTGTAGTTAGGGGCCCAGACCCATAAGGCACCTCAGCTGGGCATGTGGATGACGTGTGCTTTGATGGGACACGTGTGAGGGGTCGCTCAGTTTCAGCACATACTGCCTCATGCTTAGAAACTAAATCTTAGGGCCCAATCCTGCCAATACTTATACACATGATTAACTTTACACATGGGAGTTGTCTATTTACCTCAACAAGAAAACTCATGTGCGCAAGTTTAAGCAGGTGCGTGTTTTTAAGGTCGGGCCTAAGACATGAAATATGGAAATCAAATATTGTGCTTTGATTTCTCGATCTGTTATGAATCCCGATGGCAGTCATTAAATTTTGTATACATAACAATGAGGATGATTTTCGTTTTTATAAATTCAAGCTAGTGTAAAAAATTAGCTTTCAAAAGTCAGGAAAGGGTCTTTAGACATAATTATTTATGTACAAATCTAATCCCTCCAAATTTAAATCTACAGAATCCTTGTTCTTCGGGGAATGGGTGTCTGCTTTCCTGTACTAGTACATTACT
Organism: Aldabrachelys gigantea; assembly: GCA_026122505.1. Taxonomy (NCBI): domain Eukaryota; kingdom Metazoa; phylum Chordata; order Testudines; family Testudinidae; genus Aldabrachelys; species Aldabrachelys gigantea. The sequence goes on from CM047480.1 coordinate 296,557,863, forward strand.
GCTTGGGTTTTCCAGCAGAAATAAGACCATGGAGCATGTCCAGCTACCTTATGAAATCTACTCTTACCATCCTTATTTTAATGCACAGAACTGTACAGAGAGTATAAAGCGCTCAAGCAAGCAAGAGAGCATCAGGGCTCCCCCGAATCCAGCTCAGTCTGCCAGCAAGGTGCTAAAGAAACCCCAGCAGTGGAACAGGTAACCAAGGGACACTTGTGCTTTGCTGAACTCAGCAGCTTCTTTGCAGTAGCATCTCTTTCTGGGAGTTGTGACAAGACCTGATTCTGCAGCTCCTGTGTATACAGAACTTGTGCAGACTTTGCTAGCTCTGGGTGTGGAGGGATTGCAACAATCAACCTAAGTTACGTCAGCATACAGCCACCGCAGTTATTAAATTGCTTGTGTCTGCACACTTGGCTCCTTGTGCTGGCAGTGTGCTTCCTCCCCAGGAGCGCTTGTGCCGATTGTACTGTCAATGTGGGGCATTGTGAGACTGCTCCTGGAGGCCATTAACAGTCAATGTAAGCAACACAGTGTCTATGCTGATGCTGTGTCAACCTAATTACACTGAATGTGACTTTACACCACTCGGAGAGGCGGTGTGACTAAATTGCTGTGGAGAGGCACTTGTAGAGTGCCACCTAGTCCCTCCTCAGCCTCCTCTGCTACAATTTGGCCCCCAGCTGCATACCTGGCTCCCGTCCCCTCGTGTGCCTTGGCCCATCCCCAGCCTTGGCCACTGGCCGCAGCTCTGTTCCTGGCCTGGGGCAGAGGCTGGAGGCAAGGCCGGGAGTGGAACCATACTTGGCCACGGGCCCAGCTGCTAGCCCCCACCACAGCTTGGCTGCGGCTCTGCTCCTGCTCCCAGACCCAGCCTAGCCTCGGACCCTTACCTCGGTCCACATGTGTCCCCCCACTAGCCATGGTCCAAGCCCCGGGCATGGACAGGGTTAAGGGGGGGCCCTCAAGTTTGGAGAGTGCTGCACCAGAGCAGGGGCTCTCAACCTTTTTCTTTCTGATGCCCCCTCAACATGCTATAAAAACTCCACAGCCCATCTGTGCCACAATAACTGGTTTTCTGCATCTAAAAGCCAAGGCTGGCATTGGGGGGTATCAAGCAGGTCAATTGCCTGGGGCTTAATGCCATAGGGCCACCACAAATCTATATTGTCCAGGCTTCGGTTTCAGCCCCGAGTGGCAAAGATCAGGGTGCAGGCTTCAACCCCATGTGGTGCGGCTTCGGCTTTCTACCCTGGGGCCTAGCGAATCTAATGGGGGCCGCCAAGCAGGGCCAGCATGAAACCTGCTCATGGCACCCTGGAGGGCCTCAGTCCCCTGGCTGAAAACCACTGCACTAGAGGATGACGGTCTGATACGCACCTGAAGGCCTGATGTTTTCCATCCAGCTCCCTTTGCCCTCTCGAGAGGGCTAACACATAGTACAGTGTTACTTATTAATGTGTAGGTACTCTCTGGCTCTTCATCCCTCCTCCCCCCATCTCAAAGATAAGTGATCATGTGCCTGTGCTCTCTAATTGGCTCCTAGAGAAGTACTCGAGCTTAGTTTGACTGTTTTCTCTTTGTTCGAGGCACCTGACTCGGGTTGCTGGGGCGCACATCTGAATCGAGGGCAGACAGCCCCCAAGCTGAGCCACCAGGACCGTGACACCCTAAAGGCGTCTGCGCAGTATTTTGGAATGAAGCTGAAAGCCAACCTGGGAACAGCCATAAAGGTCTGGCAACTCCGTGAAAGGGCGTTTGATGTTTGGGTAACTTGTGAGCATTTGTGTGATAGGCTTAGGAGAGGAGACGTCGCTCTAGCACTCTGAATGGATTCACTAGACAGAATCTCGTGTCTAGTCCCAAAGAGCAGAGGTGGCCAACGTGTGATCCACTGAATTCAGTAATGTTGTTCTCTTCTTTAATGCAGAAGTGCAGACTGGGTGGACTACAGCTCTTGGGATGGGATGCTCCACAGGAGGCCAAGCTTAGATCAAGAGGGCACATTGCATGCTGGGAGCTGTAGCCTGCAGCTGCACCTCTCTTTAGTAGAGAGGCTCAGCCTGCGTAATCCCCTCCCTTTCATGCCTTCTAGGTGAGCTCCAGGCAAGCTGCCAATGCGGCAAGAGTTTGATCCTTCCCTGCCTTTCAAAAGGAGAAGCTCTCCTTCTTCTCGGAGACGGCATGTGCCAAAGGCTAGTGTGTGCAGGCGCAGTTTGAAATGAAGCTTGCATGGCAGGCAGTGGAGAGAGAGTCCCAGAGGCACCTCTCAAAGCTGCTCATGGCCCTTTCTCAGAAGAGGAGGAAAATGCCCCACTGCATTTCCAGACAGGGCCCCAGGGGTGAGTTCCCAACAAATCAAACCTTTGAACTCTGCAAAACCCTCTACAAGTTGGAGGGGCTCAGTTCACATGATGTTGCGGAAGGTGAGGCTGCCCAGCTGGAGTCACGTGGAGGTGGTCTGCAAACCAGCTGAGGGGTTAGACTGCACCCCACGTGCTGTGTGAGGCTCCTCTTTCATCTGACTCTGCTTGTCAAATTGACAAGGCTGGAGAAAGGGGGATGATACATTTTGGTTGTTTTAGTCTCCACCAAATATCTAGTGAATCTTTGATTTGCCCGTGCTTGGTGCTGTTCACAAAGGTAGTTCTTATGGGCTGGTTAAACCCTTTCGCTCAGGAGCTGCTGCATAATGAAAATGAATCTGATATCTGGTGAGATCTCTTCTCTTAGATGTGTTCAGCACATGTGACTGAAATCACAGGAATTCTCCTTTAAGAGGGACTAATTCCTGCCCAAGGCAAAGTGGGTATTTCAGAAGCAATGGAATTAGGTTTGGATATTTACTATCCTGTTGTAATATTGAATCATTGGAAAGCTGCCTAAACCAGAGCTCCCGACTCCTTCTAGTCACTAAAGATCGCCTGGCATGTTCCCCTGGAGTAGAGGTGTTACTTCCAGTGTCATGATCAGATTTCATTTGGGTGTCTACATTCTACAGCACAAAACCTTGCCAGCAGGTTCTATTGGATGCCATATTGTTCACTTCCTGTCCCAAAGTTTTTGAGCAGTTTGTTAAAACAACTTCCACGTTCCACTCCAGAGGTGGCTGCATTTCACTAATTGTTGAAGCGATCCCTCTGCGCATAGCTTGTTAATCTGGGCCAAATTCTGCTGGGTCTTGCACTCACGCTGCATTATGAGTAAGGCCGGTTGAATGTGGCCCTTCACATCCTTTGGGGCGCTTGAAAAGTGTCACTCGTTCTTATCAGAGGGAGGTGTCTGTTGAAAGTATCTTTGTTCTCGCATCTTCCCTTTAGTGTGAGCAGAAGATAGGTGTCGAGAGTTGATGCGGGAAAGCAAATGGAACCCGTTTGGAAGCCATTGGTGTACCAAAGAACTGCCTGGAGTAGCCGTGTTGCTAGCATGACTGGTTATTCATTGGGGGTTTTTAAAGAGCTAACATTTTCTTTGGGGCTTGCTATAAGTTATATACGTGCTGACGCTATGCTTGAGGCTGTGCAATGAAGCCAGTCTTTGCCCTGAAGAATTGGCAGAGCTGATGGAGGCACCAGGAAGCCCAGAGGAAGGAATACTTTAGAGCTGCTTTTTAGCTGTCAGTTTGTGTCCCTTGTTGTGGACATCCCGGAAGAAGTGATTCTGTAGGAGCAACCTGGATTTGGGGAGGGAAAGGGCCAGGGGAAGCTGGATTCTAAGGGTGTCTGCACATTGGGGCAGCACAGAGAGGAGCAGTGTAGGGCCTAGACTGGGACTGGGAATGCTGAAAACTTACCACCATTTAATTCTAATTGCAGGAGCGTCCTATAACTTTGAGGAAGTCCTTGACCCCCCGAGGGAAGCCAGCTGTGCCCCTGTTGGAGAAGAGCTCTGACAACAGCAACCAGGGTGCATCTCCAAAGCCCCCGCAGATGCCATCGCTGAAAAGCAGCAAAGACTGCGTTACTAATGCTGATCCTAATGAGCCAGGAGACCTCCTCCTCCCGCCATCGATATCGAGGCTGGCCTCCACCATCCTCTCTGCAGGGCTGAAGCCAAGCCCTGAGGTGAATAAATTCCAGCAGCTGAAGCAGACAGTGGCCCAGAGACTGGGCTCCCTGGATCCTGGCTGGCTGGACAGGTGTCAGGGCATCAGGGAGAAAGTAGGGGAGAGATCAAGAGAGGAAAGTGCTTCTACCTCAAATGGCAGGAACAAAGATCAGACAGAAGGAGGCTGTGCCCTGCAGGGGAATGTTGCCCAACCTCTGCGTGACCATTCCCTGAACCAAACCACTGGAGCTAGGGCTCAGTCCCTGGAAAGCGAGCATGTTCCACCTCTAGGAAACTGCCTCCTGGGGAGCTGGCAGCTGCAGGAACACCAGGATCCTTCTAGGAGAAACCGGCAAGGAGCTGCACTGGAGGGGGATGATCTAATTAAAGGTGGTGGAGATGATTGCAGGGTGGCTGTGAAGGATGAGCAGGGCACTAATGAAACCCAAGGGAACAGCAGGATGGACTTGTCGCTTGGTGCTGCTGAAATCAGCATTGCCAAAGAACGTGTCAGTAAACCTAAGACTCTCCCAAAGGATGCCCATCAGGGAGCAGAGCAGGAAAAACTTGGTAACCCTGCAGGGAGGCAGGGAGGAGCCTCTTGTAGAACAGGGGACGGGTCCAGTCAACCCAAGAAGGTCAAAGTGACCAATAGAAAGAGGCAGAAAATGGCCATGGCCAGCAGAGATGATGGTGCGGCAGGCCCAGAAGATGGTGCTGTGGCACCAAAGCGCAGGCGGACCAATGCATCAGCCAGAGACAACCCCGTCTCTGTGAAAAAGAAAGCGAGAGGGGCTGTCTGTGAGCCAAAGCCAGGCGAAAACAACTTGGAAGAGGATGGGGAGGATGTGGAGGTTAAAGAGGAGAAGGGAAGGGATGTGCCAATGCTTTCTGAAAACCTCCTTGGAGAAGTCGAAGGGGAGGGGAAGCACAAATGGAGCAGCAGAGCCAGCATCTGCAGGTGGGTTTGGTCTCTTCTGGTGGCTCAGCCTTGAGGTTGGGAATCCAGCAGCCCACAGGATTGTACGATGTAGCCAGAAGTTGTCCTTGTCTTGAGTGTAGAGAGGCAGCCCTTGGAGACTAAAGGTCCCGCCGTGCCATGCTCCCCCCGTTGACCCAAGTGGCCAGGGATCTAGCTCTTGCCATTTCATGGGTGTGTAAGATGGGCAGCTCTTGCAGCATCATCTGCAATTCCTGGAAACCACCTGGCAGTAAAATAAACAGGTTAGGTTCCAACCTCCTTGGACCTGAGCAGTGTCCGAAACCTGTGCTGAAACTGGCCTAAGCTGGTGTTCCAAGGTGCAAGTGCTTTCCCAGTCATCTTCAATACCGAATGAGCATCCTCATGCCCTAATGTAGCCTGCTTCCTGCCAGCAGCTCTTACGGCGTGTGCAAGGCCTATATTTATTTTGAACTATGGGCCAGATCCTCTCTGATGCGAAGAAGCACTTGGTCTGGCAGATGAGAAAAGCAGTCAGGGAACCAGTTACAGCGCCCCAGTTCTCAAGCTGCCACTGGCATAAATTGAAGCAGCCTAGAGACTGCTCTGACTGTGACAGTTGGCTCTGGTCACCCGCTCAGAATTGCTATGGGGGAGAAGAGTTTGAGTTGGGGTAGCTGAGAGGAGTCTGGCTCTGTGCACTGAGCAAGTGACTAAACCTTCCAGCTGCTGATAGCAGGGGTGGTGCTGATGTAACAGGAGAAATAAATCAAAACCAGGGCAGGGAAGGAAGCTGAGCAGCAGGTTGCCAAATGGAAATTGGGAGCAGGGGAGGCTTAGCATGAGATGGTGCTTTTTGAAGTCACTAAACGGCAATTGCAAGGGGTGTAGGGTAAAATCAACTTATTAAACCCCGGCCCAGTGTTGTGGGCAATAGAAGCTAGCCTAGCAGAGATGCTGCAAGGAAGCTAGATGACTTTCCAATCGGCTTGTCAAAGCACCTCTGCATCCCGTTTCAAGGCAGGTGGCACATTAAAATATTGACAGAGAGAGAGAGGATCTGTATCCAGAGCATTTATCGAGGTAAGTGCTGAGCTGCTGGGCTCCTTTTGCAGAATGACTTCAGGGGTTCAAAACTAGCTCTGAAGCCCTGAGGGGAAGAGTAGCGATCAGTACTGACTTTCAGAATATCTCCCTCCCTCTGTTACTAAGCACGTATTGGGTTCTTTAAATATTGCTTTAAAAATATTCCCTGGGGACAGATTTTTCCCTACCCCCACCCAAATCAGTGGGGTTGCTCTCAGAATAAGGTCATCTTCAGTATGTGTGAGAGGGGCAGAATCTGGCCCTTCTCTTGGGTATTCTCATGTGAATCATAGACTTTAAGGTCAGAAGGGTCCCTTGTGATCGTCCAGTCTGGAACGCATGGGACTTGGAGTCAGGGCATCTCGGTTCTGTTCCTGGCTCTCCCACAGATGGAGGATGTAACTTTGGGCCACACTAAAGCCAACGCTTTCAGAAATCTTCACTAATTTTGGGTGCCCCACATGAGACCCCTTGCGCCTGGTTTTTCACAAACACTCATTGACTCTGATTAGAATTGTGGGTGCTTAGTCCCTCTGCTCGCCAAGCCAAAGTGTCTCAAGGTGGCCTCTCCAAAATCAAGGCCCCCAGAATGAGAGAAGCAACTTTTGAAAATATAGCCATTAGATTCTGTGTGCCTCAGTTTCCCCTCTGTAAAATGGGGATGATGATATCTATGTCATGGGGGGTTGTGAAGATTAATCATTGTTTCTGCAGCACTTTGAAATCCTTGGATGGCAGGTACCAGGGAAGGGCAGCGTGGTGTAGATTTCACCAGTGGTGCAGCTTTACTACTTGCATTTCAGACTGCTTGAGAAAATGAAACTAGACCTATCCCCATCTCTCGCCATTGCTCCATGTTGCCTGCCTTGATGCAGTCCAGCTTTCATTGCAGCAAGAATGCAATCCAGTGCATCTTCATGGGCAACCTACTGTGACGATGTGGTTCTGGCAGGACCCAACTGAGAGTGCCAAATCAGGACCAATTGCTCAAACAGGGCAGTCACAGCCCAGGGCTGGGGTTTTTCCACCTCTAAGGCAAACCAAACCAGCCAGACAAAAGACTTCAGTTTCACCCCACTGGCTAACTGCAAGTCACACAAGCAATTTCCTTAGACACTCCAGTCTCCCAGTATCACCACCAGTCCCACACGTCCTGGGGATGAATGGTTATGAAAACCAACACCCCAGTAAAAGAAAAAGGTTCTCTCGATCCCAAAGGACCAAGCCCCAGACCCAGGTCAATATACACCTCAGATCTTACCCACAAATCACGCTGTTGCCAATCCTTTAGAATCTAAAATCTAAAGGTTTATTCATAAAAGGAAAAAAATAAAGATGAGAGCTAGAATTGGTTAAATGGAATCAATTCCATACAGTGATGGCAAAGTCCTTAGTTCAGGCTTGTAGCAGTGATGAAGTAAACTGCAGGTTTAAATCCAGTCTCTGGAGAACATCCCCCGCTGGGATGGGTCATCAGTCCTTTGTGCAGAGCTTCAGATTGTAGCAAAGTCCCTCCAGAGGTAGAAGCAGGATTGAAGACAAAATGGAGATGAGGCCTCCGCCTTATATAGACTTTTCCAGGTGTAAGAACACTCCTTTGTTCCTACTGTGGAAAGTTACAGCAAAATGGAGTTTGCAGTCACATGGGCCAGTTTCTGCTCACTCCAGTGAGTCACAGGGCGTATCCGCCTTCTCTCGATGGGTCAACTGTGTAGTTGATGGTCCTTAATGGGCCATCAAGCAGGCTAAGCAGAGCTGACACCAGCTTGTCTGGGGTGTCACCCAGAACTGCAGCACCAATTTAAAATACAGACAGTATACAGCCAATATTCATAACTTCAACTACAGAAATGATATAGACATACAGACAGCATAATCATATCCAGTAACCCGTAACCTGGTCTTAGACACCTTATATGACCCCCTTTACATAGAATTTGGTGCCACTACAGAACCTTGGTTGCAACCCATGTTCTATATGGTCCCAGTTTATATCAATAACGTCACACCTACACGCTGCCTGACTCTATCACCTGGACTTGTTTTTCCAGGGCCCCTCCAAAGAAGGACGGCAACTTTGTCAGACTCAACCTGAAGAAGAAATCTCATGTTAAAGGTTACGCGTTGAGAGGACATCGCCTTCGCAAGCAGGTGAGCCGGCCAATTGCTTGGGGAGTGCTAATTAAGGGGAGGACTCCCCTTTTATAAAAGAGCAACAACCCTCATTTCCCATGTGTCTGTGTCTTTCCATGCTGTTAACCTCTCCTTCCCCATCTCCGTTCTCCTGCAGCACAGGCTGTGAGCAGTTCTGAATGTTTCATTCTGTGCTGCAGACTGTATTTCTGATGGAGCTAGATATTTATAACCTCTTGCTTGCTAGGTTTTGCCCCTTTCATTAAGGGACTCAACAAGCTTGAAATCTAGTCACTTTTCCAAGTGAGTTTAAAGCAGTTTCACTTTCTACCCTGGCTCCTGAATCCTCTTGCTAGTTTCTGTGGTTTTACAGTCAAAAATTGCCCCCCTCTTTTTTTTTTTTTTTTTAAATGTTTCCTCTCCCTGTTATCATGTGAAAGAGCCACACAACTGGGAGACAGTGACTGACTGGGCAGTGGGGCTGAGGAACCATGAGACTGACTGGACAAAGTGCTGCCAGTTGTATGTCGTAAATGAATGGAGGGTGGTGGGGGAAGAAGAGAATTGGTTTTGCTCTCTGATCTCAAAGTTATAAGGATCTTAGGCCCTGATCCTGACAGTTACTCCGAGGGCAGAACTCTGCACCCAGGCAGAGCCCCACTGATGTCACTGGGTGCTGGGGTCTGTCCATGGGGAGTAAGTTGTCGGATCAGAGCCTGACGTGTTGCTCACAACCACAGCCTGCAACGGGCTTTCAGCCAGGAGTGTGCTGCTGACCTGAAGTTGACAGGATCCCTTTGAAGTGTTTGCAACCTGTGCTGTAGAATATGCCATTCTGTCTGACATGCCTAAGGGCAATGATGGAGCACAGAGACCTCACCATACTTTGGCTTCTTTAAAATCTGTCTAGTTCCTCCTTTCCAAAGGCCACGCGAGAGCCCCGAGTGAGACTCTTAGTGCCTTCGGCTGCGCGCATGCTGTAGAATTAGTTTTGGTTTACTTTAGAGAATCACTCTCTCAGCGAAACATGCCCAGTGTACTGGATTCCAGTAGAAGAAACAGCCTTCCACTAACATTGTGGCACCACTTCAGTGCTTTGCTGATCTCGTGATCCACAGTCGAATGGCACCGGCTTAATCTCACTGCCAAGCAGAGAATCGTTAAATAACAGGGAATTCAACAGCACAACTTTTGTTTTGTAGAATATGAATATTGTGGTGAATTCTAGCCTGCTCAGATAAGATGTTAAACAGAGGGACCAATCACATGAAGTCAAAGTTCCCAAAGCATTTCTTGCAAGAGCAGTGGAATTAACCCTTGTGTTCTAGCTAAGTTCCACCATGGGTGGCTGCATTCTGCCTCCTTTAATTCCCCTCCACTCCACATGGCTCGAATTGGATACAGTTGACTTCCCTTAATGTCCTAAATTGTGTAATGTTGCTGGGTTAAGCACCGCTGCATTTAGCTGCAGAGATGGCTGCACATGTGAAAGGATTCCTGTCTTGTAACTCTGCTCAGTAGTGAACGCTATCACTGACACACAATCTCTTCAGTTATAGTCCCGTTTTCACAGGCTGTTCTGAAAGGTTCACATTTTAGGGTGAAACTTTGCATTCCTGGTCTCTGCCCAAAGATCATTTTTGTTTGAGCAAGTTCCTGTCAACCATTTTTTGGAAATGGATAGCACTGAAAACAATTCTCCAGTGCGGGGTTGTCTCACCTCCTGCTCTGCAACCCTGGGTGCCTTACAGTGCTTTGGTGCTGTAGCTCCCAACCTGAGCCGCTCACAAACAGCCTGCCAGCACGCAGGTCACACCCTGAGTGTTTGTGCGTATAGCCACAGTCCTGGTCCAGCAGCTCTGACCCCAACAGCCCATCAGCAACACTGCATTCACACCCTGGCTTCCACCAGCCTTGGTTACTACTGCCAGGGTGACCTGGACACACTCCCAGTCCTGAATTTTCCCCAAAACATGTTCTCCACTGTCCAGCCCTCTCCTGGACAGCTCAGATACCACAGATCCATTGACCCTGTAAGGGGTCAATATGCATCCTTTTGCGTCACTCCAGTTGAAGTAGCAAACAGTTCAGTTTATACACAACACTGGATTCATTTTTTATTAGAAAATAAAACAAGTTCATTTAACTGTAAAGGGACTTTAAGTGAGTACAAGTGTAAGGCATTAAAGCCAGACATAGTTACACAAGAAATAAAGATAAAACGCTTTCTAGCAGCTAAAATGTAACCAACTAGATCCGGTTCAAGGTAAAAGTCTTACCATGGTTCCCAGCAATGTTGCTGGCTGAACTCTCAGGTCAGGAACTCCCCCAAAGTCAAAGGGTTGGTTCTTTTGTCATATTGAGTAAAAGGCAGAGAGAAACCTGGGGTGTTTTTGCCCCTCACTTTTGTAGTCCAGTTATTCTTTGCAATGCATCTTCCTCAGGGCTATCACTAGATAACATTCCTTGCAGCTGTGAGAACGGAGACCTGGGTGTCGCGGTGAAAGAGGTTCCATGTAGTTGTTTGCTAAAATGCAGATTGATCTGTTCCTGCCCCATTTCATTGCCAAAGAATGGCCAGGGGCCTGGGGAGCCCAGTTAACCTTGATGACACCTGGCTAGAGGCCTGGGCTTGTCCTTCCTCTTTGAGGAACTGGTATACCAGCCTTGCTGCCCCAGGGAGCCTGTTTACTACTTATATGTAAATGGAGGTCAACACACATTTATTTTTTAGGACAACAGTTACCAATCGGCTGATCGCGATCATCTGGTGGATCCTAGAGAATCTCCCAGTCGATCGCTATCTCTGGTGGTGCAGCGTAGCTGCCACTAAGGCAGACTTCCTACCCTGGCCCCACTCCACTCCTGGAAGCGGCCAGTGTGGCCCTAGGGGCAGAGGGTCTCCCTCTGTGTGCTACTCCTGCCTGTAAGCACTGTCCCCGCAGCTCCCATTGGCCGGAGAGCTGTGGGGCTGGTGCTTGCAAAGAGGATCAGCGTGTGGAGCCACATGCCCCGCCTTGCCTCCCCTGCAGGGGCTTGTTGGCTCCTTCTAGGAACGGTGTGGGGCTGGGGTAGGCAGGGAGCCTGTCTTAGCATTGCTGTGCCCGCCAGTGACCGGGAGTCACCAGAAGTAAGTGCTGCCCAGTGGCATGCCATACCCCATACACCCCGTCCTGCACATCAGTCCTCTGCCCCAGCCCTGACCCCCCACTCCCAGAGCCAGCACCCTATATCCCCTACTGTGCCCCAGCCCGGAGCTTCCTCTTGCACCCAAACACCCTCCCAGAGCTTTGCACCCCTCACCCCTTCCTGCACTCCAACCCCCTGCCCCAAGCTCAGCCCAGAGCCCCCTCCCACACTGCGAACACTTTGGTCATAGCCCAGAGCCTGCACCCCTTCCTGACCCCCAACTCTCTATCCCAGCCTGGTGAAAGTGAGTGAGGGTGGGGGAGAGTGAGCGACAGAGAGAAGGGGGGATGGAAGGGATGGGGCTTTGGGGAAGGGCGGGGTAGATTCTGGGTTGCCCTTAGATTCAAAAAGTGATCTTGGGCATAAAAAGGTTGGAGACCACTGGTTTAGGACATCACTGTTTAACAACTTCTGCCTAGTCAGGGCTATGTGGGTTTGAATATGTGCTAAGAACATCACACGGGGAATTCATAACTTTACATGTAATGTTGCTACATACAGTTCATAGTGATGATATTAACCAGTGGGTTATTAGTTTTCAAATGATGCCTCACAAGATGTATTTTGTACAAAGATTATTACAGTAGCATGTAGGGTGTGAATACAGGGATGCATTCGGTTACATATGCCACATACTATATAAGGTGTGTGGTGGTGGTGTTCATTACTGTGGCAACTATAACACTTGCTTTTCCTGCCTCATTTTTAATTTTAACTGTGCAATATAAATATAGGTTTGTGCATTTAATCGATACTGTGGGTAACATACTTTGGAGCTGTTATGTTCATGGCAAATGCACGGAGAAGTTTAGGTAAAAACACAAAATATTTTTGCTGGAAGATTGCAACATAATACTTTAATTTCCTAGAATTCTGAATTCTAACACGAATGAATCCACAAACAGCGAAACAAAGCAGGCTGCTCCCTAGGGCAGCGAGGCGCAACTCACCCCACCTTACTCTAGACTGGCTGTCTGCAGCAGACAGAAATGTGCAAGACATAGGTTGCACGCTTCCCTACAGAGTCCCCTAGCCTGCCAGCAGGACCTGGAATCCACTTGCAAACTTTGAGTGACAGCTTGTAATTTTAACACAATTTGCAGTACCCCACAGGGGCCTTTCCAAAGAGAGGTGCTACCAAAATATATAATAAGCCTTTTAGTGAAGATTTGCTGGGGTGCTTAGTGGACTGCTGTGTGCGTGAGAGAGAAAGCGTGTCTAGTGAGGGAGGCGGGGGGAAGAAATACATTCTGATTTTAGCTGAAAGAAAAGCCAGTTTGTTTTTAAAGCGTGGTATGTTTACACAGCACGTCTGCGAACCTGTGATCCACAGGCAAAGGAACCAAGCAGTATAAAAATATCTGGGTTATCGGTTGCTTCTTAAAATGGTTTGTGGAAGCGCTGATAACCCAGGGAAAGGCTAACTCTTTGGATGATGATTGTCCTTGTATCACATCTGAGTAGCTTCAAGGACAGGTGAGGATGGCAACTGCTGCTCGGAGATGCTTTCTGTAAGAATTTTCTTCCCAATCTAACAAAAGCAGGAGATTTTCTGATTTTGTTAATTTCCGACCTCGGAGCCTGAGGCGGCATGTTCCAGTTGACGGGAAAGGTCGCAGAAATGTGCAGGGAGGGTTGGTTGTATTTTGAATCTCTCTTAAAAATAAACCTCGTGTCTGATCCGCTGTTCCCTGCTTGGCTATCCCCTGGAGTTTGGATCTCTTTAGATTTCTCAAACTCATAGAGTTCGAATAGAGCCCCCTGCCCTGCAGCGAAGAGAGACTGAGGGCCAAGGAAATGCTGTGAATGCTGCCTTGGGGATGGGTGCCATGGAGGAGGCAGGGCGTGTTCCCTCCAAACCCTACAAATCCTGGGTACCTATTGGCTAGAGATACTGGCACTGTAGAGAGGGGATGCTGCTTTCTAGGGGTGCTCTTCTCACCCCACAGGGTCCTAAAGCTCCAGCCCAAGCCCAGAAATCTCCGCAATGAAACAGCCCCACAGCCTGAGCCCTGCGAGCCTGAGTCGGTTGGCATGGGCCGGCTGCTGAGTTTTCTGTGCTGTGTAGACACCCTCAGTCTACTTTCCTTAACCTTCTCTTTGTTAAGCTGTGACTTGATTGCAGTCTATAGTACCTATGTGGGGAGCACACGTGATAGTGGGCTCTTCAGTCTAGCAACGAAAGGTTGGAAGCTGAAGCTAGACAACTCAGACTGGAAATAAGACATACATTTTTAATGGTGAAGGTAATTAACCACTGGAACAATTGATCAAGCGTTGTGGTAGATTCCCCATCACTGGCCATTTTTAAATCGACCTTGGATGTTTTTCTAAAAGATCCGCTCTAGGAATTATTTTGGGGGCAGGTGTGACACAGGAAGTCAGACTAGATGATTGCAATGGGCCCTGCTGGCCTTGGATTCCACGAAGCACAGAGCAAGAGGCAGTTTCTGCCCCAGAGAGCTTAGAGTCTCTAACTTAATCGAGGAAAATGCAGACAAATTTAAGGCTTCTTCATCCCAGTGGCGAGAACAAGGAGTCCCCTTTCCAGCACATTTGCTAAGTGAGCTACCAAAGGCCAATTTCCAGCCAAAGTTGTTTCTAGCCTCCCATGATCAGCAGTTTCAAATTAATTCAGAATTCTCCTTTGTTTTTGCTTCATGGCCTAACAGCTGTGCAGTGTTGCTGTGCACTGTTACGTACCGGCTGACTGCCACCCCCAGAGGTGGTGCATTTCCCAGGAGTGATCACTGACTGGGTGTGGAGATCTAGGAGGCTCCTATGTCCCTAATCTGGCTGTTTCTGGTGGGGCTTGTTTGGTTTACAAGCAAGGCCCTGGCTTAGGCATGTTGGTCCCTTTACAGGTGTGGAAGCAGAAGTGGCAGAAGAAAGGTGAATGGTTTGGAGGAGGTGGCAGATGCTTCGACAGGGGCTCAGATACCTGCTTCAGATGCGGTGGAGCAGGGCACTGGGCCTCAGAGTGCAAGGGCAGAGGTAAGACTTTCTACGTCCCATGGCCAGCTGGGCCAGCCTGAAAAAGCAACAGCTCGCATAGATACCTGCGCTGGTGTCAGGAACTGCTGCATAAACAAGGACGATGTGCTCGGGACAGCCATGCTTGGCGATAGTAAGATTTTGGGAGGCTGTTGTGTGGCCAAGGGTCAGCTGGATGCAGGGCAGGGCATGTTCCTGGATTTTACTTGATTGCACGAACAGGTTTGGTTATAAAGTTCCACCCACTTTACCTTTTAATGCTGGATAAATTACAGCAGCAGCATGAGAGAAATGTTAGGTGTGCAGCAATGAATGAGAACATAACATAAGCACTAATGAATACAGAGAGCCCCCAGGTGTGTAGGACAGTAAAGACTGTCCAGAGGCAGTAGGGAACTTTGCATCAAGAGGAGTAACAATGGGAATCTCTCCTCTTCCCTCCTGCTGGTTTCAGGACCTGGCCTTTGAGGGAAACCTCTCATAGGAAGAGACTGAAAAGATTAAGATTGTTGCCTTACAGAAGAGAAAAATGGACATAAGTCTATAACCCAATAAATGGTCTAGAGAAGGAGATGGAGAGCTTCTGCTCTCCCTGTCTTGCAGCGCAGGAACAAGGGGAAACTCAATGACATTGGGTGGTGGGAAACTGATCAAAGGAAATATGTTAACAGAAAACATGTAACTAGATTGTGGAACTTGCTGCCACAGGATGTCATTGTGGACAAGAACCTAGCAAGCTTGAAAACGGGACTGGACTGCCTATGGATAACCAGAGAATCCAGAGTTAGAGTAGCTCATGTAAAAGAGGGGTATTGGAAGGGACATCAAACCTGCTTCAGGGTTTAAGCCAATCTCTAACTACTAGAAACCAGGATGAGAGCTAACATAGGGGCTGATTATCTCACATCTACTGCGGGGTTCTTATACCTTCCTCTGAAGCATCTGATGCTGGTCAAAGACTTGATACCTCGGGTCTGATCCAGTCTAGCAATTCCTGTGTTCCTGTGAAAAGTGACTGGCCCTGAAAGCGTTTGCCCAGCCACCAGCTTGCAGAATGCTGGATATTGGATCTTAATAATCACTTCATGGTCTTGGTCCCATTTTGCCTTTTTTTCCCTCCAGTTCAGCTAGATGTATGTGTGCATTCGGGGCAAGGAGCTCTTGGCCCTCAGAGACTGTGTACAGGCTTTGGAGGCCAGGGTGGCTGAGCTGGAGGAGCTAAGTGAGACTGAGAGATACATAGATGAGACTTTCCGGGACACAGTAGAACGGTCCCACCCCTGGTCTGACAGCCTCTGTGCTGTTGAGGAGGATGAAAGCCTCAGGGAAGGAGAACATCCAACTGGCACAGAGGGAAACAATCCCATAGTTGGGATCTTTCTTCCAGATGATGTTGTGGTATCCTCTCACACTGAGGATGCCTCTCTGGG
Organism: Aldabrachelys gigantea; assembly: GCA_026122505.1. Taxonomy (NCBI): domain Eukaryota; kingdom Metazoa; phylum Chordata; order Testudines; family Testudinidae; genus Aldabrachelys; species Aldabrachelys gigantea. Next base: position 296,573,682 of record CM047480.1, read on the forward strand.
GGAGGGAACTCCAGTTATTAGGAAGAGACAGGTATTAGTAATTGGCAATTTAATCATTAGATACATAGATAGCTGGGTTTGCGAGGACCGGGAGAACCGCATGGTGACTTGCCTGCCTGGTGCAAAGGTTGAGGATCTCTTGAGACATCTAGACAGACTTGTGTGTAGTGCTGGGGAGGATATGGTGGTCGTGGTACATGTAGGTACCGGTGACATAGGGAAGGATAGGAGAGAGGTCCTGGAGGCCAAATTTAGGCTGCTAGATAAGAGATTGAAGTCCAGGACCTCCATGGTAGCATTCTCCGAGATACTTCCAGTTCCACATGCAGGGCCAGTTCATAGATTCATAGACTCTAGGACTGGAAGGGACCTTGAGAGGTCATCGAGTCCAGTCCCCTGCCCTCGTGGCAGGACCAAATACTGTCTAGACCATCCCGGATAGACATTTATCTAACCTACTCTTGAATCTCCATCTCTGGAGATATTTCACAACCGCCCTAGGCAATTTGCAGGGGTCTCAATGCGGGGGTGAGATGATGGTGTAGGGAGGAGGGGTTTACATTTATTAGGCACTGGGGAAACTTCTGGGAAAGGGGGAACCTATATAGGAAGGATGGGCTCCACCTAAACCAAAATGGAACCAGACTGCTGGTGCTTAAAATTAAAATGGTCATAGGGCAGTTTTTAAACTAAGGGCTGGGGGAAAGCCGACAGGTGCAGAGGAGCATGTGGTTCAGACATCCCTTAGGGGAGGCTCTATAAATAGAGATTCCCTATGTCCTAATAAGGCAGAGAGGATGGAAGATGATAAAATACAGGGAGGATCTGAGGAGAAACAGTCAAATGAAAAAAGTCCCATTCAGTTACATCATGTAATGGGAGATAGCTAAAAAGTGACAAGTTTTTAACGTGCTTATATACCAATGCTAGAAGTCTAAATAATAAGATGGGTGAACTAGAGTGCCTCATATTAAATGAGGGTATTGATATAATAAGCATCACAGGAACTTGGTGGGATGAGGATAATCAACGGGATACCAGGATGCAAAATCTATTGGAAGGACAGAACAGGTCGTGCTGGTGGGGGAATGGCATTATATGTGAAAGAAAGTGTAGAATCAAATGAAGTAAAAATCTTAAATGAACCAAACTGTACCACCGAATCTCTATGGATAGTAATTCCATGCTTGAATAATAAGAATATAGCAGTAGGAATATACTACCGACCACCTGACCAGGATGGTGATGGTGCCTGTGAAATGCTCAGGGAGATTAGAGAGGCTATTAAAATAAAAACCTGAATAATAATGGAGGATTTCAACTCTTCCTCATATTGACTGGGTACATGTCACCTCAGGACGGGATGCAGAGATAAAGTTTCTTGACACCTTAAATGGCTGCTTCTTAGAGCAGCTAATCCTGGAACCCACAAGGGGAGAGGCAATTCTTTATTTAGTCCTAAGTGCAGCACAGGATCAGGTCCGAGAGGTGAATATAGCTGGACTGCTTGGTAATAGTGACCATAATATAATTAAATTTAACATCCCTGTGACAGGGAAAACACCACAGCAGGCCAACACTGTAGCATTTAATTTCAGAAAGGGGAAATATACAGAAATGAAGTTAATTAAACAAATTAAAAAATGAAATCCCTGCAAGCTGCGTGGAAACTTTTTAAAGACACCATAATAGAGGCTCAACTTAAATGTATCCCCCCAAATTAAAAAAACATAGTAAGAGAACCAAAAAAGAGCCACTGTGGTTAAATAAGAAAGTAAAAGAAGCAGTGAGGCAAAAAGGCATCCTTTTAAAAGTGGAAGTTAAATCCTAGTGAGGAGAATAGAAAGGAGCATAAACTCTGGCAAATGAAGTGTAAAAATATAATTAGGAAGGCCAAAAAAGAATTTGAAGAACAGCTAGCCAAAGACTCAAAAAGTAATAGCAAAAATTTTTTAAGTACATCAGAAGCAGGAACCTAGCTAAACAACCAGTTGGGCCAGTGGATGATCGAGATGCTAAAGGAGCACTCAAGGACAATAAGGCCATTGCGGAGAAACTGAATGAATTATTTGCATCGGTCTTCACGGTTGAGAAAGTGAGGAAGATTCCCAAACCTGAACCATTCTTTTTAGGTGACAGATCTGAGGAATTGTCCCAGATTAACATATCATTAGAGGAGGTTTTGGAACAAATTGATAAACTAAACATTAATAAGTCACCAGAACCAGATGGTATTCACCCAAGAGTTCTGAAGGAACTCAAATGTGAAATTACAGGACTACTAACTAGTCTGTAACTTATCATTTAAATCAGATTCTGTATCAAATGATTGGAGGATAGCTAATGTGATGCCAGTTTTTTAAAAAGGGCTCCAGAGGTGATCCCGACAATTACAGGCTGTTAAGCCTGACTTCAGTACCAGGCAAACTGGTTGAAACTATAGTAAAGAACCAAATTGTCAGACACATAGATGAACATAATAGGTTGGGAAAAAGTCAACATGGCTTTTGTATAGGAAAATCGTGCCTCACTAATCTACTAGAATTCTTTGAGGGGGTCAGCAAGCGTGTGGACAAGGGGGATCCAGTGGATATAGTGTACTTAGATTTTCAGAAAGCCTTTGACAAGGTCCCTCACCAAAGGCTCTTAAGCAAAATAAGCAGTCATGGGATAAGAGGGAAGGTTCTCTCATGGATTGGTAACTGGTTAAAATATAGGAAACAAAGGGTAGGAATAAATGGTCAGTTTTCAGAATGGAGAGAGGTAAACAGTGGTGTCCCCCAGGGGTCTGTACTGGGCCGAGTCCTATTTAACATATTCATAAATTATCTGGAAAAGAGGGTAAATAGTGAGGTGACAAAATTTGGAGATAGTTAAGTCCCAGGCAGATTGCGAAAAGCTACAAAAGGATCTCTCAAAACTGGGTGACTGGGCAACAAAATGGCAGATGAAATTCAGTGTTGATAAATGCAAAGTAATGTACATTGGGAAACATAATCCTAACTAAACAGCTAATTTAGACTCCATCATTTCATATGTAATCACTCAAGAAAGAGATCGTGGAGTCACTGTCGATAGTTCTCTGAAAACATCCACTCAATATGCAGCAGCAGTCAAAAAAGCAAACAGTGTTGGGAATCACTAAGAAAGCAATAGACAGTAAGACAGAAAATATCATTTTGACTCTATCTAGATCCATGGTACACCCACATCTTGAATACAGTGTGCAGATGTGGTCGCCCCATCTCAAAAAAGATATATTGGACTTGGCAAAGGTTCAGAAAAGGGCAAAATAAATGATTAGGGGTATGGAACGGCTTCCATATGAGGAGATATTAATAAGATTGGGACTTTTCAGCTTGGAAAAGAGACAGCTAAGGGGGGATATGATAGTCTATAAAATCATGACTGGTTGGAGAAAGTAAATAAGGAAGTGTAATTTACTTCTTCTCATAACACAAGAACTTGGGGCCACCCCATGAAATTAATAGGCATCACTTTTAAAAGAAACAAAAGGAAGTATTTTTTCACACAACGCACAGTCAACCTATGGAACTCCATGCCAGAGGATGTTTTGAAGGGCAAGACTGTAACAGGGTTGAAAAAAGAACTAGATAAATTCATGGAGGGTAGGTCCTTCAATGGCTATTAGCCAGCGTGGGAAGGGATGGTGTCCCTAGCCTCTGCTTGCCAGAAGCTGGGAATGAGCGACAGGGGATGGCTCACTTGATGATTCCTTGCTCTGTTCATTCCCTCTGGGGCACCTGGCATTGGCCACTGTCAGAAGACAGGATACTGGGCTAGATGGACCTTTGGTCTGACCCAGTGTGACTGTTCTTATGATGTCCCACAACCTGATCAGCCATAAACAGCTTAAAAGTTGCTTTGGTCGTGTAGTCTAGGCATTAGAATTGAATATAGCAGGACCTGGACCTTGGGCCAGTTCCCAAGTGGCAAACGCAATGACCAGCGATGACCTAAGCCTCCATGAGGACATGTATCAGTTTCATTCTTTTAAAGCATTGGTGTGAAGCGTGTTGCATGTAGCAATCAGGCCACTCAGAGTGTTGTTTTGCAATAGGTGCGCAGTTGGCTATAAGTGCTGCTCAGGGCTGGCAAATGTACATGCTGGGACAGAGAGGTCCTGGCGTTCAGCACCCCCTCCCTCCCATGACTGCTCCCCCAGTAGGAGTGAGACTCTTTCTGCCTTGCAGAGCTAGGTCCAGCTGTTGGCTCACAGCCGGAGGAAAACAGCGAAGCTATTGAAGAGGAGATGCCATTGCCCACTCTGGAAGAAGTGGCCCAGATGACTAACACGGCTTACAGCAAGATCTCAGGTGAGACTCTAACGGCACAGAAGTTAATTGTTCGTTGGTTTGCTTCCTGGGCAGGTCAGGAGGGCTGGCTTTGCTTAATGCTGGGGGCACGTCTGCCTTGCTCTGCAGTGGCTTCTAGAGGCTGGTTGTGGAGTAGCAGTGCTGTCAGTGACTGCTGGAAGGTTAAGTACTTGTGTCCAGTTTTGTAGCTGCAGCTGTAGAAGGAAAGTTGAGATAGGAGCTTAGAAGGGTGCATGTTAAAGGGAACACAGTCCTGGATGGGTGCAAATGTGACCTTTCGTGGAAATAACAGCTGTCTGGACGGTCACCTGCTGGTAACCTTTGTGGTCTCTCTCTTTTAATTGAACTAGACTGCAAAGTATTTTGGAGGAGCAAACAAACATGGCTGCAGCCCTACAAAAACAAAGGGTTTTTCTCTCTTTCAAGTCCTACACTGGGCCTTCTGCCATGTGCTTGTGAGGAAGCGGATGCCTGGATCTGCTCCCTTCTCAGTGCAATTAAATTTTGAAGACCCTAGGGTAAGCCATCAGCCAAAATCCTCAGTGGGGGTCCTGCCAGGGCTTGGCTCTCGGAGAGTGGGAATCATGTACATATTGTAACGCTAGCTCATCAGAATCTGGTACACGCGTTTGTAGAGCACTTCGCGCAGCAGGGCTCTGATCAGCGCCTGTGGCCCCTTGCACATAACAATACACCAATCAATACGAAATGGTCCGAGCTAGAGGGCAGAGACGAGGCAGAAGAAGGTTGATGCGTGTGGGCCTCTTCTGTCTGCAGTGGGCTCAGCAGCTGACAACATCCCTAGAAGCCAACTCCTGGTCTGTTACCGTCATGCCTTCTCTTCACTCTACTGTGTGGCCAGCTTCGCACATTGATCTGTTTCCGTACTGCAGCTCGTGCTAGGGTCAGCAGCCTAGGGAAGCTGCAGCCACTTCTGCCCAGAGTGGGATGTAGTTTGTATCTTCCCCCAAGACCCATTTGATTTGTAAAGTGTTAATTACTCCATCCTGCCCACCACCATAGCCCTGTTCAACTCACTTTTGTTTGGCTTCCAAAGAGCAAACCCTTCATGAACGTCCAGGCTGACTTGTCTTGTAGATGAAATAAAGCAAGGAAGAGTAACGGCAGAGTCTCCAGGAGAGGGCTCTGTGTGCGTCTCCTTTGAACTTTCTTGCAGCAGCTCTGAGAACAAAAGTTCCCTTCTCTGCATGCCACCCCCCTCTTAGAAAAGTGCATCACACAGACAACAAAAGCATGCCCGTTTCCCTCTACACAAAAGCTGCGGTGTTTGTACTGGAGCTGATGTGCTCCGTGCGATGGAGTTTCAGCATGTGAATTTGATGCTTAAGTCTAAGCATAACTCCTAGCCACAATACAGACTGGGTTATTGTTATCTGAGTGGCTGGCAGACCGGAGGGGGGGTCCTCATTAGTTCTGAATGCAAGAGAGCTCGCTGTAAGAGTTCTTTACAACAGAGCACTAAAGAGGATTGTCTGTCCCCATCCAGGTGCTTATAACTCCCACCACTAGTGGCCTCCCACACAGTGGAAAAGAAGAAGTTGTCTCTTCCATGTTTTCCATCCCAGCCTGTAGTGGAAACAGCTTGATTGCTTTTTAGGTTTGCTTTGTCTTTGGTAGTATATGTTTGCAGTGTGGCTATGCTGTATGTATGTCAAGACATTGTTACCGGAAAGCTACACTGAAGCAGTGAGTCTTTTTCACTGAGTCCTGCGTGTGGTGAGGCCCTGGTCTTGTATCTCCTGAGGAAGCCAGTTGCAGTCTAGGCCCAGCTCCCAGGAAAGTTCTGCCTCCTGCACTCCTGAGACCCTCCAGTGGCTGGTAGTTCCGTTGTCCCAGTGGATGGAGCTGTTGGTGGAGGCCACAGTTGCTGAGAGAGAGGCATCTCTCGGATGGCATAGGCCAATCTCTTGGGTTCTGTGGGGAGCCAGTGCAGAGCGTAATGCCAGGGAGATGTTCATGGTGACCTGTGCGGCCACAGAGAGACTGTTGCTTTCTGCACCCACCTGAGCCTTTTCAGGCTTTGTGGCTTCATTCTCAGACTTGAGGTGCAATCATCAAGCCAGGCCATGAATAGCTGGATGGCTGGCTCTAGGCTGAGAGAAGGGGGCACAGACTTCTGTCTGGCTGCAGATGGGAGTGCAGATGTCTCCAGGGCTGTCATAGAATCATAGAATATCAGGGTTGGAAGGGACCTCAGGAGGTATCTAGTCCAACCCCCTGTTCAAAGCAGGACTAATCACCAACTAAATCACCCCAGCCAGGGCTTTGTCAAGCCTGACCTTAAAAACCTCTAAGGAAGGAGATTCCACCACCTCCCTAGGGAACCCATTCCAGTGCTTCACCACCCTCCTAGGGAACCAGTGTTTCCTAATATCCAACCTATACCTCTCCCACTGCAACTTGAGACCATTACTCCTTGTTCTGTCATCTGGTACCACTGAGAACAGTCTAGATCCATCCTCTTTGGAACCGCCTTTCAGGTAGTTGAAAGCAGCTATCAAATCCCCCTTCACTCTTCTCTTCTGCAGACTAAACAATCCCAGTTCCCTCAGCCTCTCCTCATAAGTCATGTGCTCCAGCCCCCTAATAATTTTTGAGTATTCAACAGCATGGAGGAGACCTAAATGACCCCAAGGCTGACTCAGTCTGAAGGCAAATCCCCTCAACAGTGAGGGATGCCGTGGAGGAAAATCTCGGCAGCTCTGTCCTGCTTCCTACAAGTCCCTTCAGTCTTGGTTGGGTGCAGGGTCAGCAGAGCTGGGTGTTTATTTGTGTCCTGCTGGCCCTTAGCTCTGGCTGTCTCCCTGGCTCCCTACAGGTGCTGAATAACATGGGTGTGAGGATGACCCTTGTGGGACTCCGGGGGTGAGGGCTTTGGAGGGGAGACCCATAACGACCCTCTGGGGTTGGTTGGAGAATAGGGGCCTTAGCCAAGTAGGGGGTTTCTAGTCACCCCTGCAGCCTTTTGGAGGCCAGACAGGTGTATCTGGTGATCAGTGGCATCAAACGCAGCAGCAGGGCCTAGCATGGTGAGTGGGGACGGAAGTGGCTCATCTGTGGCCAGGAGGAGGTAGCTCACCAGAACCAGGTGCTCTGTCTATTCTTGCCCAGGGCTGAGGCCTGACCAGGAGGGTGATGATGATAAATGTTTAGGATCTCTGGATCAAAGACACTGCATAAAGTACCCTGCAAATGCTGCGTGTCGGAGAGACACACAGGGAAATCCTTGCATCTGCCTCCAGGGTGGAAAATAACAGCTGTGTACCAGCACACAGCCACACCACCCAACAGGCTAGGACAGGAAGTGAAGGAGAATCCTGCATCTAGTTAAAACCACAGACAGAATTGAGGGAGGTAGAAAATAATTCCCATGGCTTGTATTTGACTAGGTTGCTGGGGTTAATATCCCAGCTCATGGAGAGTCATTAATGACCAGAAGGGGTCAGAACCTCTGGGCTGTAACTAGGGTGGGTGCACGCGGCTCTGGCAGCACACAGCCACCTCGTCCGGCACTTCGTCTGTACTGACCGAGGGGAAAGTGCCATGTGTGGATCGCCAGCACCTTGGATTTCCTCTCAGCCAAGTGCTGTATAAACCTGGCCTGGGTTTCATTGGCTTGTGCCTGTTCCTTTTCATCCCCAGCTGAGAGCAGAAGCAGCCAAGCGGGCCCCGAGAGGGCTGGCGAGGAGGAGTTTGACCTGCACATGCAGAGGCCTGTGTATGAGCCACCCGCTCCGCCCCCACCGATGGAGCCTCTCTATGGGCTGGGGCAGGATGGGAAGGTGAGAGGTGAGAGTCGTGAAAGGCAGCTGTGCTACGCAACGGGCTTATAGTGAGTATGTGCTGGACTTGTGTTGGAAGCACTGGGCCTCTCTCATGCAGCTGAGCAGACAAACCTGCATGGCTTTGCCACAGGCACCAGCCCAGTGGTGTGGAATCTGCAGGGTGCTCGCCCAGGGCCCCTGGTGCTGCAGGTCTCAGAAGGGCCCTGCCGCGTTGGAGGGGAATGTGGTGCGCATGACAATGAGGGGCCTTCGCATTCTGCTCATGCCCCTTGTCAGAGTCCCTGGGCGATGCTCTCAACTGCTCCCCGCCAGACCAGGCAGGACTTTGGGGAGCCTCTTCTCCCTTGGAGCAGACTGTCTGCAGGGCAAGAAGCTCACATGGCTTCACCTCCTGGGTCTCTCCTTGGAGCATTCAGCATCCTCTGCCCCTCCATGCGCTTTCTACAGTGAGTTCACCCAGCGGGATCCTGGGGAGGCCACAGGGTCCTGCACCCCCACTTTGCAGTCAGACATGACTCTCAGCCAGCCAGCAAAACAGAGGTTTATTCGATGACAGGAACAGGGTCTAAAACACAGCTTGTAGATACAGCGAACCGGACCCCTCAGCCGGGTCCATTCTGGGGGGCAGTGAGCCAGACCCCCACATCTGCACTTCGCTCCTCGTCCCCAGCCAGCTCCAGACTAACAACCCCCTCCAGCCCCTCCTCTCTGCTCAATTCCTTTCCTGGGCCAGGAGGTCACCTGATCTTTGTCTTCCAACACCTTTGCAGGGGAGGGGCCCAGGCCATCAGTTGCTAGGAGACAGAGTGCCAGGCATTTAAGTGCAGTGGCCCCTTTGCTCTGCAGCAATCACACACCCTTATTCCACCACCTAGATATTAAGAACTGCCTAGGGGACACTGAGGCACCAACACAGTATTCAGAGAAAACATTAAGAACATTCCCAGTTCGCGACACCCCTGCTCCCCTTTGGGAGAACAGCTTTGGCCAGGAATAAAATCGGACTCATCATCCCATTTTAAGCAATAGACCAGACACCGTTCCCAGAGCTAGAAATAGAAGCCAGGAGTCCTGACTCCCATTTCCCCTTCCTGTAACCACTAGCCTACCTGTCTTCCCAGAGCTCAGCTAGAACCCAGGAGACTTGACACCATCCCCTGCTCTATCTGCTAGCAGCTCCTTACCTGTGTGCGCCATTGGCCTAGTCCTCCCTTGGGCTTTGCAACTGGCAAGGCCTTGCACTCCACCGTGGGTTCCTGATTGCATGTGTGTCTCTGTGCTGTGCAGAGACCCCAGAGGAGGTGTTTCAAGCTCTGGCTGAGCTGGGATACAGTGCTTTCCGCCAGGGCCAGGAGGTGGCTGTCATGAGGATTCTCTCAGGTAACCTGTCTGTCTTACCCTGGAGTAGATCCTTCCTGCCTGTCCCAGCCACTCAGGAATGGTCACTCCTGGCTCCCGAGGGGTGGGGCCACCAACATTTGCCTAATGAGGGTTTAGCCCCGAGAGCACTTTCCCCCAGACTGCCCATGCTGAAATGAGGCCAGGGCTGGGGGAAAAGGCACCAGCACCCCCCATATCTCTCTGCCCCCTTCCCATGCTGACTCCTCTGGTGGGTTCCGGGGGTGGTGGCCTTGACTCTGCTGCTGCCGTTTCTGAGCCAGGTCTGTCCACGCTGGTCGTCCTGTCGACGGGGATGGGGAAGTCTCTGTGCTACCAGCTCCCTGCGTACTTGTATGCAAAGCGGTCCAAGTGCATCACCCTGGTGATCTCCCCGCTCGTGTCGCTGATGGATGACCAGGTAAATGGGACGTGGCTTTAATCGCAGCCTCGTTGCACCGGGACTCCTTTCTTGGGCTTTCTCCCTCACCCCCTTTCCCCTCAGGAGAGGCAGTCGGGGCCCAATCCCTTTGAAGCTGAGGAGCCTGGTCATTGACTTCAGTAGAAGCAGGATTGGGCCCGATTCTGTCCATTCTTCATCCCACTTTTACTCTCTAGCAACTGCCCTTGGGACCCTTCATCCCTGGGGGTGGCACGGTTTGGGATAAATATTTCCCATCACCAGATCTGTCCTGTGTCTGGGGGTTGCTGGGAATTCTCCGCTCTGCTCAGGGCCCTGTCCTTTCTGATGTGCCAGGCAGGACATCTTGGAAGCCTCTGACCTAAGGATTGCAATGGAGCCCCTGGCTGCTGGATTTTGAGTCTGTAGACAGGCCCCCAGACAGTGGCAGAGGAGCTCTGTCCCTGGAGGAGCTCTGTCCATTGATGTGTGCGTGTAATGCGCTTCGTTCCCAGGTTTCAGGGCTTCCCCCACACCTGAAGGCGGTCTGCATTCACTCCAACATGTCGAAGAGCCAGCGAGAGGCTGCTATAGAAAGGGTGAGTTGCCTGGGGTGACAGGACCCTTCTCATAGGAGCTGTGAATCTGAGCCTGCTCTCTGATCCTGGACTGGCTGCCCACTCTCCTCTGAACGGTATAAGGAGCACCAGGCATTGTCGCTTGGCTTGGGGCACAGGCCTGCTATGTGTGTGGCTGTCTGTTCCTAAGGAGTGCTGCTCTGAGACGCTGGGTGTGGGTCCGGTCTGACTGATGGGGCAGAGACCCCTCATGGGCTGGCTAATGGGAACTGGTGGGAAATATCCACTGCTGTCAGGGCTGGGCTCGGCCGAGGGAATTGCTTGGCCACATATGGAGCGATTCCGATTTAAATACACCCCCAACCATGTTCTGGAGTAACAGGTGTGTGCAGCCAGCCCTGGGGCTGTTCTGATGAGTGCTGATTGGGTGTGCGTTTTTCCCTGGTAAGGGGAGCTGGATGGGCAGCTGTGGAGAACAGGCACCCTGCATGCCTCCCCCCACCCACGTCAGAGGGATGGGGAGTGGGAGGGCCAGGAGAACCTGAAGAGGCCATTACGGTGACCAATTGGTACTAATTGTATTGGTGGCTTTTGAGGTGCAGGCATCTGAGCCGAGAGCTCCCAGCTCCTCTCTCACCGAGCAGCCAGTGGATGGGAAGGACTCTCTAGCTCCCCAGGAGGGCTGGGTTGAAGGAGCTGAGCTTTAGCCAATCCCATCCCTGCCCCCCCGCCGGGTATGTTTCCAGAGGTGGGGGCTGGGTCTGTGTAATTCTTACCGGGGTAAACCCTCCTTCCTGATGCTGTGCGTGTTTGCAGGTGAAGGGAGGGAAGGTGCATGTGCTGTTGCTCTCCCCGGAGGCCCTGGTGGGCGGAGGCAGAGCGGGATCTAGCTGCCTCCCCTCTGCCGACCAGCTTCCACCCGTGGCATTTGCCTGTATCGATGAAGTGCACTGCGTCTCCGAGTGGTCCCACAACTTCCGCCCGTGCTACCTGCGGCTCTGTAAGGTATGGGGGGATCTGGCTAGAGCTCCCTGGCACGAGTGCGCCGTGATGTCTGCCTGCAGGGATGGTGGGGAGACAGCCAAGGCTATGCCTCCTGTGTCTATGTTAGCAGCAGCAATGAGACGTGGTGCTGGGAAAGGGGCTCTGGAGGCATCATGTCTGAGATGAGCTGTCAGACCAAACTCCTGGCTGCTAATTCCCTCATGGGTAACTGCATTCAAACCCCCTGTGTTCCACTTGCCTCTTGAGGCACCATTCTCATGTCCTGCCCTGAGCTGTGCTGTGATGGGAGCGGGAGATCAGGACTCTCCAGAGAGCTGGCGGGAAGGGGCTGTCCCCCACATGTGGCGCACCACTCCCTCTCAGCCAGGAAATGCCAGCCCCTGGCATTGGGGAGTGACTGCTCTTCTCCCTGCAGGTTCTTCGGGATCGTCTAGGGGTGCGCTGCCTTCTGGGCCTTACAGCCACGGCCACGCTAGCCACAGCACAGGACGTGGCCCATCACTTGGGCATTCGGGAGGAGGAGGGGATAGCGGTGCGCTCTGCTGCCGTTCCCCCAAACCTGCACCTTTCGGTCTCGACGGACAGGGACAAGGATCAGGTAGGGAAGGGGAACTTGGAAGAGACTCGCATGGTCCTTGAAGCACTAGGTCATCTCTCTAAATCCCAGCTCTGGGGTTTCGGTCCAGGATTCATCCCTTCCTGACCTCAGTGGTTGCGTCGTGTTCTTTGGAGCTGCTAGACGGCTGCCGGGCGTGTCTCCTCCACGAGTGACTGCTTTCCGAGGGTGCATGAAATGATCCATGTGTGTCATAGCCTCACTCTGGGATCCATTGGGGTGCCAGGCTTTCTCTGGGATCCCCAAGTATTCATTCTATGCTGCACAGGGAGTGGAATTCACCAGAAGTGGGTTGGGGAGTTGTCCATGGGAGGAGGTCAGTGTCCCTGCCCTCAGGGGGGCTCGTAACTCAGGTGTGAGCTTTTCTGGCCTTGTGAGAGGAGCGAGCAAGCTGCTGTGAGAAGCTCCTAGGGAGTGAAGCTTCTGTAGAGCGGAGACCCATTCTCTCCTTGTCTGGTTCCAGGCCCTGGTCTCGTTGCTGCAGGGGGAGAGATTTGGGGGCCTGGACTCGGTCATTGTTTACTGCACACGGCGGGAGGAGACGGCCCGCATTGCGGCGCTGATCCGCACGCGCCTCCAGGGCGTAACGCTCAGGGAGTCCACGACTGCTGAGGAGCAGCACCAGGATGACAGCGCTGGGAAGAGGAAGAAAGCCAAGGGTAAGAAAGGGTCGTCGCTGGGCTTCCCTGCAGGTACAGAGAGGGAACTATGAGCCAGCACCTCCCCTGAGATTAGACTGCACCAGCCTTGGGCATCTGTGAACAGTCGTACGCTGGAGCAGAGGAGGCTGCTGGGATGCAGCGTGTTAGGAATGGAATTGCCGTCTAGAGGGAGCTGTCTAAGACACACCAGGCTTTCCACGCTGGCTCAGACCATTAGGCCCTTCAGTCCTGCAGCGAGCCTCTGACGGTGCAAATACCTGACACTTCAGTGGAAGGTGAAGCTCACTTCCCCTTCCCCACACTATGCACCCATCCTGGCAGTACAGGGCTGCACGTGGGGATAGGGAAATGCTTTTCCAAGCTCTCCGAGCATCAGATGCATGGGCTTTGCTTCCCCCGTGACAGATCATCGCAGCAAACATGGCGGCATGTGGTGGCCGGGAGGGCTAAACCACCTCAGGGGACTCCAGATGAGTGTTGTCGGGAAGGGTGCTTTGTCCAAGGGCTCCTGCTGGCTGGCCCCTGGGCCTGCCCAGGCTTTTGACTCTGTTTCTTGGCGACAGCTTGAACCAATCCCACCCCTGCAACTGGGAGCTCTGGCTCAGCCATGCCCACATAAGAGCTACAGAGCGTAAATGAGGAGCAAAGATTGAATCGCTTAAAATTGAAGCTTAAAGCTCCATCATAGAAACCCTGCTGGGAGAATGAATGGGGATTGGTCATCTGCAGGTCCGGGCAGATGATGTCATTGCCACCCAGCGTAGGGTTGACTAACAGGGGTGGGTGGATGTGTTTTTCCTAAACGCGTTGTCTGTTGCTCGTTTCCACCTCTGAGGAATTAGCGAGTGCTCGCAGGGTGCTCTGACAACGGGAAGCCCTCTGTCCATGCTAATGATGATCATTCAGTGGTGGTCTCTCTTCTCTCTCCATGTCTGTGGCGTAGCTAAGAAGAGCATCCGGTGCCCTCTGAAGTGGATCGCCGATTCCTACCACAGCGGCATGTCAGCCATCGAGCGCCGCCGGGTCCAGAACAACTTCATGTGCGGCCAGCTGCGCATCGTGGTGGCCACGGTGGCCTTTGGCATGGGGCTAGACAAGTCTGACGTGCGTGGGATCGTGCACTACAACATGCCCAAGAACTTTGAGAGCTACGTGCAGGAGATCGGCCGGGCGGGGCGGGATGGGAAGCCAGCGCATTGCCATCTCTTCTTGGATCCGGAGGTAATTGCTGCCGGAGGGGTGGGGGCTAATCCAGGAGCCAGGGTATTCCACCAGCCACTTCCGCTGCAGATGGTCAAAATCCCAGCCCAACTGCATGCACCTGCTTAGTTGGCTGAGTAGCTGGCTGCTGCAGCCGTTATAGGGAGGTGAATGGCTCTCGTGGCCTCCAGTGAATCTGATAGCAGGGGCTCTCTAGGGCTTATTGTAGGGTGCCCAAGTCTGGCTTTAGGCACAACCAGCCCTGGAGCCCTGTGCTGATGGAGCCAGTCACAGGCTTGGACCAGCACTGAGAGCAGAGTGAGGAGGAAACTTGCCACAGATCCAGACCGATAGGGAAATGTCCTCCCACTGTCTCATTCCTCGCTGCCCAGCCTCCGTCTCAGTGAGACCCAAGCAGATGGCAGTTCTCAGCCCCATTTTCCCGCCAGCAGCTGGGAAGCTCCAGGCTCAGTGTGTGTGGCAGGGGCTGCTCTCTTGCCTTTGTGTGTTTGTGTCACTGTTCACCCCACACTCCCCAGCTCCGTGTCCTCTCCAGGGCGGGGATCTGCACGAGCTCAGGCGACACATCTACGCCGACACTGTGGATTTTTTCACCATTAAGAAGCTAGTGCAGAAGGTTTTCCCTCGCTGCAAGTGCCTGGAGCTTCACCGCAAACAACAGGACCTCAGCAGGGTGAGGAATGAGCCCTAGAGTGACCAGATGTCCCGATATTTAACCCTTTGTCCCATGTCCCGATCAATGTAGGATCAGGACACCATTTGTCCCTATATTCAGGTAAGGTGAGTGGGAGGGAGGTGCCGACTCCATGGGTGCTCTGGGGCTGGAGCACCCACAGGGAAAAATTGCAGCCAAGCTCCCTCCTCCTTGCCGCCTCCTCCCCCCAGTGTGCCACGTCCCCGCTCCTCCCCCCTGCTCCCAGCACTTCCCGCCTCCTAACAGCTGTTTGGCAGTGCTTAGCGCTTTCCAGGAGGGAGCGGGGAGGAGCGGGGTTGCACCGTGCTTAGAGGAGAAGGTGGAGAAGAGGTAGGGCAGGAGTGGGGACTTGGGGGAAGCGGGTGGAATGGGGGCAGGAATAGGCACACAGGGATGAGCACCCATCTGGCAGAGGGGATGTCAGAGCCATAGGGGTGAGTGGCAGGTGGGAGGGTGAAGAGGCTAGTGGTGGGTGGGGCACTGAAGAGGGATGCAGCAAGCCAGTGGCAGGCAGGGGTGGGAGGGGCGGAGAAGGAGTGGGGCCTGAGGCAGAGTGGGGGTGGAGCCTGGGAGGAGTAGGGGCGGACTGTGGGCGGGGCTGATGGCATCCCAATGTGTCTGGATACTTTAGTGTTGTGATCTGGTCACCCTAACGAGCCCTGACTGCCAGGATGGCCAACGCATGCCTGGGCTGTCCCTTCTCCTGTAATAGCTTGTGGGGACTACAGGTTCCAGCATGCCGTGCTCCTTCTCGATCTGATTGGCCCCCCCCTTACCATCTGGCTGATGGCAGGTTCAGAGCGTGACCTTCTCTCCGACCTCTGGAGATGATACATCCGGATCGTGCTGACACACAGGCCTGGGATGGTACATGTGCAGCAGTAGGGCGGCTTCCCTGGGCTGCACCTTTTCTGGAGATAAGGAGGAGCTTCAGGCTACCTGTTCAGCTTAGAATCAAGGGTCCCTCTGAACCAGGTTAGAAGTGGGTTGGGGAAGATCTGGCCTGTGGGAGCAGAGCTGCAGCCCAAGGCCCAGCCATGTAGGGCACCTCTCTGGGAGCTTGTCATGTGTGGGCTGAGGGAGGAAGGAGGTCTCCAACCCCTGCTGCTCATCTCTGGTACCTCCTGCCTGAGAAGGGCTCAGCGTTTTTCCCTGCAGGGGGGCGAGGTGTTGGACACTGAGATGATGGAGCTCATGAGAGCCAGTGAGGAGCAGGCATGTCGGGATGACGGGATGAGTGGGCAGCAGCGAGTGTGTTATAAACATGAGCGCGCCATCCCCATGCAGCAGACAGTGGAGTCTCTGGACATCCGAGAGGAAGGTGAGGCTCCGCTGCTTCCTGGCATGGTGATCTGGAAAGGATTCTTCCTCCCCTCAGCTCCATGGGCAGGACGGGGCCCC
Source organism: Aldabrachelys gigantea (assembly GCA_026122505.1). NCBI lineage: Eukaryota > Metazoa > Chordata > Testudines > Testudinidae > Aldabrachelys > Aldabrachelys gigantea. The sequence continues at coordinate 296,589,779 of CM047480.1, forward strand.
TGGCCAGGGTAGTGTAGGCTTCTTTGGCTTTGTGCAACATCCAGTGCTGGTGGCAGAGCAGACTGATCGCGGTGGGGCTGGTAGGGACGCAGGCAGGGCTGGGGCAGGGCCAGCCGGCCCCTCGGTGTGAGCTGGGTTGGGGCATGGGCGGGGCCGGCCAGCCTTGCGGCCTGATCCAGTAGGGCTGACCCTGTCTTCCATTGTAGGTCGGGCCAGGCCTTGCTGCTGTATCTGTTCCCCTCTCCTTTTTACAGACTTGCCCAGGTGTATTGGGGGAGGGCAAGTGCAGGACAGCTGTCATGTCTGGTGTTTGAAAGTTGCCCAGCCAAGTCTGCTGCGAACACAAGGGATGTGCCTTGTGCACAGGGAAGGGAGCCGCGTGCAGCTGCTCCTCCTTAACGTAGAAGGGGTGGCTCATGTCCCATCATGCCCTGCTCTTGAACAAGCCAGATGGAGGGCAATCGCAGGTCCTGTGTGGGGCAATCAGCAGGTGGCATGGGAGGCTAGCATGCATCCCGGGGGTGGTGGGCCATAGCGCTGCAGGCGTAGGAAACCAGAAGCCTGGCTCTGCGGGGTGACTGCAGCTCATGCCAGTCCCACCGGAGCGCCCCGTGATTGGCGCACGTCTCCTTTCCTCTGCTACAGGCATTGAGACCCTGCTGTGTTACCTGGAGTTGCATCCGCAGTGTTGGGTGGAGATGCTGCACCCCACTTTCTCCTCCTGCCGGGTGGTGTGTTATGGGGGCCCCCAGCAGCTCAGGGCAACCGCACAAAGGTTAGTCGCTGCGTGGCATAGGGCATGATGAAATCTGAGCCCTTCCATGCGGGGAGTGGAGACACCTCTTGGGATGTGCAAACTCTGTGGGAAACGCCTTAATCAGACCAGACACAGCTTCAAAACGGTTTCATCTGCTTCTGGGCACCTCCTTACCCGGAAGGGCTGCTCAGAGCAGAGCCGTGACTGCACTTGGTAGGGAGGAGCTCAGCTGGGGGATGTTCTCGCCAGCAAGCACTGCGGGGGCTGGCACCTTTAGGAGGGAGGTGAATGGATTGAAGAGGGATAAGTGGGAGTCACAAGATGAAATCGGGAACTTTGTCGGGAGGAATATGATGGAGAGCTCTTCTCCTGGGATGCTAAGAGAGACAGGCCCACGCCATGGAGACTGGGCTGGCAGACACTCTGCGCTGGCCGGGGGATGGACTGGCACAGCTGGGGGTAGGGCTCTTCGCTCTTTCTTAGCTGGAGGACACACAGAGTGAAAATGCCCCACAAAGGTAGGGCTGCTTTGTGGTGCCATAGGGGGGTGTTTCAGGGAGTGGAGGGGCAATAGATTCGAACTCTCCTCTGAAAGGCTCCTTGCACTGCTGTGTTAAGGGTTATATTCAGCACTACTGGATGCCTGGAGGGAGTGGGATGGCAGGGCGGCAGTAATCCTGGATGCTTGCTGCCTGCAGAAGTGACTGCCTGATTTGATGCTCATGCGGGGTGCCAGTTTGGTCACTACACCGCTGGCAGCTGGGTTTACAAGGGGCTGAATAAGTGCTTGGCTCCTGTGCCCAGTGCGTAAACTGACGCCTCCTGGAACCAGGCAGGAATTGCCCTCTACAGGCAGCATTGCACAGCTGGCCAGGAGCCTCCAGGCTGCCTCCCACCTACATCTGCAGTACCAGGGGTCGGTCGGTTGGCAGCAGCGTACAGACAACGATGTGAGGGGCCAGTGCAGCAAACCAAATGTTAATGAAGATAGATGGGGCTTTGCATTGATCCTCACAACCTTGCAGAGCGGTAGGGAACTATGGCAAAGGGACAGGCCTGAGGATGTGGAGGGAGTTTGTGTCAGAGGAGGAGTTCCTGGCTCCCTGCTCTAGCCCCCATCTCCACAGTTCCCGTGTTACTGCTGCTGGCTTTGATTTTTGTCTCTGCGGTGTCAGCGTCTGCATCCTTAGCTTTTTCTCTCCTCCGGCTCTCAGCTCCCCGCCCGTCGCAGTGTGCCTGGCCCAGGAGCGTCTGGCAGGGGTGGATCACACGCACGCCAGCTCTGTGGAGTTCGACGTGATTGCACTCAGCGACTCCATGGGCTGGGAGGTTCTGCCGGTGAAGCGAGCCCTGCGCCAGCTCCAGTGGAGCACACAGCTGCAGAAAGGTGCTGAGACTGCTTCTCCGGGGCACCGGGGTCTAGGGCAGAGCTGGGGAAGGGAGCCCTAGGGAGAGCTATGGTGGAAGGATAAAAGCACCCCTCCTCCTGCAGTCCACATGAGCTCTAAAAGTGCCATGGGTGTCTATGGGATTGGCCCTCTTGGGCACTCAGGGCAAAGCCCAGAGCCCGTGGGGGAAGCTGTTCGGTTTTCAGGCCCTGCTCAGGGCCCTGTGTTCAGTGATTCTCTTGTGTCTCCGCGGTGGGATTGTACCAGTGCACACCCTCATTGCGCGTGTGTCAGCTAGTGATCCGGAGCCAGTTCCCAGAAAGAGCCCCTCCCCCTCTTTGTTGCCAGGTTGCCGTGGAACTGGGAATAGTGGTATCCTGGTGGAATTCGGCAACCTGTCCTTTCACCTGCGCTCCTATGGAGACCTCACGGACCAGGAAATGGACTCTGTGTGCAACTTCCTGCACCACCGGGTGACGGCGCGGGAAACAGCCACACTCTGTCAGCTCCAAGCCTGCTTCAGGGCCTTCCAGAGGTGAGCATGGGCAGCCGTGGGGAACCCAGCCCCGCTCTGCACGCCCCAGACAGTCGGTTCCAGCTAAAGTCTCCACAAAGAGATTTCCCCTCCTGCCTCTTACCTCTACCCTCCCTTCCCTGCTGAGGGAGGCCCCAGGTGTTACTGGAATATGTGCTGGTGGCAAGACTATGGAAGCGGAGCGGGGCTCGTCGCATTTGGGGTGCAATGAGTTAGCAGCAGCACAGGGCGAAACGCAGACGTCCTGCGGTGTCTGTCAGCAGGTCAGACTGTGTGTGGGGCAGTGAGAAGGCTGGTACTTCTCGACTGGGGTGGTGGAGCAGAGATGGAAGGTCTGTGAGGTTAGCTGGGGAAGTCCACGGAGAGCTTTTGAAAACAAGGGGCATAATTTTGATCCAGATCCTGAGAAGACTGGGGCCAGTGGAGCTGCTCCCACAGGAGCAAAGAACTCGCTCCCTCCACTGGTCTGCCTTCTCTGAATACACACAAAGCAGTGTGGCCATTCCAACTCCCCCAAGCCCTACCAAACAAACTGCTCCCTGCACGCATGCTATTCCCCTGGGAGAGGATGAGAACACAAGCCACACAGAGCACACACACATCACATCACATCACTCTGGGCATGATTGGCAGATACTCCAGGGACCAGGGCAAGAGAAGAACCTGCACGGAACAGACTAGCACTCCAGGGTATGGACAGAATGTGGTTATCCTGCTCTATACACATCGCCTTGCTTCTCCCCTCCTGTTGAGATCCCTTCCCTTCTTGCTCTTCCTCCTTCCCTGCGGCTTATCCCACTCTCTTCTCCATTTATCCTGCACCCTAAGATCTAGTGGTGCCCTTTCTATCAGTAACACCCCTTTTCCTGAGCAGCGTGGCCTGCCAAGCCAGTGCCCTGTACTCGGAGCGTGTGGACGAGGAGAGGAGCTCCCGACTGAAGGCCTTGTTGATGGACTATTTTGAGAAGAAACCTGCACTGGACGAGACCGAGCTAATGTTCAGGGAAGACGAGGAAGCAGAAGATATCAATAACATTAAAGTCAGCAAACCCCTTTGTTTACTTCCTTTTGTTGGTATCTAGTTTTGAGCCCATCTGAGCCACTCACAGGCTGCATTTCTGAAACCCCTGTAACCATGGCATGTAGACACTAGTTTTAGTGTCAGCTGTTGCACTGGAAAGGCTGTCTGTATAGCATATGGTTGTACCAGGGTGGGATGGAATGGACTGCATGTATGTGTATGCGCACACTCTCTGAGTGGATCAAAATCCACAGCAGCGCTGGTTCCTCCTGGATTAAAGGATGTTAAGCTTTGAAAAGGGAGTGAGTGAGGTGTGTGTGTGTGTGTGTGTGAGAGAGAGAGGGAGGGAGAGAGAATCTAGGAAACATTTATCTCATTCTGGCTTTAAAACCGTTGGTGCTGCCATTTTGGTGAAAATTCTGTGACTGGGTTTGGGACACTTCTCTTTTACTGAAATATGGAAGCACTTTGCCCAGTGGGGGTGTGTTTGTTTTCCCTTCATTGCACTTTGCTTTTAGACATTTAAAGGGATGCTATCAAATTATTCTGCACCTTTACATTTAGGACTTGTTAGCAACATGTGAGGGCCAGTCCTGGTTACATTGGCACTTCACAATTAGTACTTTGCACTTTTCATCTTCAAAGTGTCCCAAATACAAATTTAAAAGGGTATTACTGGATCAGATGGGAGTAGAAATGTTTCTATAACTTTTTTTTGTTTTCCTTTTATTCGTTTAAAAAGTCTCCCTGCACTCCCTGTTTAAATACTCTCCCTGCAGCATTTTTATGCTAGTGCCAAACATCTAGTAAGTGAAACTGACCAGAAACAAAAGTGAAACTGATCACTTTTTGGTTTCACTCTTCAAACTGAAGAGTGCAAAAGTGATCAGCCATGATGCTGAAAAGTAAATTAGAGGATTTTTTCCCCCCGATTCCATAATCTGAGGGTCTGTTAGATAAGTGGTTTTCAGCCAGGGATTCATGTACCCCTGGGGGTACAAAGACCTTCCAGGGTCCATCAACTCATCTAAATATTTGCCTAGTTTTACAACAGGCTACATAAAAAGCACTAGCAAATTCACTGTAAACTAAAATTTCATACAGGCAATGACTTGATTATACTGCTCTATACACTGACATGTAAGTACAATATTTATATTCCAATTGATGTATTTTATATGGTAAAAATAAGAAAGCAATTTTTCAGTGTCACAATGTGCTGTGACACTTTCATATTTTTATGTCTGATTTTTGTAAGCAAGTTGTTTTTCAGTGAGGTGAACCTTGAGGATATGCAAGACAAATCTGACTCCTGAAAGGGGGACAGTACTCTGCAAAGGTTGAGAGCCAGTGTGTTAGATGGACAAAAAATGTCTAATCCATGTTTCTGTATTGCACTTTCTATTTTGAAATACGGCTTTTATCGTGTGTCCCTGTTCTGTAACCAAAAGAAAACTCTCTAAGGCCATGTCTACACGACCACTTATGTTGGCAAAACGTATGGCGCTCAGGGGTGTGAAAAAACCAGCCCCCGAGTGACACAAGTTTCACCGGCATAAGTGGTCGTGTGCACAAGTGCTGTGTCGGCGGGAGAGCTTCTCTCACCAATATAGCAACTGCCGCTCATTGGGGTGGTTTAATAATGTGGATGGGAGAGCTGTCTCCCGTCGGCTTAAAGCAGCTACATGAGAGATCTCACAGCTGAATCGGTACAGCAGTGCCACTGTCAGCTCGCTAGAGTAGACATGGCCTAAATCCAAGCACAGGAAGCGACCACAGCTCACTGATTTGGTCCCAGTTAATGTTATCCCTTGGTGTGAAGTGGGTTGTGAGTGCTCATTAGCACTGTGTTTTTGTTTTTTGGATTTTGTTTTTTGGATTTGTCTGATCAAGAAATGTTCTCTCCCAACACTACGAGGCTGTAGAGAGAAGGAATCTTCCAGGGAGACCAAGAGGGAACCTGGCTTATTTTCCCTCAAAAGCCTAACAAATTTCAAATGTTTTTTCTCTCTAGCTTCAGGACTGGGAAGGGCAGATCCGCTCAGACATCCGGAATTTCTTGTCTATCCGCCAGGATGAGAAGTTCTCTGGCAGAGCTATTGCCAGGATATTTCACGGCATTGGTAAGAAAAGCCGAATGCAGGACTGGAATCCTATCTGCCTTTTGCTGCTTATGTAATATGACTTGCCATAATGCTAGGCATTTTCTGCCTGATTTCTGTAACCGCTGCACAGATCTCATCTTAAGCCTCCTTAAAATGTCTTTGTAACCATGGCTATGGTGAAAGGTGCTGGCTTGGAGCCTGAAGGCTTCTTTGGGGACCTGCTCCCGCTGCTGTCCTTGTCAGTTATCGTGAAATGGTATGCAACCCCTCGGTCCTAAGGAGTGGAGTGTACCCCACTGTTGAGCTGCAGGGGACCTCTGACACTCGGGGTGAACTTCTCCAGCCAGGGGGAGTGTGTACCTGTCACGGTTACAGAGTGAGCTGTGCTTTTAGGCCCCTTTGAGGACAGGTTTCGCTACCTTCCCCTCTTTCTGGGAGGAATCACACAGCCTTGCCTCCCCCAGACGGGGCATCTGGGCTGCAGTCCATTGGCCGCCACTGACATTAACCCAACAGGCTGAGCTTGTTTGGCACCTGCAAGCCCTTTTCCTTCGGGGTCCTTTGGCAACAGCTGATTAGAGAGACAAAACCAGCTTGTCTCAAGCGTAGCCTCATGCATGCACTCCACGGGGCCAGAACATGCAGAGCAAAGGGTAAAACAGTAACGGCCTGTGAGCATGTTTTCCCTGACCTTGATCTTCATCTTTCCTTGCTAGCATGGTAAGTTCCCTCCTTCTCTGGGTGGGGAGCCAGCCTACTTGCTGCAGCTCCTGGCTCCTTGCATCCCTGTCAGCGCTCACTGGCAGCCCCCAGCAACTCACTCCACTCCCCTTCCTTCTCTAGACCCAGCATCCTCCAGCTGCTCAGTGTCCCTTTGCTCCTGAGTTCAGGCCTGGAAAGAATAAACTCTACCAGCCTGCTTGGAGCCAAGCTGGGGTATTCCCCAATTAACAGCATCCCTGCTGTTTTCTGGAGGACCCTTAGTGATCTCTGGGACTGTACCTTACCTTCATCATTGTTTGGGGAACCAAGAGGAAACCGTAACAGCCTCTGATTTAACTCCTTGCCGCCCAGCAGGATAATATCAAACAGGTGAACTGAGGGGCATATGTTGACTACTTTTTATAATCATCATAACTCCTTCCTCCTGCACAGGACCCCATGTTACAGCTTGGCTCTGTCTCCCTCTAGTAGCCAATACCACATACAGGTTTAGGAACCTGCTACTGCCTTTAACTAATAGACACTGGCATTTAGCTCAATAGAGGCCCATGCTTTTAGATGCAGATGACCTGGATTCAGTCCCCGCAGATGACCTGTCTAGGGACATTGTCATTGTGTGAACAACATTACAGCCTCCTAGAGCTCTGTGGGCCTGTCTGACACAGGTGTAATTCCACAGGTGACCCTGGTGTACTGGAGCAGGGAATCCGGTCTCTGAATGCCTGGGCCTAAGCCACGTATGCTCAGCTCCTGTTAATGTCTAGGTCGCTTGTGTGAAAGCTTTGGCCGCTGTTCTGTTCAGTTAGGCACTGCCACTGAGAGAGGCGGGTGATGGGCTCAGCAGCTGACTGGGCCTTTTTCTTTCTCCAAACAGGGAGCCCATGTTACCCCGCTCAGGTCTATGGACGAGACCGCAGGTTCTGGAGGAAATACATCCACTTTGACTTCACTAGAATCATGCGCCTGGCCACCGAGGAGATTATCCGATGCAAATGAGTCTGCGAGGGCAGGGGTGTGAGCCACGGAACATCAGCCACTGACCAGCAGGGCAATGGAATGACACAACAGCCACCAGAGCAAAGCCAGGGAGCTCTGCAGGCCATGGCTCTGTGTGCCATTGCTCCTGTGTCCCATTCACCTCACTGCACATCCCAGGATCTCCACGAGGGACCTTGATCTAATGGCTGTGTCACGATTCTAGTCCCAGTTAACCCAGCACTGGGAACCAGGGCACCCACTTGCACTGGGGATTCCTCTGCAGATCCCCCCAGGGGAGGTACCTGCTTTTCAGAAGTGGAAAGGATACGCTGTGGGCTGTGCTCAAAGGAGGCTGGGCGAGAGAACGGTTAGAGCCTGATGGTGGCTGGGAGGAAGAGGCTTTGGGCAATTATCCAGTTGACTGTATATAAATGTCCCTTTTAAGGTTCAGTCCCCTAGAGCTGCCCCAAGCAAACGCACCTCTCTGGCTCAGGGAGGCGAGACACCAGCCCTGTGTGCTAGGGGCTTATCTTGTCTTCCCACTTTTCAGGGCTAACTCTACTATGGTGTTCTACTCATTTTTGCAAAATTGTACAACTTCTGAACACATTTCCTGCCTCAGCCCTGGGTACAGCTGGACTTTTCTTAGACATGGGCTGTGAATAGACACGTTCCGTTCCCACAGGATATTCAATAACCATCTTGGGAGGGGGCAACATTTGGCCAGTTCAGGAGGGGGTTGAATGCTGTCCATACATTTAGATGGTGCAGGGGAGGTGGAATGCCCCTCCCAACGTGCCATAACGTGTGTAAAAAGTTAACAGACGTTCATGTCTATATTTACATCCGAGCTTTGACTGTTGTGGTGTTTGCCTTTGCTAACGATTGTCTGTTGCTCAGTGTCCGTTCCAATGCCTTTGGAGTGTCTTCTCAGTGCTGTTCTGTTTCCACTGACCAGCTGGAATCTGTTTCTCCTCTTCCATCTGGGACCGTGTTTGGGTTTTATATTCACACTAATAAACAGTGACTTTTTAAAGTGCCTGTGACTTCACCTCTCAGCCCTTCCCTTCTGGCCGTGTGAGCAGAGTTGCAAGACTCTGCCTGTCTCCCTGGGAGCTGCTGGGGGTGGTGAGGCACTGCAGAGTGGGGGATTTGGGCATGTGGAGTGATCTCTTCAAAGGCACCTGGGAGAGGGAGGAGCCCTAATTCTGCTGGGTGCCTTTGCATATCCCACCCTTTGGTTTTTATCGGCATAAACTAAACCCAAAAGCCAACCTCCACAGCCGGCCATTGTTTCCAAGTAGGACAGGTTGGGTTATGCTACTCTGCACCTTAGTATAAGGAGAGGTTGGGATGCTTGGGTATGTGTAGGGGAGAAGCTCCCAAATCCAGGCGAGGTACCAGCTGGCAGTTCTCTGGCCTGTGTTATACAGGAGGTCAGGTGCTTGTTTGTCCTCACTAGCCTTGGAATCTTATATTAAAATAAAACTCCTCTCTGCTTTTTTTTTTTATAAAGCCACTAAGTTTACAGCTGGTCTGGTAGCTTAATAAGTACGTGTGTAGAACTGCATTCAGAACTGGCCCCCCAATTCCTTTCGTATCTCCCAACCGACTCTGCTCTGTGTATCGAGTGCTCTCTGCACAGGGCCATGCTTAACGCATGCTAATAGCTGTAACTGGATTTTCATGCCACTGAAAGTTGGTTAATTGAAAGCTTGCAGGCCTCTTGCAAACAGGCACAGGCTGGATGTTGAGAGGACAAGCTTCCCTGCTTGGGAGCGCCCCCACATCTGGAGGTGAGAGGGACATCACCAGGGGTCATTCAACCCTTAGCTTCTCTGCTAACACCCCCTCCACACACCCCCCAACAAAGGCGCACCTCCAGCACTTCTCTGCAGCCTGTAGCTGACGTTGCTGGCCCCCCACATCAGCGGACAGCGGCTACAGAAAAGGCAGCTGGGGTCAGAGAGATGGGCAAGTCAGTGTTTGACTGGCAGGGCACAGAATGTCCTTATCATAGCAGCCTGGAGAGGTGCTGGGGAAGGGTTAGTGATGGAAAGCAGTCTCCATTCAAGGGGGAGGCCTATGTGAAATACACCCATGCTATGTGTTTAGGCCTGGGGGCGATGGGCACTGGGCAGCAGGATGGGGCACCACAGTTACCCTCCCCCACTGTTGACCTTTGCTAAATGGGTAAGGACTATGTAACTAGATGGTGTCTCTCCAGGGGTGAGGTGGGGCTGGTGGAGGGTTCACTGGCACGCCATAGCGGAGGCTGGTGCCTGTGTGTGTAGGGGGTGTGTGAGACATGGCTTGTTAGTGCTAGATGCTGCAGTGCTGGTGAAGGTGAGACATGGCACAGGCAGCTCCTGAGCTCCGAGCTGTTGGGGGCTGTGGCACTGGGGGTGGTGGCAGGGCCGTCCTTAGCCATAGGCAGTAGCCTAGGGCACCACTAGGTCTGGGGGTGCCGCTCTGCCGGGAGTCCAGACAGATGGGAAGCAGTGGAGCATGTAAGAGCAGGGCTGCTGGGTCCTAGAGAGAGCAGAATGCTGCACAGTCTGAGGGAGGGGATTGGATGCTGGGGTCTGGGGGTGAGGGTGGGGGAAGGAGCTTATCTGTGAGTGTGACTCTTTAGCCCCGGCTGAGGTGAGGAGAGGCAGGCTCTGCGGCTCTGGAACCAGTATCCTTTGTTGTTCCCCATAACATCCATTCTTCTCCCTCCTCCCCAGGAGCATCCCTCTCTCTCTCCTCCCTCGCCTCCATCAGGGCTGGGTTGGGTGAGGTGCTGGGGGGTAGGTGGGGGGAGGAGGCTGGCTGCTGAGGAATGAAGGTGAAAGTAACTCACTTCCTCCACAGCGAGCCAGGATTGGAATGTCACACAGGGCTGGTTGGGGTTAGCCAGATGTGTGAAAAATCAGGACAGGGGGCTGGGGTAGGGTGAGCAGATATGCTTATTTTATAGGGAGAGTCCCAATTTTGGAGTCTTTTTCTTATATAGGCTCCTTTTACCCCCCACCCCCACCCTCTGTCCTGATTTTTCACACTTGCTGTCTGGTCACTCTAGGTGCGGGTAATTGGTGCCTATATAAGACAAAGCCTCAAATATCGGGACTGGCCCTATAAAATCAGGACATCTGGATCTGGTCACCCTAGCTGGGGAGCGCCTCTCCCCCGGGCTGGCAGCTGCCAGCGATCCATCTCATCCGGGGGGAGCTGCACAGGGCAGAATGGAGCTGCTGTGGCTCCATGGGTGACCTGTCTGAGATCAGATGCTGTGCTAACTTCACATGGTCCGTAAGGCTGGTGGTGGTGCCCATTGCCATGTGATTGGACCTGAGGGTTTGCTGCTACTGTTGCCACTCTGCACCCCAAGAGGTGGATTTTGGGGTCTACTGCAGCTGTTGGACCAGCAGGCTGGGGGGTGAGCCAAGCATGAAAGCAGTACTGTGTTGCCATTTGGATTGCCATTTAACACCTTCGTTTGCAAAAAATTCTTGCTAACAATCCTGAATCCAATTTCAATATTTTTTTTTTAAATCAATATCTTAGCCAAAACCAGAAAATTAAGTTGTTGACAATTATTAGTGACAGGTTTGGTTTGAGGCAGGGAGTGGGCCAGTTTTCATCAGAGAAACAAAAAATGTTGACTGACTTTCCTATAGCCTGTTACTCCTGATAAGAGCCCTCCAGCAACTGTAATATGCTCATCTCCTTACTAGTGTATAAAGCAGGGGTCAGCAACCTACGGCACACGTGCCAAAGGTGGCAGGTGAGCTGATTTTTGATGGTATGCAGCAGCAGGCTGAGCGGCTCAGCTCATCACTGCTCGGGGGTTCTGGCTGCTGCCCTATTGCCAGCTGGGATACCGGCCACCAGCCCCACTCAGCACCTGCTGCTGGCCTGGGGACTCCCAAGGAACCCCAGGCTGGCAGTGGGCTGAGCAGGCCGGCTGAACCATTCACCTGCTGTCAGTCTGGGGTTCCATTCACTCAGCTGGCAGCGGGCTGAGTGGGCTAGTGGCAGGCTGAGCAGGGCCGGTGGGGGGTTGAGTGGCTCAGTCTGCTGCCAGTCTGGGGTGCCAGCAGCACTCAGCCTACTGCTACTCTGGGGTTCTGGCTGCTGGCCCCTTGCCAGTCAGGAGCCCAGCCACCGGCCTCACTCTGCCTCCTGCCAACCTGGGTGAGCAGAATCCCAGGCTGGTAGCGGGCTGAGGGGGGTTGGCGGCTGGGATCCTGGCTGGCAGGAATTGGTGGTCAGAACCCCAGACCAGCAGCGGGCTTAGCAGGGCCTGGGATCCTTGTCTGGGGTTCCAGCTACCAGCCCCACTCAGCCCGCTGCCGGTCAGGGGTTTCATTTACTCAGCTGGCAGTGGCCTGAGCAGGACCGGTGGCCAGGACTTTGCCGCTCGTATTCCAAGTGTACATTCTAATTCTAATTCTACATTCTACTGAGTGTACATTCTAATGAGCATACATTGCCACTCGTATTCTACTGCCAATTCCTGTAACAGTAGCATCAGGAGAACGGAGTTTCTCAAAACTAAAGCTCATTAAAAACTATCTCCGCTCTACAATGAGTCAGGAACGCTTAACCGGTCTTGCTGTTCTTGCAATCGAACAAGACGCGACTTTGTCTTTGTCATACAATGACATTATTACTGATTTTGCAGCCAAAAAAGCCAGAAAGATTGCTTTTAATTAAAATCAAGTCTTTGTTTCAATACCTCTTCATATAAATTTCCAATAAAATTTTAAAAATTAAAAAAAATTGTATTATTTGTATCATTCTGTCAAATCAGAATTTTTTCTATAGTGCTACTTCTTTATGGCTAGTGCATCAGCATTACAGTGTGCTTAACTACGTTAAACTGCTTTTAATAACGTGAATGTGGCAAGTTTTCCAGTACTGTAAGCTTATATTTGTGTTGCTAAGAGCAGATCAGGCCCAAGTGCACCAGTTTAATAATCTCGCCTAGGACACCATAAATCCTAAGGACGGCCCTGGGTGGTGCGCACAGGGCACTGGGGTTTGGGGAGGGGGGGGGCTCCTGGGTGTGGGGCCATGGGCCCTGTCTGGGGCAGTGCAGCGCTGGGGCCGCTTTGGGAAATGAGGAGGGTCAGGGCAGCATGGGGAGGGCAAGGGTGGTTCAGGTCGTGCCCCCCCCCCCCATCCCCCTAGGGACAGGGATGTGGCCTGGGCACATGCTGGAGTGGAGCAGAGCTGGGGGCCCAGGCCCCTATGGGCCCCGCCCCCTCGGAAGGGGCCTATGGGGCGGGGGTCAGTAGCAGCCACCCCAGCACGGAACTGCAAGGTCGGTCCTCCGGAGCCATAGAGAAGAGCGAGCGACGTGCTAGAAGGGCCCCTCCGCCACCCGATCCCAACGAGCAGAAGCTCAGACGGGACCCTCTGCGCAACCCCGGACCAGCCAATAGCGCGCGGCCGCTCCCCAGACAGTGGGCGTGGCTGGGTCGCAGCGGGAGAGGCAGCCCCTCTAGCCGGCACTTCCGCGTTCTCTGTGGCTGTGGAGGACCCAGGCGCTGCTGCAGACCCCCGAGTTCCCCCCCACAACCCCTGGTGCCCCCAACCCTCGCAGCCCCGTCCCGGAGCGGCAGCGGGGGTAAGCCCGCCCACTGGCGGGGTCTGGGCTGGAGGGTCTGTCGTTTTGGCTGTCACAGTAGGTGCTCCTGTCGCCATGGTGACTGTCACCATGGCATCAAGCCCTAGTAATGGCATTGGGGGGCGTTGCTGTGGCAGCGCTGAGCTGTGTCTGCCTGTCACCATGGCATCAGGCCCTAGCTGTTGCATTGGGGGTGTTGCCGTGGCAGCGCTGGGCTGTGTCTGCCTGTCACCATGGCATCAGGCCCTAGCTGTTGCATTGGGGGTGTTGCCGTGGCAGCGCTGGGCTGTGTCTGCCTGTCACCATGGCATCAGGCCCTAGCTGTTGCATTGGGGGTGTTGCCGTGGCAGCGCTGGGCTGTGTCTGCCTGTCACCATGGCATCAGGCCCTAGCTGTTGCATTGGGGGTGTTGCCGTGGCAGCGCTGAGCTGTGTCTGCCTGTCGCCATGGCATCAGGCCCTAGCTGTTGCATTGGGGGTGTTGCCATGGCAGCGCTGGGGTGTGGCTGTCACTGTGACAGCAGTAGCTATATGGTGTCTCTGTTACCATGGCATCAGATGACAGGTACCATGGTACCTGTTGCCGTTGCATCAGGGACTCCAGGGCCTGGTCCAGTGCAGCCAAGCTGGTGTCCCCGATCCTGCTCCTCGTACATGGGCCCTGAATTCCCAAGCTGAGGCCTAGGCCCATGCCTGAACCCCTGCTGTGCTGGTTCACTCGGCTTGTCCTCTCCCCTCGCCGAGCCCGATGTAACATCTGTCTGTTTGTGTTCCCCACAGCCCAGCAAATCTCCCCAGATCTTGTCCTGTGTGAGCCCCTCGGCCTGGGGCTGAAGGATGAACTCTAAGTATGTGCTACTGGGGTGCCTCTACTTCGTCCAAGGGATGCCATATGGGCTACAGTCCGGCCTGCTGCCCATCTATCTCCGCAGTGTGGGCCTTTCCTTCACCAAGATCAGCTTGGCCAAAATGCTCTACCTGCCCTGGGTCCTCAAGATGCTGTGGGCTCCTTTAGTGGATCAGTACCACACGAAGCAGACCTGGCTGGTGCTCAGCATGTCTGGACTAGTGCTGGCCTGCCTAGCATGTGCCACTATGTCGCCAGAGACCAACTTCCTGCCCGTCGCTGGCATGCTGCTGCTCATGAACTTCTTTGCTTCTGTCCAGGACATTGCGGTGGACGGAGTAGCCGTCCGGCTCCTGAGGCAGGACGAGATTGGGTACGGAAACACCATCCAAGTGGTGGCATACAAACTGGGTTCCGTGCTGGCGGGAGGAGGCCTGCTGACCTTGATGCACCTGTTGGGCTGGGGGGTTCTCTTCTTGCTTCTGGCCATCATTTATCTTCTGGCCATACTGTATGTGTGGAGCACTCCGGTACTGCAGCTCACGCTGGGATGGCCTTCCCAGGATGGCCAGCCCCGGGCAAGAACCTTCAACCCTTGGAGAATTCTCCAGGAGCTTTTCCATGTGCCAGGCACCCTTTGGACCGCTGGCTTTGTCCTCCTCTACAAGCTTGGTGAGTGCCTGCCTGGTGGGGTAGGGGTGGGGGGTTTTTCTCAGGAAAAGTGTGTTTTAGAGTGGAGCAGTCAGGAGGGCTGCAGGTGGAAAGGAGCTATTGGATGTAACAGCTGTAAATCTAGACAGGGTACCTGCCAGGGCTGGGTTAGGGATTGAGCAGAGCCATTTAAGTTCCCTGTTGTGCTGTTGGACACGCCTGCATGCAGGGAAGAGTCTGATACAGCATGGACTCGGTTGTGGCTCACCTGATTGTGTCCTTTCGCCTTGCAGGTGAGCAAGGCGCCACCACCATGTTCCCACTCTTCCTGCTGGACCATGGATTCTCCACACAGCAACTTGGCTTCTGGAACGGGGTGGTAGCCATGGTCTTCTCCATCACAGGTTCCTTGCTGGGTGGCCAGCTGATGTCCAAGCAGAGGTTAAGTGTAGAACGGGGCTCTGACGCCTCCCTTCTTGTATGGGGTGAAAGGGACTGGTTTGTAGGTAGGGTAGGAGAGACGTGTGTGGTAGGAGTGGGCATGAGATGCCTAGTTCTGTTTTGATTGGTCTTGGGCCCAGCTGCTGTGTCTGATTCATGATCCTTCCTCTCAATCAAGTGGGGAGGAATCAAACACAACCCCTCCCATTCTGTTCTGCTTGCAGTGATCTGCCGCACTCGCTTCCTTAACCATTTCTGCATTGGGTTTGTGACTCCCTTCCAGGTGGCCACTGTCTCTGCTGAAGGCTCTGTTACTGCTCCGCTTCTGCAGCCTGAACTTGCAGACCTTTTTGGTCTTCATCTACGATGATGGAGTCTCTCTCTTCAAAGGTGAGCACCCCCCGCTCAACAGAAGAGGGCTCCTCGTTGATATGGGGTGAAGAGAAAGAGGACAGAGAGGCAGTGCAGGGCTGGTCAGAAATTTTCCCTCAGAACTGTGTTTTGAGGGAAAACTGGGTTTTCAACTATACAATAATTTGGGCAAAGCGTTTCTGATTTCCATGGAAAATTTTGATTTAGTCAAACCAAACTCACCAGAACATTTCAGTTTGGATCTGCTTCATGGCTGAACTATATCCTCCATGATGCAGCATGTCCAGGGACTCTCGTGATGCACCCTGTCCTCCCTCCAAGAGGGAAGACCATGGTGCATCTTGGGAGATGTAGTTCGATATGGAAGCCCAGCCTACAGAGGAGAATGGGAGTGTGAAGCCCCTGAACTACATCTCCCAGGTGGCATTTTGACAGCATTTCCAAATGGAAATATTTTAGTTTGGGTCTAAAATATTTTACCAGAAAATTGAACTTTTCTATGAAATTTAGATGAAAACAATTTAGTTTTTTCACAGAAGTTTTCATGTTGGGGGGACCCCTGTTTTCTGCCCAACTCTTTCTGAGCGGTCCAGTGACTTGCGCGTGGCCCCAGTGAGTGTCAGCGACAGAACTGGGAGCAGAACTTTGGAGAAGCTGCTCCAGTCCTGTGCTTGGGCCGTGCCTCTCTCCAACCCTGAACTGGTCACCCGCATTACTCCTCTGTTGCCATGTCCTGCTTTGTGTGTAGGGGCTGCGATCCTGAGTATCTGTGTCCAGCACTTCATTGGAGGGCTGATCACCACCCTGGCTTTCAGCACCATGATGCAGTGCACACAGAGGGCGGATGGCAGCATACAGGTACCTCTGGAAATGCAGCCCAAGGGGGACTAGAATCAATGGGCACTTCAGCCATCTGCCTCCCTGTCTGCAAACTGGGGATGTTAATGTACTATCCCCCAGTGTCAGCGGGCTGCCGAAACGGTTTACTCCTCGTATTAGTGAAGAGCCCTGAGATCTGAGTCTCTGTATGGGCATCCCAGACGTGAACGCTCCCCGAGGGAAGCATTATCTGCAGTGGGCAGATGGGGAACTCAGGCACAGAAAAGGGAGCTGAGTTGCCCAAAGTCACAGGCCACCCTGTAGCCTTGGAGATGAGGCTTGGCTCCAACCTGCTGAAGGGAATGACAGTTGGGGCCCTTTCCTGCAGCCCTCGGTTGGGCAGGGTTTAGGCACTGTCTGGGCTGCCTGGGTCTCTCTGTTTGACAGCGTATGTGGGTCTCTCTTTGTGTTTATCATCCCTCATGCTGGTGCGTGTCTGCCCTTTGCAGGCCACTCATTACAGTTTCCTGGCCACCCTGGAAGTGCTGGGCAAGCTGGCATTCAGCACCTTTGTCGGGAGCATCGTGGACTGGCTGGGCTTTGCATCCAGCTTCTGCTTCTTCCTCTTCCTCTCCTTCGTCTCTGTGCTCTACATCTTGAATATGCCTTCTGGCGGGAGCTAAGGAGACATGCCCGGCCTCTCCAGGGATTCACTGTGGGTGAGCTGTGGGCCAGGCTTAAGGGATGGACGGCTGAGAATCTCCCTGGCTGGACTTGCAGAGGCCTTGAGCAGGGGTATTAATTTGCACTCCTGGTGGACATTGGAGGAGCCCAAAAATGTCTGTGAAAATGAAACGTCACAGGACCAAATCCTAAGACACTGAGCACCTGCACCTCCTGCTGGAGCCCTCAGGAATTGCAGGGGCTCAGCCTTTCCCTATGAGTGTCTCCGCAGCTATAACCAACTTCTAAGTAAGATCTCCTCTCCCACCCCCGGTATGGCCTACACTCCTGGCTTTCACCAGAGCTGCCTTAGGGAGCCAGGGTCCTGCGCTTACACTCCAGCCTCTAGGATCTGAAATTAAAATGTTTGTTTATTGAATGTGTCTCCTTCTCCTGCCCTACACGACACTCAGCCCCCCCATGTGGAGACAGTCGGAGTCCAGGCTGGGCCCTGTGCTGGAGACCTGAGAAGGGAGGAGCGGGGCTGTCGGTTACCAGGGCCAAGCTGTTACAAGGCTCTTGTCTGTCTCGTCCCAGCTCCAGGATTTGATGTTCTTCTTAATGGTTAGACTGGTGCAAGCTGCCGCCAGCCACATTGCAGAGTGCTCAGCTCAGGCTCAGCTGGGCTGCTGTTGCAGGGCCCTGTGTCTGCATAGCAGAGTCCCGATCCAGCAGGCAGGTCAGGCTCTGTATGCTGTCTCAGGGCTCAGAGGAGAGGCTTGTGACCAAGTGTGTCCAGGAAATGCCTGGTGCTTTGCTGGGGGGAGTTTTCTCCCCTAATAGAATAGTTACAGTATCACAATTAGCATGAGGATTACAAAAAGAAAACTGCCTGGGCCCTGGCTCTGCTGCAGCCTGACTAGGAGCACAGGCTGTGGCCGTATACGTTCAGGAACAGTCATGTTTGCCCAGTGCTGCCAGGTGCACTTCCAGAATACGAAGAATGGCTAAACAAACCATGAAATACAAAGTTAAGGTCTCTGCCCCTGCAACCATAACCCGGCTCTCTCTGAGCGATGCCCCCCATGCCAATAGCACATAAACTAGTGCTGGTTTTAAAGGGCCGGCTGACTCCACTGTTTCTAGTGTCGGTCGTTTCTGTCAGACCCCTCTTTTCAAGGAGGAACAGCGGTTTGAGAGGGGTCAGTTCCTGGCCTTTATGTGAGTCCTTAGCCAAGGGCGCCTTTCCTGATGCCATAATGCAGTTGCCTTTGCTGCCTTTGATCACACTTAGTGCCATTGTTCAGGAAATGGGGGAGTAGCAGGAGTCCTGCTCATATTACCCTAAAGCTGCTGCTTCCCGGAGCCTTTCATCCGCCTCCTATTTCATTAATGCTCTTTCCCTTGAACATAGTTGTAAAGTGGAATCGGATTGTAGAGCACTTTGAAATAGCTGCTGTCAGGGGAAAACTTCTAGAAAGAGCCTGTGAGAATACAATTCATGTGCACCACCCCCATTCTCAGAAAGCTGGCGAGGGCGGGAGTTGAGCTCACAGTATATGGGCTAGAGAGATGCTCTAGCCTGGTGGTGAGGGCGCTCACATGGGTGGTGGAAGCAGAGGTGGATTAAGATTTATTGGGGCTCTGGGCACAAAGAACATTGGACTCCTCCCAACCCTCCCCCACCACCATGGGGCATCGCCCCCTGCTCTTCCACTTCCCCCAAGGCCCTGCTAGCTGGCCAGAAGCCAGGGCCATGGTAAGAGTTGGCCAGGGAGCCCTGGACCCTCCATCTGCCTGGGGTGGTGCACCCTGGTGGGCAGGAACACTGACCAGGGGCTGCTCTTGGGCACTCTGGTCCCCCACCTAGGGCAGGTGGAGGGCCATGGCTCCCCAGAGCTGCCTGGGCTTCCTGGGTGGGTTTTACCACAGCCTAGGACAGTGGTCCCCAAACTGTGGGGTGCACCCAGTGGGGGACACAGAGGAACATTTGGGGGGGTGTGCAGTAGGGCCTGGGTCAGCCATTATGGGGGGTGGGGAGGCAGCACCACCCTGCCCTGCTCTGCCCCCAGCCCTGGCTCTGCTTCTGGCCATACCCCAGCTGTACCTCCAGCCCCACTCCTGGCCACGGCCCTGCTCCCAGCCCTTGACCGTGACCCCCGTCTTCCACTCCCAACTCTGGCCCAGCTCCCGGGGTGGAGGAGGGGGGAACAACTGAAAAAGTAACAGAACATCCTGCTTCAGCCTGGACAGCCCAACTGTTTTGTCCAAACTGGGCATGTCCCATTTGTTTGTCAACTGCTCACCAGTTGGCAAGAGCAAACGGTACAAATGCCCAATCTTGCCAAAAGGAACTCGGGGTTGGAGTGAGCAGTAGGACTTGGGCCAGCTCTGCGTGGGGGAAAAGGGGCTTTGGGCAAGTGGCTGGCGCTGGGTTCCCGTGGGGATGGAGGGGGAATGGGAGAGGGAACTCACCAGCAGGAATACACTCTCACTCTACACAGGCTCCATCCGTCTTCTGCTTTGGTAGGGTAGGGCCTCAGGGGAAAGAGAGGAGCAGGGTGTGGGGCCAGAGTGCCAGTGCCTGTGGGGCCCCCAAATTGGCCTGGGCCCCTGGGCACAGGCCCCATTGGTCCACGTGGTAATCCACCACTGGGTGGAAGACGTAATTTCATGTCCTTACTCCAATGACCATTTATCCGCAGTGGAACAGCTTCAACAGGAGACACTGAGGATACCCCACCTCAGAACATCCCGAACCTCAGGAGCTAGGGGATTCTGCAATGTGGGAGACCCAAGTGCAAATCCCTTCTCCACATCAGGCAGAGAGGGGAATTGAACCGGGGTCTCCCACATCTGAGGTGTGTGCCCTAACCACTGGCCTAAAATTTATAAGAGAAGTGCTGGGAGTATCTGCTCCTCACCTCAGAAAAGATATACTGTGCACTAGAAAAGGTTCAGAAAAGGGCAACTTAAATGATTAGGGGTTTGGAGAGGGTCCCATATGAGGAAAGATTAAAGAGGCTAGGCCTCTTCAGCTTGGAAAAGAGGAGACTAAGGGGGGATATGATAGAGGTATATAAAATCATGAGTGATGTGGAGAAAGTGGATAAAGAAAAGTTATTTACTTATTCCCATAATACCAGAACTGGGGCCATCAAATGAAATTAATGGGCAGCAGGTTTAAAACAAATAAAAGGAAGTTCTTCTTCACACAGCACACAGTCAACTTGTGGAACTCCTTGCCTGAAGAGGTTGTGAAGGCTAGGACTATAACAGCATTTAAAAGAGAACTGGATAAATTCATGGTGGTTAAGTCCATAAATGGCTATTAACCAGGATGGGTAAGGAATGGTGTCCCTAGCCTCTGTTTGTCAGAGGGTGGAGATGGATGGCAGGAGAGAGATCACTTGATCATTGCCTGTTAGCTTCACTCTCTCTGGGGCACCTGGCATTGCCCACTGTTGGTAGACAGATACTGGGCTAGATGGACATTTGGTCTGACCCAGTACGGCCGTTATTATGTTATGTTCTTATTATGTTCATTCATTTTGTAAATGGTGCCTCAGTCCCAACTTCTCCCCCCCCCCCCCCCCCCCCCAAAAAAAAACCTATTTGGTGAATTTGCGTCAAATTTCTGACTACTTCTGGTTCACCACAACATGCATGTTTCAAGGAATTTACTATTAGCTGAAAAAATTAATCACCCACCTCTAATTCTAAGGTCAGAGCTGGTGCCAAAAGCAGTTTAGCACCATCTGGGATGTTCTAAGGTGTTTTCTGGACTCTGAGATGGGAACAAACCCATAAAGCATCACTGAACAGTGAACAAACCTGAAACCACAAGAGACATTTCAGTACTAGACCGTGAAAAGACAGCGAATCGTATCCCAGCTGGCCACATCCCCTCTTCATGTAAACCCTACGGCCAGGAGCTCCTGAGGGGGAAGACCTCTCTAGTCCCCCTGTTGCTGAAAAGAGTTGTCACAGAGCTTCATTTGTATAGGCAACTTACCCACAATTCTTCTATTGGTTCTTGGGTGGTCACCATAACTACCTAGGAACTTGGATTTTGGGGTTAGTGAGCCCCCCACAAAGAGGCTCACAAGGGGGAATGAGCTCATTTCCAAGCAGCTAGGAGTTTGCTGAAAAGTCCTATCTGCTCTTGTCTTTCTGTTTCTGGAGATTTTGCTGTGAGAGATAACAAAGAGTGAGGACTTTGCTGCAATGGTTGTTGCAGGGGACTTTGTAGGAAGAAAGAACACAGAGGACAGCTGCTGTGGGAGTAGCAGGTGGACTCTGGTGAAGCCCTCCCTATGCAGCCAGCATCTTAATAAAGCTGAACACTGAGCTGGGTTAGATGGTGGTGCCTCTGGAGAAGCAGCTGCCTGGAGACTGGAGACAGAGCTGCAAACACATTTGGATGACTGCTACTCCCTGATTCCATGAGCAGGGCTTGGTGGATAAGTGCAGTGGTGTGGCCAAGGGACTCTCACCAGGACACTGTAGTGCGGCTTGGCCGTGGTTTGTCCCTCAGTGGGGCTGTGGGGTATCCCACCGCCTTGCTCTAGTTCGCCGGCTGGTGGCTCTGCTGTCGTGGGGAATAACGCACACTTGGTTAGGGGGGTTCAGACCTGTCATAAGTAGATAGGTAAGGGTTAATTTTCTTTTACCTGTAAGGGGTGGACAGGGGGGAATCAAGCACCTGACCAGAGGACCAATCAGAGAACTGGATTTTTTTTAAAGTCTGGGAGGGAAAGGAACTCAGGATCTTTTGTTTCTCCTGGCTATGGATTGAAACAGCTTTTCTGCTAACTCCAATCTTCTTTCTAAGATTCTACTATCAAGTTTGAGTACAAAGGAAACCAAACAATAGGCTGTTATGTGCTTTGGTTTGTATTTACATGGGTGTAATTGCTGGACTGGTTTAACTTGGCTGTTTTTTGAATCAGACCGTGTATTCCTAATTCTTATAAGCAAGAGCCTGTAATTGACATCTTAATGCAGTGGGTTATATTTTTCTGTATTTTCTTTCTTTTTATATAAAGTTTCTTTTTAAAACCTGGTTGAGGTTTTTGGGTTTTCTCTGGTGAGGCTACAGGAAAGGGGGGTGGAAAATCTCTTTATGTTAGCTTTACTAGGTTTGAATGCATCGCCTCGGGGAGGGTGATTTCCCTCTTTGTTTGGCCTTCAAGGAGTTAAGTACTGCATCGCCCAGGCTCACCCAGGGAAGGAAGCTGGGGAGCAGATAACGAGGAGACGGGGGGAGGAGCTTGTTTTCCCATTTGAGATAGAGAGACCCAGGGGTTCTGGGTCTTGGGGGTCCCCCAGGGAAAAGTTGGGGTGTCTCGGGGTGACCAGGAGCCCTAAAATCCTGGTTGGTGGCAGCGAGATCAGAGTCAAGTTGGGTATAAGCTTGGGGAGAGTTTTATGTAAGCACCCAGATTTTTGGATGCTAAGGTCCAGATTTGAGACAGACGCTTACCACAAGACCCCGGGGCGGGGCTGAGTCAATAGTCCAAAACCGGGTCAGGCCGGGGCAACAAACACTGAGTCAGAATGCTCAGGCCCTCAGGCAGGCCTGAGCAATACTAATAGTCTTCGGCCTCCTCAGGCCAAGGGAAGGGGGAGTCTGCCACCCTGGAGTGGGATGGCAGGTGGGATGCAGGCACTCCCACTCCACTGTGTCCAAGCCTGGGGCCCTAGCAGTGGCAGAGACTCGCTGCTGTCAGTGGGGATCCTGGCTGCAACACACTGACATAGGCTCTGGCAGTGCTGCAGCCAGACGGGTCGGCTGCCCCCAGGCTACTTCCACACTGTCCCTCGTCGGGTACCTGAGTCGTCGTAGCGTCACCAGTGGTCTCAAACACCATCGGTTCCTCTGGGTAAGTAGCCGATGGTAGGCTCAGCGGCTCCTCGAGGTAGCTGGCACGGGGCAGGCTCAGCTCTTCCTCAGGGTAGCTGGCAAGAGGCAGGGTCGGCCCTTCCTCGGGGTAGCAAGCGCGGGGCAGGCTCGGCCAGTCCTCCTCGGGGTAGCGAGCGCGGGGCAGGCTCGGCCAGTCCTCCTCGGGGTAGCGGGCGCGGGGCAGGCTCGGCCAGTCCTCCTCGGGGTAGCGGGCGCGGGGCAGGCTCGGCCAGTCCTCCTCGGGGTAGCGGGCGCGGGGCAGGCTCGGCCAGTCCTCCTGGGGGTAGCGGGCGCGGGGCAGGCTCGGCCAGTCCTCCTGGGGGTAGCGGGCGCGGGGCAGGCTCGGCCAGTCCTCCTCGGGGTAGCGGGCGCGGGGCAGGCTCGGCCAGTCCTCCTCGGGGTAGCGGGCGCGGGGCAGGCTCGGCCAGTCCTCCTCGGGGTAGCGGGCGCGGGGCAGGCTCGGCCAGTCCTCCTCGGGGTAGCGAGCATGGGGCAGGCTCGGCTGGCCGCGTGTGAGCTCCGGCTGGCAGCGGCTGCAGACGTCTGGCCCCTGAAGTGGCTGGGCCTCGACTGAGCTCTGCAGTCGAGCTTTTATACTTCCGGGTCTGCACTGTGACCTCTGAGGACAGGACCCAGCGGCTCCACCCACAGCAGTGTTGGGGGAGGTTCGTCCCTCAGCGGGGCTGTGGGGTATCCCACCGCCTCACTACACACACCCCCTCAAGGCTGGCTCCTGTCCATTGGGGTCAGACCCATCCGCTTCCCCCAGGCAGGACAAGAAGTCCGCATTGGCATGGTCCTTACCTGCCCTATGGCGGACGGTAAAAGCATATGGCTGTAGAGCCAGATACCACCGCGTGAGCTGCATATTATTATTTTTCATTTGGGCTAGCCACCGAAGCGTGGTGTGGTCGGTGACAAATATGAAGGGGGCCCCCAGGAGGTAATACCGCAGGGCATTACAGGCCCACTTTACGGCCAAGGCCTCCTTCTCTATCACGGCGTAGAGGCATTCTTGCGGAAATAATTTCTGGCTGAGATATATAATGGGATGTTCCTCACCATCCACTTCCTGGGACAGGACCGCTCCTACTCCCACTTCTGAGGCGTCTGTTTGGAGGACGAACCGTCGGGAAAAGTCAGGACTGTGCAGGACGAGTTTGCAGCAGAGGCAGTCTTTGAGGGCCCGGAAGGCACGGTCACACTCTGGGATCCACTTCATCCATCGGGGACTGGTTTTAGTCAAGATTCCCGTTAAAGAGGCTGCGATGGAGGCGAAGTCGGGGATGAATCTCCGGTAGTAGCCCGCCAGTCCGAGGAATTGGCGTACCTGATGCTTTGTAGTTGAGGGTGGACATGCCGCTAGGGCTTGGACCTTTCCCACAAGCAGTCTCACTTGTCCCCTCCCAATAGTGTACCCCAGGTAGGTGGTATCCTGCCACCCGATATGGCACTTCTTTGGATTGGCGGTCAATCCTATGGCCCGTAGGGACTGCAGGACCACCGCCACTCGCTCCAGGTGGTTCTCCCAGCGATCGCTGTAAATGATGACATCGTCCAGGTACGCGGCCGCGTACTCTTTATGAGGATGAAGGAGGCGATCCATGAGCCGTTGGAACGTTGCAGGGGCACTATGGAGACCGAAGGGCATCCAAGTGAATTGGTAGAGGCCCGAGGCTGTGGCAAATGTGGTCTTTTCCCGTGATGCGGGGTCGATGGGGATTTGCCAGTATCCTTTGCTGAGGTTGGGGGTCGTGAGGAATCAGGCCTTGCCTAAACGATCCAGCAGCTCATCTACCCGTGGCATCGGGTACGTGTCAAATTTTGAAATAGAATTGACACGGCAGAAATCGATGCAGAAGTGTTGGGTTCCATCTGGTTTGGGAACCAGGACTACGGTGCTGCGCCATTCACTCTGTGACAGTTCGATAACGCCCAGCTCTAGCGTCGCCTGAACTTTCTCCTCGCCGCATCTAATAGGGTAAAGGCCTAGCTGACTCTCGGATCACCACCCCCAGCTCAGTCTGAATGGTATGGTACTCGAGGGTCGTGTAGCCTGGCTGGGCAGTGAACATCACACAGAATGCCTGCAGGAGAAATCCGGTCTGTTTTCGTTGCTCCTCAGTTAGCGACTCCCCGAGCTGAGGTATCATGGGGTCTTTGGGCGGGATAGCCCAGGGCCCTAACTCAGGCTCTGGTGGGCAGGGGTTGATCAGGAGGCCTTCTCGTTCTCGCCAGGGTTTCAGGAGGTTGATATGGTACCTCTGGGTTTTCGTCTGGCGATCGGGCTGGTTAATCTCATATGTGACTGGCCCGACCTTCCGAACCACCTCATAGGGCCCCTGCCACCGAGCCAGTAGCTTGGGTTCAGTGGAGGGCAAGAGAAGCAGCACCCAGTCTCCCGGTTGGAACTCGCAAGCCCTGGCCTCTCAGTTATAGTCTAGGCCTGAGCTTCCTGTGCCGCTTTCAAATTCTCTCGAGCTAGCATTCCGGCTCGGGTGAGACGGCCCTGAAGCTGGAGGACATACTGTAGAAGGCCCTGAGTGGGTGACGGGGTCTGCTCCCATGTCTCCCTCATGAGGTCCAGGAGCCCTCTCGGACACCAGCCATACAACAGCTCGAAGGGGGAGAATTTGGTGGAGGCTTGGGGCACTTCGCGGACGGCCAGGAGCACCAGTGGAATGAAGTGGTCCCATCGGCGCAGGTCTTCGGGAGAGAACTTGCGCAGCATGTCTTTCAGGGTCCGGTTGAACCGCTCCACCAGGCCATCGGTTTGCGGGTGGTACACAGAAGTGCACAGCTGTTTAATCCTGAGGAGTTCACAGACCTGCCGCAGCAACCGGGAGGTAAAATTGGTACCCTGGTCGGTAAGGATTTCCCGGGGCAGGCCCACGCGGGCAAAGATCTTGACCAGTTCATCGGCAATGGTCCTGGCAGCGATGCTCCAGAGTGGGACAGCTTCGGGGAAGCGGGTGGCATAGTCCACGATGACCAGAATGTATAGAAACCCGGCCTGGCTTCTTAGGAGGGGTCCCACCAAGTCCATCGCCACCCGCTCAAATGGTGTCTCCACAATGGGCATGGGTATTAAGGGGGCTGGGGCTGTCTGTGAGGGAGCGGCCACCTGGCATTCCAGACAGGAGCTACAATAGTTCCGCACCTCCTCGTGCACCCCGGGCCAGAAAAACCGGGATAGAATTCGGGCGAGGGTCTTTTCCTGGCCTAAGTGCCCGGCCACTGGGACGTCATGGGCAAGCCTTATTACTGCTCGTCGGTGGCACCGAGGCACCAACAGTTGTGTCTGGACCTCCCCAGTGCGAGAATCTCGATCCACCCGATAGAGGCGGTCGTGACGTAGCTCGGAATGGGGCCAGCTCTTAGCCTGGGCTGGATCAATCAGGGCGCTGTCGACTGCCACGAGCTGTTCATACGCCCGGCCCAGGGTGGGCTCCTCCCTCTGGTCCCAGCAGAAATCTGTGTCAATCGTGGGGTTGTCGGTGGGCGTCAGCAGGTCATCCGACGCGCCTTCCTGCCTCTTAGGCCTGCCTCTTCAGCCTCCTCCTTAGGGTCCTTGGAGCAGTCCCCTTCCAATGCGGGGTGACCTCAGGGCTTTCCTGCATATGTGACCTCAGAACGCCTGGAAACTCTGGCCAGTCCTGCCCCAAGATCACGGGGTAGGCGAGTCATGGGTCCAGGCCGACCATGATGGTTCGTGTGACTCCATCCATGGTAAGTGGGTCTCAGGCACTGGCGTAAGGTTGAATGTCACCATGTATACACTGTAACTGGATAGTTCCTAGTCGAGGGTCTTTGGGGAAGCCGAGGCTTTGGCGGACTAGTGTCTGCTCACAGCCAGAGTCAACCAGGGCCCACGTCTGGCAGTCCCCGACAACTACGGGGACGGTGACTTTGGCAGCCTGCGGCAGTCGGGCACGGTTTTCTCCGGTGCATATGTGGCCAAAGCTGCACTCCATATCCATGCAGTCCCGTTGGAGGTGCCCATGCTTCCCACAGGAGAAATAAGGCCCAATTTTGGATCGTCCGGGCTAGGTTGAACTACCCTTCTGGCTTGTAGAGGGACTCCGCGAGGCGCGGCCAGTCCTGGTCTCGGGGCCTGTAGGGGTTTGCCGAGGCGGACCCTCGGGACGCCTATAGCGGGGTTCCTGACTCCGCGCTGGAGTCTGTGGCTCAGTGCAGGTGCTCACCCGTCTTTCAGGGTTGGGGCGCTCGAGCCCTGGAGGGTGACCCCGCATACCAGGACCAAACGGGGTTTCCGCCACAAGGAAGTTCTCCATGAGGGTAACGGTGGCTGCTACCGTCAGGGGCCGGTGACGGAGGACCCAGGCCCTTCCTCGTGATGGAGGATGTGGAGGAACTGCTCCAGGACAATTTGCTCCATGAGCTCTTCGGGGTTCTGCCTGTCGGGCGGTACCCACTGCTTACACAGGTCTCTCAGCTCCTCAGGCACCAACCAGGCGCGGGCGCCTGCGTTGTAGGCCAGACTCCGGAACCGCTGCTGGAAGGTTTCCGGGCTGACATCTAAGGCGTCCAAAATCGTCGCCTTCACCCGAGTATACTCCCTGGCCTCCTCCATGGATAAACCCCGGTATGCGGTTTGCGCCATCCCCGTCAAGTATGGGGCCAGGAGGGTGGCCCACTGGTCAGGGGCCCACCCGGCAACCTGAGCCACCCTTTCAAAAGTCACCAGAAAGGCCTCGAGGTCATCCAGTGGGCCCATCTTAGTCAGTCTTACGGGCAGGGTTAGCTGAGGGGTCCCGTCCGTGCCTCCCGGCTGGAGGGCCGGGGGCCGGGGCAGCGCCATCGCTAGCTACTGCAAACATTGTCGCTGGAACTCTTGGTTCTGTACCATCAGGTCCTGGAACAGCTGCTGCTGTTGTGCTCCCAGCTGCTCGACCAGCTGTTATTGCTGCTGGAGCTGGGTGGCCTGTTGCTGCTGCTGCTGCTGCTGCTGCTGCAGCTGGGCCGCCTGCTGTTGCTCCTGGCTCTCCGTCAGAAAGGGTGAGGAGCTTGGCCAAATCCATGTCTCCTGTGGGGGATCGCTCTCCCCCAGACCTTTTCTCACAGGGGTCAAGGGCTTGTGCCCACATTCTGGGCAGAGTCCCCACTTCTGGTACCATGTGTAGTGCGGCTCGGCTGCGGTTTGTCCCTCAGTGGGGCTGTGAGGTATCCCACCGCCTTGCTCTAGTTCACCGGCCGGTGGTTCTGCTGTCGTGGGGAATAACGCACACTCGGTTAGGGGGGTTCAGACCCCAGGGAGGGGCTGAGTCAATAGTCTGAAACCGGCCCAGGCCCTAGGTCAGGGCGGGCAACAAACACTGAGTCAGAATGCTCAGGCCCCCAGGCAGGGCTGAGCAGTAATCATAGGTTTCGGCCTCCTCAGCCCAGGGGAAGCAGGAGACTGCCACCCCAGAGTGGGGTGGCAGGTGGGACGCAGGCTCTCCCACTCCACTGCATCCCAGCCCGGGGCCCTAACAGCGGCAGAGACTCGCTGCTGTCAGTGGGGATCCTGGCCACAACACACTGACATAGGCTCTGGCAGTGCTGCAGTCATACTGGGGTCGGCTGCCCCCGGGCTACTTCCACGCTCCTCCTCGTCGGGTACTTGAGTCATCGTAGCATCACTGGCAGCCTCAAACACCATTGGTTCCTCTGGGTAAGTAGCCAATGGTAGGCTCAGCGGCAATTCGGGGTAGCTGGCACGGGGCAGGCTCAGCTCCTCCTCGGGGTAGCGAGCGTGGGACAGGCTCGGCCAGTCCTCCTCGGGGTAGCGAGTGCAGGGCAGGCTCAGCCAGCCCTCCTCGGGGTAGCGAGCGAGGGGCAGGCTCGGCCAGCCCTCCTCGGGGTAGCGAGCGTGGGACAGGCTCGGCCAGTCCTCCTCGGGGTAGCGGGCACGGGGCAGGCTCGGCCAGTCCTCCTCGGGGTAGCGGGCGCGGGACAGGCTCAGCTGGCCGCATGTGAGCTCCGGCTGGCAGCGGCCGCAGACATCTGGCCCCTGCGGTGGCTGGGCCTCGACTGAGCTCTGCAGGTGAGCTTTTATACTTCTGGGTCTGCGCCGTGATCTCTGAGGGGCGGGCGCAGGACCCAGCGGCTCTGCCCACGGTGGTGGTAGGGGAGGTTCGTCCCTCAGCGGGCCTGTGGGGTATCCCACCACCTCGCTGCAGAGACCTTCGTAGGACGGGGGTTAGATGGATGGCTGCCAAAATTACTGGAGGGCAGGGCAGGCATTTCACCCTTTATTTGTGTATCTATCTTATGACTGTTATTTCACATTGGACTGTTCTCCTTCCCCTGATAAAGAGTTCCTTGTTTGCACAAAATCTCAGGCAGTTTGTAAGTGGCAAAGTTCTGTATGTTCAGGGCACTGAGGGAGGCAGTTTCATTTCTCTAGAATTCTGGGTGGGACCTTGATTGGGTTTAGCTGTTTGTCAAGAGGGGCACTCCATGTATTCACCCACTTATTGCTGTGTTGGCCACCTGGCAGAAGTGTACAGAGGATTGGAGTTGAACGTGTATTCAAATGAGGGAGTTTGTTCTTATTCCATCAGCCAGAGTTACAGCCAGCTCTGGAGCTCCTGGATGACGGGATCACGCATCAGCATCGATATGGCTTCTCTCCAGTCCA
Source organism: Aldabrachelys gigantea (assembly GCA_026122505.1). Taxonomy (NCBI): domain Eukaryota; kingdom Metazoa; phylum Chordata; order Testudines; family Testudinidae; genus Aldabrachelys; species Aldabrachelys gigantea. Next base: position 296,619,243 of record CM047480.1, read on the forward strand.
TGCTGGATGCTGAACTCATAGCTAGCCAATGCAGCCATCCATGTCTCCCTGTATCCTCTAGCTCAGCACTTGTCGACACAGAAACTAATGGGTTGTTATGTGTCCACACCTGGAACTGAGCTCCATACAGATACATGCCTCTTAGCCCATCAGTTCCCAAAAGGCTGCAAGGGATCAGGACGTTTCTGTTCAGGAGGCCTTGTTACTCCTGAGGGCATTCTGCACCAAAACATTAAAAATTATGCACACAATATTTTAAAAATCTGCAGGGAAGAACTCCTCGATACCGTGTCACTAAAGGACAGAGCTCGGGGACGAGATCTAAAGGAGGCATTGATTTTGGTAATTGTGAAAAGCCACTTGCCTTTATGGAAGCTCACTGCCAGTGCAATGGACGGGGCTCCATCCATGTGGGGATCTGCGAATGGATTAGTAGGGCTTTGTAAGTCTGACAAAAGCTTTCGCAACTGGTATCTAAAAATCTCAAATTTGATCACGTCATGAGACTGTCTTACACATTGTGAAATTCATTCTCTCAAATGAACTCAGTCACAGACAATTTCAAAATCTAATTGAAGAACTAGGTGAAGATGACTGCCCTGCCGATTTGCCATTTCAGTGTGCAGATTGATGGCTCTCGAGAGGTAAAGTTCTTTCCCATTTTTTCGAGCTCCTGGAAACAGTAAAATTGTTTATGGAGGAGAAGCACAGAATACACCCTGAGCTTACAGATCCTGGGTGGGTTCTCGACTTGGCATTTCTTGCAGATATGCTGCTGCATTTGGATAAACTAAACATGGACTTACAAGGAAAATTCCGGTTGCTGTCTGATCTAGTGCAAAGCCTATTTGTGTTCATGAACAAGCTGCAGTTGTTTCACAGACAAATGCTTGAGGGAGAGCTGACATTTTCCCTCAATGTCACAACTTCAAGCCAGATCAAAAGATGTTGCAGCAGAACCCCTAAAGTGGAGCACAGCTAGGTATGCGAGCATGATTAAAGATCTTAAGGACAGTTTTGACTAAAGGTTTGCAGTGGAAAAGACCTCAGATCAGATTTCTGATTGACCCTTTTAGTGCTGAAGCTGATTGTCTGAAGCCCCCTTTAGTCATTGACGAAGCAACATCCCTGTGACGTTATTGATATAAACTGGGACCATATAAAACATGGGTTGCAACCAAGGTCCTGTAGTGGCACCAAATCCTAGGTAAAGGGGGTCATATAAGGTGTCTAAGACCAGGTTATGGGTTACTGGTTATGATTATGCTGTCTGTATGTCTGTATCATTTTTGTAGTTAAAGTTATGAATATTGGCTGTGTACTGTCTGTATTTCAAACTTGTGCTGTGTTACTGGGAAAGATCCCAGACAAGTTGGTGTCAGCTCAGCTTAGCCTGCTTGATGGCCCATTAAGGACCATTAGCTACACAACTGACCCATTGAGAGGAGGCAGATACGCCTTGTGACTCAGCAGGGTGTGCAGAAACTGGCCCATGTGACTGCAAACTCCATTTTGCTGTAACTTTCCACAGTAAGAACAAAGAAGTGCCCTTACACCTGGAAAAGCCTATATAAGGCGGAGGCCTCATCTCCATCTTGTCTTCAGTCCTGCTTCTACCTCTGGAGGGACTTTGCTACAAACTGAAGCTCTGCACAAAGGACTGAATGACCCATCCTGCGGGGGATGTTCTCCAGAGACTTGATTTAAACCTGCAGTTTACTCCATCACTGCTACAAGCCTGAACTAAGAACTTTGCCATTACTGTATGTAATTGATTCCATTTAACCAATTCTAGCTCTCATCTCTAGCTTTTTCCTTTTATGAATAACCTTTAGATTTTAGATTCTGAAGGATTGGCAACAGCGTGATTTGTGGGTAAGATCTGATGTGTATATTGACCTGGGTCTGGGCCTTGGTCCTTTGGGATCGAGAGAACCTTTCTCCTTTTACTGGGGTGTTGGTTTTCATAACCATTCATCCCCAGGACGTGTGGCACTGGTGGTGATACTGGGAGACTGGAATGTCTAAGGAAATTGCTTGTGTGACTTGTGGTTAGTCAGTGGGGTGAAACCGAAGTCATTTTTGTCTGGCTGGTTTGGTTTGCCTTGGAGGTGGATAAACCCCAGCCTTGGGCTGTGACTGGCCTGTTTGAGCAATTGGTCCTGATTTGGCACTCTCAGTTGGGTCCCGCCAGAACCGCATCATCACAATCCCAGATGGAAATAATAGAACTTTTGGAAGATTTAGCTGTTACCACTCAAGAAAGAGATCTTGGAGTCATTGTGGATAGTTCTCTGAAATCAGAACAGAAGTACTTGTAGCACCAGCGGCAGTCAAAAAAGCAAACAATATTGGGAATCATTGAGAAAGGGATAGATAAGACCGAAAATATCATATTGCCTCTTATAAATCCATGGTATGCCCATACCTTGAATACTGCATACAGATGTGGTTGCCCCATCTCAAAAAAAGATATATTGGGATTGGAAAAGGTTCAGAAAAGGGCAACAAAAATGATTAGGGTTATAGAAAGGGCTTCTGTATGAGGAGAGATTAATAAGACTGGGTCTTTTCAGCTTGGAAAAGAGATGACTAAGGGGGGATATGACAGAGGTCTATAAAATTATGAGTGGTATAGAGAAAGTAAATAAGGAAGTCTTATTTACTCCTCATAATACAAGAACAAGGGGCCACCAAATGAAATGGATAGGTAGCAGGTTTAAAACAAGCACAAGAAAGTTTTTTTCACACAACGCACTGTCAACCTCTGGAACCCCTTGCCAGAGGGTGTTGTGAAAGCCAATACTATTAATGGGGTTCAAAAGGGAGCTAGATAGATTCATGGAAGAAAGGTCCATCAATGGCTATTAGCCAGGATGAGCAGGAATGGTGTCCCTAGCCTCTGTTTGCCAGAAGCTGGGACTGAGTGACAGGGCACGGATCACTTGATGATTACCTGTTCTGTTCATTCCCTTTGGGGCACCTGGCATTGGCCACTATCAGAGGACAGGATACTGTGCTTGATGTACTTTTGGTCTGACCCAGTACGGCCGTTCTTATGTTCTTCTTAAGATGACACATTGAAATCTGTTCAGAAGTCAGAGGGGACCCTTACTTTCTGGAAATCTGTACCAAAGGAAAAATACCCCAACATCAGAGGTGCAGCCCTAAAATTAATCTCGATGTTTGCCTTGACCTACGTTTGTGAGTCTGTTTTCTCGACACTCAAATGTGTGAAATCCAAGCACCGATCCGTTTTGACAGACAGCCACTTAAGAGAACTGCTGCATGTGAGCGCAACTGAGCACAAACCAAACTGCAAGGGAATTGTTGAAAGCAAAGATTGCCTGAAGTCCCACTAAGTAAAAGATTGTTATCGTTAACTACATTATAAATGTATAATAAATATACATTATACATTATCAACTTGTATATCCATTTATTCTGTGAATGGTGCCTCACTGCTTACTTTGGGGTGTTTTGCTAAATTTCTTTGGCAAATTTGTGAATAGTTTTGGGTTTGCCGCAACATGCATGTTTCAGGGAATTTACTATTTGCTGAATAAATAAATAAATTGCCCACCTCTACCTAGGTGACCAGTTGTCCCAATAAAATCGAGACCATCTTGCTATTCAGTCATTTGTCCTGCATCCCGACCATACATCTGATACTCTGTCTTGGGGCTTTTTTTTTTTTTTTGCTTCGTTGGCGCTCCGGACCTGCCCCCCTGTAAATTGCCACGTACTTGCAGGGGCAAAAGGAAATGCAGGCCTGTTATTTACCAGGCTGCACGTGGCAATAGACTATATAGGTAAGGGATGCAAGGAGAATATGGGCCACGATGCAAACTGCAGACACACACAACTAAAATTAATCAATTTAAAGTTTTATTGGGGATAGTTACAAGGGGTAAGGGAGCAGCGTATGATTAGCTAATAGGGTTAATAAAACTTAAAACACACAATGACTAAAATATCTACTAACAATATATATAAACAAAGATGCAGCATTTAGTAATAACTGATACTTACAAACACAAACCAACGCATAACGACCGGCAAACGTAGAAACTCTGTTTGAAACACGTGAGCTGAGAGAGAGGCTTCGAGGTGATCAGGCTCGGTTACGGGGTACACAGGATACACAGGATTCGTTTTTCTTTCTCCTCTCCCTGCCTGCACATGGCAGGGTGACCTAAAGTACTTACTATGACATCACAGAAGTGTCATAGGGGATGGGGCCCAAAACCTGTGTGTGTTCGTTTCTGATTGGCACAAGCAACATTTACACCGAGTAGGGGAGCAGGTGCCAAAAAGTCTGGCTTCACCCCCAGAAGGTGAGGTAATGCATATTGTTTTAGAATGCGTTCAACACTGAATGACAAAAGAAGAGGCCAGGGCAATACTGGTATGGCAAGTTCTACAGGATGCAGACAGGAACTCATCTTAACACCCCCCATGCCCTGGCTGAAATAGTTTGGCCGAAAACCTAAACTTCCGAGTCCGACTCCTGATTCCCACCTACGAGGGGATGCGCTTCGGGGGTGGAAGCGATGTAGGCCGAGGCAACAAACTTGTGAATGCAGGCTTTTATGAAGGCACATCCGAGACAGAGAAGAGTGAGCCCAACCAGAGGGGACACAAACAGGGATTGGAAATAGGATTTGTAGGGCGCAAGGCCAAGCCAATTGAGCCATGACCAAAACTGGAAGGTCTCTCGTGACTCTCTGACAGTAGAGCTCAATGTTTGCAGGTCTTTAACAATTGAGGACAAATTTGGAGAAATAGATGGCAAAGAAACGCAACATTTATCAGCAAAGTCGGGATATACTTCAGCAAATTTAGTACAAAATGAGGAAGATTGTAACAAATATTGAATCATTAATCTATTTTAAGTACTATACTAAACAAGGGAATTTAACTGCTGATTAACTAAGGAGAGGCCCTTGCCCGTAGTGTTAGCAAGCATTTCAATAGCAAGGGATTGAAACAGCACTTGATAAAGTAACATCATATAACTAACAGGGTTAAAACTAACAATAGAGGAGGCGAGGGAGGAAGCACAGCAAATGCAACATCACCGCACATCCAAAATGGCTGGGTCTTAAGGACGAAACTGTGGTATGGCTCCACCCATTATTGGTTACAGAATAAAAGGTGGATGTGCGATTGATACATGCAGCCTTAGCATGATGCAGATGCAGGGCATGAAATAGATACGTATGTGTTAGGGAGGTATAGAAGGTTCCAAAAAAAAATATCATGATCAAGACGATAAAACAATTAATGGGAGGGGGTAGGTAAAATTAAGAGTGGGTTTAGTTAAGGAGGTATTAGCATAAGAGAAACTCCACATAGAACAATTAGAATATGTACCAACCCAAGTAGGGGCTGGGGTTAAACTATTACCAACAAAAACCCAACAATGAGATGCTGGAACTGTAATACTCCTAATTAAAGGAAAGCTATAATCAGTTCGACCTGAAGCGTTAAGGACTGGAAACACATAAGAATTAAATTGTGAAGAACAATTATTCCAAACACTAGAAGCAGCCCACTGCACATATATCATAAGCATTTTTCCCAAATCTGGACCTTAGTGTCCAGAAATCTGGGTGCCTAGCATGAACCTCCAAACTTAATTACCAGCTTGGATCTTACCTCGCTGCCACCAGACAGGAATTACAGCGCATGCCTCGCTCTGGTCCCCCAAACTTTCCCTGGAGGGACCCCAAGACCCAGAAGCTCTGAGTCTTACCGGCAAGGGAAATAACCCACTTCCCTTCCCCCTCTCTCTCCCACCCAGACTTTCCTCTCTGGGCTAACCTGAGAGTACTGATGCAATCTCTTTACATCACAATACCAAGAAGCATGTCTCCTCTATTTCACAAAGAGACAAACCCCAAATACAAGGAAACAGAGATGATCCTATCTCTTCCCCCTCCCACCAACTCCCTGGTGCTGCAGAGCTTACTCTCCGTAGATCTAACACAAAGAGAATTCCCCTCCCCTTCGTTCCTTAGCCTACCCAGAGAGAAAACTCAAACAAGTCTTAAAAAGAAAGAAAAAAGACATCAAATATTCTCTGTATCAAGATGACAATACAGGGCTATTGCTTATAAGAAAAATATGAATAAACAGTCTGATTCAAAAAGATATCCAATTTGAAACATTCCAGCAAGCTACACACATGTAAATACACCCAAAACAACATAAAAGCCTATATTGTTTTTCTACCTGTACTTACAATTTGGAAACAGAAGATTAGAAGATAGAAAGAAACTTCTCATAGCTGAGAGACAGACAAAAGACTCAGATCCCAAAAATTCCCTCCCTGACTTTGAAAAATCCAGTTTCCTGATTGGTCCTCTGGTCAGGTGTTTGGTTCCCTTTGTTAACCCTTTACAGGTAAAAGAAACATTAACCCTTAGCTATCTATTTATGACGACATAGGGGGAAGAACAATTTACACTAGATATATTAAATGAAGAAAAGTTATAAACTATTGGTACAAATTGAAAGGGTAATTGATATTTAGGTGAGAACTGAGTGGAGCAAACAAGGCAATCTTCTGGACTTAGCGCTGACAGGGACTGGTTTCCGCTGACCTCCTGCACCCAGTAGGCGGCAAACTTCGTAGTCCACCTTCTCCTAAGGGCTCCATGGGCAAAGATGTTGTGAGCGAGAGCAGCATAACCTGTAAAACAGAATAATACGAGCCCTGCTCAGGGGCATTAGTTTGTTTATTAAGAACTACGTTTGCTGAGCCTGTTATGATGAACTAGCTTGTCACTGGGGGCACTTGTAGCCACTAAGTAGGTGTTAGGGTACTTGCCGGCCCGGAGAATGGTGGCTTTTATAGGTTCTCGATGGCCAGAGGCTTGGGTTAGAAGCCATATCAGTGCATAATAGAAATGGTTTATCAAAGTCATGTTCAATAACATGACTGAATCTCTTTACAGACTCAAGGTAAGACTTAGTTAGAACAATAGTGGATTGGATCTGCTTTTGCAGCAGGATTCCTGTATGTACATTCTTACAATTCTTGGTAATAGCAACATACTAGTTGCAAAAATCACCATTAGCAATAACAACAAATTCATTGCAAGTGTCCATTTACAATCATGTTTGTCATGCCACACCTTTGGATTAATACCATTGGAGTTTGGGCATTTTAGGGTTAACCTGTGGCTTCCCTTTGCAAAATTTTGTTTTCTCTTTTCTCCTTGTCCTGCAGGACCAAACCCTGATTTCTCTTGCTTAACTAAATTCACTGGCTGAGGGGGTGGGCTCTCTGTACTAACAGCTGTTAGCAAGTCTTTCTTCTCCCTGCTAGTCAGGTAATTTGCATTAACACAGACACTAGCATGGAGACATTTCTGTTCCAACAACATTGTTTTCCCAACAAGCTGGCCACACACACACACAGCCACTTAATTAGAGGGCTGCTTAACTTTTGTAACAGCTTCTACTCTATCCACGTCTATACGACGCGCCGTATCGGCGCGTTACAATTGATTGCTCGGGGATCGATATATCGCGTCTCATCTAGACGCGATATATCGATCCCTGAGCGTGCTTACATCGATTCCGGAACTCCACCAACCCCAATGGAGTTCCGGAATTGACATGGCGAGCCGCGCACATCGATCCCGCGCGATGAAGACGGGTGAGTAGATCGATTTTAGATAATTAATTTCAGCTACGCTATTCTCGTAGCTGAAATTGCGTATCTAAAATCGATTTTCACGCGTCGTGTAGACCTGGCCTGTGAGACCTTCTCAAAGCTACCCCCACTGGATTTTTCAAAAGGAAAGTCAGTGGATCCATTAACAACAGAAAACTTTTGGCTGTTAGGAACTAAAACTTCCTTGATTAAATCACTTTCACACCCTTTAGCTGCAGTAAATTGCTTGCACAGATTACCCTGAGGATTTCCTTCCCCAGGAGCTTTTCTAAGCAGCAATTCACCCCTCTCAGAACTTCTGCCCTTATTCTCTTCATCTAAGGCTTGCTTTAAAGGAACACCTTCCTGAGCAACAACAGACTTTTTCTGGGTCTTACTTACATCCAGGATCACCTTTGGCCCATTAGGCAGATTTCTACCCACTTCCCTTTTAGGCAAACTTATAGACTTACTAGATAAAAGTTTAGAGATACTTTCCTTCCTTCTGCAACTTTTCTCATAGTCACTGGCAACCTGCAAGTTGTTAGGCTCAACACACACAAGTTTAGGAATTATTTCCTCCTTGTTACAAGTTGTTAAACTGTCAGTAGGTAACACAATTAAATCACCTTTCTGCTTTCCTTGTGCCCTGGCTAGGGTATTACCCTGATCAGAAAGAGCTGCTACACCCTTTTCCAGCCACACATTAGCAACTGGCAAACTGCAAGGACCAGAATTGTCTGGTCTCTGGGACTTTGCTAAGACACAAACTGGATGCAACCTAGTTACAGTGCCATCCTTCCCAGCAGACACAAACTTAGGACCATTCCCTTCCTGGGCTTTAGCTGTATTTACAACCAACTCCGAGACAACCATCACAGGCTGAAAGGCACCTTCCGTCTCCTCCACAGACACAGAAAAGCTGGAGACACATTCTCCTTCACCAGACACACAACTTGGGTTTTCATTTCCCTTGTCCCAGCACACAGGGCTGTTTACAGACAACTGCTTGGAGACCGAGGTAGCCTCCTCCATAGGCAAGTCAATACCCCTAACAGACACAGGCACATTTCCTTCACTATTACAATTTTCCACACAGGAAACAGGTAAGGGATAGGGACACTCATCTTCCACTATCCTTGTTTTTCCAAACTGCTGACTAGACACAGCCATAAGCTCACCAGGCTGCCTAGGCTCATTCAGACTTTCCCTACCAGGCACATTGCCACTCCCAACAGATAAGCTGCTGCTTTTTCACTACACTGAGCTACTTCCAGCAAATCACAGTTACCCATTTTAGGTTCACTTTTACAAGCTGTACTAGTCACTAATTCATTACCCATTACAAATTTACCCTTTTCTTTCTCGGTTAGGGCTTCCACCTGACCATTTACTTAAATTTTCTTCTGAGAAACATTCTCAGATTTATATTCATCGGGTCGCAATTTTTTGGTTTTCTTAATTAAATTTAATTTTTTTATCATTTGGCATAATAATTTGTGTGCCGGATCAGCAGGTATTACCCAAGGTGGGAGAATGAATTTGGAAACGGTACCTCTGGATTTTCTAACAATGCGGCTACATTCTCTCCAAAGCTGAGAGGGATCTGCAGCACCGAGGTTCTCCACAGTCTCCGAGGTTCTCCACAGTCTCCGTGCACTGAGGCTGCAGGGAACAATCAGCTGGCTGACACCTAAAGCTCGCGTGGCACCGAAGGAGGCATCCTGTATCTGCCAGGGTTAATGGTACAGTATAGCCTTTTAGAGTTTTTCCCAAGCCAAGGAACAGATCCATTCTATTTTTGGATTGATCGAATTTTGGCTAGTAAAAAGGTGAAACTGCAAATGTTGGAACTGTTCAGTTTCATTATCTGCGTGGTTTGCAGCGTGCCACGGGCATGGCCCAACTCCCCTGCATCCTGTTCGTGACGCCATGTAGATTGCCACGTACCTGCAGAGGCAAAAGGAAATGCAGGCCTGTTATTTACCAGGCTGCACGTGGCAATAGACTATATAGGTAAGGGATGCAAGGAGAATATGGGCCACGATGCAAACTGCAGACACACACAACTAAAATTAATCAATTTAAAGTTTTATTGGGGATAGTTACAAGGGGTAAGGGAGCAGCGTATGATTAGCTAATAGGGTTAATAAAACTTAAAACACACAATGACTAAAATATCTACTAACAATATATATAAACAAAGATGCAGCATTTAGTAATAACTGATACTTACAAACACAAACCAACGCATAACGACCGGCAAACGTAGAAACTCTGTTTGAAACACGTGAGCTGAGAGAGAGGCTTCGAGGTGATCAGGCTCGGTTACGGGGTACACAGGATACACAGGATTCGTTTTTCTTTCTCCTCTCCCTGCCTGCACATGGCAGGGTGACCTAAAGTACTTACTATGACATCACAGAAGTGTTATAGGGGATGGGGCCCAAAACCTGTGTGTGTTCGTTTCTGATTGGCACAAGCAACATTTACACCAAGTAGGGGAGCAGGTGCCAAAAAGTCTGGCTTCGCCCCCAAAAGGTGAGGTAATGCATATTGTTGTAGAATGCGTTCAACACTGAATGACAAAAGAAGAGGCCAGGGCAATACTGGTATGGCAAGTTCTACAGGATGCAGACAGGAACTCATCTTAACACCCCCCATGTGTCTTGATATTTTGTTCATGTAATCTGGTCACCCTACCTCTAACTCTCAGGGCAGAGCTGGTGCCACAAGCGGTTTAGCACCATCTGGGATGTTCTAAGGTGTTTTCTGGATTCTCAAGTTCTGGGAACAAAACCAGAAGAGACATTTCACTACTAGACTGTGAAAAGACCAGCTACTTGTACCCCAGCTGGCCCACATTCCCTCTCCATGTCAGCTTCTGAGGGGGAAGAGCTCTCTAGTCCCCCTATTGCTGAAAAATGCTCCCACAAAGCTTCATTTTCATAGGAAACCTACCCATAATTCCTCTGGAGATTTTGCTGTGAGAGATAACAAAGAGTGAGGCGTTTGCTGCAATAGCTGTTGCAGAGACTTTGTGGTAAAAAAGAACACAGAGGACAGCCACTGCAGGAGAGGGGAGTGGACTCTGGCGAGGCCCTTGCTACCCAACCAGCCTCTTAATAAAGCTGAATCACTGAGCTGGGTTGGGTGGTGGTGCCTCTGGACAAGCAACTGCCTTGGGACTGGAGACAGAGCTGCAAACAGACATTTGGATGACTGCTACTCCCTGATACCAACCATAAGCAAGGATTGGTGGATGAGCGAGGTGATGTGGCCAAGGGGCTCTCACCTGGAGACCTTCTTACGGACATGTGGGAAGGGAGTTAGATGGACGGCTGCCAAAATTACTGGAATTAGATAGGGCATGGCAGGGCAGGCATTTTATTCTTTATTTGCATTTTTATCCTGTGACTGTTATTTCTAGTTGGATTGTTCTCCTTCCCCTGATAAAGAGTTCATTGTTTGCACAAAGTCTCAGGCAGTTTGTAACTGACAAAGTTCTGTATGTTCAGGGCTGCTTTATTTCCCCAGAATTCTGGGTGGGAGCTTGAATGAGTTTAGTTGTTTGTCATGAGGGACACTCCATGTATTCACCCACTTATTGCTGTGTTAGCGACCTGGTAGAAGGGTACAGAGGACTGGAGTTGAATTTATATTCTAATTATCAAGACTGTTCTTATTCCATTAGCCAGAGTTATACCTAGTCCTAGAGGAGGAGAATGCTTTGTGTCTCTCTGAGCTTCTCCTTCAGATGATCTTTCCACTCCTCCAACAATAGTGAATCTCCAAAGTCTAGCCTTAATGGTCGATCGGTGAGGTCTGGGCTTCACACAGGAGTTGTAGAATGGTCTCCCGCTCAGATAGGTCTGTTATTGTCTGACACAGTCTCACTACAACAGTGTGAGTTATCCCATTAATGACTGGCAGAACCACCTGGTGACGTTATGAATGTAATATAATATCTCATGGAAAGGTGACAGGTCCAGAAAGAGTTATTACCTCACAGACTGACCTGACCCACTGCCGAACTTTAGAAACTGGTGAGGAAGATCGTAAATGAATAGAGCTTTGAAATGCAGCCGGCATTGTTAGAGAAAGAAGGGTAGATGTTTGCTCAGGTCATGTTATGTAAGCAAACAAGCCTTTTCTATTGCTATATCTTTAATTCAAAGATCAAAAAAGGAGTATTAATATTCTGGAAAACACTTGAGTCAAATATATCATTGTCTATGTGTCTCTTTGAAGGTTGTGGTAACCTGTATCTGAACTGTTTAATAGATACATTATCCTGTGATAATTGCCAGGATGTTTGGAAGGAGAGTTAAGCCTATTGTTTTCTCAGGCCAAAAGGCTGCAGGAAATATATAAAAGCCCTGGTCCACGATCCTTCTTCATCTCAGATCTGCTCTGGGTTTCAAGATGGGGAAACCTTAAGCCATGAGGATTGAGATCCCCAGTCATGAGTCACCCTGAATGTGGACATTGGACTATAACCTATGGACTATTTCTAAAAGGACTTTTGACAACTACAAGCTCATCTCTGCTATGTATCTAGACCTCAAGAAATTGAACTCAAGCCTGTATGTATATTGATCTTTCAACCAACACTCTCTCTCTTTTCTTTTTTAATAAATTTTAGTTTGTTGATAAGAATTGATTATAAGCGTGTATTTTGGGTAAGATCTAAGTTATCATTTTACTGGGGTCTGGGGCTTGGTCCTTTGAGATCAGGAGAACCTTTTCTTTTATATGATGAAATAAGATTTTCAGAATTTATCATCATATGTTTGACATGTGTGTCTGGATGGAGGCCTGAGGCTGGGTACTTTAAGGGAACTGCATTGTCTGGACTTCTGAGTAACCAGTGAGATATAGAAGCTCATGGACTCATAGACTCATAGGTCAGAAGGGACCAAAATGATCATCTAGTCTGACCTCCTGCACAAAGCAGGCCACAGAACCCTACCCATCCACTTCTATAAAAAACCCCCAACCTATGTCCGAGTTATTGAAGTCTTCAAATTGTGGTTTGAAGACCTCAAGCAGAGAATCCACCAGCAAGTGACCCATGCCCCACGCTGCAGGGGAAGGCGAAAAACCTCCAGAGCCTCTGCCAATCTGCCCTGGAGGAAAATTCCTTCCCAACCCCAAATATGGTGATCAGCTAAACCCTGAGCATGTGGGCAAGGCTCCCCAGCCAGCAGTCAGGAAAGAACTCTCTGCAGTAACTCTGATCCCATCCCATCCAACATCCCATCGCAGACCATTGAGCAGACCTATCTGCTGATAATCCAAGAACAATTGCCAAAATTAAACGATCCTATCATATCATCCCTTCCATAAACTTATCAAGCTTAGTCTTAAAGCCAGATATGTCTTTTGCCCCCACTACTCCCCTTGGAAGGCTGTTCCAGAACTTCACTCCTCTAATGGTTAGAAACCTTTGTCTGATTTCAAGTCTGAACTTCCTAGTGTCCAGTTTGTACCCATTTGACCTTGTATCTACATTAGTACTAAGCTTAAATAATTCCTCTCCCTCCCTAATATTAATCCCCCTGATATATTTATATAGAGCAAGCATATCCCCCCGGAGTCTTCTTTTGGCCAGGCTAAACAAGCCAAGCTCTTTGAGTCTCCTTTCATAAGGCAGGTTTTCCATTCCTCAGATCATCCTAGTAGCCCGCCTCTGAACCTGTTCCAGTTTGAATTCATCCTTCTTAAACATGGGAGACCAGAACCGCACACAGTATTCCAGGTGAGGTCTCACCAGCGCCTTATACAACGGTACTAACACCTCCTTATCTTTGCTGGAAATACCTCACCTGATGCATTCTAAAATTGCATTTGCTTTTTTAACAGCCATATCGCATTGGCAGCTCATAGTCATCCTGCGATCAACCAATACCCCAAGGTCCCTCTCCTCCTCTGTTGTTTCCAACTGATGAGTCCCCAATGTATATCTAAATTTCTTATTATTAATCCCTAAGTGCATGACCTTGCACTTTTCACTATTAAATTTCATCCTATTACTATTACTCCAGTTTACAAGGTCATCCAGATCTTCCTGTATGGTATCCCGGTCCTTCTCTGTGTTAGCAATACCCCCCAGCTTTCTATCATCTGCAAACTTTATTAGCACATTCCCGCTCTTTGTGCCAAGGTCAGTAATAAAAAGGTTAAATAAGATTGGTCCCAAAACCAATCCTTGAGGAACTCCACTAGTAACCTCCTTCCGGCCTGACAGTTCACCCTTCAGTATGACCTGTAGGAGCCTCCCATTTAACCAATTCCTAATCCACCTTTCAATTTTCATATTCATCCCCATCTTTTCCAATTTAACTAGCAATTTCCCATGTGGAACCCTGTCAAATGCCTTACTGAAATCAAGGTAAATTAGATCTACCGCATTTCCTTTGTCTAAATAATCTGTCACCTTCTTGAAGAAGGAGATCAGGTTGGTTTGGCACAATCTACCTCTAGTAAAACCATGTTGTAATTTGTCCCAATTACCATTGACCTCAATGTCCTTTACTACTTTCTCCTTCAATATTTTTTCCAAGACCTTACATACTACAGACGTCAAACTAACAGGCCTATATTTACTCGGATCACTTTTTTTCCCTTTTTTGAAGATGGGAACTACGTTAGCAATTCTCCAGTCGTACGGTACAACCCGAGTTTACCGATTCATTAAAAATTCTTGCTAACGGGCTCACAATTTCATGCGCCAGTTCCTTTAATATTCTTGGATGGAGATTGTCCAGGCCCTCCGATTTTGTCCCATTAAGCTGTTCTAGTTTGACTTCTACCTCTGATGTGGTAATATCTACCTCCATATCCTCATTCCCGTTTAACATCCTTCCATCATCCCTAAGCTCCTCATTAGCCTTATTAAAGACTGAGGCAAAGTACTTATTGAGATATTGGGCCATGCCTAGGTTATCCTTAAGCTCCATTCCATCCTCAGTGTATAGCGGTCCCACTCCTTCTTTCTTTGTTTTCTTCTTATTTATGTGGCTATAGAACCTTTTACTATTGGTTTTAATTCCCTTTGCAAGGTTCAACTCTACACGGCTTTTAGCCTTCCTCACTTTATCCCTACATGTCCTGACCTCACTAAGGTAGCTTCCCTTGCTAATCCCACCTTTCTTCCACTCCTTGTAGGCTTTCTGCTTTTTCTTAATCACCTCTCTGAGATGCTTGCTCATCTAGCTCGGTCTACAACTCCTGCCTATGATTTTTTTCCCCTTTCTTGGGATGCAGCCTTCTGATAGTTTCTGCAGCTTAGACTTAAAGTAATCCCAGGCCTCCTCCACATTTAGATCCACAAGTTCTGCAGTCCAATCCACTTCCCTGACTAATTTTCTTAACTCTTTAAAGTTAGCCCGTTTGAAGTCAAAAACCCTAATCCCAGATCTATTTTTGTTTATCCTTCCATCTAGTTTGAACTGAATTAGCTCATGATCACTCGAACTAAGGTTGTCCCCTACAACCATTTCTTCTACGAGGTCCTCACTGCTCACCAAAACCAAATCTAAAATGGCATCCCCTCTTGTTGGTTCATCAACTACTTGGTGAAGAAATCCATCTGCTATCACATCCAGAAAAATCTGACCCCTATTATTCTTGCAAGCACTTGTCCTCCAGTCTATATCTGGGAAGTTGAAGTCTCCCATGATCACACAATTCCCCTTGGTGTTTACTTCATTAAAAACGTTAAAGAGGTCTCTATCCATATCCAAATCAGATCCCGGCGGTCTGTAGCACACCCCAAGTACTATCTCAGGGGAGGCTCTAGTAGCTTTCTTACCCAGTGTGATCTTTGCCCAGACAGACTCTGTCTTGTCCATTCCTTCACTTCTTATTTCTTTACAGTTAACCTCATCACTGATATACAATGCTACTCCCCCACCTTTGCCTTTATTTCTGTCTTTCCTAAAGAGCACATAGCCTTCAATACCTGTACTCCAGTCATGACTACTATTCCACCATGTTTCTGTTATCCCTATAATATCCGGTTTCACTTCCTGCACCAATAGCTCCAGTTCCTCCATTTTGTTCCCTAGGCTCCTCACATTAGTGTACAGACATTTTAACTTTTGGCGTTTGGCTTCACTGACATTCTTTACCCCGTTATGCACAGACATTGTACCACCAGCATCGCCTGTTAGTCTGGTATGTACACTACCCTTCCTCCTTATGTCAATTCTTTGGTCACAGCTGTTCTGTGCTGGCTGGTTTGGTAAATCTAAATATCGGAATATCCACCAGCTTTTGGGGTTTGTCTGCCCTGTTCTGTTTGCAGTTCAACCTAATTGAGTGACCTCAGCTGGCTCCCAGGGGCAGCATAGTCACACACATTTTCTTTGTTTCTTGCAAGCAAAGCTGTGACTGCACTGCAGATCAACACTCCATCATCATTACTGACTTTTGACTGTCTTTCAGGCAGATACTTAGGATGAGCAGTTGTTTCTCAGTTCTAGCACTTCACACCAGAGAGGTTTTGCTGGCACACCTGCATGCTCCTATTGGGAACTCAGGCCTTGGCTACACTGGAGAGTTGCAGCGCTGGTGGTGGCTTTACAGTGCTGCAACTTACTCACCGTCCACACTTGCAAGGCACATACAGTGCTGCATCTCCCTGGCTACAGCGCTGCATGTACTCCACCTCTGCCTGGGGAATAACGATTGCAGCGCTGGTGATGCAGCGCTGCTCCGCCAGTGTGGCCACCAAAAGAACTGTTATTGGCCTCCAGAGGTATTCGGAGGTATCCCAGAATGCCTGCTCAGCCACTCTGCTCATCAGTTCGAACTCTACTGCCCTGGCCTCAGATGACCTGCCCTTTAAATGCCCTGGGAATTTTAAAAATCCCCTTCCAGTTTGCTCAGCCAGGTGTGGAGTGCAATCAGTGAATCTTTCCAGGTGACCATGGCTCCACGCACCAAACAAGCCCCAGCATGGAGCAATGGCGAGTTGCTGGACCTCATCAGTGTTTAGGGGGAGGAAGCTGTGCAGTCCCAGCTGCGCTCCAGCCCTAGAAATTACGATACCTATGGGCAGATCTCAAGGGCCATGCTGGAAAGGGGCCATGACCAGGATGTGGTGCAGTGCAGGGTTAAAGTGAAGGAGCTGCAGAGGCCTATTGCAAAGCCTGCGAGGGAAACCACCGCTCCGGCGCTGCCCCCACGACCTTCCATTTTTACAAGGAGCTGGACGCAATACTTGGGGGTGACCCCACTGCCAATCTGAGGACCACGATGGACACTTCAGAGCGGGGAGGGGGGGAGGAGGAAACAGAGAGTGAGGGTACTGGGGTGGAGGGAGACACCCCGGAGTCCCAGGAAGCATGCAGCCAGGAGCTCTTCTCAGGCCAGGAGGAAGGTAGCCAGTTGCAGCAGCTGGTACTTGGTGAAGGACAAGCAGAGGAGTGGGTTCCTGGTAAGCGGCTTTTATTTTCAGGATGGAAATGTTTCGGGAGTGGAGGGGGGGTTAGGGCTGCATGCATGCATGCCTAGATGTGGAATAGCCCATTGATGTGGTCTATCACATCGTGGTAATTGGCCTCAGTAATCTCTTCAAAAGTTTCAGCCAGAGTGTGAGCAATGCGCTTGCGCAAGTTTATAGGGAGAGCCACTGTGGTCCTTGTCCCAGTCAGGCTAACGCGTCTGCACCACTGTGCCACGAGGGGTGGGGGGACCATTGCTGAACACAGGCAAACTGCATAGGGGCCAGGGCGGAATCCGCATTGCTGTAGAAGACCCTCCCGCTCTTCCCAGGTGACCCGTAGCAGCGAGATATCTTCCAGGATTAACTCCTGTGGAAAATGTTGGGAGACTGTTTAGTGTAGATGCCCCCCTGCAGCAGTTTGCTTTCCCCAATGCACAGAAACCCCAGCACAGCCCTGAAGCAATCAGTCGCCCTTACTCACCATTTCATGGCTCCTGTGGGTTATGTGCACTCTGTTTGGTATGGGAAAAGTATGCTAAAGTGAAGACTGTAAACTCCTTCACTGTGCAGGAATAACTGTCTGAGATATAAACAATGCTGCCTCTGTTAACTGTTGCCTTTTTTGCCTTTCCACAAGCGACCTTGACTTCTCAGCTGCCCGTGTTATTAACAGCTCAAAGACTCCAAAACCTCCGGAAGAAGCCGCGAAAAAGCAAAGACCTGCTGCAAGCTGTTATGGATCACTCTGCCAGAGAGAATAAAAAACTGCAGGACTGGAGGGAAAGGGAAAGCAGAATCTGCCAGAGAAATGCAGCGGCCAGGAAGAAAAGCACAAAGCAGCTTATAAGCATCCTGGTGCTCCAAGCAGACTCTATCCAGGCGCTTGTAGCCATGCAGGCAGAGCACTACCGCACCAGCCCCCCCTCCCCCACATCCCAAAGCTCTTTACCTTGTGCCCCAATGTCAGCTCCAAACCCCCTTCCCCAGCATCCAGGTTCTTACCACCACCAGCTGCCTCCAACACCTGTACGTTCACCAACCAGCCCTGAGATCTACGACCCTTACCCTCTGCACTCAACCCCCATCACCATGCAGTATAAGCATCCTGAAGTGCTGCAGTCATTGCACAGCGCTCCAGACAGGACATATTCAAACCTGTGACTGTACAGTTTCCCACCCCACCCCCCTGCCCTTTTAGGTTCCCAAAATGTTGTGTGTCTGTCAATAAAGTTATTTTCTTTTCAATAAATGAATTCTTGGCTTTGAAAACAGTCTTTATTATTGCAGAAAGTCAAAGATACCGTAGCCCAGGAAAGAAACAGGCACTGCAAATCAGCTTAGGAAAAGCAGATTCCTACTAACATTGTAACCACTGCACTTCACTCCTGTGCAAGGCACCAAACATTATTGTTGGTTTTCAGCCTCAAATTGCTCCCTCAAGGCATCCCTAATCCTTGAAGCCCTATGTTGGGCCTCTCTAGTAGCCCTGCTCTCTGGCTGTGCAAATTCAGCCTCCAGGTGTTGAACCTCGGAGATCCATTCCTGACTGAATGTTTCACCCTTCCCTTCACAAATATTATGGAGGGTACAGCACGTGGATATAACCGCAGTGATGCTGCTTTCCCCCAAGTCTAGCTTCCCATACAGAGATCACCAGCGTCCCTTTAAACGGCCGAAAGCACACTCCACAGTCATTCGGCACCTGCTCAGCCTGTAGTTGAACTGGTCCTTGCTCCTGTCAAGCTTCCCTGTATACGGTTTCATGAGCCAAGGCATTAACGGGTAAGTGGGGTCTCCAAGGATCACAACGGGCATTTCAACGTCCCCTACTGCGATCTTCCAGTCTGGGAAAAAAGTCCCTGCCCGCAGCTTCCGGAACAGGCCAGTATTCCAAAAGATATGTGCATCATGCACCTTTCCAGGCCAGCCTGTGTTAATGTCAACGAAACGTCCACGGTGATCCACAAGTGCCTGGAGAACCATAGAGAAATACCCCTTCCGATTAACGTACTCGGCTGCTAGGTGGGGTGGTGCCAGAATAGGAATATGCGTCCCATCTATTGCCCCGCCACAGTTAGGGAAACCCATTTGTGCAAAGCCATCCACAATGTCCTGCACATTCCCCAGAGTCATAGTTCTTCTTAGCAGGATGCAATTAATGGCCCTGCAAACTTGCATCAACACAATTCCTACGGTCGACTTTCCCACTCCAAACTGGTTCGCGACCGATCAGTAGCTGTCTGGAGTTACCAGCTGTCATAAACAGATAGCTAAGGGTTAATGTTTCTTTCACCTGTAAAGGGTTAACAAAGGGAACCAAACACCTGACCAGAGGACCAATCAGGAAACCGGATTTTTTAAAAGCTGAGGGAGGGAATGGTTGGGTCTGTGTCTTTGTCTGGCTCTCAGCTATGAGAGGGGATCTTTCTATCTGTAAGCTCCTAATCTTCAGTTTCCAAGTTGTGAGTACAAAGGTAGAAAAACAATAGGCTGTTATTGTTCTTTTTTGTATTTACATGTGTGTAGTTTGCTGGAATGTTTAAATTGTATCTCTTGTTGAATAAGGCTGTTTATTCATATTTTTCTTTTAAGCAATAGCCCTGTGTATTGTCACCTTGATGCAGAGATCATGTTCATGTGTTTTTTCTTTTTTTTTTTATATAAAGCTTTCTTTTTTTAAAACTTGTTGACTTTTCTTTTTCTAGTTATGGCAAGGGGATAGGAATCTCTGTGCCAGGATTACTGTCTCTCTCCGGGAAAGACTGGGAGGGGGGAAAAGAAGGAGGGGGAAGGTAAATTGTCCTCTCGGTTTTGTGTTTCAAGGGATTGAAGCAGGGAAATCTCCTAGTATACCCAGGGCGGGAAAATCTGGGAGGAAGTAAAGAGCAGGAAGGGGGAAGTGGGTTATTTCCCTTTGTTGTGAGACTCAGAGCGTCAGAGTCTTGGGGTCCCCCAGGGAAGGTTTTGGGGAGACAGAGGGAGCCAAAACCCTGGAATTTTTGGCTGGTGGCAGCGATATCAGATCTAAACTGGTAATTAAGCTTAGAGGGTTCATGCTAGCTTCTCAGTTTATGAACACTAAGGTTCAAATCTGAGTAGGAAAGCTATGACATGGTCGGCAGCGTTGGGAGATAAGAATCCAGAAGCCAGTAGGAATATTATTTTTCTTTTTCTCTGCTAGGGCTTTTAAGCAGAGAAAAATGGTTTGGTTTTAAAAGGAGCCAGAGAGAAACATTTTTTTTTCTGTTTCTCTCAGTATGCTCAGGTGGCTTGCATATTAAGCAAGGACCATTAGGTGACAAAAGGGTCTTTTGTTAAGCAATAGAATTCCGATTGGGAGTCAAGTATCCCCAGCAAAACACACACAGGTAAATAAAGTGGTTTTACTAGTTAATTTGCATATGAAAGGTTAGCTAGAAAGAAAAAAAAAACAAAGGGCACGGTTGCTGGGCAGACCCCAGGAGACAACAGAGAGCCAGCAGTTCAGACAATAACCACCAGAGGGCACCCCAACACAAGAAAGCAGGAACCAGGATGTCACAAAAACCAGAAGCAGTACAGCTGGAAGCAATGGACAAACAGATAGAACTCCTAAGGACACAGATGGGCAGAGATGAGGCCACTCACAAACAAGAGACGGAAAGGCTACAAAAACGAGAAGCAGCCAAATATGCAGCCTTCCAACGAGAGAGGGAGAAACACCGCCAAGAAATGGAAAAACAAAGTGAAGAGAGGGAAAAACAGAGAAAGCATGAACTGGAAGTAGAACAGGCTAAGCAACAGAACCCAACCACTCCTAACAACCCTTCGCCAATACTGGTCCCACAGCACAAGAAATTTCCCACCTACAAGGCAGGTGATGACACTGAGGCCTTCTTAGAAAATTTTCAAAGGGCCTGTCTTGGGTACAAGATCCCTGAAGACCAGTACATGCTAGATCTGAAGTCACACCTCAGTGGACCCTTAGCAGACGTGGCGGCTGAAATGCCAAAGGACCAAATGAATGATTATAAACTGTTTCAAACCAAAGCCAGATACAGAATGGGGATAACCCCGGATCACGCCCGTCGGTGGTTCAGAAACCAAAAGTGGAAACCAGATGGGTCATTTCCCAAACACGCCTACTACATTGGGAAGCATTATGACGCCTGGATATCAGGAACCAAGGTTCAAACCATTGAAGAACTGCACCTCCTCATGACAATGGAGCAGTTCTTGGATGGTGTTCCTGAGCACATAACATGGTACATCCTAGATGGAAAACCCAAAACTCTCGCCGAGGCGGGGGAGATTGGAGCCAAATGGATGGAAGTGGCCGAAAGCAAGAAAACTACTGTATAGGGGAATGAAAACCCCAGGGGGCACACCAACAATAAACCCTACAACCGAGGGCAACCCAAAACCCCACCTACAACCCAAGGAAAGCCACAGACACCCTATTCTTCCACCTCACCAGTCTCCAGTAACTCACCTCGACCCAGTGACCCGTCAGCTGGAAGATGCTATAAGTGTAATGAACTGGGACATATAAAGGCCAACTGCCCAAAGAACCCCACCCGGGTGCAAGTCATTACACCACCATCACACCGAATATCCCTAGGCCCAGATACCTCTCAAAACCCCTTGGAGCGAAGGGAAAATTTGAGAGTGGGCGGAAAGAAGGTTGCCGTGTGGAGAGACACGGGGGCACAAGTGTCAGCTATCCACCAATCCTTCGTGGATCCCAAACTCATCAACCCAAAGGCCAAAGTGACCATTTACCCCTTCATGTCACAAGCTGTAGATTTGCCTACAGCTGAACTGCCTGTCCAGTACAAAGGCTGGTCAGGAATGTGGACTTTTGCAGTCTATGACAATTATTCCATCCCCATGCTACTGGGGGAAGACTTGGCCAAGCAGGTGAAGCGGGCCAAGAGAGTGGGAATGGTTACACGCAGCCAAGCCAGGCAAACTTCCAGACCCATTCCTGTTCCTGAGCCATCCACAGAAGCCCCGTCTGTGTTACCAAAGACCCAGACAGAGGTAGTGGACCCGGATCCCCTGCCAACGGCTGAACCAGCCACAGCACCTCCAGTCCCAGGACCGGAACTGGAACAGCAACCAGCACCAGCACCAGCAGTTGCAAACACATCTTCAACCTCCACGCCAGAGGGGGCCAGTGAGCCTGAACTGGCAGAAGCAACAGACAACCATACCGAAGAGGCTCAGCCAGAGCCTGAAATATCACCAGGTGCACCAGCGGAGAGCAGTTCACCAGCAACGGAAACAACCCCATCACCTACATCGCTTCCAGAGGGACCAAGCCCACGTCCACAGTCTGAGGAAGAACTGGTGTCTCCAGCCTCAAGGGAACAGTTCCAGACTGAGCAGGAAGCAGATGACAGCCTTCAGAAAGCTTGGGTGGTGGCACAGAGCAACCCACCGCCTCTCAGCTCTTCTAACCGATCCCGGTTTGTTATAGACCAAGGACTTTTATACAAGGAGATTTTTTCTGGTGGACACCAGGAAGAATGGCAGCCACAAAAACGGT
This sequence comes from Aldabrachelys gigantea, assembly GCA_026122505.1. Classification (NCBI taxonomy): domain Eukaryota; kingdom Metazoa; phylum Chordata; order Testudines; family Testudinidae; genus Aldabrachelys; species Aldabrachelys gigantea. The sequence goes on from CM047480.1 coordinate 296,641,893, forward strand.
TGGTGGTTCCAACTAAGTACCGAGGGAAGCTCTTAAGCTTAGCCCATGATCATCCCAGTGGCCATGCTGGGGTGAACAGAATGTGATACAGCATGGCCAGAGGGCAGCATAAGAGTGTTAGCAGGGGGCCTTATTCCCTGCCAAGGGAGGAAGGTTTGCTTTCGATTAATTAGAGCACCTGACTCCAGTTAGAGCACCTGACTCCAGTTAGAGCACCTGACTCCAGTCATGTGATAAAAACCCCTGTTTCAGTCAGACAGTGTGGGAGCTAAAGGAGAAAGGTTGGATTGGAGCAAAGTGCAGGTTGCAGAAGAAGAAGAGTTTGACCAGAGAGAAATAGAAGGTTTGGAGGAGTGCTGCGGTGGATTGTGAAGTCCAAAAGACACCCTAGGTAAGGGACACCAGGCTTGTGTAGAAGAGAGGCAAGAAGCCCTTCACAAGCTGAAGGGTATGAGAGGGAAGTAACCCAGGGGAAGGAACCGCTAAGTCAAGTGGTTCACCACAACTCCCAGGGCCCCTGGGTTGGGACCTGGAGTAGAGGGCGGGCCCAGGTCCCTCCCTCTCCACTCCCCTCCTCCAAGGACACTAGTGGAGTGATTAAGAACTGGTTCAGAGGCAAGCAATAGCGCCCTGAACCTACCCCAGAGAAGAGAAAGCGTGAGACCCAGCAGAACAGTACCGGCAGTTTGCCACACGTGGTGTCAGGGGTGGGATCTGCGCGCTGGGGACGTAGTCCAGGGGGAGACAGAACCCTCCCACCCTTAAGATGGACGACGTGGTCAAGGCCCTTATACATGCCACCGCAGCCCAGCAGGAGGCTACCAGGGTCCAAGCAACCGCCCAACAAGAGGCGACTAGATTGCAGCAAGAGACCAATCAGCTGTTGCTGAATCAGGCTGCTCAGGACCAAGCCCTGCTGAGAGACCTGGTGAGCCAGATGAAGACCCTTATGGAACAGAATCACCATTGGGAAGGGACCCGGACCATACGGGCTAGCCATTGCTTACAGAAAATGACCCGGGAGGATGATGTGGAAGCATACCTCCTGGCTTTTGAGAGAGCAGCCCTGCGGGAGGCCTGGCCCCGAGAACAATGGTCGGGTATCCTTGCCCCATTCCAATGTGGGGAAGCCCAGAAGGTCTATTATGATATGTCTGCAGAAGATGCAGCAAACTATTCCCAGCTAAAGGCAGAGATCCTGGCCAGGTTTGGAGTAACAACGGCACTGCAAGCCCAGAGGTTCCATGAATGGCGATATACGGAGGACAAGACACTCCGATCACAATTGTTTGACTTGATCCACCTGACTCGGAAATGGCTGCGCCCTGAGGCCCATAGCTCTGAGGAGATGATGGAGGTACTAATATTGGACCGGTATATGCAGGGGCTACCACCAGGTCTCAGGACTTGGGTTGGTCAGAATGACCCTCTACCTATGACCTATGATGAGTTGGTCTCCCTCGTGGAAAGACAACTGGCAGCCCGCGAACTGTTCCAGACCCCAAGTGGGGAGACACGGCAACCCAGGAAGACAACCCCAAACCCAAGGCCCCAGACTGTCGAGAACTCTAGGAAAACTATAACCGGGAGGAACGACAGCGAGGAATGGCTCGAGGCCAGAAAGGGACCTGGGGGTTTGGGAAGAGTGGTGGGGGGCCGGCCAACTAGCCCCAGGCAGAGGGTGATAACCGGAATGAGGGGACGGTGTTATGAATGTGGGGAATTGGGGCATATAGCAGCCCAATGTCCCAACAAGGAGGTACCTATGCAGTGTAATCTGGGGAATTATGGGGAGCAATGTGGCCTAATCAGCCTGGTAGGGGTTACATTGACCTCACATGGATTTACCAGACCTGTAAAAATGAATGGTATAAAAACCATAGCATTAATAGATTCTGGAAGTGCTGTCACGTTGGTCTCAGGAAAGTTTGTGGGAACAGACCAACTAACCCGGGCCAAAAGCACAGGGGTAACATGCATACATGGCACCGTGAATTTTTACCCTACAATTCCAGTACGGATTGAGATCCAGGGGAATACCACCAGAGTTTCTGCAGGAGTAGTCCCCAAGCTCCCTTACCCTGTTTTGATTGGGAGAGACTTCCCTGGGTTTGAGAACTTACTGACCCCGATAGAGACAGGAGAGGGTAGCAACCCCCAGGCTGAGACAGAGGCAACTAAAGATAGCCTCGCCCCAATGTTTGCTGAATTTGCTCCAGAGTTATTCTCATCCCCTGGAAAACCCCGCAGATCTAGGCGAGAACGAAGGGCGGCTAAAAAGTTAGGGACCAGGATTCTGGCAGCAAATCAAAAGACTTCCCTGGCAGGTAGGCGAACCCGCCCAGGAGACCGGGAGATGGTTCGGGCCACGGAGGACTCAGAGGAGGTTCCTGGCCCAAGTGGGAGCACCCCAGGGGGAAGAGTGGAAATAGGCCCCCTAGAATTAGGTCAGCTCAGTACTGCATGTGAGACCTTTGGGCAGGACTAGGCCGAAGATCCATTATATGCGAACGTGAGGGAGGAGGTAGTGGAAGTAAATGGAGTGCCTGTAGAAGGAAAAGTCAAAGGCCCAAGGCCATATTACGTGCTCAAACGTGATCTGTTGTACAGAATAGAGCAAATACGAGGGGAAGAACTAGAGCAACTCCTAGTCCCACGGAAACACATAAGGGCCGTACTAGAGCTAGCTCACAGTCATTTATTTGGGGGACATCTAGGGGTAGACAAGACGCTGGATAGAATCCTAAGAAGGTTTTATTGGCCAGGGATACGAGCAGAAGTCCAGCGCTATTGTGCCTCCTGCCCTGAATGCCAGTTGCATAGCCCCCGACCTCACTTGCAGGCCCCACTAGTACCTTTACCTATTATTGACGTCCCTTTCGAGAGGATAGCCATGGACATAGTGGGCCCACTAGAAAAGTCAACACGGGGCCACCGAAACGTACTAGTCATCCTTGACTATGACACGCGATATCCAGAGGCCATCCCTTTAAGAAACCCCACGTCTAAGGCAATAGCTAAAGAACTACTACAGGTTTTCGCCAGAGTGGGCATCCCGAAGGAAATCCTGACAGACCAGGGAACCCCGTTTACGTCAAAGCTAATGAAAGACTTATGTGCCCTGCTCCGCATACAAGCCATTCGGGCCTCAGTCTACCATCCACAAACAGACGGACTGGTCGAAAGATTTAATCGTACCCTTAAAAGTATGATCCGGAAGGTGGTAGCACAGGATGGAAAAGACTGGTACACCCTTTTACCCTATCTAATGTTCGCTATACGGGAAGTTCCCCAGGCCTCCACGGGTTTTTCTCCCTTTGAACTCTTATACGGACACCACCCACGCGGGATATTAGATATCGCCAAGGAGCATTGGGAAGAACAACCCAACCCAGGAAAGAATATTATTGAGCATGTGACACAGATGAGAGAGCGGATAACTCGAGTAACCCCGATAGTACGGGAACATTTGGAAAAAGCACAAGAGGCACAGCGGACATACTACAACCGTCGGGCGAAAGTACGAAGATTTCAGCCGGGGGAACGGGTGATGGTGTTAGTGCCGACCACAGAAAGCAAAATCCTAGCCAGCTGGCACGGACCATATGAGATAGTGGAAGCCATTGGGGAAGTGAATTATAAGGTTAGACAACCAGACCGCCGGAAGCCAGAGCAAATCTACCACATCAACTTACTGAAGCCCTGGCATGACAGAGAGACGTGTCTGGTCACTCGAGGAGCTCTACCTCATGCAGACGGCCCACAGGAGCAGGTAAAGATATCTCCTGAATTAACCCCGGAACAACGGACGGAAGTCATTGAAATGATCCACCGGAACCAGGACGTATTTTGTACCCAACCAGGTCGAACGACACTAGTCCAACATCATATTGTCACCAGCCCCGGAGTAAGGGTAACGATAAGACCCTATCGAATACCGGAAGCTAAAAGGGAAGAAATTAGGATGGAAGTGCGGAAGATGCTGGAACTCGGGGTCATTGAAGAATCCCACAACCAGTGGTCCAGTCCGATCGTACTAGTCCCCAAGCCTGATGGCACCCTGAGGTTTTGTAACGACTTCCGGAAATTGAATGAAGTATCCCACTTCGATGCCTGCCCGATACCACGCATCGACGAGCTGGTTGATCAGTTAGGCAAGGCCAAATACCTAACCACCCTAGACCTGACCAAAGGATATTGGCAAATACCCCTGGCCAAGGATGCCAGGGAAAAGACTGCCTTCTCTACGCCCGATGGCCTGTTCCAATACACTGTCCTCCCTTTCGGACTCCATGCAGCCCCTGCCACATTCCAGAGACTGATGGATAAGTTATTACGACCCCATGCCAACTATGCCGCCGCCTATCTAGACGACATAGTTATACATAGCCCTGATTGGGAGACACACCTAGACAAAGTGGAAGCAGTGCTGGACGCTTTGCGAAAGGCTGGTCTCACCGCTAATCCTCTGAAATGCGTGATAGGACTAGCTGAGGCCAAATACCTCGGACATGTCGTAGGGAGAGGTGTGGTAAAGCCCCAGTGGAACAAGGTGGAGGCAATACAAGATTGGCCTCGACCAATCCGCAAAAAGCAGGTCAGAGCATTTTTGGGGATAGTTGGATACTATCAGAGATTCATCCCTCATTTTGCCACAAGAGCGGGGCCATTGACGGATCTGATAAAAGCTCGGGGCCCTGAGATAGTGAAGTGGACGGATGCGGCGGAAGCAGCATTTGCAGATTTACGGACAGCCCTATGCTGCCATCCGGTACTCATGGCCCCAGACTTCGAGAAGGAATTCATCCTGCAGACGGACGCCTCGGAGGTGGGACTCGGTGCCGTCCTTTCCCAGATGGTAGGGGAGGAGGAGCACCCCATCTTGTACCTCAGCCGGAAGCTGCTCCCCAGGGAACAAAACTACACTGTTGTTGAAAAGGAATGTCTGGCGATAAAATGGGCTATGGAGACTCTCCGCTACTATCTCCTGGGGCGGCGGTTTACCCTTGTGACTGATCACGCCCCGCTCCAGTGGATGCATAGGAACAAGGAAAGGAATGCCAGAGTGACGAGGTGGTTCCTCTCTCTGCAGCCTTTCCATTTTCGGGTCCAGCATAGGGCTGGAAGCCAACACGGCAACGCTGATGGCCTCTCACGCCGACACTGCCTCTCGTCCCGAGTAGCCCAACCCCTTGGTGTTGAGCGGGGGGGGGGGATATGTGATACAGCATGGCCAGAGGGCAGCATAAGAGTGTTAGCAGGGGGCCTTATTCCCTGCCAAGGGAGGCGGGTTTGCTTTCGATTAATTAGAGCACCTGACTCCAGTTAGAGCACCTGACTCCAGTTAGAGCACCTGACTCCAGTCATGTGATAAAAACCCCTGTTTCAGTCAGACAGTGTGGGATCTAAAGGAGAAAGGTTGGATTGGAGCAAAGTGCAGGTTGCAGAAGAAGAAGAGTTTGACCAGAGAGAAATAGAAGGTTTGGAGGAGTGCTGCGGTGGATTGTGAAGTCCAAAAGACACCCTAGGTAAGGGACACCAGGCTTGTGTAGAAGAGAGGCAAGAAGCCCTTCACAAGCTGAAGGGTATGAGAGGAAGTAACCCAGGGGAAGGAACCGCTAAGTCAAGTGGTTCACCACAACTCCCAGGGCCCCTGGGTTGGGACCTGGAGTAGAGGGCGGGCCCAGGTCCCTCCCTCTCCACTCCCCTCCTCCAAGGACACTAGTGGAGTGATTAAGAACTGGTTCAGAGGCAAGCAATAGCGCCCTGAACCTACCCCAGAGAAGAGAAAGCGCGAGACCCAGCAGAACAGTACCGGCAGTTTGCCACAAGAACCAAAGACAGATTGGGGAAGTCCTTCCACTGGGAGGGGATGGGCAAGGACGTTGCCAAGTATGTCCGGTCTTGTGAGGTGTGCCAAAGAGTGGGAAAGCCCCAAGACCAGGTCAAGGCCCCTCTCCAGCCACTCCCCATAACTGAGGTCCCATTTCAGCGAGTAGCTGTAGATATTCTGGGTCCTTTCCCACGAAAGACACCCAGAGGGAAGCAGTACGTACTGACTTTCTTGGACTTTGCTACCCGATGGCCGGAAGCAGTAGCTCTAGGCAACACCACGGCTAAAGCGGTGTGCCAGGCCCTCACAAACATTTTTGCCAGGGTAGGTTGGCCCTCCGATATCCTTACCGATTCAGGATCTAATTTCCTGGCAGGCACCATGAAAGACCTGTGGGAAACTCATGGGGTGAATCACTTGGTTGCCACCCCGTACCACCATCAAACCAATGGCCTGGTGGAAAGGTTTAATGGAACTTTGGGGGCCATGATCCATAAATTCGTTAATGAACACTCCAACGACTGGGACCTAGTCTTGCAGCAGTTGCTCTTTGCTTACAGGGCTGTACCACATCCCAGTTTAGGGTTCTCACCATTTGAACTTGTGTATGGCCACGAGGTTAAGGGGCCATTACAGTTGGTGAAGCACCAATGGGAGGGGTTTACACCCTCTCCAGGAACTAACATTCTGGACTTTGTCAGCAACCTACAAAACACCCTCCGACATTCTTTAGCCCTTGCTAGAGAAAACCTAAAGGATACTCAGGAAGAGCAAAAGGCCTGGTACGATAAACATACCAGAGACCGTTCCTTCCAGAGAGGAGACCAGGTTATGGTCTTGAAGGCGCAGCAGGCCCATAAGATGGAAGCATCATGGGAAGGGCCATTCACGGTCCAAGAGCGCCTGGGAGCTGTTAACTACCTCATAGCATTTCCCAATTCCTCACTAAAGCCCAGAGTGTACCATGTTAATTCTCTCAAGCCCTTTTATTCCAGAGACTTACAGGTTTGTCAGTTTACAGTCCAGGGAGGAGATGACGCTGAGTGGCCTGATGGTGTCTACTATGACGGGAAAAAGGACGGTGGCATGGAAGAGATGAACCTCTCAACCACCATGGAACGCCTGCAGCAGCAACAAATCAGGAGCTGTGCACTAGCTTCGCCCCATTGTTCTCAGCCACTCCAGGACAGACTGAACAGGCATACCACTCCATTGACACAGGTAATGCTCACCTAGTTAGAACACCACCCTACCGGGTGTCTCCTCACACCCAAGCTGCTATAGAATGGGAGATCCAGAACATGCTACAGATGGGTATAATACGCTCATCTACCAGTGCATGGGCATCTCCAGTGGTTCTGGTACCCAAACCAGATGGGGAAATATGCTTTTGCGTGGACTACCGTAAGCTAAATGCGGTAACTCATCCAGACAACTATCCAATGCCACGCACAGATGAGCTATTGCAGAAGTTGGGACGTGCCCAGTTCATCTCTACAATAGACTTAACCAAGTGGTACTGGCAAGTACCGCTAGATGAACCTGCCAAGGAAAGGTCAGCATTCGTCACCCATGCAGGGGTGTATGAATTTAATGTACTTCCTTTCGGGCTGCGAAATGCACCCGCCACCTTCCAGAGGCTGGTAGATGGTCTACTAGCAGGACTGGGAGAATATGCAGTTGCCTACCTCGATGATGTGGCCATTTTTTCAGACTCCTGGCCCGAACACCTAGAACACCTGGGAAAGGTCTTCAACCGTATCAGGCAGGCAGGACTAACTGTTAAGGCCAAAAAGTGTCAAATAGGCCAAAACATAGTGACTTACCTGGGACACCAGGTGGGTCGAGGAACCATAAACCCCCTACAGGCCAAGGTGGAAGCTATCCAAAAGTGGCCTGTCCCAAAGTCAAAGAAACAGGTCCAATCCTTCTTAGGCTTGGCCGGGTACTACAGGCGATTTGTCCCACACTACAGCCAAATCGCTGCCCCACTGACCGACCTGACCAAAAAGACCCAGCCAACTACAGTTAAATGGACTGCTGAGTGTCAGCAGGCCTTTACCCAACTTAAGGCGACGCTCACGTCTGACCCTGTGATAAGGGCCCCAGACTTTGACAAACCATTCCTAGTAACCACCGATGCATCTGAGCATGGTATAGGAGCAGTTCTCATGCAGGAAGGACCTGATCACAACTTCCATCCTGTCGTGTTTCTCAGCAAGAATCTGTCTGAGAGGGAAAGTCACTGGTCAGTCAGTGAAAAGGAATGCTATGCCATTGTGTACGCCCTGGAAAAGCTACGCCCATACGTTTGGGGACGGTGGTTCCAGCTACAAACTGACCGTGCTGCGCTAAAGTGACTTCATACTGCCAAGGGGAACAACAAGAAACTGCTTCGATGGAGTTTAGCTCTCCAAGATTTTGATTTTGAAATTCAACACATTTCAGGAGCTTCTAACAAAGTAGCTGATGCAGTCTCCTGTGACAGTTTCCCGGAATGCACTGGTTAAAACTTGTCCTTAAGATGTAGAAGTCTTGTAGTTTACATACTTAGTAGTATATGTAAAGGTGCATGTGTTGTATTAATCTGTTTAGTTTAAAGTTCTAGGAAGAAATCACCGCCAGTGGAGTTTCCCACTGTCTGTGATTTGGGGGGCGTGTCATAAATAGATAGCTAAGGGTTAATGTTTCTTTCACCTGTAAAGGGTTAACAAAGGGAACCAAACACCTGACCAGAGGACCAATCAGGAAACCAGATTTTTCAAAGCTCAGGGAGGGAATGTTTGGGTGTGTGTCCCCTTTGTCTGCTCTCTCTGTTCTCCGGTCTGTCTCTCAGCTATGAGAGGGATCTTTCTATCTTCAAGCTTCTAATCTTCAGTTTCAAAGTTGTTAGTACAAAGGTAGAAAAACAATAGGCTGTTATTGTTTTTTTTTTTTGTATTTACATGTGTGTAGTTGCTGGAATGTTTAAATTGTATCTCTTTATGAATAAGGCTGTTTATTCATATTTTTCTTTTAAGTAATAGCGCTGTGTATTGTCAACTTGATGCAGAGATCATGTTCATGTGTTTTTCCTTTCTTTTTTATATAAAGCTTTCTTTTTAAGACCTGTTTGAGTTTTTTCTCTCTGGTAGGCTAGGGAACGAAGGGGAGGGAAATTCTCTTTGTGTTAGATCTACGGAGGGTAAAGCTCTGCAGCGCCAGTGAATTGGTGGGAGGGGGAAGAGAGATAGAATCATTTCTGTTTCCTTGTATTTGGTTGTCTCTTTGTGGAAGAGAAAAGACATGCTTCTTGGTATTGTGATGTAAAGAGGGTGCATCAGTAACTCTCAGGTTAGCCCAGAGAGGAAAGTCTGGGTGGGAGAGAGAGAGGGAAGGGAAGTGGGTTATTTCCCTTTGTGGTAAGACTCAGGGCTTCTGAGTCTTGGGGTTCCCCAGGGAAGGGTTTGGGGAGACCAGAGGGAGCCAAAACCCTGGAATTTTTGGCTGGTGGCAGCGAGATCAAATCTGAGCTGGTAATTAAGCTTAGAGTGGTTCATGCTAGCTTCTTAGGTTATGAACGCTAAGGTTCAAATCGGAGTAGGAAAGCTACGACAGAGCCTTATTCAAAAAGAGATACAATTTAAACATTCCAGCAACTACACACATGTAAATACAAAAACAACAATAACAGCCTATTGTTTTTCTACCTTTGTACTCACAACTTTGAAACTGAAGATTAGAAGCTTACAGATAGAAAAGATCCCCTCTCATAGCTGAGAGCCAGACAAAAGACACAGACCCAAACATTCCCTCCCTCAGCTTTGAAAAATCCGGGTCCTCTGGTCAGGTGTTTGGTTCCCTTTGTTAACCCTTTACAGGTGAAAGAAACATTAACCCTTAGCTATCTGTTTATGACAACCCCAGTAAAAGAAAAAGGTTCTCTCGATCCCAAAGGACCAAGCCCCAGACCCAGGTTAATATACACATTAGATCTTACCCACAAATCACGCTGTTGCCAATCCTTTAGAATCTAAAATCTAAAGGTTTATTCATGAAAGGAAAAAGATAGAGGTGAGAGCTAGAATTGGTTAAATGGAATTAATTACATACAGTGATGGCAAAGTTCTTAGTTCAGGCTTGTAGCAGTGATGGAGTAAACTGCAGGTTTAAATCAAGTCTCTGGAGAACATCCTCGGCTGGGATGGGTCATCAGTCCTTTGTGCAGAGCTTCAGTTTGTAGCAAAGTCCCTCCAGTGGTAAGAAGCAGGACTGAAGACAAAATGGAGATGAGGCCTCCGCCTTATATAGGCTTTTCCAGGTGTAAGGACACTTCTTTGTTCTTACTGTGGAAAGTTACAGCAAAATGGAGTCTGCAGTCACATGGGCCAGTTTCTGCACACCCTGCTGAGTCACAAGGCGTATCCGCCTCCTCTCAATGGGTCAATTGTGTAGCTAATGGTCCTTAATAGGCCATCAAGCAGGCTAAGCAGAGCTGACACCAACTTGTCTGGGATCTTTCCCAGTAACACAACACAAGTTTGAAATACAGCATACAGCCAATATTCATAACTTTAACTACAAAATTGATACAGACATACAGACAGCATAATCATAACCAGTAACCCGTAACCTGGTCTTAGACACCTTATATGACCCCCTTTACTTAGGATTTGGTGCCACTACAGGACCTTGGTTGCAACCCATGTTCTATGTGGTCCCAGTTTATATCAATAATGTCACAATTCAGAAAGGGAATCCAGCACCTGCCTTCCAGATTTGAACACCCCAAAATTCAGGAGTGCTTAAGCTCAATTTGTGCAGCTGTTACTTCATTTCTCCCAAATCAAATATACTGATCCACTTTAATTTGCTGTAGAAAAAGTAAGATAAAATTGAGCAAGAAATGCTTCCCAGTGGTTTTTAGGACTGGAATTGCTATTTTCAACAGCCATTGCCTTTTTTTTCAGTTTTATTTGTTTAAAAGGAAGACAGTGATATCGCATTGGCAAATTCCCCATAGAAACAAAGAGTGGAACAAAAGAATAATAAAGGCACCTCAACTTTTCCTCATTTATGGAGGACATTTTTATAATTTGCATCCAGAGATCCTCCAGTCGCACAAGCTGAAAATTGTTCCACTTTACTGCAGCTCTGTAACCGTATGGGACCCAATCCTGTCTGTGTTCTGTGCACATCCAAAATTCCTGCTGAATGACCTGCCCTGGGAGCAAGTCACCAGTGACCCAGGGATGGGGCGGAAGGAGGGTGCAGGTGCGTGGGTGGGGGCAGGGCCGGCTCTAGCAATTTCGCCGCCCCAAGCATGGCGGTGTGCTGTGGGGGGTGCTCTGCCGCTTGCCAGTCCCGCGGCTCCGGTGGACCTTCCACAGGCGTCTCTGCGGAAAGTCCACTGGTCCTGCGGCTCTGGTGGACCTCCCGCAGGCGTCCCTGCGGATGCTCCACTGGAGCCGTGGGATCAGCGGACCCTCCACTGGCACACCTGCAGGAGGTCCACCGGAGCCGCGTGCCTCCCTCCCGGCAACCGGCAGAGCTCCCCCCACGGCATGCTGCCCCAAGCACGTGCTTGGCATGCTGGGGCCTGCAGCCGGCCCGGGTGCAGGGAACCCAGGGCTGGGGTGGCAGCGGGAGTGGGTGTAGGGGGACCCCAGGGCTGGGGCAGCAGGGGAGTGCAGGGGGGGAGCCCAGGGCTGGGGTTGGTGGGGCACCCAAAATATTTTTTTGCTTGGGGCGGTAAAACACCTAGAGCTGGCCCTGCAATGAAGTAAACTCTAGCCAAGCCAAAGGTCACATTCAGTATTCTTGGGTGTTTGGGGCATTAAGCAGATTTAGTTGTTTGTCAAGGAGGTGTGTTTAGTTTTCCCAGGTTTCTGGGGGCTCAGCTGGATTTAGTTTGGCAAGATATACAAGGCATTTGATATATTTGAACCTGGGCCTTATTGTACTGTTAACCACAAGGCAGAAGGGTTACATACAGGGAGGGGACAGCTTGTATTCAAACTAGGCAAACTTGACTCTTCATTGGAAGCACAGGTCACATCCTCATTGGTCCATGTCAGCCTCTAACATACTAACCAGTCACTGAACCGCCCATCGGGAACTCAATAAAAGCAGCTGGACTTCGCTTCCCAAGCTCAGTCGCTCACAGACTGGCAGTATTGGTTAACAAGGCTGTAGCTGTTGGACCACCTGGAAGCGAACTGAAGTTTCTACCTATCTCACAAAATCGGTGACTGAGCTGCCCAGGTGAGCTGGAGAGTCCCTCTTCCCCTTTTCCCCAGCTAGTCAGTAGCTTTGTACCTGCCTTTCCTTTCAGCCAAGCGAGGACATGAGCATCCTAATGTAAACCCTTCCCAGAGGAGGTGCACTGAGCGAGCAATGCAATGAGGGTGCAATTCACCCCAGTGCCATGAGCCAGCAACAGAGCCAGGCTCCAGCTGAGTCCTCAAACGAGGGTGGCAGTGGGACTGCAATGGTGACTGGGTGTCTGCGTCTGACCCTGTACAGCCATCCTTATGTTCTTATGAATTTCTCTCTAAGTGATGTAGATGCACAAGGACCAGGCAGGATTTTCTGACAGGTTAACCCCCGCTGTCCAGGAAGGATCGTGAGTCAATTCTCACATCTTTGGCCAGTGCTCAAGCCAGTCAGAAGACAAGGCGAGAAGCTGGCTGTGTGACCGCTTTCCTCCGGCTGGGTGTTCACCGAGCTAACCCCTCGATGGTCCCGTTCAAACCCCATTTCATCAAGCCTCGGGCAGTAAACCCACTTGTGCCCTGTCCGGTTACAGATTCTACAGCTGAGGTTTTGGGAATCCCTTGGAGGGGGGCTACCCACATTGACCATCATCCCGGTTTGCATTTATTTGAATCCCGCTTCATGGTGCCCCCCATGTGCCCCCCTTAGGGCCCCAACCTGGGCCAGTCACCCTTTGTTTTGTTCTCACCACCGGACGCCCTGTCCGCAGATTCATCTGCCAACTGGCCTGTGCTGTGAAGATCCTTAGGCTCCCAGTCCAGTAGCCACAGTTTAAGCTCATGGGGACATTCCCATAGCTCCAATCCTACCAGGTCACATAGTGACACCTGCAGCTTGCGAGCAGCAATGCCAGCTGCTTTGTGCATCCAGGTCAGTTTCTCTACATGGGTGTAGGAGGGGGATGCAGGGGTTGGGGTGAAGGGGCAGTGCAGGGGTTAGGGGCATAGGAGGGGGCAGGGGTTGGGTTGAAGGGGGCACACACAGTGCAGGGGTTGGGGCGCAGGTGGGGTCAGGGTTTGTGGTGAAGGGAGCACTTTGCAGGGGTTAGGGACACAGGAGGGGGTAGGGGTTGGGGTGAAGGCACACGCAGTGCAGGGGTTGGGACATAGGAGGGGGCAGGAGTTGTGGTTAAGGGGCACAGTGCAGGGGTTGGGGCGCAGGAGGGAGCAGGGTTGGCGTGAAGGGGGCACACACAGTGCAGGGGTTGGGGCGCAGGAGGGCGCAGGGTTGGGGTGAAGGGGGCACACACAGGGCAGGGTTTGGGGCACAGGAGGAGCAGGGGTTGGAGTGAATGGGGCACACGGTGCAGGGGTTAGGGGCAAAGGAGGGGGCAGGGGTTGGGGTGAATGGGGGTGGGGTTGGGGTGGGGCTGGTGCAAAGCAGGGACGAGGGTCATGGGAAAGAGGCGGGGCAGGGGCTGGAGCAGCTCTGGTGCCCTACGCAGCTGCATACTTTGCGTATGGGTAGGGATGGCCCTGTGTAGGCCATGCACCTCAGTGCCTCTGAGACTGAGCCTCTGGGCTCCAGCACTTCTGTTTCACACTGTGAGCTCTGCCCAGCGAGTCCAACGGAGATAGACTCCTGGTCAGAGACTTTTGCCCTCTCCAGGGATCAGTGCAACTCAGCAAGTACTTGCAGCGACACCAGGCAGCATGTCAGCACAGAGCAGGTTTATTAGTCAACTGGAGGATGACATGGGGAAGTCCTTTCGTTAGCAGAGGGAAGCAAAGACGAACACACAGGCCTTGCTGGCCAAGTCAGGGCTCCCCTGAGCCATGCTGCTAAAGGAACCATCCTGGGATCCTCTCTCTGTCCTCTCTCCTGACTGTCCCAAGACCAGCTCTGATCCTAGCCGCCTGCCACCTCCTGGTCCCTTGTTCTCTTCCTGCAGACTCAGGCTGAGTTTGCAAGTTCCACCTGCTGGAGGACCCTGTGGACAGGTGTCGACTGTTCAGTCCTTGGGGGTTTCCATTGTCTTTCTAGATCCTCCATTGATCTAGGTGGGTTTCAGCCAGTCCCTTAACGACCCATTCACACCACCCCAGAGGCTAGTGACCCAGCACCTCCCGTCTCCTGCTGTGCCCCAAGAGCAGCTTTTTAACCCTTCTGTGCCCTGGGTAACAGTCCCTAGCAGAGTAAGTTACTGCCACGCAGCTCATTCATAGAAATATTACAGACAATTCCCTCTTCATCACATCATGTACGACACTTTTTATTTAAAACAAAATAAGGAAAATTCCAGCCAGAAACTACATTAGAGTTGTAGTTGAGAGAGCGTATCAGTAATGCAGAGTAAAACACATTATAGGGACGATGCTATTATCTGGAAATCAAGCATCATAAACTCAGGAAATTCACAATTATGTTTAAACTTAAAAGAAATCCAGATACGTTAAGGTCACGCAAACAACCTTAACTTTGCCCTGTCATAACTTCCATACAGTTAAAACTCACTGCAATCTTGTGCCTGGGTTACATTTGAATAGTCTAGTATATGATTAATTATAGCTTTTTCCTGTTATTCTTTATTACAGAAATGTTCTTTGTTAGCAGACGTCTTAATTCTTCCCTGCCGTGGCACTGTGCAAACTCCACACCCTTATGATTAAGGCATTTTAGTGGGGAGAAACTCAAATAACATTAAACTGATTTGTTAAAGACACATTAGATTTTTTTTTCCTCCCGGGACAACTACTGGGTAGAGTTAAGGTTATCTGGGTGACTTAACTGTGTATTTTCACACCTTAACATGTTTGTATCTTTTCATATTTAACCCTAGTTGTGAATTGCTTTGATTTTTAAGGTTTGTTTTTTTGGATCATTACAACAGCTCTGTAAGGTACTTTATCTAAATGACTGATATGTGCTCTCAACCTTAATTAGGGTACCTATGGTTCTACTGACACGTGAATTTTCAGAGAAACTAGAAATAGTTTGAAAAAATTTCTCAGCTCTAATTTTTAATGATTTTTGGAAGAGCTGTAGCTGACCAAGCCATAATTAGATTGGCATATAAAGCCTGACTGACGGATGGCTAAGGACCTATATTAAAGGATCCAGCCACCCTGAGACAAGTTCACTGGATAAAGCCAACTTTTGTCCCCCAAAACCAAGCGGAAACTAATCAGAAGACATAGTAAGGTGGTCTAGTGGGCAGAGGAGGGGAATAGACTTCAGTGAACCATGGTTCTAGTCACAGGTCAGCCCCTTACTTGTTACAAGTTGCTGTTTCCCTGTGCCTCAGTTTCACTCTCTAAAATGAGGACCATCCAGTGTGTGTGAGGTGCTCATCTGAAACTTGCTATGGCTGTAGTTTGTTCTGGTTAAAACATTCATGTGATCTCTTATGCCGACAGTGCAAGGATGGAGTTTCTCTGGCATCTGTTGATGATGATTGGGACCCTTGCAGGGACTGTGGTGTCTCAGGGCTGCACCCCACCACCAGGGGGTAAGGAGCTGGCACAGTGTTGTTCTCTCTTATTTTATACCCCATTGCCTTCGGCCCCAACCTCTGCCTAGTGAGACAGTAGAAACCCAGGGAGATCCTTCCCTTCCCACCACTGACCTGGGCAGGGGCTCCAGCTGGCGGCTGGAGGGGAAGAGGGCAGACTGGGGAGCTCCATCTGAACATCCTGCCCCATCTCTGCCTTGGGGAGCTGCTCCAGCTGGATATGGGACGAAAGAGGCTGAGAGCAGTTCTGCCTGGGTGAGATCCCAGCAGAGACCAGCTGTCACTCCCATCCCCGGGGGCTATGGCTCCCACTATGAACCTGGCTCCCATGCAGTGGCTGGTTTGTGTCACTGCCGGGAAGCGGCTCTGGCTTCATGTGGGACAAAGGGCATATAGAGCCCCCCAGTGAAGGGCACGTCCCACCCCACCTCTTCTCGCCCTCTGATTCCAGCTCAGAACTTGGCGCTGGGGCGCCCGGCCACTCAGTCCTCCATATATGAAAATGCGATTGGAAAAGCCGTGGCTGGAAAGGCCGTGGATGGAAAACGCGATGGGATGTGGGAAAAAAATTCCTGCAGCCACACCCAGGGCGATACAGATCCATGGTGGAACGTGGACTTGGGCAGTCGTCAGTCTGTCTCCGCGGTGATCATAAAGAACAGGGAAGACTGCTGTGGGGAGAGAATCAGAGGGGCCCAGATCCGCGTGGGAGACTCCCTGGCCGACCATGGCAAGCAGAACCCCATGTGAGTTGCTTCCCCTTTCTCTGGAGTGAAATGACTCCTC
Organism: Aldabrachelys gigantea; assembly: GCA_026122505.1. Lineage (NCBI taxonomy): Eukaryota > Metazoa > Chordata > Testudines > Testudinidae > Aldabrachelys > Aldabrachelys gigantea. Next base: position 296,658,218 of record CM047480.1, read on the forward strand.
CCAGCTCAGACTCGGGGGTTGAGTCTCATTGCCAGCCGAGGCCAGGGTGTAGTCTCTTAACCCAAGGGTGCAAGTGACTTAAAGGATTTACCGGTACTCCAGAGTCCTTAGGAGGGGGCGAGGCCTCAGCTAGAAAAGGTGTGGTCTCTGTCAGAAGAGGCGGGGCCTTTAAATCCCCAGGTGCTTTAAATCAGGATTTAAAGGGCCTGGGCCTGGGGCTGTGGTAACAGCAGCTGGGAGCCCCAGGCCTTTTAAATCACTCCTGGAGCTACCAGCTGCAGAGCCTGGGAACCCAGCAGGTGATTTAAAGAGCCTGGGGCTCCAGCCGCTACTGCAGTGGAGCCCCGGACCCTTTAAATTGCCATCGGAGGGGGCACCTGGCTGCTGCCGCTACTCCGGGCTCTGGTAGAGCTTTGAAGGGTAGCAGCAGTGGGATCCCCTGGCCCTTTAAATCGCCACCTGAGCCCTGCTGCCGGAGTCCCGGGGTAGCAGCGGCAGCCAGGGGCTCGGGCTGTGACTTAAAGGGCCCAGGGCTCCACCTGCCACTACCACCCCGGGCCCTTTAAATCGTCCCTGGAGCCCTGCTGCTGGAGCCCATGGGTAGCGGCTAAAGGGCCCGGGGTGGTTGCAGCTACCGGAGATCTTAAATCATCCGCGGAGCCATGCTGCTGGAGCCGTGGGGAGGCAGCGGCGGGTCTCCAGTGGCTATTTTAAGGGCCGGGGCAGTAGCAGCTGCTGCAGCCTCAGATCCTTTGAATAGCCACCGGAGCCCCACCGCTGCTGTCCCAGGGCTCCGGGGATGATTTAAAGGCCCCAGGCAGTAGCTGCGACAGGAGCCCCGGGCCCTTTAAATTGCCGCTTGAGCCCTGCCACCACTTCCCCAGGGCTCTGGCAGCAGGGTTCTGGCAGCAATTTAAAGGGCCCGGGGCTCCAGCTGCTGCTGGGAGCCACAGGCCCTTTAAATTGCCACCAGGAGAAGCCAATCCATCCCAGTACGGCGCACCGGCTCTTGCCGATACCCCGTACCAGGTCATACAGGCTTACTTTCACCTCTGTCTTAACCTGGGAGCTGCCTGATGCTGCAGCTGCTGTGCCAGGGGTAGTCTGAGTTCCTGAATGGAGGGGAACCGCACATCACTGAGCACAGCGACCCCTACAGGGCAAGGCAGGGTAGAATAATCCCTCCAGGCTCCTGCGTGTTCTCTCTGCACTCACAGCTGATCCTTGTATAGAATCATCTTATCAAAGGCAACAGGAAATGGGATCGATAGATTTCTAAGGCCTGAAGGGACCTTTCCGGTTGTCTAGTCTGACCTGCAGCATCGCACAGGCCAGAAAACCTCACACAGTGATGCTGCACAGAGCCCACAATTTGTGAGCTGCCGTGTATCTTTTAGAGCTTGTTTACACTGGCAAGTTTTGTCGATGAAACTAATGTCAATGAGGAAAAATCAACAAAAACAAAGTCGCCAAAGTGTGTCGACATTTGCTCCCTCTGTCAACAGCTCATGTCCGCATTCAGGGCGCCATCGTCAACAGCAAGAGCAAAGGACTGTGGGTATATATCCCACAATGACTGGCGACACCGTCCGTCGCTAGGTGTTGTGGGAATGCGGAAACAGAGCGTAGCACATCCTGGGATGTGCAAAATGTACCGTCATGCACCAGTTTGTGTCCCAGCGCTCCAATGGTTTCTGGCTTCCTTTCCCGCTGTTTTTCCAGCTGTCATTCTTTTGTAGCGCACACCAGCATCTGCAGTGAGAGAAGGTGGATCCCGCACTTCTCTCCTATGCGCTGTTAGGTGTTGTGAGGACATCGCACATGGCAGCACAGTGACTCTCAGAGTTACTCGCAAAGTTACTGACAGAGGATGAATCGCAGACACCCAAGTGTGATATGGACAGCAGCTACTTAGCAGTGCTTCATGCATTCGCAGAGCAGCTGCATATGGTAGAGCGTAGCTTTTGGGCTAGGGAAACAAGCCCTGATTGGTGGGATTGCATAGTCATGCAGGTGTGGGATGAAGCCCAGTGGTACGTTCCTGGAACTTTGTGCTGAGCTGTTCCCTGACCTGCAGTGCAAGGACACCAGATTGAGACTGTCCTTTTGGTAGAGAAGCATGTTGCAATTGCTGTGTGGAAGCTGGTGAATCCAGACTGCTACCGGTCTGGATATTGCAAATCAGTTTGGAGTAGGAAAGTCCACTGCTGGAGCTGTATTACTCCAAGTGTGCAGGGCAATAAATTGCATCCTGCTGTGGAGGACTGTGACTCTGGGAAATGAGCATAAAATAGTGGATGGCTTTGCCGAGATGAGTTTCCCTAAATGTGGTGGGCCAATTGATGGCACACACAAGTCAATTTTAGCGCCAGACCACCTTGCCTCAGAATACATCTGCAGGAAGGGATATTTCTCCATGGTGTTGCAGGCGCTTTTGGATTACTGGAGGCGTTTCACGGACCTCAGTGCAGGCTGATCTAGAAAGGTGCATGACGCACACATCTTCAGGAACAGTGGCCTGTACAGAAAGCTGCAGGCGAGGACTTTCTTTCCAGACCACAAGATCACAGTGGGGGATGTGGAAATGCCCATAGTAATCGTGGGAGACCCTGCTTACCCCTTACAGCCCTGGCTCATGAAACCTTACATGGGGCACCTGGACAGCAGCAAGGAGCGTTTTAACAACAGGCTGAGCAGGTGCCGCATGGTAGTCGAATGTGCCTTTGGCCATTTGAAAGGTCGCTGGAGGTGTCTCAGTGTCAGGCTAGACCTTACCAAGGATAATATTCCTGTGGTCATTGCCGCGTGCTGCACTTTGCACAATCTGTGTGACTCTAAGGGTATGTCTACACTATGAAATTAGGTTGAATTTATAGAAATCTTTTTTTTAGAAATCATTTTTATACAGTTGATTGTGTGTATCCCCACACAAAATGCTCTAAGTGCATTAACTCGGCGGACTGCGTCCACAGTACCGAGGCTAGCGTCGACTTCAGAAGTATTGCATTGTGGGTAGCTGTGAATAGCTATCCCACAGTTCCCGCAGTCTCTGCTGCCCATTGGGATTCTGGGTTGAGATCCCGATGCCTGATGGGGCAAAATCAGTGTTGCAGGTGGTTCTGGGTGCATGTCATCAGGCCCCCCTCTCCCTCCATCCCTCCGTGAAAGCAACGGCAGACAATTGTTTCGCGCCTTTTTTCCTGGGTTTCCTGAGCAGATGCCTTACCATGGCATGAAGCCCTCTCAGCTCACCATCACCGTACGTCTCCTGGGTGCTGGCAGACATGGGACTGCATTGCTACACAGCAGCAGCTCATTGCCTTTTGGAAGCTGATGGTGCATTACGATTGGTAGCCATCATCATCGTACTCCTGGGTGCTCTTTTAGCCGACCTCAGTGAGATCGGTCAGGAACGTGGGGGCAGACATGGGAGTGACTCAGTCAGGTCATTCTCATCTTCTGCCGAGCACCCAGGAGATGATGATGGCTTGCAGTCCTACTGCACCGTCTGCTGACAGCCAAGATGAAAAAGATAGATGGGGTGGATCAAAACAAGAAATTGACCCAATTTGTTTTGTGAAATCAATGGCCTCTAAACCCAGGATTTTGAGTTCAATCCTTAAGGGGGCCATTCTGTATGACAGTTTTTTGTGTTGCTCCTTGATGCGAAGCCATCCCTTTTGTTGATTTTAATTCCCTGTAAGCCATGTCATCAGTGGCCTCTTCCTCCGACAGAGCAACGGCAGACGATTGTTTTGCACAAAACCAGACAAGGCAGCGCAGTGACGAGAGGGACATGGTCACAGACTTCTCATAAAGTACGGGCCGGCAATGTGCCCTGGCAATGTGCACATGATGCTGATGAGCTCTGTGTGAGCTTTGTATGGTCACCTGTGCTGATCAGCTCGCCACGCTGGCCAAACAGGAAATGAAATTCAAAAGTTCACGGGCCTTTTCCTGTCTACCTGCCCAGTGCATCTGAGTTGAGAGCGCTGTCCAGAGCGGTCAAAATGGAGCACTCTGGGATAGCTCCCAGAGGTGAATACTGTCGAATTGCATCCACACTATCCCAAATTCAACCCAGGAAGGCTGATTTCAGAGCTAACCCCTTCATCGGAAGTGGAGTACAGAAATCGATTTAAAGAGAAAAAAAGGGCTTCGTCGTGTGGATGGATCCAGAATTAAATCGAGGTAATGCTGCAAAATTCTACCTAAAGTCGTAGTGTAGACCAGGCCTAAGGGTGAAATGTTTGCTCAGGTGTGAAGCACTGAGGCAGAGCGCTTGGCTGCACAGTTTGAACAGCCAGATGCTAGGGCTGTCAGAGGAACCCAGAGGGCTGCTATTAACATCAGAGAGTTTGAGGAACCACTTTGACAATGAGGGGCAGTAACATGTGTGCTTTCAAGTTGCTTCCCTGGTGCATCCATGCACAATTTTGGGGCCCAAGATCCATGCTACAAAATGCTTTAGAAGCCTGTTCCCGAGAGTGAATTGATTGCTATATGCTTTTGTAGAACACAGAATAAAAACGCTGTACCATTAAATACCTTAGCCTTTAGTTATTGTTAAAAAAAGTAAAACCTCACAACTGTGTGTAGCTCCTGCTATCATTGTGCAAGCTGTCAGAGTGGGTGGAGTGATGGGGAAACTCCGGAGTGCCGTGAAGTGCAAAGGAATGTGTGGGCATAGAGCGGGGTGGGATTGGTACAGAATTGTACATCTGCATGTGCTGCAGTGGAGCACCATGGATCTGCTCAGTCTGCAGCTCTATCAGAGACTTGAGCATCTCTGTCTGACCCTCCGTAACTTTTTATCATCCACTCTGTCGCTTGCCTAGCAAATGCAGCATTGTCTTTTCTGTCCTGCCTTTCGTCTCCCCAGCACTCTTTGTGTTCCCTGGTCTATCTCTCACCGTGCTGCAGCACCTCCTGGAACGTGTCTTCTTTGCTGCGCTTGGGGTTCTTCCTTATCTGCCGAAGCCGGTCGGCAGGGGTGCACAGTGTGTTCCTCAAGGTCTGTGCTGAACAGAAGAGGGATTGTTACATTCCAGCAAACGATTGAAACATTTCAGTAACAAGGGCCTTTTGCTAGTAGAAATCACTTTCTCTCTGAGCCTTGGCTACACTTGAGAGTTACAGCGCAATAAAGCCGCCCACAGCGCTGTAACTCACTCCCTGTCCACACTGGCAAGGCACACACAGCGCTGTACCTCCATGGCTACAGCGCTGCAGGTACTCCACCTCCCTGAGAGGATTAAGAGCTGCTGCGAGAGGCTGGTGCTCCAGTGTAAATAGGGAGTAACCTTATTACGCAGTGACTGACCTCCGGAAACTCCCCATAATCCTTTTAAGTGAAGGTTCCTCTCCTTGTTTTGTTGTGCAGCCTCTGTTTTGTTGTGAACTCTGGGCTCTGGGAGCTGCTTATCAAAAAACCAAACACAGCTCCTGTTTGCTGTGAATGAGCAGAAGCAGGTGGGGGGGCTCCCTTTGGAACGCCCACAGCTAATGTTTGCTTGAAGAAGGAGGCGGGGCGGGTGGGAGGAGAAGAGTCCCTTTCAGGAAGGTGCTGCTTATCTGGTCTGTGAGAAAAAAAACAAACAGCTGCTGTTTGCTTTCAGTGAGTGAGGGAGGGGTGGCGGAGGGAGGGAGGGAGGGGGGTCGGAACTTGCAAGGCAGGGTGCTGACACAGTGTCCGCACACCAAAAATCCACTTTCTCTCCCCCCATGATCCCTGTCACACTCCACCCCACCCCACCCTTTTGAAAAGCACATTGCAGTCACTTGAACGCTGGGATAGCTGCCCATAATGCACCGCTCCCAATGCTGCTGCAAATGCTGCAAATGTGGCCATGACAGCACGCTGGTAGCAGTCAGTGTGGACAGACTGCAGTGCTTTCCCTGCTCAGCTGTACGAAGACAGGTTTAACTCCCAGCGCTGTACAGCTGCAAGTGTAGCCATATCCTGAGACTCTAGGCAGGCACACGGCTCCACAGGCATGGCCGGCTCCAGGCACCAGTGAAGGAAGCAGGTGCTTGAGGAGGCCAATGGAAAGCGGTGGCAGGTCACCCGCCATCGAATTGGCACCAAAGAATGAAGCGGTGGCGGTACAGCTAGCGCCAAAGTGCTGCCGATCACAGCTTTATCTTTTTTTTTTTTCCGCTTTGCCATTTGGGGCGGCAAAAAAGCTGAAGCTGGCCCTGTCCACAAGCACCCCAATCATGGTGAGTGTTGGGAGTGGGGGGAGTCATTTGTGCATATGGACAAAACGGTCACGGCTTGCAGGGCAGCTTTTCAGGGAATGCATTCTTAAATTATTCCACATTTTTTCACTTTGTCACTGCTGGCTGACATCTCACTGCTGCAGGTAACCAGGGAAACCAGAGCACAACTACTGCATGCTTGTGGCTTTCACCTCGCTCCATATGCAGCTCACTATGTGCCGCTTTGGTCCCAGCTCCAGTGATTGCTAAATGGCAGGGGACAGTTTCCTACAATGGGGGAACTAACAAGGCTGCAGTCCCTTGGAATCGGCAGCAGAGGATTAACAAATACCTGTTGGAAACTTTCCAGAGCCTCTCTCTGGAGGATCCCCTGCAGGTCTCAATGTCCATCGGCACTCTGCTTGGCCATGCAGATTAGCTACACAGGGCAATGTCCAGCTCACAGAAAACACTACCTGCCTCCCACTTTTCTATTCCCTACACAAGCCACAGCAACGTATCTAGCATCTCATCTGTTTCCTACTCCCTGTTGAGCACTTCTGCAGTGAGAAAAGTTTCTGGCTGCCTGCCTCACCAGGCAACCCTGCTGGGAGCTCCACATCCTTTTCTAGCTCAACTTCTTCATCCAGAATTTCAGCCTCCGGGTTACCCCCTCTTTCTGCTGCCTCCGAAGTATCCATGGGGCTATCGGCGATGGAGGTGGGGTCACCACCGAGGATAGCATTCAGCTCCTTATAGAAGCGGCAGGTCTTAGGTGCAGCGCCAGAGCAATGGTTCACCTCCTGCGCCTTGTGGTACACCTGCCTCGGCTCCTTTATCTTCTGCTGCGTATCCCGATCAGAGACCTTTTCGCACAAGCCTCGAGAAATTTGCCCATATGTGTCCTGATTCCTACGGGCCGCCCACAGCTGCGACTGAACAGACTCCTCTCCCCATATACTTATCAGATCCAACAGCTCGGTGGTGGTCCAAGTGGGAGCGCGTTTGGTGCGATAGCCAGCCATGCTCATGTGGAAAGCCACCTGGGAAGCTCATCTGGGAAGCCAGCAAGCAGGAAATGAGATTTCAAATTCCTGGGGCTTGCAAGGGGGGGGTGGGGTGGCGGCAGGACAGTAGAGTTCAAACTGCTTACCAGAGTGGCAGCATGGGAATTGTGGGACACTTTCTGGAGGCAAATAAAATTAAAAAAACCCTGCAATGTCTACACTGGCTGTTTGTTGACAGTAAAGGGAGGGAAAAAGACAAAAGTATCTTGCAGGGGTGGAAGTTCTTTGTTGCCAAAACTGGGCGTTGTTTTTTTTTTAAAAAAGTCCCATTAAAGTGTGTGCGCTATCGCTGTTTTGTCGCCAAAAGGTAGTTTTTGGCGACAAAACTTGCCAGTATAGACGACCCCTTAGACAGATGTCCGGTCTTGATTTCAAGACTCCAAGGGAAGGAGAATCCACCATGTCCTTCAGTTATCTGCTCTCTTGGTTAATGCCCCTGGCTGATGAAATGTGAACCTTATGTCTAGTTGGAGTTGGGTTGTGATGGGGAAAAGGGACACACCCTGTCTCTTACAGTCCGTCATCCACTTCATGCTTTGGCCTCTGCAGGCTCAGAGTTAAAAGGTCATCAGTCCTGCTGCCAACTTGCCTGTGCATCCTAATCTCAGCCTCTCGCTCTTGTCTTCTGCTCTTTACAGCTGCGGGACCATCACTGACACCGCACCAGGATCCCTCAGCACCATCTGCTGCAACGGGCTGGAGGGCCGCTACGTCACCGTCACCATCCCGGGCAGGGCTGAGTATCTCACCCTGTGTGAGGTCGAGGTCTATGGCACCCAGCTGGGGGATGAGTGCTAGGAAGCTGGAGTGACAGTCCATGGAGCGGGGAAGCAGCTTGCCCTGTGCTCGGGGCGGGAGCGGGGAGGTTGGTTCAGGAATGAGCCACTGTCACCTAATAAACTCCACTGGTCCCTTCCTGCCTCTCCTGTCATTTGTCTCCATCCCGCACCCTTCTGGCCATGTCTCCCCTCCCTTTCCCTGCCCCTACAGGCCATGTGATTCTGATCCAAGATGAGCCAGTGGAGCCTCGGCTCCAAACCCCACGTGGGCTTTGGGTTAATCCAGTTCTGCTGCTGCTGCTTCCAGATCTTCTCTCCTCCCAATGCCCATTCCCCAGCCTGCTCCCCTCTCTGAGTACAACCCGCTCTCTGGCTCCTCTGCCTCTTCTCCAACCTGGGGCTGAGGCGCCTGTTCTCCATTCCCCCTTCACAACCCAACACTCCTTCTGTCATAAACAGATGGTTAAGGGTTAATGCCTCTTTTACCTGTAAAGGGTTAAAAAGTTCACCTAGCCTAGCTAACACCTGACCAGAGGAACCAATGGGGGAACAAGATGTTTCAAAAGGAAGGAGGGAAGTTTTTCCTTTGTTTTGAGTTTCAGTTTCAGCCGGTGTGAAAAAGATCAAGGAACCAGCCTCTTATCAGAGTAGTAAGTTTTAGAAAGGGATAAATAGGTTTATGTTTATTTTCTTTGTAACTTGACTTGGTACCATTAAGGAAATTATCAAAAATTGGGTATTTAGGTATTTTTTCTTTGTGTATCTAAATGTGTGCCCAGGGGAACAGCCTCTGTGTTTTGAATCTGTTGTCTGTGAGAGTAGCTGGTATGCTAATCTCTCCCAGAGGGTTTTCTTTTACCTTTCTTTTCTTTAATTAAAAGCCTTTTTCTTAATACCTGATTGATTTTTTTCCTTGTTTTAAGATCCAAGGGGTTTGGATCTGTGTTCACCAGGGAATTGATGAAGTCCCTCAAGGCTACCCAGGAAGGGGAAAGTTTTGGGGGGACAGGGAGTGCTCCAGACACTGAAATTCTGGAAGGTGGCGGCGTTACCAGATCTAAGCTAGTAATTAAGCTTAAAAGTGTCCATGGAGGTCCCCACATCTGTACCCTAAAGTTCAGAGTGGGGAAGGTACCTTGACACCTTCACAGCCCTCCCCTGAACTCCAGCTGTCCTGCTGTCACAGCTAGCCCAGGGCCATCAGCAAAGCAGGGCTGGCTTTGACCTGTCCATCCACAAACTCTGCAGCTGCTTGGGCCATGCTGGGACACCTCTGACCCTGAGGAGCTCCAGGAGGTTGGAAGAGCAAAGCTGATAGCTGATATGGGGCCAGATGCCAGGCGGGTGCTATTGGGCACAACTCCACTGGTGGCCCTGGGATTGCAGTCGCTTATGCCAGGGCTGAATTTCACCCCTATATTGTGCACGGTGAACATGAGCCAGGCAGCGGCAACAAAGCGGTGCCCAGCCCCGAGCCTGGGCCGCGAGGTGACTATTAATGTGTGGAGGAGTACGGCCAAGTTCCCGTAGTAACAGCTGGATGTACGTCTGCTGTCATCATCCTGGCGCCCCCCCACCCCCACTCCAACTCGGTCAATGCCCCTCAGTCCTGCCCCCAGCCTCCTGCTATCCCAGACAGCCGTGTTTGCTGAGCAGACACAGACATTCCTGGCACTTTGTATTGTGACTCTGCTGTGGGCAAATGGCCAAAGGAGACATTGACTTTCTATAGCCCAGCAGTCAGCAACCTTTCAGAAGTGCTGTGCCAAGTCTGCATTTATTCACTTTCATTTAAGGTTTTGCGTGTCAGTGATACATGTTAACATTTTTAGAAGATCTCTTTCTATGTCTATAATATAGAACTAAACTATTGTTGTATGTAAAGTAAACAAGGTTTTAAAATGTTTAAGAAGCTTCATTTAAAATTAAATTAAAATGCAAATCCCTCCGGACCGGTGGCCAGGACCCAGGCAGTGTGAATGCCACTGAAAACCAGCGTGGTGCTGCCTTTGGCACATGTGCCATAGGTTACCTACCCCTGCTATAGACTCATAGGCTTTAAGGTCAGATGGGACCAGCATGATCCTCTAGTCTGACAAACCATTCCTAGTAACCACCGATGCATCTGAGCGTGGTATAGGAGCAGTTCTCATGCAGGAAGGACCGAATCAGAACTTCCATCCTGTCGTGTTTCTCAGCAAGAAACTATCGGAGAGGGAAAGCCACTGGTCAGTCAGCAAAAAGGAATGCTATGCCATTGTGTACGCCCTGGAAAAGCTACGCCCGTATGTATGGGGACGGCAGTTCCAGCTACAAACTGACCATGCTGCGCTAAAGTGGCTTCATACAGCCAAAGGAAACAACAAGAAACTTCTTCTTTGGAGTCTAGTTCTCCAGGATTTTGATTTTGAAATTCAACACATTTCAGGAGCTTCTAACAAAGTAGCGGATGCACTCTCCCGTGAGAGTTTCCCAGAATACACTGGTTAAAACTTTCCTAAAGATGTTGAAGTCTTGTACTTTGCATGCTTTATTTCTATGTGCATGTGTTGTATTCCTCTGTTTAGTTTAAAGTTCTAGGTAGAAATCACCTCCAGTGAAAGTTTCTACTGTCGGTGATTTGGGGGGCGTGTCATAAGTAGATAGGTAAGGGTTAATTTTCTTTTACCTGTAAAGGGTGAAAAAGGGGGAACCAAACACCTGACCAGAGGACCAATCAGAGAACTGGATTTTTTTTAAAAGTCAGGGGCGGGAATTGGGTAATCTGGGTCTTTTGTTGTTTTCCTCGGCTGTGAGTAAACAAGTTTCTCTCTAACTCCAATCTTCTTTCTAAATTCTACTAAAAGTCTGTGAGTACAAAAGGAAACAAAGTAATCGGCTGTGATGTGCTTTGATTTGTATTTACTGTGTGTTGATTTGCTGGGCTGTTTTAAATTGGCTATTTTTTAAATCAGACTGGTTATTCATATTTTCTTATAAGCAAGAGCCTGTATTGATCTTTAATGCAGTATTATTGTTCTGTATTTTCTTTCTTTCCCTTTTATATAAAATTTCTCTTGTTAAACTTGTGAGAGTTTCTTTTCCTAGTGAGGCAAGGGGAGGGGGACGCCCAGGTGGTGGGTTAGCTTCCCTGTGTTTGAAGCTGTCTCTTGGAAGAGAAAGGAGACAAGGCTTTCTTGGTATTGTAATGTAAAAGATTACAGCCATTCCCTTAAGTGGCTCAGAATAGAAGCCGGGGAGAAGGGAAGGGAGGGGGATTTTCCCTTACCGGGAGACTCATAGTTCTGAGTCGTGGGGGGTCTTTCCAGGAGAAGTTGGGGAGGCCAGAGAGGGGGTCCCCCAAGGAGTATTTGGGGAACCTGGGCTGATAAGAGCCATAATCTTATCTGGTGGCAGCGAGATAGATCCAAGCTGGGTACAAGCTTGGGGGAAGTTCACAGTAAGCACCCAGATTTTGTACGCTAAAGTCCAGATTTGGGAAAAACGTTTACCACATGGAGGCAGCAGTATAGGGAAGTATGAATCCATAAGCCAGTAGCTACATTATTTTTCTTTTTCTTGCTAGGGATTAGCAGTCAGAAAGGGATTGGTTTTAAAGTGCAGAGAGAAAAAAAATTTTTCCTGCCTGTTCTGGCAGTTTGCATTTTTAATACAGAATCATTAAGACAGCCATTACAGGTCTTTTGTTAAACAATTGGGACTTAAGTATCCCAGCCAGCAAACGCACACAAGTTAATACACTGGCTTTTGTTTGGTTAACTTGCCTATCAAACAAAGCCAGAGGAAGACACACCAGTTGCTAGGTAGACTTCAAGAGACAGAAAGTCGGCAATTCACGCGACAACCACCAGAGGGCACTCCAACACAATAAAACAGAAACCATGGACAAAAAACTACAGGATCTCGAAATTAAACAGAAGCAGCTGGAACTAAAACAACAAGAGGACCAACTCATAGAGGCAGCACACAAAAGAAAACAAGAAGAAGAAGAGGCAGCACACAAAAGAGAACAAGAAACCAAAAAGGCAGATCACGAAAGACAACTTCAAGAAAGACAAATCAAACAACAAGAAGAGGAGGCAGCTCACAAAAGACAAGTTCTGGAACGAGAGCTCAGACAAAAAGAAGATGAGGTAGCCTTCCAACGACAGCTGGAACTACAGAGAGAGGCCCACAAGCAGGCCTTAGAGATGGAGCAAACTAGGCAAAAGGCTCCACCCATTCCTAACCCTCCGGCACCAGTTGCTATTCCACCCCAAAGAAAATTTCCCCACTTCAAGACAGGTGATGACCCGGAAACCTTCTTAGAAAATTTCGAAAGGGTCTGTATGGGGTACGACATCCCTGAAGCCCAGTACATGCACGAGCTGAGGCCACACCTCAGTGGCCCTTTAGCGGACGTGGCGGCTAAAATGCCAAGGGCACAAATGAACGATTATACACTGTTTTTAACCAAGGCCAGATACAGAATGGGAATAACCCCAGATCACGCCCGTCGGCGCTTCAGAACCCAAAAGTGGAAATCAGAGGGGTCATTTCCTGACCACGCCTACTACGTGGAGAAGCATTGGGACACCTGGATATCAGGAACCCAGATTGCTCACACTTTTGAAGTGTTGCGCCACCTCCTGCTAATGGAGCAGTTCTTGGATGGTGTTCCGGAGGACATCACACGGTACATCCTCGATGAAGACCCCGACGATCTCACCGAGGCGGGAGAGATTGGAGCCAGATGGATGGAGGTGGCAGAAAGCAAAAAAGCTACTGTAAAGGGGAGTGAAAACCCCAGGGGCCACACCAACAATAAACCCTACAACCGAGGGCAACCCAAAACCTCAACTACAACCCAAGGAAAGCCACAGACGTCCTATCCTTCCACCTCACCTGCCTTCAGTAATTTACTTCAACCCAGTAACCCGTTATCTGACAGATGCTATAAGTGTAATGAAACGGGACACATCAAGGCCAACTGCCCACAGGCCACCAACCCAACAAACCCCAACCGGGTGCAAGTCATTACACCACCAGCACAACCAAGATCCCCAGGCCCAGATACCTCTCAAATCCCCTTGGAGCGAAGGGAACATTTGAAGGTGGGCGGAAAGAAGGTTACCGCGTGGAGAGACACGGGAGCACAAGTGTCAGCTATCCACCAATCCTTCGTCGATCCCAAACTCATCAACCCAAGGGCCAAAGTGACCATTTACCCCTTCATGTCACAAGCTGTGGTCTTGCCTACCGCTGCACTGCCTGTCCAGTATAAAGGCTGGTCAGGAATGTGGACTTTTGCAGTTTATGACAATTATTCCATCCCCATGCTCCTGGGGGAAGACTTGGCCAACCAAGTGAAGCAGTCCAAGAGAGTGGGAATGGTTACACGCAGCCACACCAGGCAAGCTTCCAGACCCATTCCTGTTCCTGAGCCGTCCACAGAGAACCTGTCTGTGTTACCAGAGACCCAGACCGAGGTAGTGGACCCAGATCCCATGCCAACGGCTGAACCAGCCACAGCACCTCCAGTCCCAGGCCCGGAACTGGAACAGCAATCAGCACCAGCAAGTGTAACCACATCTTCAACCCCAATGCCAGAAGGGACCAACGAGCCTAAACTGGCAGAAGCAACAGACAACCATACCAAAGAGGCTCAGCCAGAGCCTGAAATACCACCAGGTGCACCAGCGGACAGCGGTACACCAGCTACAGAAACAACTCCTTCACCTACATAACTTCCAGAGGGATCAAGCCCAAGTCCCCAGTCTGAGGAAGAACTGGTGTCCCCAGCTTCAAGGGAACAGTTCCAGACTGAGCAGGAAGCAGATGTCAGCCTTCAGAAAGCTTGGGCGGCGGCACGAAACAACCCACCGCCTCTCAGCTCGTCTAACCGATCCCGGTTTGTTATAGACCAAGAACTTTTATACAAGGAACTTCTTTCTGGTGGACACCAGGAAGGATGGCAGCCACACAAACTGTTGGTGGTTCCAATTAAGTACAGGGGGAAGCTCTTAAGCTTAGCCCACGATCATCCCAGTGGTCATGCTGGGGTAAACAGAACCAAAGACAGGTTGGGGAAATCCTTCTACTGGGAGGGGATGGGCAAGGCAGTTGCCCAGTACGTCCAATCTTGTGAGGTCTGCCAAAGAGTGGGAAAACCTCAACATCTGGTCAAGGCCCCTCTCCAGCCACTCCCCATAATTGAGGTACCATTTCAGCAAGTAGCTGTGGATATTCTGGGTCCTTTTCCGAGAAAGACACCCAGGGGAAAGCAGTACGTACTGACTTTCGTGGACTTTGCTACCCGATGGCCAGAAGCAGTAGCTCTAGGCAACACCAGGGCCAGAGCGGTGTGCCAGGCCTTAACAGACATTTTCGCCAGGGTAGGTTGGCCCTCCGATATCCTTACCGATTCAGGATCAAATTTCCTGTCAGGCACCATGAAAGACCTGTGGGACAATCATGGGGTAAATCACTTGGTTGCCACCCCGTACCACCATCAAACCAATGGCCTGGTGGAAAGGTTTAATGGAACTTTGGGGGCCATGATCCGTAAATTCGTTAATGAACACTCCAATGACTGGGACCTAGTCTTGCAGCAGTTGCTCTTTGCTTACAGGGCTGTACCACATCCCAGTTTAGGGTTTTCACCATTTGAGCTTGTGTATGGCCACGAGGTTAAGGGGCCATTACAGTTGGTGAAGCACCAATGGGAGGGGTTTACACCATCTCCAGGAACTAACATTCTGGACTTTGTCAGCAACCTACAAAACACCCTCCGACACTCTTTAGCCCTTGCTAGAGAAAACCTAAAGGATACTCAGGCAGAGCAAAAGGCCTGGTATGATAAACATACCAGAGACCGTTCCTTCAAGACAGGAGACCAGGTTATGGTCTTGAAGGCGCTGCAGGCCCATAAGATGGAAGCATCATGGGAGGGGCCCTTCACGGTCCACAATGCCTGGGAGCTGTCAACTACCTCATAGCATTTCCCAATTCCTCACTCAAACCCAAACTGTACCATGTTAATTCTCTCAAGCCCTTTTATTCCAGAGACTTACAGGTTTGTCAGTTTACTGTCCAGGGAGCAGAGGACGCTGAGTGGCCTGATGGCGTCTACTACGACGGGAAAAAAGCCGGGAGAGTGGAAGAGGTGAACCTCTCCAACACCCTGGAACGTCTGCAGCGGCAACAAATCCAGGAGCTGTGCACTAGCTTCGCCCCATTGTTCTCAGCCACTCCAGGACTGACTGAACGGGCATACCACTCCATTGACACAGGTAATCCTCACCCAATTAGAACACCACCCTACCGGGTGTCCCCTCACGCACAAGCTGCTATAGAGCGGGAGATCCAGAACATGCTACAGATGGGTATCATTCGCTCATCTACCAGTGCATGGGCATCTCCAGTGGTTCTGGTACCCAAACCAGATGGGGAAATACGCTTTTGCGTGGACTACCATAAACTAAATGCGGTAACTCGTCCGGACAACTATCCAATGCCACGCACAGATGAGCTATTGGAAAAGTTGGGACGTGCCCAGTTCATCTCCACAATAGACTTAACCAAGGGGTACTGGCAAGTACCGCTGGATGAACCTGCCAAGGAAAGGTCAGCATTCGTCACCCATACGGGGGTATATGAATTTAATGTACTTCCTTTCGGGCTGCGAAATGCACCCGCCACCTTCCAGAGGCTGGTAGATGGTCTACTAGCAGGACTGGGAGAATATGCAGTTGCCTACCTCGATGATGTGGCCATTTTTTCAGACTCCTGGCCCGAACACCTAGAACACTTGGGAAAGGTCTTCAACCGTATCAGGCAGGCAGGACTAACTGTTAAGGCCAAAAAGTGTCAAATAGGCCAAAACAGAGTGACTTACCTGGGACACCAGGTGGGTCGAGGAACCATAAACCCCCTACAGGCCAAGGTGGATGCTATCCAAAAGTGGCCTGTCCCAAAGTCAAAGAAACAGGTCCAATCCTTCTTAGGCTTGGCCGGGTACTACAGGCGGTTTGTACCACACTACAGCCAAATCGCTGCACCACTGACCGACCTGACCAAGAAAACCCAACCAACTACAGTTAAATGGACTAATGAGTGTCAGGAGGCCTTTAACCAACTAAAGGCGACGCTCACGTCTGAACCTGTGCTAAGGGCCCCAGACTTTGACAAACCATTCCTAGTAACCACCGATGCATCTGAGCGTGGTATAGGAGCAGTTCTCATGCAGGAAGGACCGGATCAGAACTTCCATCCTGTCGTGTTTCTCAGCAAGAATCTGTCTGAGAGGGAAAGTCACTGGTCAGTCAGTGAGAAGGAGTGCTATGCCATTGTGTACGCCCTGGAAAAGCTACGCCCATACGTTTGGGGACGGCAGTTCCAGCTACAAACTGACCATGCTGCGCTAAAGTGGCTTCATACAGCCAAAGGAAACAACAAGAAACTTCTTCTTTGGAGTCTAGCTCTCCAGGATTTTGATTTTGAAATTCAACACATTTCAGGAGCTTCTAACAAAGTAGCGGATGCACTCTCCCGTGAGAGTTTCCCAGAATACACTGGTTAAAACTTTCCTGAAGATGTTGAAGTCTTGTACTTGGCATGCTTTTATTTCTATGTGCATGTGTTGTATTCCTCTGTTTAGTTTAAAGTTCTAGGTAGAAATCACCTCCAGTGAAAGTTTCTACTGTCGGTGATTTGGGGGGCATGTCATAAGTAGGTAGGTAAGGGTTAAGTTTCTTTTACCTGGAAAGGATAACCAAACACCTGACCAGAGGACCAATCAGAGAACTGGATTTTTTAAAAGTCAGGGGCGGGAATTGGGTAATCTGTGTCTTTGTGTTTTCCTCGGCTGTGAGTAAACAAGTTTCTCTCTAACTCCAATCTTCTTTCTAATATTCTACTAAAAGTCTGTGAGTACAAAAGGAAACAAAGTAAATCGACTGTGATGTGCTTTGATTTGTATTTACTGTGTGTTGATTTGCTGGACTGTTTTAAATTGGCTATTTTTTAAATCAGACTGGTTATTCATATTTTCTTATAAGCAAGAGCCTGTATTGATCTTTAATGCAGTATTATTGTTCTGTATTTTCTTTCTTTTTATATAAAGTTTTCTTTTTAAACTTGTGGAAGTTCTTTCCTAGGGAGGCAGAAGAGAAAAGCCCAGGCTGTGGGTTAGTTTCCTACTGTCCCCAGGGCGGGAACAGGCTACGGGGAAAGAGAGAAAGAATCCCTTTAGTTTCCCTGTGTTTGAAGCTGTCTCTTTAGAGAGAAAGGAGACAGGACTTTCTTGGTATTGTAAGGTAAAGGAGATTGCATCATTCCCTCAGGCTGTTCAGAGAGAGGGGAAGGGAGGGGAGATAATTCCCTGCTCGTGGACTCAGCCTTC
This sequence comes from Aldabrachelys gigantea, assembly GCA_026122505.1. Lineage (NCBI taxonomy): Eukaryota > Metazoa > Chordata > Testudines > Testudinidae > Aldabrachelys > Aldabrachelys gigantea. The sequence goes on from CM047480.1 coordinate 296,675,647, forward strand.
TGAGTCTTAGGGGGGGGGGTCTTTCCAGGGGAAGTTGGGGAGGCCAGAGAGGGGGTCCCCCAAGGAGTATTTGGGGAACCCAGGCTGATAAGAGCCTTAATCTTATCTGGTGGCAGCGAGATAGATCCAAGCTGGGTACAAGCTTGGGGGAGGTTCACAGTAAGCACCCAGATTTTGTACACTAAAGTCCAGATTTGGGACAGACGTTTACCACAGTGCCATAGGTTACCTACCCCTGCTATAGACTCATAGGCTTTAAGGTCAGATGGGACCAGCATGATCCTCTAGTCTGACCTTCTGCATATCGCAGGCCACAGAACCTCACCCACCCACTCCTGTAACAAACCCTTGACCTCTGGCTGAGTTACTGATGTCCTCACATCACATGTTACAGAGAATCCACCATTTACACTAGTTACACCTACAAGTGGGGTGAACAGATGTCCTGATTTTATAGGGACAGTCCTGATTTTTGGGTCTTTTTTTTATATAGGCTCCTATTACCCCCCACCCATCCCGATTTTTCACATTTGCTGTCTGGCCACCCAGCTACAAGTGACTTGTGCCCCATGCTGCAGAAGAAGGTGAAAAATCCTCAGGGTCTCTGCCAATCTGACCCAGGGGAAAATCCTTCTCAACTCCAAACGTGGTGATCAGTTAGACCCTGAGCATGTGGGCAAGACTCACCAGCCAGACACCTGGGAAAGAATTTTTTGTAGTAACTCAGAGCCCTCTCCATTGAGCGTCCCATCACCGGTCATTGGAGATATTTGCTGCTAGCAGTCACAGATTGGCTACATGCCATTGTAGTCAGTCCCATCATATCATCCCCTCCATAAATTTATCAAGCTGAGTCTTGAAGCCAGTTTGGTTTTTTAGCCCCACTGCTCCCCTTGGAAGGCTGCTCCAGAACTTCACTCCTCTGATGGTTGGAAACCTTCACCTAATTTCAAGCCTAAACTTGCTGTTAGAATCATAGAATATTCAGGTTGTAAGAGACCTCAGGAGGTCATCTAGTCCAACCCCCTGCTCAAAGCACACCCAACACCAACTAAATTATCCCAGCCAGGGCTTTGTCAAGCTGGGCTTTAAAAACCTCTAAAGAAGGAGATTCTACCTCCCTAGGTAACCCATTCGAGTGCTTCACCACCCTCCTAGTGAAATAGTGTTTCCTAATCGCCAACCTAGACCTCCCCCACTGCAACTTGAGACCATTGCTCCTTGTTCTGTCATCTGCTACCACTGAGAACAGCCCAGCTCCATCATCTTTGGAACCTCCCTGCTAGTAGTTGAAGGCTGCTATCAAATCCCCCCTCACTCTTCTCTTCTGCAGGCTAAATAACCCCAGTTCCCTCAGTCTTTCCTCGTAAGTCATGTGCTCCAGCCCCCTAATCATTTCTGCTGCCCTCTGCTGGACTCTCCAGTTTGGCCACATGATTTCTGTAGTGGGGGCCCCAAAACTGGACAAAGTACTCCAGATGTGGCCTCACCAGTGCCGAATACAGGGGAATAATCACTTGATGGCCAGTTTATATCCATTTGTTCTTGTGTCAACATTAACTTAAATAACTCCTCTCTCTCCCTGGTATTTATCCATCTAATGTATTTACAGAGAGCAATCAGATCTCCCCTCGGTCTTCCTTTGGTTAGGCTAAACAAGCCAAGCTCTGAGTCTCCTCTCGTAAGGTAGGTTTGCCATTCCTCAGCTCATCCCAGTAGCCCTTCTCTGCTCCTGTTCCAGTTTGAATTCATCTTTCTTAAACCTGGGAGACCAGAGCTGCACACAGTGTTCCAGGTGAAGTCTCACCAGCGCCTTCTATAAGAGACTAACACTTCCCTATTTCTACTGGAAACACCGTACCTGATACATTCTAAGACTGCATTAGCCTTTTTCATGGTCGCCTCACATTGGCAGCTCATCGTCTTCCTGATCGATCAATACACCCAGGTCTTTCTCCTTCTCTGTCAATTCCAACTGAGAAGCTTATAGCAAAAATTTTTGTTGTTAGTACCTGAGTGCCTGACCTTGCACGTTGCACTATTAAATTTCATCCTACTGCTATTATTCCAGTTTTCAAGGTCATTCAGACCTTGCATGATATTCTGGTCCTCCTCCATGCTGATAATATCTCCCAACTTTGTGTCATCTGCAAATTTTATTAGCAAACTCCCACTTTTTGTGCCAAGGTCATTAATAAAGATGTGAAATATGATTGGTCCTAAGACCAATCTCTGAAGAACTCCAGTTGTAGTCTTCCTCCAGCCTGACAGATCACCTATCAGTATGGCCTGTGGTAGTCTCCCCTTTATCCACCTTTCAATTCTCAAATTAATTCCCGTCTTCTCCAATGTAACTAACAATTTTCCATGTGGAACTGTATCAAATGGCTTATGGAAATCCAGGTAGATTAGAGCTACTGCATTTCCTTTGTCTAAAAAATCAGTTATCTTCTCAAAGATCGGGGTGGTCTGGCATGATTTACCTTTTGTAAAAACATGTATTTAATCCCAATTACCATTTACCTCTATGTCCGTGACTATTTTCTCTTTCAAAATTTATTCCAAGATGTTGCATACTCAGGGCCGGCTCCAGACACCAGACCACCAAGCACGTGCTTGGGGCAGCACCTCGGGATGGGGCTGCACTCGGTTTTTTTTTTTTTTTTTTTTGGTTCGCCCGGGCTGCGCTGGGGGGAGGTGGGGCTTGAGAGGGGAGGCGTCGTGCTGGGGGGGCGGGGACTTGGGCGGCACCGTGCTGGGGGGTTGGGGACTTGGGCAGTGCAGTGCGGTGCTCGGGAGGGGAGGGGACTTGGGCGACGCGACACTCTGAGGGGGCAGGGACTTGGGCGACGCGATGTTTGGGGGCAGGGACTTGGGCGACGCGACGCTCGGGGGGACGGGGCTCTTCATTTTCGCTTGGGGCGGCAGAAGTGTTGGAGCTGGGCCTGTGCATACTATTGAGATCAAATTAACAGGCCCATAGTTTCCTGGATAATTTTTCTTCCCTTTCTTAAAACTAGGTACTATATTAGTAATTCTCCAGTCTTAGGATAAAACCACTGAGTTTGCAGATTCATTAGAAATCCTTGCTATTGGGCTTGCAATTTCATGTGCTAGGTACTTTAATATTCTTGGATGGAGATTATGCGGGTCCCCAATTTAGTCCCATTAAAATGTTTGAGTTTTAATTCCACCTCAGATGTGGTAATTTCGACTTCTGTATCATTATTCCCTTTAGCCACCCCACCCCTACCTGTAAACTCATCATTACCATTTATTGTCAGATGCTACCGGTGTGGTGCTCTGCTCTCTCCTTGTTGGTATCACTTGGCTGCGTGCGCGTGTCCCCTCTGTGCGCTGCCCCAGCTCTGCGCAGATAGCTGACACAGCAGACCCGAAGAGAACCCCCAATAACCACAGAGTCTAGTAAGGTACGAAGGCACGTCAGCCAGGTTTATTGCCATATGGACACAATTGCAGTTCCCCGTAGATTACTTAGTCTACCGGGCATACAATGAGAAAGTGCCTCTTGGCAATGGACTTGGCTCAGTCAGTGGCGGGACTTTCCACTGCCCCCTAGGCCGGACAAAGACACCGCCCCAGGGATACATTCTTATACACAGTGTGGCAGAGCTCTGACCTTGCTCCCGTGGGTCCTGTGCTTCTAGGCGGTTTATGCTAGCCTCAGTGGCTCACTGTGACCCTCCACGTAGCCCTTCTCTCTCTAGAGCCAGGGTTACAGTCTACTGAGCCCTTTTCATCACAGGCCTGCAAGGGGGTCAGTGAGAGAACTCCCACAGTCTCTGTTCAGCCTCCTGTCCTGACAGAGGCCTGACTTCCCCTCCCAGGAGATGTTCCTGTAGTGGTGGGTTGGGGGGAACCCGGGCCCGCCCTCTACTCCGGGTTCCGGCCCAGGGACCCTAATGGTAGTAGCTGTTGGCAGCCAACCTTTCACTGCCAAAATTGCTACATTTCCCTGGGCCACTTCCCCACAGCTTTCCTGCTTCTCCCTTCTTCACCCTTACCTTAGGGCTCCTTTAACGATGGTTTGAGGGTGTCTTCAGTAACCAGCCCTTCAGCCGCACTTCTTCACCTCTGGCTCCCTGGCTCCTCTCTGTCTGACTGGAGTGAACCCTTTTTTTAGTATCAGCAGGGCCTTAATTAGAGTCAGGTGGTCACATTAACTGAATGGCCTCACCTGACGCTTTGCAGGTTAATTAGAGTCAGGTGTTCTCATTAGCCTGGAGCAGCCCCTGCTCTGGTCAGTCAGAGAATAGAAAACTGTTAATCCAGTGGCCAGTATATCTGCCTTCTGCTATTCTGCTGTACCCAACTGGCCTGGGTCTATCACAACAGGTACAAACAAGTTACACATCACTCCTGACGTACGAGGTGCAACCCCTCTACGCAGCAAGGTACAACCCCTCTACGTAGCAAGGTGCCGCCTCTCACCTTGTACATGTTGGTTGGAACAAAACAACTCTATCCATCATATTCCCCTTTTGCCCCTGTCATTGGGATGGGTCAGCCTGTTCCGTGTTATCTGTGTGGAATGTGCAAGTATGTGAATGTTCTGATCTCTAGTGTTCAGTACCTTTTAGGTACGTATCTTCTTGCAGCATCAGCCCTTTCCTTGCCAGCTTCTGTGAGCAGGGCCTGCCTCTGGCTCACAGCTTCACTTTGCTTTATGTTAGCAAAGTCTTGATCATTACTTTAGTTCAGGCCTCAGGTCTCATACCGAGCCTTTGATACCAAGGTTTATATCTCAGGGCCTCCTTTTACTACATTCCCCCACTTTTTGTCTTTTTATGAGAAGGATGTTTATCCATCATCTCGGAAAAGCATAATGCATGGAGTGAAGATAACCCAATGGGCTAAACACTGTTATGTGGTTACCTTATTTTACCATCCATACACTCATGCCCCATCTGTCTGTTTAGTCTGCACATTCCTTCATACGACTGGCAGACAGTTTTTATTATCCAATTTATTTAGGCCCCTTATGGTGGGCCTGGGAATGTTAGGCCCGGGACCATGACTGAGGAATGTAGCATTATGATTGAGCCTTAGAGGCACTCCCAAATAATTAATATGAATTATATGGATATGGCATATATATTTGTAGCGTGTATGGGCATGTATGTATAGTATGTATGTGTACCTATGACACCACCTTATATTCAAGCATCACCATGTTTTTCCAGCTTGCTGGTGTACTCTGGCCCTTTTACTTTGGTGACACAGGTAGAAACACACTCCTATTAGGGCAATTCCAGTGACCACCTCTCTCATTATTAGTAGTAGGCTGAATGTTTTGAAATATTGGGATACGGATTGTGACAGTGTGTCCCACAGTGTATATGAGAAGTAAAACAGAAATTTGGAGTAGTGACACTACCACTGAGGCCTTTATATATAAATATATTGTAATTAGTTACTATACAGTACTGTCCATTCATGTTATAGGTTACCCTTACTGATGGTTGTCACCCTCTGGTAAGCTTCACTGGGCAGGAAACAGTAGCTTTTTTGTTCCATTGGTTGATGTAGATCCAGTTGTTTCTTATGGCTGCTGTCTTCCAGATAACCTACTGAATGGACAGTAACCAATTTATGAAATATTGCAGTGTCAGGATTTAATATTGGCACCCAGACACTGAACAAGATTGTTTTGAATAACATGTGCCTCAGTTAGGATGCAGTGTTACTGACCCCAATTGTGACTGGTACTAAAAGGGAAATTGTTTACCCAATTTGTAGTTACTATGTAACTTAATTACTTTACCAATTTGTTTTTTTCTTGCCTTCCTGTTGTTTGCTGCCATTCGTTTGTTGATTTTTACCTGTGTGTTGGTTAAACAGTTTAGCAAGGTTATACACATTGTACATATTGTACAGCAATAATACAATACAGCAGTACAATGACAATACAGTAGTACAGTAATAATACATTTGTTTTTACACAGTAACCAAGTTGAAATTAAATGACAGTTTTCCTGGTCCAGCTAGTGGTTTTTAGCTGATTGTTAACTTAATTGTCCATATATGGTAGGTAGAGGTGTATTTGACCAGTCTCTTATTTATAAAAACACTTCATTTTTCTTTTCTTGATGCTTGGAGGTTTCTTCACTGTATACTGATTCTTCAGGGTGTGATATTTTCTGGTGTCTTTCGTCTGTGGGATGCAACTTAAACAACTTTTGTTAATTAACATAGTAAAGTTTTTGTTTGTTTGTTTGTTTTCAGTAACCCAAACTTAATACACAGTTTTAACTTAGTTTGTTTACAATGTAATAGGGACCAAGTCTTTAATAACGCAAGTTATACTTTTGCAATTGTTGTCTAGACATTCATTTTCATTGGGATGCATTACAAATATTTAATACTAAATGTAATGCTTAATGGCTAAAATAAATGCTCATAATTTTTCAGGAGGTGTATTCTTTCCCTTGCTGATCACTTTGTTACAGCAGAAGAGTTAGTAATATAAATTTTAACAAGCTTTTTAGAGTTAATTTGCTTGTGATACCAACTTCATTCTTGTTAACTGTTTAGAAGCACAAACCTTTGCTTCCCATTAACATAACAAAAGAAAAGCATATAAAATTAAACCAACTCTAACATTAAACCAAAGGGTATTTGAGGATATACTTTCATGATGCTTTGCTGTGTTTGGGAGCCAAAGGTGGAAACCTGTTGAAATTGTTTGGTTAGCTTTATGCATAAATTATTATTTTAAAACATTTTGGTTATGACGGTCTTATAACTATATTTAAAAGTGTAAACAAGTTTATAAAAAGCCCAAACAAGAAATTAACATTTTACTAATATTATGTTTCCCCTCACATTTTTTCTTTGAATAACAAATTAAAAAAAAACATAAAAAACCAAAACTGCGATTGATAAAAGAGAATTCTTTTTGTTTGCAGTTGCATTATTTGTTGAGGCAGAAATATATGTACGTATCTTTGTAACCGAAACCTTTTTGAACTTTGCACAAAAAATTGGTGTTAATAATACTGTGATTATATCCTAACCATGATTTTAAAGTAGTGTGGTACCACATCTTATATATATTTTTAAAAGGGTATAAAATTGACTTTTGTTGCAACAAAATAAAAATAATTTCAAAAAAAATAGTCACGTGACAAACACAACATAGACACAAGACACACACATGACACACAGGACAAACTTACAATTAAAAACAAATGGCGCCAAAACTCTATTCATAACTATACAAAATAACACAACCAAAAATAAAAAGTAAAAAGGGTTAAACATTTGAATAAACAAGTTATTACCTTATTTAAAACTTGTAGCATAAATTTGATAAAAATATATTCATATTTGCCAAATGTATTGTATTAATTTGGTAACAAGGAATTTTGCATTACTTTATATTTAACATTATTTTAAAACTCTGCTATATGGAAATAAGAAAAGCCCATGTTTCAAATATTAGTCAGTGGTTGGGATTAGAAGCAGAGAGTGCATTTCTGTTGCTTGGCAACCATATCTTCAAGAAAGTTAGGAATAATTCCAGCTGTTGCATTCCTGAAGGGTTAAAATAATTAATTTACTGGATTTAAAGTTTTTACCTTGTTTTCTTTTTGTTTCTTGTTTTGTTCTGTTTTCAATTGCTTTATCTTTTGGAGGTTTCTCTAAAAACTATAACTTTTAACTTTTAAAACAAAGAGAGGTAGCAAAAGTGAGGAGAGGTGGGGGGAAAAGGGAGGATGAAAAGCAACCTATGAAGGTAGCGAGACCTAAACCAAGAGAGATTAACTCTATCAAGGTATTTGAAAGTACAGGCAGCAGCAGCAAGTTTAGCAAACTGAGAAAACATATAAAGGACAAAACTTAACTGGTATGTAAAAATATTTGAGAAAGAAGGTTCTATTGTTAGATATGAGCGCGGAGTGTGGTTCTGTGGGTCAAAGCAATTGGGAACCTGCACAGTTGGGAATTGCACCCCTGGTTTTTATCCTGGCTCTGAGAGGAGATTTACCTGCTTTTGTAAAACCTGAATTTGTTCCCCCAGAGTCTGTTGCTTTTATGTGCATGCCAAACGAATAGTGGGAGTGCCCTTTTTTGCTGCAGTTAACTGTTTTTGGGCAGCTCCATGTGTTAATGCATCAATTCTAGGTGTTAACCTGCTTAATTTCAGTTTTTTACTTTGAAATTCTTTTTTATTGACTCCCCTGCGATCGAGTCGCAGTTCCTGTCTCCTAATGTGCTCTGTGAACTGTTCCGTTTTTTCCTTCTTTTGATTTACCAATTCAGTGAGAGTATTGTTTGCTACTCTTTCCTTCTGTGCCCTTACTTGTCCCGTTCTGACAGGCACCAGTCTAGGTTCCGGTTTAAGTTTAACTGGAACCTGGCTTTTATCATAAGGTGATGGTTGCAATGCAGTGGACCCAGTTTCATCTTTTACTTTTACTAGGATCACCTTTTTCCACTTCTGTCCCCATTCATCAGGCACAAGGTAGCTACCTGCAGCCTGCTGTTTACCACCAATATTTATAACAGGGGACGGCACAAGTATTTTTGGTAGGTTCCTTACAGCTGTTTCCAGTGTTTCACTCTGTTCCTGTACTGGTTGTCTCTGGGCTGCTTGCCACCCTGCAAGGGCGGTGGGAGCATTCCAGGGCTGTGTAGCTTCTTTTGATTCTTTTAACTCTTTCTTTGTTACTGTTACTTGCCCTGCTTTTTCCATTCCTTGTTTGGCCAATATGCCAGCATGCTGTCTAAGCCATCTCACTGCCATAGACAGTAGTTGCAAAATTCTTGCTTTTTTACTTTTTTTACTATTTTTCAGAGCCTCAATTTCTACCATCGCTCTACATATGCCAGTCCATGTTTCTCCACTCTCTTTTTAAAATTCATATGGACCCCCTTTACTGGCAATCCATCAGGTCCGAGAGTTATCAAACTCCGTGGGGATCATAAGGGAGGGGATCAGGGGGTTCCCTAGCTCGAGGTTTTCTGCCTTGTTAGATCGCGATTCCTACAGCAGGCAGCTCGCTTACTCACCAGATCAGCGGTCGGGGTCACCAGTGTTGTCAGATGCTACCGGTGTGGTGCTCTGCTCTCTCCTTGTTGGTATCACTCGGCTGTGTGCATGTGTTCCCTCTGTGTGCTGCCCCAGCTCTGTGCAGACAGCTGACACAGCAGACCCGAAGAGAACCCCCAATGACCACAGAGTCTAGTAAGGTACGAAGGCACGTCGGCCAGGTTTATTGCCGTATGGACACAATTGCAGTTCCCTGTAGATTACTTAGTCTACCGGGCATACTACGAGAAAGTGCCTCTTGGCAATGGACTCGGCTCAGTCAGTGGCGGGACTTTCCACTGCCCCCTAGGCCGGACAAAGACACCACCCCAAGGATACATTCTTAATCACAGGTACAAACAAGTTACACATCACTCCTGACGTATGAGGTGCAACCCCTCTACGCAGCAAGGTACAACCCCTCTACGTAGCAAGGTGCCGCCTCTCACCTTGTACATGTTGGTTTGATCAAAACAACTCTATCCATCATATTACCCTTTTGTCCCTGTCATTGGGATGGGTCAGCCTGTTCCTTGTTATCTGTGTGGAATGTGCAAGTATGTGAATGTTCTGATCTCTAGTGTTCAGTACCTTTTAGGTACGTATCTTCTTGCAGCATCAGCCCTTTCCTTGCCAGCCTCTATGAACAGGGCTTGCCTCTGGCTCACAGCTTCACTTTGCTTCATGTTAGCAAAGTCTTGACCATTACTTTAGTTCAGGCCTCAGGCCTCATACCGAGCCTTTGATACCAAGGTTTATATCTCAGGGCCTCCTCTTACTACACCATTAGAGTTGTGCCATGCCTAGATTATCTTTCATCTCCACCCCAGAGGCCTCTGCTGGTTGATCTTGTAATATGATTAACTCCATTTATTCACTGGGCAAAGACACATCCACACACTCTTCAGGAATATCGCTGCAGGAATGGGAGTGGAAGTCTGTGATGGTTTATGAGACAATCCTCAGCATCTCCACTGCAGGCAGTGACGTCACCCTGGAGGAGAGGATGTGAAGGCAACTGGGGAGAAGATGCTAAGCTGATCCTTCACTCCTGCCTGGGCTGGGGGTTCTTCCCTGAGCGACCCTCTCTGAAGAGAAGGGTTGTGAGAGCCTTAGCACTGGGCCATCGAACCCTCAGCTGGTAGAGCCCTGAGACTCTGCTGCAGGGGGCACTGCTGCCCTGGCCCTAGATGCAGATGAGCCGGCTGGTCCCTACCAGTGCTCCTCCATCTCTCATGGCCCCGGTGCAGGGATACAGGAGCACTTGGCGCTGTGGGAGCCTGTGGAACAGGGTCTGAGGAGCCTGATCCATGGAGAAGCCTGAATGTGACCCTGAAAAAGGATCATGTGGGTGTGATGAGGGGTCTTTACCCTTTCCTGGCTGTGGGCACCAGGCAAGGGGTGAGGCCAGCCTGAGCTCATTCATAATCCATCACTAAACCCCACCCCATCCCCCATCCTCCAAACAGTCATTGACCCTGACCCTATCACCACACCACAGCCTGTCATCCATCACTCAACTCCTAACCCATCACTGACCCTGACCTCATCATCCAATCCCACCTTCTCACCCATCCCCACGCCTCCATCACCAAACACCACCCATCACTGAACCCGACCCCATCATTGAATCCCACCCCATCACCCTAATCAAACTCTACCCAGCCTCTGTCACCTGCCCCAACCCCATCTCCTATCACTGAAATTTTACTTCTCATCCCATGGTTCCTGACATGGTGGGTGCCCTGGCACTGTCCAGACATACTCCCTGGTGCCAGAGAAAGCACTGAGGTGGGTTAGCCCATGCACGTAGATTATCCTCATGGCAGGGCATGAGGGGAGACAGCACATGTGCAGGCTGAGTGGACACCGCTACCAAAGTTTTCTCCAATCAGCAGCACAAGGACACAAGTGCACCTACAATGGAGCACCCATAAGGACGGACACACATCGCGAAGAACCATCATTACTACACAAGGTGAGTAACTTCCTCTTTTTGCATCCCAGGATCGCATTTGCTCTTTTGGCCAGGGCATAACACCAGGAACTCATATTCAGCCACCCCCAAATCCTTTTAAGGGTCACTGCTTCTCAGGCTAGAGACCCCCATCCTGTAAGGATGGCCTATATTCTTTGTTCCCAGATGTATACATTTTCCTGTACACTCCTGGGGGAATTCTGCACCACTGCACATGCACAGAATTCATGTGCTGCACGGATACTTTTTTCATAGCAGAAAATACATTCTGCTCTGAAGCGCTACACTTACGCCTTTCGCCCACTGTGGTACCAGAACAGGGAGTAGCCACTCCCGGGCACGAGCAGCCCCAGCTGAGGATAAGGAAGAGAAGACGTTACATTCCTTACAGTGCCCTGCCCTTGGGCACACACCAGGGAGCATGAGATATGGTGAGGTGGACAGCATGGGTCCTATGGGGCTGCTGGGGAGCCACAGACTGGGGTTCAGAAGGGCTAGTAGGGGGACAGACTGTGTGGGGACACATGGGGAAGAGGGGGCAGATGTACCTGACTGAATGAGAGTGGCTCAGCCAGGGTCTGCATGGGGGAGGCTCTCTAACAATTCCTCCCCATGCCCCTCACAAAGTGTTCCATACTTCTCCTACCCACACCCAACAACCCTCCAAATTCACACCCAGGCTCTTTTCCAGCAATTACTTCCCTCTCCCTCAGCTCCTCAATTACTCCTGACTCCCCAAAGCCTTTGCACTGCTTCTGAGGGATGTGGGAAATACATTTCGGTATTGTAGTTTAAATGAATTCTTACTCAAAGTTCTCTATTGATATATCTAGTAAGGAGTCTCTTTATCAAAAAACATTTCCTGAATCTTTTTTTGTTGTCTGTATTGTTACAGACATAGTTGCTGACAGATATTTTGAACTAAATTAACAAAATAATTGAAACTGGCATGATTATATTGTGTTATTTTGACAAATAAAATATGCAGAATTTTGCAGTATTTAGAACAGTGATCCCCAACCTTTTTGGCTGGCAGGCGCCAGCTGAAGGACTACTGCGATAGTGGATCACCTGCCGAAATGCCGCCGAATTTCAGCGGCATTTCGGCGGCGACACCTCTCGATGCTGCTGCTTGCCGTCGACAAGCGACGTCATTGAGAGGCTTCCCCGCCGAAATTCGAGAGTGACGCCTCTCGATGACGTCACTTGTCGACGGCAAGCAGCGTCAGCAAGAGGCATCCCTGCCGAAATGCCGGCAAGTGCTTTCCCGGGGGCCAGGACGTGGGCGCCATGGCACCCACGGGCATCGCATTGGGGACCACTGATTTAGAATAACATGGTGTAATCCAGTGCAGAGTCACCCAGTGGCGCCTCCTGCTGGCCATCTCAGGAATTAGCTCACCAGTTGTGAGAGTGCCCTCTGCAGGCCAGGTGTCCTGCCTGTCGTTCACCCCCGTGTCCCTCCCGGACCCCTGTGCCCTTGTCTTGAGTGCTGTCCCCCTGACAGTACCCCAGTCTGTCTGGGTCTCCCCACCCAGGGCAACCCCCACACCCTATCTCCACATCGCCTCAGTATATGGCTACCGCCAGTCATTGTCTAGCCTCCACGCCCTGGGGCAGACTGCAGTATCAGTCTGCTCATCGCTGGCAAGGAGGTTTTGAACCTGCTGCCTTGGCCTACCCCTGGGCTGCCCTCTGCAACCCTCAGTACCTGTCAGCCTTCTGCTAGGCCGCAGCCTGGGGCTTTTCCAGGCTGGAGCTCCCCAGCTCCTCTGCCCTTCCCCAGCCCTACTCCACTCATAGAATCATCACAGAATTTGTTTAGTTTTTCCGCAATGACTTTATCATCTGTAACCCTTCTGCCCCTTTGAGTTGGCAGCAACAAGGGCTGGGTTCAGTATCCAGGGGTTCCGTTTCAGTAACACCATGCATAACCGGCTCGAGCCCCCACCCAGTGACCTGGGACACTTACATACCACACCCTCCTGGGGGCCTCTAGGAGGCAATACTTCCCCTCTCGCAAACACGGAGTCTGAGTGTAGCAAAATCTTTTTAAGAAAGGAAGGAATCAATGCGGCATCCCATGGAGAAACACCATAAACAGAGTTATAATACAAACCATAAACAAAAACCCACCTCCAAGTACGTTTGGCAATGTCCTTTTCCCCTTAGGGTCTTAAGTCCAATCACCCCAAAGTCCAACAACCCAAAAGTCTCTGGTCAATGCCACCCCAGAATTCAAGAGTCTATCTGTAGAGGTCCCTCCCCCCTAGCCTGAGTGAAAGGGGCACCTTATGTGGTCCAGGGCCAACAGTTCTGCCTCTCCATGGGTTCTGCTTCCATCTTCTCCACGAACTGCTCCACTTTACCAGCCACTCCACTCTGCTCCTCCGGCCGTCCTCACAAACTGCTCTGCTCCACCAGCTGCCCTGTGAGCTGCTCCAGTTGTCCCTGCAAACTGCTCGGCTCCGCTCGCTCTGTGGGCTGCTCCACCCATCCCACAGCTACTTCGCTCTGCCAGGCACTCTGCTCCACCAGCTGTCCCATGGTCCGCTCCAGCCATCCCCACAAACTGCTCCACTCCACCAGCTGCTCTGTTCCGCAGTATAGCTTCAGGCTCCCCCACTAGTTAGCACAACACTTAGTGCTCCCAGCTCAGTAATTTCAGCTCTTTTGTGATTTTAACTCTTAGTGATCTTAGCACATAGTAGGGGAGCCCCAGTGGTAATGCACCATTAGCCCAAAGTGAGTTCAGCTCAGTAACCTGTATCTAGATTCTTAAGGGAATTAAAAAAAAAAAAAAAAAAAATCAACTCTGACGTTCCACAGCAGGGGGGGGGGGAGGAGGAGGAGGAGGAGGAGCTGCTGCTCCTTCTAGCTCCACAAGGCAACTGCACTACCAGACACAGATACCAATCCCCAACCCTCTCCATTCACTGGGTTTGGAACCCATGTCCCTTGCCTAGCAAGTGACATTTAATTTATATTGAGACATTTCTGTTATAAAGCAGTCTCATAGTTCCTCATTCACATAATCAGGTGGCAACACTTTATTTATCCTGCCCCAATAATGAAGAAATTGGGGATCCCAGAAATGTCAAAATAACCATCCCCAGGCTCCTTGCTGGGTTTGCCTATGCAAATATTTGAGACTTCACATTCCGGACATTCTTTCCACACTTCCCATAATTCACCACCAGATGTCAGGGTACAGCTCATCCTGACTCTGCTTACACATCCTTAAGTGCACCTTTTGTATTTCGATTGTCAAGGGGCCCCACTGGTTGTTTAGCAGGCTTCCTGCTTCTGATGTACTTAAAAAACATTTTATTACTACCTTTGGAGTTTTTGGCTAGCCGTTCTTCAAACTCCTCTTTGGCTTTTCTTATTACACTCTTGCACTTAAGCTGGCAGTGTTTGTGCTCCTTTCTATTTGCCTCACTAGGATTTGACTTCCACTTTTTAAAGGAAGTCTTTTTCTCTCTCACTGCTTCTTTTACGTGGTTGTTAAGCCACAGTGGCACTTCTTTAGTTCTTTTACTGTGTTTCTTAATTTGGGGTATACATTGAATTTGGGCCTTTATTATGGTGTCTTTAAAAAGTGCCCATGCAGCTTGCAGGGATTTCACTTTAGTCATTGTTTCTTTTAATTTCTGTTTAACTACCCCCCCTCATTTTTGCATAGTTCCCCCTTTTTGAAATTAAATGCCACAGTGTTGGGCTATTGAGGTGTTCTTCCTACCACAGGGATGTTAAATTTTATTATATTATGGTCACTATTTCCAAGAGGTCCTGTTATAGTTACCTCTTGGACCAGCTCCTGTGCTCCACTCAGGATTAAATCTAGAGTTGCCTCTCCCCTTGTGGGTTCCCGTACCAGCTGCTCCAAGAAGCAGTCATTTAAAGTATTGAGAAATTTTATCTCTGCATTTTGTCTTGAGGTGACATGTTCCCAGTCAATATGGGGATAACTGAAAGCCCCCACTATTACTGAGTTCTTAATTTTGATAGCCTCTCTAATCTCCCTTAACATTTCATCATCACTATCACTGTCCTGGTCAGGTGGTCGATAATAGATCCCTAATGTTATATTCTTATTAGAGCATGAAATTACTATCCATAGAGATGGATGTACTGCCGGCCTTATAAAGATTCTAAGGCGGGAAACCCCTTAGAATCCTCGCGCAAAACCGGTTTGAGCTGGTTCGTGTTTGCCACTGTACCACTGCTGACCGCTGAAAAGGGCGGGAAGCATTCTAGCTAACCCTCAGGTCACATGACCAATACTCCATTTTAGATTATAACATGGATGCCACCCAAATACAATAAACTATGATAATACAAACACAGACTTTAGGATTTTGCCCCTAACACCCAGGAGCACCTGGACTGAAACCCAAATTATTTGCTTGCATCCAGTTTGCCAAGCAGTCTAGAACGCTCTGTATCAGTCACCTGTCCTCTTCATTATTTACCCTTCCCCCAACTTCTGTCATCTGTAAACTTCATCAGTCATGATCTTGTGTTTTCTTACTGGTCACGGATAAAAATGCTAATTAGCATTGGGCCAAGAACCAATCTTGTTCTGGAAACAGAGCCACCCAATAACAATTCCCCATTTACAGTTACGTTTTTGAGACCAATCACCTGTTCCATTATCTTGCCCAGGATCGATGACAGACTTATAATTACGCTGGTCATCCTGTTTACCATTTAAAAAAACTGGCACAACATTAGCTTTCTTCCAGTCTTCTGGAACTTCCCCAGTGCTCCAAGTCTTATGAAAATCAATGCTAGCAGTGCAGCTAGCTCCTCAGCCAGCTCTTTTAAAACTCTTGGGTGCAAGTTATCTGGATCTGCTGATTTAAAAATATCTGACTTTATTAGCTTCTGTTTAACATCCTCCAGAGATACTGGTGGAACGGAAAGAATGTTATCATCACCGTATGACAACAATGTATCATTTGTCCCTCCCCTCCCCACAAAATACAGAACCATTCACTTTTACTTCTGTGATCAGTTCCCTTCTGTTAGGACAATGCTAACCCTAACTACTGGCCTAATGTTTATAAGACAAGTGCCAGGGCTGTCAGCTCCTCCATTCATTTTGTGAATGTTGCCTCAGTACAAACTTCTTTTTTCCACAAAAAAAACTCTATTTGGTGAATTTATGTCAAATTTGTGACTAGTTCTGGCTCACTGCAACATGCATGTTTCAGTGAATTTACTATTAGCAGAATAAATTAATCACCCACCTCTAATTCTCAGGTCAGAACTGGTGCCAAAAGCAGTTTAGCAGCATCCGGGATGTTCTAAAGTGTTTTCTGGACTCTGAGATGGGAACAAACTCATAAAGCATCACTGAACAGTGAACAGACCTGAAACCACAAGAGACATTTCACTACTAGACCATGAAAAGACAGCGAATCGTATCCCAGCTGGCCACATCCCCTCTCCATGTAAACCCTACGGCCAGGAGCTCCTGAGGGGGAAGACCTCTCTAGTCCCTCTGTTGCTGAAAAGTGTTGTCACAGAGCTTCATTTGTATAAGCAACTTACCTACAGCCTTCTAGTGGTTCTTGGGTGGTCACAATAACTATCTGGGAATTTGGATTTTGGGGTTAGTGAGCCCCCCACAGAGAGGCTCACAAGGGGGAATGAACTCATTTACAAGCAGGTAGGAGTTTGCTGAAATATAACATGTGCTCTTGTCTTTCTGTTTCTGGAGATTTTGCGGTGAGAGATAAAAAAGAGTGAGGACTTTGCTGCAATGGCTGTTGCAGGGGACTTTGTGACAAGAAAGAATCCAGAGGACAGATGCTGCAGGAGAAGCGGGTGGACTCTGATGAGGCTCTTCCTACCCAGCCAGCATCTTAATAAAGCTGAATCTTTAATAAAGCTGAATCACTAATCTGGGTTAAGTGGTGGCGCCTCTTGACAAACAGCCGCCTTGGGACTGGAGACAGAGCTGCAAATAGGCATTTGGATGACTGCTACTCCCTGATGCCAACCATGAGCAAGGATTGGTGGATGAATGAGGTGGTGTGACCAAGAGGCTTTCACCTGGGAGACCTTCTCATGGGTACGTGGGAAGGGAGTTAGATGGACGGCTGCCAAAATTACTGGAGGGCAGGGCAGGCATTTTACTCTTTAATTGCACATATATCCTGTGACTGTGTTATTTCATGTTGGACTGTTCTCCTTCCCCTGATAAAGAGTTCTTTGTTTGCACAAAGTCTCAGGCAGTTTGAAAGTGGCAAAGTTCTGTATGTTCAGGGCACTGAGGGAGGCGGTTTCATTTCCCCAGAATTCTGGGTGGGAGCTTGAGTGGGTTTAGTTGTTTGTCAGCAGGGACACTCCATGTATTCACCCACTTATTGCTGTGTTGGCCACCTGGCAGAAGGGTACAGAGGATCAGAGGTGAACTTGTATTCAAATTAGGGAGTACCATCTTTGCATGTAGACATTTGTAAGGAACAATACATGTGCACACCTGAGTTCCCTTCCCCTTCACCGGGCTCATCCACGCTCTTCTGGAGGGACTGGCTATATTGTGGGGGAGACTGAAACAGGACCTGGCTCATGGCCTGTCTAGAGTCCCCCACTGCCCCTCCTCCTCCTCGCTATTGTTGGCAGGCATCTGTCTGTGGCTGCTGTGAGGTCTGTAAGCCAAGTATACCATGCGTTCCTTCTAGAAGTGGCAGGTCTGTGACAAAGCACCAGATCTATTGTTGTGCTCCCCGGCCTTGTGGTATCCCAGGCGAAATTCCTTTGTTTTCATGTGGCACTGCTGCTGATCCCTGTCGTACCCCTCTGCCTGTATCCTCATGCAACTAATCCTCATTCAATAGGAACCCTTATCTGGTGTCCATCTGCTCTGGCCACAGAGGGTTTGGTTCTTAGACACTAACTGCTGGTGCCTCCACCTGACTGTTCAAGGGAGTCAGGAACCCTCCCGTGCCTCCCAACTGTCCACAACCAGGTATTTACCCCTGTGACTAGCCTGATACCTTGTTTTTACCATCTTCTGGCACCTCCATAGTGCATGAACCAACAATCAAGGTACCGTTTATTTACAAGGGGAAATAGACAGGAAGCAGAGGAAGGGAAGGGGAAGAGGGATTTGAAGTGGGCACATCAGTAACAAAATACAACCTGCAAGTAACACAACCCCCGGATGGATTTCCCTGGATTCACGAGTCCAGTTTACCCCCACTGGTGGGCTCCGTAATACAGAGGAACCCGCGTACCTCGATGAGGCACTGCAGGCCTGAAGTGCTTGAGTGCAGTGGGGTGATGAGGGCACCTCTCTGCAGCTGCAATAGGGGTTACTCACAGTGGGAAAATTCCCCACGGCCCAGGGGCCTCCTCCGTGTTTCCAGGAGTAGCTGCCCTCTCCCAGAGCAGTTCACCATTTTGCTCTTCCAGGGCAAAATAGGCAACACCCCAGGCTGGGGGAGACAATGAGGGGATCACCCGAGCTCCCCTGAGGCAGTGGGAAGACAGAAAATGGAGCATCCATGCTCCCTTCAGGCTGGGGGAGAAACAGACAGGCGATGGACAGCGTTCCCCTGAGGTGGGGGGGGCGGGGAGAAAGGAGATCACCCATGCTCCTGTTAGGCCTGAATAAAGATATAGCAGACAAAACCAGGTATGCCAACCTGACCAAAGTCAGGCTAACAGAGGGTTTTGGGTAATCCCTGAGTGGAAAAATACTGAGAAGCAGCATGTCTCACAAGCGCTGGGAAAAAGTGAGATAAGGGAGGGGCTGCATCCCCGGTATAAGTATCAACTGTGCTGTGTTAGGAACAGTTCCTTTGAAGAACTGATAAGAAACCCCAGCCTCCCTGTTTTCACTCCTTGGTTCAGTTTTCTGTCTGTTTTAACTCCTCTACACAGGGGGAGGGATAGCTCAGTGGTTTGAGCATTGGCCTGCTAAACCCAGGGTTATGAGTTCAATCCTTAAGCAGGCCACTTAGGGATCTGGGGCAAAAATTGGTCCTGCTAGTGAAGGAAGGGGGCTGGACTCAATGACCTTAAGGTTCCTTCCAGTTCCAGGAGATTGGTATATCTCCAGATATTACCTTCCTAACTTCTGGTGCTTGTTAAGATATTGTTAATCACCTAATGCTACAAAACATGTGTACTAAAGGTGTCTAGCTGTTAAAAGAAGGGGGTGGGTTGCTCAAGTGAATAATTTATGACACAACAGAACTGTCTATATAGGCTTATACTAATATGTAAAGAGCAGGCTGCTGCTCTCTGTTGATGCGTGCACTTGTCAATAAAGAGCTTTTGACTGGATCTTGCTGGTGTTGCCTATCTCCTTCGCGGTCAGACAATGAACTTTACTGTCTGGGTTCAAGTCTCTGACACTCCTCTCAGACGGGGGAGGAGGGGAGACAATGCTTGGACTGCCCGCACTCCCTCAGGCAGGGAGAGACGGGTTTGTAACTGGAGAAGGGCAGATAGGGAAGGTGCATTTATTTTTCTCAGGTTTCTGGGGACCAGTCAGATGTAATTGTTTGTCAAAGGCTGGTGTGACCCAGGGCGATATCTGTCTGTGCTGGGGAGCTAGCACTGAGTTGTGTTTCTAGGTGGGTGCACAGTTAGCTCTCCTCAGCCAGAAGTTTCTGGAACTAGGGTGGTAGTTTTGGGTGTGCTCAATAGGTTCCCTGTTGCTGGACTTGACTCCATGAGGGCAAGTAGTCAGGGCAGCTGCCTTGCAGAAAGCCATGTGCCCTGTGTGGGTTGGGAGGAGCCACAGCTGGCAGCCAGTCCTGCAGGATGGGGAAGCAGACAGAAGCAGAGCTGTGAGCAGGCAACTGAGGCTGGGCCTGGCTGAGACTGGTGCTGTGGCCAGGAGTGGAGCCGCAAGCTGGGCTGTGGCTGGGGGTGGGGCTGGCGCGGAGCTAGGGGAAAAGTGGGGCTGGGTGGTTCTTCCTTTGCACCCACCTGTGGGGGCTGCCCAGGCCCCACTATGCCCCCGAATGTTCCTTTGCACTCCTAGGGACGCACCCCACACTTTGGGGATCACTGGTGCAGACACTGCGTTACTTATATCTGCTGTTCGCTGTCATTCTTGCCAATTTCACAGCTCCCTGCCAGAGCTGTGAAATTGACTGGAAAGGCTAGTAGGCTCCCTGCTGAGAACCCTGCACTGGGCTCACAGCCAGGGCTGTCACCCCGAGGTGGATGGGGGCTCCAGATAGAGCCCTGCTGCCCCTGGACTCCCTGCTCCCCACAGGGAAACCAGCTGCCCCCTGGCTACCTGCTGCCTTCAGGCTCCCACTCCCTGCTGGGCTGCCCCCCAGATTCCCTGTTCCCCGCAGGGAACCCATCTGCCCCCCGGCTGCCTGCTGCCTTCAGGCTCCCGCTCCCTGCTCCCTGCAAGGAACCCAGCTGCCCCCAGGCTCCCTGCTCCCCACCAGGAGCCTGGCTGCCCCTATAGGGCTCCATGCTCCCTATTCCTCACAGGGAACCTGGCTATGCCCTGTTGGCAGCCCCACTCTCCCCCTGGGGTGCTCGGCTCCCCACTCCACACTGGGAGCCCAGCTCCACACATCCCCTACCCTGACTCTCAGCTCCCTGTCAGGAGTTCAGCCAGGAGGATGGCTGCTGGGCTCCTGGTGGGGAGTGGGGAGTGGGGAATCAGGAGCCCAGGGGACAGCTAGGATCCAGGAGGGGTGCAGGGAGCCCATAAGGCAGCCAGGCTTCTGGTAGGGAGCTCCGCATGGAGCTGAGAGCCCCGGTGGTAGCCATGTTCCCAGCAGGGAGTGGAGCTGGGACCCCATGCAGAACCTGGGCTCAGCAGGGAGCTCCACTCGGTGCTGAGAGCCCCACACACTGCCCCTCTTACATCAGTGGAAGCGTCCGGGTGAGGAAGTGCACCATTGACAGAAGGAGGGTTGTGTGGATGTGGGAAAACCACAGTACTTACAGCTGTAAGTCGACTTAACATCGGCCAACATAAGTTTGCAGTGTAGACATGCCCTGAGACGCAAGGGAACTCAGCCTAAGCTTCTGGGAACTCTGATCTCATGTGTCTGGGGGGTCAAGCAGATTAAGTTATTTGTAAAGGGGCTGTGTTTAATTTTCCCAGGTTTCTGGGGTCTCAACTGGATTTAGTTTGGCAAGATATACAAGAGATTTGATATATTTGAACCTGGCCCTTACTGTACTGTTAACCACAAGGCAGAAGGGTTACATACAGGGAGGGTACAGCTTGTATTCAAACTAGGCAAACTTGACTCTTCATTGGAAGCGCAGGTCACATCCTCATTGGTCCATGTCAGCTTGTAAAGTACTAACCAGGCACAGAACTGCCCATCGGGAACTCAATAAAAGCAGCTGGACTTTGCTTCCCAAGCTCAGTCACTCACAGACTAGCAGTATTGCATAACAAGGCTGTAGCTGTTGGACCACCTGGAAGCGAACTGAAGTTTCTACCTATCTCACAAAATCAGTGACTGAGCTGCCCAGGTGAGCTGGAGAGTCCCTCTTACCCTTTTCCCCAGCTGGTCAGTAGCTTTGTACCTGCCTTTCCTTTCAGCCAAGCGAGGACATGATCCTTCTAATGTAAACCCTTCTCAGAGGAGGTGCACTGAGCTAGCAATGCAATGAGGGTGCACTTCACCCCAGTGCCATGAGCCAGCAACAGAGCCAGGCTCCAGCTGAGTCCTCAAACGAGGGTGGCAGTGGGACTGCAATGGTGACTGGGTGTCTGCGTCTGACCCTGTACAGCCATTCTTATGTTCTTATGAATTTCTCTCTAAGTGATGTAGATGCACAAGGACCAGGCAGGATTTTCTGACAGGTTAACCCCCGCTGTCCAGGAAGGATCGTGAGTCAATTCTCACATCTTTGGCCAGTGCTCAAGCCAGTCCAGAAGACAAGGCGAGAAGCTGGCTGTGTGACCGCTTTTCTCCGGCTGGGTGTTCACCGAGCTAACCCCTCGATGGTCCCGTTCAAACCCCATTTCATCAAGCCTCGGGTAGTAAACCCACTTGTGACCTGTCCAGTTACAGATTCTACAGCTGAGGTTTTGGGGATCCCTTGGAGGGGGGCTACCCACATCGACCATCACCCCTGTTTGCATTTATTTGAATCCCGCTTCATGGTGCCCCCGCAACCTGGGCCAGTCACCCTTTGTTTTGTTCTCACCACCGGACGCCCTGTCCACAGATTCATCTGCCGACTGGCCTGTGCTGTGAAGATCCTTAGGCTCCAAGTCCAGTAGCCACAGTTTAAGCTCATGGGGACATATCTCATAAGAACATAAGAACGGCCGTACTGGGTCAGACCAAAGGTCCATCTAGCTCAGTATCCTGTCTTCCAACAGTGGCCAATGCCAGGTGCCCCAGAGGGACTGAACCTAACAGGTAATTCATAGATTCATAGACTCTAGGACTGGAAGGGATCTCAAAAGGTCATCGAGTCCAGTCCCCTGCCCTCACGGCAAGACCAAATACTGTCTAGACCATCCCTGATAGACATTTATCTAACCTACTCTTAAATATCTCCAGAGATGGAGATTCCACAACCTCCCTACGCAATTTATTCCAGTGTTTAACTACCCTGACAATTAGGAACTTTTTCCTAATGTCCAACCTAAATCTCCCTTGCTACAGTTTAAGCCCATTGCTTCTTGTTCTATCATTAGAGGCTAAGGTGAACAAGTTTTCTCCCTCCTCCTGATGACACCCTTTTGGATACCTGAAAACTGCTACCATGTCCCCTCTTAGTCTTCTCTTTTCCAAACTAAATAAACCCAATTCTTTCAGCCTTCCTTCATAGGTCATGTTCTCAGGACCTTTAATCATTCTTGTTGCTCTTCTCTGGACCCTCTCCAATTTCTCCACATCTTTCTTGAAATGCGGTGCCCAGAACTGGACACAATACTCCAGCTGAGGCCTAACCAGCGCAGAGTAGAGCGGAAGAATGACTTCTCGTGTCTTGTTTACAACACACCCGTTAATGCATACCAAAATCATGTTTGCTTTTTTTGCAACAGTATCACACTGTTGACTCATATTTAGCTTGTGGTCCACTATGACCCCTAGATCTCTTTCTGCCATACTCCTTCCTAGCCAGTCTCTTCCCAGTCTGTATGTGTGAAACTGATTGTTCCTTCTGAAGTGGAGCACTTTGCATTTGTCTTTATTGAACTTCATCCGGTTTACTTCAGACCATTTCTCCAATTTGTCCAGATCATTTTGAATTTTGACCCTGTCCTCCAAAGCAGTTGCAATCCCTCCCAGTTTGGTATCGTTCGCAAACTTAATAAGCGTACATCATCTAAGTCATTGATGAAGATATTGAACAGAGCCGGTCCCAAAACAGACCCCTGCGGAACCCCACTTGTTATACCTTTCCAGCAGGATTGGGAGCCATTAATAACCACTCTCTGAGTACGGTTATCCAGCCAGTTATGCACCCACCTTATAGTAGCCCCATCTAAATTGTATTTGCCTAGTTTACAGATAAGAATATCATGCGAGGCCGTATCAAATGCCTTACTAAAGTCTAGGTATACCACATCCACCGCTTCTCCCTTATCCACAAGGCTTGTTATCCTTTCAAAGAAAGCTATCAGATTGGTTTGACACGATTTGTTCTTTACAAATCCATGCTGGCTATTCCCTATCACCTTACCACCTTCCAAGTGTTTGCCGATGATTTCTTTAATTACTTGCTCCATTATCTTCCCTGGCACAGAAGTTAAACTAACTGGCCTGTAGTTTCCTGGGTTGTTTTTATTTCCCTATTTATAGATGGGCACTATATTTGCCCTTTTCCAGTCTTCTGGAATCTCTCCCGTCTCCCATGACTTTCCAAAGATAATAGCTAGAGGCTCAGATACCTCCTCTATTAACTCCTTGAGTATTCTAGGATGCATTTCATCAGGCCCCGGTGACTTGCAGGCATCTAACTTTTCTAAGTGATTTTTAACTTGCTCTTTTTTTAATTTGTCTTCTAAACCTACCCCCTTCCCTTAAGCATTGACTATGTTAGACATTCCTTCAGACTTCTCAGTGAAGACAAAAACAAAGAAGTCATTAAGCATCTCTGCCATTTCCAATTTTCCTGTTACTGTTTCTCCCTCCTCACTGAGCAGTGGGCCTACCCTGTCCTTGGTCTTCCTCTTGCTTCTAATGTATTGATAAAAAGTCTTCTTGTTTCCCTTTATTCCCATAGCTAGTTTGAGCTCATTTTGTGCCTTTGCCTTTCTAATCTTGCCCCTGCATTCCTGTGTTATTTGCCTATATTCATCCTTTGTAATCTGACCCAGTTTCCATTTTTTATATGACTCCTTTTTATTTTGTAGGTCATGCAAGATCTCGTGGTTAAACCAAGGTGGTCTTTTGCCACATTTTCTATCTTTCCTACCCATCGGAATAGCTTGCTTTTGGGCCCTTAATAGTGTCCCTTTGAAAAACTGCCAACTCTCCTCGGTTGTTTTTCCCCTCAGTCTTGATTCCCATGGGACCTTACCTCTCAGCTCTCTGAGCTTACCAAAATCCGCCTTCCTGAAATCCATGGTCTCTATTTTGCTGTACTCCCTTCTGCCCTTCCTTAGAATTGCAAACTCCATGATTTCATGATCACTTTCACCCAAGCTTCCTTATACTTTCAAATTCTCAACGAGTTCCTCCCTATTTGTTAAAATCAAGTCTAGAACAGCTTCCCCCCTAGTAGCTTTTTCAACCTTCTGAAATAAAAAGTTATCTTCAATGCAGTCCGGGAACTTATTGGATAGTCTGTGCCCCGCAGTGTTATTTTTCCAACATATATCTGGATAGTTGAAGTCCAGTGATCTCTCTCCTGCTATCTATCTCCATCCTCTGACAAACAAACAGAGTCTTGGGACACCATTCCTTATCCATCCTGGCTAATAGCCATTAATGGATTTAACCTCCATGAATTTATCCAGTTCTCTTTTAAATGCTGTTGTAGTCCTAGCCTTCACAACCTCCTCAGGCAAGGAGTTCCACAAGTTGACTGTGCGTTGTATGAAGAAGAACTTCCTTTAATTTGTTTTAAACCTGCTGGTCATTAATTTCATTTGGTGACCTCTAGTTCTTGTATTATGGGAATAAGTAAATAACTTTTCCTCATCTACTTTCTCTACATCACTCATGATTTTATATATCTCTATCCTATCCCCTCTTAGTCTCCTCTTTTCCAAGATGAAAAGTCCTAGCCTCTTTTATCTCTCCTCATATGGGACCCTCTCCAAACCCCTAATCATTTTAGTTGCCCTTTCTGAACTTTTTCTAGTGCCAGTATATTTTTCTTCAGATGAGGCGACCACATCTGCACGCAGTATTCCAGATGTGGGCGTACCATGGATTTATATAAGGGCAATAATATATTCTCTGTCTTATTCTCTACTCCCTTTTTAATGATTCCTAACATCCTGTTTGCTTTTTTGACCACCTCTGCGCACTGCGTGGACATCTTCAGAGAACTATCCACAGTAACTCCAAGATCTTTTTCCTGATTCGTTGTAGCTAAATTAGCCCCCATCATATTGTATGTATAGTTGGGGTTATTTTTCCCAATGTGCATTACTTTACATTTATCCACATGAAATTTCATTTGCCATTTTGTTGCCCAATCACTTAGTTTTGTGAGATCTTTTTGAAGTTCTTCACAGTCTGCTGTGGTCTTAACTATCTTGAGCAGTTTAGCATCATCTGCAAACTTTGCCACCTCACTGTTTACCACTTTTTCCAGATCATTTATGAATAAAGTGAATAGGATTGGCCCTAGGACTGATCCTTGGGGAACACCACTAGTTACCCCTCTCCATTCTGAGAATTTACCATTTATTCCTACCCTTTGTTCCCTGTCTTTTAACCAGTTCTCAATCCATGAAAGGACCTTCCCTTTTATCCCATGACAGCTTAATTTACGTAAGAGCCTTTGGTGCGGGATCGTGTCAAAGGCTTTCTGGAAATCTAAGTACACTATGTCCATTTGATCCCCCTTGTCCACGTTTATTGACCCCTTCAAAGAACTCTAAGAGATTAGTAAGACACGATTTCCCTTTACAGAAACCATGTTGACGTTTGCCCAAGAATTTATGTTTTTCTATGTGTCAGACAATTTTATTCTTTACTATTCTTTCCACTAATTTGCCTGGTACCAACGTTAGACTTACTGGTCTGTAATTGCCGGGATCACCTCTTGAGCCCTTTTTAAATATTGGTGTTACATTAGCTAACTTCCAGTCGTTGGGTACAGAAGCCGATTCAAAGGACAGGTTATAAACCAACGTTAATAGTTCTGCAACTTCACATTTGAATTCTTTCAGAACTCTTAGGTGAATGCCATTTGGTCCCAGTGACTTGTTAATGTTGAGTTTATCAATTAATTCCAAAACCTCCTCTAGCAACACTTCAGTCTGTGACAGTCCCTCAGATTTGTCACCTACAAAAGCCGGCTCAGGTTTGGGAATCTCCCTAACATCCTCAGCCATGAAGACTGAAGCAAAGAATCCATTTAGTTTCTCCGCAATGACTTTTATCATTTTTCAGTGCTCCTTTGTATCTTGATCATCCAGGGGCCCCACTGCTTGTTTAGCAGGCTTCCTGCTTCTGATGTACTTAAAAAACATTTTGTTATTACCTTTGGAGTTTTTGGCTAGCCATTCTTCAAACTCCTCTTTGGCTTTTCTTATTACATTTTTACACTTAATTTGGCAGTGTTTATGCTCCTTTCTATTTGCTTCACTAGGATTTGACTTCCACTTTTTAAAGGAAGTCTTTTTATCTCTCACTGCTTCTTTTACATGGGTGTTAAGCCCCGGTGACACTTTTTTAGTTCTTTTACTGTGTTTCTTAATTTGGGGTATACATTTAAGTTGGGCCTCTATTATGGTGTCTTTAAAAAGCACCCATGCAGCTTGCAGGGATTTCACTTTAGTCATTGTTTCTTTTAATTTCTGTTTAACTAACCCCATCATTTTTGCATAGTTCCCCCTTTTTAAATTAAAGGCCACATTATTGGGCTGTTGAGGTGTTCTTCCTACCACAGGGATGTTAAATGTTATTTTATTATGGTCACTATTTCCAAGAGGTCCTGTTATAGTTATCTCTTGGACCGGCTCCTGCGCTCCACCTAGGACTAAATCTAGAGTTGCCTCTCCCCTTGTGGGTTCCCGTACCAGCTACTCCAAGAAGCAGTTATTTAAAGTATCGAGAAATTTTGCTCTGCATTTTGTCCTGAAGTGAAATGTTCCCAGTCAATATGGGGATAACTGAAAGCCCCCTCCTATTATTGAGTTCTTAAGTTTGATAGCCTCTGTAATCTCCCTTAACATTTCATTATCACTATCACTGTCCTGGTGAGGTGGTCGATAATAGATCCCTAATGTTATATTCTTATTAGAGCATGAAATTACTATCCACAGAGATTCTATGGCACATGTGGATTCACTTAAGATTTTTACTTCATTTGATTCTACATTTTCTTTCACATATAGTGCCACTCCCCCCCTTCCCTCCCTCTGCATGACCTGTTCTGTCCTTCCGATATATTTTGTACCCCGGAATGATTGTGTCCCATTGATTGTCCTCAGTCCACCAGGTTTCTGTGATGCCTATTATATCAATATCCTCCTGTATCACAAGGCACTCTAGTTCACCCATCTTATTATTTAGACTTTGTGTACAAGCACTTTAAAAACTTGTTACTGTTTAATTGTCTGCCCTTTTCTGATGTGTCAGATTCCTTTTTATGTGAATGTTTCTCGTCTGATCTGGCCCTTACATTATCCTCTTTCATCCTCTGTTCCTGACTATAACCTAGAGAATTTCTATCAATAGACTCTCCCCTAAGAGAAGTCTGTGTCCGATCCACATGCTTCTCTGCAGCAGTCGGCTTTCCCCCCATCTCCTAGTTTAAAAACTGCTCTACAACCTTTTTCATGTTTAGTGCCAGCAGTCTGGTTCCACTTTGGTTTAGGTGGAGCCCATCCCATAACTGTAATCCTACCAGGTCATATAGTGACACCTGCACCTTTACCCAATTTATGGAGATGTTCTCCCAGCAGGGTGGTGGCTTCCAGACACGTCACATGTTGGGGCTTCTGCACACCCCAAAAACTTTCCCTCGAAGCCTGACTTGTCAATTCAGACTTAAGCAGTAGAGCCTTTTAGTACTGTCTGTACCCCCTATCCCCCCCAACTCCACCCATCTGGCTGTATGTCCGTGTCGCTTTGGGATCCAGAAAGGGGGTGAGACAGCGGAGCTGGTCCACAGAGTCAATGTGGTTCAAATCACATAAGAACATAAGAACAGCCATACCGAGTCAGACCAAAGGTCCATCTAGCCCAGTATCACAGTGGCCGAAGCCGAGTCCCCCAGAGGGAGTGAAGCTAACAGGCAATGATCAAGTGATCTCTCTCCTGCCATCCATCTCCATCCTCTGAGAAACAGAAGCTAGGGACACCATTCCTTACCCACCCTGGCTAATAGCCATTTATGGACTTAACCACCATAAATTTATCCAGTTCTCTTTTAAACACTGTTATAGTCCCAGCCTTCACAACCTCCTCAGGCAAGGAGTTCCAACAGTTGACTGTGCAGTGCGTGAAGAACTTCCTTCCACAAGCCTCCCCCAGGGCAGTGAGGTATTTATATCGCCCCCACTTAAACTGCGGCAGCAATCTGGTATTTAGGCTCCCTGTGGAATTGGCTTCTCATGGTCTCTCTGCACTTACTCCTCGATGGGACCTCTTGTTCTCTTCTTCTCCGTATCCAGTTCATGCTGTCCTTGTGTGTCCTGGTTTTTCTGCTGTTCCACCTGGTGCTGTCGCTGCTCCTCCTCATGTGTTCACAGTTTCTCTCAATCAGCTCTCTCCTTTTCGGGGCCTTCTAGTCTCTGTTCCTCCAGCTTCCAGCTCCAACTCTCACTGCCCCAACTCTGGGGATGGGAAACTGGGCTGTGAGGGAGCCTTACTGCTGCTATGACTGCTGCCTCTGTCGTCCTTGGACTCTGTGGGGAACTCACCTTCGCCAGCCGTGCAATCAGCTGCACCTGGTTGAATTTCCCAACACTTAATCTTCTCCCACTGCACAACTCTGTGATGCTCTCCGGAGGGAGGCAGGTACATGCAATTTTCTTGCTGTTTCCTTTGTCTGGCCTTGTTTGTACTGCTGCAAGTCACTCACTGCACAATACTCCTGGTGCATTCAGTGTCCCACCCCTGCCACCAGCTGTCACAGACCCCATAAGATCTGTGCTTTGCCCCAGCTTCTAAATGTCCCTGGTGTGCCAGGCCCCAAGGGGTCCCACTTTTCCTTAAGGGTAGGCCACATGCCTCAGTGCCTCTGAGACTGAGCCTCTGGGCTCCAGCACTTCTGTTTCACACTGTGAGCTCTGCCCAGCGAGTCCAACAGAGATAGACTCCTGGTCAGAGACTTTTGCCCTCTCCAGGGATCAGTGCAACTCAGCAAGTACTTGCAGCGACACCAGGCAGCATGTCAGCACAGAGCAGGTTTATTAGTCAACTGGAGGATGACATGGGGAAGTCCTTTCGTTAGCAGAGGGAAGCAAAGACGAACACAAAGATGAACACAAGTCAGGGCTCCCCTGAGCCATGCTGCTAAAGGAACCATCCTGGGATCCTCTCTCTGTCCTCTCTCCTGACTGTCCCAAGACCAGCTCTGATCCTAGCCGCCTGCCACCTGCTGGTCCCTTGTTCTCTTCCTGCAGACTCAGACTGAGTTTGCAAGTTCCACCTGGTCTGACCTCCTGCACAATGCAGGCGACAGAATCTCACCCACCCACTTCTGTAACAAACCTCTAACCTATGTCTGAGTTACTGAAGTCCTCACCCCGTGGTTTGAAGACCTCAAGCTGCAGAGAATCCTCCAGCAAGTGACTTGTGCCCCATGCTGCAAAGGAAGGTGAAAAACCTCCAGGGCCTCTGCCAATCTGCCCTGGAGGAAAATTCCTTCCCAACCCCAAATATGGTGATCAGTTAAACCCTGAGCATGTGGGCAAGACGCACCAGCCAGACACCCAGGAAAGAATTCTCTGTAGTAACTCAGATCCTACCCCATCTATCATCCCATCACAGACCACTGGGCATACTTACCTGCTGATAATCAAAGATCAATTGCCAAATTAATTGCCAAAATTAGGATATCCCATCATACCATCCCCTCCATAAACTTATCAAGCTTAGTTTTAAAGCCAGATATGTCTTTTGCCCACACTACTCTCCTTGGAAGACTGTTCCTCTAATGGTTGGAAACCTTCGTCTAATTTCAAGTCTAAACTGCCTAGTGTCCAGTTTATATCCATTTGTTCTTGTGTCCACATTGGTATTAAGCTTAAATAATTCCTCTCCCTCCCTAATATTTATCCCTCTGATATCGTTATAAAGAGCAATCATATCTCCCCTCAACCTTCTTTTGGTTAGGCTAAACAAGCCAAGCTCTTTGAGTCTCCTTTCATAAGACAGGTTTTCCATTCCTCAGATCATCCTAGTAGCCCATCTCTGAACCTGTTCCAGTTTGAATTCATCCTTCTTAAACATGAGAGACCAGAACTTCACACAGTATTCCAGGTGGGGTCTCACCAGTGCCTTGTATAACGGTACTAACACCTCCTTATCTTTGCTGGAAATACCTCACCTGATGCATCCTAAAACTGCATAAGCTTTTTTAATGGCCATATCGCATTGGCGGCTCATAGTCATCCTGTGACCAACCAATAGTCCAAGGTCCTTCTCCTTCTCTGTTACTTCCAGCTGATGCATCCCCAATTTATAACTAAAATTCTTATTATTACTCCCTAAATGCATGACCTTGCACTTTTCACTATTAAATTTCATCTTGTTACTATTACTCCAGTTTACAAGGTCATCCAGATCTTCCTGTAGGATATCCCGGTCCTTCTCTGTGTTAGCAATACCTCCCAGCTTTATGTCATCTGCAAACTTTATTAGCACACTCCCGCTTTTTGTGCCAAGGTCAGTAATAAAAATGTTAAATAAGATTGGTCCCAAAACTGATCCTTGAGGAACTCCACTAGTAACCTCCTTCCAGCCTGACAGTTCACCCTTCAGTACGACCCATTGTAGTCTCCCCTTAAACGAGTTCCTTATCCACCTTTCAATTTTCATATTGATCCCCATCTTTTCCAATTTAACTAATAATTCCCCATGTGGAACTGTATCAAATGCCTTGCTGAAATCGAGGTAAATTAGATCTACCGCCTTTCCTTTGTCTAAATAATCTGTCACCTTCTTGAAGAAGGAGATCAGGTTGGTTTGGCACAATCTACCTCTAGTAAAACCATGTTGTAATTTGTCCCAATTACCATTGACCTCAATGTCCTTAACTACTTTCTCCTTCAAAATCTTTTCCAAGACCTTACATACTACAGACGTCAAACTAACAGGCCTATAGTTATTCGAATCACTTTTTTTCCCTTTCTTAAAAATAGGAGCTATGTTAGCAATTCTCCAGTCGTACGGTACAACCCCTGAGTTTACTGATTCATTAAAAAGTCTTGCTAATGGGCTTGCAATTTCATGTGCCAGTTCCTTTAATATTCTTAGATGAAGATTATATGGCCCTCCGATTTTGTCCCATTCATAGATTCATAGACTCTAGGACTGGAAGGGACCTCGAGAGGTCATCGAGTCCAGTCCCCTGCCCTCATGGCAGGACCAAATACTGTCTAGACCATCCCTGATAGACATTTATCTAACCTACTCTTAAATATCTCCAGAGATGGAGATTCCACAACCTCCCTAGGCACTTTATTCCATTAAGCTGTTCAAGTTTGGCTTCTACCTCAGATGTGGTAATATCTACCTCCATATCCTCATTGCCATTTGTGATCCTATCATTATCCCTAAGCTCCTCATTAGCCTCATTAAAGGCTGAGGCAAAATATTTAATTAAATATTGGGACATGCCTAGATTATCCTTAACCTCCACTCCATCCTCAGTATTTAGCAGTCCCACCCCAGACAGCCAGTGACCCAGCACCTCCCCTCTCCTGCTCTGCCCCTAACCCTAACAGTCCCTAGTAGAGTAAGTCACTGCCATGCATCTCATTCATAGAAATATTACAGACAATTCTCTCTTTGTCACTTCATGTATGACACTTTTTATTTAAAAACAAACAAACAAACAAACAAACAAACAAACAAACAAAAACCAAGGAAAACTCCTGCCAGAAACTACATTAGAGTTGCAGTTGAGAGTGTGTATCAGTAATACGGAGTAAAACACTAAGGCACCCAAGCAACCTTAACTCCGTCCTGCCACAAACTCTGTCAGCTTCCCAGTTAAAACTCACTGTAATCTTGTTCCTGGGAAACATTTGAATAGTCTAGTATATGATTAATTATAGCTTTCCCTGTTATTTTTCATTGCAGAAATGTTCTTTGTCAGAAGACCTCTTCATTCTGCCCTCCCGCTCCACCATGCAAACCCCACACCCTTATGATTAAGGCATTTTAATGGATGAGAACCAAGATAACATTAAACTGATTGTTAAAGACATATTCATTTTTTTTTTCCTCATGGGACAACTGCAGGCTAGAGTTAAGGTTGTTTGGGTGCCTTAACTGCATTTTCATACTTTAAGTGTTTGGATCTTTTTTACATTTAACCCTAGCTGTGAATTTCCTGGGTTTTAAGGTTTGCTTTTTGGGTCATTAGAACAGCTCTGTAATGTACTTTACCTAAATGACCGATATGCGCTCTCAACCTTAACTTGGGTACCCGTGACTCTACTAACAGGCGAATTTCCAGAGAAATTAGAAATAGTTTGATAAAGTTTCTCAACTCTAACTTTCGAATGATCTTTGGCTGAGCTGTCACTGATGATCATATAATTTGATTGGCATACAAAGCCTGACTGGCAGATGGGTAAGTACATCTATTAAAGAATCTATCCACCCCAAGACAGGTTCACTGGATAAGCCATGTTTTGTCCCCAGAAGGCCAGTGGAAGCTAATCAGAAGACATTGTCATAACACAGTAGAATGGTTTAGTGGGCAGAGGAGGGGAATAGACTTTAAGGGACCCTGATTCTATAAACAGGTCTGCCCCCTTACCTGCGTCAGGATCTTAGGTTGCTGGCTCTCTGTGCCTCAGTTTCCCCTTCTGTAAAATGAGGACTATCTGGCATGTGTGAGCTGCTCCTCTGAACCTTGCTATGGCTATAGTTCATTCTGAGTAAAACATTCACATGATCTTCTATGTTGACAGTGGAAGGATGGAGTTTCTCTGGCATCTACTAATGGCGACCGGGATTCTTGCATTGACTGGGGTGTCTCAGGGCTGCACCCCACCACCAGGGGGTAAGAAGCTGGCGCAACTTGAATGGAAACTTGTTATTTCTTATGTTTTACCTCAGCCTCTTCGGCCCCAACCTCTGCCTAGTCAGACAGCAGAAACTCTGGGAGACTCTTCCATTTCCACCACTAATTGGGCGGGTGCTCCAGCTGGCAGGGCAAACAGGAGAGGTGCCATCTGGACATCATGCCCCATCCCTGCGTTGGGGAGCAGCTCCAGCTGGGTATGGGATGTGGGGCGGGGTGAGAGAGTATCTCTCTGGGCTGAGAACCCAGCAGAGACTCCCATCCCCTGAGGCCATGGCTTCCACTATGAACCTGACTCTCATGCAGTGGCTGGTTTGTGTGTCACTGCTAGGAAGCGGCTCTGGCTCCATGTGGGACAATCAGGGCCTGTGCAATCCATTAGGCGATCTAGGCAGTCGTCTAGGGCACTAACATTTGGGGGGCAGATCCGGCCGCTGAGGTCGTTGGGGGTATTTCGGGGGTGGGACCTGCCGCCTTTGTCAGGGGCGCCATTTCGGAGGCAGGACCTTCTGCCGCATAGGGTGCCAAAAAACTGGCAGCGCTCCTGGGGACAAAGGGCATCTACAGCCCCCCAGTGATGGGCACATCCCACCTCCCCTCTTCTCGCCCTCCGATTCCAGCTCAGAACTTGGCGCTGGGGCGCCCGGCCACTCAGTCCTCCATATATGAAGATGTGACTGGAAAAGGTGTGGCTGGAAAGGCTGTGGATGGAAAACGCGATGGGAAGTGGGAACAAGTCTCCTGCAGCCACACCCAGGGCGATAGAGATCCATGGTGGAACGTGGACTTGGGCAGTCGTCAGTCTGTCTCCGCGGTGATTGTGAAGAACAGGGAGGACTGCTGTGGGGAGAGAATCAGAGGGGCCCAGATCCATGTGGGAGACTCCCTGGCCGACCATGGCAAGCAGAACCCCATGTGAGTTGCTTTCCCAGGGCTTGGTCTCTTCTCGGAGCTATCTGGGGCTGGGGGCACGGTGCTGGTGGTGCTCTCAGCTCCTGGATGGAAGGGAACCGCATATCACTGAGCACAGCGACCCCTGCAGGGCAATCCAGGGTAGAGTTGATCTCTCTCCAGGCTCCTGCGTGTTCTGTCTCTGCCCCCACAGCTTCTCTGTGCCTAGAATCACCTCATCCAAGTCAACAGGAGCTGATTTTCCTGGAACCCATAGGTTCTAAGACCTGAAGGGACATTTCCGACCCCTTAGTCTGACCTCCAGTATCACGCTGGTCAGAAAACTGCACAGAGTGATTCTATGCTGAGCCCAGAATTTCAGTGTGAGCTGCAGTGTATCTATTAGACAGACATCTAGTCTTGATTTCAAGACTCCAAGGGAAGGAGAATCCACCATGTCCCTCGGTTATCTGCTCCCTCAATTAATGACCCTGACTGATGAAATGTGAACCTTATGTCTAGTTGGAGTTGGGTTGTGATGGGGAAAAGGGACACAGTCACCCCTGCGTCTCTTACAGTCTGTCATTCACTCCGTGCTGTGGCCTCTGCAGGCTCAGAATTAAAGGGTCGTCAGTCCTGCTATCAACTCACCTGTGCCCCCTAATCTCAGTCTCTTGCCCTTGTGTTCTGCTCTTTACAGCTGCGGGACCATCACTGACACCGCACCAGGATCCCTCAGCACCATCTGCTGTAATGGGCTGGAGGGCCGCTTCATTACCATCACCATCCCGGGCAGGGCGGAGTATCTCACCCTATGTGAGGTCGAGGTCTATGGCACCCACCTGGGGGATGAGTGCTTGTCATAAACAGATAGCTAAGGGTTAATGTCTCTTTCACCTGTAAAGGGTTAACAAACAGTGACCTGCAACACCTGACCAGAGGACCAATCAGGAAACAAGATACTTTCAAATCTGGGTGGAGGGAAGCTTGTGTGTGTCTTTTGTTCTGTCTGCTGTTCTCTCTGGTCTCTGAGAGTGACCACACGTACCTACAGGCTCTCTAATCTTTTATTTCAATTTTGTAAGTACAAAGGTAGAAAGGCGGTTATAGTCTTTTGGTTGTTTCTGTATTTGCAACTGTGTATCTGGCTGGTAGAGTTTTAATGTGTATTTGGCTGAAAGTATTTTAAATTGTATTTCTGCTGGAGAAGGCTTTTCTCCATTGTCTATAAGCTGAAAGACCCTGTAATATTTACCATCTAGATTACAGATAACTCTTACCTTTTTTTTCTTTCTTTTTATTAAAAGTTTTGCTTTTAAGACCTGTTTGATTTTTTCCCCAGTTGAGGCTCAAAGGAACTGAGTCTGTACTTACCAGGGAAGTGGTGGGGAGACAAAGAGAAAGAAGGGAGGGGGGAAAGGGGGAATCCCTTTGTTTAGATTCACGGAGCTTGAATCTGTATTGCCTCTGGGTAGAGGTGGAAGCCTCTGTTTTAAGTTTCAGGGAGCTTGGATCACAGTATCTTCCAGGGTAACCCAGGGAGGGAAAGCCTAGGAGAGACACTGGTGAGGGAAAGAGTTTACTTTCCTTGTGTTAGGATCCAGGGGTTCTGGATCTTGGGGGTCCCCAGGGAAGGTTTTGGGGAGACCAGAGTTTATCAGGTACTCAGAAGCCTGATTGGTGGCAGCGTATCAGATATAAACTGGTAATTAAGCTTAGAGGATTTCATGCTAGTACCTCATTTTTGGACTCTAAGGTTCAGATTGAGGAAAGTATACTATGACAGTGCTAGGAAGCTGGAGTGACAGTCCATGGTGCGGGGAAGCACCTCGCCCTGCACTGGGAGTAAGAGGGGGGAGGCTGGTGCAGAAATGAGCCACTGTCACCTAATAAACTCCACTGGTCCCTTCCTGCATCTCTCCTGTCATTTGTCTCCATCCCACGTTGTTCTGCCCATATCTCCCC
This sequence comes from Aldabrachelys gigantea, assembly GCA_026122505.1. Classification (NCBI taxonomy): domain Eukaryota; kingdom Metazoa; phylum Chordata; order Testudines; family Testudinidae; genus Aldabrachelys; species Aldabrachelys gigantea. The sequence goes on from CM047480.1 coordinate 296,711,895, forward strand.
TCCCCTTCCCTGCCCCGACAGGCCATGTGGTTCTGATCCCACATAAGCCAGTGGGGCCTTGGCTCCAAACCCCAGATGGCTTTTAATCCTGTTCTTCTGCTACCACTGCTTCCAGCCCTTCCCTCCTCCCTCCTCCCACTGCCCATTCCCCAGCCTGCTTCCCCGTCTGAGTACAACCCGCCCTCTGGCTCCCCTGCCCCTTCTCCCAACCTGGGGCTGAGGCGCCTGTTCTCCATTCCCCATTCAACCCAACGCTCCTTCACAGTTCTCCCCTGAACTCCAGCTGCCCTGCTGTCACGGCTAGCCCTGGGGCATCAGCAGAGCGGGGCTGGCTTTGGCCTGTCCATCCACGAGCTCTGCAGCTGCTTGGGCCTTGCTGGGACGCCTCCGACCCTGAGGAGCCCCAGGAGGTTGGAAGAGCAGAGCTGACAGCTGATATGGGGCCAGATGCCAGGGAGGTGCAATTGGGCACAACTCCACTGGTGGCCCTGGGATTGCAGCCGCTTATGCCAGGGCTGAATTTCACCCCTACATTGTGCACAGTGATTGTGAGCCAGGCAGTGGCAACAAAGCAGTGCCCAGCCCCGAGCCTGGGCCATGAGGTGACTATTAATGTGTGGAGGAGTATGGCCAAGTTCCCATGGTAACAGCTGGATGTACGTCTGCTGTCATCATCCTGGCGCCCCACCCCCACCCCAACTCGGCCAATGCCCCTCAGTCCTGCCCCCAGCCTCCTGCTATCCCAGAGAGCCATGTTTGCTGAGCAGACACAGACATTCCTGGCACTTTGTATTGTGACTCTGCTCCGGGCAAATGGCTCATAGGTTTTAAGCCCAGAAGGGACCAGCATGATCATCTAGTCTGACTTTCTGCACATCGCAGGCCACAGAACCTCACCCACCCGCTCCTGGAACTAACCCCTAACCTCTGGCTGAGTTACGGACGTCCTCACATCACATGTTACAGAGAATCCACCTTTTATTCTAGTTACACGTACAAGTGACCTGTGCCCCATGCTGCAGAAGAAGGTGAAAAATCCTCAGGGTCTCTGCCAGTCTGACCTGGGGGAAATTCCTTCCCGACTCAAAATGTGGTGATCAGTTAGACCCTGAGCATGTGGGCGAGACCCACCAGCCAGACACCGGGGAAAGAATCTCTGTAATAACTCAGAGCCCTCCCTGGCTAGTGTCCCATCACCGGCCATTGCAGATATTTGCTGCTGGCAGTTGCAGCTCAGCTACGTGCCATTGTGGGCAGTCCCATCATACCACCCCCTCCAGAAACTTATCAAGCTCAGAGTTCAACCCAGTGACTTTACAGATTCATTAAAAATCCTTGCTATTGGGCCTGCAATTTCATGACCCAGGTCCTTTTATATGCTTGGATGGCGATTATGTGGGCCCCCAATTTAGTCCCATTAAGCTGTTTGAGTTTTAATTCCATTGCAGATGTGGTAATTTTGACTTCTGTATCATTATTCCCTTTAGCCACTCGTCCCCTACCTGTGAGCTATTTATCACCATTATTAAAAACTCAGGCAAAGTATTTGTTTAGGAGTTGTGCCAGGCCTAGATTATCTTTCATCTTCACCCCATATCTGCGGAGGTCTCTGCTGCTTGATCTTGTAATGTGATTAACTCCATTTATTCACTGGGCAAAAACACATCCACACACTCTTCAGCAATATTGCTGCTGGTGCTTCTCCATCTCTAATGGCCCCAGTACAGGGATACAGGAGGGCTCGGCTCTGCAGGAGCCTGTGGCACAGGGTCTGAGGAGTCTGATCCATGGGGAAGCCTGAATGTGATGCTGAAAAAGGATCATGTTGTGACGTTATGAGTGTAATATAATATTTCATTGAAAGGTGACAGGGCCAGGAAGAGTTAATCAACTCACCGACTGACCTGACCCATGGGTGAACCTTAAGAACTGGTTAGCAAGATATGTAAATGAATAGAGCTTTGAAATGCAAGTCTGCAGTGTTAGAGGTAGAAGGGGAGGTGTTTGCTCAGGTCCTGGGATGTCAGCAAACAAGTCTTGTCTATTGCTATAGTTTTAATTCAAAGATCAAAAAAGGAATATTAACACTTATGATGATACTTGAGGGAAATAGTATTATTGTCTATGTGTCTCTCTGAAGGTTGTGGTAACCTGTATCTGAACTGTTTAATGGATAAATTACTCTGTGCTAATTGCCTGGATGTTTGGGAGAAGGAGTTAAGCCTATTGTTTTCTCAGGCCAAAAAGCTGCTGGAAATGTATAAGAAGCCTGGGACACGATCCTTCTTCATCTCAGATCTGCTTTGGGTTTCAAGAGGGGGAAACCTTAAGCCACAAGGATTGAGATCCCCAGTCACTGACTGGAGCCACCCTGAACATGGACGTTGGACTGTAACCTAGGAACTATATCTGAAGGGACTTTTGGCAACTTCAAGCTCACCTCTGCTATGTATTTGAACCTCAAGAATTGAATTCAAATCTGTATGTATATTGATCTTTTAACCAACACTCTCTCTTTTCTTTTTTAATAAAATTTTAGCTTAGTTAATAAGAATTGGCTAATAGTGTGTATTTTGGGTAAGATCTAAGTTATAATTGGACCTGGGTGTGTGGCTGATCCTGTGGGATTAGAAGAACCTTTTCTTTTATATTATGAGATAAGATTTTCAGGAATCATCATCATATCTGACAGGTGTGTCTGGACGGAGGCCTAAGGCTGGGCACTTTAAGGGAACTGCGTGTTTTGGACTTCTAAGTAACCAGTGAGGTGCTATAGAAGCTGTTTTGTGCTGGTTGGTAAATCTAAGTATTGGAATAACCACCAGCTTCTGGGGTTTGTTGGCCTCATTTGGTTTGCAGTTCACCTTGATTGAGTGACCTCAGCTGACTCCCACAGGCAGCACCCTCACACATGTTGTGGGTGTGATGAGGGGTCTTTACCCTTTCCTGGCTGTAGGCACCAGGCAAGGGGTGAAGCCAGCCTGAGCTCATTCATAATCCATCACTAAACCCCACCCCATCCCCCATCCTCCAAACAGTCATTGACCCTGACCCCATCACCCTACCACAGCCTGTCATCCATCACTCAACTCCTAACCCATTACTGACCCTGACCCCATCATCTAATCCCACCTTCTCACCCATCCCCACGCCTCCATCACCAAACACCACCCATCACTGAACCCGACCCCATCATTGAATCCCACCCCATCACCCTAATCAAACTCTACCCGCCTTCTGTCACCTGCCCCAACCCCATCTCCTGTCAATGACATTTTTACTTCTCATCCCATGGTTCCTGACATGGTGGGTGCCCTGGCACTGTCCAGACATACTCCCTGGTGCCAGAGAAAGCACTGAGGTGGGTTAGCCCATGCACGTAGGTTATCCTCATGGCAGGGCATGAGGGGAGACAGCACATGGGCAGGCTGAGTGGACACCGCTACCAAAGTTTTCTCCAATCAGCAGCACAAGGACACAAGTGCACCTACAATGGAGCACCCATAAGGACGGACACACATCGCAAAGAACCATCATTACTGCACAAGGTGAGTAACTTCCTCTTTTTGCATCCCACGATCGCATTCGCTCTTTTGGCCAGGACATAACACCAGGAACTCATATTCAGCCACCCCCAAATCCTTTTAAGAGTCACTGCTTCTCAGGATAGAGACCCCCATCCTGTAAGGGTGGCCTATATTCTTTGTTCCGAGATGTATACATTTCCCTGTACACTCCTGGGGGAATTCTGCACCATTGCACATGCACAGAATTAGTGTGCTGCACAGGTTTTTTTTTCATAGCAGAAAATACATTCTGCTCCGAAGTGCTACAGTTATGCCTTTTGCCAACCAGGGGCCACCGTGGCACCAGAACAGAGAGTAGCCACTCCCGGGCACGAGCAGCCCCAGCTGAGGATAAGGAAGAGAAGACGTTACATTCCTTACAGTGCCCTGCCCTTGGGGTCATGTCAGAGGGCGTGGGACATGGGGGGACGGACAGCATAGGGAATATGGGACTGCTGGGGAGTCTCAGACTGGGGTTCAGAAGGGCTAGTGGGGGGACAAATTGGAGTGGGGGTGCAGGAACACATGGCGATGGGGGGAGTGGCTGGCTGAGTAGGGGTGCAGGGACACATAGGGATAGGGGACAGGGGTGCAGGGACCCATGGGGCAAGGGGCAGATGTGCCTGACTGAATAAGAGTGGCTAGGGATCAGCCAGGGTCTGCATGGGGGAGGCTCTCTAACAATCCCTCCCCATCCCCCCCAAAATTGTTCCATACTACTCCTACCCACATCAAACAACCCTCCAAATTCACACGCAGGCTCTTTTCCAGCAATTACTTTCCTCTCCCTCAGCTCCTTCGATACTCCTGATTCCCCAAAGCCTTTGCACTGCTTCTGAGGGGTGTGGGACATATATTTCTGTATTGTAGTTTAAATTAATTATTACTCAAAGTTCTGTATTAATATGCCTAGTAAGGAATCTATTTGTCAAAAAACATTTCCTGAATCTTTTTTTGTTGTCTGTATTGTTCCAGACAGTTGCTGACAGATATTTTAAATAAATTACCAAAATAATTGAAACCGGCATTATAAAATTAAGTATCAAAGGGGGAGCCGTGTTAGTCTGGATCTGTAAAAGCAGCAAAGAATCCTGTGGCACCTTATAGACTAACAGACGTATTGAAGCATCAGCTTTCGTGGGTGTTCACCCACGAAAACTCATGCTCCAATACGTCTGTTAGTCTATAAGGTGCCACAGGATTCTTTGCTGCATTATAAAATTGTGTCATTTTGACAAATAAAACATGCAGAATTTTGCAGAATTTTAAAATAATGTGCATAGAATTTTTAATATTTTGGTGCAGAATTCCCCCAGAAGTATCTGTAATGAAACCCAAATTATTTGCTTGCATCCAGTTTGCCAAGCAGTCTAGAACGCTCTGTATCAGTCACCTGTCCTCTTCATTATTTACCCCTCCCCCAACTTCTGTCATCTGTAAACTTCATCAGTCATGATCTTGTGTTTTCTTACTGGTCACGGATAAAAATGCTAACTAGCATTGGGCCAAAAACCAGTCTTGAGGAACCCTTCTGGAAACAGAGCCATTCAATAACAATTCCCCATTTACAGTTACGTTTTTGAGACCAATCACCTGCTCCATTATCTTGCCCAGGATCGATGACAGACATAATTACGCTGGTCATCCTGTTTACCATTTAAAAAAACTGGCACAACATTAGCTTTCTTCCAGTCTTCTGGAACTTTCCCAGTGCTCCATGTCTTACAAAAATCAATGCTAGCAGTGCAGCTACCTCCTCAGCCAGCTCTTTTAAAACTCTTGGGTGCAAGTTATCTGGATCTGCTGATTTAAAAATATCTGACTTCACTAGCTTCTGTTTAACATCCTCCAGAGATACTAGTGGAACAGAAAGAGTGTTAGCAGCAAAGAGTCCTGTGGCACCTTATAGACTAACAGATGTATTGGAGCATGAGCTTTCATGGGTGAATACCCACTTCATCGGATGCATGTAGTGGAAATTTCCAGGGGCAGGTATATATATGCAAGCAAGAAGCAGGCTAGAGATAACAAGGTTAGTTCAATCAGGGAGGATGAGGCCCTCTTCTAGCAGTTGAGGTGTGAAAACCAAGGGAAGAGAAACTGGTTCTGTAGTTGGCAAGCCATTCACAGTCTTTGTTTAATCCTGAGCTGATGGTGTCAAATTTGCAGATGAACTGAAGTTCAGCAATTTCTCTTTGAAGTCTGGTTCTGAAATTTTTTTGCTGCAGGATGGCTACCTTTAGATCTGCTACTGTGTGTCCAGGGAGATTGAAGTGTTCTCCTACAGGTTTTTGTATATTGCCATTCCTGATATCTGATTTGTATCGATTTATCCTTTTCCATAGGGACTGTCCAGTCTGGCCGATGTACATAGCAGAGGAGCATTGCTGGCATATGCTGGTGTATATTACATTGGTGGACGTTCAGGTGAATGAACCGGTGATGGTGTGGCTGATCTGGTTAGGTCCTGTGATGGTGTCGCTGGTGTAGATATGTGGGCAGAGTTGGCATCGAGGTTTGTTGCATGGATTGGTTCCTGAGCTAGAGTTACTCTGGTGCAGTGTGCAGTTACTGGTGAGAATACGCTTCAGGTTGGCAGGTTGTCTGTAGGCGAGGACTGGCGTGCCACCCAAGGCCTGTGAAAGTGTGGGATCATTGTCCAGGATGGGTTGTAGATCCCTGACGATGCATTGGAGAGGTTTTAGCTGGGGACTGTATGTGATGGCCAGTGAAGTCCTGTTGGTTTCTTTCTTGGGTTTGTCTTGCAGTAGGAGGCTTCTGGGTACCCGTCTGGCTCTTTTGATCTGTTTCCTTATTTCCTCATGCAGGTATTGTAGTTTTGAGAATGCTTGGTGAAGATTTTGTAGGTGTTGGTCTCTGTCTGAGGGGTTAGAGCAGATGCGGTTGTACCTCAGTGCTTGGCTGTAGACAATGGATCGTGTGGTCTGCCCGGGATGAAAGCTGGAGGAATGAAGATAGGTATAGCGGTCGGTAGGTTTTCGGTATAGGGTGTTGTTAATGTGACCATCACTTATTTGCACCGTGGTGTCTAGGAAGTGGACCTCCCATATAGATTGGTCCAGGCTGAGGTTGATGATGGGGTGGAAGCTGTTGAAATCGTGGTGGAATTTTTCCAGAGTCTCCTTTCCATGGGTCCAGATGATGAAGATGTCATCAATGTAGCGTAGGTAAAGAAGGAGTGTGAGTGGACGAGAGCTGAGGAAGCATTGTTCCAGGTCAGCCATAAGAAAGAGTGTTATCACTGTGTGATGAGAGTGTATCATTTGTTTTCCCCCCCCGAAATACAGAACAAGAATATTTATTGAACATATCTGCCGTTTCTTCATTATTATTGATAATTTTCCCATTTCCATCTAGTAATGGACCAATACCATTGTGAAGATTATTTTTCTTCCTAATACAGTATATTTAAAAAACAACTGATTGTTTTTAATGCTGGCGGCCTTAGATTTCTCCTTGTATCCCAAGGCTGCCATCATCAATTTTCTACAATTCCTAACTTCGGATTTATATTCATTACTATCATTTCCCCTTTTTTCTATTTGTTGTATATTTTTATTATTATTACTTTTTTACAGCTGCCTTCACGTCCTCTCTAAAGCAGGTTGGTTTTTTAACCAGTATGGCCTTCTTCCTTCACTGCAGAATTGTGGATTTTTTGGACCCATTGTAGTAAGATGTTCTTAAATGATTCCCAATTATTCAGATTTTTCTGATTAAATATTTCCTCCCAGTTGATTTCACTCATAATTGTTTTCAGCTTTGTGAAACTGGTGCTCGTAAAGAAGCCCCAAGTATATATATTTCTGGTCTGGACTCTATTCTGTGTGCACATTTTAAATGTGATCAAGCCATGGTCACTTGTACCTAAGTTACCATTGACTTTTAGTTCTGTGATCAGTTACTTCGGTTAGGACAATGCTAACCCTAACTTCTGGCCTCAAGTTTATAAGACAGGTGCCAGAGACGTCAGCTCCTCCATTCATTTTGTGAACGATGTATCAATACCGACTTCTGTTCCCCCAAAAAAACCCTATTTGGTGAATTCATGTCAAATTTGTGACTAGTTCTGGCTCACCGCAACATGCATATTTCAGTGAATTTACTATTAGCTGAAAAAATAAATCACCCACCTCTAATTCTCAGGCCAGAGCTGGAGCCAAAAGCAGTTTAGCACCATCTGGGATGTCCTAAGGCAGGGGTCGGCAACCTTTCAGGAGTAGTGTGCCAAGCCTTCATTTATTCACTCTAATTTAAGGTTTCATGTGCCAGTAATACATTTTAACACTTTTAGAAGGTCTCTTTCTATAAGTCTATAATACATAACTAAACTATTGTTGTATGTAAAATAAATAAGGCTTTTTAAATGTTTAAGAAGCTTCATTTAAAATTAAATTGAAATGCACAGCCCCCTGGACCGGTGGCCAGGACCCGGGCAGTGCGAGTGCCACTGAAAATCAGCTCGCGTGCCGCCTTTGGCACCCGTGCCATAGATTGCCTACCCCTGGTCTAACGTGTTTTCTGGACGATGAGTTGGGAACAAACCCATAAAGCATCACTGAACAGTGAACAAACCTGAAACCACAAGAGACATTTTACTACTAGACCGTGAAAAGACAGCGACTCATATCCCAACTAACCACACCCCCTCTCCATGGTAAACCCTACGGCCAGGAGCTCCTGAGGGGGAAGACCTCTCTAGTCCCTCTGTTGCTGAAAAGTGTTGTCACAGAGCTTCATTTGTATAAGCAACTTACCTACAGTTCTTCTAGTGGCTCTTGGGTAGTCACCATACCTATCTAGGGATTTGGATTTTGGGGGTAGTGAGCCCAACCAGAGTGGCTCATAAGGGGGAATAAACTCATTTACAAGCAGCTAGGAGTCTACTGAATATCACATGTGCTCTTGTCTTTCCATTTCAGGAGATTTTGCTGTGAGAGATAACAAAGAGTGAGGAGTTTGCTGCATTGGCTGTTGCAGGGACTTTGTAACAAGAAAGAACACAGAGGACAGCCACTGCAGGAGAGCAGGTGGACTCTGGTGAGGCCCTCCCTACCCAGCCAGTGTCTTAATAAAGCTGAATCACCGAGCTGGGTTAGGTGGTGACATCTCTGGAGAAGCAGCTGCCTGGGGACTGGAGACAGAGCTGCAAACAGACATTTGGATAACTGCTACTCCCTGATGCCAACCATGAGCAAGGATTGGTGGATGAGTGAGGTGGTGTGGCCAAGGGGCTCTCACCTGGGAGACCTTCTCATGGGCATGTGGGAAGGGAGTTAGATGGACAACTGCCAAAGGAGGGCAGGGCAGGCATTTTACTCTTTATTTGTGTATCTATCCTGTGATTGCTATTTCACATTGGACTGTTCTCCTTCCGCTGATAAAGAATTCCTTGTTTGCACAAAGTCTCAAGCAGCTTGTAAGTGGCGAAGTTCTGTATGTTCAGGGCACTGAGGGAGGTTGTGTTTCATTTCCAAAACATTCTGGGTGGGGCCTTGAGTGGGCTTAGTTATTTGTCAAGGGGGCACTACATGTATTGACTCTCTGGAGTTCAAAAGGGAGCCAGATAGATTCATGGAGGATAGGTCCATCAATGGCTATTAGCCAGGATGGGCAGGGATGGTGTCTCTGGCCTCTGTTTGCCAGCAGCTGGGAATGGGTGACAGGGGATGGATCACTTGACGATTCCCTGTTCTGTTCATTCCCTCTGGGGCACCTGCCACTGGCTACTGTCGGTAGACAGGATACTGGGCTTGGTGGACCTTATGTTCTCTGCCAAGCACTGAGCACACTGCCAGAGCTAGCAGTCATTGATCCAACAAAAACAGCATGTGCAACTGCTGAGGCTCCTGCCCAGTGACCTACTTTCTGCAGTATCTCCAGAGGAGGAAGAAAAGCCAAGTCATGCAAATGCTCTTTCTGCGCAAATAGCAGTGAGTCTGAGGAGAAGGACAATAGCAGGGCAGGGTGTGTCTTGGAATTAGATTGGGGGCTTCAGCACTACCGGACCCCAAACACATATCGCTCCTGCCAGTCTTAGTTGCCAAAACCTGAGTGAGGTAAGGAAAGCCGAGCTCTGCTGCTCTTCCCAAGGGATTATGCCTTATGATCACTTGCCAACCACTCCAACAAAGCTAGCTATGAGCAGAGAGTCAGGCCTGCAATTTCAAATCTCTTTGAAGAAGGGGAGGGCTCTGACCATGCTCCTTTGTTGGATAACTTAGAAATACCTGAGGAAGGTTTTCCGGGTTCCCTGGAACCTTTGTCACTGGGACAGGACAAAGAGGGTGTCAATAGCTGAGTGACCCTGAGGGAAGCCATCACAGGCACTGGGCCAGAGAGCAATTGAACAAATGCAGGCCCTGTCTACACTAAATGCATGTGACAGGGTCTTCCAGTTGGTTAGCACTTCACTTATGATGAGCCAGGGGTCAGCAGTGAAGGAGCAGCATGTATAGTCCACTGGTTTATGGTGGCTCTAGTAGGAATCCTAAGACATCATAAAAAGGTGTGGGGGGGGGAGGGGTTGGAATAAGGTGCATGTGACTTGCCGGGATGACGTTCTTAGCTGGCAGGAGGAAATGAGTCCTGTGCCCAGAAGTTCTAGAGGGGACCGAGCTCTCTACTCCCTCTGTTGGTGAAAAGGAAAAAGTGCTGCCATATGGAGCTTCATTTGCATAGGCTACATACCCACAGTTCCACTAGTGACACTTGGGAAGTCACTGTAACTCCTATGAACTTAGATTTTGGTGGCTAGTGGGCTCCCAGAAAAGCTCAGAGAGAGAGAGGGGAAAGGTTTATTTTCAAGTGTCCAGGATTTTGCCTAGGGCCTTTGTTTCTTTTCTCAAGAGACTCTGGGGTAAGAGACAACACAGACTGAAGACTTCCTGGGAAGAGATGATACAATGCACATGATAGAAGCAGGGAAGGGGGTGGACTGACCCTTGCTTAGAATCTTGAAGATGAGGTTAGAGATCTTTCAAAAAGATTTGCTTTAATCCAGCTTTTTGGTGAGATTCTATGGCCTGTGTGAAGGTGGGTTGGACATAAGAATGGCCATACTGGGTCAGACCAAAGGTCCGTCCAGCCCAGTATCCTGTCTGCTGACAATGATCAATGCCAAGTGCCTCAGAGGGAGTGAACCCAACAGGCAATGATCAAGTGATCTCTCTCCTGCCATCCATCTCCACCCTCTGACAAACAGAGGCTAGGGACACCATTCCTTACCCATTGTGGCTAATAGCCATTAATGGACTTAACCTCCACGGATTTATCCAGTTCTCTTTTAAATGCTGTTATAGTCCTAGCCTTCACAACCTCCTCTGGCAAGGAGTTCCACAAGTTGACTGTGCGCTGTGTGAAGAACTTCCTTTTATTTGTTTTAAACCTGCTGCCTATTAATTTACTTTGGTGGCCCCTAGTTCTTCTATTATGGGAATAAGTAAATAACTTTTCCTTATTTACTTTCTCCACATCACTCATGATTTTATAGACTCTATCATATTCCCCCTTAGTCCCCTCTTTTCCAAGATGAAAAGTCTTAGCCTCTTTAATCTCTCCTCATATGGGACCCTCTCCAAACCTCTAATCATTTTAGTTGCCCTTCTCTGAACCTTTTCTAGTGCCAGTATATCTTTTTTGAGACGAGGATACCACTTCTGTACACAGTATTCAAGATGCAGGCATACCATGGATTTATATAAGGGCAATAAGATATTCTCCGTCTTATTCTCTATCCCCTTTTTAATGATTCCTAACATCCTGTTTGCTTTTTTGACAGCCTCTGCACACTGCATGGACGTCTTGAGAGAACTATCCACAATGACTCCAAGATCATTTCCTGATTCATTGTAGCTAAATTAGACCCCATCATATTGTATGTATAGTTGGGGTTATTTTTCCCAATGTGCATTACTTTACATTTATCCACATTAAAGTTCATTTGCCATTTTGTTGCCCAATCACTTAGTTTTGTGAGATCTTTTTGAAGTTTTTCACAGTCTGCTTTGGTCTTAACTATCTTGAGCAGTTTAGTATCATCTGCAAACTTTGCCACTTCACTGTTTACCACTTTCTCCAGATCATTTATGAATAAGTTGAATAGGACTGGTCCTAGGACTGACCCCTGGGGAACACCACTAGTTACCCCTCTCCATTCTGAGAATTTACCATTAATTCCTACCCTTTGTTCCCTGTCTTTTAACCAGTTCTCAATTCATGAAAGGACCTTCCCTTTTATCCCATGACAGCTTAATTTATGTAAGAGCCTTTAGTGATGGACCTTGTCAAAAGCTTTCTGGAAATCTAAGTACACTATGTCCACTGGATCCCCCTTGTCCACATGTTTGTTGAGCCCTTCAAAGAACTCTAATAGATTAGTAAGACACGATTTCCCTTAACAGAAACCATGTTGACTTTTGCCCAACAATTTGTGTTCTTCTATGTGTCTGACAATTTTATTCTTTAATATTGTTTCAACTAATTTACCCGGTTCCGATGTTAGACTTACTGGTCTGTAATTGCAGGGATCACCTCTAGAGCCCTTTTTAAATATTGGCGTTATATTAGCTAACTTCCAGTCATTGGGTACCAAGGCCAATTTAAAGGACAGGGTTACAAACCATAGGTAATAGTTCCACAACGTCACATTTGAGTTCTTTCAGAACTCTTGGGTGAATGCCATCTGGTCCCGGTGACTTGTTAATGTTGAGTTTATCAATTAATTCCAAACCTCCTCTAGTGACACTTCAATCTGCGACAATTCCTCAGATTTGTCACCTAAAAAAGCTGGCTCAGGTTTGGGAATCTCCCTAACATCCTCAGCCATGAAGATTGAAGCAAAGAATCCATTTAGTTTCTCCACCATGACTTTATCATCTTTAAGCGCACCTTTTGTATGTCGATCATCCAGGGGCCCCACTGGTTGTTTAGCAGGCTTCCTGCTTCTGATGTACTTAAAAAACATTTTGTTATTACATTTGAGTTTTTGGCTAGCCGTTCTTCAAACTCCTCTTTGGCTTTTCGTATTACATTTTTACACTGAATTTGGCAGTGTTCGTGCTCCTTTCTATTCATCTCACTAGGTCAGGATGGCTGTGGTCAGGATGGTTGTGGTCAGGGTGCCTGTGGTCCTTTCTGGCCTCAGAATCTGTGAATCCCCTTGTTCCTCCCCAAGGCTTATGAAAGAAGGAGACACCAGGAAAGCAGATCCTGTTTAAATGCCTGGCTAACTGGCTTTGCTCACATATTCAGGGTTTAACCGACCGCCAGACTTGGCATCAGGAAGGAATTTTCCCCCAGGTCACACTGGCAGTGCAGCCGATGATTTTCGTTTAGTATCCATTCATTGTGTGATGTTATGATATGTGTAATATAACATATTGAGTAATTTGTTGTATGTTAATCAGAGATGATTTATAGGAGTATAAAAATATAAGACTGGTCAGTATTTAGAGTAACTATGTAGTAGACATGAGTAAGACAAACTGAAATGCAAGAAATTGTGGGCTGAGGCCTGCAAGACGTTAGCTTAGCTATTTAGGCCTTGGAGACAAGAAATGATGGCGTAAGTCAATGACCGAGAAATAACCTGAAAGACTATGGGAGAGATGTATCAGCTGGTCATACTGTGAAAGTATAGCTGGGAAGATTACATTTAAATTATGAAATGCTGTAAGGACAAATATTGTCTCTGGCACTTGCCCTAACCGCAAGATAAAGGTGGCATGTCAATGTTAATAAGAACCTACTCAGCCTACAGAATTCAGGGTCCCTTGTGTTTCCAGGGAAGAAAGGCCAATAGCAAAGAGAGGGGTGACACTTCCATGTCCATGTGCAGAATGTAAGTATAGACAGACTCACAGGATAAGAAAGGGTGCCCAGAAGAGGACAATTGAGCTTCCTCTGGGAAACTCCAACAGGAACCACTCCCGTATTGATGATCAATCCATAAGAGTGCCAACAGCCTCCAGTACCATCTAGGGGAATATGAGTACATCTGTAGGTATAACGGACACATTGTTCTTATCTCTAGGTATAGTCTAGGCTGTGACATTTATAACTTTGTTGGCAACTTTAATAAAACTACGAAAAGATAGACACTCTTGTGATTGTGTTATTTGGCTGATTTCATGTGTTCTTATGAACTCTGGATCCAGAACAAACAGAGATAACCCTGCTGAACTTGAGACTGTAGCCATCACAGCTGAACCCACTGAAGTATGATCAATATTAAATAGAATAAAAGGCTACAGCAGGGACCTGCTGTCAGCTTTCTGAATAGCCCTGTGTTCTTAAAGTGCGAGCATCAAGCACCTTCCCTGACCACCCCGGAGTGATACTGGTGACACGTCCCTGGTAATCCACCAACACTTCCATAATGCCTTCCTCTGCAGCGTGGGGTGTGCATCACCAGGGCAGGTATCACTGAACCAGTTCCCTGCCATTACAGCTGCCTTGGGTACTGGTGGCACCTCTGTCTCTCCTGTTCTCTGAGGCACCCCTCAGTTTAATGTCCTCAGGACAAAAATGCTTTACTTATCTGAAGTCATTGGACTCAATACAGGGGTATCTGGGTGAAACGTAATGGCCTTTGCTATACAGCAGATCACAGTAGATGATCTAATGGCCCCTTCTGGCCTTATACACCATGAAACCTAACAGCTGAGTGGACCCTATGAACCCCTCCTCCTCCCCACGGTGATTTAGGCCATGTCTACGCTGTAAGCTATGGTCAACGCAAGTTATGCCAACGTACAGCTGACTGTGTTTGTGTATCACTTGGGCACGTGCACACTTGCCGGGTTGTATCAGTGCTGCACAGGGTCCCTAGGATCCAAAGTGCGCTGAACAATGGATAAGTATCCCAGTGTGCCACGTGCTGCCACGTGGTATGATGCCTTTTGGGAAATGTTCACAGTGTCTTCTGGGATAGAAATGACTCACTCAGGGAGCTATGGGCAGGGCTGGCTCCAGGTGTTTTGCCACCCCAGGAAAAAGAAAAAAAAGCTGGAATGCTGCCCCTTGAAAGGTGCCACCCCAAGCACATGCTTGGAATGCTTCAAGAATTTGCATGCCATCCTTGCGCAGGGGCCATGATAGCCTTCTCTGTATCGTTCCAATTTTAGTATATGTGCTGGCGAAGCAAGAACGCTGGTGCCTAGAGCTGGCCCTGGCTATGAGTCAAGTTCCCAGCATGCCTCTTTCCCCATCCCATAATGCCAGCTCTATCCCTTAAGTTTTGCACCTTTTAAAAACGAAATCCAAGAAACTCTTTTGGCTTTTTTCAGCCTCTGCCATCTCTGTCAGAAGCATGGAGCCTGCAGAACTCTGCACTGTTCTCATGAATCTTGCAAATACAGAACATACAGTGCTCCTATATTGGCAGACCCATGGGAATTACTGCCACAACAGGGGGACACGATGATTTCTTCAAGGACAATTTGCTCACCAACAGAGCAAAAACAATTCAAGTCCATTGGTGGAGTTCACGGAGGAGCTGCGGACGGGGGAGCGCCATTTCTGGGCCCGCAGAACCAGCACTGAGTGGTGGGATCGCATCATAATGCAGCTTTGGAACGATGAGCAGTGGCTGCAGAACTTTTACATGCAAAGGTCACATTCCTGGATCTGTGGGCTGAGCTTACCCCAGCCCTGCAGCACACGTACACCGGAAGGAGAGTTGCATTGACAGGAGAGAAGTCAGTAGTGAGAGCACTCTGGAAGTTTGCAACAACGGATTGGAACCAGCCAGTGGGAAATAATTTTGGAGCTGAAAAATCCACAGTGGGGGCCATTGTTATGCAAGTGTGCAGGGCCATTAATGGTCTCCTGCTATGCAGGAGTGTGGCTCTTGGCTATGTATAGGACAAAGCAGATAGATTTGCAGCAGTGGATTCCCTAATGGTTGTGGGCAGTAGATGGCACATATATCCCTAGTTTGGCACCATCCCAGGCTGCCATAGAGAACATCAACCGAAAGGGCTCCTTTTATCTGGTTATGGAGGTGTGGGTGGATTACCAGGGACATTTCACCAGTCTCAGTGTGGGTTGGTCAGGGAAGGTGCACGGTTCTTGCACTTTCAGAACACAGGACTGTTCAGAAAGCTTCAAGCAGGGATATTGTTTCCTGACGGGTGGATCACCACTGGCAATATTGAAATGCCAATAGTGATTCAAGAGGCCCAGCCTCCCCTTTCTCCCCTGGAGAAGCTGCATATGGGCTACCTTAGCTATTTAGGCCTTGGAGACAAGAAATGATAGTGTAAGTCAATGACCGAGAAATAACGCGAAGACTATGGGAGAGACGTATCAGCTGGTCATACTGTGAAAGTATAGCTGGGAAGATTACATTTAAATTATGAAATGCTGTAAGGACAAATATTGTCTCTGGCACTTGCCTTAACCGCAAGATAAAGGTGGCATGTCAATGTTAACAAGAACCTACCCAGCCTACAGAATTCAGGGTCCCTTGTGTTTCCAGGGCAGAAAGGCCAATAGCAAAGAGAGGGATGACACTTCCATGTCCATGAGCAGGATGTTCGTATAGACAGACTCACAGAATAAGAAAGGGTGCCCAGAAGAGGACAATTGAGCTTCCTCTGGGAAACTCCAACAGGAACCACTCCTGTATTGATGATCAATCCATAAGAGGGGCAACAGCCTCCAGCCCATCTAGGGAGATGTGAGTAGATCTGTAGGTATAATGGACGCTTTGTACTTATCTCTAGGAATGATCTAGGCTGTGACATTTATAACTTTGTTGGCAACTTTAATAAAACTACTAAAAGATAGACGCTCTTGTGACTGTCTGTGTTATTTGGCTGATTTCATGTGTTCCTATGAACTCTAGATCCAGAACAGAGATAACCCTGCTGAACTTGAGACTGTAGCCATCGCAGCTGAACCCACTGAAGTATGATTAATATTAAATAGAACAATGGATAGGGATCCCAGTGTGCCACATGCTGCCATGGAGTATAATGCCTTTTGGGAAATGTTCACAATATCTTCTGGGGTAGAAATGACTCACTCAGGGAGCTATGGGTCAAGGAATCCATTCTGAAGCACTTGGAGGAGAGGAAGGTGATGAGGAACAGTCAGTATGGATTCACCAAGGGCAAGTCATGCCTGACCAACCTGATTGCCTATTATTGTGAAAAAAACTGGCTCTTTGGATATGGGAAAAGCTGTGGATGTGATATATCTTGACCAGGGCCGGCTTTAGGCCAATTCCACCAATTTCCCCAAATCGGGCCCCATGCCTAACAGGGCCCCGCGCCCAGTGAGAATCTCTTCGGTGGCTAGAGGTGCCTTTTTAATTTTTACTCACCTGGCGGCACTCCGGGACTTCGGCAGCACTTTGGCAGTGGGTCCTTAGCTTGTTCTGAGTCTTCGGCGGCACTTCGGCAGTGGGTCCTTCAGTGCCACCGAAGATCTGGAGCGAGTGAAGGACCTGCCACCGAAGTGCTGCCGAAGACTCAGAGCACCGCCCGGTGAGTACAAGCCCCACGTGTTTTTTTTATGTGTATTGTTTTGTTTGTTTTGTCTTCCCTGCCGGGGCCCCATTGAAACTGTTTGAATTGGGTGCCGCACTTCCTAAAGCCAGCCCTGATCTTGACTTCAGCAAAGCTTTTGATATGGTCTCTCACAGCATTCTTGCCAGTAAGTTAAAAGACTATAGATTGGAGGAATGGACTATAAGGTGGATAGAAAGCTGTCTAGATTTTCTGGCTCAGTCAGTAGTGATCAACAGCTTGATGTCTAGTTGTCAGCCAGTATCAAGCAGAGTGCCCTAGAGGTTGGTCCTGGGGCCAGGTTTTGTTCAACTTCTTTATCATTGATCTGGATGATGGGATTAATTGCACCCTCAGCAAGTTCGCAGATGACACTAAGCTGGGGAGAGAGGTAGATACCTGGAGGGTAGGGATAAGGTCCAGAGTGGCTTAGACAAATTGGAGGATTGGGCCAAAAGAAAGCTGATGAGGTTCAGCAAGGACAAGTGCAGAGTCCTGCACTTAGGATGGAAGAATCCCATGCACTGCTACAGGCTGGGGACTGACTGGCTAAGTGGCAGTTCTGCAGAAAGGGACCAGGAAATTACAGGGGATAAGAAGCTGGATATGAGTCAGCAGTATTCCCTCCTTGCCAAGAAGGCCAATGGCACATTGGGCTTCATTAGTTGGGGCATTGCCAGCAGATCAAGGGAAGTGATTATTTCCCTCTATTCGAAAGTGGTGAGGTCACAACTGGAGTATTGCGTCCAGTTTTGGGCCCCACACTACAAGAAGGATGTTGAAAAATTGGAGAGAGTCCAGAGGAGGGCAACAAAAATGATTAGGGGGCGGGAGCACATGACTTACGAGGAGAGGCTGAGGGAACTGGCCTTGTTTAGTTTGCTGAAGAGAAGAATGAGGTGGAGGATTTGTTAGCCACCTTCAACTACCTGAAAGGGGGGTTCCAAAGAGGATGGATCTAGACTGTTCTCAGTGGTGGCAGATGACAGAACAAGGAGCAAGGGTCTCAAGTTGCAGTGGGGGAGGTCTAGGTTGGATATTAGGAAAAATATTTCAATCGGTGCATGGTGAATGGGATAGAATCATTCCGGGGTACAAAATATATTGGAAGGACAGAACAGGTTGTGTGGGGGGAGGGAAGGGGAGTGGTGCTATATGTGAAAGAAAATGTAGAATCAAATAAAGTAAAAATCTTAAGTGAATCCACATGTGCCATAGAATCTCTATGGATAGTAGTTTCATGCTCTAATAAGAACATAACATCAGGGATCTACTATAAACTACCTGACCAGTACAGTGATAGTGATGATGAAATGCTAAGGGAGATTAGAGAGGCTATCAAAATTAAGAACTCAGTAATAGTGGGGGCTTTCAGTTATCCCCATATTGACTGGGAACATGTCACCTCAAGACAAAATGCAGAGATAAAATTGCTCGATACTTTAAATGACTGCTTCTTGGAGCAGCTGGTACGGGAACCCACGAGGGGAGAGGTAGCTCTCAATTTAGTCCTGAGTGGAGCGCAGGAGCTGGTCCAAGAGGTAACTATAACAGGACCGCTTGGCAAAAGTGACCATAATATAATAATATTTAACACCTCTGTGGTGGGAAGAACATCTCAACAGCCCAACACCGTGCCATTTAATTTCAAAAAGGGGAACTATGCATAAATGAGGAGGTTAGTTAAACAGAAATTAAAAGGCATAGTGACTAAAGTGAAATCTCTGCAAGCTTCATGGGCACTTTTTAAAGACATCATAATAGAGGCCCAACTTCAATGTATACCCCAAATTAAGAAACACAGTAAAAGAACTAAAAAAGTGCCACTGTGGCTTAACAACTATGTAAAAGAAGCAGTGAGAGAGAAAAAGACTTCTTTTAAAAAGTGAAAGTCAAATCTTAGTGAGGTAAATAGAAAGGAGCATAAACACTGCCAAATTAAGTGTAAAAGTGTAATAAGAAAAGCCAAAGAGGAGTTTGAAGAGCGGCTAGCCAAAAACTCCAAAGGTAATAACAAAATATTTTTTAAGTACATCAGAAGCAGGAAGCCTGCTAAACAACCAGTGGGGCACCTCAATGATCGAGATACAAAGGAGCACTGAAAAATGATAAAAGTAATTGCAGAAAACTAAATGGATTCTTTGCTTCAGTCTTCACGGCTGAGGATCTTAGGGAGATTCCCAAACCTGAGCCGGCTTTTGTAGGTGACAAATCTGAGGAACTGTCACAGATTGAAGTGTCACTAGAGGAGGTTTTGGAATTACTTGATAAACTCAACATTAACAAGTCACCGGGACCAGATGGCATTCACCCAAGAGTTCTGAAAGAACTCAAATGTGAAATTGTGGAGCTATTAACTATGGTTTGTAACCTGTCCTTTGAATCGGCTTCTGTACCTAACGACTGGAAGTTAGCTAATGTAACGCCAATATTTAAAAAAGGCTCTAGAGGTGATCCCTGCAATTACAGATCAGTAAGTCTAATGTCGATATGGAGCAAATTAGTGGAAACAATAGTAAACAATAAAATTGTCAGACACATAGAAGAACATAGATTGTTGGGCAAAAGTCTTTGTTGGCAACTTTAATAAAACTACGAAAAGATAGACGCTCTTGTAATGTAATTTGCCTATGATTTCATGTGTTCCTATGAAATCTAGATCCAGAACAAACAGAGATAACCCTGCTGAACTTGAGACTGTAGCCATCACAGCTGAACCCACTGAAGTATGATCAATATTAAATAGAATAAAAGGCTACAGCAGGGACCTGCTTTCAGCTTTCTGAATAGCCCTGTGTTCTTAAAGTGCGAGCATCAAGCACCTTCCCTGACCACCCCGGAGTGATACTGGTGACACGTCCCTGGTAATCCACCAACACTTCCATAACGCCTTTCTCTGCAGCGTGGGGTGTGCATCACCAGGGCAGTATCACCGAACCAGTTCCCTGCCATTACAGCTGCCTTGGGTACTGGTGGCACCTCTGTCTCTCCTGTTCTCTGAGGCACCTCAGTTTAATGTCCTCAGGACAAAAATGCTTTACTTATCTGAAGTCATTGGACTCAATACAGGGGTATCTGGGTGAAACGTAATGGCCTTTGCTATATAGGAGATCGCAGTAGATGATCTAATGGCCCCTTCTGGCCTTATACACCATGACACCTAACAGCTGAGCGGACCCTATGAGACCCTTCCAGTGATTTAGGCCATGTCTACATTGCAAGCCATGATCAATGCAAGTTATGCCAAAGTACAGCTGACTGTGTTTGTGTATCACTCGGGCATGTGCACACTTGCCGGGTTGTATCGGTGCTGCACAGGGTCCCTAGGAAGCAAAGTGCGCTGAACAATGGATAGGTATCCCAGTGTGCCACGCTCTGCCATGTGGTATGATGCCTTGTGGGAAATGTTCATAGTGTCTTCTGGGATAGAAATGACTCACTCAGGGAGCTATGGGCAGGGTTGGCTCCAGGTCTTTTTGCCGCCCCAAGGAAAAAAAAAAAGCTGGAATGCCCACCCTTGAAAGATGCTACTCCAAGCACATGCTTGGAACACTGGTGCCTAGAGCCAGCCCTGGCTGTAATATATGGAGATATATCTATCTCACAGAACTGGAAGGACCCTGAAAGGTCATTGAGTCCAGCCCCCTGCCTTCACCAAGTACTGATTTTGCCCCAGATTGCCTCCCCCCAAGGTTTGAACTCATAACTCTGGGTTTAGCAGGCCAATGCTCAAACCACTGAGCTATCCTAGCATGCCTCTTTCTCTGTCCTATAATGCCAGCTGTATCCCACAATTTTTGCACCTTTTAAAAAAAATCCAAGAACCCATGTGTCTCTGGGTTAAGGTTAGGGTCACTGGCTGTGTTTACTCACTAGATTGGTCTGGTTTCAGTGAGGAAAAATATCCCAATGTGTCTTACACAATATCTGTGAGGGGAAAGCTGCCAGCAGAGGGGAGCTTGCAGACTTTGAACCGCCAGACACATTGGCTATTACAAGAGCCCGGTGTGGAGCTCTGCATTTGGGGGCGGCTTTGAACGAACGCTTTAATGGTCAATCTCAGTAGAGTTCTGTGCTGGAGTGTTGTCTGGGCCTGCAGCTTCGGGTGCTGCTAAGAATTGTGTAGTGCTTTGCAGATGATGTCTAAATACAACCAGGTCTTTTCCTGAAGTGAAGCTATGAATTATACGGTGCTGTGGTGCGGCTTTGCTGCGGTTCGTCCCTCAGCGGGGCTGCGGGGTATCCCACCTACTTGCTCTAGTCCACCGGCCTTCGACTCTGTGGTCGGGGGGAATAACGCACCCTCGGTTAGGGGCTCAGGCCCTTGGAGCGGGGGCTGAGTCAATAGTCAAATGGTGGCCCAGGCCCTAGGTCAGGGTGGGGCAGCCAGCAAACAGTCAGAGACCCAGGCCGTTAAGCAGCGACTGAGTCAGCACTTATTAGCAGCCCAGGCCCTAGGTCAGGGCGAGGCAGCAATCACACAGTCAGGGACTCAGGCCCTTAAGCAGGGGCTGAGTCAGTAGTTCCATAGCAGGAGGTCTTAGCCTCTCCAGGCCAGGGGGAGGGGGAGTCTGCCACCCTCGGAAGGGGGGGGGACGCAGGCCCTCCACTCCACTGTGTCCCATCCCGGGGCCCTAGCAGCGGCAAAGACTCTCTGCTCTCAGTGGGGATCCTGGCCGCAACACACTGACATTGGTTCTGGCCGTGCTGCAGCCAGACTGGGGTCGGCTGCCCCCGGCTACTTCCACCATCCCCCTCATAGGGTACCTGGGTCGTGCTAGCGTCTTCGGCTGCCTCGAACAGCATCGGCTCCTCCTCGGGGCAGTGGGCGCGGGGCAGGCTCGGCCAGTCCTCCTCGGGGTAGCAAGCGCGGGGCAGGCTTGGCCAGTCCTCCTCAGGGTAGCGGGCGCGGGGCAGGCTTGGCCAGTCCTCCTCGGGGCAGTGGGCGCGGGGCAGGCTCGGCCAGTCCTCCTCGGGGTAGCAAGCGCGGGGCAGGCTTGGCCAGTCCTCCTCGGGGTAGCGAGCGCGGGGCAGGCTCGGTCAGTCCTCCTCGGGGTAGCGAGCACGGGGCAGGCTCGGTCAGTCCTCCTCGGGGTAGCGGACGCGGGGCAGGCTCGACCAGTCCTCCTCGGGGTAGCGAGCGCGGGGCAGGCTCGGCCAGTCCTCCTCGGGGTAGCGAGCGCGGGGCAGGCTCGGCCAGTCCTCCTCGGGGTAGTGAGCGCGGGGCAGGCTCAGCCAGTCCTCGGGGTAGAGAGCACAGGGCAGGCTCGGCCAGTCCTCCTCGGGGTAGCGAGCGCGGGGCAGGCTCGGCCAGTCCTCCTCGGGGTAGTGAGCGCGGGGCAGGCTCGGCCAGTCCTCCTCGGGGTAGTGAGCGCGGGGCAGGCTCAGCCAGTCCTCCTCGGGGTAGCGAGCGCGGGGCAGGCTCGGCCAGTCCTCCTCGGGGTAGTGAGCGCGGGGCAGGCTCGGCCAGTCCTCCTCGGGGTAGTGAGCGCGGGGCAGGCTCGGCCAGTCCTCCTCGGGGTAGCGAGCGCGGGGCAGGCTCGGCCAGTCCTCCTCGGGGTAGTGAGCGCGGGGCAGGCTCGGCCAGTCCTCCTCGGGGTAGTGAGCGCGGGGCAGGCTCAGCCAGTCCTCGGGGTAGCGGGCGCGGGGCAGGCTCGGCCAGTCCTCCTCGGGGTAGCGAGCGCGGGGCAGGCTCGGCCAGTCCTCCTCGGGGTAGCAAGCGCGGGGCAGGCTCGGCCAGTCCTCCTCGGGGTAGCGAGCACGGGGTAGGCTCGCCTGGCCGGGTGCGAGCTTCGGCTGGCTGCAGCCTGCTGTTGTCTCCCAAAAGGGAGCTTGGTCGCAGACATCTGGCCCCTGCGGTGGCTGGTTCTTCACTGAGCTATGCAGGCGAGCTTTTATACTTCCGGGTCTGCGCTGTGACCTCTGAGGGGCGGACGCAGGACCCAGTGGCTCTGCCCACATTGGCGTTAGGGGAGGTTTGTCTCTCAGCGGGGCTGTGGGGTATCCCACTGCCTCGCTACAGGTGCCAGACCTGGAAGCTGTTCTCTGCGGCTAGGTCCGTGGCAGCCACCAAGGGGGCAGATCTCCTCGCGGAGCCCCTGCTGCACAATCCCCAGCTCCGTGTGCAGGTGGCAGAGTCCCCCGTGCTGCGTCAGAGGCTGGTCTTGGCAGAAGTCACCAGGGTCGGAGACCTCCTGGACTATGACCGGGGAGACTGGCTGGATCCGCTGACGCTCACTCGGCATATGGGGCTCTCCAGACCTTGTACTGCCCGGCGCGTACTACAGGAGGTGAAGGCTGCTTTGCGCCCGCTGCTCGGGCCTACTCGACCGGGTCCTGCATGAGGGCATGCCCCGCTCACCGTCCACCCTGGGCCCTCCGGACCTTTTCATCAGGCCCCTGCCCTGTGGACCTGACCTGCCCCCCTAACCCTTCTCCGGAAGCCGGCTGCACAATCTGTAGCCGGTCCGCTTCCAAACCGCGCCAAGGAAACATCTCTACATGCTCATGCTTCACACCCTTCACTTCCTCACCCTCTTGTCCCACCCTGGCACAAAGTGGCAGGACCTCCTGCCACCTCTCGAGGGTGAGGAGCCCCAGTGGGCCAGCCTATACTCTACCCTGGTCCTGATGCCTGCCGGGGATATCAGCTGGCAGCTCCTTCATGGGGCCATGAGCACGGGCGTGTATTTGGCATGGTTTACCCCTGCCCCAGACACCTGCCCCTTCTGCAGCGTGAGGGAGACCCTGGCGCACGTTTACTTCGAGTGCGCCAGGCTGCAGCCCCTATACTGGCTCCTCACCAATATACTGTTACATTTCTGGCTGCACTTTTCCCCTCACCTCCTTCTCTGTGCACTCCCTATCCGTGGCCCCACAAAGTCGCGGGACCTCCTGGTCAACCTCCTCCTGGCCCTGGCTAAAACGGCCATCTACACAACCAGGGAGAGGAGGTTGGCCGATGGAGGCTCCAGTGACTGTGGGGCTTGTTTCCGATCCATGGTCCGTTCACGTATCCGGGCGGAGTTCCTCTGGGCGGTGTCCACTTGCTCCCTTGATGCCTTCGAGGAGCAGTGGGCGCTGTCTGGGGTTCTCTGCTTGGTGTCCCCGTCAGGCTCCCTTCTTTTGACCCTCTGACCGCACTCTTGTCCCTATTCTTTTATTAGTTGTCCCCCGACATCAGTTGGGTTTTTGAGGTCCTGTAGATCCTCCCCTTAGGCTGGGGGGGATCCTTTAGCATTGGGCGGGCTTCCACCCACCCAGTTCCCAGAAACCCAGTAGGTACAAGTGCTTAGTGTGTATTTACATGGACTGTTTGCTTTGGCTACTGCTATGCATTCTGCAATATTTGTTGTGTGCTAATAAAGATAATTCAATTCTCCACAAACACAGCTTTACTCAGTGGGGGGAAAAGAATGGAGAAAAGTAATGTGCAAAACCCACACACAGCCAATGTTGTACAGATTTTTAACATAAATTAATGGGGCGAAAAGTTAAAATTAGAAAGGAAGTAAACCCTTAGGTCCTTTTGAGTGCATGAATGTACTGTGTTGTGACTACATATACACTGAGCTGTGAAAGCCACGTTTTGCACATGTGGAGCTGTGGCTGGTTTTCCTTGCTGTCCCCTGTGCATTTCCCTCTCCTTGCCTTGCTGGGACTCCTGGGCCTCTTTCCTGTCCTCTTTGTTTCTCCATGCTGTTGATCCTATTGGCCCTCCAAGCCCTTTGTTCATGGTCTAATGCAGCGCTGGGTCCCAGGACCCCACAGAACCCCTCATCAGGGCCAGGCATTCTGAGGGTGCTGAGTGGGCATCCCTCAAGGCAGCCATGCCAGAAGCTGCTGATAAAAACAGAGATACCACTGGATTTAGTCACAATGGAAAGGGAAACGTAAGTTTCAAAGCTCCCATCGCTTATTCCCATAAAGTCTTTTAAGAAGACAGGCTTCCTGTGACAGCACTTCAGCTTTGTAGCACCTCAGCACAGCACCGCTCTCCCACCCCAGCTATGGTGAGTACAGCCCAGAAGGGGTGAGTAGGCGGTGTAACAATGCTGGCTTTGGTGGGACCCAACTTAGAGCACCAATTCAGGACAAATTGCTCAAAGCAGGGCAGTTACAGCCCAAGGCTGCGGCTTCTGTGCACACCAAGGCAAACCAAACCAGCCAAACAGAGAAGACTTTGGTCTCACCCCACTGGCTAACCACAAGTCACACAAGCAATTCCTTTAGACACTTCAGTTTCCTAGTATCACCACCAGTGCCACTCGTTATGGGGACGAATGGTTATGGAAACCAACACCCCAGTAAAAGAAAAAAGGTTCTCTCGATCCCAAAGGACCAAGCCCCAGCCCCAGGTCAATATACACATCAGATCTTACCCACAAATCACGCTGGTGCCAATCCTTTAAAATCTAAAAGCTAAAGGTTTATTCATAAAAGGAAAAAGATAGAGATGAGAGCTAGAATTGGTTAAATGGAATCAATTACATACAGTAATGGCAAAGTTCTTAGTTCAGGCTTGTAGCGGTGATGGAGTAAACTGCAGGTTCAAATCAAGTCTCGGGAGAACATCTCCCGCTGGGATGGGTCATTCAGTCCTTTGTTCAGAGCTTCCATTTGTAGCAAAGTCCCTCCAGAGGCTAAAAGCAGGATGGAGGAGCTGCAGCAGCCTTTTATAGTCTCTTGCCATGTGGCTTTCTTTCTTTGTCCCAAAGGCAAGCTATCCAGCATATGGCATGAAAAAACCTCAGAGTTCTGTCCATAGCCATATCCCTTCATGCAGGGCCGGCTCCAGGGGTTTGGCCGCCCCAAGCAGCCAAAAATAAAAATAAAAAAAATCCCCAATTGCGATCTGTGGCAATTCAGTGGGAGGCCCTTTGCTCTGAGCGGGAGTGAGGGACCCTCCGCCAAATTGCCACCGAATACGTGAAAGTGCCGCCCCTCTCCAGAGTTGCCACCCGAAGCCCCTGCTTGATAAGCTGGTGCCTGGAGCCAGCTCTGCCTGCTTGCCTTGCTGAGTACAAGGTGTATCTGCCTTCTCTCCAGGGCCGGTGCACGGATGTTTCACGCCCTAGGCAAAACTTCCACCTTGCACCCTCCCAGTCCCCCATCCCCTTCCCCCTGCCCTGAGGCGTCCCCCTTCCCCCCGCGGCAGCTCTCCCCCTCCGCCCTGAGGTGCCCTCCCTGTGGCAGCTCCCCAGCCCCCACCCTGAGGGACTCCCCCGCCCCAGCTCACCCCTGCTCCACCTCCTCCCCGAGCACGCCATCGCTGCTTCACTTCTCCTGCCTCCCAGGCTTGTGGCACCTATCAGCTTAGGTGCCGCAAGCCTGGAAGGCGGGAGAAGTGAAGCAGCCATGGTGTGCTCGGGGAGGTGGCGGGGCAGGGGTGAGCTGGGGCACGGAGTTCCCCTGTGTGCCACCCCCCCCTTACTTGCTGCAGGCAGCCCTCCCCGTGCTCCTCTGCCCCAACTCCCTCCGCCTAAATGCTGGCAGCGACTGGGGTGGCCGAAGATCCGGCCTCCCCGGTCACTGCTGAAGAAAATGGCGCCCCCCAAATCCTAGCACCCTAGGCTACCGCCTAGGTCACCTAAATGGTTGCACCAGCCCTGCTTCTCTCAATGAATCAATTGTATAACTGATGGTCCTTACTGGGCCATCAAGCAGGATAAGCAGAGCTGACACCAGATTGACTGGGGTGTCATCCAGAAGCACAGCACAAGTTTGAACTACAGACAGTATAGAGACAATATTTATAACTTTAAATACAAAAATGATACATACATAAAGATAGCATAATCATAACCAGAAAATCATAACCTTTCCACAGACCCTTACATGACAACCTTTGTACAATGTTTGCTGCAAATATATAACAGTGGTTGCAACAATGATCTATACAGTCACAGGTTATGTCAGTGATGTCACAGACGGGCATGATTTTTCTGATGCAAGAAGCTATCAAATTTTGGTCCTTATTCTGTGGGTACAAGTATAGGGCAATGGCAGTGAATATGGGCACTGTCTTCCGCAGATGGTGATGATTTTAGCTGATCTCTCACTCCTCCTGAGGGTCACAAAGGCACAGAGAACAGGTCTATTACTGGTCCATGGGCCCATATGCCTCTAGCCTATGCTGCCATGGTGCCAGCTGAACTTGTCGCTGAGTGGCATCGGAGAACATCCTAGTAGGGAGGAAGAAACAAAGCAGGTCTCCCTAAAAACCTTCGGGAGAGGATTGCAGATAATCTCGATGACATCTCCATCTACATCAAGCTCTCTCAGGAGGACACAAGACACATCCGTATGCATGTAAACAAAGTGCTCCATATCCCCCCACCCCAGACCACCTAACCCAACAGGGGAAAGGAAAGGTACAACTCTACCTCTGTTGGTTGTACCACAACCTCTTCTCATCCACGTGTAGCCCAAGGTCCAGTGTGCTTCAGAAGCAGCAATGAGAACTGCAAATTATGGACTATTCTACAAGAACTCTTATCTGGTGTCCATCTGCTCTGGCCGCAGGAGATTTGATTCTTAGACACTAACTGCTGGTGCCTCCACCTGACTGTTTACCGGAGTCAGGAATCCTCCCGTGCCTCCCTGTGTGATTTCAACTGTCCACAACCAGGTATTTACCCCTGTGACTAGCCTGATACCTTGTTTTTACCATCTTCTGGCACCTCCATAGTGCATGAACCAACAATCAAGGTACCGTTTATTTACAAGGGGAAATAGACAGGAAGCAGAGGAAGGGAAGGGGAAGAGGGATTTGAAGTGGGCACATCAGTAACAAAATACAACCTGCAAGTAACACAACCCCCAGATGGATTTCCCTGGATTCACGAGTCCAGTTTACCCCCACTGGTGGGCTCCATAATACAGAGGAATCCACGTACCTCGATGAGGCACTCCAGGCCTGAAGCTGCTTGAGTGCAGTGGGGTGATGAGAGCACCTCTCTGCAGCTGCAATAGGGGTTACTCACAGTGGGAAAATTCCCCACGGCCCAGGTTCCTCCTTTCTGTTTCCAGGAGTAGCTGCCCAATCCCAGAGCAGTTCACCAGTTTGCTCTTCCAGGACAAAGTAGCAGAGGCGGCTCTAGGAATTTTGCTGCCCCAAGCACAGCAGGCAGGCTGCCTTTCGTGGTTGTCTGCGGACGGTCCGCTGGTCCTGCAGGACCAGTGGACCCTTCAATGGTCCCATTTCATCAAGCCTCGGGCAGTAAACCCACTTGTGCCCTGTCCGGTTACAGATACTACAGCTTAAGTTTTGGGAATCCTTGGAGATGGTCTATGCACATTGACCATCGGCCTGGAGCCGCCCCTGCAAAGTAGGCAACAACCCAGGCTGCAGGAGACCATGAGGGGATCTCCCGCACTCCCCTGAGGCTGTGGGGGAAACAGACAGGCAATGGACAACGCTCCCCTGAGGCAGGGGTCAGGGAGAAAGGGGATCGCTCATCCTCCCCTGAGGCTAGGGGGGAAACAGACAGGTGATGAACAGCGCTTCCATGAGGTGGAGGGGCAGGAAGAAAGGGAATCACCTATGGTCCCTTCAGACAGGGGAGGAGGGGAGACAATGCTTGGACTGCTCGCACTCCCTCAGGCAGGGAGAGACGGGTTTGTAACTGGACAAGGGCTGCCAGTGAAGGGCAGATAGGGAAGGTGCATTTATTTTTCTCAGGTTCTGGGGATCAGTCAGATGTAATTGTTTGTCAAAGGCTGATGTGACCCAGGGCGATATCTGTCTGTGCTGGGGAGCTAGCACTGAGTTGTGTTTCTAGGCGGGTGCACAGTTAGCTCTCCTCAGCCGAAGTTTCTGGAACTGGGGTGGTAGTTCTGGGTGTGCTCCATAGGTTCCCTGTTGCTGGACTTGACTCCATGAGGGCAAGTAGTCAGGGCAGCTGCTTTGCAAAAGGCCATGTGCCCAGTACCAGGTTTACAACGGCTCCAGTGGCTCCATGGCACCAGGCTCATGCTCAGAAGGGGACCCAGCCTGCTCCGCTTGCACTGCACCCCAAGACCCTGCTGGCTGCCCCCGCCCATCACTTGCTCCTCTTGGCCTGCCCACTAGCCAATTGAGGTCTCCTCTCTGCCCTCTGGCACCACTCCCTGCTTCTCTCAGCCCCCTGGCCAGACCCCAGTGCATCTCCGGCTCTGGGCAGTCTCTGCTTCCCACCACCTGTGGGGCCCCACCTGTCTCCCCAGAGCTGAGCTGTCTGGGACTGGGGCAGAAGCCTGGCTAGTCTCAGTCAGGTGTGCATGGGGGGAGGAACAGTGTGGAGGGCTTGACTGGGATATTAGAAGCACAGGTCACAGCCTCATTGGTCCATGTCAGCTTCTAAACTAATAACCAGGCGCTGAACCACCCATCGGGAACTGAATAAAAGCAGCTGGACTTCGCTTCCCAAGCGCAGTTGCCCACAGACCGTGGCAATATCGGAGAACGAGCCTGTAGCTGTTGAAGCACCTGGAAGCGAACTGAAGTTTCTACCTATCTCACAGAATTGGTCACTGAGCTGCCCAGGTGAGCTGGAGAGTCCCTCTTCCCCTTTTCCCCAGCTGGTCAGTAGCTTTTGTACCTGCCTTCCCTTTCAGCCAAGCAAGGACATGATCCTCCTAATGTAAACCCTTCTCAGAGGAGGTGCACTGAGCTAGCAATTCAGTGAGGGTGCAATTCACCCCAGTGCCATGAGCCAGCAACAGAGCCAGGCTCCAGCTGAGTCCTCAAATGAGGGAGGCAGTCAGGGCCGGCTCCAGGCACCAGCAAAACAAGCAGGTGCTTGGGGTGGCACATTTCTGCGGGCGGCATTCTGGCGCCAGCCATCATAGGTGACAACTCTGGGACATGGGGAAAAAGTGCCCCTAGCTCACCTCCGCTCCGCCTCCTCCTACTCCCCTGAGCATGCCGCCTTCACTCCACTTCTCCTCCCTCCCTCCCAGGCTTGCTGCGTGTGAAACAGCTGTTTCACGCAGCAAGTCTGGGAGGGAAGAGAAGCGGAGCAGTGGCCACTTGGGGGACGCGGCAGTGGTGGAGCGAAGGTGAGCTGGAGCAGGAAGTGGTTCCTCTACTCCCCGTTACTTCCTGCGCCCCCCCACCCTAGCTCACTTCCGCTCCACCTGCTCCCCTGAACGCGCTGCTGCTCCACTTCTCCCCCTCTCTCACCTGAGAGGGAGCAGTGGTGCATCCAGGGGAGCAGGCGGAGCGGAGGTGAGCTAGGGTGGGAGTTCGGGGGGGCCCCCAGGAAGCAATGGGGGGGGGAATGCGGCATGCCCAGGTGTGGAGGCAAGGCTGGGGATTTGGGGAAGGGGTTCAGGAGACGTGGTGTTGGGGCAGGGCCGGAGGCAGGGGGGAACGAAAAAAAGGGGGGGTGGCCAAACTTTTTTTCCTGGGGCAGCAAAAATCCTAGAGCCGGCCCTGGAGGCAGTGGGACTGCAATGGTGATTGGGCGTCTGCCCAAGGGAATTTCTCTCAGTGATGTAGATGCACAAGGAACAGGCAGGATTTTCTGACAGGTTAACCCCCGCTGTCCAGGAAGGATCGTGAGTCAATTCTCACATCTTTGGCCAGTGCTCAAGCCAGTCAGAAGACAAGGCGAGAAGCTGGCTGTGTGACTGCTTTCCTCCGGCTGGGTGTTCACTGAGCTAACCCTTCGATGGTCCCGTTCAAACCCCATTTCATCAAGCCTCGGGCAGTAAACCCACTTGTGCCCTGTCCGGTTACAGATTCTACAGCTGAGGTTTTGGGAATCCCTTGGAGGGGGACTACCCACATTGACCATCACCCCTGTTTGCATTTATTTGAATCCCGCTTCATGGTGCCCCCCATGTGCCCGCCTTAGGGCCCCAACCTGGGCCAGTCACCCTTTGTTTTGTTCTCACCACCGGACGCCCTGTCCGCAGATTCATCTGCCGACTGGCCTGTGCTGTGAAGATCCTTAGGCTCCCAGTCCAGTAGCCACAGTTTAAGCTCATGGGGACATTCCCATAGCTCCAATCCTACCAGGTCATATAGTGACACCTGCACTTTTACCCCATTTGTGGAGATGTTCTCCCAGCAGGGTGGTGGCTTCCATACATGTCACATGTTGGCTCTTCTGCACACCCCAAAACCTTTCCCTCGAAGCCTGACTTGTCAATTCAGACTTAAGCAGTAGAGCCTTTTAGAACTGTCTGTACCCCCTTCCCCCCACCAATTCTGCCCATTTGGCTGTACGTCCATGTCGCTTTGGGATCCAGAAAGGGGGTGAGACAGCGGAGCCGGTCCACAGAGTTAACGTGGTTCAAATCACAAGCCTCCCCCAGGGCAGTGAGGTATTTATATCGCCCCCACTTAAACTGCAGCAGCAATTTGGTATCTAGGCTCCCTGTGGAATTGGCTTCCCGTGGTCTCTCTGCATTTACTTCTCGATGGGACGTCTTGTTCTCTTCTTCTCTGTATCCAGTTCATGCTGTCCCTGCGTGTCCTGGCTTTTCTGCTGTTCCACCTAGTGCTGTCGCTGCTCCTCCTCATGCGTTCACTGTTTCTCTCGATCAGCTCTCTCCCTTTTGGGGCCTTCTAGTCTCTGTTCTCCAGCTTCCAGCTCCAACCCTCACTGCCCCAACTCTGGGGATGGGAAACTGGGCTGTGAGGGACCCATGCTGCTGCTACAACTGCTGCCTCTGTCGTCCTTGGACTCTTTGGGGAACTTGCCTTTTCCAGCCGTGCAATCAGCTGCACTTGGTTGAATTTCCCAACACTTAATCTTCTCGCCCTGCACAGCTCTGTGATGCTCTCCGCAGGGAAGTGCTTGTTTCCTTTGTCTGACCTTGTTTGTACTGCTGCAAGTCACTCGCTGCACAATACTCCTGGTGCATTCAGTGTCCCACCCGTGCCACCAGCTGTCACGGACCCACAGGATCTGTGCTTTGTTCCAGTTTCTAAATGTCCCTGGTGTGCCAGGCCCCAAGGGGTCCCACTCTTCCTTAAGCGTAGGCCATGCACCTCAGTGCCTCTGAGACTGAGCCTCTGGGCTTCAGCACTTCTGTTTCACACTGTGAGCTCTGCCCAGCGAGTCCAACGGAGATAGACTCCTGGTCAGAGACTTTTGCCCTCTCCAGGGATCAGTGCAACTCAGCAAGTTCTTTTTTATATTTAACCTCAGCTGTGAATTTCCTAGATGACTGATATGTGCTCTCAGCCTAACTTTGATACCTGTGATTCTACTAACAGGCGAATTTCCAGAGAAACTAGAAATAGTTTGATAAAGTTTCTCAACTCTAACCTTCTAATGATATTTGGCTGAGCTGTCACTGATGATCCCACAATTAGATTGGCACACAAAGCCTGACTGGCAGATGGATAAGTACCTGTTTTAAAGGATCTACCCACCCCAAGACAGGTTTTCTGGATAAGGCACATTTTATCCCCAAAAGGCCAGTGGAAGCTAATCAGAAGAAATTGTCATAAACACAGTAGAATGGTCTAGTGGGCAGAGGAGGGGAATAGACTTCAAGGGACCCTGATTCTATTAACAGGTCTGCCCCTTACCTGCTTCAGGATCTTAGGTTGCTGGCTCTCTGTGCCTCAGTTTCCCCCTCTGTAAAATGAGGACCATCTGGCATATGTGAGCTGCTCATCTGAACCTTGCTATGGCTATAGTTCATTCTGAGTAAAACATTCATGTGATCTTCTATGTTGACAGTGCAAGGATGGAGTTTTTCTGGCATCTACTAATGGCGATCGGGATTCTTGCATTGACTGGGATGTCTCAGCAATGCAACCCAGTACCAGGGGGTAAGGAACTGGCACAACTTGAATGGAAACTTGTTCCCTTTTATGTTTTACCCCGGTCCCTTCTGCCCCAACCTCTGTCTAGTGAGACAGCAGAATCCCTGGGACACTCTTCCCTTCCCACCACTGACCTGGGCAGGGGCTCCGGCTGGCAGGGCAGACAGGGGAGGTTCCATCTGAACGTCTTGACCCATCCCTGCTTTGGGGAGCAGTTCC
Source organism: Aldabrachelys gigantea (assembly GCA_026122505.1). NCBI lineage: Eukaryota > Metazoa > Chordata > Testudines > Testudinidae > Aldabrachelys > Aldabrachelys gigantea. The sequence goes on from CM047480.1 coordinate 296,744,984, forward strand.
AGCTAGGTCTGGGACATGGGGGGGGGGCTGAGATCGATTCTGTCTGACAGAGACCTGCTGTCACTCCCGTCCCCTGGGGTCATGGCTCCTACTATGAACCTGGCTCTCATGTAGCGGCTGGTTTGTGTCACTGCTGGGACCTGGCTCTGGCTCTGTGTGGGGTACAGGGTGCCTAGAGCCCCCCAGAAGAGGTGATGGAAGCTTCTTAACAGGTGGGGGGGAACCAGTGCCTGAACTGAGACCCCCAACTTCATGCTACCCCTTCCCCCGAGTCTCTGTTCCTGCACAGCCTCTTTCCCCCCAAGACTCCGCCCTGTCCCCCTGCTGCTTGTCCTTACAGCCAGTAAAAAATGAGAGGGCCATGTTCCCCTGTCCCCCATTGTTCCAGCACCTCTGTCCCCTAGTGAGGGGCATGTCCCACTTCCCTTCTTCCTGCCTTTTGATTCCAGGTCATAACATGGCACGGCATTGCCCAGCCACTCAGTCCTCCACATACGATCAATATAAACCTGAAAGAGTCAGGGCTGGAAATGCCGTGGATGGAATACGCGATGGGATTTTGACACGTGACTCCTGCACCCACACCATGTGTGAGCAAGAGCCGTGGTGGAGGGTGGACTTGGGCAGTCGTCAGTCTGTCTCCGCGGTGATCGTGAAGAACAGGGAGGACTGCTGTGGGCAGAGACTTGAGAAGGCCGAGATCCACGTGGGTGACTCTCTGGACGACCATGGCAAGCAGAACCCCATGTGAGTTGCTTCCCCTTTCTCTGGAGTGAGACGACGACTCCCAGCTCGGACACAGGGGTATCATTGCCAGCCGGGGCCAGGGCTTGGTCTATTCCCCTTCGAGCTATCTGGGGCTGGAGGCGCGGTGATGGCGGTGCTCTCAGCTCCTGAATGGAAGGGAACCCCATGTCACTGAGCACAGCGAATCCTGCAGAGCAATCCAGGGTAGAGCCAATCTCTCTCCAGGCTCCTGCGTGTTCTCTTTCTGCCCTCATGGCTCCTGCCCAGATAGGATCATCACATCTAAGGCAATAGGAACCGATTTTTCTGAAATCCATAGATTTCTAAAGTCTGAAAGGATCTTTCCAATCATCTAGTCTGACCTCCTGTATCGCATGGCCCAGAAAACCTCACACAGTGATTCTGCAGAGCCCACAATTTCTCTGTGAGGTGCAGTGCATCTTTTAGACAGACGTCCAATGTTGATTTAAAGACTCTAAGGGAAGGAGAATCCACCGAGTTCCTCAGCAATTTGCTTCATTGGTAAATGGCCATGGCTGGTAAAAATGTGTGCCTTATTTCCTGTCTGAATTGGGTTGTGATGGGGACTGGGGCAGGCAGCATCTCGTACTGTGTTCCCTTCATCCCATATAGATACACAGAGGTGTAGGGCAGGAAGGGATCTCAAGGGGACTTCTAGTGAATCCCCCATTGCTGAGGCAGGGCCAGATATACCTAGACTAGGGGGAGTCAATTATTTTTTGTCAAGGTCCAAAGTTCCTGGTCAAGACACAAACTCCAGAGAAAATAATAAACAAAGGATGATAATAAGGCAATAAAGAGATTTCTGGGGTGTGTTCAAAAGGGTCTGGTGGTGCAGATTCACCTTGTGGTCGGCGTATTGACTCCCACAACCAAGAGCATCCCTGGCAGGGATCAGTCTAACCTCTTCTTAGTCCCCTGCAGTGACAGGGATCCCACATCCTCCCTTAGTGACCTATCCCAAAACTGAACTATCCATGTAGCCTGATATTTAATCTAAGTCTTCCTTGCTCCAAGCTAAGTAGATGACTTCTTGTCCTACTGTTGGTGGACATGGAGAGCAATTGATCACCGATCTCATTGAAACAACCTGGTCTGCTGGTCACATGCTCTTGGAGCACCACTGACCGTCCGAGTGCAGAACTGTGGTTGTGTCCTTGCCTCTGTTTCCCCTTGTTGGATTTCAGGGAATTCAATGCAGACTGGATGTAGTGAACATTAGTGCCCCATCAGGGGTCTAATTTATTTAACCAAAGGCCAAAACATGGTACACAAGTCAGCATCCATCCCCACGAATCTTAGATGAGGGAGGAGGGGAGTTAACCTTCGTCTTTCTACCCCGCTTGGCTCCATCCGTCTCCTTTTTACAGGCTTCTTACCTGTAAGCAGGGCAAGATGTACACCTTACGCGCCCCTCGGCACAACATCTTCAGCCCCCTTCCTCCCTGCCCATGTGGCCGTGGGACACTCCAGCAGCCCTGTGTGGCCCCCTGCCTCCTAGCCTGGCTCCAAGAAGGCTGCTGTGACCTGTCACCTGAGGACAAAATGCCCCGTCACCCACCTGCCAGCTGTTTGCTGCCACCTGCCAGACCTGTCACCCTCAGCCAGCTCAGGGTGCTCTGGAGCCCCAGCGACCTCTGGAGGGTGAATGGTGGAACTGCAGCACATTTTCTGCAGAAAAAATAGATTTGACTTCTCTCGGGCAAGAATTCTGCACATGCTGCAAACGTCACCTATGGGGAGAGGGCACAACATGAGACAAGCGGCATGTGGGGCATCCTGGCACGGCACGGGGCAGCTTGAGAGGCTCCCTCCCTCCTGAGAATTCCTGAGCAATGCGGCCAGCGTCGGCATGGCAGCCAAATAGCCCCAAATGCCACAACTCACAACAGCTAAAAAACCTGGCAACTGACAGCTAAAAATAGCCCAGTTGGATAAAAAATTGCAAACTTGTCAACCTTGGGCACCCCTAGAATGCCAGCCCCCCTAGACACATCTCTACTGTGCATAATTGGAAATCTGGCCCTGCCTTTAAGCCCCACTCAACCTGGGGCCCCACTCTGGAGTCAGCCCTCCTACCATCACCTGGGAAGGGTTCCCTCTCTCGATTCAGCACCTCCCCTGCCCGGGGTCAAACCACTGCAGCTCTTCTCTGCAGGACGTGTAGTTCCGCTGCAGTCTGCTCAGACACTGAAGTCCAGATATATGACATCTGCCACTTCCCCTGTCTACTAAGGCCTGGTCTACACTACGACTTTAGGTCAAATTTAGCAGCGTTACCTTGATTTAACCCTGGACCCATCCTCACAATGAAGCTCCTTTTTTTTTTTTTTTTACTTAAAGGGCTCTTTAAATCGATTTCTTTACTCCACCTCAAATGAGAGGATTAGCGCTGAAATTGGCCTAAGCCAGTGTCAAAGAAGGAAATTAGATTGTTTGGCATGATTTGCTCTTGACAAATCCATGCTGGCTATAAAATATTACTTTGTTATCCTCTAGGTTTGAACAAATTTCTTGTTAAATAAATTGTTCCAGTCTCATTCCAGGTATGGAATTTGAGCTCATTGATCTAGAATTCCTGACATCCTCCTTGTTCCCCTTTTTAAAGAGAGGTTCTATGTTTCTCCTTTTTCATTCAGCTGGGACCTTACCCTTCCTCCATAAATTCTTGAGCGAATCATTAATAGTTCTGAGATTGCTTAAGAACTGTAGGGTGAATTTCATCAGACCCTGTCGGTTTGAATACATCTATCTTGCTTTGTCTTCTTGGCTTCTGCTCTGTTTTTAGCTGCGGGACCATCACCAACACTACACTGGGATCCATCAGCACTGTCCCCTGCAATGGGCTGGAGGGCCGCTATGTCACCATTGTCATCCCAGACAGAAGGGGGATTCTCACCCTGTGTGAGGTCGAGGTCGTAGCTCAGGGTTGTCCCCAATCACCAGTGGGTAAGGAGCTGGCACAATGTGAATGGAAACTTCTCCCCTTTTATTTTATACCCCAGTCCCTTCTGCCCCAACCTCTGCCTAGTGAAACAGCAGAAATCATGGGACACTCTTCCCTTCCCACTGCTGACCTGGTCAGGGGCTCCAGCTGGCAGAGGCAGATGGGGGAGGCTCCATCTGAACATCCTGCCCCATCCCTGTCCTGGGGAGCAGCTCCAGCTGGGTATGGTATGTGGGGGGGCTGAGAGAGGCTCAGGCTGGGTGAGACCCCAGCACAGACCTGCTGTTACTCCCAACCCCTGGGGCCATGGCTCCCACTGTGAACCTGGCTCCCATGCAGTGGCTGATTTGTGTCACTGCTGGGTTGTGGCTTTGGCTCCATGTGGGATAAAGGGTGTCTAGAGCCCCCCTAGCAGAGGTGGTGGAAGCTTCCTAACCATGGAGGGGTGGGGCACCAGCCCCTGAACCGAGACCCTCCACTCTCATGCCACCCCTTCCCCCCCGAGTCTCTGCTCCTCCATAGCCTCTTCCCCCCCACCAAGACTCCGCCCCCTCCCTCTGCTGCTTGTCCTTACAGACAGTAAAAAATGGGAGGGCCATGTTCCCAGGGCCGCCCGGGGGGGCGGGCAAGTGGGGCAATTTGCCCCAGGCTCCAGGCCCTGGAAAACTCTTCTGGGGCCCGGGCCACCGGACCTTCTTCCACTTCAGGTCTTTGGTGGTAATTCGGCGGTGGGGGGTCCTTTTGCTCTGGGACCCGCCACTGAAGTGCCCTGAAGACCCACAGTGGGGGGTCTTTCTGTCCTGCTACCCGCTGCCGAATTGCTGGGTCTTTGGTGGCAATTCAGCGGCGGGGCCCCAGCCGCCAAAGACCCCAGGCCCCCTGAATCCTCTGGGCGGCCCTGCATATTCCCCTGCCACCCCTTGTTCTGGCACCCCTGTCCCCTAGCGAGGGGTATGTCCCACTTCTCCTCTTCCCCCTCTTTGATTCCAGGTTATAATTTGGCGCGGGAGCAGCCTGTCTCTCAATCCTCCACATTCAATCAACACGAGCCTGAAAAGGCTGTGGATGGAAAATGCGATGGGATTTTGGACCATGGCTTCTGCAGCCACACCCAGGGCGAGAGTGATCCATGGTGGAACGTGGACTTGGGCAGTCGGTATTCTGTCTCCACGGTGATCGTGAAGAACAGGGCAGACTGCTGTGGAGAGAGACTCAAGGGGGCCCAGATCCACGTGGGAGACTCCAAGGGTGGCCAGGGCAAGCAAGACCCCGTGTGAGTTGCTTCCTCGTCCTCTGGAGTGAGATGACTCCTCCCAGCTCAGACACAGGGGTTGGGTCTGTCATAAATAGATAGCTAAGGATTAATGTTTCTTTTACCTGTAAAGGGTTAACAAAGGGAACCACACACCTGACCAGAGGACCAATCAAAAAACCGGATTTTTCAAAGCTCAGGGAGGGAAGTTTTTGGGTGTGTGTCTTTTGTCTGTGCTCTCTCGGCTATGAGAATGATTTCTATCTCCAGGCTTTTCTAATCTTCTGTTTCCAAGTGTAAGTACAAAAGGTAGAAGACAATAGGTTTTTATATTGTTTTTGTATGTACATGTGTGTAGTTTGCTGGAGTGTTTTAAATTGTATCTCTTTTTGAATAAGGCTGTTTATTCATTTTTCTTTTAAGAAATTGACCCTGTATATTGTCAACCTTGATACAGAGAACATTTTATGTCTTTTTCTTTCTTTTTATATAAAGCTTTCTTTTTAAGACCTGTTGGATATTTTTTTCCTAGTGGGGACTCAAGGGGATTGAGCCTGCAGCTCACCAGGGAATTGGTGGGAGGGAAAAGAAGGAGGGGGGAAGGTAAATTGTCCTCTCTGTTTTGTATTCAAGGAGTTTAAGTACAGTAATCTCCTAGTGTACCCCAGGCGGGAAAAAATCTGGGGGAGGTAAGGATGGGGAAGGGAAGTGGGTTATTTCCCTTTGTTGTGAGACTCAGGGCATCTGAGTCTTGGGGTCCCCCAGGGAAGGTTTTGGGGAGACCAGAGTGAGGCAGGCGCTGTAATTCCTGTCTGGTGGCAGCAATATCAGATCCAAGCTGGTAATTAAGCTTGGAGGGTTTATGCTAGGCACCCACATTTTGGACGCTAAGGTTCAGAATTGGAATTTATGCTTATGATATGGTGGCAGTGGTGGGATAAGAATCCAGAAGCCAGTAGGAATATTATTTTTCTTTTTCTCTGCTAGGGCTTTTAAGCAGAGAGAAACGGTTTGGTTTTAAAAGGAGCCAGAGAGAAATTTTGTTTCCCCTGTTTCTCTCCTGCTCAGTTTGGCTTGCATTTTAAGCAAGGAACCATTAAGGTTTTGCTCAGTTTGGCTTGCATTTTTAGCAAGGAGCCATTACAGGTGACAAAAGGGTCTTTTGTTAAACAATAGAATTCCAGCTGTGAGTAAAGTACCCAGCAGAACACACATGCAAATAAAGTGGTTTTAGTAGTTAATTTGCATATGAAAGGTTAGCTAGAAAGAGAAAAAAATCCAACAGGTCTTAAAAAGAAAGCTTTATATAAAAAGAAAGAAAAAGACATAAAATATTCTCTGTATCAAGGTTGACAATATACAGGGTCAATTTCTTAAAAGAAAAATGAATAAACAGCCTTATTCAAAAAGAGATACAATTTAAAACATTCCAGCAAACTACACACATGTAAATACAAAAACAATATAAAAACCTATTGTCTTCTACCTTTTGTACTTACACTTGGAAACAGAAGATTAGAAAAACCTGGAGATAGAAATCCCTCTCATAGCCGAGAGAGCACAGACAAAAGACACAGACACAAACATTCCCTTCCTGAGCTTTGAAAAATCCGGTTTTCTCATTGGTCCTCTGGTCAGGTGTGTGGTTCCCTTTGTTAACCCTTTACAGGTAAAAGAAACATTAACCCTTAGCTATCTGTTTATGACAGGGTCTCATTGCCACCGGGGCCACGGCATAGTCTATTCCCCTGGAGCTATCTGGGGCTGGGGGCACGGTGCTGGTGGTGCTCTCAGCTCCTGGATGGAAGGGAACTCCATGTCATTGAGCACAGCAACCCCTGCAGGGCAATTCAGGGGAGAGCCGATCTCTTTCCAGGCTCCTGCGTGTTCTCTCTCTGCCCCCACAGCTTCTCTGTGCCTAAAATCACCTCATCCAAGTCAACAGGAGCTGATTTTACTGGAACTCATAGGTTTCTAAGACTCAAAGGGACATTTCCAACCCCTTAGTCTGACCTCCAGTATCACGCTGGTCAGAAAACTGCACAGAGTGATTCTATGCTGAGCCCATAATTTCAGTGTGAGCTGCACTGTATCTATTAGACAGACGTCTGGTCTTGATTTCAAGACTCCAAGGGAAGGAGAATCCACCATGTCCCTCGGTTATCTGCTCCCTCAGGTAATGACCCTGACTGATGAAATGTGAACCTTATGTCTAGTTGGAGTTGGGTTGTGATGGGGAAAAGGGACACGGTCACCCCCGCGTCTCTTACAGTCTGTCATTCACTCCGTGCTTTGGCCTCTGCAGGCTCAGAATTAAAGGGACATCAGTCCTGCTATCAACTCGCCTGTGCCCCCTAATCTCAGTCTCTTGCTCTTGTCTTCTGCTCTTTGCAGCTGTGGGACCATCACTGACACCGCAGCAGGATCCCTCAGCACCATCTCCTGTGATGGGAAGAAGGGCCGTTACGTCACTATCACCATCCCGAACAGGGTGGAGCATCTCACCCTGTGTGAGGTTGAGGTCTATGGCACCCCGGTGTGGGATGACTGCTACTAAGCAGGAGTGGCACAGTCCATGCTGTGGGGAAGCACCTTGCCCTGTGCTGGGGGTGGAAGGGTGGAGGTTGGTGCAGAAATGAGCCGCTGTCACCTAATAAACTCCACTGGTCCCTTCCTGCATCTCTCCTGTCGTTTGTCTGCATCCCATGCTGTTCTGCCCATGTATCGCTTCCCTTTCCCTGGCAACATGGTTCTGATCCCACAGGACCCAGAGGGGCCTTGGCTCCAAACCCCAGTTGGGCTTTGGGTTAATCCAGTTCTGCAGTTGCTGCCTCCAGACCTTCCCTCCTTCCACTGCCCATTCCCCAGCCTGCTTCCCCATCTGAGTACAACCCGCCCTCTGGCTCCCCTGCCCCTTCTCCCAACCTGGGGCTGAGGAGCCTGTTCTCCATTCCCCCTTCTAGCTAACGCTCCTTCACAGCCCTCCCCCGAACTCCAGCTGCCCTGCTGTCACAGCTAGCCCTGGGCCATCAGCAGAGCAGGGCTGGCTTTGACCTGTCCATCCACAAACTCTGCAGCTGCTTGGGCCCTCCTGGGACGCCTCTGACCTTGAGGAGCCCCAGGAGGTTGGAAGAGCAGAGCTGACAGCTGATATGGGGCCAGATGCCAGGCGGGTGCAATTGGGCTGTGGTAAACGTTTTTCCCAAATCTGGACTTTAGCGTACAAAATCTGGGTGCTTACTGTGAACCTCCCCCAAGCTTGTACCCACCTTGGATCTATCTCGCTGCCACCAGATAAGATTATGGCTCTTATCAGCCCGGGTTCCCCAAATATTCCTTGGGGGGACCCCCTCTCTGGCCTCCCCAACTTCCCCTGGAAAGACCACCCCCCCCCCAAGACTCAGAAGCCTGAGTCCACGGGCAAGGGAATATCCCCCTCCCTTCCCTTCTCCCCGGCTTCTATTCTGAGCCACTTAAGGGAATGGCTGTAATCTTTTACATTACAATACCAAGAAAGCCTTGTCTCCTTTCTCTTCCAAGAGACAGCTTCAAACACAGGGAAGCTAACCCACCGCCTGGGCGTCCCCCTCCCCTTGCCTCACTAGGAAAAGAAATTCTCACAAGTTTAACAAGAGAAATTTTATAAAAAAAGAAAGAAAATACAGAACAATAATACTGCATTAAAGATCAATACAGGGTCTTGCTTATAAGAAAATATGAATAACCAGTCTGATTTAAAAAATAGCCAATTTAAAACAGTCCAGCAAATCAACACACAGTAAATACAAATCAAAGCACATCACAGCCGATTACTTTGTTTCCTTTTGTACTCACAGACTTTTAGTAGAATATTAGAAAGAAGATTGGAGTTAGAGAGAAGCTTGTTTACCCATAGCTGAGGAAAACACAAAGACACAGATTACCCAATTCCCGCCCCTGACTTTTAAAAAATCCAGTTCTCTGATTGGTCCTCTGGTCAGGTGTTTGGTTCCCCCTTTTTCACCCTTTACAGGTAAAAGAAAATTAACCCTTACCTATCTACTGATGACATGGGCACAACTCCACTGGTGGCCCTGGGATTGCAGCCGCTTATGCCAGGGCTGAATTTCACCCCTATATTGTGCACAGTGATTGTGAGCCAGGCAGCGGCAACAAAGCGGTGCCCAGCCCCAAGCCTGGGCCGCGAGGTGACTATTAATGTGTGGAGGAGTACGGCCAAGTTCCCGTGGTAACAGTTGGATGTACGTCTGCTGTCATCATCCTGGCGCCTCCCCCCCGCCCCCAGCTCTGCCGATGCCCCTCAGTCCTGCCCCCAGCCTCCTGCTATCCCAGAGAGCCGTGTTGCTGAGCAGACACAGACATTCCTGGTACTTTGTATTGTGACTCTGCTGTGTGCAAATGGCCAAAGGAAACATTGACTTTCTATAGACTCATAGGCTTTAAGTCCAGAAGGGACCAGCATGATCATCTAGTCTGACCTTCTGCACATCGCAGGCCACAGAACCTCACTCACCCACTCCTGTAACTAACCCCTAACCTCTGGCTGAGTTACCGACATCCTCATATCATGATCTGAAGACTACACCTTACAGAAAATCCATCATTTGCACTCGTTTAAACCTGCAAGTGACCCGTGTCCCATGCCGCAGAAGAAGGGGGAAAATCCGCAGGGTCTCTGCCAATCTGACTCAGGGAAAAATTTCTTCTCAACCCCAAATATGGCCAGTTAGACCCTGAGCATGTGGGCAAGACGCACTAGCCAGACACCCAGGAAAGAATTTTCTGTTGTAACTCAGAGCCCTCCCAGGCTAGCATCCCATCACTGGCCATTGGAGATATTTGCTGCTGGCAGTCACAGATCAGCTACGTACCATTGTAGGCAGTTCCATCATATCATCCTCTCCACAAACTTATCAAGCTCAGTCTTGAAGCCAGTTAGTTTTTTTACCCCCACTGTTCCCCTTGGGAGGTGGCTCCAGAATTTCACTCCTCTGATGGTTAGAAACCTTCACCTAATTTCAAGCCTAAACTTGTTGCTGGCCAGTTTATATCCCTTTGGTCTTGTGTTCACATTGCTGCTTAACGTAAATAAATCCTCTCCCTCCCTGGTATTCATCCGTTTGATGTATTTACAGAGAGCAATCAGATCTCCCCTTGGTCTTCTTTTGGTTAGGCTAAACAAGCCAAGCTCTGAGGCCACGTCTACACTATGGGATAATATCGAATTAGCTAAAATCGGTTTTATAAAACTGATATTATAAATTCGATTTCATGCGGCCACACTAGGCACAGTAATTCAGCGTTGTGCGTCCATGGTCCGAGGCTAACGTAGATTTCTGAAGCGTTGCATTGTGGGTAGCTCTTCCATAGCTATCCCATAGTTCCCGCAGTCTCCCCCGCCCCTTGGAATTCTGGGTTGAATCATTATTGTCGCGGGTGGTTCTGGGTAAATGTCGTCAGTCATTCCTTCCTCCGGGAAAACATCAGCTGACAATCCTTTTGCGCCGTTTTTCCCTGGATTGCCCTGGCAGACGCCATAGCGCGGCAACCATGGAGCCCGTTCAGCTTTTTTTTTTTCTGGCACCATATGTGTACTGGATGCCGCGGACAGAGAGGCGATACTCCAGCGCTACACAGCAGCATTCACTTGCTTTTGCAATGATAGCAGAGATGGTTACCAGTTGTTCTGTACTGTCTACTGCCAGAGAAAACTGGCAATGAGATGACGGTTATCTCTCTTCCTCTGTACTGTCTGCTGCTATCATGAGTGCCCCTGGCTGAAATCGGCTGGGGGCGCAACGCAAAAGCAAAAGTGGGATTGACTCACTTGGGACTGAGTCAATCCGTCCCTTATGGTTTCTAAAAATAGAGTCAGTCCTGCCTAGAATAAGGGGCAAGTGTATTAGAGGACCAGTGTATCAGAGCACAGCTGCTCCGTGTCAGTATTCACAGGGGGTGCCCCTGCAACAACCCCACCCATTGCTTCCCTCCTCCCCCAACCTTCCTGGGCTACCGTGGCAGTATCCCCCCCCCCATTTGTGTCATGAAGTTATAAAGAATCCAGGAATAAGAAACAAAGACTTGTTAGTGAGATAAAATGAGGGGGAGGCAGCCTCCCAGGGCTATGACAGTCCAGGCAGTATGGAATCTTTTCTTTACACAGGAAAGGGAGGGGGCTGATGAAGCTCAGTCCCCAGTTGCTATGATGAAGACAGTTACCAGCCATTCTGTACCATCTACTGGGAGTAACTGGGAGTCATTCCCATTTTTACCCAGGCGCCCCCGGCCAGCCTCACCTGAGGCCAGCCAGGAGCACTCACGGGCTGATGGCGACGACGGATATCAGTCATATTGTACCGTCTACCACCGGGGAAGGGGAGAGAAGCGGATACTGCTCTTCACTGCTGCAGCATCACGTCTACCAGCAGCATTCAGTACACATAGGGTGACATTGAAAGTAGTCAAGAAATGATTTCTTTCCCTTTTCTTTCACGTGGGCGGGGGGGAACTGAGGAGCTATTCCCTGAACCATGCCAGACACTGTGTTTGAACCTACAGACATTGGGAGCTCAGCCAAGAATGCAAATACTTTTCAGAGACTGCTGTGGACTGTGGGATAGCTGGAGTCCTCAGTACCCCCTCCATCCATGAGCGTCCATTTGATTCTTTGGCTTTCCGTTACGCTTGTCACGCAGCACTGTGCTGTGGACTCTGTATCATAGCCTGGAGATTTGTTTCAAATGTTTTGGCATTTCGTCTTCTGTAATGGAGCTCTGATACAACAGATTTGTCTCCCCATACAGCGATCAGATGTAGTATCTCCCGTACGGTCCATGCTGGAGCTCTTTTTGGATTTGAGACTGCATCGCCACCCGTGCTGATCAGAGCTCCACGCTGGGCAAACAGGAAATGTAATTCAAAAGTTCGCGGGGCTTTTCCTGTTTACCTGCCCGCTGCATCCGAGTTCAGATTGCGGTCCAGAGCGGTCAGTGGTGCACTGTGGGATACCGCCCGGAGGCCAATAACATCGATTTCCGTCCACACTAACCGTAATCCAATATGTTAATATCGAATTTAGCGCTACTCTTCTCGTCGGGGTGGAGTACAGAAATCGATTTGAAGAGCCCTTTATATCGATATAAAGGGCGTTGTAGTGTGGACGGGTACAGCGTTAAATCGATTTAACGCTCTTTAAATCGATTTAAACGCGTAGCGTAGACCAGGCCTGAATCTCCTCTCATAAGGTAGGTTTGCCATTCCTCGGATCATCCCAGTAGCCCTTCTCTGCTCCTGTTCCAGTTTGAATTCATCTTTCTTAAATGTGGGAGACCAGAGCTGCACACAGTGTTCCAGGTGAAGTTTCACCAGTGCCTTGTATAAGACACTAACACTTCCCTGTCTCTACTGGAAACACCTCATCTGATACATTCTAGGACTGCATTAGCTTTTCCTTGGTCACCTCACATTGGAGGCTCATAGTCATCCTGTGATCAAACAATACACCCAGGTCTTTCTCCTTCTCTGTCAATTCCAACTGATAAGCTTATAGCAAAAATTCTTGTTAGTCCCTAAGTACCTGACCTTGCACGTTGCACTATTAAATTTCATCCTATTGCTATTACTCCAGTTTTCAAGGTCATCCAGATCTTCTTGTATGATATTCCAATCCCCCTCCATATTGGCAATACCTCCCAACTTTGTGTCATCTGCAAATTTTATTAGCAAATTCCTGCTTTTTGTGCCAAGGACATTAATAAAGACGTTAAATAAGATTGGTCCCAAGACTGATCCCTGAAGAACTCCCTTTGTAGCCTCCCTCCAGCCTGACAGATCACCTGTCAGTATGGCTTGTAGTAGTCTCCTTGTTATCCAGTTTTTTGTCCATCTATCAATTCTCAAATTAATCCCCATCTTCTCCAATTTAATTAATAATTTCCTGTGTGGAACTGTATCAAATGCCTTTTTGAAATCCATGTAGATTAGATCTGCTGCATTTCCTTTGTCTAAAAAATCAGTTATCTTCTCAAAGAAGGAAATCTGGCACGATCTGCCTTTTGTAAAAGCATGTTGTATTGTATCCCAGTTACTGCTATGTCCTTAACTACTTTCTCTTTCGAAACTGTGTGCCCTGGCACGCTTGGCAGATCTCCATTTGGTGGGAGGACACTTGCTCCCCCGAGTTATGAGCCAAGTTCCATGCAGCTGCGTGGCAGCCTTCTTAGCATCATGCAGGTGGTCAGGGAACCCATCCAGGGACCTGCGCCCCTCCCCCAGATCCATCTTAGCCCAGCCCCCAACCTGCTGCCACCGGGTCATCCTTCCCCCAGCCCCAACTGTGCCCCAGCCGGGGAGTCTGGCCTGGCCAGGGCTCCCCTACCCCAGCCCTGACCCAACTGCAGCCAGGGTGGCCCAGCCAGGCCCAAACCCAGCTGTGACCGGTGTGGCCCAGCCCTGCCCTAGCTGCGGCTGAGGTGGCCCGTCTCAGCCCAGACCTAGCCCCAGCCCCAGGCCATATGTGCCACAGTGCCCCTTCCCCCACCCGAAAACAGCCTGGACCTGCCAGGGGAGGGGTGCCTTTCTTACAGCCCCAGCCCAGAGCTGCCGCAGCGGGAAGAGGTGCCTCTCACCCCCAGCCCAGGTGCTACTATGGCAATAGAGAGCTGGGGGGAGTCCTCTCTCACCGCCATAGACCCAGAGCACCCTGCTGCACCCCAAACCCCTCATCTCTGGCCCCAAGCCTGCCTGCATGTGGACAGTCACTCCCCTCCCACACTAGCCCCTCTACAGTAACTGCTCACAGCCCCCCCCCGAGTTTCGTGGTCCGGTCAAAAGCCTCTAGAGGTCAGGATTTGGTCCACGGTCTGCCTACTGACTACCCCTGCAATGGGCCCTGGCTATGTTACAAAGCGTTGTCTGTGTTTGCTGAACAGAGGTTCTTGAGGTGCGAAAAATGTTTCTCTGGAGTCTGGACCTTGGCTGTAGCTTGACCAAGAAATGTGGATCTTGACAAATAATAATTGGCTACCCCTGCTCCCCTCAGGCAGAGAGAGACAGTCAGGGGATCTCCCGCATCCCTCAGGCCCGGGGGAGGCAGGGGAGCACCCACTCTTTCCTCAGGTGAGGGGAGAGAGAGTCAGAGGAGTGCCTGTGATCCTCTCAGTCAGTGGGGGAAGTGAGGGGATCGCCCGCATGTCCCTGAGTCGAGTGAGACAAACAGGCATGCCCGCACTCCCCTCAGGTGGGAAGGAGACAGAGAGGGGATCGCCCCCCCTCCCTTCAGGCACTGGGTAGATAGTGAGGGGATCAACAGCGCTCCCTTCAGGTGGGGGGCAGACAGTAAGGGTATCACCTGTGTTCCTCTCAGGCAGGTGGAGGGGAGAGTGAGGGGGCTCCCTAAACTCCCATCTGTTGTGGGGGAGAGAGTGAGAGGAGCACCCACTCTCCCCTCAGTTGCGGGACAGAGTCAGAGAAGCACCCACACTACCCTCAGGTTGCGGGGATGAGAGTGGGGGGACGAGGACCCATGGTCCACTCAGTGGTGGGGGAGAGTCAGAGAAGTGCCTGCACTCTCCTCAGGCTTGCGAGAGAGACTGAGGGACCCCCAATGCTTTTCTCAGGTGTGGAGGACACAGTGAGGGTATCGCCGTCGCTCCCCTCAGGCAGGGGAAGACAGAGGGGCTCTCCCACGCTTCCCTGAGTCGGGAGTGAGACAAACAGGAGTGCCTGTGCTCCCCTCAGGCAGGACGAGACAGTGAGGGCATTGCCCGCATTCCCCAGAGGTTGGGGGAGTCAGTCAGGGGATCGCCTGTGCTCCCCTCAGGCCTGGGGAGGGAGTCTGGGGGTCGCCTGCGCTCCCTCAGGCAGGGGTGCATCTAATATTTGTCTTTGTACGTGGAGCCACCCTGGTCAGTTGAACACAAGGGTGAACTGCTAGGTATGCTCGCCAAGTTGGGGAACCAGGAAAAGTCATTTCAAAATTAAATGGGGGTGTTTAAAGGGGACAGACAGGTGTGTAGCTTCTGGTCTGCGTGATCCTTGGACAGTAGAATTTAAAATTGTGACCAGAGTGGTCACTATTGCAGAGAATGGGATGTTGTGGACAGCTGCTGGAGGACTGCTAGGGTGAACCCAGGCCAAGTGTTTACACTTGCACTGCATCCATGTCAGTAGGTTCACCAGGGCTCTGTGCTATTGGAAGAAGTGGTTTTACTGCAATACTTGTAACCAGTCTTACACTGGCTGGAGAACAATGTGAGAGGGTAGACACTTGCATGATTGTAAGTCGCCTTCCAGGGACCTAACTTTGTAGTGTAGACCAGGCCTCAGTAAAGCTAAATCACTAAACTGGGGTAAGTATCAGGGCTTAGCCATGTTAGTCTGTATCGACAAAAAATCCTGTTTTGTAAACTGGGTTAGATGGTGGTGTGGCGAACTGAAAAACGTTCTTAATGTTTTCTCTGAATACTGTGTTGGTGCCTCAGTGTCCCCTAGGCAGTTCTTAATATCTAGGTGGTGGAATCAGGGTATACGGTTGCTACAGAGCAAAGGGCCAGTGCACCTAAATGCCTGGGACTCTGTCTCCTAGCAACTCATGGCCTGGCCTCTCCTCTGCAAAGGTGCCAACTGAAGGTGTTGGAGACAAAGAGATCAGGTGACCTCCTGGCCTGGGAAAGGAACTGAGCAGAGGAGGAGGGGCTGGAGAGGGTGTGGGGGTCTGGAGCTGCCTGGGGACGAGGAGAGAAGTGCAGACCTGGGGGTCTGGCTCACTGGCCCCTAGAATGGACCCGGCCGAGGGGTCCGGTTCGCTGTACCTACAAGCTCTGTTTTAGACCCTATTCCTGTCATCTAATAAACCTCTGTTTTACTGGCTGGCTGGGAGTCATGTCTGACTGCAAAGTGGGGGTGCAGGACCCTGTGGCTTCCCCAGGACCCCACTGGGGTGGGCTCGCTGTGGGAAGTGCACGGAGGGGCAGAGGATGCTGAATGCTCCTAGGAGAGACCCAGGAGGTGAGGACATGTGAGCTTCTTGCCCTGAAAAAGTCTGCTCCAATGGAGAGGAGGTTCCTCAAAGTCCTAACTGGCTTTGTGGGGAGCAGTTCCAGAGCATCGTCCAGGGACTCTGTGACAGGTGGCACCTCTGTGCAAGCAGTTTCCTGAGGACCAGGGACAGAGTTGCAAAGAGAGACTTGGATGTTGCCACTCTCTGATCTCATGAGTGGGCCTTGATGCATGAGAGAGGTGGTGCAGCCAAGGGATCTGTGGGACATTCTCACTGGCAGATGGGAAGGGAGTTAGATGGACGGCTGCCAGAGTTACTGGAAGGGCATGGGTATTTTGCTATTTATTTGTATGTATAGTCTGTTGCTGTCTTTCTTTCCAAAGATATTCATAGCTTCATATAGTTTAAAGCCAGAAAGGCCATTAGATCATCTAGTCTGACCTCCTGTATATCACTCAATTTCACCCAAACATCCTATGTTGACCCTCAATACTTGAGATTTTAGTCCTCAGGAAACTACGTTGTTGAGGGCCACAGGCAGAGAACAGGAGAGACCGAGGTGCCACTGATGCCTGAGGCCCCTAGAATGGTAGGGGATTGACTAGAGGAGGCACAGTCAGATGCTTCCAGCAGATGATCCATGCCCCATGATGCAGAAGAAGGCAAAAAAAATCTTAAGTCCCTTCCAATCTGACCTAGAGGAAAAGGTCTGACTGGTCCTTCCCCCTGAAAGAGATGTCCTTGTTTGCACACTCCTCACCTGTTTGTAACTGGAGAAGGGCTGCCAGTTAACAGTACCTGGGAAGCGTGTGTTTAGTTTTCTCGGGTTTCTGGAGGATCAAGAAGAGGTAGTTGTTTGTCAAGGAGGTGTGTTTAGTTTTCCCAGGTTTCTGGGGGCTCAAATGGATTTAGTTTGGCAAGATATACAAGACATTTGATATATTTGAACCTGGCCCATATTGTACTGTTAACAACAAAGTAGAAGGGTTACATACAGGGAGGGGACAGCTTGTATTCAAACTAGGCAAACTTGACTCTTCATTGGAAGGACAGGTCACATCCTCATTGGTCCATGTCAGCGTCTAACGTACCAACCAGTCGTCATACCACCCACCGGGAACTGAATAAAAGCAGCTGGACTTCGCTTCCCAAGCACAGTCAGCCACAGACCGTGGCAATATCAGAACAAGGCTGTAGCTGTTGAAGCACCTGGAAGCAAACTGAAGTTTCTACCTATCTCACAAAATTGGTCACTGAGCTACCCAGGTGAGCTGGAGAGTCCCTCTTCCCCTTTTCCCCAGCTGGTCAGTAGCTTTTGTACCTGCCTTCCCTTTCAGCCAAGCGAGGACATGATCCTCCTAATGTAAACCCTTCTCAGAGGAGGTGCACTGAGCTAGCAATGCAATGAGGGTGCAATTTACCCCAGTGCCATGAGCCAGCAACAGAGCCAGGCTCCAGCTGAGTCCTCAAACGAGGGTAGCAGTGGGACTGCAATGGTGATTGGGCGTCTGCCCAAGGAAATTTCTCTCTAAGTAGGGTGACCAGGCCTCCCATTTTTAAAGGGACAGTCCCATATTTAAGCCCTCCTGCAGGTGTCCTGACTTTTTCTTTAAAAATGGGCGAATTGTCCCGCAATTTCTGTCTCCCTACTCCCCCATCAGTACTGGCAGGTCCTGCCGCTGGTCAGATCCCTGCTTGCTAGCTGCCCGCCCACCAGCGGTGAGTGCAAGGGGGTCCAGTGGTTGATGACGGGGGTGGGTGTGCAAGGCTAGGGGCAGGGCGAAGATGTAGCAAATGAGGCAGGCCACTCCCCCACTGGTCCATCAGCGCAGCCCCTGCTGCATGCCAGCTCTCAGCCAGCGGGCCCCAGCCACCATCCCATTTCTGGCCAGCACTGGCCGCATGCTACGAGCTGCAGAGGCTGGTGTGTGTGGGCAGGAGCCAGACAGTGGCTGGCTATGTGTCTCATCTGCTGCCCACCCATCGGTCCTTTACATTCTCCCCCCTCACTCTCCTCTCCCTGCGTTGCCCCTTCACCCCCGCAGCCCCGCTGCTCCTCCATATCCCCCCCGGTGGGGCGCATCTCACTCATAGCACTGTGCAGAGAACCAACCCCCGGTCAGAGCACTCAGCTCACCAGCTGCCTGGCTGGCAGGCTCCTTCCTTCCCCCACTGCCTCTGGCTGGGCCGGTCCCCTGGGAAAGCCCAAGACTCTCTGCCCCAGAGCACTGGCCGGGAGAAACCGAGCCCTGCATGTGCCAAAGCCCCGCACACAGCACCGGCATGGGGCAGCCTCTCTGCCCCTCAGCTAAGCTATGGAGTGGCCCGTGGGGGAGCTATTTCTGGCCTGTTCACGCCCCAAACCAGCAACCCCCAGGGCAGGAGCTTAGCATCATCTTCATCCCTCGCTGAATCCCCTGCAATCAGGTTCCCTGGGCCCTGGGGCACAATGCGTCCTTCGGTCTTAACTCCTTCCTGCCTGCGCTGGAGGCAGCTGGGTTATGTCGACGGCCTGGTTATGTCAGTGGCTAGCAGCTGTCTGGAGGTGTTAGCTACTTTTTGACAACCCAAGCAGGAAGGGACAAGCTGCTTCCAGCCACAGGTCAGTAGGGGTGGGGAAGAGATGAGCTCTGCAAAGACACGGGCCAGGCCTCACGTTGTGGCTGGAAGCAGCTCCCATCCCTTCCCTCCCACACAATGCCGAAAGGCTGCTGCTGGCCACATTCTGGTGGGAACCCTGGCAAAAATCTGGGGAGGGGGTCATGTGACCCTGTGTGCCCCCCCACACACATGTTGCCTCGGGAAGACTCTGCGCCAGGTACCAGGAGAGGCAGGTCCATCCTGGGGGAGAGGAGAGCATAGAGGGCAGAGAGCTCCAGGCAGGGAGTCTGGTCAGTCACACAGCCCCAATTTTGTGATAGAGTTGTATGGGAGTGTGGATGTGTCATCTCTCCGTGTGTGTGTATGTGGGGATTATGGGGGGAGGGGTGTCACCCCTCCCTGTGTAAACCCTAAAGCCGTAAAGATCAGAAGGTAAATAGAAAGAATCGAACTACGCAGGGACTCAGTCAACTTGATGTTAATTTGGATGTTTGTACTGCATAGTTCTAACCTGTAAGGGGTTAAGAAGCTCAGATAACCTAGTTGACACCTGACCAGAAGGACCAAAGAGGAAAAAAAATTCTTCCAAATCTGAAGGGGAGGATTTGTTTGTGTCTCTCTCTTTGTTCCCTCTCCGGACGGAAGGAGAGACCCAGCATGTACAACATCTCCTGAAAATATACCTGGAATAATAAATCTAAAACCACAGAAATTGTAAGTAGGCAAGGAAATGCATTAGATTATCTTTTGTTTTAGCTTGTGAATTTTCCTATGCTACAGAGGTACTTTTATTCCTGTTTTGCAACTGTGAAGCTAAGCCAGAGGGGAATCCTCTGTATTTTAAATCTTTTATTTACTCTGTAAAGTTACCTTCCATCCAGATTTTGCTGTGTAGTGAGATGATGTAGCTCCCGCCGCCCCGGAAGGGGAAGAGCCCATCTGGAGGCTGGAGTGGGCGGAGCTAGGGAGCTCTGAGCCCGCCCCTCAGCGGGTCAGGTGGCGACTCGGAACTATAAAGGCCGGCCCTTGGAGCTCAGTAGGGCCCCAGCCGCCGGAGCGAGCAGACATCCCTAGCAGAGCCCGTGATGGGGAAACCCCTGCTGCCCGAGGCGGCTGCCCAGGTTGGCCGGGTCTGCCCAGCACCCGCTACCCAGAGGAGTTGCCAGACCTGCCCAGCACCCGCTACCCGGAGGAGTTGCCAGACCTGCCTGGCACCCGCTACCTGGAGGAGTTGTCGGACCTGCCGATCAACCCCTGCCCCAATAAACCCATGCTCCTGGACCCCCAGAGGCCAACCCGAGGGCCCAAGGGGGAGTGTGGAAGTGGCCTGGGGACAGCCGACCCCAGGCTGGCTGCAGCACTACCAGAGCCTTTGTCAGTGTGTTGCAGCCAGGATCCCCCCTGACTAAGCAGCGGACCTTTAGCCATTGCTAGGGTCCCAGGCTGGGACGCAGTGGAGCAGGAGGGCCTGCGTCCCCCTGCCACCCAACTCCTGGGTGGCAGACTCCCCCTCGCCCCGGCCTGAGGAGGCTGGACCCTGTTGTTACTGCCCGAGGGCCTGAGCCCCCTGACCCAGCATTTGTTGCCCTGCACTGACCTAGGGCTGGGGCTTAATATTGTGTACTAAGATTGCTCAGGCCTGACGGAGGGCCAGAACCCAGACTTAGCGGTGTTGCCCCGCCCTGAGCCAGGGCCAGACTAACCCCATTTCAGCCAGCTATAGCAAGGGCTACCAAGGGGAGACCCCCAGGCCGGACTAATTCCCTGGAACCATCGGGGTGTAGTGACCCAGTGTGGCTCCCCACTGCTCCGGAGAGGGTCAGGCCCTGGTGAACTCTTGTACATGTAAAACTCTTTTACTTTTTCTTTATAAATAAAGTTCTTCTTTTAAGAACCTGATTGATTTCTCAGTGTCCTAAAGACAAAGAGTCTGGCCTGGGCTTGCATTGCTAACCAGTGGGTTGGTATATTATTCTCAAGCCTCCCCAGTAAAGGGGGTGAACGGGTTTGGGGGGATATTTTGGAGGTGATAGGGATTCCAAGTGACCCTTCCCTGAATTTTTGTGTAAATCACTTGGTGGTGGCAGCAATACTGTCCAAGGACAAGGGAAGGAATTTGTGCCTTGGGGAAGTTTTAACCTAAGCTGGTAAAATATAAGCTTAAGGGGTCTTTCATGAGGGTCCCCACATCTGTACCCCAGAGTTCAGAGTGGGTGGGGGACTCTGACCTGGTTCAAAATGATCCCATTCTACCACCATAAGTGCAGACCTCAGGGTTTTAAAAGGCCACTTTTTTTTAAGCTAAGAGCAGCTGGAGTTTGTTTTTTTTCCCTTTGCCTGAGGGCAGAGTAGTTAAGCTACAGCAAGAAAATTCACAAGCTAAAACAAAAGATAACCTAACACATTTCCTTGCCTACTTACAACTTCTGTGGTTTTAGAGCTATTATTCCAGATATATTTTCAGGAGATGTTGTACCCGCTGGGTCTCTCCTTCCATCCGGAGAGGGAACAACAAAGAGAGAGAGACAAACAAATCTTCTCCCCCAGCCACCACCAGATTTGAAAGTATCTTCTTTCCTTGTTGATCCTTCTGGTTAGGTGCCAATTAGGTTATTTGAGCTTCTTAACCCCTTATAGGTAAAGCGATTCAGTACAGCTGCCAAGGAGGGATTGTATGCTACCCTTCTCTCTATGTTTATGACAGTACCCAAACAACCTTAACTCTGCCCTGCCACAAACTCTTCCAACTTCCCATACAGTTAAAACTCACTGCAATCTTGTGCCTGGGCTACATCTGAATAGTCTAGTATGTGTTTAATTATAGCTTGTTCTCATTATTCTTCATTGCAAAAACATTCTTTGTCAGCATAATTCTGACCTACCATGATGCCATGCAAAGCCATACCTTTATGATTAAGACATTTTAGTGGGTGGGAGCCCAGATAACATTAAATTGATTGTTAAAAACATATTAATTTTTTTTCTTATTTTTCCTCATGGACAACTACAAGCTAGAGTTAATATTATTTAGGCGCTTTAACTGTGCATTTTCATACCTTAACGTGTGGATATTTTTTATATTTAAC
Source organism: Aldabrachelys gigantea (assembly GCA_026122505.1). Taxonomy (NCBI): domain Eukaryota; kingdom Metazoa; phylum Chordata; order Testudines; family Testudinidae; genus Aldabrachelys; species Aldabrachelys gigantea. Next base: position 296,766,637 of record CM047480.1, read on the forward strand.
CCTAGCTGTGAATTTCTTGGGTTTTTAAGGCTTGTTTTTTGGATCATCATAACAGCTCTGTAATGTACTTTACCTAAATGACTGATATGTGCTCTCAACCTTAACTAAAGTACTTGTGATTCTACTAACAGGTGAATTTCCAGATAAACTAGAAATAATTTGATAAAGTTTCTCAATTCTAACTTTTGAAAAATCTTTGGCTGAGCTGTCACTGACCATCCCATAATTTGATTGGCATACAAAGCCTGATTGCCAGATGGATAAGGGCCTGTATTAAAGGTGTGACGGGATCCCCGGGGTGCAGCCTGCGACTGTGGGACCACTGTGCCCCTGAACTCTCTCCAGCCTGGGCTGTCTCTCACAATGCCTTGCTAGTGATCAGCAGCAAACCCCTTCAGATACTGTTATCACTCAGCACAGCCACATGTGGGGATCCCACACCCAGCTAGATTGCATGAATGCTCCCACAGCTACTCATAATTCACACAGAGAAAGGCACCAGCCAAATACCCCCCAGCCCAGTACCTTGGCAATAAACCATCTTGCACTGCTCAAGACGGGCTGTGCAGATTAATCGGTTCTCCACTTCATCACTGGAGAGTGGACATACACCAGCCTTTGCAAAAGCTGAGCAGATTTACCACACACTTCAGGCAAATTCACTGGTGAAGATAAACAGTAAAACAAATTTATTGACTACAAAAGAGAGATTTTAAGTGATAGGCAAAAAGTCAGAGTTAATTACCAAAAGAAATAAAATATAATCACGCAGTCTAAACCCTGTCTGGCACATTGACAGGGGTCCCCCACAGTACTGTTTAAAACCAGGGCACAGCCCAGATCCTGTGGCTCTGTGCCTTCCTCTGTAGCACCGGGATGACTAGGGTCATGCAGGTACCTGCCCAGGAACAAATATTTCATAATGGGCTCTTCAGCCTGGCAGAACAAGATCTAACCCCACCCACTGGCTGGCAGCAGAAGCCAGACACATTCAGACAGGAATAAGATGCACCTTTTTAACAGTGAGGGTCATTAACCACTGAACCAGCTTCCCAAGGGGTGTGCCGGATTCTCCAGCCCTGATGATTTTTAAATCCAGACGGGCTGCGTTTCTAACAGCTCTGCTCTGGGAATGACTTGGGGCAGGGCTCTGGCCTGGATAGTCACAATGGTCCTTCTGGCCTTGGAATCTATGGCCTGGTCTACACTACGCGTTTAAATCGATTTAAAGAGCGTTAAATCGATTTAACGCTGTACCCGTCCACACTACAACACTCTTTATATCGATATAAAGGGTTCTTTAAATCGATTTCTGTACTCCACCCCGACGAGAGGAGTAGCGCTAAATTCGATATTAACATATCAGATTACGGTTAGTGTGGACAGAAATCGACGTTATTGGCCTCCGGGCGGTATCCCACAGTGCACCACTGACCGCTCTGGACAGCAATCTGAACTCGGATGCAGCGGGCAGGTAAACAGGAAAAGCCCCGCGAACTTTTGAATTACATTTCCTGTTTGCCCAGCGTGGAGCTCTGATCAGCACGGGTGGCGATGCAGTCTCAAATCCAAAAAGAGCTCCAGCATGGACCGTACGGGAGATACTACATCTGATCGCTGTATGGGGAGACAAATCTGTTGTATCAGAGCTCCATTACAGAAGACGAAATGCCAAAACATTTGAAACAAATCTCCAGGCTATGATACAGAGTCCACAGCACAGTGCTGCGTGACAAGCGTAATGGAAAGCCAAAGAATCAAATGGACGCTCATGGATGGAGGGGGTACTGAGGACTCCAGCTATCCCACAGTCCACAGCAGTCTCTGAAAAGTATTTGCATTCTTGGCTGAGCTCCCAATGTCTGTAGGTTCAAACACAGTGTCTGGCGTGGTTCAGGGAATAGCTCCTCAGTTTCTTTCCCCCCCCCCCATCACGTGAAAGAAAAGGGAAAGAAATCATTTCTTGACTACTTTCAATGTCACCCTATGTGTACTGAATGCTGCTGGTAGACGTGATGCTGCAGCAGTGAAGAGCAGTATCTGCTCCTCTCCCCCTCCCCGGTGGTAGACGGTGCAATAGGACTACTAACTGTTCTCATGAATATCTAACATGTTGATATTGAGGCCAACATTGCTGGTTACTCCCAGTAGATAGGACAGAACGGCTAATAACCAGCTTCATCATAGCAACTGGGGGCTTCAGTCCCCTCTCTTTCCTGTGTAAAGAAAAGATTCTGTACTGCCTGGACTGTCACAGCAGCAGCATGCTGGGCTCCTCTCCCCACACCGCTTAATGTCCTGCCTGGACTATCATCACGCCGGGAGGCTGCCTCCCCCTCATTTTATGTCACTAAACACTCAGTGTTTCTTATTCCAGCATTCTTTATTACTTCATGACACAAATGGGGGGGGACACTGCCACGGTAGCCCAGGAAGGTTGGGGGAGAAGGGAAGCAACGGGTGGGGTTGTTGCAGGGGCACCCCCTGTGAATACTGACACGGAGCAGCTGTGCTCTGATACACTGGTCCTCTGATACACTTGCCCCTTATTCTAGGCAGGACTGACTCTATTTTTAGAAACCATAAGGGACGGATTGACTCAGTCCCAAGTGAGTCAATCCCACTTTTGCTTTTGCGTTGCGCCCCCGGCCGATTTCAGCCAGGGGCACTCATGATAGCAGCAGACAGTACAGAGGAAGAGAGATAATTGTCATCACATTGCCAGTTTTCTCCAGCAGTAGACAGTACAGAACAACTGGTAACCATCTCTGCTATCATTGCAAAAGCAAGTGAATGCTGCTGTGTAGCGCTGGAGTATCGCCTCTCTGTCCGCGGCATCCAGTACACATACGGTGCCAGAAAAAAAAAAAGCTGAACGGGCTCCATGGTTGCCGTGCTATGGCGTCTGCCAGGGCAATCCAGGGAAGAACGGCGCAAAAGGATTGTCAGCTGATGTTTTCCCGGAGGAAGGAATGACTGATGACATTTACCCAGAACCACCCGCGACAATAATGATTCAACCCAGAATTCCAAGGGGTGGGGGAGACTGCGGGAACTATGAGATAGCTACGGAAGAGCTACCCACAATGCAACGCTTCAGAAATCGATGTTAGCCTCGGACCATGGACGCACAATGCCGAATTACTGTGCCTAGTGTGGCCGCATGAAATCGAATTTATAGTATCAGTTTTATAAAACCGATTTTAGCTAATTCGATATTATCCTGTAGTGTAGACGTGGCCTATGACTCTAACTTGGTGACCATCATTACAGCATCAGGGCGCTTCGCGTCTCGTACTGGCCTTTACTCAGGGACAGGATCCTGGGGCTACAGGCCTGTTGTAGGGCTGCAGGGGATGCCCGAGCTGCAGCCAGCTCCAGGACAGCTGATCTTATGCCCTCCCTGCTCCAAGGACAGCACAGCAGGGGAGCGTGCCCTGCCGAGACGCTCCGTGCACGGCTGGATGGCGATGACCTTCGGCTAGTATCCCGTCAGGCATAGGGGGGCTGCCAGCCGGATTGGCCCCATGGCTTTGCCCCAGTTGAGATCACTAGCCATCCCAACTCCTGCCCTCGCCCTGTGGCGCGTGAGCGCCGCCCAATGGCCAGAGTAGGGAGTCCAAGGGAGGGTTTGCTCAGGCTATGACAGGGGTCGGGAAACTTTTTGGCCTGAGGGCCGCATCGGGTTTCCAAAATTGTATGGAGGGTCGGTTACGGGAGGCTGTGCACCCCAAATAGCCCGGCACTTGCCCCCTATCCAGCCCCCCAGCTTCTTACCCCCTGATGGCCTCCCCAGGACTCCTGCCCCATCCAACCTTCCCTCTCCCCTGACAGCCCCCTGAATCCCTGCTCCTGTCTACCCTCTGCCACCCCATCCAACCCCCCCTCCTTCCTGACTGCCCCCTCGGGGATCCCTGCCCCCCTTCAACCATCCCTTCTCCCTGACTGCCCCAGGAAACCCTGCCCCTGACTGCCCCCGTCATAACTATAAAGGGAAGGGAACAGCCCTCCTGTAGACAATTCTATAAAATCCCTCCTGGCCAGAGGCACCAAAATTCTTTTACCTGTAAAGAGTTAAGAAGCTCAGGTAACCTGGCTGATACCTGACCCAAAGGACCAATAAGAGGACAAGATACTTTCAAATCTTGGGTGGGGGGAAGGCTTTTGTTTGTGCTCTTTGTTTTGGGGGTGTTCACTCTTGGGACTAAGAGGGATCCAACATCAATCCAGGCTCTCCAAATCTTCCTGCACAAGTGTCTCAGATTTCAAACTTGTAAGTAACAGCCAGGCAAGGTGTATTAGGTTTATTTTTGTTTTCTCAATTTGTGAATGTTCCTTTGCTAGAGGGAGGTTTATCTCTGTTTTGCTGTAACTTTGAACCTAAGGCTAGAGGGGGTTCCTCTGGGCTCTTTGAATCTGATTACCCTGTAAAGTTATTTTCATCCTGATTTTACAAAGATAAACTTTACCTTTTCTTATAATAAAATTCTTCTTTTAAGAATCTGATTAATTTTTCATTGTTTTAAGATCCAAAGGTTTTGGATCTGTGTTCACCAGGACTAATTGGTGAGGATATACTCTCAAGCCTACCCAGGAAAAGGGGTGTAAGGACTTGGAGGGGAGGAATTAGTCTCAAATCTGCCCAGGAAAGGGGGGAAGGCAGAGTTGGGAAATATTTGGGGGAAGGCAGAGTTCCAAGTGGCTCTCCCCTAAGATTTGGAACATGCTTGGTGGTGGCAGCTTACTGTTAACCTAAGCTGGTAAATAAGCTTAGGGGGTCTTTCATACGGGTCCCCACATCTGTACCCTAAAGTTCAGAGCGGGAAAGGAACCTTGACACCCCCCGCCACCCCATCCAACCACTCCTCTCATTCCTGACTGCCCCCCAAGGGTCTTCTGCCCCATCCAACCACCCCTTCTCTGTGTCCCCTGGAACCCCTTCCCCCCCTGCCCCATCCAATCCCTCGTCTCCTTCCTGACCAACCCTAGAACCCCTGCCCCCATTCAACCCCTGTTCCCTGACCGCCCCGACCCCTATCCACACCCCTGCCCGCTGACCACCACCCTGAACTCCCCTGCCCTCTATCCAACACCCCTGTTCCCTGGCCCCTTACCACACTGCCTGGAGCACTGGTGGCTGGCGGCACTGCAGCTGCGCCATTCAGAGCACCAGGACAGGCAGCCACGCCATCTGGCTGGAGCCAGCCCCGCCACCATGCAGCACCGCGCAGCACAGAGGTCACACCAGGGTCTGCAACTGCGCTGCCCGGCAAGAACTCGCAGCCCCACCGCCCAGAGCGTTGAGCCAGCACTGGGGCAAGCTGAGGCTGCAGGGGAGGGGCCAGGGCAGGAGCTCAGGGGCCAGGCAGGAGGATCCTGTGGGCCATAGTTTCCCCACCTCTGGGCTATGAGGACACCTCTAGTATTGGCTCTTCACCACTCAAACCCAGTCCCTGAACCGCTGGGAGTGGGGTTGTTATCGGCTATACAATGACCAAGGATCCAGTTAGCCACTAAGGGGCAAACCCTGATGGCTGTGGAGACAGCCAGGGGCTCTCCTGGCCTCCCTGGTCTCACAGACAGGAACAGGCACAAGCTGTGGCATTGGGGTCAGGCAGAGGATCGGAGGGATCGGGGCCCGGGGCTTGGAGTCACGAGATCTGGCTTTGAGTCTCCTGCCTACCCATGTGACTCACGGGGCTCTGGGCTCACTCCCACTTCCTGCCAGGCCCAGTGCACTGGGAGTGGGAGAGTGAGGTTGGCACAAGGCCACCACTCAGGCTCGAGTCTGAGGGCAGACTTAGGACTTACACGGAGCTGGGTCTCCACATGGGGATGACTTTCACCCCAGGGCTTGTCCTGTGCGTTGGGATCCTTGGATGGAAGCTGGCAGAGGAAGGCCAGGGGCGTAGAGAGGGGGACGTGTGTGCTGTGGGGTGCTCATGTGGGGGACTCATAAAGGCGCTCAATGACATGGGTGGTAGCTCATATAGGTAGGGGTCGCTCATGCGCAGGATGACCCTGAGCTCTGCAGTTGAGTGACTGTGGGCCTCAGTTTCCCCTCTTGCCCTTTGCATGTCTTGCTATTTCAGCTGGTCTCCCCAGGGCAGGGGCTGCTGGTGGCTGGGTTTGTGCAGCTCCCCGGAGCCCAGGTCTGAGAGCTGCTGGGGTCATTGCATGGCACCGGGGGCAGGGATGGGCAGGAGGCTGCTGTCTGCATTGCAGCTGGGCGGGGTAAAACCCGGCTGCGGCTGTCCCACTAGCTGCTCCCACCCACACGGGGTGTGGCAGGAGGGGATGTGGGGGGCATCCCAGCAGGTCCTGCTGGTCTCTGCTCTACCCAGGGGCTGCAGGGGGGATCCTTGCTCCTCACCTGGCGTAGGAAGGTGATGGGTCTTTGGCCTGCAGCGTGGGGGTTCCCCGAGTGGCACCAGATAACCTCCCAGAAGGGCTTCTCCTCTCCCTGGGGGCAGAGAGCAAAATGCCCCCACCAAGGGGGGGGCTCTGAGCCATCATCAACAGAGCTGGCCCCTCCCCGCCCTTCCCCTGGGGACGGGCTCCCCAGCACAGGCTGCATTTTCCTTCTCCCTGTGGGCAGCTCTGGCACAGGTTGGCCGGCCCAGATTCACCCTTGCCCTGCGGCCCCTTTCTGCTAGCCAGGCTGGTGCACCCCACCCCGGGGAGATGTGTGGAGATGTGACTGGCTCGGGGCAGGGAGCCAGGGGCCAGCCCCATGAGCCCCGCATGGCCGGCCCAGTGACAGGGTGGGGAGCTGGGGACTGGCCCTGTGAGCCCAGCAGGACCGGCCCTGTGACCGGGCAGGGAGCTGGGGGCCCCGTGAGCCCAGCAGGGCCAGCCCAGGTATAGGGCAGGGAGCTGGGGGTTGGCCTTGCCCAGGTGTGACTGACAGAACCAGTTGCCAAGGCCCATCATGGCAGGGCTAGGCTGCGGGACGCTCGATGCCCGGGGGCAATGGCGCTGGCAGTTCCTGGTCGCCCTCTGACTGGCCATGCAGGCAGCAAACAGGCAGCCCAAGAGACTAATGCTGGAGCCACTGTTCAGCAGAGACTCACCCTTCCAGCGCCTGCAGCCAGGACACTGCCACATGCCCTGAGCCCCGCAAGCCCCAGGAATAGCCCGAATGCTTTCCCAGAATCCCCCTCACCTGCGCCAGCTGGTGCTGGATTTCCAAGGCCCTCTCCAGCAGGGGCCCCAGCGTGGGGAGTCTGGTTCCTTTGACACACGGATTCACGGAGTCCAGGGTCAGGACCTTCCTCCCCGCTGCCATCCCCGTCGGGGTCCGGTGCACAGAGGGGCTGGGAATGCCTGAGCTGCGGCTGCAGGGAAGGTGCCTGGATCGCTTCAGGGCTGACGAACGCCCCACCTTGGGGGGCTGCCCAGGGCTTGAAGGTCCAATTCACCTTCCCTGACCAGAGTACAAAGGTGGCCCTTTGGGTTACTCGTTAATAAGCCAGAGAGATGCCCTCAGCTCCGGCACTGCTGGGTTTGCCATTAGGGCAGGGAATGAGCCTGGCTAGTAACTATGAATTCTGAGCCCCTCAGGTGGCCGCTTGTGTCTCCAGACGTTGCTGAGAGGCAGCCTGGTGTGGCAGCCCAAGAGGGCCAGCTGGAGCGCCAAGCCTGCGGCCCCTGTGGCCCGGAACCACACCTGCCTCTCCCAGATCACTGCACAGAGCAGGAGCCCCAGGCTCAGACCTCCAGCCAGCCTGCTTGGTGGAGCTGCCCCCTGTAACATGCCTGAGCATCCTTCCCGGTCAGGGCCCCCGCAGCATCACTGAAGCTTTAGACCAAGAGGAAGACGCTGCCCCCTTTGGGGCACTCGGGGTGTTACAGCTCTAGGAGGGCCTGAGTCCTTGTCCCCGGGCTCTGGTCTGCACAGAGTGCTTTGCAGTGCCCTCCCGTGGGTCTGCTTCCCCCTCGGCAAGGGCTGGGCCAGGGCCTGCCTGCTCAGCCCTCCACTGGGACTGTGTCCCCCAAGCATCCCCCTGCACTAGCGAATGGTGTGTGGCCCCTCGCCGGTTCTAGTGGGGCCGGGCCCGGCTTGGCCAGTGTGGCTCTGGCCCGGCCCGGCTCCGCTGGGGCCCACGGGCGGCGGAGGCACCGTATGGGACCTGGCTAATGCCTGGGATCAGGTATGTGATCATGGCTCCCTCTAGTGGCCGGCCCCAGCACAGCCGGCTAGTCACTCAGCCAAGGGCTGGAGCGGCAGCCGCCCGTGGTTTGGTGCTGCGTGTCATGGGTTCAATCCCTGCTGGTGCCCTGCTGTGTCTGGCCAAGGGGCACGTTCCTTCCGAAGGGACCACGCCTGCTCCTCAGGCACCGGCTGCCTCTGCCCCGCCCAGGCTCCTGCCAGCTGTCCAGGATGGGCACAAAACTTGGTGGCCCGCGTGCCTGGAAGGGATTAGCATGCCCATCTGGGGCAGGCATGCACCCCAGGGGAGCCAGGCTGTCATGGACCTTGGCTTGCCAGCTGTGCCCGTTTTGTGCCAGATGGATTCCTCTCCTGGCTGGACGGTGATCGTCCCCCCTTGGGCCGGGACTAGCTCTGTGATGCCTTAGTGCTGCAGAGGGAGGTGGGTCAGCCAGACAGGCCTGCAGGTCACCAGCAGCCCCACTCAGAGGCTTTACTCCCCTAAGCAGGGCTGGGTGGCGTTGTGAGCCACTGGCATGGGATCAGAGCAGAGACACTCACCCTGTTCCCAGGCCAGGGCCATCCTATCTCAGCCTATGCCCCTTCTCTGCCTAGGCTAACCCGGGCCAGGCAGCAGGGAGTGAGTGGTGCAGCCCGCCAGGCTGAGATCCGAGGGAATCAGCATGTGGGGAGATATTGGGTTACTCCCGCAGGGAGAGGCGGATCGCCAGGGCCCAGACAGGTGGCTGCCTATGTGCTCTCGTCTGCCCAGCGTTGGCGTCACGGGGCTGAGTCTGAGCAGGGCCCCTGCAGTCACCAGCCTGGGGGCATCCTGTGGGCACTCTGCCCTGGCCCCAGTGCTCAGAGCAGTCCTGGAATCCCAGCACCGGGATGAGCCGGAGGGAAGGGCAGACCCTAGAGCCCTGGACCCCATTGCAAAGGGCTGGAGCTGGGCTGGGGCCTCTCCTGGCAAGGGCTGCAGCATAAGCTGGGCAAGCCTGTGTCATGGAGTCCCCGGGTGATGCTCTGGAACTGCTCCCCACAAAGTCAGGCAGGACTCTGGGGAGCCTCCTCTCCCTTGGAGCAGCCTGTCTGCAGGGCAAGAAGCTCACATGGCTTCAGCTCCTGGGTCTCTCCTAGGAGCATTCAGCATATGCCCCTTTGTGCGCTTTTCACAGTGAGTCTGCCCAGGCGGGGTCCTGGGGAAGCCACCGGGTCCTGCCTCCCCACTTTGCAGCCAGACGTGACTCTCAGCCAGCCAGCAAAACAGAGGTTTATTCGATGACAGGAACAGGGTCTAAAACAGAGCTTGTAGGTACAGAGAACGGGAGCCTTCAGCTGTGTCTATCCTGGGGAGCAGTGAGCCAGACAACCCCTCACTCCCCGTCCCCAGCCAGCCCCAAACTGAAACCCCCCCTAGCCCCTGCTTCTCGGCTGAGCTCCTTTCCCGGGGTAGGAAGTCACCTGACCTCTTTGTTCTCTCTCACCTTTAGCATTGCCTTGCAGGGGGAGGGCTCGGCCATTAGTTGCCAGGCGACAGAGAGGCCAGAAACTGAGGCCCCCACACAGTATTCAGAGGAAACATTAACCACAGCCCGACTTCGGCCCACCGGGTCAGACCAAAGGTCCATCTAGCTCAGTATCTGTCTGCCGACAGTGGCCAGTGCCAGGTGCCCCAGAGGGAGTGAAGCTAACAGGCAATGATCAAGTGAGCTCTCTCCTGCCATCCATCTCCATCCTCTGATGAACAGAGGCTAGGAACACCATTCTTTACCCTTCCTGGCTAATAGCCATTTATGGACTTAGCCACCATGAATTTATCCAGGTCTCTTTTAAACCTTCATACCCAGAAGACACACGAGTGAATATACAGGGACAGCCCCCTCCTGGGGCTCCCTGGGGGAAGGAGTCAGTGGGGCTACCCCAAGGAGAGCGGGTTACCTGGGGAGTCAGAGGAAATACTTGCAGTGTCTGGGGTTACTCCCAGCGAGACTGGGGTTCCCAGGGGAGGGGGGCCATGGGGTTAGCTGAGGGAGGGAGGCTTGGAGGCATTACCTGGAGGGGTGACTTGGTGGGGTTACCCGGGGAGAGGGGCTATGGGCTGCCCAGAGAGGGGCTCACGGGGGCACTTTTGGCCAGCTCTGCCCCACGGCTCTTATTTCATGGCAGATGCCAGCTCGGGAGGCTGGTGAATCCCCGGCACCCTGGTGGCCATGGATTAAGGGGGGGGTGTCTTGTATATGACTCCCCCCCCACCCCCATTCCCAGCCTCTCCTGGAACCCAGGGCCAGACCTGCTGGCTCTAAATCAGCTGCAGTAATGGGAATGCCCATTGGGGCATTGGCGGGGGGCGGGGAGGGGGAGTTGTCCAGCAGTGCCTGCTCCCTCCATGCCCAGCTCTACCCCCCCACCATTGAGTCCTGGGCAGGGCTGCACCAGAGGCTGCCAGACTGGGCCCCATGAAAGAGAGTCCCTATTGGGGTGCCCCTCTCAGCTTGATTAGGGTCTCATGTGAACCCCTCACCTGCCTCTCAGTTAACAGTGAAAATACTGGAATGAGCTGACTGCTGTATATGTGACCCTGATGCCCTCTAGTGGAAAGAATCAGAATTGTTCTACTGTGTGTCCTATGCCCCACATTGCTAGCAGTTAATGGGGATCTCCCTACAGTCGCATTGGGGGATAATACGGCTCACTAGTTCCTAGGGCTGTTTGGAGGCTGTGGGGGTGGGCGAGCTCAGCTACTGAGGCGGTGTAACTGCTGGAATGGGGGAATTCCACTTTCCTGGGGGCCAGGAGGTCAGAGCCGAGCTGTCTGCCTATCTGACCTCTCTGACGTTTAATTCCTTGTCCAGCTTGTCCGCTCCCTGGTGGTCAATGAGCAGGACTCCAGAAGGGCGGGTGTGGTGCTGCTGGTGCCCAGGCATCCTTTCTATGCAGATGCCACAGCGCTGGCCGGTGCCGTCAGGGTGCAGCACCACCTGGACGAGTGGTGGTGCTGCACCCTGGATATTGGGGACTCAAGGCAGGTACTTGGCCAAGTCAGGGGGCACTGCACTTCATCCCCAAAGCACTGTGCGTTATCAGCCCTGGGTGCCCAACAGGTGAATCAGAGACAAGAGCCCCTCTGGGCCTGGCATGGTCAGTACTGGGGGCGAATGCCCAGCCATTCTCAGCCTCTCCGTCTAGTCACACTTCTGCTCACGTGACATCAGCTGCCTGGGAACTCTGGCTGCAAGTGCCTGGCACTGTCCTAGCAGAGACTGCCTCATCTGATGGGTCAGGGCACATCAGTGGAGGTCCGGACCGCTGGGTTCATTACCCAGCTCTGCCACTGACTTGCCACGTAATGTGTGACCGTCGTAAACAGATAGCTAAGGGTTAATGTTTCTTTTACCTGTAAAGGGTTAACAAAGGGAACCGAACACCTGACCAGAGGACCAATCAGGAAACCGGATTTTTCAAAGCTCAGGGAGGGAAGTTTTTGGATGTGTGTTCTTTGTTCTGTTCTAGTGCTCTCTCGGCTCTGAGAGTGATCTCTCTATCTCCAGGCTTTCTAATCTTCTGTTTCCAAGTTGTGAGTACAAAGGCAGAAAAACAATAGGCTTATATTGTTTTTTTTGTATTTACATGTGTGTAGTTGCTGGAATGTTTTAAATTGTATTTCTTTTTGAATAAGGCTGTTTATTCAGGTTTTCTTTTAAGCCAATAACCCTGTATATTGTCACCTTGATACAGAGACCATTTTTATGTCTTTTTCTTTCTTTTTATATAAAGCTTTCTTTTTTTAAGACCTGTTGGATTTTTTCCTAGTGGGGGCTCAAGGGGATTGAGCCTGCAGCTCACCAGGGAATTGGTGGGAGGGAAAAGAAGGAGGGGGGGAAGGTGAATTGTCCTCTCTGTTTTGTAATTCAAGGAGTTTAAGTACAGTAATCTTCCAGGGTAACCCAGGGAGGGGAAGCCTGGGAGGAGGTAAAGAGGGAGCAGGAAGTGGGTTATTTCCCTTTGTTGTGAGACTCAGGGCATCTGAGTCTTGGGATCCCCCAGGGAAGGTTTTGGGGAGACCAGAGTGAGGCAGGCACTGAAATTCCTGTCTGGTGGCAGCGATATCAGATCTAAGCTGGTAATTAAGCTTGGAGGTTTCATGCTAGCATCTTATGTTCTGAACTCTAAGGTTCAGATCTGAGTAGGAAAACTATGACAGTGACCAAGACTCATCACCGCCCTGTGCCTCAGTTTCCCCTCTCTGTGCCTCAGTTTCCCCTTCTGTGACGCAGGATCAGAGAGCCTTCCCTGCCCCAGGATAGTCCAAGGCAGGCGGTGCGTGAACAGCACCATCCGGCTGGCTGCTGACGAGAACCTGTGTCTGCTGGCTGGGGAGATATGGCAGCTCCTTCCCCAGCAGTGCCCACTGCTGCCAGCACTCGTGTCCTGTGGGGCTGGCCTTGCCAACCAATGCCAGGCATGCAGCCTGGCCAGCTTCCGGGCTGCGGATGTGGGCCAAGGCCGCGGCTTCGGTTCAGGCATCTCCTCAGACCAAGAGCGGTTCTGCTGGCTGAGCCCTCGGGCTGACGGGTGCTGAAACGAGGCCGACCCCTCCCCGTGCCTGACATCAAGGTGGCGCTCTGACTCCCCTCATCCGTACCCCCAAGCAGCACCCCGACCCTCCACCATCCATATCTCCAGTCTGCACCTTCACCCTACCCTGCAAGCAGCATCCCACCCTACTTGTCACGGCGCCACAGGATCACTGTGACGTCCCTCCGGTAAACAGCCTCTTGGCAGAACCCCCACAGCGGGGCAGACACCCCCCCGGGGGGTCCCACTCTGCTTCAGGGTAGGCCACACAGCTTCCCCGTTTCCTAGACTGCCTATCTGGGCTCCAAGCTTCCTGCCTGCGCAGCGAGCTCTGCCCTTGATGCCTGGCAGAGACTTGGCGCCTGCGTCAGGGCCCGGCGCCCCCAGCCAGGATCTGCCCTGACACCAGCCAGCCTTCTCCAAAGCGTAGTGAATTTGTCAGTCAGCTGGCTGCAGCCCAGGCAGCCCTATGGGCAGCACAGAGCTCTGCCCCTACCAGCATCGGGCAGCGCCAAGTGCCAGCCAAGTTGCAGCGACTCCCCAGGTGGCAGAGCCGGGGCCACAGGGTGTCATGGGCTGTGTGGCACCGTCACATTTCTGAGCCCAGGCGCACGGTGGCCATTCTGTCACTCATCATAGTGGGAGGCAGGTGCTGCTCTCACCCCAGGGACACTGCTCTCCTGCCCTTTCACTGCTGTTGGGAGTCCAAGAGGGCGTCCTACAGGCACCAGTCTCGAGTGGGGCAGGTGCGGGGGACTGGACACATAACCGGGGGGTGACCCCGAGCTTAAACCCGACCCCACCCCGTGTCCTGCCCTTGCAACAACCATGGCACTAAGTGGGGTAAAGAGCTGACTCCATCCCCAGGGATGCACACAGTCCCTCCCCAGCCTCCTCCTTTCCGGGGGCTCCTGGCCTCTGCCCCTGGAGGATGTCTCCTCTGCCCCCAGGTGTGGCCACCTCGGCACAGGGGCACCAGGGGCCAGGCTCGCTCTCCATGGGACGCTGAGGCCCACCTGCTCCCTCCAGCCTGGCGCTGCAGCTCCAGAGCACAAAACTGGGGTGGAAGGTGGCGAGCTCCCCAGCATCGCCGCGCCCTCCCTGGCCAGCCCCACACCCAGACATAGCAGCCCCTAGGGACTGGCATGTGGGGCAGGTTCCTGCTTAGTCGGGCTGTTACTCTTCATCCTTCAGCCACCAGGAGGCTGCAGAGACCCACTGTGGGGTGGCAAGACTGGGGCAGAGCCCCACCACCGCCACCTGTGTGACAGTGCCCCGCCAGTGCCAGGGCAGCAGCAGCGTGGCCTGCAGTGCCCCACGCTGGCAGGGACTGGGGTGACTGTGTGGCCCAATGTGGCCCTCCGGAGCAATGCCCCCCCCAATACACACACACACAGTACGGCAACCCTGGTTCCTTCATTAACTGTTTATTGCTGCTCTGGGGGGTCCAGGCCGGGCCCCTGTGAAGCCCCATCTCCAGCCAGTCATCACCCAGCCTCATGCGCCCGCCCCTGGCCACTTCTCTGCCCAGGACACAAGCGTGGGCTGGGGGGGCAGAGCAAAGCCCCACAGGCTCAATCAGTGACACTTAGACCAAAATAGACTGGGCACGTCCCTCCATGGGTTGCAGCTTCCATGCCACCCACGGGCAGCTCTCCACCTGGGCAGGCCCGTGTGCCCAGCCTAGCTCTGACCCGCTGTAGCCCCGGGGAATGGGGGTGGCGCAGGGAGCCCTGCTGGCCTGGCCTAGGGGGCAGACAGACCTGCTGGGCTGCCCCCTTGCAGGGCACAGGGCCAGCACAGGAGGAGGGGGGAACAAGGCACTTCAGGACAGTGGGTGAGGAGGAGCTGGTGGGCTCCTGGAGTTTGGCATTGATGGGGGGGCAGGGGCTGTGCTGGCCCAGACAGAGCTGGTTATACAGCCTGGGTGGGGGAGCCAGAGTCCCAGCCTGGCCAGGGTCTGGCAGACAGAGTGTGGTGACCCCTGCCCTGGCCCGGGAAACGGGTGTGAGAAGGAGCATGGGGGAGCCCAGTACAGATGGCACAATGGGTGCTGCTGGAACCCACCCGCAGGGCCCACCTCATCCAGCGGTGCCCAGCAGGCTGCATGGGGCTAGTGGAATCCAGCCAGCTGGGCCACAGGGGGGACAGGGGCTGCGAGCTCGCTGGCACACAGCTGCTTGGTGCTGGTGCAGTCTGTGCCCGAGCTGCCCCACCCCCAAAGGCCGGGGGAGTGATAGAGTGTTGGTGGCAGGACACAGCCCCAAGGCACCTGGCACCCCTCAGGAGCACTTGGTGAGTGGGGCAGCTGGGCTGGCAAAGGTGGGTTCCCCATCGGGGGGCATGGACTCCTGCCAGTCCCACTGCCAGAGCGAGAAGCGGCCCCAGCCCCAGCCCCCAGTGGGCACTGGATGGGCAGGAAGGGCAGAGCTGGCGGCCGCCCCAGGCAGCACATTAGGAATATTCCTGGATGAACTTGGCATAGAACTGGCTGAGTTTCTTCAGCACGATCCGGAGCTTCTCCACGTGCGGCAGGATGGTCATTCTGTGGACAGAGAGATCCCTCAGCCCCGTGCACCTGGCTGAGCCCAACCTGCCAGCCCCCGCCCCCTCCCGGGAGACAGGGGCCTGTTAACACCCCCCCCGTGTCACCCAGCACAGCTGGGCACAAGAGACCTCCCAAGGGGCCAGGGCTGTACATCAGGACAGAGGGGCAGGAGGGCTGGGGGGGTGAGATCTGGGCAGAGGGGATGGGTGTCAGAATTCGGGGGCACTGGGCAGACTGCCGGGTCTCTCCCAGCTCCGCATTGCCACCCTTCCCAGGGGACCCGGGTGTGGAGCATGGCCAGGGGGACCCTTACCTGAAGTGATAGGTGCCCTCTCGCTGCCCAAAGCCACTGCCCGGCACCACACAAATGCCCGTCTCCTCCAGCAGCTGGAGGCAGAAGAACATGTCTGGGGCAAAGCCCCGCGCCTGGGGAGGAGCGAGAGCTGGGTTAGGGGAGATGGGAGGGGAGGAGAGATGCCCGGTACATGCCCGGCTCTCTCCAGCCCCGCTCCCCTACCCACACCCCCGAGGCTGCTCCGTGCCCAACTCTCCCCAGCCCTGCTCCCCTGCCCATGTCCTGGCCCTGTTCCCGTGCCTACGTCCGCGGCCCTGCTCCCCCACCCCCAGTCCCCAGGCTGCTCTGTGCCCGGCTCTCCCCAGACCAGCTCTCCCACCCACCTCCCCAAGGCTGCTCCGTGCCCAGCTCTCCCTGGCCTCGCTCCCCCACCCAGAGCCCCCGGGCTGCTCCGTGCCCGGCTCTCACCTGGGCCTCCTGCACAGCCCTGGCTGGGATCTGGATCCTGGGGAAGGAGTACATGGCGCCCTGCACGGGGTTACAGTGGATCCCGGGCACCTGGCTGAAGATCTCCTGGGTCAGCTGTGCTTTGTGGGCCAGGTCGCTCAGCACTGCCTGCTTCTCCTGGGAGCCGAGAGATGCACAGTGCTGAGTGGCAGGGGCTGCCATGGGGGAGAAAGGGGGGGGCTGCAGGCAAGGGGAAATGGGGACAGGCACTTGGATATAGCAGGGCCTGGGGGTTGGGGGAGAGGCCCATGGGGTTGGTGGAGGAGGTGGGTATGGGGCCTTCCCTGGGGAGGGGGAAAGGGCTGGTGCAGGGGGCAGCTGGTGGATCTGGGGTGAGATGCCCATGGGGCTTGTGGGGGGGTGCCCCTCAGGGAGGAGCTGGCGCTGGTGGCCGGGATCGGGGCCATGGCTGCAAGCCCCCCACACTTACCCGGATGAAGCTCTGGTACGAGGGCTCGCCAGGCTTCGGCGGGTTCATGACGACGTCCAGCAGCACCTGGCCGGGCACGGGTGGGCACAGCCGCACCGACACCAGCTTGGAGAGCTGCTGCTGCACCGCCGGATCCAGGTTCACCACCTCCATGTACCCCCCACGGAGCCCACACCTGGGGGGCGAGAGGGTGAGACTGGGGCCTGGCTCCCCCTCCCTCTGGGACCCCTGGGGGGTGGGGCCTGGATCCTGTCTCTGGGACCCTTGGGGGGCAGGGCCTGGCTCCCCCTCCCTCTGGAACGCCAGGGGGCGGGGCCTGGATCCCCCTCCCTCTGGGACCCTTGGGGGGCAGGGCCTGGCTCCCCCTTCCTCTGGAACCCCAGGGGGCGAGGCCTGGATCCCCCTCCCTCTGGGACCCCTGGGGGGTGGGGCCTGGATCCCCTCCCTCTGGGACCCTTGGGGGGCAGGGCCTGGCTCCCCCTCCCTCTGGGACCCCGGGGGAGTGGAGCCTGGCCTCCCTCCCTCTGGGACCCCTGGGGTTTGCGGCCTCGGGGGATCACTGATTTGCTCCCCCCATAGGCACTCCATGAGTCCCTACATCGCCCCTCGATGCCCAGGCGCCTGTGTCCCTCCTGCCCCATGGGGGCACCCCTGTGGGGCGAAGTCTCAGGGACCCCGGGGCGAAGGGGCACGTCTCGGCGCCGCCCAGAATGTCATGCTCCCGTGAGGAATAAGCCATGGGGGCCATTGGGCTGCATGTACGTGTCTGTGAGCAGCTCGGCTGGGCTCAGCTCGGGGTCAGAACTGCCCCGAGGGGTGGCCAGGGGTCCCAGGCAGGGCCTGAGCCGCTGGCTGCCAGCTCCCTGCTCCAGCTGGCCTCCTGGGCTAGTCACCCTGGGGCCACAGCGCTGCCCATGGGGATGGACTTATATCCCCCCTGGCCTCCTCCCTGCCCCCGGGGCCAGGCTGGGGGTGGGCACAGGAGTAGGGCCCCACTTGTCACGGCCAGTGGGGTTCCTCAGCCCATGGAGGGCACAGCCACCAGGGGGCAGCACAGGGGTTTTCCATGCCGGCTGCGCTCTGCCCCATGTCCCTCGGCGCGGGGGGCAGACCGGGGGCGGGCGGGGGGCACTCACTCTCCCATGAAGCCCTTGGAGATGGAGTGGAAGGATACCAGCTCCACCACTTGCGAGTACGTGGGGCCCATCTCGAAAAGGACCTTCTTGAAGGAGTGGAACTCGGAGCCCTCGGCGTAGACATTGTCCTGATAGACCTGCAGGGCAGAGGGGGGGTAAGGCCACCCGCCAGGCCCACAGCAGGTCTAGGGGTGCCAACCCTCCAGGAGTCTCCTGGAGTCTCCAAGAGTCGAAGATGAATCTTTAATTAAGATGCTGTTGTGTGCTGATGAAACCTCCAGGAATACGGCCAAGCCTACCAGCCATGCCAGGGCCAACGCCCACCTACCCATGCGACCCTACAGCCCCACCCACTCCTCCGGGCGGAGGCAGCCCCCAAGCTCTGCCAGCCCCTCTGGTGGGGGGCACCAGGGTGGCTCCCCAGAAGAGACGCTCGGGCCCCCCCCCAGGACAGGGACAGCAGGGGCTGGGAGCCAGCTCTCGCCCTCACCTCATCGGCCATCAGGAAGAGCTGCTCCTCCCACGCAAACTTGATGACGTCCTCGATGCACTTCCGGCTCTGGACTTGGCCTGTGGCACAAGACAAGCCCATCAGGGAGACATAGAGGGCCCTGTGCCAGCCAGCAGCTTCTGCCCTCCCACCCTGCACTCACCCACCCTGGGACCAGGGAACAGCTCTACACAGGGACCCAGGTTGGTCCAGACCTCCTGGCCCCCACATCATCCTCCCTCCAGCACTGGGGGCATAGGCCAGGACGTGGGCACAGCACTGCCTGGATGGCACCATTCCCTTCCTCACCCCTCACAAGTTAGGGTGCCAGTGCCCCAGGCAGCGGGTCACCTTGCCCCTTTCCTCTGCCAACCCACAGAGCTCAAAGCCCTTCACGGGCCCCTGGCAGGTCACTCAGGGTCACCCCCTGGGTTCCCGGGGGAGGGGGGGTGGCAGGCAGCAGTCTGGGTTCCCGGGGGGTGGGATGGCAGGCTGGGTTCTTGGGGGTAGGGTTGGCAGGCTGGGTTCCCTGGGGGGGCAGCAGGCTGGGTTCCTCGCGGGGGCAGCAGGCAGCAGGCTGGCTTCCTGGGGGTGGGGGTGGACGGCCGGGTTCCTGGGGGCAGGGGCAACAGGCAGCAGGCTGGGTTCCTGGGGGGCAGCAGGCTGAGTTCCTGGGGGGGGCGGGGGGCAGGCTGGGTTCCCTGGGGGGCAGCAACCTGGGTTCCCAGGGGGGAAGCAGGCTGGAATCCCGGGGTGGGGGGCAGCAGGGAGGACCAGACGGGCCCAAGGTCACAGAGTCTGGCAGTGCTAAGGTAGAACCCAGGAGTTCTGGCTCCCCGTGCCCAGCTGTAACCCCTAGCACCCTGGCCGGGGGGCTCTGCTGCTACCCGGACCTGGCCACCCTGCTCTGACCTCTCAGTACCCAGCCCCATGGCTGGTGAGGGGGAAGCTGGAGCTTGTTAAAAGAGCCAGTTAATGAGTTTAAGGCTGGTGACAGGTGCTCGCTGGGCACCTCTGGAGAGCCCCCAGGTCCCATTCCTGCCCCACTGAGCCAGCCAGTCCCTGCCCTGGGGCTGGATAGGAGCCGGTGCCCCCTGGAGGACAAAGTCCCCTGTCCCATTCCCTGCCCCCGTGGTACCAGTGGGATTCCCAGGGTTGATGATGCAGAGCACGCGGGGCTGGCAGTGCCCACGGGCCTGGCGCAGCGCCCGCCGCAGCTCCCCGACGTCCAGCGCCCAGCAGTGCTCCTCGTCCAAGTAGTAGTTGACCTGCACGACGTTCAGCTCAGCGATGCCAGCCGAGTAGAGCGGGTATTGGGGGATGGGGATCATCACCCCCGTCCGCGACCGGCCCTCCCCTGACACCAGCAGCTTCAGCATGGTCTGGGGAGAGAGGGAGGGATGGGCAGGGGCAGCGCAGAGTGGGCAGGGACCAGGGGTCACCTGGGCTACAGCAGCGTGGGGGGCAGAGGGGCACGAGAGTGGGTCAGGGCTCCCCCCAGGGAGCAGCAGGGCCCTGAGGGCTGCAACCAAAGGGCCATTGATGCTCTGGGCACTGCTCACTGAACCACTTCATACGCCCCTGGAGCACCCCCACTCCGCTGACAGGGGTGCAGGGCAGGGTCAGGCGCCTGCCCTGCACTGCCCCTCACAGAGGTTACCTGGAGGCAGCCTCCCCATCCCTCCTTGCCCCCCCTGTATTATCCTCCCCCCCACTATCCCAGCCTGTGAGTTCCCAGCAGGCCCGTGGTTGCCAGTCTGCCAGGGCTGTGCCAAGCATGGCACAAAGGGCCCTTTGTGAGGCTGCCCGAGTGCCCGAGCAACGCTGGCATGAGAGCTGGGTCCCACCCCACCGGGCACTGCACTGAGTGTAGAGCCAAGAGTGGTGGGGGAGGAGGGAATGGGGCTCGGAGGGGAGGGGTCCTGGGAGCTCTGGGGGCATCAGCAACCAGGCAGCAGAGCGAGAGGCCAATTCTTCCCTGGGCACAGGGGCACCGAGAGCTCAGGAATGGGAAAGAGTAAAGATCCCAAGGGGAGCAGAGTCCCCATGCCCCACCCCCTGAGCTCTGCCAGTGCCCCTCACTCCTGACCCGCAGCCCCTGCTCTCCCAGCCCTGGGCTCCCCCCACCACAACTCTGCCGGTGCCCCTCACTCCTGACCCGCAGCCCCTGCTCTCCCAGCCCTGGGCTCCCCCCACCACAACTCTGCCGGTGCCCCTCACTCCTGACCCGCAGCCCCTGCTCTCCCAGCCCTGGGCTCTTTCTCCCCCAAAGCTCTGCTGGTGCCCCTCACTCCCAGCCCCCAGTCCTGGGCTCCCCCCACAAACCCAGCTCTATTGATGCCCCTCGGTCCCAGCCTGCACCCCCCGAGTGTGCCCGCTGCTAGCAGGGAGACAGGACACCCTACCATGACGGCGTCACTGGCACCCGTAGACAGGTAGATGTTGTCCGGGTTGGCAGGGATGCCCCCGTCCCGCCTCTCGATGTACCGGGCCACATCCTGGCGGATGATCTCGATGCCGGGGCTGGCAGTGTAGGCACCTGGTGAGGGAGAGACCCGAGCTAGGCGCTGGGGTAGCAGAGGCTGGGGGTTGCTGGTGAGCAGAGGAGGCTCCAGGGGGTGCTGCCCTTGGGGCCTGGCTGCGGGGGCTGCATCAGGGGGGTTAGTGCTCCTGGTTGGAGACATGCTGTCGGCCATGCAGGGAACAGGGACAGCTTCTTCCGTACACCCCATCCGCCCCAGACCGGCCCCTCTGGGGGACAGGGGATTAGGGGTATAAGCCGGAGCTCCCCCAAACTCATCTCCCCCAGAAGCCACCTGGTAGATTACACAGCGATTTTAACACATTCCAGGGTCCTGCTTTTCTGTATGTGGCACCCTTGAGACAACAGTGAAGCTACCAGGCCATGCCAGCCTGTGGGCACAGTGCGCTCCGAGCGGCCAGGCCTGGGCCCTCAGCCAAACAGATGCCCCATGTGGCTCTGGACACGCCCCTGCAGGTGTTGTATGGGAGATGTGGGACTCTGCTGTGATTGGGTGGGGGCCTGGCAGCGCCCTGGGCCTGGGGGGGTGGGCAGCATTCTGGGAGGGGGGATCTGCACTCTGGGCTGGAGGGAGGGTGGGCAGTACACTGGGCTGTGGGGGGGGTGGGCAGTGCTAGGGGGGCAGTGGGCTGCAGACTGGGTTCCCAGGGGCAGGGGGTGGTAGGCTGGGTTCCTGGGGAGGATGCAGGCTGGGTTCCTGGGGTGCAGCAGACTGGGTTCCCGGGGGTGCGGCAGGCTGGGTTCCCAGGGAGGGTGTCAGGCTGGGTTCCCGGGGGGAGGAGGCAGGCTGGGTTCCCGGAGGGGTGGCAGGCTGGGTTCCCGGGGAGGGGGGTGGCAGGCTGGGTTCCCAGGGGAGCGGCAGGCTGGGTTCCCAGGGGAGGTGGCAGACTGGGTTCCCGGGGGAGGTGGCAGACTGGGTTCCCATGGGGTGCAGGCTGGGTTCCAGGGGGGGTGGCAGGCTGGGTTCCCAGGGGTGCGGGGGTGGCTGGCTGGGTTCCCAGGGGGGCGGCAGGCTGGGTTCCCGGGGAGGGTGTCAGGCTGGGTTCCCGGGGAGAGGGGGCAGGCTGGGTTCCCGGAGGGGTGGCAGGCTGGGTTCCCGGGGGGAGTGGCAGGCTGGGTTCCCAGGGGAGGTGGCAGCCTGGGTTCCCATGGGGTGCAGGCTGGGTTCCTGGGGGGGTGGCAGGCTGGGTTCCCGGGGGTGCAGGGGTGGCTGGCTGGGTTCCTCGGGGGGTGGCAGGCTGGGTTCCCAGGGGAGGTGGCAGACTGGGTTCCCGGCGGGGTGGCAAGCTGGGTTCCCAGGGAGGGTGTCAGGCTGGGTTCCCAGGGGAGGTGGCAGGCTGGGTTCCCGGGGGTGCAGGAGTGGCTGGCTGGGTTCCTGGAGGGGTGGCAGGCTGGGTTCCCAGGGGAGGTGGCAGACTGGGTTCCCGGCGGGGTGTCAGGCTGGGTTCCCAGGGGAGGTGGCAGGCTGTGTTCCCAGGGGGGTGCAGGCTGGGTTCCCAGGGAGGGGGGTAGCAGGCTGGGTTCCCGGGGAAGGTGGCAGGCTGGGTTCCCGGGGGGAGTGGCAGGCTGGGTTCCCGGGGGGGCGGCAGGCTGGGTTCCCAGGGGAGGTGGCAGGCTGGGTTCCCAGGGGGGTGCAGGCTGGGTTCCCGGGGAGGGGGTGGCAGGCTGGGTTCCCCGGGGGAGTGGCAGGCTGGGTTCCCGGGGGGAGTGGCAGGCTAGGTTCCCGGGGAGGGGGGTGGCAGGCTGGTTTCCCAGGGGGGTGGCAGACTGGGTTCCCGGGTTGGGGTGGAGGCTGGGATCGCAGGGGGGCGGCAGGCTGGGTTCCCAGGGGAGGTGGCAGGCTGGGTTCCCATGGGGGTGCAGGCTGGGTTCCCGGGGAGGAGGGTGGCAGACTGGGTTCCCAGGGGGCGGCAGTCTAGGTTCCCGGGGGAGGGCAGGCTGGGTTCCCGGGGGGGGGCAGGCTGGGTTCCCAAGGGGGAGGGCAGGCTGGGTTCCCGGGGGAGGGCAGGCTGGGTTCCCAGTGGGATGGTACTTACCGACGCTCTGCCCTCCACACACTGCCAGCAGTCTGCGTGCTCGCTGCTTAGCATCCTCAGGGAAGAGGGGTTCGCTCAGCAGCTCGGGGTACAGGCACAGGGCGCTGACCTGTGGGGCACAAAGCCTTGAGACAGCTCCACGCTTCACCCCACAGCCACCCAGCTGCTGCCCGGCTCCCGCTCTGGTGTCCACATCCCCAGGAGCCCTCCCTGCCTAGCCTGGCTGACAGCGGACGCGGGGACCAGCAGGGCCCCCCCAGTCCATGTGATGGGCCTGCAGGGAGGAGCCTCGAGTTCAGGGCCGTCTCAGCATCTAGCCCGTGCCCAGAGTTACCAAGATCCTGCAGCAGTGATGGGTGGCAGGGTCCTGGTGGGTGGCAGGGCCCTGGTGTACCTGGCGCAGGAAGGTGATGGGGCGCTGGCCCATGGCGTGGGCATCACCGATGTTGGCTTTAATCACCTCTGTGAAAGGCTTCTTCACACCCTGCAAGAGGAGAGAGGGAGGAGGGAGAATGGAGCCAACCCTGGGAAAGCTGCCTCTGCCAGGGCGCTACCTCCCCCAGCTACAATACCCAGCCTGCATCCAGAGGGGAGAGCGCCCCCTACTGATCCACCCCCGCCCTGCAGCACAGCGCCCCCTAGCGCCACTCTGGGGCCTGCATCCAGAGGGGAGAGCGCCCCCTACTGATCCACCCCCGCCCTGCAGCACAGCGCCCCCTAGCACCACTCTGGGGCCTGCATCCAGAGGGGAGAGCGCCCCCTACTGATCCACCCCCGCCCTGCAGCACAGCGCCCCCTAGCACCACTCTGGGGCCTGCATCCAGAGGGGAGAGCGCCCCCTACTGATCCACCCCCGCCCTGCAGCACAGCGCCCCCTAGCACCACTCTGGGGCCTGCATCCAGAGGGGAGAGCGCCCCCTACTGATCCAGCCCCGCCCTGCAGCACAGCGCCCCCTAGCACCACTCTGGGGCCTGCATCCA
Source organism: Aldabrachelys gigantea (assembly GCA_026122505.1). Taxonomy (NCBI): domain Eukaryota; kingdom Metazoa; phylum Chordata; order Testudines; family Testudinidae; genus Aldabrachelys; species Aldabrachelys gigantea. The sequence continues at coordinate 296,790,332 of CM047480.1, forward strand.
GAGGGGAGAGCGCCCCCTACTGATCCACCCCCGCTCTGCAGCACAGCGCCCCCTAGCGCCACCCTGGGGCTTGCACTGACTGAGAGCGCCCCCTGCAGGTCCCCCTGCCCTGCAGCACAGCTCCCCCTAGCGCTACCCTGGTGCCTGCATCCAGAGGGGAAAGCACCCCCTGCAGATCCACCCCTGCTCTGCAGCACAGCGCCCCCTAGCGCCACCCTGGGGGTTGCACTGACTGAGCACGCCCCCTGCAGATCCACCCCTGCCCTTCAGCACAGCGCCCCTAGCGCCACCCTGGGGCTTACACTGACTGAGAGCGCCCCCTGCAGGTCCCCCCGCCATGCAGCACAGCGCCCCTAGCGCCACCCTGGGGCTTGCACTGACTGAGAGCGCCCCCTGCAGGTCCCCCCACTCTGTAGCACAGCGCCCCCTAGCGCCACCCTGGGGCTTGCACTGACTGAGAGCGCCCCCTGCAGGTCCCCCCGCCCTGCAGCACAGCGCCCCCTAGCGCCACCCTGGGGCTTGCACTGACTGAGAGCGCCCCATGCCGCCCTCTGCCCTGTGCTGCCCCTCCCGGGGCCCAGGAGCTCCCAGGGTCAGGGCGAGAGGGAGAGCAGGCCCCATCGTGTCCCAGGTGCTGGGATGGGACAGGCTGTCTCCTCCGCCCCCCTGGGGCCCCCAGGGGGCTGAGCCCAGAGCCCGGGCAGGGACGTGTGTGCAGAGCAATGGCATGGACCTGGGAACGTGGGCTCTGTGGTGGAGACGTGACACGTGCCGAGCCAGCTGGACACAGTCCAGGGCAGGCGGGAGGCCGTGCAGGGGACCGGGCCATCCCCTGTGGTGTTGGTTGGAGGCTGGCAGCGAGACAGGCTCCTTTGGGCCGCGAGCTGCAGGAGAGGCAGCCAAAACAGCTGGCAAGGTGGCACCATGCCATGCAGCGCAGGCCACAGGCCTGGGAAAGCACAACCTGCTGGTGCCAGAGGAACCCTCCCAGCCAGGGGCATACCCAGCCTGCTGCCACTAACTGCAGAGGGCACTGCACAGCATGCAGCAGTCACTGGGCAGGGGAGCGCCACAGCCTGTTGGGAGGGTGTGAGGAAGTGGGGCTGTTCTTAAATGTTTATCTGAATACTGTGGGGGGGGCCTCAGTTCCTGGCTGACCCTCTGTCGCCTGGCAACTAATGGCCGGGCCCTCCCCCCTGCAAGGCGATGCTAAAGGTGGGGGAGAACAAAGAGATCAGCTGACCTCCTGGCCCGGGGAAAGAGACAAAGGCCAGAGAGGAGGGGCTGGAGGGGGTTGTTAGTCTGGAGCTGGCTGGGGACGAGGAGTGAAGTGCAGACCTGGGGGTCTGGCTCACTGCCCCCCAGAATGGACCCGGCTGAGGGGTCCGGTTCTCTGTACCTACAAGCTCTGTTTTAGACCCTGTTCCTGTCATCGAATAAACCTCTGTTTTACTGGCTGAGAGTCACGTCTAACTGCAAAGTGGGGGTGCAGGACCCTGTGGCTTCCCCAGGACCCTGCCTCGGAGGATTCGCTGTGGGAAGCGCACGGAGGGGCAGAGGATGCTGAATGCTCCCAGGAGAGACCCAGGAGGTGAAGACAGTCTGCTCCGAGGGAGAGGAGGCTCCCCAGAGTCCTGCCTGGCTTTGTGGGGAGCAGCTCCAGAGCATCGCCTGGGGACTCTGTGACAGAGGGGATGGGAGGCCTGGCTGGTGAGACCACACAGACATCCCAGTACCCTCTCCTGCATGGACTCAGCACTGCCCAGCTCTGTGTCATTGGCCCCGTACTGCTCACAGCTCAAGGAGATTCTCCTCTAGCTCAAGTGGCAGGGCCTGGGTTTTTGGAGCAAGAGGATTCAAATCCCAGCCCGGGTGTTGACAAGTTATTGCAGGTGCCCATGCATAGGGTTTTCTGGAGCCCGAAGTGCTCACAGATTGACTCTGCAGCTACCGGTCTCAGCCAGGGCCGGGGTTACACACAGACCTGGAGCATCTCGTTGGCTCTTCAGCCCCCAGTGTCACTGCACCCCCTAAGCCCTGTCTGGGCTGTCGGCCACTCCCGGCCCTGGACAGAGGATTGTGTTAGGTCAGGCTGGCGCTGCTGCCGGGTCTCATCTCCTGTGCCAGGGTGAAGGAGGCTGTCAAAGCCCCGGTCCTGGTGTCTCCTGCACACCTGCCTGCACCTGCCAGACCAGACAGTGCCAGGATCGGCCCAGAGCTTGCTGCTGTCAGTAGCTGACACGCTGGCAGAGCAGGAGAGACGTCCCCAGCTGCCCTTCACTGTGAGTGAGCGGCCCTCCCTGGCGAGGGTGCCTGGGCTGTGACTCTTACGTAATGCCCCCGAGCCACGCCGTCGCACGCACATCGCCACCACTAGCACGTGCACCAGAAAGTGAGACACAGCCCAGCCTAGCGGGCATGGACGGCACCTCGCTGAGCCCCCTGCCCGCACAGAGCTACCCCCCGGATCAGCAGCCCTGGATCACCTCCCTCTGGGAGCCTCCTGCCTCCCTCTGGGTCCTGGCCCGGGACAGAGGAAGGAGAGAGGAAGAGCGAGATGGGGATCGGAGCCAGGTTATGTAACTGAGCCCCCATATCAAGACAGGGAGACACCCACACCCAGGTGTGCAGAGTACACGCCCAGGTGCAAACGTAACCCTGGTGACTGGCCCCGCCCCTGCCTCACCTTCCAGCTGGTGGGGTGGCCTGACTGGGCAGAAACAGACATGGTGCCGGATGAGGCCATGGCCAGTGTGGCAAGCCCGGGGGTCCGGCGGGATCTGTCAGTGTGGCAGGCAATGGGGTCCCGCTCCATCCCCTCAGGAGAGAAGGCCCCGCCCCAGAACTGGCCAATGTCTCCCCTGCCCATCAGCTCCTCAGTGCCTGGACTAGCACCTGGTCACAGAAATGGCAGGGGGCGAGCCCCAGGGCAGGAGGGGGAATTCCTCCTCCCCCTGCAGGCTTGGTAGCCTGCTGCCATGGCCCATCAGCAGCCTCGCTCGCCGAGCCAGTGAGCCCCCCAGGCCGGTGCCAGGGGGCGTTGTGCTGCTGGGAACCACACTGGGGTCTTAGTAGGGGTTGGGAGCGCTCTCCCTGGAGCCCACACAGACTCTAATGCCCCACTGCAGTACTAGGGGCCCTGTGCCACCGGAGGTGCCACCTTTGAACCCTGTGCTCCTTCCTGGTCCCACTGCACAGGGTGGTGGGTGCAGGGCCCTGACTCCCCCACGCTCCGTGACACTGGGCTAGCAAAACTGAACCCAGGGAGTCACAGGTCTCTCCTGACCTCCCTCTGCACTTCCACGTGGAGTCTGTCTTCTCTCCCTGGCCCACTGCCCGGCTTCACTGCATGCTGCCCCTTTCCACCCCGGATGTGGCTGCATTTCAGGAATGCCGGCGGGATCCTGGGAAATGCACCTCCAGGGGCTGCACAGGGCTCTGGGATGAGGGCACTAAGTGCAGCTACTTGTTCCATATACACCCACCACCGGGCTGGTCCCAGGCAACTTCCAGGTGTCTGCTCAAGACTTTGTGCTCCCAGCGCACAGTCAAGAATTCAGCAGCTGGGCGCCCTCCTGCCCTCAGCCTGTTCCACACGGTGCCAGGGACGCAGGGACTGGAAGGCAGCTGTCAGAGGAGCTGGGCAGTTCTCTCAGAGGAACGCAGGGCCCACGCCCAAGAGACGCTTCCCATGGGCTTCAAGAAGAGCCTGGGGGGCTCGCTCAGGATCGGACCCAGGGAGGGGGCTCATGGGGCAGGGCTCATGCAGGGGGCTGAGGCACTGGGGGCACAGGGGACATGGTGCCCAAGCACTGGGGACCCAGGGGCAAGGGGCTCAGGCACTGGGGGGCCCAGGGGGCATGGTGCCCAGGCACTGGGGGGGCACAGGGGGCAGGCGGTCCAGGTACTGGGGGGCACAGGGAGGCCAGTGGGCACTGCTGAGAGAACCTGCCCATGGTGATGCCCGCCTAGCCCGCGGAGGGGGGATCTAACTCTTATTAATGACACTGTGTGTGTTCCAGCAGTGCCCCAGGCCCCCTGAGAGCGGGCGGCCGCGCGGTGCCAGGCGCTGTACAGAGAGCACCGCAGGTCCCTGCCCCGATCCAACCCGTCGGGACAGCTGGGGCAGCGAGGGGGTGAGGCCCCAGGAGAGCGATCCAGGGGGCGGCTCTGCCCCTTACCTGCCTCAGCTCCTCCTCCAGCTCCACCGCGCGGACCAGGACGGGGCCCCGCACCGCGTACTCCACCCGCTTGACCCAGGGGTTCATGGAGTCCAGGCTCAGCACCTTGTCCCGCAGCCCGTTCTCCGCCATCCTGGCCAGCCCCGCCCGGGCTCTGCAAGGCAAGGGGGGCGGCAGCTGAGAGCGGGGGGCGACAGCGGGGCGCGGGGGGCCGGGGGCTGCCCGCCTGAGCGCAGCCCGCAGCGCCTTCATGGCGCAGGAGCAGCGGGGGGCTGGCGGGGGAGCGGGCCTGGAGCTGGGGCGCAGGGGGAGCCCCGGATCCAGGCTGGGGGCGGCAGGTGCCTGGGGAGAGAGGGAAGGAAACTGCCCCGGGGAAGGGATCTGGGATCCGGCTCTTCCCTCCCCCCGCAGCCTCCGGGGACTTGGTCCTTGTCTTGGTCCCTCCTTCCCTGGCCCCGTCCCCTCCCCAGCCCACCCCGGAGCCAGGCGTGCCCCCCCGCGGGAGGCGAGCACCTACCCAGCCGCTAGGGAGGGCGCCCGGGTCCCAGGCGCGGAGAAGGAGCGACCAGCTCAGCAGCTTTTTAATAGGGGGCAGAAGGGGCAGAAAGGGGGCGGGGGGAGGAGACAGGCTGGTGCTGAAAGAGACTCGGGCCTGGGAGGGGGAAGAAAAGAGTGAACGAGCCGCGGGGGGCCCTGGCAGCCTGCCAGGACTGGAGCCGGGTTGGCACAAAGGCAGAAAGCCCCCCCTGCCTGCCCCCCCGCACACAGTGTTTTTCACCAGGCTCCGGGAGGGAAATTGGGCTTTTTGTCTCCTCCTCCCCCCACTCCTGCACACTTGGGCGGGGGCTCAGCAGGGCTAGGCTGGAAGGCTAATGATGGGGCTGGGGGGTCCTGAACAGAGCCTGAGGCCCCTGTATCTTGCCGGTGGCTGTTGTGGTTGTCACGGTGCCACCGCTCAGAACAGGGACCAGGCTCCCCGCCACCAGGCTCCTGCAACTGGAGCTAAAGGAGACTCGCCACTAGCCACAGGTGGTACAGGGGCTAGGACACACAGTTGAGCCGTTCTGATTCCATCCAGTAAGGGGCAGTGGATCACACTGTAGACATGCACCAGAGGCCTTTCTACACGCCTGCAGGCTGTGATGCTGGGATGCACCTGGTAACAGCTGTGGGGCTGCCCAGAGGGGCAGAGGAAAAGGGCTCCTCTCCCCAGAGCCTGCTCAGGAGGTATCAGACAGGGCAGGGGTGCTGAGCGAATGTGCTGCCCCACCCACCCAGCAGAGCCCCGGTAATCGTGTCCACCAGGTCAGAACTGAAAGGCGCAAAACTCCCTCTGCACACGAGACAGCGAAACCAGAGAACAGGTTTGCTGAACGCGCCAGCCAACAGAGCGCCCGAAGGGCCACTCGCTGCAAGGAGTCGGGGCGCTCTCCCCTCTGAGCCAGCACTGCCCCCAGCATGCCCTGCTGCGGGGAGTGGGCTGGGAGGCTCAGTAGGGGACGCTCTTGTCTCTGAGTCACTGCTGATCGCAGTTCCCTGGTGTGGCAGTAGGGGGAGCTGTGCTGGAGGGGCAGAGGCGGCAGTGTGTCACCCCTTTGGGCCGTTCCTGGATGGGTCAACAGCCCCCCCGCTCCCCACAGCCGGTGCTGGGAAGAGGGTGCGGCCAGGTCCCCTGTTCTCCTCACCTCATTTCACCATTGAGAACCCTGGGGCAAAGTGATCTCCAAATGGGACCTGCCTCCTTGGCCAACCCAGGCTTAATGCCCAGCAGTGGGGAGAGAAAACCAGGACCTTTCTGTCGCTAGGCCTGGATCGCTTGATGTAAAGGAGACTCTCCCTTAGCTGCAGCAGTATAGAGCTTATGAGACACACTTGAACAGTTCAGCTGATCTGCCTAGGTTCTTCTGTGGGCCGCCTCACTGCAGCCAGGAGCACGGGTGACACATACCCACCAGCCATAGGTCCCAGCCTCCAGGAACCACCTGCGAAGGGTGGATGGTTCATGGCCCCTCCCTGCCCCCAAACCATGGAGGGGGGAAGGGATTTGCCCACAGTCACACAGTGAGTCAGTGGCCCGGCTGGGAACAGAAGCCAGCACGTTCTGCTGCCCTAACGACACCCCCCCTACAGCCACCTACAGGAACCCGCTGCAAGTCACCACTCACCTGCCTGAGCCTGAGGCCAGCTGGGCCTTCTCCTAAGGACTGTACGTTAACGATGTCACCAACTGTGGAACCCTGAGCTTGGGTCCCGGCAGGTTAAACAATTCACATGGACTGATCTGGGGAGGCAGCCGGACACCTGGGTTCGATCCCTGACTTGCTGTGTGAGCTTGGTTGAGTCACATAAAAATCACTTTGTGCCTCAGTTTCTCCTTTGGTAAAATGGGGATAGTATCCATGACCACCCAGGACCTGCTACCATCCTGCACAGGGCAGTTCAGATTATCCTGTCCCGAAAGCATTGGCTCCTGCCACTTGGTGTAGAGGAGAATCTCCATTGTCTGTTAGCAGTATAGTGCATATGGCACACAGTTGAACAGTTTGTTACAGTGCTCACTCAGCTTGGTAAAGCGCTTTGCGACCCACCACAGAAGGTGAGCGAGCAATTGTTACTGAGTGTTTAAGATGGGTGATGGTTTCCAGCTCACCCATGCAACCCATTAACAATGCAGGAGCTTTCCAATCAATGGGTGGAATTTTTAAAGCATTTCAGGAATTAATCAATAGCCGTGGGAGGGGAAAAGTCTAGAACAAGGACCCACTGATAGCTCCTGAATCGCCCGGGCATTGACTCTCTCTCAGCCTGGGCAACCAGCTGGGATCTTCCAAAACCAGGCAGAGGCCCCAGGCCCAGCCTACGCCGGCTGACCGAAGGCAGCGGGTGCTCAGCCATGCTCAAGTCCTCCATGCCCCCTTGAGGTGACCACAGGGCCAGCTGGAGAACGTCAACTGCGCCCAGCTCTGGGCACCGAGCCACCCTGCGTCCTGCGATCCGCTCAGGGGAGGTGGGTCCTCCCCGGAACAGGGCAATGGGAGCAGGGATGCTGACAGTGTGGCAGAATGGCCTTCGCTGTCCCTCAGACACGGCACCACCTTCCCGTGGAGTGAAGGGGGCCCAGGCCCTTGGGAGAGGGCTGGCCCTTGGGACGGGGTGATCTCCCCTGGCCGGCAGAGCAGCGTGGAGCCGGACCAGCCAGGGCCGCAGATAGCAGGGTGAGGGGCTGTGCAAAGCAGGGAAGCGAGTAATTGGTTTCACATTTGCCCTGGCCCAGGGGTAGGAGCAGGTATGACCCAAGGACGTGGTGCAGATGGGAGAATTTGAGAAGGGGGCAGAGGTTGGGGCGGAGGAGCTGTAGTTTTCAGCTGAGCCTGCTGAGCTGGAAATGATCCGAACCGGCTTTTCGGCATCTGGGGTTAGCATGAGAAGGGCCCCCCAACCCCACCGCCGCAGGGATCCGCTGAGTGGGGGCAGGGGCACCAGCTCAGCCAGCAGCAAATGGGGCTGGGGATTTTCCAGCCCTCAAGAGCTCTGGGGCTCACTTTGGGGCAATGCCTCTGGCTGATTCTTCCCCAATCCAAATGGGCTGGGCCCAGTGAAAGCTCTCCCCTCTGCCACTGCCAAGCTCTGGGGCAGAAGGGGCAGAAAGGGGGAGGGGGAGGAGACAGCCTGATGCTGAAAGAGACACGTGCCTGGGTCCCTCCAGCACAAGCAGCACGACTCCCCTCCAGAAATCTCAATGAGCTTGACACCTTGCAGTCCCCTTGGGAGAGTAGGATGGGCCCCATTTGCCAATGGGGAAACTGAGGCACAAAGTGGGGACATGATTTGCTCAAGGTCACCCAGTGAGCCAAAGGCAGAGCCAGGGATAGTCCCTGGGCATCCTGGCTGCCAGTCCTCTGCTCTGATCATTCTTCCAGGGCTCCCACGTGGCCAAAAGCTATTGCTGCAGCTTGTACGTGGCCGGGTCCCTGAATGCCAAGCTCTCTGTGCAGGAGAATGCCTCCTCCACTGCAGCGTCCCCTGTCTGGAGCAGCCGCCCTGTACGGCTCTCCCCCGCTGCCGCCTCTGCTCCTCCAGCCCTGGGCTCAGCTCTGTGCCCTTTCTGACCTCTGGTGCCTGTCGGTGCGAGCGCCTTCCCCTCTGTGCAGCTCTCTGCTCTGTTTCCATCTCCCTTCTCCCACTGGTCCCCCAGCTCAACTCCTCCTCCCGGGGCAGCAATTTAACCCAGCACAGGGGCATCAGGAGGGGTGTCTCTAGGTCTTGCCAGGAGGTTGGTGAGGGAAACAGCGCCATGGGCAGAGCCAGCAGCGGTAAGGCAGAGCTGACCGCAGTACAGCCTGCCCATTAGCCCTGGCAAGAAGGTCTCTGCAGCATGGGCGGCAAGGGGCCCAGGCCTCAGCCCAGGGAGCCAGGAGGGGAAGGACACGTGGGCCAGGGAGCACAGTGACACTGCAAGGATCCCAGCATGATTAATACACCGATTACAAGCTGACCCTTGAGGGATTCCTGCAGCCATTGCTGGGGTGCAGCGCCGCTGCCGTCCCAGGAAGCAGTAACGTCACAGAGCACTTTAGGAGAGGAAGTAAATAAGAATCCTGTGTCCAGCTGAAATTAAAGGGAGTCAAGTGGAATCACGGCCAGTGGGATTTGGCAAGGACACGGAGGTAACTCCTGGACGCCTGCAAACGCACCCTGGGATCCTTAATGGCCACCAAGCAGGCAGGACCTCAGTTGTAGGCTTCATGCAAACAATGGCACCTCCTGCAGCACAGCGCCCCCTAGTGCGGGGCTGGGCCATTGGGACCAACATTGCCTGCCAGGGGAGAGCGCCCCCTAGTGAGTCTCCCGGCAGCACAGCGCCCCCTAGTGCGGGGCTGGGCCATTGGGACCAACATTCCCTGCCAGGGGAGAGCGCCCCCTAGTGAGTCTCCCGGCAGCACAGCGCCCCCTAGTGCAGGACTGGGCCATTGGGGCCAACATTGCCTGCCAAGGGAGAGCGCCTCCTAGTGAGTCTCCCGGCAGCACAGCGCCCCCTAGTGCAGGACTGGCCATTGGAGCCAACATTGCCTGCCAGGGGAGAGCGCCCCCTAGTGAGTCTCCGGGCAGCACAGCGCCCCCTAGTGCAGGACTGGGCCATTGGGGCCAACATTGCCTGCCAAGGGAGAGCGCCTCCTAGTAAGTCTCTGGGCAGCACAGCGCCCCCTAGTGCAGGACTGGCCATTGGAGCCAACATTGCCTGCCAGGGGAGAGCACCCCCTAGTGAGTCTCCGGGCAGCACAGCGCCCCCTAGTGCAGGACTGGGCCATTGGAGCCAACATTGCCTGCCAGGGGAGAGCGCCCCCTAGTGAGTCTCCGGGCAGCACAGCGCCCCCTGTTGCTAGCTGGGATATTAGGGTCAGCACTAACTGTGGGAGGAGAACACCCTCTACTGAGCCCCACCCCGCTCCCTGCAGCACAGCGCCCCCTCACGTCGCACTGAGGCACTGGGGCCAGCCCTGATTCTCCTGCTGTCACGCTCGGCCAGGTCCCCAGAGCAGCAGCTGTTCTTTGTTAGGGTGTCTCTTGCTATCGCCTTCACGTGCACAGGTGTCCAGTAAAGTCGCGGCTTCAAGGCCTGAGCGCCATTCCCAGTCTGTGGCTCTTGGGCGCCTGGGGGGTCTCAGCCAGCTCTCGGCCCCGCGGCTCTCCCAGGGGCCGGCACATGTCCTTGGGGACCAGCCCAGGCTCTTGTGTGGCAACGTGGTGCTAATGGCCCTGGAGAAGCCCTTGAACTTCAGCCAGGTGCACAGGAACCGCAGAGCCGGTTTAGGCCACCCTGGCAGAAGTTGGCTTGTCCAGTGACAAGCTCGGGCTCCATGGCGTCTATACGGCAGGTCCATCTCTAGAGCCGGGGGAGTTCCCCTGCCCAGCTGCTCAGAGTGACTCAGAGTCTGGGTGAGTTTGCACCTTTTGCATCCAGGGCCCTGCCACCTGCCAGGGCTTGGCCCACAATCCCCACCACCCACTCCCCGCTTGGGTCCATCAGACCCTGGCTGGCCAGGCCAAGGTACCAGCCCTCAGTGAGGAAGAGGCTCAAGGTAACACCCCAGAACGGGAGGGGATTCCAGAAATAGGACAGGGCAGGGGTGTGATTCCCCCCTCCGCCCCGGGTTCCAGCACTGGGAGGGTTAAAGGAGGAGTGGCACCCGCAGGTCTCTGCTCACACAGCCACCCGGACCTGACTGATTATCAGTCCCAGTCAGCTGAGCCCAGCTGGAGGCTGTGCCGGCCTGGGGGGCCCTGATAGGCTGTGCGGCGCCTCCTGGGCCTCTCCTGCCTTGGGCCTCCTGCCAGGACTGCAGGTCCCAGCCCCACCCTCGCAGCTGTTGAGGCTCCAGGTCTGTTTCCAGACTGGCTCCGTCTGCGCCAGCGTGGAGCACCCGCAGAGCAAGCAGTCGCTCCCCCTCCACCCCCCTCCAAATAAACAAACCCTCCCCCTCCACCCCCCAACTGATGCAATCACCAGTAATGACACTGTCCAGGTGACATGACGTGGGGAAAGCCCAGAAAGGACAGAGAACGAGTGCAGGGTACATGGGACACGGGGCAGGGCCCGGCACCGCAGCTGGAGACGCAGCGAGGACGGAGAACTAGTGCAGGGGAGACGGGACACGAGGCAGTGCCCAGCACCGCGGCTGGAGACGCAGTGAGGATGGAGAACTAGTGTAGGGGAGACGGGACAGCTGCAAGGCTCTGTGCCACCAGGCCCTGCCCCGGTGCCACGGGAGCAGGGGACGGGACCACGGAAGGGGGAACCAGGGGATGAATCGGAAGCAGTGGGATGATGCTGAGCGGAGGAACACGGGTGATGGGCACAGCCCTGGGGGCACAATGTGGGGGAGGGGGAGCTCCGCCGCCTGGTACAGTCACAGCGGGACGAAGGAGAAGGACCGCGTGGCCTGGGTGGTCCCACCCCGTGGGTGATCTCCAGTCAAACAAGGGGCTGTGACCCACCAGCCAGCACCCCCTGCTGCCCTGCCCTAGTAGCTGCCCCAGCACAGGTAGCCCTGGAGGGAGCGTGCTGGGCTGGCCTAGGGGAGCAGTGGGGGGTAAAGCAAAGGTCCATGGGAGCTGCTCCCTCGGTGCCAGGCTGCAGGGCATCAGCCACCCAAAGGACCCACAGGCTGGTGCCCTGTCCCCTTGGCACCTCGATGCCAGGCTGCAGGGCTCCCCGCTGGGGCTGGCACTCACCTCGCTGGGTGGCACTCTCCTCGTCTCCTGGGGGCTCCCTCCCAGCACACGCTTCCCGAAGCCTGTGGCAGAGCTGTGGGCGGGTGGCTGGGAGGGCGTCGCCTGGCTTTGCGTGGAGCAGGAGCAGCTGTGTGACCTTTCTGGGAGCAGCTGCCTGGCGGGGGCAGCCCCTGCCGGGTCCAGGAATGTAAAGAGCTGGGTCTCCCCCGCCCACCCCTGCAGCACCCCCAGCCACTCCCACCGCCCGCCTCCATCCCTCCCCCCACGGGGGCTGGAGAGAAGCTGGGGCCAGAAGTGACCCCGGGGGCCAGTGGGCTGGGCTGGTGTCCATCAAACCCAGATAACACTCGGGGTCCAGCCTGCACTATCCCGCGTGACGCCCTTCAGCTGGTGGAGAGGAGACGCGCACACTGCGCTCCCTCAGCGACGTGAGGTGGGGCGAGTTCGCCCAGCTGAGAGGGTGAATGCCCAGGGCTTGCCCTCTGGGTGACAGCCCCACAGGGGGCTCTGACGGTGCCCAGGGGCTGGGGTGTGGATCCCTGCCCTAGCACTAGAGGCCAGGCAGCTTCATGCTGCTGGATTCCAGTCATTCTGTACGCACAGTTTTTGGGGGGCCTGCTGAGACACCTTACAGGGGCCAACATTCAAGAGTGCTTAGCACCTGCCCTCTGAGACACAGGCCCCACCCAGTCTCTACCTCAGTTTCCCCCTGTCTAATGGAGGATAGTCCTGCCTCCCCCAGGAGGGCTGAGTGGGTTCCTAGGCTTGCTGTCATGCAGCCATGGTGCCCCCTCGCCTGGGAGCCCGTCCCTGCAGCTGGCTGTGGTGGCCACTGGGATCCAGCGCTAGGGAGGGGCCAACCCCACTGTTGGAACCTTGTCCTGTGCCCTCGGGGTGGGCACAGCTCCGGGGCAGCAGGGAGCTCATCACGGATTGCCAGCCATACCTGGAGGGAGGGGGGCACTCAGAATCCGTGGCCCAGCCTGCACCTGGCCTTTCTGCCAGTCACCATGCCCATCCCAGGGGCAACGATCACCTGGAGGGGGGCTGGGGGCTCTTAGAGCCTGGAGCTGCCCAGTGACCCTCAGCCCTGATAGAAGAACCCCTCCTGGGCACCCCCTGGCCTGCCCCGCTGCTGCCCTCCCCGCCCTACCCCCCTAGCAGGGGATCAGTTGCCAGCCACATGCCGTGAGGAGTCAGGTCCGGGTTGTCCTGCTTGGCCTGGCTGGGCTGGCCCAGCCCAACTGTCAGGCTAGCCCCATGGCTGCCAGCTGGAGCAGTCAGTGGGACACTCAGCGGGGGAGGTGGGGTAGCAGCCTGGGGCCCTGCTCAGATATCAGCAGGTGACATGGGAAGATTCAGCTCCCAGGAGCCCAGCCCCCAGCAGCTCCTCCCCACTCTGCTCTTCCTATCCCCAGACACCCTTCTATTGACCTACCTCCCCTCCCCCGGACACCCCTCCTCCCCACCAGCCCAGCACTGGGTGCCTCTGGCCAGCCCCCAGTTCCCTCCCCACACAGATACCCTTGGCCGTCACCCTAAGGTGGGCAATGGAGGTGCAATACCCCCCCATCCCACCCCGGGCACATGGGTGCAGCTGGGCACCGCTGGCCTTTGGACTGGAGTGCCAGGCCTGCTTTAAACCACATCCACCAGAGAGCTGGGGGGGCTGCGTGGCAGTGACAGGGTTAATGATGGGGCAAGGGATGCAGCTGATCAGAGCCCCCAGATGTTCAGAGGGGCCATATCACCAGGTGCGAGGGCTTCCCCAGCACTGGCAGAGACGCCCTCTGCCCTGGGATGAAGGGGGGGTCTGTGCCCAGGGCTGGGGGACGCCACTTGTAGAAAGTTAGGGGCAATCCCCCTGGGAGGCAAAGTTTGGGGGTGACAAGGGAGGGTATCAGCTCCCCCACCCGAGGGGCTCTGGTGACAGCTGGCCTCTCGCCATTCCCTCAGCAAGGCCCAGGGATGGGCACCGTGCCAGGACACCGCCCCTCACCGCAGGGCAGCTGGCATCACAAGGTACATGCTGCAGTACAGAGACTGGGCCCATCCCCTCAAAACTGGGAACACAGAGAGGGCCCATCCCCTGATCATGGGTGGGGTGATACCGCGGGGTGGGTGCAGCATGATGCTGCTTTCACTCTCTCTTGGCTGCAGGCGGGGGAGGAGGGACAACCCCCGTCCCCCCTTCCCCTGATTAATGACAAACCATCCCCCACCTTCCCCACCTGGGAAGATGGCAGAATCCCGGAATCCTGCCCCACCCCCACGCTCCCTGGGGCGCAAGGTGCCTCGGCATTGGTGGAGTTTGAACCGGCCAGACCTGCTCAGGCAGGAGATATGCCCCATCAGCACCGGGCACCACATCGCTCTGTCTCCACTGTCCTCTGCCCCTGGGTGATGGCACGGATCGGCCTGTGATAGCCATCACTGAACTCGCCGACCCAAGCGTTCCCTGCCAGCCCCACATCCCCTTCCGATGCCCACCTATGGAGGGCAGGACATGCCCCGGGGGCCTGTGGCAGGTGTGGCAGGATGGGCATGCGGGTACTAGCCTGCCCTGTGCCAGGTATCAGCGGCTGACTGCTGCAGGCCCCGATGCAGACAGCCCCTCCGACCCACCTGCGCAGATGGGCAGAGCCGCCCAGGGTCCCATGCCAAGGGCAGGCCACAAGGAAGGTTTTTGTGTCCAGCCCCCTCCCGGCCCTGCAGATCCCCCCAGAGCCAGCACGTCACTTGGACCAGGCTGCCCCCACTCCAGTGCACTGCAGAGCAGAGTGACCCAGCATTTGCCCTTCTCTGCCCTGTAGGGAAGTGGGGGGCATGGGCCCGAAACTGGGGCCAGATTAGAAGGGCAGCTTGGCTCCTGCCCCACCCAGGGGACCAAAGGGCATCAGCTGCCGTTGGAGATGGCCTGGGCAGCTGGTGCAGAAGACGTGGACCAGCTGGAGGGTGGCAGGAGGAATCAGGCTGCTCCACACACACATCTGAGGAAAGGGAAGGGCAGTGGAGCAGGGTGCTGGGATCAGAATGGGGAGTTTGGGGAGGGGGGCAGGGTGTGGGGATTAGAGGGAGGTTTCCTGAGTGGGGGGCAAGGTGTCAGGATTAGAGAGGGGTCCAGGGGGGCGCAGGATGCCAGGACCAGAAGGTGAAAGCTGGCCCAAGGTACATACCACGGCACAGCACCAAAGGGAAGCACTAACCCCACCCCTCCCCCTATGCACACAGCTTCTGGGGGAGGGGGATCCCAGCAAACCCAAACCAGCCCCCACACCTTGAGCGAGGCCCTGGAGTCAGACTCCCCCCTGCCCCATTGGGCACACAGGGCACCCAGCCTGTTCTCCTGCAAGCCCCATGTGGGACACACCAGGGCCAGGCAGCACCACCATCACTGGGCTTTGGGGGAGACAATGGCCTCAGAAGGGCTAGTGCTGGCCGAGCCGCATGCCCCGCCAACCTGCAGGGGCAGATGTAGGGTGAAGGATTGCCCTGCCTCTCTCTCGCTCACAGCCAGGGCCGGTTCCAGGCACCAGCATTCCAAGCTGGTGCTTGGGGCGGCATTGTGCAAGGGGCGGCAGTCCCTGTTGTTTTGCCCCCACGCAGCGCAGGCGTGTTTCCGCGGTGGCAGCAATTCGGCAGCAGGCAGCTTCTATGTTTAGCTGTCCGGGGCGGCTTCAGCTAAACATAGAAGCTGCCGCTGAATTGCCCGAGCCTGCCGCCCTAAAGGCGCACGGACTTCCCCCGCCGTCCACGGCGGCAATTCGGTGCGCTGCTTGGGGCGGCGAAAACTGTAGAGCTGGCCCTGATCACAGCCAGCTCCTCTGAGGGCCAATCCTGGGCAGAGTTCTAAGTTCCAGTTCAAAAATGGCCACTGATCGGGGCTAGGGTTGCCAGGTGTCGGGTTTTTAACTAGAACGTCTGGTCACAAAGGGAGCCTGGCGGCTCCGGTCAGCATCACTGACCAGGCCGTCCAGTCAGCAGCGCAGTGGGGTTAAGGCAGGCTCTCTGCATGCCCTGGCCCTGCACGGCTCCCTGGAAGCAGCCATCACGTCTTGTCCCACCCCCAGTGCCCCAGGTCAGAATCCCCTCCCGCACCCTAACTCCCTCCCAGACCCCAACTTCCAGTCAGAACCCCCTCCTGCAACCTAACTCCCTCCCAGACCCCAAACCCGCACCTGCTCCCCAACCTCATCAGAACTCCCTCCCACACCCTAAGTCCCTCCCAGACCCCAAACCCCTACCTCCAGTCAGAACCCCGTCCCACACCTTAACTCCCTCCCAGACCCCAAACCTGCACCTGCTCCCCAACCTCATCAGAGCCCCCTCCCGCACCCTAACTCCCTCCAGACCCCGCACCACAACCCCCAGTCAGAACCCCCTCCACACCCTAACTCCCTCCCAGACCCCAGACCCCCACCCTAACCCCTGGTCAGAACCCTCTCCTGCACCTGGCTGCCTTTTCCCACTTCCAGCCCTGGCCGGGTTCACACACGAGGATGGGGACTGGGGAACAAGATGGACAAAGGGGAAGAGAGAAGCTCCAATGAATTTACTCTCCCGTGATCCCCCCCCCAACCCAGCAGCTGCTCCAGGGTCCTAGAGCCATGGCCCCATGCCAGCAATGGGGCAGCCCCACTCCTAGTGCTAGCAGGTGGGAGTGGGGTGATAGTTAATCACTGCCCATGCAGCCTCCGAGGAACCCTCTCGCCATCACACCTCCCCTCCCCTGTGATCTGGCCAGGCTGACCCAAGGGGAGTGGAGACCCATAGGGACGAACAATGGAGCAGGACACTGCAGAAATGGCTCTGAAATCCCCTGGACCCAGAGAGGTGGGGAGCCGGCTGCCAGTTCCCCATGGCGTGGAGAGCTTGGAAGAGGCTGGGAGCCAGCAGCGCTGCCCTCCCTTGGCCTCTGCGTCTCTGGTAGAAATGGGGCAGCAGCGAGACGGGGCTTAGGGGCTCCTCAGGGGCTCAGGGGCTCCTCAGAGGCTCAGTGCTTCATGGGCTAGAGCATCTCATTCCATACTTCACCAGTGACACTCAGCCTCAAACGTTCATTCCCGCTGACTCCCACGTTCCGACAGAAACTGAGGCACAGAGAGGGGAAGTGATAGGGCGAAGGGCAAAGAGTGAGGCTGTGGCAGAGCAATGATGGTTACTTACCTGTAACCAAAGTTTTGAGATGGCCGCTGCACTTCCACATTCACGGGAAGTGCTGACAGGTGCCGCCTGAGTGGGCAGGACTCCAGTGAGCAGTTGCTCTTGGAGTGCTCACCTGCCACCCTCGCCCCTCAAAGGTCCCAGGGCAAGGGCATAAAATGGGCATGGAGCTGCAGCCACCTCAGTTCCCTCCCCTGAGACCCCCAACCCCTTTGGTGAGTAGGACCAAAGGTGGGCAGAGAGGCCGTCTCGAAGAACTCCGGTGACAGGTAAGTAACCTTCATTTCTCCTTCAAGTGTCCTCTGCCCTTTCCCACTCATGGGCTAGATTAACAAGCAGTGCTCGGGTCCAGGCTGACGGGACCACGGGGTCCTAATGAAATGAGGCCTGCAGGCCTGCCCTGCCCACTCTCCCCTCAGGTCTACGTTACCGATGGAGTGTGCAGGGTTTAGATAAAGCCCCTGAGGGTGCCCTGGATCTAGTGGTCTAACTCCCCGAGGAGGGGCCAATCCTTTCAATCCATAACCAGCTTTAACAGTCTGACCCACTGGGACAGCGTTTGTACAGAAGCCACTTTCCCCTTGTTCCTTCTTTTATAACCAATAAACAAGTTTGAATTGTTCAGTCCTGTCTAAATTAAAGGCTAAAATGCCTCTAACCTCCAGAGCATGTCACAGTTTCTCCAGCCAGAGAATGGGGCTTGGGGGAAAAAACCAGTAAAAAGGTGAACTGGTTTATAGGAAAATCGATCACTTTAGTTAAAAACTTTGGGAGTGTTTACAGAAAATCACCCTGTTTTTATGAAAACCAGTAAACTGCGGCTCAGCCATTGATGTATGTACACGTGGCGGAGGTGAGGGCTCTTAAAACACTGTCTTAATAGACAAATGAAATAAATGACAGCTTCCTACAGACCCCAGTTGGGGTTGGGGGTGTCCATCGATTGTGAGAGCCCGATGTTTAAATCCCAATCTGCCAGAGTGGGTTTTAGTGGAGGGTATCAATTATTTAGGCTCTTTAAGAACCTTTTAACTACATCATTAATAAAATTAATTCACACACACCCCCGATGCGCTCATACGGCTGAGATGACCCTTCCTGAAGATAACGAAAGATCGGTTTCTTTCCGGTACAGTAAATATTGTTGAATGGAACGAAGTGATGCTGCTTATGGCTCTATACTATACATTGAAATCCACCATAAAATTCTCGTCTATTTGTGACTAGGACACTTCCATGTAGACACTTCCCTAGAATGTAACAGCACATTTTGCACCTTGAACAAACCGCTTTTCTCTAATTTTCTCAGTGTAATTAAATTGAGAGTGCAGGTCTGAGTAAGAAACCATCCCCTGCCGTTGCTACAAGTCCAGGGCCAGTGGCAGAGGCTCCATTAGCCCTCTGGACACGTGAGTTAAGTCCAGATACCATCGTATGGGCCATGCTGGTGCTATTAAAGTGACCCTGGCCTGGCTTCTCTTGTTTATCACTTTCTGAATGAGGGGAAATGGAGAAAGCCCTGACCTCAGCATTTGAAAGGTATTGGATATCAATCCCCTTGCACTGCCTGCTCTCGAGCAAAATTTTGGACACTTCTGTTGCTGCTGGCCCCACGGGTGTGTTGGCAGAGTGCCCCCTAAACTGAAGAGATGTTTTACTGTTTCGTCCTTCCAGGACCACTTGCGGACCTGCCATGCTGACCAACTCAGAGTTTTCGCCCCACTACCTGGATTGCTACTGAGGAACCTTGTGACTGATACACGAGCTCCAAAGGCTCTTTGCTCCATGCATAACCGTAGGGAGCGAGTCCCCGCTTGCTTCTTCTGAGAGCATGATGCCATCAGATTGTCCATCACTACCCTGCCTTTGCCAAGCCGATTGCTCTGCCACCTAATCACGGAGCTGAAAGGCCCCTGAGCTCCACCCAAAACTGCTCCCCGGCGCGGTTAGGGTAAGGGATTAGGGCAGAGTGGTGCGGCAGGGGGCTCAGGGCAGGGAGTTGGGGTGTATGAGGGGGCTCAGGACAGGAGTACACAGGGGTTCAGGGTGCGGCAGGGGGCTCAGGGCAGGGGGTTGGGGTGTATGAGGGGGCTCAGGGCAGGAGTACACAGGGGTTCAGGGTGCGGCAGGGAGCTCAGGGCAGGGAGTTGGGGTGTATGAGGGGGCTCAGGGCAGGAGTATACAGGGGTTCAGGGTGCGGCAGGGAGCTCAAGGCAGGGAGTTGGGGTGTATGAGGGGGCTCAGGGCAGGAGTACACAGGGGTTCAGGGTTCGGCAGGGGGCTCAGGGCAGGGAGTTGGGGTGTATGAGGGGGCTCAGGGCAGGAGTACACAGGGGTTCAGGGTTCGGCAGGGGGCTCAGGGCAGGGAGTTGGGGTGTATGAGGGGGCTCAGGGCAGGAGTACACAGGGGTTCAGGGTGCGGCAGGGGGCTCAGGGCAGGGGGTTGGGGTGTATGAGGGGGCTCAGGGCAGGAGTACACAGGGGTTCAGGGTGCGGCAGGGGGCTCAGGGCAGGGAGTTGGGGTGTATGAGGGGGCTCAGGGCAGGAGTACACAGGGGTTCAGGGTGCGGCAGGGGGCTCAAGGCAGGAGGTTGGGGTGTATGAGGGGGCTCAGGGCAGGAGTACACAGGGGTTCAGGGTGCGGCAGGGGGCTCAGTGCAGGGAGTTGGGGTGTATGAGGGGGCTCAGGGCAGGAGTACACAGGGGTTCAGGGTGCGGCAGGGAGCTCAGGGCAGGGAGTTGGGGTGTATGAGGGGGCTCAGGGCAGGAGTACACGGGTTCAGGGTGCGGCAGGGGGCTCAGGGCAGGGGGTTGGGGTGTATGAGGGGGCTCAGGGCAGGAGTACACAGGGGTTCAGGGTGCGGCAGGGAGCTCAGGGCAGGGAGTTGGGGTGTATGAGGGGGCTCAGGGCAGGAGTACACAGGGGTTCAGGGTGCGGCAGGGGGCTCAGGGCAGGGAGTTGGGGTGTATGAGGGGGCTCAGGGCAGGAGTACACAGGGGTTCAGGGTTCGGCAGGGGGCTCAGGGCAGGGAGTTGGGGTGTATGAGGGGGCTCAGGGCAGGAGTACACAGGGGTTCAGGGTGCGGCAGGGGGCTCAGGGCAGGGGGTTGGGGTGCAAGAGGTACGAGGGGGCTCAGGGGAGAGAATTGGGGTGCAGGAGAGGTGCAAGGTGCAGGCGGGGGCTTAGGGCAGGGAGCTGGGGGCGGGGTGCAGGAGCGGTTCAGGCTCCAGGGTGGCAGCGGCGCGCACCGGGGCCAGGACGACACTCCCGGGAGCGCTGCAGCCCTGGGGGCAGGGCCGGCTCCAGGCACCAGCGAAGGAAGCAGGTGCTTGGGGTGGCCAATGGGAAGGGGTGGCAATGCGGCGGCAGGGCCCTCAGTTGCTCTCGTCCTCTTTGAGCTGCTGCCGAAGAGGAAGAGAGGGAGCAAGGGACCCGCTGCCCAATTGCCACTGAAGAATGAAACGGCGCGATTGAGCTGCCCCCGAAGTGCCGCCGCTCGACTTTATCTTTTTCTTTTTTTCCCCCCTTAGCTGCTTGGAGCAGCAAAAAAGCTGGAGCCGCCCTGCCTGCTGGAGCGGGGTGCAGGGCTCCACGGGTGCTGTCCTTGCTGTGCCTCCAGCTACCTCCCCAGAAGCTCCCACTGGCCGCGGTTCCCCGATCCCAGCCAGTGGAAGCTGCAGGGGCAGTACCTGGAGGCAAGGGCAATGCACAGAGCCCTCTTCCCCGCTCCCGGGGACTGCAGGGTCATGGTGCCGGCTGCTTCTGAGTGGCATGGGGCCTGCCTCCCCCTGTTTTCCACCCTCACCCTGGCACGTGTGACGGAAGGGCAAGGGAGGCTCGTGAGCGCCCAGCCAGACACTGCTAGCTCGTGTTCTACCGCTCAGGCTGCACCGGGCAGAGCATCCCATGAGCGGGAATCTGCAGAGAACACTCCAAGGAGAACCCAGGCCTCCTGGCTCCATGCCCTGCTGTGACCACTAGACCCTTCTTCCCTCCTCACAACCATTCCTGTGAGACCATCTTGTTAGCAGAACACTCCTGCCCCAGCCCCACCCAGGCGCAGTGAATGGGAACATCTGGAACCTGGGTCTCCTGACTCCTAGGCATTGCTGCCTCTCAGGCAAACAGGAGCAGGACTGGGTCGTTTTCAGGCTATTCCAGAAGGCTGAGTGTTGGGAATCCGAATACTCCTGGGCACCAGGGTGCTAAGGATTAACAGGTGCCAATGACAGAACCACTAGGGTGACTCGCACTTTGCGGCCCAATTGCTCAGGTGTGAGGGTCCTGGAGGCCCACCCCCCGTGCAGAGACCCACACTGATGGGGGCAGGGGGCAGAACACACAACACTGGATCCTTGCATTGCTTGTGTCCAAGGAGGGGGCAGCCCAGCTCTCCCTAACTCATTTCTTTCGGGGTGGAGGCAGTTAGCCCTGGCAGGGCGAGGGGAACACTCAGGCCCAAGAGGTCACGCACAAGGGCTGTTCATTGTCCAATGCTGGTTTATTGTGGAAAGGAAATAAAGAGACAACAGGAGCTACAAATCAAAACCTGATGAGAGCCAGGAAGTGTGTGTCCAAGTATAAAATCAGTGCCTCCCACCCCAGCGGCTCGAGGGGCTGGAACCAAATAAAATCAGTGCCTCCGACCTCAGCAGCTCGAGGGGCTGGAACCAGCACTACAGGATTCCATGGAAATACTGTGGTCCAAAGGAGAGTGCTCCATACAAAACGCGTGCAGCACCACTGCACAAACGCACCATGGAGAGTCCAGTCCTGGCAGGGATTTTACAGCAGCCGCCCTCGCTGGCGAGCACAAGGCCCAGAGCTCCCTGTAGTTGTATCTCCCAAGGCAGGCAGGAGGCTCTCCGAGCAGAACCATTGCGGAAGGGAAGATTCACTGGCCCCAAGGTCAATACAAGTTCAGCCTAGAGCTGCGCTCTTCAAGCTGCAGGGTCAGAGCTTAAGGGGGTTCCCCAGAGGATTCACAGGTGGGGTTGAAGGTCACCTGATTTCCCCCAGCCAGTGAACAGCACTGGGTTCTGCTGCTCCGGCACTCGTGCAAGGACTGATCTTCGGCTGGTAAGATGGGGCTGGCTGATGTTTCTCAGCCCCTGAGGGGTGGTGAAGAACAGAGGGACAAGAGGCCTAGCGCGTGGGTCTGAACAGCCACGGCTGGATGCAATGGCGCAGAGAGAAATAAGTGAGTGGGTGACAACCCCATCTAGGGGATGAGATACTGCAAACCACGAGAGCCACCCACCAGAGGGACGTCCACCTCCAGCCGGCTGGATCCCAGGGAGCAGTGTGTTCCTTATTGTGGCTGAAAGGCGAGAATGTTCCTAGCTGAAGCTCTTCCACTTCCACTCCACCTGCCTCCTGAAGTTCTAATCGTACAGCCCGGTGCCTCAGCAACGCCTGGCAGGCTGAGAAGATGGAGCCTGAGGCCCCATGCTCAGCAGAAGTCTGCCACAGCCCCCAGTCATCAACAGAGAGGGACAGCCCTCCAAGTTCCAGCAAGCCATCCTCCACAGTAGGCCAAAGGGGCTTTTGCTGAGCTCACATGGGACTTGGCACACTGGGACTGGACCCCTGAGGGTAACAAGGGCGTGAAGCTGGGGTCGCCCTCGGACACCTGAGAAGCTGCCAATGCTGCCCTTGGGTGGAGGTGCGGGGCTCAACACAAGGCTCCTCGGAGCCTCATGCAGCGGGATGATAAAAAAAAACCCATGTCCGACCTGCGCAGGGAGGGGACACACAGTGAGCTGGCCTCTCTGCAGAGAACAGGAGATGAGAAGAGTGCCATCGGCATGCCCTGTTCGAGCCCCATGTAAGCAATGGGGAGCAGGGGGATGCTGTCCAAGGCTGCTCCCATTTAGGGCGCTGCTCCGAGGCCCCAGGGGTGGCTAGAGATCATTACTGATTAATCAGCGCCCCACAGCTCCCCCCCGCAGATGGACTGAGGGGCCAGAAACCAGCTCCCCCGTCCCACTCGCAGGCTGCGTTTCATTGGGAGAGCTGTCAGCACAACAGGTGCACAAATCCATCCACGGGCTGTGGTTGGTCCTGGGGTGAGGTACTTTGCTGAAGCGATTTTATTGCTGAGAGCAGGAGCTCACAAGGGTCTGGGCACACAGCCCACACCAGGTGTCTTCTGGGGGGGAGGGCACAGGGCACCATGGCGTGGCGCACCATACAGGGCACAGGAGTTCAGATTAATATAGTTGAACGAACAGTGCAATGTGGACACATCTTGGTTTACAACAAGCTTCTGTCCCTGTTGTTTGGGGAGAACCCACACTCAGACTGGCACTGAAGTGGTGAACTCAGCGTCTGCCAGCACCTTTGGCTGTTTCGGTGCAAGGCTGTTTGGGGCCGTGCTGAATTCAGAGTCAGTTTAACCCTGCTGGGAGAAAAGATGGGAATGACAGCTGATGACCCTGTCCCAGCGCACGGCCGAGCGCAGTCCGGCACTGCCTTTAGTGACTCCAAGCCAGCGAGTGGGATATAAGCCAGTTGTAAACCACCACGAACGGGCGTGCCTGGGACCTACACGGCTTTCCAGCTTGTCTGAAATGCATGTTAGTTAACCCAGGACAGCTTGTGTGCAGCCCAGGCCTAGAAGGGGACTGCCGGGCTACAACTCTGTATCAAGAGAACCGTTCTCACCTCATTGCCATTTGCTTTAGTGTCAGGCAGGCATGGGGACGTCCCCTCGCCCCCCAGTGCTGTATGCATGGTACCCTGTGCTCTGAGGGCTCCCAAAGGCTTTCCACTCCTTCCTAGAAACCACACACAGACCCCAAACAGCCGCCCTTGGAGGGCCTCTCCAGCTGACCAAACGCGGCCCAGCATGTCTTACACAACATTCAACGCCACCACATCCAACAGAGATCCAGCTCTCTGTGACTACATGTCCCAGCATGCAATGCTCTATGGGTTGACCCAAGCAGGGGCTAGCAAATTGCATGCTGGGAGCTGTAGATGCTCCAGGACACATCTCTGTACTGACAACAAAAGTGATTGCATTCTGCTCCCATTTGTGCAGCCCTCTGGCTCCCAGCCTGCTACCCATGCAGCCCTCAATGGGCACTTGGAGCCCGACCTCTTTGATTGGTGTCTGGGTCTGGAAGATGGATGAGTCCCTGGAAGATAAACCACCTCCCAGAACCCATCCTTCTGCAGGGTTGCAGAGGCAGCCCCATGGGACATTAGCGCCATCCATCAATGCCAGGGAGGGGACGTGCCCCATGAACATCTTCTCTTGCCAGCACCTTACATCAGCTTACAGCATCGCTTCTTCTCAGCAGGGGTCTCCTCAGCAGGGGCCGTCAGCTTCAGAAGAGGCGGATCGCCACTGGCTGCCGTGCAGTACACGGAATTCTGCTCCAGGTCCGAGTGGGGGTAACTGCTGCTGTGCAGGGTCTCAGCGAGGCCAGGTGAGAGGGGGCCCTCGCCCTCGGTGGGAGGGTAGTCCTGTGGGTGGTGTCGCTGGAGCTTGGCAGCTGCCCGCTGGCGTTTGAGGTCCGCTAGCGTGTGGTGGGACTTCTCCTTGCACAGGTCGGCCGACAGCTCCTCTTGGGTGGCCAGCTGGTAGGAGACGCTGCGGTCCAGCCTCTTGGAGTAGAGGTGTTTAGGGGGGCTGGGGGCAGAGGAGCCCGCAGTTCCATTTCTCTGGGTCAGCCCCGGATTCTGATGCTTGTCTCCCACCAAGGCCCCTGGACCTGCCATTTCTGCTTCAGCGCCCTGCTGGGGAGAACAGTACAGTACTCAGCCCTCGTGCTGGACACCTGGAGCCATCCAGGAAGGGTTCCCATTAGCACATTGGGGCTGCTGGGGACTCACGGGGTGCTGAGAAGGAAGTGCTAATGGCTGCCAGAGGAGCAGGACCTGGGAAGTGCCTTGGTGGTTTAGGCCAGCAATACTTGGTTCCAACCACATGGGGCACCCAAGAGCCTTGTCCGGGGCTCTCAGAGCCTGCTGCTGCCAGGTGGAGGCAGGAGCCCTGAGCATCCCGTTCAGGGGTGGGGGTGGCAGCGAGGGGGGAACCCACCTCTCTTCTCCCTGGAGCTAAGAAGAGGGACAGGAGACCGCCACACTCAGCGCCAGGTGGGACCACGCAATGCAGCCGCCTCACTCTAACACGGCGTGCCGAGGGGCTGCAGGGAATGTGGGGGTGCCGTGGCTGTCCCCTACTCACAGGGAGGTGCTGCTGGAGCTCAGCGTCCGTCTGCTTGTCCTCATCCTCAAGCTCGGCCTCGTTCTCCCGGTGCTCCACCTGCTGCCAGACGATGGCCTCTTTCTCGTGCTCCTTGCGATAGAGGTTGGTGCGCTCCGTCACGCTGACCCGCCGCACCACCTTCCTGGGGACAGCAGAAAGCAGGATCTGCATGGCTGGGAAACAGGGGAGTGCTTCCTGCCAGGAGGGAGCCAGTGCCGGGCCAGATAAATGCCAGGGACTGACCTCGCCACAGCTGCTATTCAGCTGGGGGCAAACACCTGCGGGACATTCATTTCCTGCTGGTGCTGAAAAGCAGGATGGACGAAGCACAGATGGACCCAGAGATGTCCTGCCAGTAGCCTGATCACTTATCTTTCCATGGTTACGGATGAAGGTGACAGGCAGAGATTATATTCAAGCCGTTCTACACATTTAAGAGGTGTAGTTTTGCTGGAGCCTGCTCAGCTGGTGGGGGAGGGTCGTGCCTAGGTGACCCATTAACAGCAGCCCCAATGGCAGCAGAGCACCATCATGTGTTCAGTTTGGGCACAAAGCCAGTAGGTGGCGGGGGGGACATCAGAGCCTAACTGAGGCTCAGGTGTGAAGGGTCTGGACCTCCAACAATGGGAAGCCTCAGCTGAGTTTCCCCAGATTTGCCTGGCCCCTGGGAATGAGGGTCCTGCTCTGGGGTGGCCTCTGCTCCCTGCGAGGGAAGCCAGCTATCCATACCGGTCCCCTGGCCTTACCCTCGGCTGCCAGCACTGGAGGTGCGTCGCTGCAGCAGCGACTTGTGCTTGTCGTGAGACTTCATGATGGCATCATGTTTGTGCTTCAGCTCCAGCAGCTTGGCCCGGACCTCCTCGTCACCACACACGTCTGCAAGGGACACACAGAGGAGGGACGGGGGGTGAACAGCCACACAGCTCCAGAGCAGAGCCAGCCCCAGGCATGCACTCTGCAGCCCTCCATCCCAACAGCTCTGCAAGCCCGCCACAGCAAGGATCATCCACTCCCTGCCCACTGGGATCTCCTGAGCCGCCACCCCCCTTCTCAGGCATTCCCACCTCTCCAGCTCCCCCGCTACCCCCACTCTCCCCACCCCCCTGTAGACTAACCACTGATCCACTCAGCCTCTGGGATGGTCCCCCCTGCCCTTCTCTCATCCCCTGCCCTCCGCCAACCCACCTCACCGCTCACAGAGGAGTACACACCAGCAGAGCAAGCGTGGAAGAGGAGTATGCCAGGGAATGGGGGAACCTTTAGGGCAGAGAGCAGATGACGTGGGGAGAGATGGGAAAGGTTCTTCAGATGGCAGGAGCTCCTCAAACACCAGCCTCGTCTGGTCTCTCACCTGCCCCCAATCCTCTTCATGCCCCACCTCTTGTCCCCAGCCCAAGAGCATAACCATGCCGACAAAGGGAACCAAATCAGAACTAACCCCCATCCTGCCAGCGAACCCCACACCCACTCAGCCTCAAATTCCCTGCTGTATCTCCCTTTCCCCACCACCTGCCTCCTACACCCTGTGCTTGGGTTCACCTGTTCGGGTTACGAGGCTAGGAGGTGTCTGTGGGTAACGAGTCATTTGCATTGTTTGTGGACCATAATCCCAGGCTTGGGACTCTGGCTCCCTAGGCACTGGAGGTCAGGCAAGAGGGCAGGTGGGCTCTGTGCTGCTGAGCCCCTGGAGGATGGAAGCCCCAGCAGGACTGGGAGAAGATGGGCACTTTCACTCTGCCCGGCGGGTTTGGAGAAGCAGGCGTGGAGGCAGAGAAAGGAGGTGGGGCTGGGAAGGGCCTGTGCTGATCCCAAATGGAAAGCTGGGCTAGAGGTGGGGAGAGGAGGAGAACTAGGGCCTTTGAGGGGTTTAGGGACGAGGTGGGACTGGCAGTCGGGGTGGCTGCAGGGTCCTCGGAACGCACTGCTGGGTTGGGGAGGAGCCTGCCACACGAAACACAACAAGACACCTCGGAGGATTTGCAGAGTCTGAAAGTTCGGACTTCCCCCATCACCTCCCCTCCCCTCCCCATCCATCTTCACCAGCCTCTGCCTCCCCCTTCCCTTGCACCCCTTTTCATCTCGGCCCCCTCCAGCCTCCTCCATTCCCTGCTCTCCTAATGGCTTGACTCACCCAAGGGCGTCTCGTCCAGCACAGACTTGCTATTGAGATCAGCTCCATGGGCCACCAGCAGCTCCACCAGATGAATCTGATGGCAACAAGGGAAGTTGCCTTTAGCGAAGCAAGAAGAATCTAATGCACAAACCTGCTCCACACCCGAACTGAGAGGAAAACCCCCCTCTGACCCCACCACCACCCAGCTGGGAACCGCGCATGCCGGAAGCAGAGACACTGCAGCCTCCTGTCGGCTCCCATTGCCATAACGACCGGGGCGGGGGGGGGGGTGGTTCACAAGTGGTCCCCGCATGCCCTGTGCCTGGCAGGAGAGGGATTCCTAGCAGCCCTTGCTCAGCCTCTCCCCCATCCACAGCACGTTCTGATTCCTGACTACGGTCACTGCAGTGCTGCAGCTGGAGGTGGCCAGCCACCCATACTTTGGAGCAGGCTTTCACCTGAGCTCCCTCCAGCCCACTGAGACCCCAAGGTCCTTTGGGAGGAGTCGGGGTGGCCCTGTGTCCAGCACCCCGCTCTCAGTAGCCATCGCTTCCGTGTGCCTGGCCCCCACCCATTACTATGGAAAGCACTCTGGCAGGCCCGAGAGCAAGCGAACGCAGTCCATGACCAGTGCTGAGGTCTCGGTGCCACTAGGGGGCGCTGCACTCCACCACTGGGAAGATGTTCAAGGGTCGGGAAATTCCCACTAGGAACATTCTCAGCCAGTGGCTAGATGTGCAGTCTCCAGGGCCGGCTCCAGGCACCAGCTTATCAAGCAGGTGCTTGGGGCAGCAACTCGGGGATGGGGCTGCACTTTTAGGGATTTGGCGGCAATTCGGCGGAGGGTCCCTCACTCCTGCTCGGAGCAAAGGACCTCCCGCTGAATTGCCGCAGATCGCGATTGCAGCTTTTTTTTTTTTGATGGCTTGGGGCGGCAAAACCCCTGGATCCGGCCTTGGCAGTCTCACCTGCCTACAAGAACTCACCTGCCCCCAGCAGGCGGCGGCGTGAAGAGGCTCCCACCCATCATTGTCCTTCGTGCTCATGCTGGCCTTGTGTTCCAGCAGCAGCTCGGCAGCTTCCAGGTAGCCATTTGCTGAGGCAATGTGCAGCTGCAAAGCAGAAGTCACCAGCGCTAGAACCCTGGGCGAGGCCCTAACGCCAGGGCTGCTCTCTCCAGCGAAGCTTGGCTGGGATGGCTAAACCGGCAAACCCGCTCAGAGCAGATGCCACAGCCAGTATCGCTGCATCGACACTGGGGTGTATGCCAGTAAAGAAGTGTTACAAACAATAAAATAAGCCCTCTCTTCCCCCCACTGGTGTTAGTCTACTGTCAATGTTTCTAGTGTGAACTTGGGCTCAGAGGGAGACCAGTCAGTTCAATTGGGGCCTGTCCCATTTGATCAGCGGTCTCCAGAGACAGAAGGATACTGGGTCACCTCCTTCCCTGCTGTGATCAACAGGCCAAGGAATGGCGACTTCAAATGACAAGGTAGAGGAGACACAGCTAGCGAGCCAGCTGGCCATTACTGCCAGGCCACACCCAAGCAGTGCGGCAGCAGGAGCCAACGCGCTGTGCAAGGAGGGGTTCCGCTGTGAACTGGGATCCTACAGAAGCAGCACATGCAGGGCTTTGCGTATCAGGTCAGACAGAGCTGGACTGCGCGTTCAATGCATAGCCAACCAGAGCGGAGCACTGGGGAATGTGTTCACAGCACTCAGTGCTGCTGAGGAGATGGGCTGTTGCATTTTGTACTAGCTGGAGCTTTCTCAGGGCAGGCAGCTGCTCCTGGCAATGCAGGGTTTCAGTGATCTACCCAGGAGGTCGCAGACATGTGAATCATTGTGACCAGTCCGGAGCCTGACGGGAGAAGGAAAGATGTTCTGGCCAGACCCAGGTGGAAGTGGGAGGTTCTTGCTGCCATGGCTATCTTGACTTCCAACAGCTCTGATGGATCCAAATGGACCCCAAGGCCGAGGACTGAGACTGAGCACTCCAATACATGAGCACATGGACTGGGACTCTGCAGGTAGAGACACAGTGGCCCCAGATGGCTCCCTGTGGGCTCAGACTGAGCTATTTCAGCACATTTTCATTCACTGCACTGCCTTTAGGTGGGATGGGAGAACCCGGTGCTCAGCAATGGCAAACGCAGCATTGTCTGCGGACAGATGGTTCTCCACCAGAGCCACAAGCGCTGTCTGTGTCTGCTGTCCTAGGCCCCAGGATAGCAGCAGCTGCTGGGGGATGTGGAGACTGGGGCTACGGCTTCACTGCCCGCCGTATCGGCAGGTAGCAATCGATTGCTCGGGGATCGATATATCGCGTCTCATCTAGATGCAATATATCGATCCCTGAACACGCTTATATCGATTCCGGAACTCCACCAAGCTGAGCGGAGTTGCGGAATTGACAGGGGAAGCCGCGGATGTCGATCCTGCGCTGTGAGGACGGTGAGTAATTCGATCTTAGATACTTCGACTTCAGCTACGTTATTCACGTAGCTGAAGTTGCGTATCTAAGATCGATTTTCCCCTGTAGTGTAGACCAGCCCTGAGTTTTGCTAGCTTTCAGTTTGGCTTGCTTAGAGGCACAGGTGGTAGCCCTGACCGCTGCCAGTGCTTCCATGGCTACTTGTGTGAACAGGCAGAGCCCTTGGAAGGAAAAGTTAGTGGTCCCGGCCCTGCTCTTGGTGGCCTACGAGGCGTCCCACATGCAGAGGAGCTTGAGAACAATGGGTCAGTTCTAGTCTCTCCCCAGCCATGGCCGGATTGAGTATGTTCACCAGCACTTCGTCCCTCAAGAGACGGGACTTGTGCTGTCTCCCTAAGACCAGCCCCCCACACCATGTTCCCCTGCAGCCCTGCTCTCCTGTGCCTCACTTCTCGGGCAGAGCGTTATTAACTGGGAACTTACCAGAGTGGCACTATGGTCAAGTGGAGTGTTCAGATCGGCACCTGCCTGAAGCAGCTTCCAGATATCTTCCACCATGCTGTGCTCCGTGGCGGCTCGGGCCTCCTCAATCTTCTCCTGAGTTATTCCTACACAGAGGAGGTGCCATGAGGGCAGCCATAGCAGGTGTGATGGGGGGCTGGCCTGTACCCCAGCAGCAAGGCTGGGAGGTGTTTGCTTATTGGACTCCATGCCAAGGACCATGTCAGTTTCTTACAATCAGCACTAGTCTAGCTAGGAAGACGCACACACGTCCCTTGCCCGGTAGCAGCCATCTGTCCTTGATGCCCTCTTCTCCTCTGCACTTTACCCGAGTGACCTACTCCACTCCCAGGGCTTTGCTTCCATATTGTTGCTGACAAAAATCCATCCTTTCCCCTGGGTCTCTCCCCTCTGCTTAGTCTCCCAGCTGTACCTGTCTCTCCACAACTGTTCCTGGACCTCGACCATCAATCTCCCCCAGCCCCAATCTTCCCCCAGGCCCTTCAACATCCACCTTCCACATCAGGGACCAGCTCCTCCCTCCTCCCCTTCAGGACTCGGGCCAACATTCCCCTGCTCCCTCATCTCCCTCCACTAGCCTGCTTGCCCAGTTTGACTTTCTTTCACCCTTAGCCGTTGCCCATGCTGCCCTTGCTCTATGGGACGCCCTTCCTGATCCTGTATGCCAGACAACCTGACCTCTGCTCCTTCAAACCCCTCCTCAGAATCCATTTCTTCTACCAGCTCCGCCCTGGCCCCTCACTCCTGCATCAGCTTGATGGATTTTGTATATAAACAAATGGATGCATTTGGTGCAGATAACTCTCCTCACCTCGAAGTATGCGAGCTTCCCATCGCTCCCACCCCCTTGCTAGCTAGCGTTTCTCCTTGTGTCTTGGGGGGGGTTATTGAACCTAGACTTCTTCGTGGGGAAGATCATGTCTGTCTGTCTGTCTGTCGAGTGCCATGCACACCCATGGCACTGTATAAATAACAGCAGGAGCAAGAAATCAATGGTCTCTATGCAAGAGGCTTATCGCCCAGCAGCAAATCTCAGTGGTTAAGAGGAAGGAGGCTGCTAAGAGGGTTCCCTATAGCCCTCTCCCGGCGCAGCCTGGAGCCATCAACCAGGGGAGGAGTCAAAATCTGGATTTTAAGAAGTGATGCTCCTTCATTCTAGGATGTGTGTCTGTGTCAGGAGAGCACTAGAGACAGAAGCAGCACAAGGAGAGAACCCAACACAGATCTCACTGGAAGGAAAATGGGGCATTCTGGATTGGACACTGCTGCCAAGGTGCCAACCCATCGACCCCCAGCCTGACAGCTGCTTGCTGCACCATGGGGCGGGCCTGCAATGCCCAAGCAGAACAGGAGAGCCAAGAGGGATACGCACCCAGCGCTGAGTGAATAACCATGAACCATCCATGGTGACAACAGGGAAAGGGGATTAGACACCAGCTTGGGACTGGGGAGACTCACCCTGATCTGCCATGGCCGTTTCAATGTAGTCCAGTGTCACCTCATCCTCGCAGAGGTCATACGGCATGTTCCCATCTGCGTTAACTGCCAGGAGATTGGCACCACTGGGCAGGGGAAGGAGAAGAAATAAACAGTGAGGAAATAAGACAGGTGGCTACCTCTCTGCTGTGCCCATGGTAATGCCACACACAGCACCCATGTGCCGCTGGGCAGCTAGTGTAACAGATACAAGGAGCTATTGTCATTAAAGAGCCACCAACGGCTTCTGGAAAACATTCTCCATGGGCACGATTCTGCCTGCCTTGTAGATTGGGTTTCTTGTCTCAGCAAGGGACGGCTACATGAAACAGGATCCCCGCTCCTCCAGGGTCTGGCTGCTGCTTCAACACAGCCCTGCGGTCTCCCTCCAGGGCCCTGCCCTCCTCTCCAGCACTGCCCCATGTGATAGGACTGCTGGACTCCCCTGGGGAAGGAGAAGCTCTATTCCCCTGTTTCCACACTGATGTCCCTGGGAAAAAGATCAGGTGGCGGCTGTGGAAACGAGTCTGCTCCCGAGAAGGTTTTCAAAGAGGCTCTGGGGGTGCATAGAAATCCAGGCAGTGGGAGTTGCAGGTCTGGTATCTGATGAGATGCTGAAGAAACCCATGTTACCCCTGTTCTTGCAGGAGCCCGCCCGTCCCCATTTACCTCCCCCTGTTGTTCCCACCCAGGCTAACTCCTCCTGGCTACACTTTGCCCTCCCCAGGCAGTCCCCGATTTATGCACCCACCATTCTCCTAACTCTACTTCCAGCTTTAAAACACAGACTCAGCTGAGGTGCTGCCTAGCAACCAGGACGCCATGAGGACTGCAGGCCAGGGCAGGCAGCCTCGAGGTGCTGGGGGATCAGCAGGCAGGTCCATGCTCGTCTGCAGTTGGCATTCAAATCCCAGCCCCTCCTGGGCAGGGAGTGATGGGGGAAGGCCTTTCATAACTGGGTCACTCTGTACAGCAAGAGGAGCAGCAGAGCATTTACTGATGCAAACTGCCTTGTCCAGCTGCAGATAGGCCAAAGCCCCAGTGACAGGAGATTCCTGCAGGCAGCCCAGACGGAGGCAGATTGGTTTACCTGGTCAACAATACACCCCCATTAAACATTTACAGCCCAAGCTGGGTTCCAAACAACTACAGTGGAGTCTGACAACGTGACTTCAATTGGAGGGGAGGGGAAATAAGCAGGCTGAAACAAATGCAACTGTTTCAGGGGAGGTGAGCTCCCGAGGGTTAATACTCTGGCTTGCCACCTCTGAAAACCTGGAGGTTCAAACCTGGCTTGGGTCACAGGAAAGAGAGATGCCCGGGCTAGGTACAGGACCTCTAGGGGGCATCCAGCAAATCATCCCTGATGGAGCTCAGCGACTGCATATGGAAGTATGAGGACTGGACAGCAGGGGGTGCTCCAGAGTCAGGACTGGGGGCCGGGGGGTGATGAGTGGAACTGCGGTGGGTGGACAGATCTGCAGTAGTGGTGCAGCTGTGTTGGGAGAGGTGGGGGAGGTAATATCTTTGATTGGACCAACTTCTCCTGGGGAGAGAGAAGCTTTCAAGCTGCCCAGAGCTGTCCTTGAGGTCAGGGGGGAGAGACTGGGACAGAAACAGTCAGAGCCTCTCCAGGTGCAGGAATCACCCCAGGCTGGGCTAATTTTGTCAGACTATCCTGTGCCAGGTTCATGTCCCTTAACTCAAAGCTAGGTTGGGGGTAGCAATCCCAGTGCCAGGGAGGATTCTAAGCAGTTCTGGGTGCCCTCAGGCCAAGGCACCTTTCCTGC
This sequence comes from Aldabrachelys gigantea, assembly GCA_026122505.1. Taxonomy (NCBI): domain Eukaryota; kingdom Metazoa; phylum Chordata; order Testudines; family Testudinidae; genus Aldabrachelys; species Aldabrachelys gigantea. The sequence goes on from CM047480.1 coordinate 296,823,463, forward strand.
CCAAGGCTGCAGGGTTACCGCCCCGGGGACCCGCTGAATGCCAGAGCAGCTTCTAGAACTGTCTCCTGGGAGTACATCGCTCTGTTATGGGGCACCTGGTAGGCGGCTTCACGAGCCCTAACTCATCCACCTCCTTCCCCACCTCAGGCTGGTCTGTTTGCAGGCCCACTCCCCTAGGGGGAGAAGGCTGCCCCCCCCCGGTCATGCCCCCCTGCATGGCACGCCTAGGAACCCGCATACTGGTTAATCAGCAGCTCCACCAGGTGCAGGTGCCCGCAGGTGGCAGCGGCATGCAGCGGTGTCCAGAGCTCACTGTCACAGGCATTGACATCCGCGCCGGCCTCCAGCAGCAGCGCAACCACATCCCCGAAGTCGTCGATGCAGCACTAACGCGAGAGGGAGCAGAACACAGGCGGTTACTCTGGCTGGGACCCAGGAGTTCACTCCACTGACAGGCCTAGAGGAACAGGCCCTGTTGTTGCAGGAAAGGTCCAGCGGCTGCCCCCTCACCGCAGACCTCCATCAATTACCCTTAGACCTGCCCTGGTGGGAGCCCCTCTGGAGGGGGTGGGAGTGCAGGCTCCATGGCTCTGCCAGTCCTTGGCTACTTCATGAGAATGGCTTTTGTGAGGTGGATCTCAGCCACTGGGACTAGGACTGAAAGCCCAACTCACCTGGCTAGAGCACGGGACAGGCAGCCAGGACTCCTGGCACCTAGTCTCAGCCTGGCTAAGGACTTGCTGGCTAACTATGGGCAAGTCCCTTCCTCCTCTGTGCAATGAGCTAACTCTAGTGACCAGACTCACACAGGACTTGTGAGGATAAATTCACTGATGTCTGCAAAGGGCTTTGAGATCTCTGGAGGGAAGGCCATAGCATTTCCCACAGAGCACTAGAGAGCAGACAGCTAGAAATGATTCTGGGCCACTACCCAGGTGCTGATTTTTAACCCCCCACAGGGAACCATCTGTGTTTGTCCCTGGGCCTGGTGGAGGTGGGGGCCCAACAGGTCTCTGTCTTGGACGTCCATGAACCAGCAACCTGCAGAGCACAGTCTCCTTTTGAAGGGGTCTTGGTTCAGGTTTATAAGCAGCTCTTTAAGATGGGACTTGCTTACTCCCAGCAAACCAAGGCAAGGCAACAGCATCCTGTGCTGGCTGCCAGGAGGATGCCAGCCCGCCTGTTACTAAGGGAGGGACCCTGCATGTCAGGAGGGGGCAATACACAGTGTTGTTGTAGCGTGTTGGTCCAGAGCAGAGGCAGGGAACTTCTACCCACCAACTCTCGGTCCCCACTGACAGCTCAGCCCCAGGGGGTTCCTGGGCACTGCAAACATCCACCAGAAGGGCTCCTGGGAAAGGAGGTGGAAGTGAGCCAGGCCCATTAGATGGGTGTGAAGGGGACATTGCTCCGAGAGGTTCATAGAGCAGATGAGTGGATTCATACTGCGAATTCCTGCCTGATGATGGACTGACAGGCTCCTAGGGGTGCTGAGGCCAACAATGCACCTAACCCCTCTTCAGTACCATCTGCAGCCCATGTAAAGAGCTCCCACCTTGTCGCCGCAACGAGGAAGTCCTGGCCTGCAGGAGGGCGGAGGGGGAGCAGGCATTATGTTCTCCTAAGAGTTCAGTGCATCCTGGGGACTGGTGGCTTAGCACCAGGACATTCTCCAGCTCACAGAGGGTGAGGGAGGGTGTCAGGGAAAGGAAAGAAGCAGGGGATAGGGAGCAGAGTGGAAGCGAGGGCCCTGGAAGTAACCTGGAAGAGCTCGGATCACTGTGGGCCTGACCCTCTTCCCACTGAAGTCAGTGGCAAAAGCTCCTTTACGCCAAGTCGGGGGGTTGGAACCACCTGAAATGGGAGGTGTGGTCTTTTTGGACCCTGGGAGGCCAAATTCAAAGGCCTTAAGAATCTTCAAGCAGATGAGCAGGGAGTGAGCTGAAAACCAAAGCACCAGCCACTGCAGACTCTCTTGACTAGAATTAGCAGGCGCCCAAGCCCACTGCACAGATAAAGGGGATGGAGCTCCAACGCTGTGCACATGTGGCATTAACTCCAGTCTCTACACACAGCACAGTGCTTCACACCAGGTGAGACGCCCAGGTACCCACCGGCACAACGTGACTCACCGCACAGAACGGTGTATCCAGCACAAGGGGAAAAGCCCGTGGGAGAAACAGCTAGTGTGAAATACACTCCTTTGCTATTATCATGCACACCTGAGGCAGCAGACATTTCATGGGGATTAGCAGTGTAATCGGGGTGTTCAACTCTGTGACATTCATTCAGCGATTCCAAGGCCAGAAGGGACCCTTGTGATCACCTAGTCTGACTCCCTGGAGACCTGCCCCCAATGTCATTCCAAGAGCAGAGCTGTTAGCAACGCAGCCAGTCTGGATTTTAAAATGGTCCGTGATGGCGACTCCACCATGCCCTTGGTAACCTCTTCCAATAGCGAATTACTCACTGTTAAAAATCGACACCTTATTTCCCATCTGAATGTGGCTCGCTTCAACTTCCAGCCACTGGATCATGTCAGACCTTCCTCTGCTAGACTGAAGAGTTCATTATAAAATACTTGTTCCCCAAGCAGGTACTTATAGACCATGATCAAGTCAAGCCTTCACCTTCTCTCTGTTAAGATGAATAGACTGAGTTTTTTCATTCCATTGCCATAAGGCAGGGCTTGTAATCCCTGAATCATTCACATGGCTCTTCTCTGGGCCCCCTCCAACCCATCACCACCCTTCCTGGCTGGGAGTGGGAGGGGAGAACACTGCTTCACTCAGCCCTCCTCGGATTGCCCCTGGCCTGGAGTCACCAAGGTGGATTGGATGATCTTGTATCTTGCTTGCAGAGCCATTAACAGGTCCTGATGTCAGTCTATCAAGAGTCATGATGCAACAACACTGGCTGGAGGGTGTCAGAATATCATGATACACAAGCCTGTCTAAACACATTGTAAAAAGTGGCAACCCTGCCAAGAGACATGCTGGGAGTATTTGATTACATTGCTACTAGATTGCTGGGCCATTTACAACCCTCTAATTCCTTTGGGGTATGTGCTTTCCTTAATCCAAGCCTCTGCTGTTCTCATCTGGGTATGTCAATACACATGCTTGTCTCAGCACAGAGATTGCTGGCTCAGGGTTTGTAAACACTGGTCACTCAGCCTCTCTCTGCTGCCGAGGAGCATCATGCAGCTTTCATGAGGATTTATGCATGTTCCTTTTAGCAGCTAATCAAAGCAAACATACTCAGGCCACACCACACACATCAGACTATCCACACCTAGGAACTGCCATGCCAAATGAGACAAGTGATTCACTGAGTCCAGCACCATCTGCGACAGCCAACACCAGCTGCTGCAGAGGAAGATGAAAATTTGCAGTGGACAATTACACAATAACCTGCCCATCAAGGAAGTTTCTTCCTTACCCCCACAGCTCCTAGCTGCCTCATGCAATTATAGTCCTGCAATTGTTTTCATCCTATCTAATCTAATTGTGGATGTTCTCACTGCTCATTTAACTGTTCGAACATACTGCAAATCCTTTGCCTCAAGACTAGCTAGTGGTAGTCCTACTGTCCTCCTCTACAGCGTGCGGCATTTTGTATACCTCTGTTTTACCCTCTTATTCACCCCTTCTCCAGTCTCTCTCCATACAGAACTCTTTCCAGGTCTCTATTTCTGTCATCGGTATCTGAACCTCCTCTCTATTTCTGCTATGTCCTTCTTGGGACAGAGACCTCCACTGAACATAGTGAGGGCCAGTGAGCGTGTCCCTGGAACGGCACCAGCGTATTCTCAGCATTGCTCTCCATCCCTTTCCTGACACATCCTAACGTCGTCTTTGCTTTTCTGCCTGCTGTTGCACACTGAGGAACGATTTTTATCGTACCCTCCACAGTGATGCCAGAGTAGTTACAGATCCTCGGCTCAAGACGGAGCATTTCAAAGCACAGCCTCCACCAGCTCCTTCTATTTATTAAAAGTGAGGGTGGCTGCAGCTAGCTCCGGCTCACTGAAATGCTGCCACTGGACTCCAAGGAAGTTGCCAGTGCAAGCCTCAACTAGGCGAGTCTGTGAAAGAGTTTCACTGAATCTGAGCTTAATGAAAAAGTGCACGAGCCAGCACCAGGCAAGGACGGTGAAAGGCGAGAAGTCAGATGATGAGAGGGAGCCAGAGTCTGTTTCCTCAGAGCAGACTTCTGAAGAGAAAAGTAATGGAGAGAATTCCCACAAGAGAAGCAAGGAGACTCCGCTGTGTCTCAGGCCATTAACTGCTCTGAGCCAGTCCTCAGCCTCTAGGAAGTGCCTGCTGTGGTAACAGTTGCTGCTCCAGTCGCTCACTCTTTGCTGCCCCCAGGACACTCTAGGTGTGAATGCCCCGTTGCATTTTACTGCTTGGTCATTTACTTAGCTCTACAGTTACAGGCATCACGATATGGGGGGTGATTCAAGGCTGCTAGATGAGCCATCAGTGAGTGGACTGGAAGGGTGAAGATTTTGGTGACTATAGTAGGTACCAATGATTATGGTTTGTGGCAGCTGTACCATATAGATGATTAGCAATTATGAGTTTCAGAAGCTGTGGTTCATTCCATGTTAATTTGTAATGGGTCCAAAACAGCTATTCACCAGATCATCTGTAACCTTTAGATCAAAGTTGCTGGGGAAGGACCAGTTTGTGGCTAAAGCACAGAACAAGGAGTCAGGACTCCTGGGTTCTATTCCCAGCCCCATAACTAATATGCAGTGAATATAGTCACTTCACCTAAGTGCCAAAATTGTAAAATGCATTTGTTTTGACAGACAGATCTAGATAAAAGCACCGATTGTGTGCTTGGGGCTATAAAGGAATTCTTGGCTCAGAGAACTCACACTCGGAACAGTAGAACTTCCCTGGATCACAGCGGGATCATGAAGATATGAGATATGAGAGAGAGAGAGAGAGAGATCGATCACTTTGAGAAGAACTGGATGGTGCTAGAGAACAGTGAGACATTTTATTATCATCACTGAGAGAGACTGTAAATGCTCTGAAGTGCAGGGACCATTGTGAGTGATAAACTCAGGCAATAATTTATATGATAAGTTCATTGGGGGAGAAAAATCTACCTTCTTTTCAAGCTGCACTCCTGTCTGTGGTTGCTAAAGCACCACCTGGTAGCTTCCAGTTGACACTCAGTCCCTCCCTCACCAGTGTTCCCAACCCAAGACGCAAGAAAACTCTGCCTTTTCTTCAAAGTCTCGAGAGCCCAGATCTAGGCCATCAGAAGCAGTTATTAGCTGCACTGAGAGATGTCTTTGCCTGTGACACCAGCATCTCTAAATTCAAGGATCCAAGGGATTGGGGTATTGGGGGATAAGAAAATAGGAATGATCCCTCTGGAACCACCCAGTTGTGCCTCCAGAGTCATGTCTAGAACCTGCAGCTTCAACTCAGTTTAAAGCTGTTGTGACCAAGAAAAATACTGACCCTGTTTCTCAGCCCTTCACTCCTGCAAAGCTGGTCTCTGACAGTTGGTGCAGCTACTCCCCACAGTAAGGGATTGGAGAGCAGTGAGAAGAGTAAGCTGGCAAAGGGACACATTTAGCTAGAAGGTGGAGACAAAGAAAGAAGAGGAGTCAGGACAGATTTCTACTGCAGTTACTAGCACAGGACTGGCTAGGCACTGCCTTGGCGATGTCACAGCCTCCCAACCCAATATGGCTGGAGGAAGTGAAGGTAAGTTAGGAGCCCTGAGAGCATCTGGGGGATGCAAGAGGAGTACTGAACAGGAGAAGTGCGGGGACTGGACACTGAAAAGTGAGCGCAGCAGAAGAACAGATTGCGGGGAAGGCTCGGTGACTGAAAAGGGCTCTTGCCAACAGGGAACTGGGAAGGCTGCTTACCTGGTGCAATGCAGTGAGGCCATCTTCATTGTACAAATTGGGGCTGATGCCACGCTGAAGGAACTGGCGAACTGTAAAAACAAAGAGCTTTTAGACAGGGGTCTCCACACACTCACCTGAAGCTACAAGGGTCACTGGGGCAGGGGGATCCAGAGGGATTTCTGGTAGGTGTAACCAAGGCAGAGAGAGGAGACAGCCAAACATTTTCAGAGACACAAATGGAAGTCAGGTGCCTAACTCTCATTGACTTTCAGTGGGAGTTATGTGCCTTTGAAAATCTGCCCCCACAGTCCTGAAAAGCACAGGGGCAAGCACTTCCCCTTGTAACAGAAACATGTCTTACACTGCACACACAGCTCTTATGTCTGCTTCAGGGCAACCTAGAAACAGAACTCGCCCCTAGAAGACCGGGTAGTCCCCTGTACACCAGCAGGGGCCCTGGACTGAAAGAGAATTGAATTTTGATGGCCTGACCTCAAGAAAGAGAGAGCAGAGACTGAAGAGCTGCAGCAAAAGAAATTGAGGGCGATTGGGGTCACAGGGGGATTTAAATTTGAGAGAATGCAAAGAGGAGTGTTACTTGGGTTAGAAAGAAGAAGGGAAAGAGGAGGGGGCTTGATTGAGGTATTCAGCTTTTGCAAGGACATCATCATATTGGCCAGTCCCTCTTCCTTCTCACCGTGGTCTACTAGCAAGAGAACACAGAGACACCTTAATCTTAAAGGACAGGACACTGAAAGTGAAAGGAAAGGAAATGGGAGTCTTGGATTTTATCAGTAAATGCTGATTTCACTGAAAACACACAAGCCCTCAATGAATATTTCCAAGGATAATAACTGAAATGTACAGAGAGCCAAAGTAAGAAAGATGCTGCTCAAGAACCTGCTGGGGTTTGGTGTAAGGCTATTTAATTTGTCTATTTTGACATATGATGTTGGACAATTTGAGTTTTAAGTTACAAAGCTTTAACTTTTTGAATCTCATTCTCTGCTGTCATGTAATAATTCTGAGCTCTCCATAAACTTCCCACAAATTTAAATCAATACAAATAAAAAATGCTTAAAATCCATCATTTTGTGCAACAGTGAAAATTTAAATGGATAAAAATAGAAAAATGCTTAAAAGTAAACATCAATACGATCTGTCAAAATTATCAACACTAAGACTGGAACTCTGCCCTATGCAGAGTGATGTTAACCTGTGGAATTCACTGCCTCAAGCACTTCGATCCAGACACTGTGGCTGGATTTTAAAATGGGCTGTAGATTGTATCTGATCCTTCTCGAGTGAAGGGTGATTTAAGGTGAGGCTCTGTATGCTAGGACCCCCAGGCTCACAAGCCACATCGCCAGGGCAGCCAGATATGGGAGTATTTCCATAAGGCTTGTTCGACAGCCTTTTATAGGTCCAGTAGTTGGAGATGTAAAATGGAGTACTACAGGGGTGTTGTAGCTGTCCTGGTCCCAGGATATTAGAGAAGCAATGGGTGAGGTTGTCTCTCTCACCAAGCAAAGTTGGTTGGTTGGGCTAATACAACATATCATCTGTCCTCTCCCTTGTCTCTCTCATCACTGGGGTGTTAGGAACATGGGAGGTTTTCTTTGCACAAGACTATAGTGCTAGACCCTCTATGGCTCCCTCCCTGACTGCTCCCTCTTTTGTCTAGCCAGGAATGCTGGAGCACTGAGATACACAATCTGTGCTTCAACCAGTAACTGCGTCACAGGAGCTGATAGTAAATAGTAAAGCTACAGGACGGGCAGGACCTTGGCTGTGTGCCTGTAATTGAGTTAAGATGCTGGACTAAGCTCCAATCTACAGTACAGTTTTTGACCAGTTTTAGCTGAGTCAGGGGACAGCCATGTTGTAAGTAGGCCCCCGCCCTGGTTATGTTTTTAAGATAGACTATGCCTTAGTCACCAAACTGAGTGGGGTGGAGATAGGGTGAGGGCAGGTTTTAAAAGTAAAGTTCCGCGATAGGCAGAGGAAAGTAAAACCAACAGTTAAAGACAAGATCTATTTCCCAAGGAGACTGAATTACCACCAATCTCAGACCCAGAGTGGGCAAAAAAAGGAAAATACACACTGTCATCAAAGAGCCCAAGCTAGACTTACTTAGCTAACTGATTAGGCTCCAGCCCCAGCAGAGAGAAGGAAATCAGCATGTCTGTTGCTCTGCAGTTCATCTTTGGAAGCATTTAACACTACCCTCGACAAAACACTAGATGTCATCAGAGTAAGGAAGAGTCCTGCACTGGTCCCTGCAGGAAGGACCAGATGATCCAAAAATCTTTTCCCATCTCTTAACGTCTATCATTCTAAATCCTCAGGTAAAGCGTAAAACAAACCCAACGAGACTATAAGGCTGTGGTCACAGTTAAGCAAAAGCCAGATTAACTGATAGGGCTCTGCAATCTCTCACTGACTGCCCCGCATTATGAATACATCCGCTTTTGCTCATGTGACAGAATCCACCAGGGGTAGCATGGAGATGAGCCTTGGTCAAGGACTGTGAAGCAGGTAATCCTCTCACCTTATCAGAGCCCCTCCACTTTGAGAGCTGCCTCAGCTAACGAAAGAATGATGCACTCCAGATGGAATTTCTTTGCACTGCTTGTTTTGGAAACACCTCTAGTTCCTGGAGAGTGTGAAAGAACTGGTTCAACTGGTCAGTGCTCAAGACGAAGTCTGCATCTGTGCAGGCTGCTTCTCCCCACCCAGTCAGCAGGAGATGCTATCCTGGGACTGAGACCGAGATAAACCAATAACAACGTATCAAAGGGTTCAGACAAGGTTCTTCTTGGGTCTAGCTATCCTGCCCACAAGCCATCTGTTCCCCAGGAGTCCACGGCTAGGTGTGCCCTCTGCTAGCAGTAGCACTGCACAGGAGGTTTTCAGGGCCTTTGTTTTACATTCTTCTTCAAGAGTCACACGACTGATGATTTGGAAAGAAGTCCCCAGCCCTGCCTTCCTCCTCTCTGCCTTTGGCCTCCCCAAGCTCCAGCTCTTCATGTCTGCCAGGATGCTGCTGCCCACCCTCCTGAGACACACAGAAATAGGATTCCTGCCCCTTGGGCTCAAAGCAATGCCACTGGGCTTAGATCTCATTTAAAAAGCAAAGCAAAGATGATCTAGGTCCAGACGCTGGAAGACCTGGGTTCAATTCCCAGTTCAGCCATAGACTTCCTGGGTGACATTAAGCAAGTCCCTTATGCCACCCTGTGCCTCGGCTTCCTGCCCTGAAAACAGGGATAATAGTCCCTGGCCTCCCAGAGGGGCTGTGAGGATCAAATCCATTAGTGATCGTGAGGCACTCGGACATTCGGGTGTCGGGGGCTGGATAAAGCCCCTAAACAGAATAGAATTCTGCTTGTTTTCAAGCTCTTGGTGGCCTTCCCCCAGCTAATCCTGCATCTTACCTCATTCTTTTCTCTCCTCTCCCCATCTCTGCCCTGTCACATGATACGCCTCTAATCGGACAAGAGCCTTTTCCCCTGGAGCTCCTAGTGCCTGGAACTCTCTGCCTCATCAATCATCCAATTCCTTAGAAGTTCAAACTATTTTTATACAAATATCTAGACATTTCCAGAGCTGCTTTAAACAAATTTAAGGAATACAATAAAAAACATCTCTTTTTCTCTCTTGCCCAGATCTCTTCATCTCTCTCTGCTACTCAACTCTGCAGAGGGTGTGGAGATCATGCACCGATGCCATCCAAAATAAAAGTTATTTGTATCGTGTAATTCCTTTCCCTGGGAAACAAACAGCTGGTTTTATTAGGGAGGTTCCTTCACCAAATTTTCCAACTGGGTTAAAAAAGCCACAAGATCAACTGGATTATCAAGGTCACACACTGAGTCAATGGCTCAGCCAGAATTCCCAAAGAACCAAAGAGCCATTTGGATCTAAGGTCTTTATTCCGACCATTGGGCCTATCTGCTCCTAGGAGTGGTTCTGATCAGTGTTTACGATGGACGCAGAAGAAGATAGTCCATTATGACTGAGAAGAACACTAGGCTGTGTATTAAGAAAATACGACTGTGCTCACCTGAAAATTTCTTGTATTCAGGTAATGAAGTCTGCAGATCTGTTACAACAGGTACTTCAGCTTGCGTACAGCGTGGAGCAGAACCAGACCTGTCAGCCACTGGCAAGCAGGGGAATGCCCTACCTTCTGACATTCCCTCCAGTTCAGAGAGCTTCCAAAGCCAGGAGAATTCAGTTCTACTGTCCTGAACTACAGACTGTGTTAAACATGCCTTCAGGAAAAAGCACAACAATTTCTCTTATTGCAGAGCATGGAGAATTCCCCCTGAGACAATCCTGAATCCTTGTATGTCAGTTTCTCTCTCTACTTTGGCTGATCCATTTGTCCCAGGGTGGGCCTGATCTGTGGACCTTATTACTCACAGAAAGGAAGTTTTCAGGTCAGGACAGATGAATTGTCCTGTTCTTCCTTGTGCTAAGGTCCACAGATCCCTTATAATGGGATCTTCACAGCAGTTTGCCTCCAGGGTTGAAGGCAGGATCTTCCTTTAAATATGAACATCCCAAAGCAGGTACACTATATATCCTCCATATTCCCCTGGGCATTAAGGTGTGGAGAAGATTTCTGCTCCCTACCCCTAGCCCTCCAAAAAAGGCACCGGATAAAGACTGGATGACCCATATTTAGCGTTATGGTGAATGCATGTTTTGATGCCCACCTAAAGGATCTCAGTACAATAGACAAGACTTCTCTACCCAAAGACTGTCAGTGCCCCTAAGGACTGTATTTTGATGCTTAACAGAAAGAAAAAAAATGTCTGAACTTACTCTGGGAATCAATGCCTTGAGAGTTCAGAACTATGTGTCTGAATTAGAAGCACAATACTGGGTCTCATCAAAGAAAGCTCCCAACTTCAAAAACTTCTCTGATTGGAGACAGTAGCTGTCTGGAGGTCTACTCGAATAATAAACCAAGACAACTCCTGCAGGCGTTCAACCTGGGTAATGCCATAAGGAGCGGTGTGAGTTTCCACGGTTGTGCTTTATGGTCCTGTGGGTTGTTACCCTCATGAAATACTTAATGTCAGGATTCATACAAAACTTCCTTTTCTTGAACATTATACTCCTGAGACGTGACTTTGGGGATTGGCAGTCCTATACCCACAGTAACGCCCTCTTGGCTAAGCTTCATTTGAGTTACATGCTAGTTAAGTTACGCACTTTGCGCAGTAAGCAGAATAAATTCTACTTTTCAACTTCTTTGACGGTCCCTGAGCGTTTTAAATCACTTCATCCAAGTACCCACTTCAAATCTGTCTCCTCCTGGTTTTGGTAATAGCAAACAATGAGCCAGAAACAGCCGAAGGCCCATAGACCAGAGAGCCATAACCTCTTCAACAGCATCACTGCTGTTCTCCCCTTTTTGATCATTTGTACAGTCCTGGGGACCAGTGAACAAGGCGCAGAGCAGATACTTTGCCCAACTTTGCAGGAAGTCATTCACCACCTCCCAGGTCCTGACACACGGAAAGGCCACAGGGGGCACTCTGCTGTTTCCATTTGCCAACAGGTCAATCACCAGCCCCTCAAGTTGACTTTGAATGACTGGATGCATCAGGGGGCAGGTTCCATTCTGCTTATTCTAATTTCTGCCATTTCAGTCTTGGTTTTCGCCTCCATCTTGAGGGGCAATGCAGAGATAGGAAGCTTACGCCACCTAGATCAGGAATCGTTATTTCACTCTGGGATAGGGCGGATCACATTCTTCTCAGTTTATTCATGAAAACCCCATCAGATGTGTTGACTGTCACAATCAGAACAAGAATGTAACCCTTGATATTCCAGAAACTATATTGCTGTGTTTCAGGTTTTTCTTTGTACAGTGCCATGATCAGAAAAAAATTGTCTTGGAAAATAAAGTACATTTCTTTCTTCCTCAAAACCAGTATTAATATACCATGATTCTGAAAGAGACCCTGGGAGCACTTGTCAGATCAAATAGTGTTTAACCATGTTGGGGGAGGAGGGGAATTTGCTATCCGGTGGCAGAGTGGAACAATTATCTGAGAGATGGTAAGACGGGAATGCAAAGATAAACCTCCCACTGGAACTCGCTCACATGGTTCAGACAGAACTATGCTCTGTTTGTTCCAAACTCTCTGAGGCTAGAAACAGGAGGGGAAATCAGTTTTATTGCCCCAATCTGAAGTAGATGGTGGATGGTTTTCAGTCACATTCTTGCATTTCCGTGGGTTGCTTGAAATTGGGAATAGAACAAAACTGTTCCTGGGATTCTTGCAATTTCACCGAGTACAGCCTCTGCAGTGTCCCGTTTGTGCCCATAATCCGGGGACTGCTTCAACTTACCATGTGACCCAGGATCCTTGCTATAGCATCTGTCAGGAGTCAGGCTAGTCAGTCAACTTTTCCCGATGACTCTGAATGGCCTCCATCATAAGCATCTTTTCCAAATCTGGACCTTAGCGTCCAAAATCTGGGTGCTTGTATGAAACTCCCCCAAGCTTATTACCAGCTTGGATCTGATCTCGCTGCCACCAGCCAGGAATTTCCAGGGCCTGACTCCCTCTCTGGTCTCCCAAAACCTTCTCTGGGGGACCCCAAGACTCAGAAGCCCTGAGTCTCACACCAAAGGGAAAAACAACCTCCTCCCCTTGTCTCCTCTTTATCTCATCCCCAGCTCCCCCTCCCTGGGTTATCCTGGGCGATACTGTACTTAAACTCCTTGAATGCAAAACAGAGAGGGCAATTTACCTTCCCCCCTCCTTCTTCCCCTGAGGCTATGCATTCAAACCTAGTCAAGCTAACACAAAGAGATTTCCCCCTCCCTTCGTTCCTTAGCCTTAACCAGAGAAAAAACCTCAAACAGGTTTTAAAAAGAAAGCTTTATATAAAAAAGAAAGAAAAAGACATAAAAATATCTTCTGTATCAAGGTGACAATTATACAGAGTCAATTGCTTAAAAGAAAAAATATGAATAAACAGCCTTATTCAAAAAGAGATACAATTTAAACATTCCAGCACACACACATGTAAATACAAAACAAAACATATAAAAGCCTATTGTTTTGCTACCTTTGTACTTACAACTGAGAAACTGAAGATGAGAAGCTTACAAATAGAAAAAGATCCCCTCTCATAGCTGAGAGCCAGACAAAGACAAAGAACCAAAAAAATTCCCTCCCCTGAGCTTTGAAAAATCCAGTTTCCTGACTGGTCCTCTGGTCAGGTGTTTGGTTCCCTTTGTTAACCCTTTACAGGTAAAAGAAACATTAACCCTTAGCTATCTGTTTATGACAGACTCAGCTTTGCAAAAAGTTTCCCATTGTATGAGTAAGAGCTGGGAAGTGATTTGCCCAAAGCCCCATGTGCCCTTGTCATACTGATTTCTATCCTGCTATGCTGTGGGACTGGCAGGTCGAGAGGAACTGCCCTTGCAGTGCTGCTCACTCACGTTGGCGTTGCTTGCCAGAGCAGGCAGAAGCACTTACGCTCTCAGATTACACTTCATACTTATTTTTTTGGTGGTGGTTGGAGGGGTGGGGGGCGGGGTTAGTCTGAGACCACCTGCAAGCTTCGAGGCCCCCAGGAAAACTAGGTTGAGGTAACGCTTGGCTGCACCTGGGTGCCTGTGAAGGGCCTGCATGGTGAGGCAGTCACTTTTTCATGTAAAAATCTCCCCCAGGGAGAAATGCTGACTGTTCTTGACCAGCAAGGACAAGAGCCATCGTTATCTTTGTTAGCGACACCAGGCTGAATTTGACTGGCTGCAAACTGAAGAATCTTCCAGCCTTATAACATGGAGGGCAGGGGGCTAGAAAGAAAAATGGTGGGTGCCTGCTTGTTCTTCCAGCCTGAGCCGTTGTCCCCCTTCTCACTCCACGGCCAGCTACAGAGAGGAGGAGCTGGAGGTAGCAGTACTGATGCATGTCAAGCCACGATGATTAACATGGCATAAGAACCCATATAAAACAGAACCTGCAACAGAAGCCAGGAACAGTGACCTGGACATTAGGATGTGGTGACCTGCAGCAGCAGCTGGAGATGACAACCCAATACTCCCATTATTTAGATGTGGCAGGAAACCCCCAGCCCCCTCTTACGTCTTCTAAAGCAGGAGTTCTCAACCATTTTCTTTCTGAGCGCTCCCCCCGCCCCGCACATGCTATAAAAACTCCACAGCCCACCTATCTCACAGTAACTAGTTTTCTGTATACAAAAGCCAGGGCTGGCGTTGGGGGGTAGCAAGCAGGGCAATTGCGTGGGGCCCCACGCCACAGGGGCCCCACAAAGCTACACTGCTCAGGCGTTGGTTTCAGCCGCAGGTGGCAGGGTTCTGGGCCCTGGGCTTCAGCCCCTTGCGATGGGGCTTTGGCTTTCTGCCCTTAGCCCCAGCAAGTCTAACGCCAGCCCTGCTTGGCGGAACCCCTGAAACTTGCTCCTGGCCTCCCCCAGGGCTCCCGACTCCTGGTTGAGAACCACTGTTCTAAAGGAGCATGAGGAGCGGGATATACAGCTACCCCTTGTCTACAGCAGCTGCAGACCTCAGCAGTTTCACAGTACTCTCCCTGTAAGAGTCGATCCTTATAAATTATCCAATATTATTGTTAGATCCCCTAATTCTGATCCAGACAGCCGGCCTCTCTCCCATAAAGAGGAAGAACTCCCTTTTGTGTGTACACATGCACATAACCAAAGAAACCAGCACATGTCTGTAGCCTGGTTTTCCCCGCATGGATCTGCCATGTAGCACTCTCTGTAGGTGAGCAGGGGAACCAGTGGTGATATATTTTCCCTTTGCGAATCTGCCCCTAGGTTCTGCTTCAGAGGTAGGGAGAAAGACTGGGCATAGATATTTCTCCAAACATTTTTCAAGTGACTAGTGGCCTCTCTGCCCTCAAAGAGGCAGGACTTAGTGTCTCCCTTCCTGCATGGGGAACACTTCTGGCTTTCTCCAGGAAGGTTCTGGCCTGGGACTCAGGGATGGGCTCCCCAAAAGCTCTATTCCTCTCTACAGCATAGGATCCACATGGGCCAGATAGGCCTGTGTTCCCCAGGAGATCTCAGCCAGGAATATGGGGGCAGTACTGTTATAGAAAGGGAGGGAGCTGAGCCTGAAGACCCCTCACCACACTCTCTGGCATTGTCAGGATTAGTACTGTGTTCAGTGCCCTCCATCCATGACTCACGGAGAAGCACAGAGGAAGGAGGCAGCTAAGCACTGCAGTCAGATGCATGGCTGCTGGAGTGGGATGCAGTACCTCCAGCACAAGTCTTCATCTGGTGCACTGCCCTTCTGGCTTCGCTCCCCGCACAAAGAAGGGGTGGCTGAAGTTATCCTGCCCAGACTGGGCTATGAGGGAAACTGCACTCTGCCCAGGGAGTCGGCTGAGCTCCCCAGTAAAACATGGAATAAGTTGGGGGAAGCAGGAGACACAGACCCATCTTTTGGTCTCTGGCTTTTCTTGGTCTAGAGCTCCCTCCCAGAAATCTGCAAGGGCACCAGCTACTGCCAGTGCCTCAGGAGGGGAAACAGAGCTAAGGTGACAATCTCCCCAAAAGGCCAATGCAGCGGAGACACGGCAGGGAAGTGGACACACACAAAGCCAGATCTTGGTCAAAATCTGAAGTTTGGAGTTTCCTGCTGAAAAGCCTGGCAGCAGGGAAGAGTGCGGGAGCACTGGGGAAGCAGGTAACACTGTGGGAACTTGGGGGGGCAGGGCACTGCTAGTGACTGACAAGGCTGGTCCTGCCGCCAAACTGCAAGCATGAAGAAAGCAAATCTCTCATCCACTGGCAGGGTTCACCAAGTACACACAGAGCATTCGAGCTGGCTTCAAGGTGGGTTGGGCACTTCCCACTCATCACAGTGGTCCCCAGACTCATTACCAAGACTGCAGAAACAGAGATTGTGAATCTGCCACATCACCTGATTTCTGTTTAAGGTTCAATGGTGTTGCCTTCAGTGCTGATGGGCATAGGCAAAGCAGCTCAGTTAAATCCACCTCTCTGGCCACGACATAACTGGTTTGTAGTCACAAACTGGGCTGTGTGCTAATGTTTGTGCAGCTGTGTGTGGTGGAGCACAATCTGCTGAGGTTAATGTGTTCGAGGCACCTGCAGTCAGGCAGTCTCTGGCCTCTGCGTCATTTCCCCAAAATGCCCAAGGCTGACTCAATTTCTTTTGCTCTCTTCCGGTGACTGCCTGCTCTGGCCCCCGAGCACATTCATGGCCATCAAAGGCAGGCCAGCATCGCATCTTAACCTGAGCTAGAAATGACCGAGCTCTGTATTTGCCCCAATTTCTGGCACATCTGAATAAAGAGGAGTTCTTGATAATTGTTTGTATTCGCACAGCTCCTTTCATTCAAAGATATTTCATTGTTTTACAAATACCCATTTCAGGCTCAGGGGCCACGAGGCTCTGTAGGTTAGGACATCTACTTTAAGGATGGATGAACTGAAGAACAGAGGTCAGTGACATGCCCAAGGTCAGAGAGAGAGAGAGAGAGACAGAGAGAGAGAGAGAGAATGACCACTGGCAGATCCAATGATATAAATGCCCCAAATTTCATGTTCTAGCCACTAAAAACTCCTTCCCTTGATCTTCCTCTTCTGTATAAGCTGGTCTGTTCCAGGGACCATCATCAGCTGTAAACAGGGACCCTGCAGTAGACACAAGTGGACTGCCAATTGTACCGCCTGCCATCTTGTGCCCTGCAGCAGTCAGCAAGAGGTCTCTATACTGAAACAGAAACATAGTCAGTCAGTCCTGTAAACCTGAAGTCTCAGGGACGCCTCACGTTGGCTGTTGCAGGATCTACTAGCTCAATGATTCAGATATATGCTTTCATGCTCTTCTGTATAGGAACGCTTTTCCTTTTTTAAACTGTTCTTTCACCCCAGAGGCCAGAAGCAGGCACCTCTGGTGTTGCCTCCTAGCATTACCTGACATGTTTCTGGTGCTGAAAGTCAACCAAGTGATTTGGAATACCAAAGAAATTCCAGAAGTCTTGAAGAACTCAGTGGTTTGAGCACTGACCTGCTAAATCCAGAGTTGTGAGTTCAATCCTTGAGGGGGCCATTTAAGGAACTGGGGTAAAAATCTGTCTGGAGATTAGTCCTGCTTTGAGCAGGGGGTTGGACTAGATGACCTTCTGAGGTCCCTTCCAACCCTAATCTTCTATGATTCTAAGAACGTTGAACTTATGTCACTATTCAAAAGGGCCACGGGGGTTGAGTCAGGTAACTATAGGCCAGCGAGCCAGACATTAATCTTTGGGAAGATAATAGTAAAGCTGATACGTGATTCAACTGATAAAGAATTAAAAGACTGGAATGTAATAAGTGCCAGACAACATGGTTTCATGGAAAATAGGTCTTGTCAAACCTGATTTCCTTCTTTGATGAGATTACAAGTTTGTTTGCTAAAGGTAACTGCATAGGTACAATACACAGTACTTAGACTTGTGTTAGTAAGTTGGCATAGTACCACCCAACATTCAGATTAAAATTTAGCACTATACACATCAAATGGATTAATAACTGGCTGACAGATCTCAAGAAGTAGTTGTCAATGGGGAATCAAACGGAGGTGTTTCTAGGGGGTTCCACAGGGTTCAGTACTAAGCCCAACCTAGTCAACATTTTCACCAGCAAGAAGTCAGTGTAAATTCACTGATAAAAATCCCCCAAATGTAGCTAAAGCTGTTTCATGGATTGTTGTTCTTAAATCTTCCCAAAATTCCTCTGCCTGCTCTGGCAATCACTTCCCATGCATGCTAAGCTCAAAAGCTTTCACAAACTCCTGGCATTTCCTCTGGTTTTCGGTGTTAATACATTGATTTGGGCTTGCTCCTAGGTTTTGCTCTATGTAGTTTCTTGGCTGCAATCTTCACCTTGCTAATAATCAAGGAGTGGTCAGTGTCACAGTCAGCACCATGGAAAGATAGGCAAGTGTTCACACTAAGGGTAGGTCTTTCCTCCTGACGATAACAAGGTCTAACTGGTGCCAGTGCCTGATTGTTGATGTTACCATCACACTGTGGTGCTCTTTTCCTGTAAATTGATCATGAACATTTGGTTTTGGACGCAGAATTCAATAAGTCGTTGGCCGTTCTCATTCATCTTGCCAATGCCAAAATGGCCTAGGCAATCTGGCCAAGAGTTGTTGTCCGCACTGACTCTTGCATCAAAGTCACCAAGAAGGAAAAGTTGCTCAGTTGATGGGTATTCTTTTGACAATTTGATGCAAAAAGCTGTAAAACGTATCCTTTTCCTCGGGGCTAGATTTGAGTGTCGGTGCATAGGCACTAATGATGTTCACAGAGCCTATGGTCGTCTGAAGTTTAAGTGAGATGATACACTCTGACTTCCCAATGGGTGTTTCTAGGAGCTTTACCCACTTGTTTCTTACAGCGAAGCCGACACCGTGCAGACAATTTTCTTCGCCGCTTTTACCTTGCCAAACGAAGGTGTAATTGGTCTCTTGGACAGAACCAGCATCTGCAGATCTTGTTTCCTGAAGTGCTGCAATGTCAACACTGAGTTTATACGGCTCACGGTCTATCAAAGCTGACTTCTGTATTCTGCTTGTGTATTGTAGGTCATCAGTGTCTGTCAAGCCCAGACACATGGTCCTGACATTCCAGCGGCCAAACCGGAAAGTTCTTGGTTTCTTATTTTTTGCCAGGTGCAAGGTTTCCGTCTGCCATTCAGCTTTTGGTCTAGTCCCACGCACCCGATGAGGCGGGCAGACTGTGGCAGGTCAGCAACTAACTGTCTGGGGGCTGCCCAGCTTTGTGGTGGGTGGTGGCTCACCAATGGAATGCAGTGATTCCTCCCACCATCAAAGTTGACCCATGGCCCCCTCCTCTATGCCAATCAAGTGAGAGCTTATAACCCGTAACTGCCACCTTCCGTGTTATGTCGTCTCCATGTGATGTGGCTGCAATAGCTTGGGCAGTTGATATGGAGGTGCTGCTTTACCCATGTGTCGGCGTCCCTCTCTTGACTTCAACGGTATGGACTAAAGGAAGGATGGGAGTCGATACATTTGGAACCAGCTACGCAGCAGGAGTTGCCAGAGCAGAGGAGATCTTCCATCTGCCTGCCTTTCGGGGCTCCACTCCTAGATTGGTTATCAGTCATAGCTGAAGGGCCCAATCTGTCCTATGCGGATGTCATGGGAAAAAACACTGAGTGAATTTGCTCATCTGCCTTTTGATGGCAGTCAAGCTCTGCGAAGAGACACAGACAGCCTCAGACACAGGAAACCTCAAAGTCATGTATGACGGCCTGAAGAAAGCTTTAGGTCCCACTGTCAGCAAGGTTGCCCCTCAAATTGCATAGCAATTAGATCACTACAGATAAAAGCATGCAGTTGCTGCGTTGGTTTGAACACTATTCAGAGCTATACATACAAGAAAGAAACATCACCAGCGAATCACCGGACCAAATACCAACTCTACAGGTTATTCCAGAGCTAGATGTGGTGCCCACTGTAGAAGAGCTAAGCAAGGCCACTGATTTGCTATCATGTGGCAAGGCTCCTGGAAAAGATGGCATCCCAGTGGAAATCCTCAAGTGCAGGAAAGACAGCCTGTTACCATATCTTCATCAGCTGCTACTGAAATGCTGGAAAGAGGGTGAGGTACCATAAGAGATGCGCGACCCAAACGTCACCACTTTGTATAAAAATAAAGGTGAAAAGGGCGACTGCAACAGCTACAGGGGTATCTGTAAGAGAAGTAGTGAGAGGCAAAAAGGCATCCTTTAAAAAGAGGAAGTTAATTCCTAGTGAGGAAAATAGAAAGGAGCATAAACTCTGGCAAATGAAATATAAAAATATAATTAGGAAGGCCAAAAAAGAATTTGAAGAACAGCTAGACAAAGATTCAAAATGTAATAGCAAAAAAAATTTTTTTAAGTACATCAGAAGCAGGAAGCCTGCTAAACAACCAGTGGGGCCGCTGGACGATCGAGATGCTAAAGGAGCACTCAAGGACGATAAGGCCATTGCGGAGAAACTAAATGAATTCTTTGTATCAGTCTTCATGGTTGAGGATGTGAGGGAGATTCCCAAACCTGAGCCACTGATTTTAGGTGACAAATCTGAGGAACTGTCCCAGACTGAGGTGTCATTAGAGGAGGTTTTGGAACAAAATTTATAAATTAAACAGTAATAAGGCACCAGAAACAGATGGTATTCACCCAAGAGTTCTGAAGGAACTCAAATGTGAAATTACAGGATTACTAGTCTGTAACCTATCATTAAATTAGCTTCTGTACCAAATGACTGGAGGATAGCTAACGTGACACCAATTTTTAAAAAGGGCTCCAGAGGTGACCCTGGCAATTACAGGCCATTAAGCCTGACTTCAGTACCAGGCAAATGGGTTGAAACTATAGTAAAGAACAAAATTGTCAGACATATAGATGAACATAATTTATTGGGGAAGAGTCAACATGGCTTTTGTAAAGGAAAATCATGCCTCACCAATCTACTAGAATTCTTTGAGGGGGTCAACAAGCATGTGGACAAGTGGGATCCAGTGGATATAGTGTACTTAGATTTTCAGAAAGCCTTTGACAAGGTCCCTCACCAAAAACTCTTAAGCAAAGAAACTGTCATGAGATAAGAGGGAAGGTCCTCTCATGGATTGGTAACTGGTTAAAAGATAGGAAACAAAGGGTAGGAATAAATGGTCAGTTTTCAGAATGGAGAGAGGTAAATAGTGGTGTCCCCCAGGGGTCTGTACTGGGTCCAGTCCTATTCAACCTATTCATAAATGATCTGGAAAAAGGGGCAAAAAGTGAGGTGGCAAAATTTGCAGATGATACAAAACTACTCAAAATAGTCAAGTCCCAGGCAGACTGTGAAGAGCTACAAATGGATCTCTTAAAACTGGGTGACTGGGCAACAAAATGGCAGATGAAATTTGATGTTGATAAATGCAAAGTAATGCTCATTGGAAAGCATAATCCCAACTATACATATAAAATGATGGGGTCTAAGTTAGCTGTTTCCACTCAAGAAAGATTTTGGAGTCATTGTGGATAGTTCTCTGAAAACTTCCACTCAATGTGCAGCGGCAGTAAAAAAAAGCAAACAGAATGTTAGGATTCATTAAGAAAGGGATAGATAAAAAACAGAAAATATCATATTGCCTCTATATAAATCCATGGCACGCCCACATCTTGAATACTGTGTGTGGATGTGGTCGCCCCATCTCAAAAAAAGATATATTGGAACTGGAAAAGGTTCAGAAAAGGGCAAGAAAAATTATTAGGGGTATGGAGAGATTAATAAGACTGGGACTTTTCAGCTTGGAAAAGAGACGACTAAAGAGGGATATGACAGAGGTCTATAAAATCATGACTGGTGTGGAGAAAGTATATAAGGAAGTGTTATTTACTCCTTCTCATAACACAAGAACTAGGGGTGACCAAATGAAATTAATAGGCATCAGGTTTAAAACAAACAAAAGGAAATATTTCTTCACACAATGCAGAGTCAACCTGTGGATCTCCTTGCCAGAGGATGTTGTGAAGGCCAAGACTATAACATGGTTCAAAAAAGAACTAGATAAATCCATGGAGGATAGGTCCATCAATGGCTATTGGCTAATGGCAAGGAGGGTATCCCTAGCCTCTGTTTGCCAGAAGCTGAGAATGGGCGACAAGGAATGAACAAAAGAGGTACTCCTCAAGTGATTTGTTCCTTGTCGCCCATTCCCTGCTTCTGGCAAACAGAGGCAAGGGACACCATCCCTGCCAATCCTCGCTAAGAGCCATTGATGGACCTATCTGTCATGAATTTATCTAGTTCTTTTTTGAATTGCCATAGTATTGTCCACATAGTACAGTAATCTTGCCTCAAGCGGTGAGCTACAGCAGATATTTCATAGAAAAGGAAAGTGAAAATCCTCATGATCTACCCAATTGTGTAATACTGGGAGGCGGGGTCTCTCCAGATCCCAGTTAGTGCTCATCTAACACTCCAGAGCAGGAGGCCTGATAAGCCTATCAGAGTTTTAAGCAAGGCCATTAAGTAGCTATTTTGTTGACAATTCATTGACCCTCCTTTATGACATTAGCAGTGCAAAGGTCGAAGATGGAACAGACACATTCAGCCATCATGCCTGTTCCCTGCCACCTAGTCAGAATCCCTCCAGAACTCTGTCCAGTTCATTTCCAAGTCACCCAGGGAAGGACCTCTCACCACCTCCCTTGGAAGAGTATCTTCCCAGTGGGAAGCTTTTACTGACAGTCAGCCTACATTTGAGTTTCCTTCAGTCATTCCTGATTGTCCAGTGTCCCTTTCCCCATTAACCAGAACAGCTCCTCTTCCTTCCATGGGATTATAGCACTGCCCTGTCACCATCATTCCTCTGTGCATTCAGGTTCACACAAAATCCCATCTCTTCCCCTCTGCAGGGCACAACCTCCCTCCTTAAGGCCACCATGATGTACCACTACCCATCTCTACAATGGTGCTAGTCACTCCCATTTCAGGCCTAATTAATCAAGCCCAAAGAAAACACAATGTGACGTGACTGACCAGCACTCTTTGTAAATACAAGAAGACGCAAGCTAGCCATGCCCCAAGTATCTGAACCACCTTAAGCCGCCAGCACCTCCTTTTCCAAGTACTCCCATTATCCAGATGGCTGGGGAGCTGCTCAAGCTTTTCGAATAATCGGGATGCTAAAGCAGTTTTCTCTTTCCTCGCTATTTTCTGCTACCTACCCCCACCCCTTATTCCTGCTTCATCATGTGGGGTGTTTTGTTTGCTTGGTTCTCTGTCTGTAGAGCAAAAGATCCCAGGGTAGGACCCTTTTCTTCTTACTGGTCTGCAAAATACCAAACACACCAGTGCTGGTAGATAAATATTAACTAATCCTGATATGGCAGTTGTGTGTCACCACATAGCCAGGCACTACAAATTTCATTCTTTAACCTGACCTTAGTGCTATCCTCATTGATTCCTATTATATAAGGTTTATTTCCACTTACAGCTCTCTGATTGATACTCAACTGTAAGAAAAAAGAATGGTTCCTTTACCAGGCATGTGAGTTCCATTTAACAAGGACACAGGGACGTCCTGAAGACACCTCCATTTCCAATCCCTCCCCTCTCCTTCTGAATGGGAAGGGCTGGCAGGGAGGGCCCAGGCAGAACCGCACTGACTTGGATAACCTATTTCCTTGGCTGGCTTTCCTCTATTACAGAACCCACTTTATCCCATACAAGGGAGGAAGGGGGTGGGGTTTCAGCAGGCATCAGGACGAGCATTATTGGCTCCCTAGGTGGAAGCCTCCAAGTGACAAGAATGAATATGCTAGTGAGTGAACTCCCCTGTCAGCTCCGAGGTGACTCCTGTGCGTCAGGGAGGAGGCACACTGTACTGCCCATGCGGAAGAGGTTTGCCCTGCTGCGACCACCGGTATAGGCAAGTCTTTGGCCTCCAAGGCACAGATGTTAAAAGCGATTTGCCTAAAGCCACATAGAATGTCAACAGCAGAGCTGAAAAGAACCCAGAAGTTCTGACTCAGTGGAGAGCCAGCTGCACTGTCCCCTCCAGAGGCTGTGGGGGAGAATTTCTTTAGGGACAGGTAGGAGTGTCGCAGCACTAATCTATCTCATGACACAGAGCTGAGCTTTGGCTGCCATGGGGGTTGAGAGAGGAATCCCACGAGAATGAGATCTCCCGTTCCCTAAAAGAGAACGAGTCTCCTTGCTGCTTTGCGAAGCTAACCCAGGGAGGGCCTGAGGGAACAGCCATGCCAGAGGTACAGGTCTCTCACACTTCAGTACCAATCACTGAGGGTGGAACCTGCAGCATTCCTCAGAACAGAAAGGGACGACATTCAGCGATCATTGTATCAATGAGGAAGCTAATGCCTGCCAGAAACTCACACAACGCAACAAAAAGAACCAAGAGAAAACAAGCAAAGAATCCTGCCTGTGGAAACAGTAAACAGCCATTCCCAGTGTCTGCGTGCTGAAGGGAACCAGTAAATACTGATTTCAGGGCAGCCTCCCGCGGAGCTATTCTTTCAGGCTGAAATACGTTAAGGGCTTTGTGGTGTCAGGGAGACAGCAGATCAGACCTGGTGGAAATTGGGAATTTATAAAAAGGAGACCAAGTGAGTCAGAGGGAAATGAAACAAAGAACCCAGCAAAAGCCCTGTCTGAAATAAGCCAGTACATGCAGTATTGATATCTGCAGCCACAGTACTGTCTCAGGCTGTAATCTTATTACACTGCACAAGATATGCAGGGTCAGGCCATGTCAGCACATGCACAGGAGATCTTCAGGAGGAAAGGATTCTGGTAATTCAGTAGATAGCACTCCCCTCTCCCCAACAGTACTGAAGGAGCGCTCAGCCTAGCGCTAGGGTGCACTGTATGCTGGATGAGACACGCAGGGCCCAATGCTTGTGGTTAAAAATCCTACAGCCCTTTTCATAGAATATGTAAGTTGTGCTGTCCCTGGTGTCTTGGCCAAATTCCACAAATTAAATGAGAAAAAAATGGGGCTTGTGCCCTTTTTATGACGGGCAAAGAAGCAATGGTAGGTTTCTTCCCCAGAAGAGGCCACAAGGAGGGGCTGGGGGTGGAGAAGAACCTGGTAGTTGGAGAATTACTGAAGTGATGTGATCAAAGGAGCAGGAGAGGGAAATGTGAATGGGGAGGGGAAAAGGACTTTTGGTCAGACTGTTTATAACACCTACAGGACCACAATGAGTCAACAGCACTTGGGAGGAAGGAAGCCTTTGCCCAGAGTTCAACATTCCCATGTCTTCAAGTAAGGTGTGGGAGCTCAGTGTGCATCCCTGGAGGCCAACGAGTCCTCTGCAAAACCAGGGGAGCAGAGTTGATATTTCTGGTTTAAAAATTGAAGATTTTTTTTTAAAGAAGCACAAGGCTAATTACCCCCCTTTGGCAGATCTCCTGTCATTTCTGTTGGATAAATTACTCTTCCGTGTTCTAGTCTGTAAGGTAGTGATCCTGTGTGCTGTTAAGCAGTGGCATTTGGTCCACACGGAAATGGCTGCATTTCAGTGCTGGCCGAAGTAATCCTTGTATTAGCGTTTGTGGTACTTTAGGATCTATATAAATGCAAAGTACTTTTTTTTTTTTAAAGCTGGTCTTCAATATTAAGGGATTGGTTCCAGCCCTTGGGAATTTTGGGGCATTTCACCTCCACTTCTGCAATGAAGGCAAGAGAATTCTGCAGACTCCGTATCCCAGAGATCTGCACCATTTTTCAAGGTTAAATATTACAGTGTGACTAGCACTGCTTGGCCCTGATGCAGTTCACTGTGTCCACTGTCAACTGGTGTGGCACACCCACACACAGCACTCACTCCCCCATACACACACACCATTGCTAAGCCGATGCACTCAAGAGCCCAGCCTTCATTTCCTGCACAACCGCTCAGAAAAGTGGCCTAGCAGCAGGTGTACGGCTGACAGCAGAATAATGCGCACACTTTGTTTCTAGTATAAATTTATAGCCAGTAATAAATTAAGTTACTATTATAAAGTAATATGATCTTATCTTTTGTTTCCGGTGCTTTGGTTGGTACTTTGTGCTCCTGAGGCTTACGTCCAACTCCTGCTTACAACTGGCTCCATCCTGGCTGAGGATCCACACACATGGCTGCTCAGCAGAGCTTGCTGGAAGGGAGCTTGTGACATCACCAACGGCAGCACCCTCAGCCTCCCACAGCTGCTCCTCCATTCCATCCCAGCTCTATGGCTGTGGATTTCCTGTCCCCCAAAGGCAGGAAGTTTGAACATGAATAACTTGTGATCTTTAGGAGAAACCACTGTGGGAAATCGCCCCGCTCTAGTCATGATTTTGCACTGGGTATATTTTACAGAACTGTTTAGCAAAATAAAAAGTTTAAAGGAGATTAAACATTTCTTCACTTCTACAAAAAATAAGGGACAACCCTGGTCATGAACCATGTGTACCCTAATGGCCTCTGCATTCTCCCTGTCCTAATCTGTATCAGCTGATTGGAGCTCCTGCTGGGAAGTGTCAATACAAGAGCTGCTTCCATGAAATAGCAACAAGGATTACTGAGAACTGGCCAAGCCTTCATTTTAAATATGCTGCAAAACAGGCTGATTTACTACAAGAGTTTTGCTGTAACCCCACATCTCACCACCACCAAACACAGATTTAACATTATAGCTTCAGTTAGCATGCAGATTTCATGCAAGTTTCTTAGCTGATATTTTTTTCTTAGAGTTTTTTAGATAGAGTTAGATGGAGCTACTATGCAAAGTTAAAACATTTTTAAAAATAGGAGATCTTAAAACAGAGCGAACAAAGCAGGGAAACATGGAGAGGGGGGTTCCCAGAAAGCAATAGCTGCAGAGAAGAAGGTCTTTGCACCACCAGTGGCGCAAATGTTTTGAAGTTGGTGCTAGATGAGCAGGAGGAGTGAGGGAAGAGAAGACGAGACATAAGGCACAGACAGAAGGGCTGTGAGATCAACTGAATCATGTCTAGGAAGTATATTCAAGTGAAGGGTATTATCAGGTTAAAAATCACATTTAAAAATAAATGAGTCTCCCCTGTGTTACCAACCAGAGATCACCGAGACAAACTATTATCAATTCTCATTTTATTTTGACCATCATTGGTACCAGAGCAGCACCAGCAGACCCAACCAAAATCAGGGCCCCACGGTTCCATGCACTGTGCAGATACATAATAATAAAGGCTACGATTTTGTCATGAATATTTTTAGTAAAAGTCATGGACCGGTCACAGGCAATAAAGAAAAATGCACTAGCCGTGACCGGTCCATGACTTTTACTAAAAATATCTGTGACAAAATGGGGATCAGCGGATCCCCACACCACCAGCAGCAGGACAGCTGAGGAGCGGCTGGGAGCTGCAGGGCCACCACCACCTGCAGCAGCTAGAGGCTACAGGGAAACCCAGCTGCCTGCAGTTCTAGGGATCACCTGCCGCCCATGGGGGCCGAGAGCTCAGGGGTTCCCCGCTGCCCACGGAGGCCAGGAGCTTGGAGTTCCCCTGCTGCCTGCAGCTCCACAGGCCCTGCCGCCTGTGGGGGTAACCCCCGCCACCCGTGGTAGCTGCGGGGTTCCCCTGCCACCCACAGCACCACGGCCCCCATCACCTGTGGCAGCTGTGATCTTCAGGGGTTCCCCCGCTGCCTCTGGCAGCCTCCACAGCTCCTGGCCCCAGCAGGTGGTGGAGAACCCTGCAGCTCCCAACCACCACAGGCTGTAGTCACGGAGCTCACTGGAAGTCACAGATTCTGTAATAAGTGTAATAATTTAGTAATAAGTGACAGTCCCCACCCCAAAGAACTTACAAGCTAAATAGACAAGACAGAAAAGGATAGGAGGGGGAGGAAAAAGTCAAAATGACTTCCCCCAGATGGCACAGGAAGTCAGCCACGATAACAGAACGCAGATTTCCTGAGTTCCAATCTAGTGCCTTATACACTGGACCACGATGCCTCTTTACGCTGTCTGTTTACTTCCAGCATGTCACTCATTTTGGACAATGAAATTTTACGATCCAGTTTCCCTTTCAGGGTTTGCATGCCCTAGAACATAGATGTAATGTTTGCGTTGCAAATGCAGCAGGGATACATTTAACAAGAGTCTTTGCCTTGGTGTTTCTTGCAGTTTTTTAATTAAAGGGATCGTAGTAGCGTGGCTACTACTCTCAGCTTTTGTAAAGCTCATTTTTACCAAAACCTAAACTTGGGGGGACAAGTCTGATCTGACAGCCTGGCATGAACAACTAGGGAGGATCATACTGAACTGGATGATGGAATTACTGTCACCCATAAGATTCTTCAATTCCAATCACAGCCTATTTTAGATTCTTTCACTTCCAAAATTGGTACCGAACGGACCATATGGATGGACACAAAAATGCCAGATACAGGGCACATTTATTTGATACTGTATATATTCTGAAATGTTTACAGTGCAAGAATATGTACAGTATGCTCCAATATTATTACTGCACTTTTGTTTTAAATATTGTTTTAGTTTTCTACATATATAGCTTTAGTTTCTATGCTATTTTGAAGAGGTCATTACTGTAAAGAAAGGATTGGACATCACTCAACAGATGGAAGAGGGACCATTATGATGCCATGAAAGATTTAGACTGGGGTTCGCAAGGAGGCCAGAGGGAGTTGGGTGCCAAACTTTCCGACCACA
Source organism: Aldabrachelys gigantea (assembly GCA_026122505.1). Taxonomy (NCBI): domain Eukaryota; kingdom Metazoa; phylum Chordata; order Testudines; family Testudinidae; genus Aldabrachelys; species Aldabrachelys gigantea. The sequence goes on from CM047480.1 coordinate 296,851,602, forward strand.
TCTACATTAGAAAGGGTTTGCTGGCATAATTATACTGGCAAATCCTCCTACAGTGGGGAGAGAGCTTATACCAGAAAGAGTTCTTTTGCCAGCACAACTTATACCAGTTCCCCAAGCAAAATAAGGCATACTGGGAAAAGGGCTTTTTCAACAGGATAAATACTTCTACACTAGGGCAAACCTACCTATCATTGCTAGCAAGCAAAACTTAAGTGTAGATGACCAGGTCTCACTGACTTTCAAGAACCTAAAATCTAAGCCAGATGCTCTCAAAGTGCCAATTTACATAGTCATGGAGTTGTAGAGTCACAGGCAGATGACACTACATCAAATTAACACTTGGGTCATATTTTTTCCATAACCCTCAGGAGCGGACAATTTTTTTAAATGACTTGTCATAGTCTAGAGCACAGTTCTACTGTACAAGGACGAATTTCACAACAAATTCAGTGACCATGGAATTGCAGATTACACAGGGCCCTGCACAGAGCTACCATGACTACTAAATAAGTATGAACCCTTGTGAAGTGTGAATATATACCATGGTTAGCGATGACCACATCTCCTATTTCCTATTTATTAGTCGTATTAGGTAGCCTGGGTCCCACTGTGCCGGACTCTGTACAGACATATAGACAAAAATGGTCCCTGCCCCAAAAGCTGACAATCCAGAGACAAAACGCAACTGGTGGGTGAAACAAGCCAACAAGGAGGCAGGATGAAGTTACAACTATACAAACTTGTGCACAAGCTGTAAGTATTTTGTGTGCGTAGTTCTCAGTAGCAGCAGTAGTCGCAGCTCAGCTGTCTAGAACTGCATATGAGCTCAGTCTAAACCAAGCGTGCAGAGGGAGCCATTGGCCATTAGAAATCCGTACAAATACGCAGTAAGGCAGCACACGTCTGTCTCTAGCACTCCCTCCCTCTCTTTCACAAATCAGCTTCAGGTTGTGTTTCGAATTTCTTCCTTCAGACCCTTTTGTTTCCGCCTCTTCTCCACCTGATCCCTGGTCCTACATTTCTAGCTCCCCTTTTGATCTCACTCTCTCCACATTTTAGGGTGACAAAGAAAGAAGGTTGATGTGCTTCCAAGGTCCTCCCTATTTTTTTCCTTTTACCCCATCCAGGTCCTACAAGCGAATCCGCTCCCTCAGAGAGGATGGATGGATGGATTTAGCAACTGTTGCTGTTCTGTCAGAGACAGAGGAAGTCCTAGACAGGTCATAAGAGGTACGTATCCTTCCCATGGGGCAGAGTGCTTTACCAGGCCTTGCCAGCACAAGAAGTGAAGGACCCAGCTCAGTCCACAAAATCTGCCCCCAGACTCTTTTGCTTGGGTGTCCTGTGCCCAATCTCCCTCAGCTCTTCATTCCCCCTTCTGTTTGTCACCACTTATTTCCCATCTCCTTTCTGTCCCAAGTATAAACCCCACAAAGGAATTTTCCTTTAAAGGATTTTATACCCAGGACATAAGAAATTACTGAGAGTATTAACAGTCACCAAGGCTGTATCAACACACACATTCACCAGGCTAGGCTGCTCTGAAAGATACCTTCATTCCAGTCCTTCACACAAACATGCTTCCTCATGGTCCACAAAAAGTGAGATTACAAGTTTTTTTAAATAAGATGTGATTACTAAATCATCCCTCTCTCTGGATTTCCCAGTTGGCCCCATCCTTTGAGTCTCTCACATTAGGCTCCCAGAGGCAAGGACTGGCTATTTTTGGATCTTGCACAGCACTGAGCATATTGTGAACGCTAAACAAATAATCACCAGATCAAACCCTACACATCTTGCCCATCATTCCAACAGCCTCCTCAAATGCCCGTAAGAGCAAATGAGCTTTATAGAGTGTTCACAAACCCAGGCTATACGGGTCCCAAGCAGGAGCCAGTTCCAGAGTCAAGTCTCTTCTGGGGAACGTCTTGCCAGCAGTCCCCTCTCACCTAAACTGATTATATCATGCAGGGAGAGAGGTTGCTGTTCAGGTCACTGCCTCCCAAACCACTTAGGGCGTTCACAGCTTAGCATAGCACTTTTTTCTCCACTCGGAGGCTTACTGGCAGTTGGGACTGAGCCCAGGGAACGGTTTAATAAGCATAGCACCACATTCTACAATAGTTTCAGTTTCTCAACAACATCATGCAATGCCATTACAGCAATCTAACTGAGGTGACAAGCACTTGGATAACTGAAGCAAAGCCCATAGTGGAAAGGACAAGGTGCACGCTTGTAGCAAAGCAGAGATACAAAGTCTGCACAGCGATCGATGCATCGGCGATCGATATAGTGGGTCTAGTGAAGACCCACTAAATCGACTGCAGATTGCTCTCCCCTCGACTCCTGTACTCCACTGAATTGAGGGGAGTTGACTGGAGAGCGTCTCCCATCGACATCGCGTAGTGCGGACTCTGCGGTAAGTAGATCCAACCTATGTCGATTTGAGTTATGCTATTCACGTAACTCAAATTGCGTAGGTTAGGGTACGTCTATGCTACCCGCCAAATCGGTGGGTAGTGTTAGATGTATCGGGGATCAATCTATTGCGTCTTATCTAGACACGATAAATCAATCCCCGAATTGACACCTGTACTCCACCTCGGCAAGAGGGGTCGACGGGGGAGCCGCAGTGGTGGACTCGCCACCGTGAGGACGGCCAGGTAAGTCAAACTAAGATACTGCAACTTCAGCTATGCAAATAGTGTAGCTGAAGTTGCATATCTTAGTTTGAACCCCCAGCTAGTGTAGCCCAGGCCTTAGATTGAATTTCCTCTGTAGTGTAGACAAGGCCTAAGAGTAACATAGGACCTCACACCACCTAGGCTGACACCCTGGCCTCACGGATAATAGGAATTTTGTCACTGACTTCAGCAAAGCCAGGATCTCACTCCCAGATTGCAAAATTCTTAACAACATCAGACCAACAAAATGATGGTCTCACACTCCGTCAAACGGGGGCACCAACATCATTTGCTCAGCAAAGCTCCAGCTCATATAGATACTGGGCCAGGTCAGTGGTGATGAAACAGAGCTAGATACCAGCATATTGACTACAGCCTCCCTACCTTCCCAATGGCCTGATATATCTGTTGAACAGAAGGGGATAAAATAGGCCCTTAAGATAACCTCCAGAGAGGGCTCTTAGGGGCAGAGGAACAATCACCAAACACTATCCTGCGGCAACCACAGTCTGAGGAGGGTATACAGAGCCTTTCCTCTCAAACAGGGCTCAGGTCAGTAATCGGCAGGAGCTGTTGCCCTGTCAGATGGCAATTTAGTGGCCTGAGTCCAGTCCTGGGGGCAGAGAGGCAAAGGTCTGAGCAGGCCATAGAGATAGGGTTGCCAATTTTGGTTGGACATATTCCTGGACGTTTCATCACATGACATAATCTTTAATTTAAGATTAATCTTTAATTCCTGGGGACTCCAGGACAATCCTGGATGGATGGCAACCCCACACAGAGACCAAGCCACTAGAGGTCAGCCGTCCAACTGGCAGGACAATGTAGGGAAGCTACACCTATCATATGGACAGAGAGAGTCAGCCTCCAGGCCAGCTGAGCCAGCAGTTTTCCTTCGTGTGAAGTTTAATGCAAAAAGCCACAAAGCCCCTTTTCTGTTCCTTCATTAGAGTCTGTAACCGAGTCCTGAAGACATTCAGCTGGTTAACATCATTTCTATTTTTAGCCAGTCTGCCTTTTCATTTGAGGACCATACTGTGTCATTATCTAGTCAGGCCAGAGGGAGGGGTAGAGGCAGACAGTGCATCCCCTCTTTCACTTGGAAACTGTGCTGGGAGAGGAGGGGAAAAAATATGTTGTTGTAAATTGCTTAATCCCAATGGAGAGTAAGAGCGTTAAGAGGGAATCCATTTGTCCACTTGTCAATAGCAAGTGGAAAAGAGTTCCTGACAAGCACGGTGAGGTGGCTAAGCCATCCATTCCATGTTTCTAGCCCTTGGAGTTGTAAAGGGAACCTCCCAAATTTGACCTGATGCAGTGTTGTCTTTCTGAGTCTGCAAACAGCTCCAGGGCCTCCAGCTCTCCGAAGCAGAGAGAGAATTAAGAAATTAACATGAGGCAGAACTCTGTGGGCAGCAGTGAAAGTGACAGGACTCTCAGCACATTCACTCTGCTGTTGCTTGAGTAACCAATGAACAGCAGTAAAAGCAGGAACTCAGGAGGACCAGTCTGCCAAGCCCACAAATAAAGGAGGTTGAGAGAGGAATATGGTAAGGTAGAGAAGAGGCAACTCCCAGCAAACCACCTCCAGCCAAGAGGGGAAGGGTGGGAAGGGTAAACTCCTTCACTCTTTCAAAAGCCAGAAACGGGCAAGGAGAATGCCTCTAATGAACAGAAGCCTGCTAGCCAGAGGCTAATACAAGACACAGAGGAGGGTCCCAGGAACTGTTCCCTTCATCATTCTCAGCAGCTGGGGTGACAGGCTTCTTAGCAGGGCATTGCCTCAGGACATGATGGGTTGGGACACTCCTTTCACAGTTATTGCTAAATGAAGGCTGTATGTTTCTAGTCATGTGATTCATTAATCTCATCTGTACAGCTGAATAATTTATATAAGCACTAAGGGAATGGACCTGTCACCTGTGACTAGTGCAAATAGCAGCCCGGATTAATCCTCAGGCTACAGGTGTCTAGTAATCCCTCCATTAGGCAAGCAGTTTGTACATTTTTGTATTCACTAATCAGGGCCGGCTCTAGCTATTTCGCCGCCCCAAGCACAGCGGCACGCCGCGAGGGGCGCACTGCCACTCGCTGGTCCCGCGGCTCCGGTGGACCTCCTGCAGGCTTGCCTGTGGATGCTCCACTGGAGCCGCGGGACCAGTGGACCCTCTGCAGGCACGCCTGCGGGAGGTCCACTGGAGCCGCGTGCCGCCCTCCCGGCAACCGGCAGAGCGCCTCCCGCGGCATGCTGCCCCAAGTACGCGCTTGGCGCGCTGGGGCCTGGAGCCGGCCCTGTCACTAGTGATGATAAGGATACATACAGTAGTTAACTATAGGTCACTGTTAAGTTAATACTCCTTTTAACACCGTTAGCTCATCTTCAGCTGAGAACGTAATGTCCAGCAGAGAACCAAAAAGCAGTGTAATCTGTGTAGTTTGAAAAGGTTTGCTGTTCATTTTCTCATGTCATTTTGCTAATGCTGATTCGACTCTCAATACTGTATAGAGCTCAAGCAGCTGCCCATTATTTAATGGCTCCGTTAACCACCAGAGCCAGCAAGATTTTGTTAGCACTCTAGTCAAAAAGTTCTCAGGAAACTAAAATTAACAAGAACTGGGATTCTACAGAAATCAGTTTAAAAAAAGGCAAATCAAAGTCTGTGATTTACGGAATATAATTCTGATGTGTCTGTGGCAGCAGCTGAAAACACCTAGACTCATTTTCTCTTTCTAAACCCTCAACCTGCTGGGCTTCTCTCTTACCAGGCCCGTGTTAAATATTGGTAAGATTTGCAACACTACCTGCCCTTTAACCATGATCACCCAACTGCAAGAGACAGAGATGAGTTTTGCCTCATTAAATCCAGTTGCTTCCTGGCACCAAACCTCCTTGCTAGGTCAAACTCTGTAGCTACTTGTGCCCTCTGCACCATTCTGTATATGAAAGAGACACTAGAGAGAAAATCCTGCATTTGCAGAAGCAGGTGGAACAGATATGACTTAATAAATCAGAGAAGTTAGAGACTGAAGAGACCTATGACCTCTTCCCCATCCCCCCGCCCTTTGCCAACTTCGCCCAGTCACGTCTCTTCTTTGGTGCATCAAGCCTATAAATTGAATGTCAAAAAAAACCATAGGCAAATTTCACCTTGTGGCCTGGGACACGTGTTCTTCACAGTAGCAGGAAACAAAGCCAGCTCTCCCCAGCTTTTCTCTGGACCTGACTTTTCCCTTGGAGGCTGTGCGCCACCAACTGACGGCCACCAAGGAGTTTAGCTCTGTTTTGCAGGCTGCAGTGCACCGTACGAGAAAAGGGAGCCTCAGGGGACCAACAACTTGGGGCAAAGATTTGGGGCAACAAAGCACAGCCCCCTCCAAAGTAATGTCAGGCAGCTCCGCATTTGGTACAGTGACTCCTGTTAAGGATGAAGCTGGTACTCCTCTGCCATTCCTTTCTAGCGCCTCCTGCTAGCCAGAGCAGGCACTGGAGTAGCTGTGCAGGTGTTTTGCTGTTCTGGATTTGCCACTATTTTAAAACAAAATGTTAAGGGAGCCTGAGGTGAACCCAGAAGAGCTAGAAATGCTGGAGGGGTGAGAGTGACCTGTGACATCGAGTGCTTTCTGGTGTAGCCGCTTTCCCCTCGATGCCATTCAGATGAGACAAAGGCACCCAGGCCCATTCCTCACAGGCCCCTCTGCTCTCCCTGCTCAATGGCAGCCGAGGATACGCAGTGAGTCACAGGACAGTGCCCAGACAGGCGGCAGTGATTTCAAACAAGAGATTAGTGTAAACAGAACAAGGTGTTCTGTAGGTACACTGAAAGCAGACTGCTGTCACAGAACCATCGCCTTTCAGCACGCTGCCCGTCATTTCTTTATCGTTTGTGTTATTTAAATCAAGTCTGATGGTGTCCAAATGCCACCTTTCCATCCTGGGTTGTTTGCCTCCCTCCCCCCCACAAAGAATTACCTTATCCCACAAAGTGGGGAAGGATGAATGTGGCCCCAGAGCCAATCGTGGGAGCCCTGCCCAGAGCCAGTTGTGTTATCAAAGACAATAAGCATACAGGAATGGGCAGTGTTATCTACATGCTCTATGGAATGGGGAAATGGGATTTCCCTGCAACAAGAGAAGGTGACCCACTACCAGGGCCCAAACTCATCAGGGCCCGACGCTATGTAAATAGTCTGCACCCTTCGATAAAATCACTCAGCTCTTCCTCCAGCGGAAAGAAGCCCACATCAAAAGATCCCACAATGGGCCCTTTCTTGCTTAGGAGCAAGTTGATCTTTCCAGCCCCTAGATCTAAGCACAGGCAGTGATGCAGCTGCTTACCACACAAGGCCTATGGAGTCCAACCCTAGAGGCCTTCAGATTCCATTGCTAGTCCCGTCATTTCTGAACCACAATTTCTGCTTGAAGATATTTTTTAAAATGAAGCCTCCCAAGTCTTATGGGGACACCTGCGATCCCCCACCACTATCCTGCACCCCTCAGACATAGTGCTTATGCCCCCACCCCCACCTCTTACACTCAGTCTGGGAGTACTGGCCCTTCCTACCTTCCTCCACATCATTGCGAGATGCTGCCTCCAGCAGCTTGATGCTCTCCGGAAACAGCACTCGCTTCTCCTTGCTGCTGTTTTTCTTTCTCTTTTCTGCTCTAGCCTTCTTGCCGTGAGCCTCCTTTTCAAACTGTGCCCATTTCTTCAGCTGCTGCGTCCGGCGCTTCTGTGCATGTTTCAGCCGCTCCTGGGTGCTCATCCTGGCCACTGCTGGCATCTCAGCCAGCAGCTCCAGGTGCTCCGCCATGGCTGCTGCAGGGAAGGGAACACAGACTGCTCCTCGTTGAGGTCTCGATTCCAGACACAGGAGCCCCAAGGCACTGGGAAGAAAGCCCAGGCGTGTATAGAAGAGAGGCGTGAGGATCCCTGCCTCCAGAGGGCATCACCTGCACCACTTCAAATGGTCTGTCACCAGGGCACAGCCTCAGAGAACATGAATGGTACAAACTTGTCTTATACTTGGATCCTGGCTGCTTTCTGGGGCTCTGCCACCCCCTCTGGAGATAGAGGGTTCTGCTCCATAACCACCCCTCTCTCTCGTTTCTCCCTGAGTGGTTTGATGGTCTTCCCAGGCCTCAAACACCTAGGGTCTTTCCCATGAGTTGGGAGTCAGCAATCTTTCCAGAAAAAACACTCACCATGCAAACCAGCAAACAAGTAACGTGCACTGTACCATTGGTGAGAGAGGCTCCCGCTCCTACCCCCTCAGCCCAGCAAACGGCCACGCAGGGACAACGAGCAGCAGCAACAGACTCTTCATTCATTGGGTTTAGGATCTTTGCAGCCTCTTTTCACCTGCACACCGTTTCATAGGAGGCCCAAAGATACCCGTACAATGCCCTCTCGGCTCTGCCTGAGTGGATTCAAAGGTAAAGGTAGACAATTAAATTAAGAGCCATGGAGATATAGCCATCCAGACAGTCACCTCAAAGGTATGAGCTAGCCCAGTCAGTTCTCTGTCCACACTGCTCTTTGGGAGCAGACAGAAGGCTTGGGAGGTTAAGTTGGGAAATCTGTGTCTCTCCCCCAGAGCAGCACTACTGTTCAATCCTGTATTAAGTTAGTGGGGTGCCACCCCACTTGAGCCTTTATACCCCAGCAATTCATAGTACAGAGGAAGGCTGGACGGATTCTCAGGCACACTCACGGTGGGAATTATTACAAAGTTATTTTGTCTGCCACCAAGTCCATGCTTGGAGGCTAATTACTTGGCTAATGTCCTCCCTTTTGCCTCCTGTGTTCATGAAGCAAGGCCGTGGGGGGTAAACAAGGGGGAAATGTACGGATTACTTAGCTGCAGCTGCCCTCATTCCAAGCAGCTCCTCCCAGCACCGGGAACCGACAGGTTGTTCCAGAAAGCTGTCTATGGCTGCTGTGTCCTCCCCACAGAGATCATTCAAAGCTGCCCAACGGAACAGATAAACACCAGTGAATATTCAGTGCCTATTACCACCATAAACCAGCAGCCCCCAAAGGACCGAGATCAAATATCAAGCAGAAGAAATGGGAGAAAAAGGCAGATCCACACACCCCTCTGTGTCACCATATCCACAGCACTGTACAATCCTGTTACAGCCGTTGCAAGGAGAAATCCCTTCTGCATTCGTTTCTTCCATGTGGTCTCCAGTCTTTGCCACTTCCAGGTGCTCAGTGAACTTTGAGAACATGGATCCTCATTGTCAGAGGGAGAATCCCTCACTCCACATTCCCTGGTACTCTGCAAATTAACGTGCTTCCCTTGGAGCCGCTTGAAAGCCCTCCAAGAGGAAGCGGTCTGTTTGCACTTCCCCTCCCCGGGGTGGACACAAAGCAAAGCAGCACAGGAGCTGGAGCTCTAAACCTCGGATTGCATCCTGGCAGCCCCTGCAAGTGCTCAGGCAGCCTTGCTGGACGAGCTGGCAACTCCTCCCTCCCTGCAGTCAGCCACAGTGACACTTGAAAGCTGGGCTGAGCTTCCCGCTATCCTCGGAGAGTGGAGCTTCAGGAGTCCTGCAAAGAAAAGAACAAGGAAAAAACCGGAGTGGGGTTAGGGCACTGCTGAGGGGAGAGAGCCTGCCCCTCCCTGCAAGACCCTGACCCCTCTCTGCACCCCACCCAATGCTGTTTTTGCCCTCTGTTAATCCAGGATTAACCTACAATCAAAGTTTAAGCAAATTACTCAGAGCTTTGCCAGTAGCAATTGAAAGCTTCTTTCTCCCTCACTGAAGCTGCCCGCACCGTCCAACCCTGCTGAGCGCACCTTCCTGCCAGCAGCATTCCGGCAGACCTGCCAAGGCTTGGAAACTCGCAGCCTCCCCTGCAAGCCAGGGTGCTGCTTGGGTAGGCTGGCATTCAGAGCACCAAGAGGAAGAAAATAAAAGTTTCCTCTAGGAACAGAGCTGCACTGAGTTAGCTGATTACAGAGGTGTCTGACCCCCAAAGCGTGAGCCACAGAGACAGGGCTGCTCCATCTCCCAAGCACATGATTTCATTGTCTCAGACTTTATTTGAAGAATGTTCTGCAGTTCAAAGCAGTAACCATAGCCACCCCACCAGGAAAGCTCCTATGTAACAGCCTAGTATGGAAACAAACCCTTTCCTTCTCCTTGAAGGGTCACTAGTCCCTGCCAACAAGGGAAAGATTATTTACTTACCTGAGGATATGAAGTTTCCAGAATTGGCCGAGGCCTCTTATTATTGAATCAGAGAAGGGAAGAAAGTTACTAGGTCTAAAGTGTACCTCTGGGGCCAGGGCAGGACTGCTCCCGGCTCTCTTAGCAGTCCCAGTCTAGCTGTGAACAGCAACACACACTTTGCCCTTGGGAGAGCCCAAAACACTGCTAGCCCCTTGGGGGGGCGGGGACTGCCTCTTTGTTCTCTATTTGTACAGCCCCTAGCACAATGGAGGCCTGATCCATGACTGGGGCTCCTTGATGCCATAATAATGCAAGGTGGGTCAGAATTATCATCCCCATTTTACCAATGAGTAAACTGAGGCACAGAGATGTCCAAGGTCACAGCCAGTCTGTAACAGACCTGGGAAAGGAACCCAGGGGACCCAACTTCTAGTCTTCTACTACAACCACAAGGTCACCTTTTCTCCCGTCCACCACTTCCCATGGGAGAACACTGCACAACTGCAATCACACAGTGCGGTGGTCCCAAATATTCACCAGCCTTTTCCCAGTGTATTCTTGGTATCAGCCATTCAGAACGGATCAGCAGTGAGAGCAAAACCTGAGCTACACACCACACACTCAGCCAGTCAACAAGAGTCACAGAAACATAGAAACTGCCAAACTGGACAGACCGCTGTCCATCTAGCCCAGTAACCCATCTCGGACAGTGGCCAGCACCAGATGCTTCAGAGGAAGGTGTAAAAATCCCACAGTAGTAGACATGGAATAATCTACCCCCTATTAAGTCTCACCATGATCTCTCTTAGTTAAAGATTGGTTTAATCCCAGAAGCAGGAGGCTGAGCGTGTCGGGCCGCACCCATTTTTCCAGCGCCCCACCCCCACCCCATTGGCCAGGTCCCCGGGACCCCGTTCGCCCACTGGCTAATCTGCCTCTGCTAGCAGTGCAGACAGTATTCCAGATGAGGTCACACCACTGATTTACATCATTGGGCAAGAGACCTAAAGGCAGATACTGGCGGCTGCATAAAGCAGCACCTCTGTTACAACACTGACTCACAAGAACTTCACAGCAGCAGAAACCAGAATACTTAGCCACTGGGATTTGTTTCAGAACAGTTTCAGCTTGCTTCTTGAAGTGATCAGCCTGATCCATGAGTCTGGTCGAAATGTGTGTCTGCACAGCATGACTAGTGGAAAAATGGGGCTCCCAAACAGGAGGAACTAAATCAGAACAGCTCAGGAGAAATGCCATATATAGCACGACAAACAAGAATTCCTGTGACACCCATAATCTCCCTCCAAAAGCCAAAATCACTAAGGAAAAACAAACAGGAATGTGCTTAGTTCGTCCTTAAGGCTCACATTCACTGGGGAATGGGGGAGAAGGATGAAGAATTTCACCACAATTCTGAACTTCATTAAACATTTTTAGGTTTAGCTTAAAGCTTTGGCACCGAGAGCAGACATATGTTGACAAGGAAAATGCACTAGGCAGATGCAAACTAAAGAGACAAAACCTTAATTTTCCATTAAGACATATTATATCTTACCACCATAAGAACAAAACCAGGGCTCTGCCCTATTTTCTGTGGTACCCACAACACTGATCCAGGCTGCCAGACAACAGAAGAGGCAGTGATACAGCATGTATGGTCCTAACAGAAGATAATACACTACTTTTTTCGAAAGACCTTTCTAGAATATGATTGTTGTGGCTAGAATGGTTGCTCTAAGTGCAGCATTGTGTAGTGACAAAATGTGCCAGAATCTAATCTCAATTCCACTGATGTAAATCCAAAATAATTTCACAGACATCAGCAGAGTTACTCTACATTTACTCTAGTGGAACTCCTGAAATCAGAATCAGATACAGTGATCTCACATTTCATACAGCACCTTTCCTTCAGAAACATCTCAAATATTTTTACCATACATACAGAAGTTATTTTGTCCAACACTTAAATACAGCCACCTTTGAGATGAAATGCAGCAGCTGTTTAACAGCAGCCGAAAGATACACAAGAGTTTAGGAGTGGAGTGTCCATTAAAACCACAGTGGAGGAAGCCGGGGCAGAATGTAACTTCCAAATTGGAAGGTGCCCAGGATTGCAAGCAAGAAGGAGTTGGATCCTTGTCTGAAAGGCAGCATGGGACTCCCAACAGTATGCTGGGGTGTTAGTTCAATCCTGACTTGGAAGAATGTTGAATCACCAACACCATTTCCTGCAGCACCTGGATGTCTTCTCTAACCAGTGACCTAAACAGGCTTAGTTTAGGAGCAGGGATGCTGGAACCGGGTGGGGGGAGGATGGCCCCTCCTTTTTAAAGTAGGAGGGCTATGCTCTCCCACTTTTTCTGGGCCATAAGGGAAAGCGATGGCAGGGGAGAAGGGGGTAGAGAGGAGCAAGCAGGGGGTGAGATCTTGGGGTGGGGGGAAGAGGTGGAACAGGAGCGGGGCCTCGGGGGAAGAGACGGTGCAAAGCCAGGGGCATGGTGAGAAGGGGTGATGTGGGGGCACAGCATGGGGGGGGGCAGGGCCATGGTTCAGGCGCCTGTACCTCCCCACCACCTTTAGGGCACGTCCACCACTCCTGTTTAGGAGATGGATGAGATCACAGCCTGATGGAGCAAACAGCATATTCCTGAAGAGTATGTAGAGTTCCATGAAAACCTGCTCTCCAGTCAAAGGGCAAATACACAGGATTACTGGATTATTTTGTATATTTAAGAGATCTGATCCCCATTGGTTCAGTTGTTTAATAAGATTAACTGCCACGGGACAATTTTTTAAACTGGGGACTCAGACTATGGATTGGTCATGGCAAGCTATGATTTTGCATATATTTAAAACAGTGGCACCCTCAGCTCACAGGCATTCCTGCACGTGTGTACTGTTTTCACCTTCACACACGCTGTTTTGCTGTCTCCTGTTGTTCTATTAATGTAGACTGTAAACTCCTCTGAGCAGGGATTCCACCTTGTGATTTCCTTGTTTTGTAAAGCATCACTCACATCTATGGTGTCAGTCATAAATAATAATAAGACTAAAGGTTTCAGAGTGAGAGCCGTGTTAGTCTGTATCAGCAAAAACAATGAGGAGTCCTTGTGGCACCTTAGAGACTAACACATTTATTTGGGCATAAGCTTCCGTGGGCTGAAACCCACTTCATCAGATGCATGCAGTGGAAAATACAGTAGGAAGACATATATATATATACACAGAGAACATGAAAAAATGGGTGTTGCCATACCAACTATAACGAGACTAATCAATTAAGGTGGGCTATTATCAGCAGGAGAAAAAAAACTTTTGTAGTGATAATCAGGATGGCCCATTTCCAACAGTTGACAAGAAGGTATGAGTAACAGTAGGGGAAAAATCTAGCATGAGGAAATAGTTACTTTGTGTAATGACCCATCCATTCCCAGTCTTTATTCAAGCCTAATTTAATGGTGTCCAGTTTGCAAATTAATTCCAATTCAGCAGTTTCTCGTTAGAGTCTGTTTTTGAAGGTTTTTGTTGGAGTACTGTGACGATTAGGTCTGTAATTGAGTGACCGGGGAGGTTGAAGTATTCTTCAACTGTTTTTTTAATGTTATTATTCTTGATGTCTGTTCATGTATCTCAGTCATTTCTTCCCACACTGCAGAGCTACTGCAGTCCTGCACAATCTCACACACACTTGCCAGAGTACCTCAATCCAGCCCCATTTAGTAGTCCAGTCCTGGAAGCTCCAGACCTCTGCCAAAGTCTTCCTGACACAGCTGGGTCAAGCCAATTGGGGAAATCCTGCCAAACCTTTCAATGGCCTCCGACCCCAAAGGCCAAGATTCAGTGCATCACTTTCTTTCCCCACACCTGACCCAAACTGCTGGTCATACCTGCTGACTGGGGGTTGCGGAGGAGACAGCATTCAGTCCGGGAAAGAGAAGCAGGTGATGTGTTTTGTGGAAGGTGTTATGGGAATGGTGGATGGCTGCAAAACAAGGAGTGGGCACTGGGGAGTCTACTGCACGCCCCTGCCAGGAGCAGGGCTTTGACAAAGTAGGAGAGCCTGTTTTCTGGCCAGCTCAGCCTCCCTCCTGTAGAAACTTTCAGTTGAGGGGTGGGGGAATCTTTCATTCTACACTTGGACAAGCAGTACAAAAACAAACCAAAAAGACCCAGATTTTTCACAGGAGGAAAAATTCTGAAAAATTCCACAGAACAACTGCAGAATTTTTCAGCCTGGCCCCAGCTGCCCAACTCCCTGGGCAGCTGCCTCCTGGGGTTGCCTGCTCAGAAAGGGTTCCATCAGAACATTTTTAACCAGCTTTGGTAGGAGATATTTTAATTCCCTAAAGCGCTCAAGTTATTACCATTGACCTCTTAGTCAGCATAAAGCAGCACCACATGGCACTGGAGCCTGGGCACTTGCATTTCTACCTATGCTTACTGAGGTGTCTGCGCCTGGACCCAGGACTGAGCAGGCAGAAGCGCCAGTTACTTGTATCCAGGTCAGACGGCCAGTTGGACCAATTTCTGTGGGGTGGTTTTATGCTGTGGGTAAACATTCGCTAAGCATTAGACTGAGACCAAATTTATTTCACTTGTGGCCAAAGTCTCTTTATCTTTAAGACTGTGTATACAAAGCAAATGCAGCTAGTGCCTGCCTTCTTAAAGAGCCGGGTCCTATTTGCAATTCTGCCACTGACTCACTGCGTAACGTTGGCCACCTAGCCTCCCCATCTGTAAGCTAGGAATAATGCCGCTCACCCCCCTCTGTGCAGTGGTCTGAGATCTGCAGATGAGAAGAGCAGAATAACTGAGCCATATAGATAGCTGCTGAAATGTGCCGACTCAGGAACACACAAGCATTCAGCACCAGGCTGAGGGACTGGGAGGGCATGGGGGGAGCGAGTTTTCTGATGTCTGTGAAACTCCTCAAGTTCGCATTGTCCCCAAACTTTCACTCTTGAGGTCAGCTTTTCCTCTTGACACTCCAGACAGCAACATGGCTCTGCCCGTACCCATATCAGGGAACCACCCCAGGGCCTAATACCTGGTAAATCTACAGCAGAAGAAAAGCAGCAGCAATTGCCAATATCAGTGTTCAATTTCAAGCAGAAGCCAAAATTTGTCTCTGGTCTGCAGGAGGGGATGGAGCACCACACTTCCAGCAACAAGTGAGGTGTCAACAGCAAGAAAGGAGTATCTGGTGCACAAAGAGAGTAAAACCAGATTCAAAATCACCCAGGGTGGGATGCCCGTGGAAAACCAGAGATTTGGGAGAAGCAGGAGATAGCCAGCTTAGACTTTTCAGGCTATGTGCCTCACACCTGAGGCTGGCAGGAACCAGACACGCAGCAGAAACAGTGTGCTAAGCTAAGTGACGGGGAACGCCAAGAGATGCCCCACAGGTCTTACGCACGAGTGGTGGTGATGAGTTCCAGTGTGACTCACATTCAGTCCTACCAGGTCAAAGAAACTCAGCACAATGCAAGGCCTCGGAAGAGGGGAACAGAAATCCTGAAGCCCTTTCTGGTTGGGTGCTTTTCCTTCCCATGGTGGAACAAGGCCACAGTGCTAGATACTCTGGCAGAAAACATTTTTATAAGATCTCATAAAACATTACTAAAGGGTCTGCATTATGTGCAAGCCACAGATGAAGGCCATGTCTACACTTACAAGCTGTACTGATACATCTGTGCCACTGTGGGAGTGCCTGCGTAGCCACATTATGCCGACGCAGGGCTGCCCGGGGGAGGGGGGGGTGCGCAAGTGGGGCAATTTGCCCCAGGCCCCCACGAGAATATAGTATTCTATAGTACTGCAACTTTTTTTATGGAAGGGGCCCCCAAAATTGCTTTGCCCCAGGCCCCCTGAATCCTCTGGGCGGCCCTGTGCCAACAGGAGAGGTCTCTCCTGTCAACATAATAAAACCAGCTCAATGAGCGGCAGCAGCTATGTGAGCAGGAGAGCATCTCCGAACAACATAGTGCTGTGCACACAAGCGCTTATGCCAGGGGGTGTTTTTTTCACATCCCCGAGCAACAAAAGTTTTGTCACCACAAGGGCTAGTGTAGACATGGCCTAACACAAACCTGCCCTCTGGACAACTGAATCACCTTTCCGAGTCTTTGGCTACCATACAGCCTCCAGCCTTCACCATGATTTACAAGCACCAACTTCTAAACTACTGATGTCCAAATAAATCCAGTCATTTCTTACGTTATGACTGTTCCAGCCCAAGGCTTTAGTGACACTAGGGGGTATCATAAGCATAAATCCCAATTCTGAACCTTAGCGTCCAAAATGTGGGTGCCTAGCATGAAACCTCCAAGCTTAATTACCAGCTTAGATCTGATATCGCTGCCACCAGCCAGATTTCCCCTCTCTGGCGCCCTCTGGTCTCCCCAAACCTTCCCTGGGGGACCCCAAGACTCAGACGCCCTGAGTCTTACAACAAAGGGAAAACAACCTCCCCCCTTGTCTCCTCTTATCTCATCCCCAGCTCCCCCTCCCTGGGTTATCCTGGCGAGACTGTACTTAAACTCCTTGAATGCAAAACAGAGAGGGCAATTTACCTCCCCCCTTTCTTCTTTCCCTGAGGCTGCACAGATTCACCCTCCGTAGATCTAACACAAAGAGAATTTCTCTTCCCTTCGTTCCTTAGCCTGCCCAGAGAAAACTCAAACAGGTCTTAAAAAGAAAGCTTTATATAAAAAGAAAGAAAAACACATAAACATGATCTCTACATGAAGTTGACAATACACAGGGCTATTGCTTAAAAGAAAAATATGAACAAACAGCCTTATTCAAAAGAGACACAATTTAAACATTCTACACACATGTAAAAACAAAAAACAAAAACAATAACAGCCTATTGCTTTTCCTACCTTTGTACTTAGCAGGTGATTACTACCCTTTGTGAGAGACCCCTCTGCTCTTGTGAGCGCTTGACCTAACCCAAGAAGGACATTAGGAAAATCTCCCTCTCACAGCAGATAAATCAGCTGTCTGAGGCCTTGGCTACACTTGCAAGTTGCAGCGCTGGTGAGGGGGTTACAGCGCTGCAACTTACTCGGTGTCCACACTTACAAAGCTCAGCCAGCGCTGCAACTCCCTGGCTGCAGCGCTGGCTGTACTCCTGGTCTGCTACGGGTCTGGTGAATCCAGCGCTGGTGATGCAGCGCTGCTCATCAGGTGTGGACACTCACCAGCGCTGTAACTGGCCTCCAGGGTATTAGGAGGTATCCCAGCATACCTTTTTAGCCTCTCTGGTCATCGTTTCGCACTCCACTGCCCTGGGCTCAGGTGACCCGTCCTTTAAATGCCCTGGGAATTTTAAAAATCCCCTTCCTGTTTGCTCAGCAAGGCGTGGAGTGCAATCAATCAATCAATCAGTGACCTTGCCTCCACGCCCCAAACGAGCCCCAGCATGGAGCACTGCCGAGCTGCTGGATCTCATCAGTGTTTGGGGTGAGGAAGCTGTGCAGGCACAGCTGCGCTCCAGCCGTAGAAATTATGATACCTACGGCCAGATATCAAAGTCAATGCAATACAGGGGCTATGACCGGGACGCGGTGCGGTGCAGTGCAGGGTTAAGGTAAAGGAGCTGCGAAGTGCCTACTGCAAAGCACGTCAGGGAAACCGCCGCTCAGGTGCTGCCCCCACGACCTGCCGTTTTTACAAGGAGCTGGATGCGATACTTGGATGTAACCCCACTGCCAATCCGAGGATCACGGTGGACAGTTCAGAACCTGGAGAGGAGGGGGAGGCTACTGAGGTGTTTGGAGACTCCCAGGAGTCATGCAGCCAGGAGCTATTTTCCAGCCAGGAAGAAGCTAGCCAGTCGCAGCCGCTGGGACTTGGTAGTGAGGAACCAGCAGAGGAGCCTGTTCCCGGTAAGAAGCTTTTATTATAAGGCTGGAAATGTTTTGGGAGCAGGGGGGCTATGGCTGCCTGCAAGCTTGCCTAGATGTGGAATAGCCCATTGATTTGGTCTATCACATCGCGGTAATCTGCCTCTGTAATCTCTTCAAAAGTTTCAGCCAGAGCATGTGCAATGCGCTTCAGCAAGTTTATAGGGAGAGCCACCGTGGTCCTTGTCCCAGTCAGGCTAACGCGTCCGCGCCACTGTGCCGTGAGGGGTGGGGGGACCATTGCTGCACACAGGCAAGCTGCGTAGGGACCAGGGCGGAATCCACATAGCTGTAGAAGAGCCTCCCGCTCCTCCCAGGTGACCCGGAGCAGCGAGATATCGGGGAGGTTAAAATTCTGTGGAAAATGCAGGGATACTGTTAAGTGCTATTTCCCTGTAGCTGCTCTTTGCTTTCCACAAGTCACAGAAACCCCATGGATTCCAGAGTCAAGCAGCCCCCCCTTCCCAGGTGAGCCGCGTGTGGGGAAACTCACCATCTCCCTCTGCAGCTGCGGCCTCTCTGTGCTATGCTCACAATGTGTAAATGATGCTACAAATAGTCTTAAAAACAATACAGGCTCTGTATTAAAAGTTTCTCCCTCTGTGTTTTTTTTAAAGTGACCTTGGATACTGCTCCATCAGCGCAGACTTCTGAAAAACTACGAAACTTAAGAAAAAAACCAAGTAAGAATAAGGAGGAGCTGGTGAAAGCAGTTATGAATCTGTATTCCACAGATAATAAAAAGTTCCAAGACTGGAGGGAAAAGGAAAGCATGAAAAAGGAACAGGCTGCCAAGAGAAAGGAAAAGGCTGCCAAGAGAAAGGAAAAGGCTGCCAAGAGAAGCACAGATCGGCTGCTAAGCATCCTGGAACGCCACACAGACCTCATGCAGTCAATGCTAGCCATGCAGGCAGAGCACTACCGTGCCTTCCTCACCCCATCCCAAAGCTCAACCCATTGTGCCCCACTGTTTCCTCAAAACACCCTTCTCCAGCATCCTGGTTCTTACCACCACCAGCTGCCCCCAACACCCATACGTTCACCTAACAGCCCTGATAACTACGACCCTTACCCTATGCACTCAAACCCCATCACCATGCATCATATTAATCCTGAAGTGCAGCAGGCATTGCAGAGCACTCAAGGAAGGACATATTCAAACCTCTGACTTTACTGCTCATCACCCTACCCCCCTGCCTGTTTTATGTACTGTATTTTTAATAAAGGATTTCTTGTCTTTTAAAACAGTTTTTCTTATTACAGAAAGTGTAACATACTGTACCACAAGTGAAAAATAGGCACTGCAAATCATTGCAACCACTGCACTTAACTGCTGTGGAAGGCACCCAACATTACTGTTGGCTTTCAGCCTCAAATTGCTCCTTTAAGGCATCCCTAATCCTTGAAGCACTGTGCTGGGCCTCTCTAGTAGCCCTGCTCTCTGGCTGTGCAAATTCAGCCTCCAGGCATTGAACCTCGGAGGTCCATTCGTCACTGAAGGTTTCACTCTTCCCTTCACAAATATTATGGACGATACAGCACGCGGTTATAATCGCTGGGATGCTGCTTTCCCCCACGTCTAGATTCCCATAGAGACTTCTCCATCTCCCCTTTAAACGGCCAAAAGCACACTCCACGGTCATTCTGCACCGGCTCAGCCTGTAGTTGAACCAGTCCTTGCTCCTGTCAAGCTTCCCTGTATACGGTTTCATGAGCCAAGGCATTAACGGGTAAGCAGGGTCTCCAAGGATCACAATGGGCATTTCGACGTCCCCCACTGTGATCTTCCTGTCTGGGAAAAAAGTCCCTGCCTGCAGCTTCCTGAACATGCCACTGTTCCGAAAGATGCGTGCATCATGCACCTTTCCAGGCCATGCTGTGTAAATGTCAGTGAAACGCCCACGGTGATCCACAAGCGCCTGGAGAACCATAGAGAAATACCCCTTCCGATTAACGTACTCGGATGCCAGGTGGGGTGGTGCCAGAATAGGAATATGCGTCCCATCTATTGCCCCTCCACAGTTAGGGAAACCCATTTGTGCAAAGCCATCCACAATGTCCTGCACATTCCCCAGAGTCACGGTTCTTCTTAGCAGGATGCGATTAATGGCCCTGCAAACTTGCATCACCACTATTCCAACGGTCGACTTTCCCACTTCAAACTGGTTTGCGACCGATTGGTAGCTGTCTGCAGTTGCCAGCTTCCAGACTGCAATAGCCACCCGCTTCTCCACTGACAGGGCAGCTCTCAGTCTCGTGTCCTTGCGCTGCAGGGTTGGGGCGAGCTCAGCACACAGTCCCATGAAAGTGGCTTTTCTCATCCTAAAGTTCTGCAGCCACTGATCGTCATCCCAGACTTGCATGACGATGTGATCCCACCACTCAGTGCTTGTTCCCCGAGCCCAAAGGCAGCGTTCCACGGTGCTGAGCACGTCCATTACTGCCACAAGCAATTTAGTGTCAGGCACGTCAGCTGAATCTATTTCATCATCTGAGCTCTCCTCACTGTCACTTTGGAGCATAAGGAATAGCTCAACTGCCAGACGTGATGTGCTGGCAACATTCATCAGCAAAGTCC
The DNA here is from genome assembly GCA_026122505.1 of Aldabrachelys gigantea. Lineage (NCBI taxonomy): Eukaryota > Metazoa > Chordata > Testudines > Testudinidae > Aldabrachelys > Aldabrachelys gigantea. Next base: position 296,871,954 of record CM047480.1, read on the forward strand.
TCAGCAGCTCGGGCTCCATTTCTTACTGAAATCACGCGGCAGACTCACAATGGCACCAAATGGCTGAAAAGGGAAGCGATGCAGCACGGGTCGTTGGAACAGGAAGCGGAATGACCCGCACCCTTCCGTCCCCTTCCCACAACCCACAGCGCCAAAATGGGACGAGGTGCTCTGTGGGATAGCTGCCCACAATGCACCACTCACAACAGCGCTGCAAATGCTGCAAATGTGGACACACTGCAGCGCTGGTCGCTATCAGTGTGGACACACTGCAGCACTGGCCCTACACAGCTGTACGACCACAGCTGTAACTACCAGCGCTGCAAACATGTAAGTGTAGCCATATCCTGAGGTGCCAAACAAGTGAATTTGTCGAGCCCCAAAAAGTAACCCACAGGCTTCTTAAACATACTTTTTTTACCCAAATGGACAACACAAAAATACATTATTCCCACAAAGGCTACAAACAAAAACTCACACTTGGGATATCTGCCCCTGCCCCCATCAGTGACAAAAGAGAATTCTAACTTCGCCCATCTCTGGCCTCCATGATCACTTGTCTGACGGGGATCTAACTGTTCCCACTGAATTCTGTGGACAAACCAAAAAGGACTAGGAACGTCTAACTCTGTGTTCATTCCCCTGCATGGACTCCAGGACATACTTTCTAGAATTAGCCTTGGAAAACTAAAATAGCCTCTGAAATGTCTAAACCAAACAATGGTAAAAACTGCTGCTTAAGATACCCCAGCTACAGTGGCAGGTCTATAGCCAGCTGTTGGTCAGAGGAGAGGACTTGGACCTGTCATGTGGCTGGCTGAGTTGACACCATGAGGAACCGCTTTTCATCACAGATTTTGAGCCTGGGACATTCACGAACAGCTACCTGTGTTAAAGCATCAGAACGTTGGGTGGGTTGGACACTGTGATAAGGATTAATCAGGGCTCTGAAGGGAAAGTGATCTGAAACCAGCCCTGCAGCATATGAAATGCTACCCTCCACTACCACACCATGTACCATCTGGTCATCACCAAGTCCTTGTGGGGAAACAAAACATACAAGGCATGGTTCCCAGATCCAAACGGTAGGAGATGAGTATTCAGTAGTTTGGAAAGCTTGGAAACAAGAGACGCAGACCATATCAGTATCTGGGCAGCAAAGAAATCTGCTTGACAAAGGAGATGCTTCACTTTTTGCAATTTCTGGGGAAAGATACCTTCCGTCCACAATTCCCATCAAGACAGCTCTTTTGAAAACATTTGAGTTATATTTTGTATGAAGTAAGAGCGTTTTTGAGGCAGTATTCCCTCAGAACTCTCCAATTCCCATAGCACTGGTGACACTGTCCCTGGATAGCTGATGATGGGCCCTTTGCTGCCAGAAAAATAACACATTAGGATTCCACAAGGATCTGTTCTGTGTCCGCTGTTATTTAACATCTTTATTAATTACCTGGATGTAGAAACAGAGCAGACTGATCACATCTGCAGATGACACAAAGCTGGGGGGTAGGTTACAAACACTTCAGAGGATAGAGTTCAAATTCAAAGAGATCTTGATAAACTGGAGAACTGGGCTAGACAACAAAATGAAATTCAACAAAGACAAATGTAAGGTGCTACACTTAGGGAAGAAAACCCAAATACTCAAATACAGAATCAGGGAAAACTGGCTTGGCAGCAGCACTGCTGAGAAGGATCTGGGAGTTGTGGTGGATCACAGCCTCAACATGAGTCATCAATGTGATGCTGTTGCAAAAAAAAGCAAATGCAATTCTGGGTTGCATTAAGAGAGGCACAGCATGCAAGTCACAGGAGGTGATAGTACCGCTCTACTCAGCGCTGGTTAGGCCTTAGCTGGAGAACTGTGTCCAGTTGTGGTCACCAATGTACAGAAAGGATATAGAAAAACTGGAAAGGATCCACAGCCGAGCGACAAAGAAGATCAAAGGGCTGAATCACAAGCCAGATAAGTAAAGGCAGAAGGAACTGGATATGTTTAGTTTGGAAGAGAGGAGATTAAGGGGGGACATGATAGCATCTTCAAATATTTGAAGGGCTGCTATAAAAAAGATAGAGAAAAGTTGTTCTTGTCCTGGCCTCTGTGGCAAGAGAGAAGCAATGGGTTCAAACTACAGTACAGCAGATTTAGATGAAATCTCAGAAAAACTTCCTAACTGTAAGAACACTAGGAGAATGGAACAGACTGTCTAGGGATGTCTTGGAAGCGCCTTCACTGGAGGTTTTCAGAAGAAGGCTGGAGAGCCATCTGTCTGAGACGTTTAGACATAACAAATCCTGCATCTTGGCAGGGGTTAGACTAGAAGTCCCTTGCAGTCCCTTCTAACACTATGGTTCTATGATTCTAAGGGTACGTCTACACTACAGGATTATTCCGATTTTAAATAAACCAGTTTTGTAAAACAGATTGTATAAAGTCAAGTGCACACAGCCACACTAAGCACAATAATTCGGCGGTGTGTGTCCATGTACCGAGGCTAACGTCAATTTCTGGAGCGTTGCACTCTGGGTAGCTATCCCGTAGCTATCCCATAGTTCCCGCAGTCTCCCCCGCCCATTAAAATTCTGGGTTGAGATCCCAATGCATGACGGTGCAAAAACAGTGTCACAGGTGATTCTGGGTAAATGTCGTCACTCATTCCTTCCTCCCTGAAAGCAACGGCAGACAATCATTTCGCGCCCTTTTTCCCTGGATTTCCCTGGCAGACGCCATAGCATGGCAACCATGGAGCCCGTTTTGCCTTTTGTCACTGTCACCATATGTGTACTGGATGCTGCTGACAGAGGCGTTACTGCAGCGCTACACAGCAGCATTCATTTGCTTTTGCAAGGCAGCAGAGACGGTTATCAGTTGTTCTGTACCGTCTGCTGTGCCAGTGTAAATTGGTGATGAGATGATGGTTATCAGTCATTCTGTACCGTCTGCTGCTGTCACGGGTGCTCCTGGCTGGCCTTTGCTGAGGTTGGCTGGGAGCGCAAAGACAAAAATGGGAATGACTCCCCGGGTCATTCCCTTCTTTATGTTTTATCTAAAAATAGAGTCAGTCCTGCCTAGAATATGGGGCAAATGTACTAGAGAACCAGTGTACCAGAGAACCAGAGAGCACAGCCGCTCCGTGTCAGATCCCACAGAAATGATGAGCTGCATGCCATTCTAGGGGGTACCCCTGCAACAACACCACTCGTTGCTTCCCTTCTCCCCCAACCCTCCTGGGCTACCATTGCAGTGTCCCCCCATTTGTGTGATGAAGTAATAAAGAATGCAGGAATAAGAAACACTGACTTTTTAGTGAGATAAAATGAGAGGGAGGCAGCCTCCAGCTGCTATGACAGTCCAGGCAGGACAGAATCTTTTCTTTACACATGAAAGGAAGGGGGCTGATGGAGCTCAGCCCCCAGTTGCTATGATGAAGACGGTTACCAGCCATTCTGTACCATCTGCCGGGAATGACCGGGAGTCATTCCTATTTTTACCCAGGCGCCCCCGGCCGACCTCACCTGAGGCCAGCCAGGAGCACTCACGGGCTGATGACGAGGACAGCTGTCAGTCATTCTGCACTGTACCGTCTGCCACCAGGGAAGGGAGGGGAGAGGATGCTGCTGTTCAGTGCTGCAGCACCGAGTCTACCAGCAGCATGCAGTAGACATACGGTGACATTGAAAAAAGTCAAGAAACAATTTTTTTCCCTTTTCTTTCATGGGGGGGAGGGGGGGTAAATTGACAAGATATACCCTGAACCACCCCGGACAATGTGTTTGACCCTACAGGCATTAGGAACTCAGCCAAGAATGCAAATGCTTTTCGGAGACTGCGGGGACTGTGGAATAGCTGGAGTCCTCAGTACCCCCTCCCTCCCTCCATGAGCGTCCATTTGATTCTTTGGCTTTCTGTTATGCTTGTCACGCAGCACTGTGCTGTGGACTCTGTATCATAGCCTGGAGATTTGTTTCAAATGTTTTGGCATTTCGTCTTCTGTAACAGAGCTCTGATAGAACAGATTTGTCTCCCCATACAGCGATCAGATCCAGGATCTCCCGTACGGTCCATGCTGGAGCTCTTTTTTGGATTTGGGACTGCATCGCCACCCGTGCTGATCAGAGCTCCACGCTGGGCAAACAGGAAATGAAATTCAAAAGTTCGCAGGGCTTTTCCTGTCTACCTGGCCAGTGCATCCGAGTTCAGACTGCTTTCCAGAGTGGTCACAATGGTGCACTGTGGGATACTGCCTGGAGGCCAATACCGTCGATTTGCGGCCACACTAACCCTAATCCGACATGGCAATACCGATTTCAGTGCTACTCCTCTCGTCAGGGAGGAGTACAGAAACTGGTTTAAAGAGCCCTTTATATAGATATAAAGGGCCTTGCTGTATGGACGGGTGCAGGGTTAAATCGGTTTAATACTGCTAAATTTGGTTTAAACACGTAATGTAGACCAGGCCAAAGATACAGAGAAGAGCTGAGTGATTGGTCCTGAAGGGATTGTTTTATAAGGAGAGATTTATAAGAGCTGAATCTGTCTAGCTTGGCTATCTGAGGACAAAAATCTAAAAGGCGTAGCCCAAGGAGGGATAATTTAGAGCAATGGGAGAAAGTTAAGCTTTGGATTTCTCAATTTAGGATGGACACCAAGAAGTATTTCCTGACAGCAATGTGGATAAAAATATTTTAAAATAAATAGATAAATCAGAATTATTTTGTTTAAATTTATTTTTTAATTATTTAAATTATAAGGTTTTTTTAAAAACTTGTTTATAATGAAATCTGAGTTTAATAAAAAATATGTTAAGGTCTAAACATTATAATTTAGTTGTAAATGTGGAACATGCTTTGATAAGAAGTCTATGTAAACAAAACATTCTAGGTTATTTTGTTTAATAAAATAAATTTTACATGCTGTTTTATGTGGTTAATTAAATTCCAGTTACCATCCTAAAGCAGCTTAACACAAATATTAAGCAAAAATTTATCTAGTAAATAAGCAATATATCATTTACCATTTTCTAACATACTAAAGGTATACAATTAAATATTAAGCTATACAATTGCTTAATAAATGTATGTATTGTGTACCCTCCTAGGTAGCAAAACAATATACCACATTAATGTAAAGGCTCTAATGAGTTGCAAATCAATTTGTTTAATGGCTATATCAACCAATGAGAATGCACCTTCCTTTACAAAATAACTGAAGTACAATTAAAAAAAATATTACAATTGATTATTTAAATCGAGACTTTCCACTTGGTGATTTAAATTGCCTTGATTTAAATCAATCCACCCTGCCTGACAATGATGTCTTCAGACTGCAAAATAGTCTCCTAAGGGAAGTGATTGAAACCTCAGCTGAAAGTGAGCTGGGTATACACTTTTGGAAACAGTTCTCACCCTGAAAGAGGTATGAACTCCAGGGGACCTTCCCATCTCTTATTTCTATGACTTCATGCAAGGTCTCCTTGTGCACTGAACCCTGAAAGGCTGAGGACCCCACTCCAGCTGGGCAAAAGCAATGAGGCAGCCTGGACAAATGCAGGCAGACAACTAAAGACAAGATTAAGGAGAACTGTGCTGTTCCTTTTAACTTCCCACTGCCTGAAGTATAAAGAACATGCCTGATGAATATTTTACCTCCTTGCAGATGCCCTTCTCTGTCCTGCTCTGAAAGCTCATCTTTTCTTTTAATGCTTTTTTCTCTAAAAGCTACAGTGGCACATGTTGCTTGGGCTTTTTGACTTGTTTTTGAGACAGACCAACAGAAATCATGCCACAGCGCATTAAGCTTGCCTTGGAGCTTCAGGGAGTCACTTGTCATCGCTATCCTGTCCAGTGGACAAACGAAAGGAGATTAAAGACAGAGGAGCGAAGCAAGAACTCCACTGAGAAATGGCAGCCCAGACACCAGGAACTCCCTCCTACCTGGAAACAGAAGGCACTCGACCAAAACTAGGCCAGAGAGTGGATGGACTGTTTCAGAACATGAAATATTTACATACAGAGCAAGTGAATACGCAGCCTGATGGCTGACTCTCATGCTTGGCTGCATCAGGATGGTTAGCTCTATGGCACGGTTCTGGCCATCATAGCAGGAGAAAGAAGGACTGGGGGTATTTAAGATTTCTAGCTGTAATGCGTAACAGCCACAGGTTTCAAACGACGGGCCCTACAGGAGGGCTGAGCTCCTGCAGCCAGGGCCGGCTCTAGCAATTTCGCCGCCCCAAGTGTGGTGGCACGCCGTGGGGGGCGCTCTGCCGCTCGCCGGTCCCGCGGCTCCGGTGGACCTCCTGCAGGCGTGTCTGTGGACAGTCAGCTGGTCCCGCGGCTCTGGTGGAGCTGCCACAGGCGTTTCTGCGGAGGGTCCGATGGTCCCATGGCTCCGGTGGAGTGCCGCAGGCGTGTCTGCAGGAGGTCCACCGGAGCCATGGGACCAGCAGACCGTCCGCAGCCACGCCTGCGGCAGCTCCACCAGAACCGCCTGCTGCCCTCCCAGACACCGGCAGAGCGCCCCCTGCGGCGTGCCGCTCCAAGCACGTGCTTGGCACGCTGTGGCCTGGAGCTGGCCCTGCCTGCAGCTCCCCTTTAAGTCACTGCTGTGCAGGTGCTCAGCACTTTTGAAAATCAGAACATTCTAGGTAGATGCTTTAAGCACTCAGGTGGGAAAAACATGGCCAGCTTTATGTGGGGGCACTTCACTAAAAGTATTTTTCTAAGAATGGGAACTGCAGGTTGTCACCATTGGTAAAGTCTCAGCCACATACCTCCCAGGCAGGCAGAGGCCTTTCTACAAAGCAGCTTCCCAAATTTGCCCAGCTGAGGAATACAAATGACAGCTTGTCTGGCACTTTAGTGGTGCCTAATATGCAGAATGCAGCTGCCCTGACACTACAGACCAGCAGAGTCCTGTGCAGGAGGCTGTTAGGAAGGTCCCTTAGAGCAGTAGAGTCTGGAGCTAAGACCTCACTGAGATGCACAGGCCTGACTGCTGGGAAGTTTGTAATCAAGATTCAGCCTAAATTTCCTCTCTCTCAGTAATACTTCTAACCCCCCAACTCTTGTATCATTCTGAATCAGGGGTCGGCAACCTTTCAGAAGTGCTGTGCCGAGTCTTCATTTTTTCTCTCTAATTTAAGGTTCCGCATGCCAGTGATACATGTTAACGTTTTTAGAAGGTCTCTTTCTATAAGTCTGTAATATATAACTAAACTATTGGTGTATGTAAAGTAAATAAGGTTTTAAAATGTTTAAGAAGCTTCATTTAAAATTAAATTAAAATGCAGAGCCCCCCGGACCGATGGCCAGGACCAGGGCAGTGTGAGTGCCACTGAAAATCAGCTCACGTGACACCTTCGGCACCCGTGCCATAGGTTGCCTACCCCTGCTCTGAATAATTGCTCCCTTCAGAAACATAGTTAATTTGCTTATTCTCCTTCTCTGTCTAACCTTGTAGCCTCTGATCATTTTTGCTGCTCTCCCCTGAACTCCCTCTAATCTATCAGTATCTTTTTGGTAACATGGTTCCCACGTTGAATTAGTCCAGGGCTGGTCAGACCAGAGCTCCTGAGAAAGGGGTGGTTACCTCCATATGCATCCCATACGTCATATTGGACTTTCAGCAAGCTTAGCGCACTGTAAGCTCATTTCTCCTTGTTCCCCACTATCACCCTTAGAACGCTGTCACTCCCGCAGCGAGTAGAGGAAGCAGAATTTGGTCACACATGTCGTAATTTCCTATGATTTACTGAAATCGAATATCCTCGTAGTGCAGCATTCTGTGAAGCCAGTCCTTATTCACTTGAGCATAAGAAAGAGCACCATTGTGCAACAAGCACATCACAGTTTGAGACTGCCTTAGGGCTCACCAGATGAACAACAGCCCCCACATCGAGCAATCCTACCAAACCCAACCGGCACACCGTGATTATATAGAATGTCACACCCCCAACTGCCTTCCAAACATTCATCTGCACAACATGCCTGGGAGGCAGGTATTTTACAGAAGAGGACACAAACATGGAGAAATCAAGGGACTTGTTCAAGTTCCCAGAAGCAATGTGTTGTGGAGTCAGGAAAAGAACCTCACTGGCTTCAAGGCTGAGGTTTCTGGAGGGTGTGGTATGATGGGACTGCCCACAATGGCACGTAGTTGAGCTGCAACTGCCAGCAGCAAATATCTGCAATGGCCGGTGATGGGACACTAGCCAGGGAGGGCTCCGAGTTACTACAGAGATTCTTTCCCCGGTGTCTGGCTGGTGGGTCTTGCCCACATGCTCAGGGTCTAACTGATCACCACATTTGGGGTCGGGAAGGAATTTGCAACCAGGTAAGATCGGCAGAGACCCTTGGAGGGTTTTGCCTTCTTCTGCAGTGTGGGGCACAGGTCACTTGCAGGTTTATATTAGTGCAGGGCTGGCCAACCTGTGGTTCCAGGGCCACATGTGGCTCTTCAGAAGTTAATATGCGATTCCCTGTGTAGGCACCGACTGCAGGGCTGGAGCTACAGGCACCAACTTTCCAATAGGCTGGGGGGGCGCTCACTGCTCAATCCCTGGCTCCGCAACAGGCCCTGCCCCCACTCCACCCCTTCCTGCCCCCTTCCCTGAGCTTGCCGTGCCCTCTCTCCTTCCACTTTCCTTCCCCCCACCTCCCAGAGCCTCCTGTATGCCATGAAACAGCTGATTGGGAGGGAGGGGGAGGCACTGATTGGCGGGGCTGCTGGGAGCGGGGTGGGGGAGCTGCTGACGAATTACTGTGGCTCTTTGGCAATGCACATTGGTAAATTCTAGTTCCTTCTCAGGCTCAACTAGTGTAAATGGTGGATTCTCTGTAACCTGAAGTCTTTCAATCATGATTTGAGGACTTCAGTAACTCAGCCAGAGGTTAGGGGTCTATTCCAGGAATGGGTGGGTGAGGGTCCATGGCCTGCAGTGTGCACGAGGTCAGACTAGATCAGTGGTTTGCGATTTTGGATTGATGACTCCTTGCACATAGCAAGCCTCTGAGTGCGACCCCTCCTCCTTATAAATTAAAAACACTTTTTTATATATTTAACACTATTATAAATGCTGGAGGCAAAGTGGGGTTTGGGGGTGGAGGGTGACAGCTCACAACCCCAGCTTGAGAACCTCTGGACTAGATGATCATGATGGTCTCTTCTGACCTTACAGTCTATGACCCTATGAGAACTCATCTCTGACTCCAAGTCCTCTGCCTTTATCCACAATAGAACATTCCTCAATTGAAGAACAGCATTAATTGATGGGACACAAATAGAGGCAGGCAAACCCAAGCTTTTAAAGTTCAAGGCTCAGGGAGTTCTAATAAATCTTGTAAAAAATTTATCAGAAACTCTCTGGCAAAGAGCTGGAACTTTCAGGGTGAGGAGGAAATTCATAGCTGTAAAATCCTTCTAAAAAAGCTCTGTGGAGTTGAAGACAGAGGTAATCCAGTTACTCAGGTTAACACAACATTTTGCACTGCAATCTATATGCCACCAAAGTGACCGTAAGTGAAGTCCAGCCCATAATCCTCACTGGCCACGGACCTGACTTGTCGCGCACTGAGGAGAACCAGTTTAGTGATTTCTCAGAGAGCTCAAGTACTTACCACAAGCCTCATTGCCATAGCAATATGCACCAGAAAAATTAATAAACAGCCTGCGGAGCAGAACAACACGGTGAGCAACGAAGGGTGAAAATTCAGTGATTATTCTGCTGTTCTCCAGAACTAGGCCAAATGCTACCCGGATCCAGTATGATGAACAAAACTGGTTTTGGCATTTTGGAGTCTACTTTGTCGCTCATTAACACATTTCCTGGTGCGCCACCTATTTCAGGGCTATGCTACACCCAGGAGAAGGAAGCTGATCCCACATGCTGATATATGCAAGCGAATCACATCAGCATCATAATACTTACTAGAACTTAGCACTTACATTGCTTTTGCCATCCTCAAAGGAGCTTCCACCAGCTAATTAATAGGATCAGCAGGAGCAGTATGCACAGGACTGGAGAAGAGCAGTAGCATTGGGGTTTTGTACCAGTTTACCTGTGCAGCCCTCTAGCATGGACATGAGGGGCATACCGGCATACAGGTGTTTCTATCACTATCACTTAGTTCTGGAATTTACATTTATGCCTGTATAACTGCATCTACAGTAGGAGGTTGAATTGATTTAACTACATCAGTTCCTAGAGAGTACAAAAAAGCTGTGTGTAGACAAACCTGCACCAAGGGAAAATCTTGTTCTCCAACATGTGCCATATAAATATGATGCACTTTGTACTAAGTAAATTCAGGTTGTGTACATCAAGCTGTTAGTCACTAACACTGACAATGCACCTGTCCTGGTTGAAAAGACAGAGAAAGGTACAGTCCCCACCCTGAGAAGACGGATATTAGAGAGGGAGGAGCAGTGGGGTAGAGAGACCAAGCCAGTCATGTTTCCATGGATCCCCAGCCAGGCAAATAAGGACATGATAAAAGTATACAAACTAATGAATGGCCTAGAGAACAAAGATTAAGAACTCTCTTCTCCCTCCCTCTTTTCTAACCCAGGAACAAGGAACACTCAGTTTAGTTAAAAGGTGGCAAATTCTAACTGACAAAAGGAAATCTTTTTACACACAACATATAATTAGATGTGGAACTCATGAAATTATGTCATTGAAGCCAAGAACTTTGCAAGGTTCAAAAAAGCCTGGATGTTTATTGGATAGTATTCAATATTATAACCCTGGATATTCTCGTTAACAAGCATTTGGGAAGGTATATTAAACCGCCTTCTTCGGGACTTATCCAAATCACTAATAGTGAGAGATTAAATTAAGACCTTCACAAGGAGCAGATTAACCCATAGCTGCTTACTCTGGGACTAACCTGCCTCTGTAGCATCTGGTGTTGGCCACTTTAAGAGACAAGATACTGGGCTAGATGGACTAGCAATCTGATGCACTCTGGCAATTCCTATGCTCCACAGAGGCATCAACAACTGAGCAGGAAGGGAACAAGCCTTCAGAGCCACGACAAGCTGGACTGAACTGGGAAAACACAGCTGGGGGGCCTTGTATTCTAATCAGGAAAGGAAAGGACCCAGGGAGGGAGGTTCAAGAAAAGTGTTGCAAAAGGCACTGAAATGCCCCCAAAGTGGTGGAATTCCAATCGAATATGATGGGCAGAGTGGAAGTAGGGGACTGGGACTTAACTTGCTAAAGCAAGTTGAGTGATGCACCTGAACAAGAGAATGGAGCTGGGAAAATTAACAGCTAACCAAGTTCTGTGTATATCTTACTTGTTGCCTGTCCATTACATTTTGTATGACATCCTATTAGATTGGAAGCTCCCTGGGGCAAGGACCATGTCATTTACATGTTTACACAGCACCCAGATCCTAATTGGGGCCATAAACACAAACATGAAATAATACATGAATAGCCATCACCCTCCCTCCCCATGTTCTCACTTGCAGAACATTTCTCTGCTCCAGCTGAAGTTTCCCAAGCTAGGCAAAAATACTCTCTCTCCTGCTGTTCCTGAGTTATGGAAAAGTGGGGAGAAGAAATAGCTCCCATATTTTCAGTCGATATGAATTCTCTTCTTTGCTCACTCAGCGCAAGACCAACTGGGCTCCCTCCACCCCCACCTGCCAGAAGTATCAGGACACAATGAAATGAGGGAAATAATGGTGCCACAAGAGTTTCAAGTGTCACTTTAAAACACTGGTAATGGTGCCCCCTACCCCTGCTATGGGACCCCTGTCCTCATCATAGCTCCCCCACCCCCTCCATAGCCCCACTGCCCCATCACAGAGCCACAGCCCCGCCCCCAATCACAGGACCCCCTGCCCCCTCCACAGCCCCGCCCCCAATCACAGGACCCCCCCCGTCCCCTCCACAGCCCCCACAATCACAGGCCCCCCATCACAGGATCCCCCCGCCCCCTTCATAGCCCCCCCATCACAGGATCCCTGCCCCCTCCACAGCCCCGCCCCCAATCACAGGACCCCCCACCCCCTCCATAGCCCCACTGCCCCATCACAGAGCCACAACCCCGCCCCCAATCACAGGACCCCCCTGCCCCCTCCACAGCCCCCCCCAATCACAGGCCCCCCATCACAGGATCTCCCCGCCCCCTCCACAGCCCCCCCATCACAGGACCCCTGCCCCCTCCACAGCCCCGCCCCCAATCACAGGACCCCCCACACCCTCCATAGCCCCACTGCCCCATCACAGAGCCACAACCCCGCCCCCAATCACAGGACCCCACTGCCCCCTCAACAGCCCCCCCAATCACAGGCCCCCCATCACAGGATCTCCCCGCCCCCTCCACAGCCCCCCCATCACAGGACCCCTGCCCCCTCCACAGCCCCGCCCCCAATCACAGGACACCCCACCCCCTCCATAGCCCCACTGCCCCATCACAGAGCCACAACCACGCCCCCAATCACAGGACCCCCTGCCCCCTCCACAGCCCCGCCCCCAATCACAGGACCCCCCCCGCCCCCTCCACAGCCCCCCCAATCACAGCCCCCCCATCACAGGCCCCCGCCCCCTCCACAGCCCCCTGTCACGGGTGCGCTCCCGCTCCCGGCTGCACTCACCCGCCGCCGTCGCCAAGAGCCGGGCCGCTCTCCGGCTCTCTCCCCTGGTAGGGGCGGGTCCCCACAGTGTCTCGCCATAGCAACCATCCACACTTCCGCTCTGGGCGGAGCTTCCGCAGGAAGTTGGTGGCTCAGGGCAGGTGCCAGCGGCGCCATGTCGAGTGTGGGCGAGATGACGCGAGGAGGGGCCGAGGAAGCGCCGTGCAGGCCCCAGGCGGACAGGGAGGGGCCGCCCTGGGCCACGCCCCCTTCCTTAGGGGTGGGGCCAGGAGGGGAAAGGGCGGGGCCGGGGGCCACTTAGTAACAATGGACCCAGCTGGGGACCCCACCTCGAGGGCGTGGCTATACCCTCAATTCCCCTCCCTGCCTCAGGGCCTCGCCAGGCTCCCCATCCCCCCCCCCGCCTTGGGGCCCTGCCGGGCTCCCCATCTCCCCCCACCACCCGCCTCAAGGCCTCGCCGGGCTCCCCATCCCCCCCACCACCCGCCTCAAGGCCTCGCCGGGCTCCCCATCCCCCCCACCACCTGCCTTGGGGCCCTGCCGGGCTCCCCATCCCCCCCCCACCTGCCTTGGGGCCCTGCTGGGCTCCCCATCTCCCCCCACCACCCGCCTCAAGGCCTCGCCAGGCTCCCCATTCCCCCCCACCCGCCTTGGGGCCCGGCCGGGCTCCCCATCTCCCCCCACCACCCGCCTCAAGGCCTCGCCAGGCTCCCCATCCCCCCCCACCTCCCTTGGGACCCGGCCAGGCTCCCCATCTCCCACCACCACCACCTGCCTTGGGACCTGGCTAGGGTCCCCATCTCCCCCCACCACCCGCCTCGGGGCCTGGCCACAGGTCCCATCCCTCATCTCCTCCCTGCCTGCCTGGGGGCCCAGCCGTGGGCCCAATCTTCTCTCCCACCTGTCTCGAGGCCCGGCGGCAGGCCCCATCCCCCCCCCCCGCCTGCCTCAGGGCCTGGCCAGGGTCCCCATCTCCCACCATCACCCGTCTTGGGGCCCAGCCGGGGTCCCCATCTCCCACCACCACCACCTGCCTTGGGACCTGGCCGGGGTCCCCATCTCCCGCCACCACCCGTCTTGGGGCCCGGCCGGGGTCCCCATCTCCCACCACCACCTGCCTTGGGACCCGGCTGGGGTCCCCATCTCCCCCCCCCACACCCTCAGGGCCTTGCCGCGGGCCCCATCTCCCACCACCACCTGCCTTGGGGCCCGGCTAGGGTCCCCATTCCACCCCCCCCACCTCAGGGCCTTGCCACAGGCTCCATCTCCCCCCGCCTGCCTCGGTGCCCAGCTAGGGTACCCATCCCCCCCGCTTGCCTCGGGGTCTGGCTGCGGGCCCCATCTCCCCCTGCCTCGGGGCATGGCTGAGGGCCCCCCTTCCCTACTCTCGAGGCCTGGCCAGGGGCCTGATCCCCTCCACGCTGGGGCCTGGCCAGGGGCCTTTTCTCCTTCACATCTTGTCTCCAGCTGTGTTTCCTGATCCACCCAGCTCAGAGTCCCGACCCACCTGCATCAAGGGTCCCAGGCTGCCCTGGCTTCATCAAGGTCCAGCTGAGTTTTCCAGGCCATCTGGGCCAGGGTCTCTGTAGCCCCCAGCTCAGGCTCTGGCTGCCATTTGAATGCCACCTGCCTATGTAGCATTAGTTGGTGCCATTGATGGATGTCACTACCCCCATATTTAACACTCCTCCCAGGGCCCAATCCTGCTCCAAGTGACTGCAGTGGGAGCCCTTCAAGTGGAGAGCAGTGCCCCACACACATACACCACAGCAGGAGGCCTGACTGATCTCACCACCATGGATGTTCGCCTCATGTAAGTGAGGCTGGACCCCGTCTCAGTAAAATTACTCTAGCTGGCATCTGCTTTTTAACGGGATCCACTGGATCCCAGCACGAGGCACGAGATGTGTCCATTCCCGACACATTCTCTCCTTCCCCTGAGCCCAGTCCCTCATGGAATTAGACCAAGAGCTTTGTTCCCTTCAGTGAAACGTTTTCTTCCCACGTTTCCACAGCCTTCATTTGTGTCTTCAGTCTGCCTGGAGGGTTGATTTTCCTACCTCACAAGCGCATTGCTCGCTTTTCCTTTGTGTTGCATTGATGGCTGTAGGTTAATTGTTGTTACTTCGGTAAAATAATAGGATTTTTCTTGTTTTTCACAAACCATGGTACATTTCCACCCCTTTGCTACCTGGATAAATTCTTTTAAAATGTGATTGACTTTCTTACTCTTCCCATTCACAGAAATGCTCCTCTGCAGAGCCCTAGGGGTGGGTGCCGTCCATATATCTTTTGCTTCAGCCAATGGCTGTAGCCTAGCCAGTTTCCCCCGGGCTTGCATGCCCTAGCAAAGAGATTCCCCCCATGGGGGGTACCCAATACCAGGTATGACTGTTGCTCATGCTGGATCCTGACCTATATTCTCCTCTTTCCCCGCACAGTTGGGGCTACACAATGCTGCTCCCTGCAGTGTTCATGACATCACACAGGAAGGGAGGAGAGAAACCAGTCCCTGGGTGAGGGATGGAAGGAAGAAGAAAGCCCAGACAGCTGGGGAAGGCTCAGGCTAGCAGGCAATGGGGAAGGGTGGCCTAAAGTGGAGGTAGTGGGGTGGGACGGCCAGCCACAGCCATGCTGTGAGCACTGGTAGAAGCACAGCAGAGAAGAACAATCAGGAGCAGCACTGGAGCTGGTGAGAGGAGAGAGCTGGACAGAGAAAGGAGAAGAGGCAGAGGGGGAAGCAAACCCAGAAACAGACAGAGGAGAGGAGACAAGAAGGGTAAGAGCAGAAAGGTAAAGCCGGGAGAGTCAGAGGATGGACCAGGCTGGGAGGGGGCAGCAGCTTGACCAAGGCAGGTCAGGAAGGGCGAGGATAGCTGGGGCTAATGCATTGGATGGGTGGGACCACGACTGTTGTGATAGCTCCAGGGGAAGGTTCGGTCCAAACCAAAAGAGCTGCTGCCATTGATTTCACCCCTTAATTTCCCATGAGAGTTTCTATGAACAGGGCTTTGTAAAACCCATTAGCAAACAAACTCCATTGAGCCCCGAGGACCCACCAGTGTCTTTCAGCACAACTTCCTATGCAGTAAACGTGCCAAAGAGCAGCAGTTCTGGGTTTTGAATATTAGGCGGCCGGAAGAATGACATCAATAGTTCTCTGCACTGTATGACTCCAGCCATGGAGGGTCTTCAGATCTGAAACACACAAGTGAATAGCCAGGAGGTGTAGCAGCTGTTTGTTCTCTTCACGGTCCCAGGAGCCTAGCTGCGACTGGGGGAATAGCCGAGTCTTCCAGATGTGTGCCCCTGAGGCAGTTTCTAATTCTAGCTCCAAACAGGCAGTGCAGATGTAGCGAAAGCCCAGCTTCTCCTGGAGTCTCTGCAACACAGATCCTGCCTTCCAACTGAGGCTTACGTCTGCTTATTTTCATCCTGGCTAGTCTTATGGTCAGCTTGGAGAGCACCTCTAGGGGTTGCGAGGGCTGGCTCCAACACGCAGCGCAATCCAGAAGAGTTTTTGCATTGTCTGCAAATGGAGCTTGGGAGCAGGTTCCTGGTGCTGCTCTCTCCTGCACAGCTGCAATGTCCCCCATCCACTCCAGCCTTGAATGACCCCGCGCCCAAGGATGGGCTTTCCACATCCTCCCTGCCTGCTCTCTCCCCTACCCGAAAGATCCTCACCGATACGTTTTTTCCTAATTCAGTTTCAGACTTGTTCTCGATGGAGAATTACACCCCCCAGAAACACACACACACACACACACACACACACACAGTCTCCTCTGTGTTACACCTGGCCAAGTGTGGGTGTTTCCATGTTGCTTCTCCCTGCTCTCTATGCACAGACTGTTTGCCAGCACCCAGCAATGTCCCCCAGCAGCTCGGGAGACAGAGTGAGGCTGTCTGCATCCTGGCTGCAAACCTCGGAAGAGCTAGAGTCTGATCACCTGAGTTGGAATGTGGCCTCACCTGTCCTTATTTATTAACACTGACAGCAATTCACATGTTAAAAGTGTTGTACCAACAGAAATTCCATAATGAACCATGGCCAGCTGCACGCTAGGGCACTAGGATCAGTGCAAATTCACTGGGGGGAGCGCCTCCTACTGAGCCACCTGGGCCGTTCCCTGCCGCACAGCACCCCTAAGCACTGTGCTGGGACATTGGGGTCAGCACTGACTGCAAGGCAAGGGAGCCTTCCCCCCTAAAATCATCCACACCCTCCCCTGAAGTCCAGCACCGGTTCACTCCACCATGCTAGGAAACCGGGCTCAGCACTGACTTAGGAGAGCAGCTGTTAATTCCTTCAGCCCTCTTGGTTTTTCTGGTGGTCTCCCACCCAGCCGCTGAGCCAGCCTGACTCTAAGCCTTCCTGAGCCAAATTCCCCAAGGTGCTGAAGTCTCCCAGCTCCCATCACCTTTAGGTAGAGCAGCTGGCGCTCAGCAGCGCCCCTCAGCACCCAGCATGCTTTGCAGGCAGATTCTCAGAAGGAAAGGGGAACCACGCGAGCATGGGGGCATTCTGCTGACATCACAATGGGGAGACTTCACAGCCCATGGAGCTGGTGGGCCCCGGAGACATCCCGTAGCACATGGTCTCCAGGCCAGCAGGCCTCCGCCTTTCAACAAGCACCATCAGAGAGATCTGTCACAGCCCCTAGACATGGCCCAGGCTGGGCCAGCGTGGGGCGCATCCCCTCACGCCTGCAGGGCAGGAGGACACCACGGAAGAATAGACAGGTCTGGGCTCATTCCTTCCTGTGAAGATGAAGCCGATGATTGGGAGACCAACCCGGACTGTATAAATGAGGCCACAGAGAGAGGCTTGTGGTCAGAGGAAGGCCACGGAGCCGGCTCTGAGGTCTCCATTGCTTCCATCATCTCTGGTAGGGACCGGGGAGAACGCTGGGAAAAGACCCTTGACAATAACCACAGGGACTCTGCCTGCCTGTGGGAATGTGTGGATGGGCCGAGAGCACCTCTCCCTTCTCCCGGGCACGCTCCTGCCTGCTGCCCTTCAGCCTCAGCCTTGCTGCTGCACCTGGGAAACAGCCTGGGGCAGGATGTGGGGCTAAGGGGGAGTGATGTGCGTGCGGGTGTGAGGAAGGGAAACTGATCACCAGCCAAACAGACGTGGGTGCTGCTCTGTGCCCCAAGGAGACTCGTTAACCACTTTACTCGCTTTCAGCTCCAGGGTGTGGGATACAGTAACAATCTGGGAACAGTCCCTACCACAGCATGAGTCTGTGATCCAACCCAATGGGAACCTTTAGTCCCATTTCTACTACAAATTCAACCGTGTCAATCAAAGTGTGATGTCCGGGGGTAGGGGGGAGTTACACACACACAAATGTCCAGTGCGGGGGGGGAGAGAGATCATGTTGTACACTCATGCGCGTACACACACACAGAGTGTGATGTCCTGGGAGCGGGAGAGAGAGAAAGATCACGTTGTCACGCACAGGAATGTGTGTGGGGAAGGGGGAGAAAGCTCATGTGTACACACACACACACGCACTCAGTGATGGCAGAACCAGGGAATAGAACCCAACTGCACCAGCAGCGAATGGAAGCCCTGCTGGCCAGACCCCTGTGGGAACAGCCTGTCCATTGCACGCCCTCCTGCTCAATGTGCTTGGGGTTGCAGGAGTTCAGGCCGATGGTAGGAGCAGGAGGCTGGGAATTAGGAGCCCTGCCCAGCTTAAGTTGAGTGTGTCACAGCCCCGGGTAGGCCTCAATTTCCCCTCCCAGGGAAGGCGCTAGAGGAGGGCAGAGGGCAATCACCCTGCCATGCTTGTTATGGATTTTACTCTCCTTTCTGGGATTGTTTCAGATCTGTCAAACTCCATCCGTGGCTGTGAGCTTAACCAGCCTGGCACAGGGAAGCCAGGCGCACCCCCTGCCCTATCCTACGAGAACAGAGGGTTCTGGCACCTGCCCACTGCTGAGAACAGCCACCTCCGGAGCTCTCAGGAGACCATCCAACGGAGCACAGGGCCAGGCACCGGGGCTCCCCTGCTGCGGCCAAACCCCAGCGTCTACCTGCACTCCTCCACGGGCACGGGCATCGAGAGGGCCTCTGTGTTTGAGTGCAACGCTGCCGAGAAGCTTGACACTTTCTTCTACGAGAAGCTCAAAGCTTGCGAAGAGGCACCCGTGCCGCCCTGCCCTGCCAGGGGTGACTCCAGTACCTACGAGAACGAGGAGCTCCTGAGTGATGAGCCAGGGCCGGAGGCTGCCAGCAGGAGCCGGGCCCATAGTGGCACAGGCAGAGAGGGGCAGATGGTGCATCAGAGAGGAGCCCAGCAGGGCAGTTTGGCCCTCCAGGACCAGAGTGGGAGGCACAGACAGAGTCACACCAGACAGAAGAACAGGAGGAGGGACAGTGGAGGAGGCCTCCAGCGGCTGCCCAGTTCTGGAGCCACCCCTGACCCCGCCGCCTGCGATCGGAGCCATGGGCTGTTCCAGCTAGGGGATGAGAGGGGGTGCAGCAGACCTTGCCTGGAGGCAGGCAGGCCACCCCAAATACTCCCGCACTGCATGATTGCTCATCTCCAGAGCTGTACGGCCTGCCAGCAGTTTAACCAGAGCATGCAGGCCTGGCCTGGGGAGGAGGCCCCCTACGAGAACAGCTGGGCCCCACGGGACGAGGAGAGCGCCCCCAGCAGGAGGGCGAGGTCAGCAGCACCCTCGCAGAGGCAGCTCCGCCAGAGGCTCTCCGAGGTCCAGAAATGGCTGGCGCAATCCACAGCCGAAGAGCCTTCACTTTGTGCGGGGCCAGAGACCCACAGGGCCCCAAGCCCAGTTGCCCCAAGCTGGTTCTATGCCTGTGATAGCTACAGGAACTTGGATCAGAAAGAGGGTGGGACATGGAGGAGGCTGGAATGGGACAGGGACCCAGGAAGCCTCAAACAGCCAGCGGAGCCCAGAGCAGCCCGGGGCAGCAGGAGAGGGAAATCGGAAGCAGGAAATCCCCCACACCACCAGGTGAGGAGGGGCTGGGGCCAAAGGGATGGTTTGAAGGCTGAACAGCGAGGGAAGAGGGAGATAGAGGCCCCTGCACAGTGCAATAGTTCTGATCTGCATTAGCCGGCACGGCAGAATGGAGGGGCTACGTGTAGGGAGCAGCCTCGAGCCCCATTGCCTGGGCCATTGAAAACCAGCCTGGAGACAAAGGCCTGGAGACTCTGGAGGGACCAGCCCAGCCTCTGAGGCAAGGACTAGCTGCTTCCATCAGCGCTGCCCATCTCCAGACGTGCTGGGCTTCCTCCTCGGAGCGAATCCCCCTGGCCTTTGCACAGGGGTTTGGCAAGCCAGGAACAGCGCCCCCCACAGGAGAGTGGGGGATTTTCAGGGATTGGGGGGGTGGGAACTGGCACCAGACACCGCTGCCTGTCTGTGTCCTGACACTCAGCCAGAGGTGGAACGGGAGCCAGGCTAGCAAGCCGGGCTCACCGGCAAGGAACGAGGGTGCACGGTCAATCAGGGAGGAGGCAGTCCCTGGCACCCCTTTTATTACGCAGCAGAGGGCCCTGCTCCCCCCTCACTGGGAGCCCACTCTTGACTGCAAGGGGTGAAAATGGAGCAAGTTGTGCAGGATTGAGCCCTGTGTAACACGCCCCCCCCACGCAGCTTGGTAAGAACAGATTGCTTAGGGGGTGGGAGCCCCACTGCTGGGGATGGGGAGCTCGTGCTGGGAGAGGGAGCGGGCCACAGCGTTTGCCTCCATGCAAGTGTGACCAGCTGCTCTCCGTGGGCTGCTGACAGTGCCCTGCGGGCCACCACTTGGGAGCCAACATCCCAGATGACCTGCTAGGTCTCTCCATCCTGCTCTGATTTCTGGGGTTGGGAAAAGGATTAGTCATTCCTGGGGCTGAGCCAGTCGGCACAACAAGAGCCATCAGGCCTCAGGCTCCAGGGTGGATCACCAGCTGGGGTCAGGAAGACACGTCCTTTCATGGCAGTGTTGCAGTTAAACATACCTGGGAAATGTCCAGCTTGGACAGAGCATCTGGCGTGGGAGACAGGATCCCAGGGTTGATGAGCTATTGGGCTATCCAGCTATGGCAGGGGGTAGGATGGACCGTGGTCTGTCCTGGTCCAGAGGGGAGATGGGATGGACCATTGGATCATGGACTGTTGTGGTCTGGGGGGGACCCCAGGTGAGATGGACTGTGGTCTGTCCGGGAGGGTACAGAAGAGATGGATCATGGTCTGTCCCAGTCCGAGGAGGCAGGGGCAGACGAGATGGACCATGGTTTGTCCCGGTCCAGAGAGGGGTGGGGGTGCAACCCCAGATTAGATGGACCACTGGTTGGTTCATGAATGGCAATGAGCCAGTTGCTGGCAACTGGAGTGATTTCTTCCCCCAGCACCTGATGCCCTGGGAGTGGGAGCCCAGCAATGCCCACTCCCTGCACTGCGTGATCCCTTCTCTCTGCCTTAGCCTGTGGCAAGGAGCCTTGGCCACGAGGAGCTGAACGCAGCAACCGTCCCGCAGGGCACGTACTCCTGCCTCTTCTGTGAGCACCAGAGATGTGGCCCAGGCTGCGAACCAGGCCGGCGGAGGGGAGGCCAAGCCAGCGAGTCTCAGCCTGGCACCTGCTCTGCTGCAGAGGCTGCAGCTGCCAAGCTGCAGGCCGAGAGCCGTGTCCAGAGGATAGTGGAGGCCTTTGAGAGACGATCCCGCAGAGAGGCCAAGGCAGCAGCACAGGAGAAGCTGTTCCAGGCTGCCCGGCAGAGGGAGCTGGACAGAAGAGCCGGGGCAGTGGCGGCAAAGGAGCACAGAGGGGCCAGGCTGGCTCGGCAGCCTCAGAGCGGTTCCCGGCCACCCCGATCCCATTCCAGGGAGCGCTGGCGAGAGGCATCTCGGCCTGAGGCCATAACTGAGGGGAGGCCCCAGGGCTCCCAGCGAAAGGGAGACGCCATGAAGAAGAGGCCAAGCTTTGTGGAGAAACTCAACGGCCATAACTAGCCCCTTGT
This sequence comes from Aldabrachelys gigantea, assembly GCA_026122505.1. Lineage (NCBI taxonomy): Eukaryota > Metazoa > Chordata > Testudines > Testudinidae > Aldabrachelys > Aldabrachelys gigantea. The sequence continues at coordinate 296,893,552 of CM047480.1, forward strand.
GATCTGCCTGCAGCTCAGCCAGAGGGAGCTCGCAGCCCCAGGGCCGCTCAGGAGCGGGGACAGGCAGCACCTACGTGCTAGGAGCCTGGTGTGCCACAGCACAGCTCACCTTTGCTCATCCGAGCTGGGCTGCAGGGCACCAGATAAAAAGCAGGGCCCAGCATGACAGCCCAGGTACCCTCTGCCTGAGCAACCGGGAAAGGAGAAGGAGGGAGCTGTGGAACGAGGGGGGGTACCAGCCTGTGGGGCCAGGGAGGAGCTCAGAGCTACTGGGGCTGGGAGAGACCCCTGGCTGGGGCTAGTAGCCTGGGATGGGTCCCCCAGGGGGGACGGGGGCTACAGAGAACACCAGTGTCCGAGTGATGTGTCTATCAGCGGGGACGAGCCGGGCAGGGAGAATCGGGGCCACAGGCTGCCTGAGGAATGCCATGCTGCGCCAGCCGGGGCAGCGTGCATGACGGCAGTCGGCTGGCCTGCTCGGGGGGGGGGGGCGCACGGGATGCTTTCTGAGATGGTGCAGGAGCCCCCCCAGGGGTGCAGCACCTCTTGGCTCAGCTCAGCTCTCCCCACTGAGGGGAAAGGCCAGTTCCATGGGGTGAGGAGAGCCTGGCACTGGCTGGGTTCACTCTGCCCCTAGGCCAGAGGAAAACAGGGACCAATACATCATTTCACCACTAGAGGTCGCTGTGTGTCTCCTTAGGGAGGCTGATGCACGGGACGGGAGCCAGGGGCACCCTGAAAGGAGCAACGCCCTGGGCTCTGGCATGCACCTCCATCCCCACAGCAAGGGCCCTGCACCTATGGAAATGGTCCCCCAACACCTGGCCACGTCTGTGCACTGACGGACCAACACACACACACACAGAGTATTGCTCACAACTGTGGTCAAAAATCACATCACCCCCCACCTCCACCTGCAAAATGACATGCTTGGCTTAGAGACCCTGTGATTTTCACACTAATCCAGGCTGGATCTTCACTTGCCTCCTGGTCACTGGGCCTTCGGGGTCGCGGTTTCCAGCTTTCCTCCCAAACTGGGAGAGCTGGGCCCTTCCTTTTATTTGTCAAGTGAAGCTGCACGTCTCACCCACTCCCCTGACTCCAGGAGCTGGGCCTTTAGGAAAATGCCAGATGTAAGAATTGGCAACAAACTCTCCCACTGCCCCCCTTCCCCCCCCGAGACAGCCACACACACAGGGCCAGCTCTAGCCATTTCGCCACCCCAAGCACGGCGGCACGCCACTGGGGGCGCTCTGCCACTCACTGGTCCCGCGGCTCCGGTGGATCTCCCGCAGGCGTCCCTGTGGATGCTCCACTGGAGCCGCGGGACCGGCAGACCCTCCACAGGGACACCTGCGGGAGGTCCACCAGAGCCGCCTGCCACCATCCCGGCAACTGGCAGAGCGTCCCCCATGGCATGCCGCCCCAAGCACGTGCTTGGCATGCTGGGGCCTGGAGCCGGCCCTGCACACACACACCCCCTACAAACCCCCCCCACACACACACAGATGAGCCCCACCCCCAGGCCCACGTTTGCACTCTGCGGGCTTCTCTGAAGGCTCGGATACTGCCCCCACCTCCCCCTCCCCCTCTGCTCCTTCAGCTGTTTTAATTTTCCCCTTTTTAAAAACCTCCCCCACTTTTCCCCACCCTTCTGGGGGGGCAGGCTCGGAGCAGTAGTGGGGTCTGTGCGTCAGGATTGTGGGGAGCCAGCAGAGTGTGTGGGGGTGGGAAGCCCAGGGCTGGGACAGCAGCAGGAGCTGCAGGTCGCGATTGAGGGGCATCCTCAGAGCTGGGGGTGGGGAGCCCAGGGCTGGGCTACCTGGGGGACTGCAGGTCGCGATTGAGGGGCACCCGCAGAGCTGGTTGTGAAGCCTGCACAGACCCTCTCTGCTCTGGGCCTGCCTGCAGCTGGCACTGTTCCACCCCCTACCCCCAGCCCGGGGCAGGGAGCCAGGGCTGAGGGACACCACAGAGGGAAATCCACATCCCTCCTCCCCAGGGCGATGGGCTGGCCTGGCGCTGGCCAAGTCAAGCGGCCACATCAACAGGCCTGTCCCAGCTCCTGCCCCGTCCCCCTGATCTCGCACAACAATGGGGCTGGGGAGGCCCCGCTGTGCTCAATCACCAGCCCAACAAAGGGAGCTCCGGCCTGGCCTGGCGGCAGGGAGATGGACACAGACACCTCTGGGGGGGAGCAGCCCTGGAGGGGAGGTGACAAATGCACCAATCCCAGCTCTGGGGTCAAAAGGGCAAGGGGGGAGCAGCCAGAAATGGGGAGCACAGGCCTGCACCCTGTGTGCCACGGGGGGATGGGAACCAGTGGGCTTGGCTGGGGAGAGCCGGGGAGGGGAGGAATTTGAGGACAGTGGATTTAGGCTGGAGGCGAGATCTCCGGGGCACTGGGACAGGCACTCGCTGCCCAAGGGCTGGGCTGGGAGCCTGGCGGACAGACTGGAGAGCGCACCAGAGAGGCTGTGGCTTGTAGCGGCGCTGGGGGCACGAAGGAGGTGGCAGGCAGGGGACACGGAGCAGGGGGGACGGAGAGCCTGTGTTGGGTCAGAGCCACTGACCAGCCAGCCAGCAAGTCCCTACAACCCCCAGGGGAACCAATGCATGTCCCGGCCACAGCCCAGCGGGTGCAAACCAGCCCCCTCGGAGCTGCGCCTGTCCCGTCCCACCAGCTGAGGTTCACCCCAGGGGCACAGGTTTGGGGGACTGGAGTCACAATGTGAAAAGCATGTGTGTTTCCTCGCCCGGCCCTGCCCTGGCCAGCTCACCCTGCCATCTCCCAGCCCCCAACCTCGGCTCCTGGGCCAGCGCCCACCCTTACTCACCCCTTCCACCTGATCGTAACTTCAGCTCCTCCCTCCTCAGCCCCCCAGCGCATCCCACCCCATGAGCTCCCCATGGCCAGCCCTGGCACAGCACCAGGCACTGCCAGCCACAGGGAGTCAGCTCCCACCCCAGCCAAATTCCTTAGCAGTGGGAAAGCTTGGGGGGGGAGGGGGGAAGGATCTGTGCATGCCCTAGGCAGATATTGGGAACATGACACATGCCAGCCCATAAGGCTCCATGTCTGGGACCAAAGGGCCTCCGGAGTTCTGATTTACCAGTGCCAATCTCCACCCTGCCTGGGTGGGGACACCCAAAGCACCCTACTCCCCAGGCTGGATTCATCCCAAACCCACCCCTAGCCCTCCGGGTGGGGACAGATCATTCCAGACAGGCTACAGAGGGGGAAGTGACACCCAGGCAGAGCCCCCTGTGAGAGCACCATACGGCCGGCCGGCATGTGTCAGTCCTGTCACTGGCACAGTCAGAACGAGCTGGGTGGTTACAAGCGATGGCCACATGCCAGTGGAGGGCTCTGCACTGCTGCTGATCAGCAACATTAAAGAATTCGGAGGCCCTGAAACGAACAGTGACAAGCAGCCAGGGACCGGAGGGCTGCTGACAGCAGGGCCCAGCCAGCAGAAAACCCTGGAAACGGCCGGGGCGTGAGGAGTCCCCCGCCGCCCCCTCTTCTCCCCTAGCCGTTCAGAGCCAGCAGCAGGGCATGAACCCGCCAGGAGCCCTGCTCCGTGGCCTGCAGGGGCTTAGAGCTTCGCACCACTAACACACTAGGATGCTGGGATCGGCACCGACTGCCAGGGACAGCGCCCCCTACTGAGCCCCCACCCTGCTCCCCGCACCACAGCGCCCCCTACTGAGCCCCCGCCCTGCTCCCTGCACCACAGCGCCCCCTACTGAGCCCCCGCCCTGCTCCCCGCACCACAGCGCCCCCTACTGAGCCCCCGCCCCGCACCACAGCACCCCCTGCTGAGCCCCCGCCCAGCTAGCCACACCACAGCGCCCCCTACTGAGCCCCTGCCCTGCTCCCCACACCACAGTGCCCCCTGCTGAACCCCTGCCCTGCTCCCTGCACCACAGCGCCCCCTACTGAGCCCCCGCCCTGCTCCCCACACCACAGCGCCCCCTACTGAGCCCCCGTCCAGCTCCCCACACCACAGCGCCCCCTACTGGGCCCCCACACCACAGCTCCCCCTGCTGAGTCCCTGTCCCACTCCCCGCACCAGAGTCCCCGCCGAGCCTCCACTCCTCACACCACAGCGCCCCCTACTGAGCCCCTGCCCTGCTCCCAGCACCACAGCACCCCCTACTGAGCCCCCACACCACAGCACCCCCTGCTGAGCCCGTCCCACTCCCCACACCACAGAGTCCCCGCCAAGCCTCCACTCCTCACACCACAGCACCCCCTACTGAGCCCCTGCCCTGCCCCCAGCACCACAGCACCCCCTACTGAGCCCCCACCCTGCACCACAGTGCCCCCTGCTGAGCCTCTGCCCTGCTCCTAGCACCACAGCACCCCCTACTGAGCCCCCACACCACAGCACCCCCTGCTGAGCCCCTGTCCCACTCCCCACACCACAGAGTCCCCACCGAGCCTCCACTCCTCACACCACAGCACCCCCTACTGAGCCCCTGCCCTGCTCCCAGCACCACAGTGCCCCCTGCTGAGCCCCCGCACCACAGCGTCCCCAACTGAGTCTCCACCCAGGTCCCCACACCACAGCACCTCCAGCTGAGCCCCTGTCCTGCTCCCCGCACCACAAGCGCCCCCTGTTGAGCCCCTGACCAGCTCCCCACACCACAAGTGCCCCCTGCTGAGCCCCTGTCCTGCTCCCTGCACCACAAGCGCCCCCTACTGAGCCTCCACTCCCCACACCACAGCGTCCCCTGCTGAGCCCCCAGCCTGCCCCCCGCACCACAGCACCCGCTACTGAGCCTCCACTCCCCACACCACAGCGTCCCCTGCTGAGCCCCCAGCCTGCCCCCCGCACCACAGCACCCCCTACTGAGCCTCCACTCCCCACACCACAGCGTCCCCTGCTGAGCCCCCACTCTGCACCCCGCACCACAGCGCCCCCTAGCAGCACACTGGGGTCAGCACTGACTGCTGAGGCCAGCGCCCCCTCCTGGCACCGCACTGGGTCACTGGGGCCAGCACTGACTGTGCAGCCGCACTAGGAAAATCCGGGTTGTCTTACTCCCCAGGCACCATCCTTGCATGGGCTGCTTCCTGCACCAGGTGATTCCTGTGCCACGGGACGGCACCGTCTCTCCACCAGGAAACCTCAACAAGGCAGTTTGCGATTACCACAGATGTTAGCAGGGGCAGCCTAGAGTTTGCCCTGACCAACTAAGTTGCAGGAATGCTAGAAACTGCCTCATCCCCTGTCTGGGAGCTGAGAAGGGAGAGGCTAGCCCCAAACTAACAGGCCTCTAAGGGGCCTCCAAACCAACCCTGGCCCCCAGAACTCCTGGATTCCTTTATGTCCTAGGATGCATGTTTCCCTGGGCACCAGGTCAGGGGAGTTGCTTAGCTGACCTCAGAGGAACCGAGCCTCCAGTCAGCAGAGCCAGGGCTCTGCGGGTACCTCCATACCGCAGTGAAAACCCGCAGCACCAAGTCTCAGAGGCTGGGGCCACTGGCTCGGGCTTGCAGGGATTGGGCTGCAGATTGCAGCGTAGATATAACCTGAGAGCCTGGCCAGACGGCATGTGTGAAAATTCAGGATGGGCGGGTGCAAGGGAACTGGTGCCTATATAAGACACAGCCCTGAATATTGGGAAGGTGCCCATAAAATGGGGACATCTGGGTACCCTCGGCAGCAGGCACAATGTCCCTTTCACATCGGGTCTAGCCTCTCCTTTTCCTGGTTATATGGCCCAGCCCCAGGGCAGGACTCTGGGACTGTGCCTGGACTTTGTAAACTCCAGACGGCGGTAACCCGCCCTGTCACAGCCAGCCCAGGAAAGCAAGGCCCAAGAGTGGGGAGCATCCCCTCCTGAGTCCCCGATGCCACGCCCGGCAGCAGCTGGAGGTTCCTCAGAGATCTCCCAGCCAGGCCGGAGACGCTCATTGGGCCATTCCTGTGCCAGGTCTGGGGCTGTTGGTGGGTGCCCCACCCTCATGGCCCACAGTTGCTTGCTGTCACCCAGGCAAGTCCCAGAGAGTCGCAGGGCCCAGGCCCAGCAAACTCAGCTGGAAACCCACCCTGAGCATCCACAGCTACTGCATGGCCTGGGGCCTTGCATCTCCCTGTCAATCCACCCACCTGGCAGCACAATCTGCTGCCAACGGAGCCCCTTGCTCGAGCCTTTGCTAGGGGCACTGGGGGGGCAAAGCCTCCCCTGTGGATTGGAGTCGCGGGGCTGGGGACTCAGCTTCCCTGGGAAGTGGGCAAGGCTCCAGCTCTCTGGCCCAAGCCCTGCAGGTCCAGTGTGGGGAGTGACCCTGCCCCTGCCCTGGGTCCAGGGGGGAGGGGAGAAGGGGCCAGATCCTGAACCCTGTGCTCAGGTCTTCCCCAGGCCAGGTGCCCATGGATGTCAGGCATTGACCCCGGCCAGGGCAGCCTGGCAGATGTTTCGGACTAGGCTCTACCATGGGCTGCCAGGGCCCCCCGAGGGCCTGGCCCCTGCGGGCTGGTGGGGTCCAGTAGAGCGGCTGTGAGGCTGCAGCTTCTCCCCTCCGGCCCCTAGCTGGGGTTGAGCCCGGGGTCTCTCCTCCACCAGCCTTTAGCCTCCTCCCAGGTACCCAGCTTAACAGAAAGCTGCTAATTGTCGGTGGGGCGGCCCGCCCCCTGGTGCCAGCAGTCTGGCTCCCCAGTGGGGCAGGGATGCAGATCAGCATGAGAAAGGCTTGAGCTGCAGCAGGACAGCGGCTGCCTCCCACCTGAGCCCGCCCCCAGCCCCTCCTGGCCCGGGGCTGCCCTTCACCTTCAGCGGGGCCGGGGCCCGGAGCAGCAGCGCCCGGGCCATGTCCCGGCCGTCGGGAGAGGCAGCCCCCGGGCAGAGCGGCGCGGAGGCGGGGGACTGCCCGACCTCCCCGGGGGACGCACCCCAGGGCTGTGCCCGGGAGAGGGGAGACCCCGGCGCGGGGGATGGAGCGGGGCCGGGCGAGGAGCCCCGGGACCCGGGCAGGACGGCAAAGAAGAAGCGCTACAGCCGGCACCGCAAGCCGCCCTACACCTACCTGGCTATGATCGCCCTGGTGATCCAGGCCTCGCCCGGCAGGAAGCTGAAGCTGTCCCAGGTACGGGCAGGGCAGGGACCCAGGAGTCCTGCCTTGATTTCCCCTGTGGTGTCCGGTCCCACGGGCTCGGGGCCGTGGGGGGGGGGGGGACTATGGGACCTTCTAATCTGACTCCTGCATCTCCCAGGCCATGCGCATCTCCCAGGTCCCCTGCTCCGGTCCCCCGCCCCCCCGGCGCCCCTCGGAGAGCAGGGCAGCCCAGAGCCGTGGGGGCGGCCGCTGGGATCCCGTTGGTACAGGGCCTACCCCCCTACAGCCTTGCACGGCTCTGGGGCAGCCCCAGGATCAATGGCGGGCGAGGGGGATGCCCAGGGCACTGCCCCCCGCCCAGGGGCCGCAGCCCTGCTCCGGTCTCCCGCCCCCCCGGCGCCCCTCGGAGATCCGGGCAGCCCAGAGCCAGGGGGTGGGGGGCGCTGGGCTCCCTTTGGTACAGAGCCTCCCCCCCCCCCCGCCTTGCACGGCTCTGGGGCAGCCCCAGGATCAATGGTGGGCGAGGGGGATGCCCGGGGCACTGCCCCCCCCCCCGGCCCGCAGCCCTGCTCTGGGACCGAGCTGGGGACGATCGGGGACGGGGACAGGCGACAGCCCCCCGTGGGGGGAGGGTTTGGCTCCATTCAGCCCGCGCCTACTGTATATGGTGTAAATACGCCGCGGGTCAGGGGTCGGCCGGGGAAAGAGATTAGGAGCAGCGGGGAGCAGGATTCCTCGGGGGTCAGGTGACCTGGGAGTTTGCACAGACACGGGGGGATTAGCACGTTGGGATGCGGAGCTCGCCCGACCCCCAGGCCAGGGGCTAAGAGGTCACAATGGCTTTAGCGCTGCCTGGGCCAGCGTCGGGCCGAGCTGCCGGCAGCCAGCGGCTGTTTAAAGCCCAGAAGCTCAGCGCACTTTACAAACACGGAGTACAACGCCAGTCAGTATCACAGCCTGGGGAAACTGAGGCTCGGGGCTGGTCCGAGGTCCCCCAGCCAGTGGGAACAGAATCCAGGTGCCTGGTTCCAAGTGCTCTGCTCTAGCCACTAGACCCCACTGCACTCACCCTAAGGGACCCTCTTCCCCCTTGGGCATTTGCTCCCTGCTAGCGGTGCTTGCACATACGGCGGGGCAACCTGAGAGGGGGCGGGGCCTGGACGAGTCAGCCAATCAGCTCCACCTAGATCAGCTCTGCATCGGGCGAGGCGGGGGAGGGGTTAGGGACCAGATTGTACCCACATGCTCAGCTCTGCTGGGACCCCTTCATTGCTTGGTGCCCCAGCTGCCTTGCCCCATGGGCCCCAGAGCAGTGTGGGTGCTGCAAGGGTTATTAGTGGGGGCTGGGGGCTTTGAGATCCAGGGGGCAGGTGCTGTGGGGGAGGAGGTATCAGGACAGCATATGGGAGGGGGGTGGCTCCCAGCTTCCCTGGAATGGCAGGACAGAGCCGGGGGAGACTCTCCCTGGAGCCCAGTGTGGGCTCTATGGGGTTGGGGGCTGCTGTCAGCGTGTGGCCTGGCCCTGGGGTGCTGTTCCGGCCAGTGTCTGCCCTGGAAGCCAGCAGGAGGCATCAGGTAGTCCCCAACAGCCTGCCACATTGAGTAATCCCAGCCCCCCACTCAGGTTCACGGGTCCTGCAGGGGCTTCTGTGCTTGTGCAGCTCAGGCCCTCTCCCAGGACAGGGACGGGAGATGGGCATTACCGGCCCTGCTCCCACGTAACCTACGCTCCCCGTGCTGTGGGCTCCCTGGGAGCAGGTGGGCGAGCTAAGCTCACACAGAAGAAGGGCGGGTTAGGGAGGAGGCCCTGGGGACAACTGTGCACCCAGGGGCAGAACAGACCTGGGGGTGCCCTAGCACCAGCCTTTACCACCTTGTGGGAAAGGGAAGCTCTCTCTCTGAGGCCTATTCAGTCCTTGGCCCCTGCTGAGGGCTAGTTAGTGCTGGTTAGGGGGGTGGCTGTGCAGCGTGTCCCCTGGCCTGCTTGGAACGGGGATGCGCCCCTCCACATTCAGGTCTCATACACACGCCACCCAATGACCACAGTCACGATCCAGCAGGAGCCAGACAGGACCAACACACTAGTATCCTCGAAGGGATTCAACCCTCCTCTCTGCACCATGCCCTGTGCCCCAGCCTTGCTTCCTGACAGGCTACAATGCCTCCTTAAAGATGCAGGCAGCTGCCAACTGCTCCAGTCCATGACCATCAGGGCCTGACAGTTCCCTGCCTGGCACCTTGTACCCTCAGTCTCACCTGTGCTGGAGGAATGCAGGGGGCTGGGGAGAGAGAGAGAGATGATGTGTCACCAGCCTGCTTTGTACAGGTGTGAAAGATGACACAAGAAAACTCTGAATGATAACTGGGAATTGTTTAAGAACACTTTGTCAGATGCCCAAAAAAGCCATAATCAAGGAAGACTGTATTGGTTAAAACACTGACCTGGTTCAGAGGAGAAGTGAAGGCAGCTATATAAAATTAAAAAATAATGTATAACAAATGGAAGAAAGGGGAAGTTGATAGTAATGAATATAAATGAGAGGTTAGGAATTGTAGAAAATTGATAAGGGAGGCAAAGAAACACAAGGATGCGTCTAAGGCCAGCAGAGTTAAGAACAATAAGGAGTAGTTTTTGAAATGGATTAGGAATAAAAAGAATCCTCACAATAGTATTGGTCCAGTACTAGCTGGAAATGTAGAATTATTAATCATAATGCAGAAAAGGCAGAAGAGTTCAAGAAATAATTGTTCTGTATATGGAAAAAAAACCTAGATGATGGCATCTCATCATATGATGATGATAACACTCCATTCATTCCATTAGTCTCTCAGGAGGATGATGAACAGCAGCTACTAATGTTAGATATTTTTAAATCAGCTGGTCTGGATAACTTACATCCAAGAGTTTTAAAAGAACTGGCTTGACCATCAATGTTGATTTTCAATAAATCTTGGTACAATGGGGAGGTTCCAGAAGATTGGAAGAAACCTAAAGTTGTGGGGGTGATGGTGGATAATCAGCAGAATGTGAGCTCCCAGTGTGACACTGTGGTCAAAAGAATGAATGGGATCCTTGGACGTAGAAACAGGGAAATCTCGAGGGGGAGCAGAGAAGTTGTTTCACCTGTGTGTGGCCCTGGTGCGAGCGCTGCTGGAGTCCGGGGCCCAGTTCTGGGGCCACAGTTCAAGAAGAATGGGGATAAATTGGAGAGGGGTCAGAGAGGAGATATGGGAGTGATTCCACGATTAGAAAACCTGCCTTGTAGGGATACATTCTAGGAGCTCGATCTATTTAGCTTAACAAAGAGAAGGTTAAGGGGTGGCTTGATCCCCGTATCTACACGGGGAGCACACATTGAATAATGGGCTGCGTTTCTAACAGCTCTGCTCTGGGAAGGACTTGGGGGAGGCTCTGGCCCGTGCTGCACAGGGGGTCAGTGTGGATGGTCACACTGGTCACGTCTGGCCTTTGAATCTAGGACTCTGAGCCAGCCGAGTGCCAGATGCAGCCCCCAGCACTCAGTGAGTTGCGCACAAGACCCTAGGAGAGAGGAGACAGGAGCCTCCCCAATTTGTGCCACTGCAATCTGAGGTGCCCACCTGGCTCCCTGTTCCCTGTGTGGCACAAGTGCTGTGTCCCACGCGGGTTCCAGTGAGGTGGCACCAAAGCCAGCAGCCCTGCAGTCCAGGCTGGGACAGCCTGAGGCACGTTGAACGGAGCAGTCTCACTCCGCCCATGGCCAGGGGCTCTCACTGCCTGTCTCTGGTTTCAGATCATCCAGGAGATCGGCGCCCTCTTTCCCTTCTTCACGGCGGGCTACCAGGGCTGGAAGGACTCCATCCGCCACAACCTGTCCTCCAACCGCTGCTTCTCCAAGGTGAGCGCAGGGGTGAAATGAAGGGAATGGGGCAGGGCTGGGGGAGAGAACGGCCTCTGGAGATACGATGTGTTGGGGGGTGGGGCTGGGTCCCAGAGTAGAGGGATGGGTTGGGGGAGTAAGGAGCCAGCTTTGGGGGTAAGTGATGGACTGTCAGGCCCCAGGACAGGGCTTATGGGGCTGGGGGAGAGCCCATGGCTAAGGATGAGGCAGTGGGGGGGCAGAATCAACCTGGCAGGGGCGCTAGGCTCTGAGGAGCGAATCGGTCAGGCCTGACACACAGGGAAGCTCTTTCCCGACTTCCTAAACTCCTGGGGTTGGGGTTGGGGCCTCTCGACACTCAGGGTTGCTCCATGGCTCCCTTGCAGACCGATCCCTGCACTGTGCCCGTCTCGCTTTCTCCCCGGCAGCTGCTGAAGGATCCTGCGAAGCCCAAGGCCAAAGGGAATTTCTGGACGGTGGACGTGAGCCAGATCCCCCCGGACGCCCTGAAGCTGCAGAACACGGCTATCTCCCGGCAGGAGGCGGCCTCCTTCGCCAGCGACCTGGCCCCCTTCATCCTGCATGGCTGGCCCTACGGCTGCCAGGGGCCACAGCACCAGCCGCAGGGCACCAGGGCCCCCTCCACCAACGCCAACTCCGACAACGAGGAGAGCGGCTACCAGCTCAGCGAGGCGGCGAGGCCGAGCAGCTCCTTCACCATTGACTCTCTCCTCAGTGACTTCCAGGAGGTGGGTCTGTCCGGGAAGCCCCGGGAGGCCGGGGGCCAGCCCCAGCCCATACAGCCCCTACCTAGCCAGCCAGTGGGAGACACCCTTCCCATCAGCATGGACCTGTGGGGCCCAGTCCCCATCTTCCGCATCTCCTCCGGGCCCCCGTCGCTGCCCTGGCGACCCCCGGGCACTCTGGCTGCACCGCGGTCTTTCTCCTCCTCCTCCAGCAGCATCTCCACCCTCAGCTCCTTGTCGTCCGATGAGAAGGAACCCGGCAGCCGGCGGTCAAAGCAGGCGCGAGGCTCCCGCACTCCGGCCAAGCGCCCCCGGCTACTGGCCGCCCGCGAGAGCAGCAGTTCCAGCTCAGACTCCGATGGCTCTGGAGGCTGCACCCCTGCTCCGTCGCCCACGTTGGTCCCTGGGCCATGCTGGGAGCAACTCCCCACCTCCTACACCAAGTGCGTGGCCCCCAACGTTGTGGCTCCTCCAAGCGGCCCCCCATTCTTCGCCTTCCCCTCCGTGCCGGGCCTGCCTTACTACAGCTACAGACCCCCCAGCTACGTCAGCCCGGTGTACTGGGACCTTAGGCCGGGCCCCTCGGTGGCCCCCAGGCAGCAGGGCCCACAACTGCCCAGCCTCTCCGTGGACCTGGACCACACGGTGCAGGGCATGCCCCCCAACAAGAGCGTGTATGACGTGTGGGTGAGCCATCCAGGGGACATCGTGCACCCAGCATTGTACAGCCAGGGCCCCGTGCCCAGCAGCATGGCCCTGACCCGCTATGACTCCCTGTGACGGGCTCCAGCAGGGGGGGCCAGGCAGCCCCGTGGCCTCTTGACAGGCGTGTCTCTTCAGGAGCCTGTGCCAGGATAGACAGGCCCCTGCAGGCCCAACAGCATCCCTCGAAACCGGGACCAGCAGGCGGAGCCGTGTGTGGGTATGCAATGGTGTGGACCCTGGAGACTACAAATCCCAGCATGCAATCCTCCATGCAGAGCTGAGTGTCCGGGGCGGGGGCACCCCTCTTCCTACAGAGCCAGCTGGCAGCAAGCAGGGCATCCCGATGGGTTGTTCTGCTCTGCAGGAAGAAGACACGGATGCCATCGACTCTGGTCCTTACCCAGCGGGGAACCATCTCCGCTGCCTTTACTTACCTACCTGGACTGCTGCCATTGGGCCTCTCCGGCTGGGATGTGGGGAGTTCCTGCAGGACTCTCTCTGCTCCCCCTTCTCCTGAGCTGCCTCCTGGCAGGACAGGATCCATCGCGGACATTGCTGTGGTGTCCCACTGACAGCTGTCCTAGGGTAGGGGTGGGCAAACTTTTTGCCTCGAGGGCACATTGGGGTTGCAAAACTATATGGAGGGCTGGGTAGGGAAGGCTGTGCCTCCCCAAACAGCCTGTCCTCTGCCCCCTATCTGACCCCTCCCACTGCCCACCCCCTGACTGCCCCCCCTCAGAACCCCTGACCCATCCAACCTCCGCTGCTCCTTGTTCCCTGACCGTCCCTGCCCAGGACCCCCCCTCCCCTAACCACCCCCCTGGACCCCACCCCCTATCCAACCCCCCTGCTCCCAGTCCCCTGACTGCTCTGACCCCTATCCGCACCCCCCGCCCCTTGTCAGCCCCCATGGAGCCCCATGCCTATCCAACCCCCCAGACCACGCCCCAGAACCTCCGCCCCCATCCAACCACCCCCTGCTCCCTGTCCCCTGACTGTCCCCAGAGACACTCTGGCCCCCTTACCATGCCACTCAGAGCAGCATGTCTGGGAGCCGTGCCACCCAGCTGGAGCCAGACACGCCGCCGCGCTGCTCAGCAGGAGCGCGCAACCCTGCCGCCCAGAGCGCTGCCTGCACAGTGGCGTGGCGGAGGGGCTGGGGGTAGCCTCCCTGGCCAGGAGCTCGGGGGCCAAGCAGGACGGTCCCATGGGCCGGATGTGGCCCATAGGCCGTTGTTTGCCCACCTCTGTCCTAGGGTGAACGCACAAGGCCATGCTGCTCCCAAGCTGGGCAGGGTTGGGCTGGAGAGACCACGAAGCCCAGAGAGGACTGAGTAGAACTCAGGCAGGACCCTCCACTCCCTTCCACATCTCGTCTGCACATATGTGCCCACGCTCCAGGGGACAGCGGCTGCTCCAGGCCAGTGGCTCCTGGAAAGAGCCTAATCCAGGCACCCAGCTTCAGCCGGCTCCAGCTGGGCAGAGCTGGGGGACATGGAAATCTGAATGCAGATCTGGATTCCGAGCAGGACAAACCATCCGGCCAAGTGACAGCACAAACGCTGGTCCTGCCTCTGGAAGTTTTCTGTTCACCCCAGAATCTGCAGACAGAGTCGCAGCTCTCAGACGGGGGCAGCTTCGTGACTTTCTACAATGCTGGGGTACCCTCCCCAAAGCAGCCCACCAGGCATCTGACAGCAGCTTCACCAGGACACGGGCAACACAGCCACGGGCTACTCACAAGGCACAATTACCACCAAGGCAAGATGGGACCAGTGTGACCATCCCGTGTGACCGCCTGTGTAACAAGCCAGAGTCCTGCCCCAGATCATTCCTAGGGTAGAGCTGTTGGGGAAAAAAACAATCTTGATTTAAAAATTGCCAGTGATAGAGAATCCCCCAGGACCCTGGGGAAATTGTTCCAGTGGTTAATTACACTCACCATTAAAAACGTTACACCTCATTTTCTTTCCAGCCTGACTCTGTCCAGCTTCAACCTCCGGCCACTGGATCATGTTAGACCTTCCTCTGCTCGATCAAAGAGCCTGTTACTAAAGATTTGTTCCCCACGCAGGTACTCCTAGAACGATCAGGTCACCCCTCCACCTGCTCTTTGTTAAGGTAAAGAGATTGCGCTCCTGGAGTCTATTCCCCATAGGCAGGTTTTCTAACCCTTCCGTCATTCTCTGCCTCTTCTCTGCCCCCTCTCCAATTTATCAACATCCTTCTTGTATTGTGGGCACCAGAACGGACCCAGGACTCCAGCAGCGGTCGCACCAGTGCCACATGCAGAGGGAAAATAACTTCTGCTCTTACTCAAGCTTACAGTGTATACTCCCGGGGTCCCATTAGCCTGTTTCGCCACAGCATCGCACTGGGAGGTCATGTTTAGCTGCTTATCCACCCCCACCGCCAAATCTGATTCAGCGTCACTGCTTCCCAGGGGAGAGCCCCCACCCTGTACCTATGGCCAGCAGTCTTCGCTCCTAGATTTCTGACTTTACATTTGGCCATATTGAAACACATATTGTTTGCTTGCACTCGGCTTACCAAGTGATCCAGATCACTTGTATCAGTGACCGGGTCCTCTTCGTTAGTTATCACTCTCCCAATTCTGTGTCACCTGCAAAATGTATTGGTGATGCTTACACGTTCTCTGGCAGGTCACTGATAAAAATGTTCAATAGCGTAAGGCCAAGAACTGATCCCTGTGGGATCCCACTAGAAACACATCCACTCAGTGGTGATTCTCCTCTAGAATTACATTTTGAGACCAGTCAGTCAGCTTTCGTGCCGTAGTGATTTTGATTAAAAACTAGAAAAATACAAAATACCATGAGATACCAAGTCAAACACCTCACAGAGCTCTGGTACATCAGAACTGTTACCGTTATCAACCAAACCTGCCATCTCATCTAAAAGACACTGAATTAGTTTGACAGGATCTGTTTTACATAAGCCCATGTGGACTGGCATTTCATTCATTATATCTCCCTCCTTTCATTCTCTATTAATGGCATCCCTGTTAACAAAGCTAATGGAGAGCTCCTCTCCCTCTGCCAGCAGCAGTAGCAAGTCTCTTACCCCCGCTGTGAGTCCAGTCACTAGAGGACATCATCCTTCACAGCCAACAATGTTACATACCTTAGGGGGGAGTCTCCTTTTGAGTCAGTGTCCAGCATTTTTAAGAACCCTTTTATCTAAGTAGGAGGCCACGTTCTGGTCCCAGGTGCCCCAGGGAACGCAGCACGTGTATCTTAAAGTGAATCTGGCCCATGCTTTTTACTCTTTAATGTTTTTCTGCAGCAATTTGCCTCCTTTCCTCCTCTTTGTTCAAATCCCCCCTTGAAAAGCAGCACTGGCCGAATGATTCTTACCTGCAGCACAGCTTTTCTCTTCCTTTCCATTTACAAACTGGCCGGCCGGGTAGCACGAGGCCAACTGCAAAGAGATGCACATAGGCAGGAATAATCTGAGTCCCTCATTTCTGTCTTGGGTGCTTTTATGGTCCCCATCACGGTGTCTGAGCACTTCCCGATCTGTAATGTGTTTAGCCTCACAACTCCCCTGGGATGCAGGGCAGAGTTGTTATCCATTTTATGGGTGGGAAACAGGCTCAGAGAATAAGTCACATGGGGGGTGGTGTCCTGTGGTAGAACAGTGACTTGAAGCCAGGTCTCCCAAAGCCTCGGCTGCTGCTCTAACCACTGGGCCATCTGCTAAATGTGCAGCAGAGCGCAAACCCACAGTGTCTGGAGAGAGAGGGAAAATCAGATGATGCCCTTCTCTCCATTCAGACTGGGCGTACGGGCCAGGGTAACCAGCCTTTGGAACAAGCTACCAAGGCTCGTGGGGGATTCGCTGTCATTCACAATATTTAAATCAAGACGGGCTGGTTTTCTAAAGACCTGCGCTGGTTCAGGCAGGAGTTAATTCCGGGGAATGGGCTGGTCAGATGAGATGATCACAGTGGTCTCGTCTGGCCTAGGGAGCGCAACCTACCTTAATGAAGGGAAGAGAGGAGGTAGATCAGGCTCTGCTCTTCCCTCCCCTTGTCCTGCAGGACCTGGGGGGATGGTCAATTAATTTAAAAGGCAAAAAATGCATCACCTATCAGAGGAAATGCTGCTTTACCCCCCCACACGGTTGGCCTGTGGAGCCCACTGCTCTGGAGATCGCTGAGGCCAAGAGTTTAGCAAGCTTCCGCCGAGGGCCGAACACGCGTGTGGGTGAGAACATCCCCCAGGGTTCCATATGCCAGGCACCCACTGGGGTCCAGCGGGGGCAGCCCCCGTGGAGTGGGTATTCCATAACCACCCACTGGGAGGGTCTTGAACTGTCCCCAGACGAGCTGATGGTGGCCCCGGCGGGCGGGATGCTGGATTAGATGGACCATTGGCAGAGCCCGTGAGAACAGCCCTACATGCCTTAGACACTTGTTGCAAGGATTTGATTGGAGATTTGAGCTGTGGGGGTGGGTGGTGATTGGATGCCTGGCTCACATGGCATGTTGCTGCGAGCCCCTGGGTGCGAGTTCGAAATTCACCTCTGGCATGGACTGTCCCAAGCCCACAGCTTCCCCACCTGCTCCCACCAGCCGTGGCACGCATTGCACCGGCTGCAGACAGCAAACAGGAGCGCAGGGCAGAAGCAGGCGGAGGAAGTTCAGGGTTTCTCCTAGAGAAAGTGTGGCCAGAGTAGCTGCCCAGGGGCTCCCCCAGGCCTACCAAAAACATGGGGCTTGGGCCAGATCTGCATCTGGAGTCAGTAGAGCTTGGAACTGCCCCACCAGCCCTGCCCACCTCATTAACCTCTGGTCTCCTGCACGTCTCTGAAAGAAACCCAAACCCTTCTCCTCACCGAGGTCTCCAGGATCCATCTGTGTCTGACCTGTCTGGGCTCCTCCATGACTGTATCTTCGTCTGGGTCTAGTCCCACACACGGCACCCTGCCTGCACGTCAGTAATAAAGTCCTACAATGTATTCGTCCCTGGTTAATCGGCTGCAGGTCTTCGCGTAGCCCCTGGGGGGGAGTTCTGGGTGTCAGATTGGGAGGGGTTCGGGTATCAGAGACAAAGCAGGTGTCACAGATAAGGCCTGAAGTCACAGGCTTATACCAAGCTAGGAGCTGGGTGACAGCAATGGGACCACTCAAGCAATGAGCTGAAGGGATCAGCAGCTGGCCCAGGATGAGCTGCAGCACTGGGGGAGGCCGTTTGGCCTCATCACAGTAACTGAAATTATCTTTGAACAAGTCCCAGAATGTTCCTCTCACTCACGAGGAAGTTCATGCCCCCGGTACAATTCTGAGAGCCCATCCCTATGGGTCTATGTCAGAGCCCACTTCCAAGGGATCCACTGAATTGTCAGAACAATGTGGAACACCCTCAATTAAAACACAAGCCTGTGTGAACCGGAGTCTGACAGGTATCTGTGTAAGTGCAGAGAGCATCACTTGGCATAACAAACAGCAACCTGTAATACAAGGCTATAATTCCCTTTAAACTGCCATCACTATGTTTCAGAGGTAACGGGAGAGCAGAATTCCAGACTGCCTGCAGCCATCACTGCACCGGTTACAGCTGACAGTTGAAGGGGTTTCTTTGTTAAATACAAACCAGGAGGGCTAGAAACTGACTTTTCAGATACTAGGGCTTAGAATCTGCTGCCCCATTGCGCACTGGGCATGGGTTTGGCAGCAGGTCTCATAGCTGTGGGATAGGCAGGTGCACAAGTCCCACTGCCCAGGTCTGAGCTAGCCTGGAGCTCTGCCACCCACCAGGAGCGTCCACCTGGGGATTAAACCTCAACACACCATTCAGCCCCCGCTCCCCGGGAAGCAGCAGGGCTCTTCCCCAGGCCTTGTTCAGTGACCTCCCCTCCCATGTGCTCGTTCTCTGAGCTAGGGAGGGGGAGCAGAGCCGGGGGGGGCTGGTGAGATCTAGCGACAGGGGGCGGTCTCAGCTGCTCACTGGACACAGAGGAGCGTCCTGGACCCCCACCCAAAAGAAGCCATGCCCACACAGTAAGCCATATTTCACGTTTGCCCCCTCCCCTGGCAAACCAAACCAACCGTCCCAGAACAGACCCACCCCAGCCCCATCTCCCCAGGACACCAGGCAACCTGCGCTGCCTCCAGGCAATCTGCGCCATCTGCCCCCGGCCCTTGCTGGGTTCGCCTCTGCTCCCCCTCTGCCTGACTTGGTGCACAACTGGGACCTGCTCCCCTGCGTCCACCTCCTCACCTCTTCCAGGAGTCCCTGCCCCAGGGGAGGAGCCAGTTGGGGTCTATCCCAACCTAGCCCCTGCCTCTGAACCCCACCAGGCCAGAGGTCTGGCATGAGTGGGTCCAGCTGGGCAGGAGCTTGGGGGAAGGGGAGGAACCCAGACGACTTGGCCATTGGGCATGTGGGCTAACGATGCTCATGCCACTTGCTGCATGTAACTGGGGGGGAGGGGGGGGGCGTGTGGGCCTGCAACACTGCCCCCTGGTGGTCATTATGGACCTACCTGTGCATGGCCTCAGCTCGCCGCCGCTGGAAGAAATCAGCAACCTTAATTCTAGCTCTGGCGGGCGCCCTTCTCCCTCCTGCCCTTCCCCCTCTCCCCTCCTGCCTCGGGACACCACCAGACCCTTCTCGCTCCCTCCACCCCATCGTCCCGCTCAGCCCCTCATTGCCCTCCCAGTCCCAGCACTAGGGAACCAAGCCAACGTTTGCTGCATGGTACAAAACCCCAGCCTGGCTCCGGGGGGGCAGGGAGCCCTGCCCCAGTCACCTGTGGGGGGCACTGCTTGATATGCCCCCCTCTCATACTGCCCTAACCCTAATGTCCCACAAGGCTCTGCTGGTGCCCCCCTCCCCCTGCCACTACTCCAGCCCTCTGCTCTCCCACTACCCATCTCAGCCCCCCAGCCCAGCCTGCAGCCCCCCCACTACGCCAGCCTCTGCTCTCCCGCTACCCATCTCAGCCCCCCCAGCCCAGCCTGCAGCCCCCCCACTACGCCAGCCTCTGCTCTCCCACTACCCATCTCAGCCCCCTAGCCCAGCCTGCAGCCCCCCCACTACACCAGCCCTCTGCTCTCCCACTACCCATCTCAGCCCCCCCACTACACCAGCCTCTGCTCTCCCACTACCCATATCAGCCCCCCAGCCCAGCCTGCAGCTCCCCCACTACGCCAGCCCTCTGCTCTCCCACTACCCATCTCAGCCCCCTAGCCCAGCCTGCAGCCCCCCCACTACGCCAGCCCTCTGCTCTCCCACTACCCATCTCAGCCCCCCCAGCCCAGCCTGCACCCCCCACTACTCCAGCCTCTGCTCTCCCACTACCCGTCTCAGTCCCCTAGCCCAGCCTGCAGCCCCCCCCACTACGCCAGCCCTCCGCTCTCCCACTACCCATCTCAGCCCCCCCACTACTCCAGCCCTCTGCTCTCCCACTACCCATCTCAGCCCCCCAGCCCAGCCTGCAGCCCCCCCACTACGCCAGCCTCTGCTCTCCCACTACCCATCTCAGCCCTCCAGCCCAGCCTGCAGCCCCCCCACTACGCCAGCCCTCTGCTCTCCCACTACCCATCTCAGCCCCCCAGCCCAGCCTGCAACCCCCCCACTATGCCAGCCCTCTGCTCTCCCACTACCCATCTCAGCCCCCCAGCCCAGCCTGCAGCCCCCTGCTGCTCTAGTCCTGGCCCTCTCGTGGGCAGGGGCTGACGCCTGTGCCCAGCAGGAGGGTGTTTTGTGCTGAGACCCCCAAACTCACCTCGCATGTGGAGACGTGAGTGGAGGGCGCAGCCAGGCTCTGCGGCAGAAGTGGGGGGGCTGCTGGCAGGGCCAGGGAGCCGGGGTCATGCCAGGAGCAGGGAGCAATGAACAGATGGTGCTAAGGGCCCGTGAACTGTCACAAAGCGGCTCAGCATCAAATGCTCCACAACAAAAGGTGAGAGAAGCTTGCGTGGCCCTGCCCCAGAGGCTGCCATTCAGCCCCCCTTCCCCTTCCCCTTCCTCACAGCCCAGCCCCCAGGAGCCAGGTTGGACCAGACTGGTGCAGGGGAGCTGCTGGGTTGGCACCATGGGCTTCAACAGGACTGGGGTGGGGGGGTGAGTCTGACCAGGGGGATGTACCCACGGGAAGCTGGGGTCCCACAGTCCCGCGCAGCAATGCTCCCCGCAGGCCCAAGCGAAACACTCCCCACCCCAGCCACCAGCCGGGGCCTAAGCCCGGGCCCGCCCTGCACCAGCCCAGCCGCTAACCCAGGCCATAACTTGAGGCCTAACCCAGGGCTCTTAGGGCGCGTCTACACTGCAAAGAAACCTCCTCTCCTCCCACCATCTCGGAGCCTGATTCGGGCTCGCAGGGGCTAAACCCAGCAATGCCCCAGACGTTCCCTCCCCCTCGCCGGGTCTCAGAGCCCAGCCTTGGGCCCACGCTGAGCAGCTGGACTGCTGCTCTCACCCCACAGCACTCAGAGCCTGGGCGCCCGCCAAAGGCTGGTCTTTGCAGGGTAGCCAGGCCCTCGGGGCAGCCAGGCTGCAGCCCTGGGCGCCTGAGAGTTCGGGAACAGATGGAGCTGAGCGAGGAGACTCTGGCCTGAGGAGCAGACCAGGTCTCTGCTGCTGGACGGGCTGGAGGATTTAAGGGAGAGTCGGGAAGCGGCCGTGGGAGGGTGAGCAAGCCGCGTAGCGCGCAGGGCGAGTATCTGACTTGGTCCCCACCCCCCGGAATCTGTTCATTTCCAATCCGGTGAGCTGGTCCATCCCTACGCACCTCCTGGTGCCCTGATGGTGCCACTTCTTCCCAGCAGCCGGCACCATTCAGGACCGTAACCCTAGCCAGGAACCGAGCCAGGCCTGGTCCCCTGGCCCTGCACCGAGCCAGCACGTACCTCCAGTTCTCTGCTCTGCAGGAGCTGTGGGACCAGGCCAGATACACGTATTCACCTGTGTCTGCAGGAGGGACGGGCGAGGTCAGGTGAGGGCCACCTCACCTGTCTGGGCTGACACTGCCTGAGCCTCAACCTCCCAGTGGAGGGCCGGACACAGCCCCGGGTGGTCTGCTGGCAGGGGCGGAGATTGGGGGGGGCACTGGGGCGTCCCCCCCCCCAGGCTGCATCTTTGCTTTCCCCCCCAGCCCTGGCCCTTCAGCGCAGCCCCAGGGCCCACACCCCAGCCACTGGCCCTGCCAGGCAGAGCCTGCGCACAGAGCATGTGTAGGGGGAGTTTGGGGGCAGGGGCTGGAAGAGAGGGATTTTTCAGGAGGGGGTTGGGGTCAGGGGAGCAGCAGAGCCGCAGCTGGAAGGTTTCCTCCTCCCTACCTCAGCAGCTGGCTTGCAGGCGGTGGGACAGGGGTAGCTATTTCACAATGTGGCGTATCGGGGACCCAGCACCCCCCACTGAACTGTTCCCTTCCCCCCTCCCATCTCCACTATCCATGCTTGAGCCCCTGCCCCATTGCAGGCTGCGCCCGGTACCCTCCCCAGCCAGCCATCCCTCGCCAGGGTATGGCATAAAGCTGCCAGCGGCAGCATCCTCAGCCTGTCCCCACCACCAGGCTCGCTCAGCCGTTTTGCCACCTGGGGGCTCCCCTGCCCCATTCCCCCCCGAACTCAGGGTCCCCCTCACAACATGGCTACCCCACCCCTTCCGAAACACCCTTAACTCTTCATACACCACAGCCCACCCGAGCCCCTCCACACACACACACACCCGTGAGCAATCTATCATCAGCATTCTCCATCTTGGACCAAAGTGGTCTCCGGGTCGCCCCTCTCACCCCTGTGCCCCAGGGCCAGCTGGGGCTCTCTGGGGCTGAATCCCTGCTCTGACTAGGGTAACGGATTCTGTCCCCTTTCTCTGCCCCCTGCCCCTGCTCTCCCCAGCTGGAGGGGGCACTCTCTGGCTGTATGGCAGACCCAGGACTGAGTGAAATATGTCCTGCCTGCCACTGGTGACGAGCAACACCAAGGGACCTCACTCAGCTCCCCCCCCCAAGCATCCCTGTGGGGCAGAGGCCAGGGGACCTTGCTAATGGTAAGTGTAGGGGGGCGCATGAGCATTTGGCTCAATTTGGGGAGTGAGGTCAAGGCTTTTGGCTCTGCAAATGAAGGGGTGCCAGGCACCAATGGGCAGGAGGGGTGGCATCTGCCCTCAGACAGAAAGACGCACCCGTGAGTCCCGGCCCCTGCTGGTACATTGAGTTTCTCTAATACTGAGAATGTTCCCCAGGGAGTGTGAAGGGTGGGCTGCAGCTGGGAAAACGCCTGGGACCCCTCATCTAGGCCAGGCCCCACTGGCCTCAGGAAGCCCTGCCAAGCAGCCAGACTCTCTGGAGGGTTTCCAATCAGCAAAAGCTCCCCTCTCCGATCCACATGGCAGTGGCGGCTGCTCTGGGAGCTGTGTGGATAGGAACATCAAGGGAGCTAATGGCTCCCCTCAGGGCAGGACAGGCTAGCAGAGCCGGGCCCTGTGCTGTGGGGCTGGGGGCACAATGCGCTCTGGGCCTTGCCCCTGTCTGTCTAGCCAGGAGGTGCTTCTATGGCCCTCAATTCCTAACCATAGCTGACTGGTTACCCCAGCCCTGGGGGGTGTCCCCCAGCTCTGCCAGTGCCCCATAATCCTGACCTGCAGCCTCCTGCTACCCCCAGCCCTGGGCTCCCCCCAGCTCTGCCAGTGCCCCTCAATCCCGACCCGCAGTCCCCCACTGCCCCAGCCTTGGGCTCCCCCCAGCTCTGCCAATGTCCCTCAGTTCTGACCCACAGCCCCCTGCTCCCCCCAGCTCTGCCAGTGCCCCTCAATCCCGACCCGCAGTCCCCTGCTACCCCAGCCCTGGGCTCCCCCCAGCTCTGCCAGTGCCCCTCAATCCCGACCCGCAGTCCCCTGCTACCCCAGCCCTGGGCTCCCCGCAGCTCTGCCAGCGCCCCTCAATCCCAACCATAGCCTCCTGCTGTTCCAGCCCTGGGCCCCCCACAGCCCTCGCTCTGCTGCTGCTCCCCAATCCCGACCCACAGCCCCCTGCTGCCCCCGCTGTTCCTCTGACTGTGAACCGTAACCTCTCGGTGACCTCCCCGGTGCCAGGGATCCCGGTGCAATCAGCACCAATATTAGCAGCCCTGTGAGTGCAGGCACTTTACATAATCCTCCCAGAGTTAGCACAACAAAGGGCTGGGGCTGGAGGGTGAGGGGAACAAACTGGGCCAAGGGAAATCCAGGGGGTATCTCGGGCGACATGGCCCACCAGGGAGGGGGGTCAGAGTGAGGCTCGGTCCCCCAAGGGAAGGTGGGAGCCTGGGGAAACCACTTCTGGGGAGGGTCCTGCCTGTCCTCACGGGCTTTGCCACTTGAGATTCCTGCCGCGGAGCCAACAGACGTGAGGGGCAGACCCGGCCCTGCCCAGACCCTGCCTGAGAGCAGGGTGAGCAGCCAGCTCCAGCCCCATGCCTCAGCCCTGGAAGCACAGAGCTCACCCTGGGGGGACTCCAAACACTCCCCACCCGAGGGCTGCAGGCTCTGAGCTGGGGGCGTCTCACCCCAGGAATGCTGCACCACCCCAAGGGGAGAAATAGCTGAATTTAAAGGGTTAACCCTTTCACTGCTGATTGCTGGAGCAGAAACACCTAGGCCCTAGGAGCAGATATTCCACTCCTGCTGCCAACCTCCTCCGAGCTCGGGATTCTCCTGGGAGACACTGAGCCGCCAGCTGAGGACCTGGGGATCACCAATGCCAGGATCCACATGGGGAAGGGCGGGGGAGCTGGTAACATGAGCCTCTAGCTCAGTGGTTCCCAATCTGTGGCCCGCGGGACCGCTCGAGGCCCAATCGACACAGAGCTGCGGCCCGGGTGACACCCTCAGGGCCATACAGGGAGTATGGGATGCAGCCCACCTAGCACATAGGTGGCCCACAATGGTAACTAGGCTGAGAACCGCTGCCTAGCTAATCGGTGATGGACATGCCCAAAGCCAGCCTGCAAAGGTTTCTGTGGGGGACGTCTCCCTGCCCTGGCTATGAATCACCCCCTAAGCAGGGCGAGGCCTGGTCAATGCCTGGATGGGAGACCTCCAAAGAGAGGGTGCATCCCACCTCGAGCAGGGAGGGTGGGGGCAAGCGAGCAGGGCTGAAAGGCATGGGAACGTGCCCTCCTGCTGAATCCCAGGCAAAGGGCCAGCCCCCTCCCTGGATTACAGCAGCGCCATCCCCCAGGAGTGCAGAAATCACAAAATTGGCTTAAAAACCACGAAATCTTCAAAGCCAAACACCTGGCCTCCGGGTTCCAAGCCGTAAGGGCTCATGCGAGCTGCAGGGCCCAAGCCCTGGAAGCAGCAGGCTCTCTCGCCCCCATGTCCTCCCATCCAGCCCCCATGGTGAGAAGAGCCAGGCCTGTGGCTGACAGATAGGACTGGGGCCCTGCATTGCCACAGGACTGCAGTTCCCTGCCTGGACTAGCATCCCATGGCAGCGGGTGGGAGGGTTTTATGCCTCTGGCTTCATTGGGCATGTGCCAGTCAATGCCCAGTGGCGTCAGAAAAGCCTTGCTGGCAGCTCCAGAGTCCTGCACATCTCCATGGCCCAGCACCCAAATGCATCCCTGGGCAGGAGATGGGAACAGCAGGGCTGGATAAGATCCCAAAGGGTAGAAATAGCTCCTTCAGGTCCCTGCCAGGGCCCCAGCTCAGGACTGTGCCCTGCAGGCCCTTCAGTGATGGGGCTTCCCCTAGGACGGGGAGTGGGAGGATGGGTGGCCCAGTGGTTAGGTGCTAAACTAGGTTTCTCTTGGTTTCTCACTGCTTCGGCTGCCATCCCTACCCTGGGGGTAACAGAACTGCCCCAGCCTGCGGGGAAGCAAAATCTCTCTTGTGATGGCCAGGCAGCTGCGTGAGCAGCCACAGAGACTCCTGTCAGTGCCCCACAGGGCCTGGACGACTCCTTGGGCGTGGGTCTTGCTATTCAGCCTGCTTGAGTTGATGACATTCAGTGAGGATGAATGCAAAGTGCTCCACTTAGGAAGGAACAATCAGTTGCTACACACACTGGGAAATGACTGCCTAGGAAGGAGCACTGTGGAAAGTGGGGAGGGCATGTAGGGCATAGTGGATCACAAGCTAAATGTGAGACAACAGTGTAACAGTGTTGCAAAAGAGGGAAAAAGAGAGAACATCATTCTGGGCTGTATTAGCAGGAGTGTCCTCAGCAAGTCATTCTGCTCTGCACCGCGCTGATACAGCCTCAGCATGTGTATTGTGTCCAGTTCTGGGTGCCACATTGCAGGAAAGATGTGGACAAATTCGAAAGTCCAGAGAAGAGCAACAAAAATGATGAAAGGTCTAGAAACCCTGAGCTATGAGGGCAGATTGAAAAAACTGGGTTTGTTTAGCCTGGAGACAGGAAGACTGAGAGGGGACATGAGAACGGTTTTCAAGTACATAAAAGGTTGGTACAAGGAGCACAGAACGATTGACCTCGTTAACCTCTGAGGACAGGGCTGGAAGCAATGGGCTTAAATTGCAGCAAGGGTGGGTTAGGTTGGACATTAGGAAAAACTTCCTATCTGTCAGGGTGGTGAAGCACTGGAATAAACTGCCCAGGGAGGTTGTGGAATCTCCATCCTTGGAGATGTTTAAGAGCAGGTTGGACAAACCCTTGTGGCTGGGCTAGACAATACTCAGTCCTGCCAGGGAGGTCTCTGCCAGCCCTACCAAGCTATGATTCTTCCTGCCCTCACCCCAGCTCATGGCTCCTAGGCCCCCCACCCAACACCCTAAGGTAGCCAGGCCAAGCCCTGCCCTGTCACTGTACCAGGCCTTGCTCTGCCCAGGGGAATCTCAGCTCATCTGCGGCTGCTTGTCACCCCAGTGCTCAATAGGAGGGCAGTGCCCCAGGACGGCAGGTGCCCCCTG
This sequence comes from Aldabrachelys gigantea, assembly GCA_026122505.1. Classification (NCBI taxonomy): domain Eukaryota; kingdom Metazoa; phylum Chordata; order Testudines; family Testudinidae; genus Aldabrachelys; species Aldabrachelys gigantea. The sequence continues at coordinate 296,919,818 of CM047480.1, forward strand.
CCAGGCGAGGTCACCCCAGAGCCAGGCAGGGCAGGTGGCTCTGGCCAGGAGCTGGCTGGGGGTGGCTCCCCCCCAGCAGCGCTGTCTCAGGGCCCATTGAGCTAGGCTGCACCGTGAGCTGTGGGGGGAGGCGGGGGCCACTTCTCACCTCAATCAACCCAGGGCCGCCACCTCCCGCCTCCTCCCAAGCGCCGAGCCAGCGCCCAGCCCCTTGCCCTGGGCCGCACCCAGCCGGGCTGGCTCCAGCGGGGGCCGCGCCGCCCATCAACATGACAAAGGCGGCGATGGCCCCTGATGCGCCCACCGGAGAGCTCCCAAGAGCCGCCGCTGGCGCCGGACCTTCCCCGTCACACGCTCCGGGCGCCTGGCCGGGACGGACGGACCCGGGCCCCGCCGGCCACCCCGCGCCCCAGCCCCAACCCCGCGCCATGGAGCAGACGCCGCCGAAGAAGAAGCGCTACAGCCGGCACCGCAAGCCGCCCTACACCTACCTGGCCATGATCGCCCTGGTGATCCAGGCCTCGCCCGGCAGGAAGCTGAAGCTGTCCCAGGTACGGGCCCCCCTGCCCGGGCAGCGCAGCGCAGCGCGCAACTCGCCAAGGCCCGGATCGGGGCCCCCCGCCCTGAACCAGTGACCCCCAACCCCAGGCTGCACTTCCCCCCTTGGGTGCCCTGCAGGAGGCCGTGGGGCTCGGGAGCTGAGGGGCGGGGACCCCTGAACTCCCTGCAGGGAGCCCAGTTTAGGGTCACCTGCCCCGGGGTCAGCTCCGCTCTCAGTTTCTTGCCGTCTGCCTGCGCGCTGCGGGAAACTGGGGGGCATCGGGTGGTTATGGGGGGCGCTGGGGTGGAGTGGTGGTGGCAGGGCGGCGTCTCTGGTTGGGAGTGATGGGGGCAGTGGCGGGGGGGGGCGATCACTGGTTTGGGGAGGGGGTCGTTAGGGGGTCACTTGTTCGGGGGGTGGGGTCACTAGTTCAGGTTTGGGGACTGGTTCACAGGTTTGGGGTGGTTAGGGGAGAGGAGGGTCACTGGTTTGGAGTGGGGATGGGGTGGTTGGGGGGGTCACTGGTTTCAGGTGGGGATGTGGTTGAGGGAGGGGGGTCACTGGTTTCGGGTGGGGATGGGGTGGTTGGGGGAGGGGTCACTGGTTTGTGATAGGGAGAGGGCTTGGGACGGTCACTAGTTTGGGGTGGTGAAGGTGGGGGGCACTGTTTGCAGGGGCGGCTCTAGGGATTTCTAGGCTGCCTTCGGCGGCTTGCCTGCGGGAGGTGCCTGGTCCCGCGGCTTCGGCTAGGCGTGCTGGGGCCTGGAGCCGCCTCTGCTGGTTTGGGGTGGGGCAGTGGAAGTGGGGGGTTACTAGTCCAGGTTGGGGGATGGGGTTGGGTTCGGTGGTTCAGTGAAGGGGGTCACTGGTTCGGGGTGGAGGTGGGGGTCATAGGTATAGAGTGGGGGAGGGGGTTGGGAGGTCTGGTTTGGGGTGGTGAAGGTGGGGGTCACTGGTTTAAGGTGGGATTGGGGGAAAGGGGGGTCACTGGTTTGGGGTGGGGCAGTGGAAGTAGGGGGTTATTAGTCCAGGTTGGGGGAGGGGGTTGGGTTCGGTGGTTCAGGGAGTGGGGTCACTAGTTCGGGGTAATGGAGGTGGGGGTCACGTATAGAATGTGGGAGGGAGCTGGGAGGTCAGTGGTTTGGGGTGGGGGTCAAGGTATAGAGTGGGGGAGGGTTGGGAGGTCAGTGGTTTGGGGTGGGGGTCACAGGTTTGGAATGGTTCGGGGTGAGGAAATGGAAGTGGGGGTCACTGGTTCTGGGTGGGCAGGGGGAGGCCGTGGTTTCGGTTTGAGAAAGGATGCGGGGGGTCACTGAATCGCTGGGTTGGGGTTGGGGTGCTGGGGGAAGATATGAGGTCAGTGGTTTGGGTTGGGAGAGAGGCTTTGGGGGTCACTGGTTCGAAGTGGGGGTCGCTGGGGGTCACTGGTTCGGGTCCGGCAGGGGTGCGTGGGGGTCCCCCAGCAGGGCCCGGCGCCGGGCCCTGCTCCGCCCATGGCCAGGGGCTCTCACCGCCTGTCTCTGGTTTCAGATCATCCAGGAGATCGGCGCCCTCTTCCCCTTCTTCACGGCGGGCTACCAGGGCTGGAAAGACTCCATCCGCCACAACCTGTCCTCCAACCGCTGCTTCGCCAAGGTAAGCGGGGCCGGGATGCCAGAGACACGGGGGGTGCGGGGGGAGGCAGCGGGGACAGGCTGGCGGGGGGCTGATGGGATGGGGGGTGATGGGCTATGGGGGGCAGACTGGCGGTATTGGGGGGCGGTTAACCGGCTATAGGGTGACAGGCTGGCTGGGGGCTGATGGGATGGGGGGGGCGATGGGCTATTGGGGGGGACGGTTAACCGGCTATGGGGTGACAGGCTGGCGGGGGGGTGATGGGCTATGGGGGGCAGGCTGGCGGTGTTGGGGGGGCGGTTAATAGGCTATCGGGTGACAGGCTGGTGGGGGGCTGATGGGATATGGGGGGGCGCAGGCTGGCGTGGGGTGATGGGATATGGGGTGACAGGCTGGCGGTGGGGGGGATGAGGGGACATGGGAAGCAGGCTGACTGGGGGAAGTGGGAAGGGGTTCATGGGGTTCAGGGATGAGGGCATGGGGGTAGGCTGGCAGTGGGGGGTGGTGATGGGAGACAGGCTGGCAGTGGGAGGTTAACAGGGGGTCCTCTGGGGAGCTCTGTCCCTGGAGAACTCCCCCCTCCCACAGGCTGGCAGTGGGGGGGCAGGTTGACGGGGGGGTGTCTCTGTCCCTGGAGAATTCCCCCTTTTCCACAGGCTGGCAGGGGAGGCAGGCTTATGGGGGGGTGTCTCTGTCCCTGGAGAATTCCCCCTTTTCCACAGGCTGGCAGGGGAGGCAGGCTTATGGGGGGGGTGTCTCTGTCCCTGGAGAATTCCCCCCTTCCCACAGCTGGTGGGTGGGTCTCTGACTCTGGTGAGCTCTGTCCCTGGAGAACTCCCCCATCCCACAGGCTGAGCCCATCTCGCTCTCTCTCTGGCAGCTGCTGAAGGATCCCACAAAGCCCAAGGCCAAAGGGAATTTCTGGACGGTGGATGTGAGCCAGATCCCCCCGGACGCACTGAAGCTGCAGAACACGGCCATCTCCCGGCAGGAGGCGGCCTCCTTCGCCAGCGACCTGGCCCCCTTCATCCTGCATGGGCAGCCTTACAGGGGGGGGCCCCAGCAGCTGCAGCCTGCAGCCACCGTGGACACGAGAGCTCCCGCCCCCGGGGCCGATCTAGAGACTCAGGCCCCACAGGCCAGGCCCCGGCTGGACACTTCCTTTTCCATCCAGTCCCTGCTGCAGAACCTGCACAAGGTGGACTTGAACGAGCAGCCTGGGGGCCAGGGACTGCCCAGGCCCGGGAGGAGCCAGGAGCCTTCTCCCTTCCTGCTTCCTTCCCCCCCTGCGCTGAGGGCCCCTGGCAGCCCCAGCTGCCCCTCCAGGGGCCCTGGCATCCCAAGGACTCTCTCCTCCTCTGCCTCGACACTGCCCTTGGATGAAAAGAGCCCAGGCAGCCCGCAGGCCCCGGCTCTGGCCAAGCGCCCCCGGCTGCTCCACGCCTTCCCGAGCAGCAGCTCTGACTCTGAGGGCTCTGTGTGCCGCACCCCACCGGTGTCCCCCGGGCCCCAGCTCCCCACCTCCTATGCCATGGGCCTGCCCCCGCTCATCCCCACTTGCTTTGCCTTTCCCCCCATTCCCGGGCTGCCCTACCTCAGCTGCTGCCCCACTGCCTATGTCAGCCCGGCGTACTGGGACCTCCTGCCTCAGCCCTCGCCGGCGCCCCTTCCTCCGCTGCTGGGCGTCCCCATGGACCTGGACGGCCCCTTCCCGGCCCTCCCCGCCAGCAAGGCCAGTCACACCCATCACCAGGTGCCTCTGCCCTGGCACGCCCAGCAGCTGGTGCCGCCACAGTACGGGGGTTTCTGAAGAGCATGGGGGCAGCTCCTGTCCGGCGCCGCTGCTGGGCCATGGCTGATGCTAAATGTGCAATAAAGGCCAAAATCAGGCGACGGGCAGCTCCCCACGGGCCCTGCCCTGGAGCCCAGCCTCTCCTGAGCCCCTGGCCTGCACCACGGAGCCGGCAGGCCCAGCGCGCAGCATGGCCTGGCCACTGGGCTCCGGTGGGAGCGGTGCGTGCTGGGGCATGGCCAGGGCTGGAGGAAAGGTGGAGTGTCTCCCAGGGGCTGGGGCAGCCTGGGCTGGGCCTGCCCCAGTGGGAAGGTGTGGGGGTGGGGTTTGGGGGTGTGTGTGTGTAAAGTGTGTGCACGCACAGCTATGAATAAAGGTGAATGGAGACTTGGCCGTGCCGCTCTGTGCGCTGACCCCATCACCTGCCCCTACCCTACGCTGACCCACAGCCTGCTGCCCCCGGCCCCCTGAGCCTGTCCTGTTACACAACCCCCCCCACCCCAGCTGTGACTGCTCACTGGGGGGGGGGGGAGAAATAGAAGCAAGGTGAGGGCAACCACAGGGAGGGGGGGGGGCCTTCATAACCTGCCCCTTGCTGTGCTTGGCAGCCCCTCCCCTTTCTCCATGGGGTTGGGGGAACCCATGGCAGGAAATAGAGCCTAGCCTGTGAGAGGGTGTTTGGGGCTGGGCACCACCAATGGGGGCCAGGGATTCCCTGTGGGGATTGCAGAGTCTGGCCAGTGGAGGGGGACGCAGATGGGTAGCCTGTGACCCCCACTGTCTGAGGGCGCAGGAGATAGGGTCTGGTGGGTGGATGCAGGGATGGAGATGGGCAGAGAAGAGGTGGGAGGAGCAGGGATGTCTCAGAACTGGGCCCCTCACCCTAATAAGGCAGCATTGAAAGCAGGTTGGGGTGCAAAGGTTCCTCTTTATTCCCCCTGCAAGCGTCCAACAGGAATGGGGCTCAAGTAGCAGAAATAGAGCCTGGGGGCCCCATCCCTCCCCCAGCAGCCCCTCTGCCCCATTGGATGCAGACCTGGGGACAGCATGAAGGGCCTCTCCCAGCAGGCAGTGGGGCAGGAGCACTGGCTGGGAGTGGAGCAGCACTGGTGGAGGGGGTGGCTCCTAGTTTTTCAAGCAGGGGCTGTTGTGGAGGTGGCCAGCAGCATGGGCATGAGGATGCCTCCCTCCAGGCTATGGCACTAATTAACATCTGGCCCAGAGCTCAGGTTCAAGGAAAGGGGACGGGAAGAGGAGGGGAAGAGGATTCCTCCGTGATCTCCCCCCAAGTGAGTGGCCAGGGGGATGTAGGGCACATGTACCTGTCTTTGCATGTGCATTCGGACATGCATGTGCGGAGGAGCATGCATGACTGTTCAAGGCAGCGGCTGCTCAGCAATTGTCAGGCAGTGCATGGGAGCACTGCTGTGGGGCAGGGGCAAGGCCCCCTATTCACCCATTCAGAGGGCAGGGCGACTGCTCCGTGTGCTTTACACACACACAGGGAGCATGCCCGGCCATTATGATAGGCCCTACAATAACAGTTGCAGGGTGGGAGCCCTTTGTCCCACACAGCCTTCCTCAAGAGAGGAGAGACCCAGGACCCCCTCCCCTGGGCCAAGCCTTCATTCGCCCAGGGCAAGGGCTGCATGGGGGGCTGGGCGACCTGTACTACAGGGGTAATGGGGGGGAGACATCACCTAGTCACAACGGGCCCAGAGTGGCCCTGCTCAGGCATGTGCCTGGCCAAGCAACCCCCCCTTGCTGGAGCAAATCTCAGCCCAACTCCTCGCCCAGGGTGGGGGGTGTGAGCTGGGGACACTGCCGGGGTCCCTGCTGGTGGGCAGAGGGAACCAGCCTAGCATGGTCAGCCCAGGCCAGGCCTTTCCTTCTCTGCCCTGTTGCTGGGCTCGGGGGGTCAGGGCTCCACCTGCAGCCTGGTGTCTGGGACCAGACGCCCCCATGGGTGCGCTGGCTGTTGGAGGTGATTGCTCCCTCCCAGCTGACAGATCCTGCCTACCCTGCCCTGGTGCCCCCTTGCTCTGCCACGGCTGGAGACAGGTGGGGTTGCTGCCTGCATCTTGGGCTCAGGGACGGGCTCAGAGCTCGCTCTGGCCCCAGGAGTCAATCCTGCGGGAAGCCGGGCCCAGCTCCACCTTGCAGACACGCTGGGCAAACTTCAGGGAACACATGGTCTCCCCCGCGTTCTTCTCCAGTAGCGAGATCTGTGGGGAGTGACGGCCGGAGTAAGGGGGCCTGGTTAGAAAAACCTGCCTCCACCACCAAGGGGCAGCGTGCCCCATCCCCCCACACAGGGTCCCTCAGCACAGTACTAAGGGACATGGGTGGGGTGTGCGGGGTGGGACGACATGGGCCCACTGCTCAGATGCACAGAAACCAACAGAGCCCTCGCCAACCCCCGTATTGCCCTGGACTGGGAAGTCTGTTAGTCAGCAGCGTTCTCCCTGCTGGCCAGAGGCGGCAGCACAGGGTGAAATAATGTAGGTCCTAAACAAACAACAACAGCTGTTCCCCCTTTTTTCTGCCACAGAACACCGAATTTCCACGAGGCGTTTCAGGTGCAGCAGCTCACGTGTGGGAGATGCGGCCTGCGGAGACTACAAGCCCCAGCATGCAGTGCGGCCATTCCCCAGCATGCCCCAGGCCTGGCGGTACCCACCTGCACCATCATTATAGTCTTGCTGCCCTTGCCCAGGGAGTCCTGCAGCAGGTAGGTGAGCTTGGAGTTGCGGAACGGCACGTGGCCCTGCTTGGCTCTGAGGGCCTGAATCACCTCCCCCAGGGCCAGCAGGGACTTGTTAATGCTCTGAGCTTCCTTCAGCCGCTCGCCCTGCGCCCCCGACTTCCAGACACGCTCAGAACCCGCCAGGTCCACCAGATTCAGCTTCCCTGGGGTGCCAGAGACACAAGAGGGGAGTCTGGGCTTTAGCAGGACCTGCACGGCGGGCTCAGGGGAGCCAGGCAGGGCTGGGTCTGCCAGGAAGGGGCCAGGTGTGGGGTGCCCTTGGGGGAGCGGCAACCCTTCCCTGCCTGCCCTCCAGATCCCCTCGCTCCCCCTCCAGCTGGCACTGGGCTCCCAGAACTGACCCACACCTAACACTGCCCCACAAGAAAGGAACTGGGACCTCTCCATTCCCGCACACAGATGGGAGCACAATTTTGCATCAACAGTGATAAATCTGAGCCTGAAACTCAGACCACTTGGCCAGAGCCAGCTGACACGGGCCAAACTGCAGCACAGACATAGCTGCGCAGGCCAGCTGGCAGCCAGGAACGATGGCCGGTCCCTGCCCTGGAATCAGAGCCAGCCCTCCCCTTAGCGAGCCCCAGGCAGCTTGACACCTCCTCAGCCGGCCATTCCTGCCTAAGAACCCCACATTGTCCTGAGAAGCCTGCTCTGACCTCAATGCAGCCTCTGGGGGACCTCTGCCCCCATGTGGGGTGGCTGGAGGAAGGCTCAGGGGCCTCCCACAAACACCAAGCCACCTCCCCCCGCCCTGGAAATCCTGAATCAGTGTGTCCCTGGCATTGACCATTACGTCCAAAGCCCCCAGCCCTCTTCCTCGCCTCCTGTCCATCAGCTGCTATGGACAGACTGTCTCCAGCGGCTCTGCCACCCCCAGGCTGTCCCAGGGCATCTCTCCCTGTTGCGATGCAGCCAGCAGGGGGCGACACGCAGCAGGCCGGGGATCCAGGAGAGAACTGTGGCGCAGGCCCGCGGCCGTGGGTACCTGAGGTCTTGGTGCCGGTGCTGCAGTTGGTGCCGGTGATGGTGACGGTGAGCAGGGCGTGGGACCGGGAGCTGCGCTCGTTCATGTTGGTGCAGTAGGTCGCCCGGTTCCTCTTTCCCAGTGACAGCATCTGAGACAGAGCCACAGGCCAAGGGAATGAACCCACCAGGAATGGGGGGAGCTGGACAGAACCTCCCAGCCCCCAGCCCCACCCTCCAAGGTGCAGTGACGTGCGGCAGCCGCAGGGAGCCTCCCACTCTGCTCGGCGAAGTGCCCGGAGAGCACCAGTCTGGACAGCACTGACTGAGTCAGTAGCGCCAGCAAAGGGAGGAAGCAGAGCGACGGCTGGACCAGGTTTCACCAATTCATGAGCACTGACTCCGCCCCTTTTAGCTCCACTCCATCCCCTCACTCCTCTCTGCACCCACAGGCCATGTGTGGCTTTGCCCTGTCCCCTGGTACCTTGCGGATCTCCTGGAGCCCCTGCACCTCCACACTGATCAGGCCTGGCACATGGAGCTGCCCACTCCCGTCAGGGTTCAGCTTGATGTCCAGCTTCTCCTGCGGCTCCTTCCCAAGCAGATCCCTGCAGGGAGGTGAGAACATCAGCTCAGGCTGGGTCCCCATGTCCAGGACGGTCTCTCAGGGCGAGTTAAGATGGTATCGAGTCTGCAGACAGGGATGCTAGGGGAGGGGATGGGCCATGGGGAGTCTAGGACCTAGGGCTTCACAAACCGTACAGAGCAATGACTGCCCTCTCCATGGAAATGCAGCCACCTCTGGAGTGGGGCTCTGAACAGCAGCTTAGAACAAATGAAGAGGAATCCTGGATCCAGCTGATGCCAACAGGAAGATTTAAGGTGGTTTTATGTTTCAGCTTAAATCTGCATCTCCAGCAGTACAGCGCCCCCTAGTGCACTGTGAGGGCCTGTCAAGCAGTGCTGAGAGCATCCCCTATAGCACAGCGCCCCCTAGTGTGCTCTGGGGTCCTGTCAATCAGTGCCAAGAGCGCCCCCTGCAGTACAGCACCCCCTTGTGCACTCTGGGGTCCTGTCAATCAGTGCTGAGAGCACCTCCTGCTGCACCCCATCCCCCGTCCCAGCACAGCGCCCCCTAGTCCCATGCTGGGTATTGGGGTCACTGTGGAGTGCTGAGTAGGTCCCTTGGCCAGAGCCTGCCGTGCTCAGGGGCATGACCCAGGCTCAGCCCACGCCTCCCTGGTGCCCGGCCTGTGCGATGGGGTGAGGAGAAGGTTCTGTGGGGGGCAGGGCATTCCTAGCGGTGCGTGGGGCAGGCCCCCCTCTTACCGGATCGCCTCGTTGTAGATCTCCACCACACTGAGGGTCACCGAGTATTTCCACAGCCCCGCCCTGGCCTCCATCTCCCGGTACAGGGCCTGCAGCGCCCGCTGGTTTATGCCAGGGTCCTCAGGGACACCCTGGAGCCAGACAAAGACAGGGCCTCAGGCTTCTGCCCAGCACAGAGCTGGGGGCTTCGGGGGCAGCCTAGGCTGCCTCAGAGTCCCATCAAGATGGAGGTGTGTGTGGACGTGTCCATGCATGTCACAGCCCGTTGGCACACACGTGTGTAGCCGTGTGGAGGAGTGTGCAGGTAGGATCCCCTGCACTGAGCCCCGTGCTTCCAGGCAACTCCAAACGCCCACAGATGATGCCCCCCTTCCCAAGGGAAGAGAGACAGATCCCAGTTCCCAAGAACCAGAGACTGTCTGGGGGGCAGCAGGATTGCCACATCCCTGGAGGGCTCTAGGCCTGGGATGCAGAGTGGGGTCTCTCCATTTCCCCACCCCAGCACCAGTCCTTCCAGGATCATGTGGAGCTAAGTGGGGCCGAACCCAGACTGGCCCCTTCCTCAGCCCCATGGCCCTGCCGCCTACCTCCATGGTGTACGTCTTCCCTGAGCTGGTCTGGCCGTAGGCAAAGATACACACGTTGTAGCCATCCAGACAGGACAGGACCAGGGGCTCGATCTCCAGGAACACCTGAGTGGGAGGAAGACAAACAGACGTGTGTCAGCAGGGGGCCGAGGGACCCATGTCCCGGTGGGGATGCAGGTTCTCCAGTGTGGGTGACAGCCAGCAGAGCTGTGGGGAGAGGGGTGCAGTGCAGGGGGTGCCCTGAGCAGGCAGGGTGAGTGCTAGGGGCTGAGGCTGCCGGTCGTGCAGGGGGAAAGCCAGTTACCTGCGGCCCTGGCAATCATGGCTCTGGTAGTCCAGGAAGAGCTCCAGGGTCCTGTCCCTGGCTAGGCACCTGGGGATCAAGGGGTCACAAAGCACCAGGTGGAAAGGTCAGCGCAGAATTAACGAGCCCTCTGCAGGGGGGAGACAGTGCCCAGAGCTCCCCTGCTGCGATGGGCCCTAGCATGCTCTGCCAGACCATGGAGCACCGCCACATGCCATCTTAGAACACAACACTCCCTGCACACCGCTCTAGAACAGACTGCACACCGCTCTAGAACAGTCCAGCCGTACACTGCTCTAGAACAGACACCAAATAGCTCTAGGACAGTTCAGCTGCGCAGCGCTCTAGAACATATGTCATGTTGGCCCAGCTGCACACCGCTCTAGAACAGCCCACCCCACAAATACATACAGAGCTCTAGAACAGGCCAGCCATGCACTGTTCTAGAACAGTCCACCCAGCCACTGATCTAGAACATACAGGCCATTCACCAATTTAGAGCAGCCAGACCTCACACTCTAGAGCAAAAGTCCACTCGCACAATCAGTACTTTCCCACTGCTCTAGAACACCCTGCACCATCCATGCAGTGGGAGTACCATGCCCCACACGTTGTTCTGGAACACTTTGTCACCCATCAATCTAAACTGTTCCCATAGACAGACCCAGAACACCACAGCCTACATGTCATTGTAGAACACTCCACACCACCCCCTTGCACTTTGAATCTAGAATGGTCCACATATCGATCTAGAACGTGCCGTATTTCCATTTACTTAGAACACTATAATCCACGTGGCATTTTTCAACCCTCTGTTAACTATTCTAGAATGTCCCCTCGCCAAAGACAATTCTCTAGCACATTTGGGCCATAAATGCTCACCTAGCTCACCATAACCTCTTATTCTAGAGCTCTGTAGGCCACTATAGAACCCCATGCCATGCACTGATCTAGAACACTACAGCATGTGTCTCACTGTAGAACGCTCAGAAAGGCATGCTGTCCTAGAATGCTCCCCCCACACCCCAATCTAGAACAACCTGGTCTGCGTGCTGATCTAGAATGCCGGCAACTCTTGCTGTTCTGGAACACGTCCTGCTCAGTGGTCCAGAATACCTCTCCTTCTCCTCCTCCACTGTTCCCCAGTGCCAGCACTGCTCTGACATGCTCCGCTTTCTAGAATGCTTTTCTCCCTTCTGCCTGTCTCACTTCCCCGGTTCCTCTCGAACGCTGCACCTCCCCATGCCCTGGAACTCTCTGCCCTCCCCTGCAGCCTTCTGGAGTCCCCCAAGCCCCACCAGGATTCCAGCTCTGTTGCGTTCTGGGCTGCTCCAGGCTCTGCTCCCCTGGCAAGCCACTGCCCCATCCCATCACAGTGTAGATGTGGGGCTGGAGGGAGGCACACGTCCCGGCCTGCCCTCCCTCATTCCCAAGTGCTGCTGAGCAGTGCAGCTCCCCGATGGGGGCCTGCTGGCCGCACAGCAATTCTGTGGAGGGGCTCCTGGTAACACAGCCCATCCCCACACCCACATAACTGCCCCAATCGCTGGGCTGCTGCTGCCCCCACAGCTGCCAGGGGACGGACGGCCCTTCTGCCGAGCCCCACAGGCACAGTGCCAGCGCCACCCAGGCCAGCGTGGAGACCGGCACAGGCATGGCTAAGGGGCCCAGCACCCCTGGCATGGGCACAATGAGGGGAAGGGAGAGCAAGTGTCTGGCTGCAGCTGCTGCCTTGAGACCCCCCACTCCCCGGCTTGGGGGGCCACAGCTCTGAGGTGAAGATGCCCGTGGGCCTGGCCAGTTCTGAGGGGTGGCCCAGGCAGGGCACTGAGTCACTGGGCATGAGAAACAAGCAGGGGGTGGCTCAGATTCAGTCCTGCTGCCAGTCTTCACTGTCAGAATGCCCCGGGGCCCTGACTGCCAGCGGCTTGGGTGGCACCTGGGCCCCCAGCTCATGGCTGGCATCACCCTGGGTTCAGGGGCAGGGTGCCCAGACTGGCACAGAGGGCATGCGGCACGGCAGGGAGTCGGGCAGCGGGTCACCTCCTCCTGCGTGGCCTCTGGCAGGAAGACCTTGTCCAGCTCGAAGGTCCTCTCCTTGCCCTTGTAGCGGGCGGTGACGCTGCTGTCGCTGCTGGGCTCCGTGCTGACAGCCGTGCTCACCTCCCCCTCCCGCTGGTCCACCTCCGTCACCGGCTTCAGGCGGCAGAGCACCCGGATGTTCCCTGGGGCGGAGACACAGGGTCACGGGGGCTCTGCAGGGCCCTGGAGACCAGAGTCCTCTGCGCGGGACAGCCAGGGGCCCTCAGTCTCCATGGCCCAGCCAGCCCCTGGCCAATCAGCGCCAATGGCTGCCTGGCCCATGAGAAGCCAGGCTGAGACCTCCAGCCCTCAGGGCCGCCCGCAGACGGGCTCACCCTGCAGCCAGGGGCAGGGCCAAAGCCAGCCCTGTGTGACCCCACGCTCAGACTATGCTCCCGTCACCGCCAGGGTGCAGCCCTGGCTCCTCAAGGCATGTCCCAGCCCAGACCCATTGGAAGGGACATCTAAAGAGGCTTCTGTGGCTCAGCCCCCGGGTGTGGGCCTGAGCAGGGAGGGCTCCAGGGCTGGCACAGCAGCCAGAGCCCTGGGCGTGGGCCAGGGGTCAGCGCAGGAGGCCGAGCCCTGGGCGTGGGCCGGGGGCTCGGGGTCGGTGCAGGTGGCCAAGCCCTGGGCATGGGCTCTGGGGGTCAGCACAGGTGGCTGAGCCCTGGGCGTGGGTTCTGGGGGTCGGCGCAGGTGGCCGAGCCCTGGGCGTGGGCTCTGGGAGTCGGCGCAGGAGGCCGAGCCCTGGGCGTGGGCTGGCGGCTCTGGGGGTCGGCGCAGGTGGCCAAGTCCTGGGTGTGGGCTCTGGGGGTCGGCACAGGTGGCCAAGCCCTGGGCGTGGGCCGGAGGCTCTGAGAGTCAGGGCAGGAGGCTGAGCCCAGGGCATGGGCCAGGAGCTCTGGGGGTCGGCGCAGGAGGCTGAGCCTTGGGTGTGAGCCAGGGGCTCTGGGGGTTGGCGCAGGTGGCTGAGCCCTGGGCGTGGGCCAGGGGTTCTGGGAGTCAGGGCAGGAGGCTGAGCCCAGGGCGTGGCCCGGGAGCTCTGGGGGTTGGCACAGGTGTTTGAGCCCGGGGCGTGGGCAGGGGGCTCTGGGAGTCAGGGCAGGAGGCTGAGCCCAGGGCGTGGGCCGGGAGCTCTGGGGGTCGGCACAGGTGTTTGAGCCCGGGGCATGGGCAGGGGGCTCTGGGAGTCAGGACAGGAGGCTGAGCCCAGGGTGTGGGCCGGGAGCTCTGGGGGTTGGCGCAGGTGTTTGAGCCCGGGGCGTGGGCTGGGGGCTCTGGGAGTCAGGGCAGGAGGCTGAACCCAGGGCGTGGGCCGGGAGCTCTGGGGGTCGGCACAGGTGTTTGAGCCCGGGGCATGGGCAGGGGGCTCTGGGAGTCAGGACAGGAGGCTGAGCCCAGGGTGTGGGCCGGGAGCTCTGGGGGTTGGCGCAGGTGTTTGAGCCCGGGGCGTGGGCTGGGGGCTCTGGGAGTCAGGGCAGGAGGCTGAACCCAGGGCGTGGGCCGGGAGCTCTGGGGGTCGGCACAGGTGTTTGAGCCCGGGGCGTGGGCAGGGGGCTCTGGGAGTCAGGACAGGAGGCTGAGCCCAGGGCGTGGGCCGGGGGATCTGGGGGTTGGCGCAGGTGTTTGAGCCCGGGGCGTGGGCCGGGGTCTCTGGGGGTTGGCGCAGGTGTTTGAGCCCGGGGCGTGGGCCGGGGTCTCTGGGGGTTGGCGCAGGTGTTTGAGCCCGGGGCGTGGGCCGGGAGCTCTGGGGGTCGGCGCAGGTGTTTGAGCCCGGGGCGTGAGCCGGGGGCTCTGGGAGTCAGGGCAGGAGGCTGAGCCCAGGGCGTGGGCCGGGAGCTCTGGGGGTCGGCGCAGGTGTTTGAGCCCGGGGCGTGGGCCGGGGGCTCTGGGAGTCAGGGCAGGAGGCTGAGCCCAGGGCGTGGGCCGGGAGCTCTGGGGGTCGGCGCAGGTGTTTGAGCCCGGGGCGTGGGCCGGGGGCTCTGGGAGTCAGGGCAGGAGGCTGAACCCAGGGCGTGGGCCAGGAGCTCTGGGGGTTGGCGCAGGTGTTTGAGCCCGGGGCGTGGGCGGGTCAGAGGATCCTGGTGGCCTGGAGCCAGGACCACACCTGGTTTTCATGGGGTCTGAACCCAGCTGGCCCTGCTCAATGGGAACTACGGAAGCAGGAGGCGGAGCAGGAACCTCTTGGCTCCTCCCACAAAGCTGCTCAGCCAATGAAAAAAAGACGTAGTTGTGCCAAGCTGTCATTGGCTGCTTAGTGACCCAGCAGGCAGATGGTGACACCTGAGAGCCAGTTAACCCTTTCACGCCTGCCACACACCCCATGCTTGGCTCTGAAAGTCCCCAACCCAGGAAAGCGATCGGCTGCTTCAGGCTCCATGGAGCCTCTGCTGGGTGGGGCGTGGGGCCCATCCCGCCCTGCTCGTGGCCCCCACATGGAATCCATTCCCCTGCCACCCTGCCCCGGCCCTTCGCACCTTTCAGCTCCACCAGCTGGGCGTGGTACTTTTTGCGCAGCAGCACCTCATGCTGGTATTTCTGCAGCAGGTCCCGGCTGGCCTCCGACGCCTCGCTGACAGCCAAGCACATCTAGGGGGACAGGGACGCTCAGCCCCCCAGCCGGGCGGTGCCCAGAAAGCCAGGCTGAGTGCCCAGCACCGCTAGCGTTGGGGGCAGGGACTGGGGGACAGGGACGCTCAGCCCCCAGCCGTCCCGTGCCCAGAGAGCCAGGCTGAGTGCCCAGCACCGCCGGTGTTGGGGGCAGGGACTGGGGACAGGGAGCAACTGCCTCCTTCCCCTGGACGGGCCTCCCCTGCCCCCTCCATTCCCCAGCAGCCTCCCCCAGCCTCACCTGTCTCCTGGCCTCCCGGATGGCCGCCTCGTAGAACTCGGAGAAGTTACACACCTGGCTGCGCAGGCTGGAGTAGTTGGTTTTCATGCCCTTAAGGATGGGCTGCAGCATGGCCAGGCGCCTCTGGACACCTGCCAGGGGAGCAGAGACCGGGGGCAGCTGCCCTCAGAAACAGGCCCTCGCTAGTGCATCCCCCCACCCCTGCCCTACACAGGGATCCACTCTGCAGGGCTGGAATCTGCTCCCATCAAGTCAAGGGATCTGCTCCCCAGGGATCTGCTCCCAGCAGGGGTCTGTGCTGTTCGCTCATGGCTCAGGATCCCCTCCTGACCAGGGGCTTTCGGAGACGATTCCCCAGCCCCCCCCCAGGCCTGCGGTACCTGTCAGCTGCTCGCGGAGCTGCTCCAGGTGCTGCTCCGAGCTCTCCGAGGCCTCCTTGACGGCCTCCTCCTTCTGGGCTTCCAGGTGGCTGATCTCCCGCAGCAACTCCTCCCGCAGCTTGGCGATTTCAGACTCGTAGGCAGAGATCTGCAGGCGAGGTGACCCCTGGGTCACCAGGGAGGGCTCATCTGACCCTCCCAGGGGCTGCAGGGGTCCCATGAGTGAGGGACAGGGCTCCTGGCTATGGCCTGGGGAGAGGGACGGGGGAGGTCAGTCCCTCCACAGGTGAGCGCCTGCTCTGGGGGCTAGACAGAGCAGCTCCATTCCCCCACCTCCACCTGCCATGCCCGGGCCCTGGGGACCTGCCTCCTCTTTCATGGAGTCTGGGCTACCCTCCCATGCCCAATGGCCACCTCCAGGGAGGGGTCTCTCAGCAAAGGAGCAAGGAGCAGTGGGCCACGGTATTCTGCCTGTGGGGGCACAAGTTCGAATCCCGCCCACCCCATCAACGGTACCGCTCCTGCTCACCTTGTGCCGCAGCTCAGCAGTCACCTCCTCCGAGCCTTGCAGCTGCTCGGCCAGCCGCTGGCACTGCTCCCCCTGGCTGGAGAGCTGCTCCAGCAGCCCCCGGTTCCGCTCCTCAGCCTCCACCAGAGACCTCAGGGTCGTGGGGGACTCCACCTCCACCATCTGGGTCACGCACTAGAGACATGAAACAGACACTGTGAGGGGCTGGGGAGCGGGGACCTCACTGCCCCCTGCTGGGGGAATCAGACCTGTACGTACGTGTGTGTGTCCGCGCGCACGCACACCCCCTACTGGGGGAATTGTGTGTGTGTGTCACTACCCCCTGCTGGGGGAATCAGACCTGTACATGCGTGTGTGTGTGTGTGTGTGTGTCCACGCGCACGCGCACCCCCTGCTGGGGGAATTGTGTTTGTATGTCACTGCCCCCTGCTGGGGGAATCGAACCTGTGTGTGTGTGTGTGAGTGAGAGAGAGACTGGTGTGTGTGTGTGTGTCACTGCCCCCTACTGGGGGAATCTGACCTCTGTGTGTGTGTGAGCGAGCAAGAGAGAGACTGGTGTGTGTGTGTGTGTGTCACTGCCTCCTACTGGGGGAATTGGATGCATCCATGTGTGTCACTGCCCTGTGTGGGCGCACACACACCACTGCCCCCTGCTGGGCGAATCAGGCCTGTGGACTCATGTGAGAGCAAGCAGATGCTCCTGCCCTCTAGTGGCCACAGGGCAAACTGCGGCCCAGAGAAGCAGGCCCTGAGCTGGGCTCACCTGTATGTCCGGGGGCCGGGTCTGCTGGGTCTCCAGCGTGAGCTGCAGCTCCTGGATCCGCTCGTCCAGCCTGCGCACCTCCTGCTCCTTCCGCCACTGCAGGGCGCTGACCTGCCCCTCCAGGCGCACCAGCTCCTCCAGCTTCTGCTGCAGGGACGTCTCCAGGTGCTGCACTCTCGACCTCAGGCCCTCGTTCTCCTGGAGAGGGGCCGTGGGCAGGTTGTGATTATGTGCCAGGAGGCTTCTCGGTGACCTGCCTGGCCTGATCTCCCGGTGCACTGCATGTGTGTGAACACAGGGGCGCCAGCCTGGAGCGGGTCCTTGGAGCTCAGGGTCCTGTGTCCCACAGTGGTAGTGACTCAGGGGCTGGGCATAGGGGGGCTCTAGGGGTCAGTGACATGGGGGATGGGTGGGGGGCAGGGCTCTAGGGGTCAGTGATGATGCTGGAGCTGCGCATAGGGAGCTCTAGAATTCAGTGACGGGGGGCTGGGCGAAGGCAGGGGGATGGGTCAGCGATGGGGGCACCCTCACCTTGGACAGTGTGGCAGAGGGCTGGGCACGGGGAGGCTCTAGGGGTCAGTTATGGGGGCCTGAGTGGGTGCTGGGTCAGTGACAGGGGGCTGTGGAGGGGCCCCCTCACCTTAGCCAGCGTGGCAGAGAGCTGGGCACGGGGGGACTCTAGGGGTCAGCGACGAGTGGCTAGGTGGGTACTGGGTCAGCGACGGGGGGCCTGGGGGCCCCCCTCACCTTGGCCAGCATGGCAGAGGGCTGGGCACGGGGAGACTCTAGGGGTCAGTGATGGGGGGGCTGGGCAGGTGCTGGGTCAGCAACAGGGGGGCTGTGGGAGTGCCCCTCTCCTTGGCCAGCGTGGCAGAGGGCTGGGCATGGGGGGGCTCTAGGGGTCAGTGACAGGCAGCTGGGTGGGTGCTGGCTCAGCGACAGGGGGGCGGAGGGGGGCTCTCTCACCTTGGCCAGCATGGCAGAGGGCTGGGCAGACACGGTCGCCAGCTGCTGCAGGAGCCCCTGGGTGACGCTGAGACTCTGCTTCAGCCCCTCGTTCTCCACCGTCAGGTTGTGGATCCGCTTCTCTGAATCTGTCACCCCCTGGAATGAAAAGGGGGGTCAGGGAGCTTGAGCCCCCCCCACACGCTGCCCCCAGGAGCCTTGGCACCCCCCCACACACCCTGCCCCCACAGCAGCTGCCAGCTTTCCTCTCCCAGGGGCGCCCCATCCCCCTGCTTCTCTCATCTTCCTCCACACCACATTCTTCCTCCCCCCACCCTGGGGGGCAGGAGAGGAGCCAGGCCTGTAAAAGAGGCAGTGGGGGGAGAGGGCAGAGAGGACAGGGGTGGGGAGGGGGGATGCAGTGAGGGGCAGAAGGAACAAACCTAGGTGGTGCAGTGGGGGGAGGAGGCAGATGGGATGTGGGGCTGGGGGGATGCAGTGGGGCGGGAGCAGAAGGAACAGGCCTGGAGAGGAGGCAGTGAGAGGGGAGGCAGAAGGGGCAGGCCTAGGGAATGGAGTGGGGTGGGGGACAGCAGTGGGGGGACAGAAGGGACAGGCCTAGAGGAGGAGGCAGAGGGGATGGAGCTGAGATGGGGGACAGAGGCAAAGGGGACGGTGGTGGGGTGGGGATATCCTTCTCCTCACCATCCCCGTGCGCAGCCGTGTCAGCTCCTCCTCTCGCTCCTCAATCTGCTGCTTCAGCTCTTGGACCTAGGGGAAAGACACATTCGATGTCAGGCTCCCCCCTCCCCCAGGGCTGGGCGCCATGGCCCCCTCCCCATAGACAGGGGTACTGCCAATGTAGGGGCGCAGGGGCAGGGCAGGAGCAGCCCCAGGGCATAAGGGGCTGGCTGGCAGATGTGAGCCCAGTGCCCCCATTGGCCCAGAGTGCCGTGAGGATGAGGACGGTGCCTGTTAGCCAGGGTTCCTCTATAGCTCAGGGGCGCTGAAGAGATGGGCTCTCGCCCCAGTTCCCCAGGGGCTCGTCCATCCCTGCGCTGTTAGCGGAGATCCCACCTGTGGAGTCATCTCCAACCTCTGGGTCTTCTCCCTTCCTGAGGCTTTGCTGTGGGCCCCGCCAGCCTCTCCTCAGCAAGAGCATCATTCCCGCTGGCACTCCTACCTGCTGTGGCTCCACCAGCAGCGCCAGCCCCTGGTTCTCACCTGCAGGTCGAAGTTCCCTGCCAGCTGCTGCTTCTCCCTCTCTCCCTCTTCCAGCTGCTGCCTCAGGCCTGTGATCTCCTCCAGCAGCTTGTTCCTCTCCCCATGCAGCGCACTGATGGATTCCACCAGTCGGTGCACGCCCACGGGCTTCACAGGTGGACACGGGTACAGGGGACAAGTGGAGGGCGGCTTCATACCTGGAGAGGAGGGGACATAGGCAGTCACTCCTAGGGCATCCATGTGGGCACAGAACTCCTGCAGGGGCAGGTGGGCCATCTGGGGAAGGGACAAGGGGGATAGGGAGATGCAGCCCACCACAGAATCAGCCTGGAGACAGAATCACCCTCCCCCTCAGTGAGGGGCAGGTGGGTAACTGCTCAGAGGGGAGAATGGATGTGGGGGGACATTGTACAGATATTTTGGATGGGTGGGTAGATGGATGAGTGTATTGCATGGATGGATGGTGGATGGGCATGGGGGGTGCACTGCATGGGCGAATGGATGATGGATGAGCTTGTTGGGTGGATGGCTGGATGGTGTGTTCGATGGACAGGTGGATGTGAGGGTTGCATGGATGAACAAGTGTGTTGGATGGATGGATGGTTGTGTTGGATGGGCAGATGGATGGGTGTGCTGGATGGATGGTTGTACTGGATGGTTGGGCAGATGGATGAGTGTGTTGGATGGGTGGGCAGATGGATTAGTGTGTTGGATGGATGGATGGGCAGATGGATGGATGGAGGGTGTGTTGGATGGCAGGGCAGATGGATGAGTGTGTTGGATGGGTGGATGGCTGTGTTGGATGGCTGGGCAGATGGATGGATGGATGAATGTGTTGGGCAGATGGATGAGTGTGTTGGATGGGTGATTGGTTGTGTTCAGTGGCTGGGCAGATGGATGAGTGTCTTGGATAGGTAGATGGGTGTGTCGGATGGCTGGGCAAATGGATGAGTTGGATAGATGAATGGATGGACGGATGGTTTGGTGGATGGATGATTGGTTGTGTTGGATGGTTGGGCAGATGGATGAGTGTGTTGAATGGATGGATGGGTTGGGTGGATGGGTGTGTTGGATGGCTGGGCAGACAGATGAGTGTGTTGGATGGATGGTTGGTTGTGTTGGGTGGTTGGGCAGATGGATGAGTGTGTTGGATGGATGGGTTGGGTGGATGAGTGTGCTGGATGGGTGGGTGTGTTGGATGGTTGGGCAGGCAGATGAGTGTGTTATATGGATGGTTGGGCAGATGGATGGATGGGTTGGGTGGATGAGTGTGCTGGATGGATGGATGGATGGGTGTGTTGGATGGTTGGGCAGACAGATGAGTGTGTTGGATGGATGGATGGGTGTGTTGGATGGTTGGGCAGATGGATGAGTGTGTTGGATAGATGGATGGATGGGTGTGTTGGATGGCTGGACAGATAGATGAGTGTGCTGGATGGATGGTTGGTTGTGTTGGGTGGTTGGGCAGATGGATGAGTGTGTTGGATGGATGGGTTGGGTGGATGAGTGTGCTGGATGGATGGGTGTGTTGGATGGTTGGGCAGATAGATGAGTGTGTTGAATGGATGGTTGGGCAGATGTATGGATGGATGAATGGATGGGAGTGTTAGATGGTTGGGCATATGGATGAGTGTGTTGAATGGATGAATGGGTTGGGTGGATGAGTGGGATGGATGGTTAGGCAGACACATGAGTGTGTTGGATGGATGGTTGGGTAGATGGATGAGTGTGTTGGATGGATGGTTGGTTGTGTTGGGTGGCTGAGCAGATGGATCAGTGTGTTGGATGGATGGATGGGTGTGTTGGATGGTTGGGCAGATGGATGAGTGTGTTGGATGCATGGGTGTGTTGGATGGATGGGCAGACAGATGAGTGTGTTGGATGGATGGATGGGTGTGTTGGATGGTTGGGCAGACGGATGAGTGTGTTGGATGGATGGTTGGGCAGATGTATGGATGGATGGATGAATGGATGGGACTGTTAGATGGTTAGGCATATGGATGAGTTTGTTGAATGGATGGATGGGTTGGGTGGATGAGTGGAATGGATGGATGGGTGTGTTGGATGGTTGGGCAGACAGATGAGTGTGCTGGATGGATGGTTGGGCAGATGGATGAGTGTGTTGGATGGATGGGTTGGGTGAATGAGTGTGCAGGATGGATGGGTGTGTTGGATGGTTGGGCAGACAGATGAGTGTGTTGGATGGACGGGTTGGGTGGATGAGTGTGTTGGATAGTTGGGCAGACAGATGAGTATGTTGGATGGATGGATGGGTGTGTTGGATGGTTGGGCAGATGTATGAGTGTGTTGGATGGATGGTTGGGCAGATGGATGGATGGATGGGTTGGGTGGATGAATGTGCTGGAAGGATGGATGGGTGTTGGATGCTGTATTAGGAAGAGAGCCTGAGACATAAGCACTTGTATCAGAGGCCTGGTATGAGGCAGGACCTGCTCACACAATCTGCCAAGAACAGGGCTGATATTGCAGAAATACACATTCCTAAGGAGTGCTAGTCACAGAGTATTCACACAAACACATCCCGGTATCAAGTGGTACCAGAACATCCCAATATCAAGGATGGTACAAAAACATTCCCCAAGGATAACAGGAACACACTGACCCCTCGTGAAAGACATGGTCAGGATGACAGTACGTAATAGATAACAAAGACTCCTGTGGCACCTTATAGACCAACAGATGTATTGGAGCATGAGCTTTCGTGGGTGAATATCCACTTCGTCAGACACATGTAACAGAAATTTCCAGAGGCAGGTATAAATATGCAAGCAAGAATCAGTCTAGAGATAACGAAGTTAGTTCAATCAGGGAGGATGAGGCCCTCTTCTAGCAGTTGAGGTGTGAACACCAAGGGAGGAGAAACTGCTTCTGTAGTATATAATAGAGATGTTTTGATCGAACCAACATATACAAGGTGATGAGTGATTATTTGCCACATCAGGGGCAATAACTATGTCAGAGGGGAAATAGAGAACTTGTTTGTATCGGTGTATAAAATGGTACCTCAGAGGGAGTATCTTTGTCTGGTCTAGGAAGGAACAGAAAGTCCCACCATTCATTGAGCTGGTCCATTGTTATAGGCATACATGTATTAGTGGTCCAGTAGTCTGCGGGATACTAGTACTGTGCTTCATCGACAATAAACCTGGCTAGGTGCCTTCATCCCCTAACAGATCTTGTGCTCACTGGGCGGTTCGCTCAAGGTCTGCTGTGCCAGCTGTCTGCACAGGGCTGGGGTGGCACACAGAGGGAACACACACACGCAGCCAAATATCTATCAACATCTAACAACAGATGGATGAGTGTGTTGGATGGATGGATGAATTCATGGTGTGTTGGGTGGATGCATGGGCATGTTGGTTGGATGGATAGAAGGATGGGAGGGTGGATGAGTATTTTGGGTGGATGGATAGATGGTATGTTGGACATGTTGAATGGACAGGTAGCTGTATTGGATGGACAGGTGGATGGGTGTGTTGGATGGCTGGGCAGATGGGTGGATGTAAGGCATTTGATACAGTCTCGCATGATATTCTTATCGATAAATTAGACAAATACCATTTAGATGGGGCTACTATAAGGTGGGTGCATAACTGGCAGGATAACCATACTCAGAGAGTGGTTATTAATGGCTCCCAATTCTGCTGGAAAGGTATAACAAGTGGGGTTCCACAGGGGTCTGTTTTGGGACCGGCTCTGTTCAATATCTTCATCAACGACTTAGATGTTGGCATAGAAAGTACGCTTATTAAGTTTGCGGATGATACCAAACTGGGAGGGATTGCAACTGCTTTGGAGGACAGCATCAAAATTCAAAATGATCTGGACAAACTGGAGAAATGGTCTGAAGTAAACTGGATGAAGTTCAATAAAGACAAATGCAAAGTGCTCCACTTAGGAAGGAACAATCAGTTTCACACATACAGAATGGGAAGAGACTGTCTAGGAAGGAGTATGGCAGAAAGAGATCTAGGGGTCATAGTGGACCACAAGCTAAATATGAGTCAACAGTGTGATACTGTTGCAAAAAAAGCAAACATGATTCTGGGATGCATTAACAGGTGTGTTGTAAACAAGACATGAGAAGTCATTCTTCCGCTCTACTCTGCACTGGTTAGGCCTCAACTGGAGTATTGTGTCCAGTTCTGGGCACTGCATTTCAAGAAAGATATGGAGAAATTGGAGAGGGTCCAGAGAAGAGCAACAAGAATGATTAAAGGTCTTGAGAACATGACCTATGAAGGAAGGCTGAAAGAACTGGGTTTGTTTAGTTTGGAAAAGAGAAGACTGAGAGGGGACATGATCGCAGTTTTCAGGTATCTAAAAGGGTGTCATCAGGAGGAAGGAGAAAACTTGTTCACCTTAGCCTCTAATGATAGAACAAGAAGCAATGGGCTTAAACTGCAGCAAGGGAGATCTAGGTTGGACATTAGGAAAAAGTTCCTAACTGTCAGGGTAGTTCAACACTGGAATAAATTGCCTACGGAGGTTGTGGAATCTCCATCTCTGGAGATATTTAAGAGTAGGTTAGATAAATGTCTATCAGGGATGGTCTAGACAGTATTTGGTCCTGCCATGAGGGCAGGGGACTGGACTCGATGACCTCTCGAGGTCCCTTCCTGTCCGAGAGTCTATGAATCTATGTGTTGGATGGATCAGCAGATGTGTGGCTGTGTTGGATGGACAGGTGGATGGGTGGGTGTGTAGGATAGACAGGGGGATGGATGGATGGGTGGGTGAGTGTGTTGAATGGATGACTGACTGGACAGGTGTATTGGATGGGTGCATGGATTCGTTGGGTGGTTGAGCAGATGGATGAGTGTTTTGGATAGATGGATGGATGAATGGACGATGTGTTGGTTGGATGTGTGGGCATGTTGGATGGATGAATGGATGGACCAGTGTGTTGAATGGTAAGGTGGACGAGTATTTTGGGTGGATGGATGGAGGGTGTGATGGATGTGTGGGTAGGTGTATTGGACAGACGGGTGGATGCATGGGTGCATTGGATGGACAGGTGGATGAGTGGCTGTGTTGGATGGACAGGTGGATGGGTGTGTTGGATGACTGGGTGTGTTAGATGGCTGGACAGTTGGGTGGGTGTGTTGGATGGCTGGGCAGATGGATGTGTGTTGGATGGACGGACGGATGAATGGATGGTGTGTTGGTTGGACATGTGGATGTGTGGGCATATTGGATGGATGAATGGATGGACCGATGTGTTGGATGGGAAGATGGATGAGTATTTTGGGTGGATGGAGTGTGTGATGGATGGAGTGTGTGATGGATGTATGAGTAGGCGTGTTGCATGGACAGGTGGATACATGGGTGGGTGGCTGTGTTGGATGGACAGGTGGATGGGTGTGTTGGATGGATGGGTGGGTGTGTTGGATGGATGGGTGCATAAGTGGCTGTGCTGGATGGACAGGTGGATGGGTGTGTTGTAAGGAAAGGCGGATGAGTATTTTGGGTGAATGGAGGATGTGATGGATGTGTGGATAGGTGTGTTGGATGGACGGTTGGATGAGTGGCTGTGTTGAATGGGCAGGTAGATGGGTGTGTTGGATGTCTGGATGTGTTAGATGGCTGAGCGGCTAGGCGGGTGTGTTGGATGGGTGTGCTGAATGAATGGATGGACAGGTGTGTTGGATGGGAGGGTGGATGAGTATTTTGGGTGGAGGGGTGGGTGTGCTGGATGGATGAATGGATAGACAGGTGTGTTGGATGGGAGGGTGTGTTGGATGGATTTGCAGATAGATGTGTGTGTTGCATGGATACAGGGATGGTGTGTTGGATGCAGGGGTGGATGAGTGTGTTGAATGGGTGGATGTGCTGGATGGATGGGTGGATGGACAGGTGTGTTGGATGAGAGGGTGTGCTGGATGGATTGGCAGATGGATGAGTGTGTTGGATGGATAGACGGATGGTGTGTTGGATGGGTGGGTGGATGCATAGGTATGTTGAATGAATGAATGGATGGATGGACAGGTGTGTTGGATGGGAGGGTGGATCGGTATTTTGGGTGGGTGAATGTTGTGTTGGATGGGTGGGTGTGTTGGATGTACGGGCAGATGGATGATCGTACAGGCAGACGGGTGGATGGGTGTGTTGGATGGATAGGTGGGTGGATGGTGTGTTGGGTGGATGAGTGTTTTGGGTGCATGGACAGGTGTGTTGGATGGACAAGTGGATGTGTGAGCTGGAGTTCACTGGTTCATCGGGTCACTTCAGAAGATGAAGTCTCTTCTCCCTCCAGCAGACCGTGGTCCCTGCAGATCAGTCTCCATGACTCATTCAGTCCTTGTCCTCTCTCCAGAGGCTGCCAACTAGAGGCCGACTGACCACCACTCATCACCATTTGTTTGGACGCTTCCCCTTAGCCAAGACCCTCCAGCAAACTCTGCATCCAGCGGCTGCATGGCTTTGAGCAGCCACCATCCTAGAGGTGAGGGGATCCACCCTCCACTCCCCTATACCAACCCCTCTCCATGCCCAACTGCCAGCCAGGTTCCCTCCCATCACCAGTGCAGCCACCCTCCTGCATTGCCACAGCTGCAGCAGGTCCATCACCCTAGTCCTCAGTGACAACCTCAGGAGCTTCTCTACTCTGTTGTCTTCAGAGGGGAGAAATTCACACAAGGCCTGACAAAGGCGTAGGCACTATGGGACGAGGTGGGAGCCAGCCAGCGGTGCCCAGGCCTCAGCAGAGGCAGGACCCCAGCCAGTGGCGCCACCCCAGCCAGTGGTGCCCAGGCCTCAGCGGAGGCGGGACCCCAGCCAGTGGTGCCCAAGCCTTGTGAATTTCACCCCCGAAGCCCAGGTTGCTGCTCGTGGGCCTTGCTGCGATCGGGGCAAATGACTTCCCACCATGCAGTGTCTCCATGATGTTCTGCTGCTCGCAGATGACGCCCTCCAGGCTCTCGATGACGCTCAGCTTGTCCTGCACCTGCTGCCTGTAGGCCCTCCTCAGCGTTCGCAGCTGCTTCCGGCGTCGGCTCTCCTCCCGGCGCAGGCAGGAGCGGTACTCCCCGGCTTGCTCCTGCAGCCGCTGCATCTGCCCGTAGTGCTCCAGGAAGGAGAGGAGATGGGACATCACCGAGATGAGAGGGGAGTCGGGGAGCTGGCGTGGGAACCCGTGGGAGGAGCAGGGGGAGAGGGAGACCCGTGGGGACGGTCGGCCCAAGTGAGATGGGAGGACAGGGAGGGAGGGGTGGACAGAGCAGGTCACAGGAACACATGGGATGTGGGAGGATGAGCGGGGTGGTTCGAAGGAGAAAAGAGAAGACAAAGCAGTTAGCACAGGCGGAGGGTGGGAATGGTTTGCCTAGTGGGTAGGGTTGGGGCCAAGGACTCAGGAGACCCGGCCCTGGTGCTCTGCCACAGACCCCATGTGACTCTGGAGTGGGTCACTTCAACCACCGCGACTCGGACCCCCACGCATGCAGCGGGGCTGGCTCCAAGAGACCCTATTGGCGATGGTGAGGCACTATACCCAGGGGCCAGAGGAAACCCCAAACAGGTACCCCCACCCCCAGCAGCCTGCACAGCCCCTGTGGCTGGCTGGCACCATTGGCAATCGCACACCAAGAGCAGGGGCCCTGTGCGCTGGCCACGGCACACTTAGGGAGAAGGGACTCGCCCAAGGTCACCTGTGTAGCCAGGGTAGGAAAGGTGGCAGCTCCGACTAGCCACCCGAGTATAGACCCAGGGAGGCCAGGCGGGTCGGCATTCTGACAGCTAGACCAAGCTCCCCACCGTGCTTCCCCAGCTACACTGCTGTGTTTAGCACCAGCACAAGCAGAGCTAGCGCGTCTGCCCACGCGGGCTGGGAATCGCCTCGCAGCTCAGACCCAGATGTGCGCTAAGTGCCTCCCCAGAGCCTGGGCTCCTAGCAGGTGGCACTGGGACAGCGGCACCGGGAAAGTCAGGGGCAGAAAAGCCCTTAGGGCCCGGTTCATGGCTGCCCTGTGTCTTGTCAGAGGCCAGCGCTCCCAATGGCAACGTTCTACCCACACTCTCCCAGGCTGCACCACGCCCATCGGTATCCCCGTGACGGGCGCTATCCAAGACCAGGCAGGTGGACATGGAGCTAGGGATGGGCACCGCTGACAGATTCCAGAAATCCACACGTGCTCCAGACCAAGTCCATTGGTCCCCTCTGTGGTCTGAGACTCACGGTGACCAAGGAGACACAGGGACTGGGTCCCTCCTTCTCTGCTCCAGGCCTCAGCAACCCCCTTCCAGAGAGAGTGGAGAGCTGGACAAGCTCCCGGAGGGACACGAGTGCTGGCGACCGCCTGGTAAATAGCCAGCAGGTCGGTCAGGGCAGCAAAGCGAGCAGAGTGGAGAACAGGGACAGATGAGCCCTGGGAGCTGTCTGGCTGGATGGCTGTGCTGAGCCAGTACGTGGCCAGTTCAGATCTGATACAGTGGGTCCTGGGGTAACCCAAGAATCCCATAACACCAACTGGTGAGAGGGTCCCAGCAAGGTCCCCATGCTGGCTTGTGCGTTCTGGGTCCCCAAAGAATGAAATGTCCACACAGATGCTGCGTAAGGGGCTGTGGATGTCCAGTGACAGCGTGTGCCACACAAGGGATCTTTGTTCACCTGGCTCTCAGGCGGGACGCGAGCAGCATAAGCTAACACAGCGGATACCCACGTACATACAGAGCCAGCAGGGAGATGTGCAATCAACGGGGAAGCGGCATGCAGGAAAAAAAAGCCCCTATCCTGCGTTACCCTGATCTGAGAACACTGAACTCTGGGGACGTGAGCAGAAGGCAGAAACGACGCCTCGCATCCTGCACTTAGGAAGGAAGTGGGCTGAGGGCTTACGGTCCTGAGAACGGGATCTGAACCCTCCTTGGCTGAGGCTCAGCAGAAGAGTTTGGGGATGAGATACTCTTCACTGGCCGGCTGCTTAGCCTGCTGAGTGAAGTGCAGGCTCCAGAAAATGTGCTATGATTTTGTTTTATAGGTGACCTTTCGTTTCTATTATTTTCCCTCACCATCTCTTGGTTCTCTGGCAATGATCTCACCCTTGTTTTCACTATAAAGATCCCTCAGTGCTGTGATATCCCACGAAGAGCGGACCCTGACTCTCACAAACAAGTGTACATGTTGGCCCCTGGGGGATTGTGGGAGTGTCCTGTGGAGACCGGGCTGGGCCCGACGGGCTCGGGGACTGGGTGCAGCTCCTGTTAACCTGCGAGGCAAGGTAAGGGCTGGCACCGCCTGGAAGAGAGGGCCTAGGTGGCTGACAGGAGGGTGGGATCAGGGAGTGGACACCCAGCTAAGCACAAGCAAGACTCCCCCAACACAAGAAACCAAGGCGCCTCCCAGCTCTGGGCACCCCAAGACCCGTCACACCTGGCCACGGCTGTTTGTGTTTCATACTCCTCAATGCCATGGAGACAGGAAGGCAGAGGCTCTGATGGGGAACGCGCCCAGATTTACCTTCCCGCCAGAGGCCTCTGTGTCCACTGGGCAGAGCTTCCCCTCGGCAGCTTCCCGCTTGAGGGACAGGAATTCGGTGAGTGGGGTGGTGGCATCCTCCAGAAACCCGCTGTCTGGGCCAGCCTCCTCCTCCTCCCCCATGCCACTGCCTCGGTCGCTCTCGGAGCTGCCTGCAAAGGGGGGAAGAGAGCTGGGGCAGGAGTCGCAGAGCCAGGGCGCCCCTTGGCTCCCTCACTGTCGAGACAGATGTGCCCCAGCCCACTGGCATCCCCCCCCCCCCAGTAGGAGATCCATTGTCCCCAACACCCTGAACCCCTTCAGGACACGGGGGGACCTGTCCCAGCTCACCAGCCCGGCATGCACCCATCTACAGCCAGCACCCTCCCCTGCTGCTGGGCCACGTGCCAACCAGACCAGCCACTGCGGCTCAGAGCCGTGCACGGGGAGGGGAGAGGAGGCTACGCACTGTCCAGCTCCGGTAGCTCCGGCCACAGCTCCTCACACAGCCTGCGCCTCCTGGGTGGCTCCACGGAGAAGGCATCCGGGCCCTGGAGAGCAGGAGGGAAAGGAAACGTCTGTCAGCAACAGAGGCCAGGCCACAGACGGGTTCGCAGAGCCCCCCGATCAATCCACCCCCCTGCCACGGACGGGTTCTCAGAGCCCCCCGACCAACCCACCCCCCACCAAGGACGGGTCCTCAGAGCCCCCGACCAACCCACCCCCGCCATGGATGGATCCTCAGAGCCTCCCAATCAACCTGCCCCCCACCATGGACAGGTCCTCAGAGCCCCCCGACCAACCTGCCCTGGATCGGTCCTCGGAGCCCCCCGACCAACCTACCCCCTGCCATGGAGGGGTCCTCAGAGCCCCCCAACTAAATGGGTCCTCAGAGCTCTCCCCGTCACCATGGACAGCACTTCAGAGTCCCCCCAACTACTCCCTCCTCCACAGATGATGTTTCAGAGCCCCCTGGAGCGACGCTACACCACAGATGGTGTCTCAGAGCTCCCTGACCAACCTTCCCCTCTGCCACAGATGGCACATCAGTGCCCCCCCAACACCCCACTCCACCACAAATGGCCCCACAGAAGCCCCCATGGCACCACCTCTTTATGAACAGCACCACAGAGCTCCCCACTCCCAGAATACTCCCCACCATGGCTGCCCCCCCGAGCCCCTCTGGGCACAGCCAGCCTCCTCCATGCCACCCTCCACTACTGTGCCCTACAGATCCCCCCAAGAAACCCCCCACCACAGACAGCCCCCTAGAGCCCCCCTCAAGCACTCCCCCACCACAGACAGTCTCCCCACACACATCTCTGGCTACAGATAGCCCCACAGAGCCCCCTCAAGTACCCCCCGCCAGACAGTCTCACAGAACCCCCTCAAGTACCCCCCCATCACACAGCCTCACAGAACCCCCTCAATTACCCCCCCCACAGACAGCCCCATAGAGCTCCCCCCCACTCCCCCGCAAGACCGGCACAGAGCTGACCCTGCTGGGTGCAACTGATGCCCTGAACTGGATCCATCTCCGTTCTGAAGCTGTCTGGACACCGGGAATGCTCCCAGATCACTCCCTTCGGCACCCTGTGCCCACGGGCCTGACTACACCCCAAGACCCGACCCTCTCCTACGAGGCCTGGCCGGGGCACCAATGGGGCTGGGGAACAGCAAGGTGCTGAGCTGGCAAGATGGGAACCCTCCTAATGGGAAGATCCGGCCCTGCCCGGGTGCTGCCCCTGCTAGCGCACCCCACGGACGAGGGCAGACACCCCTTCCCCCTCGGTGCCAGGTGCACACAGGACGAGCAGCTGCTTAGCCCCCAGTGGCAAGCCTGGCTCTTTAACTCATGTTGCAGCAGCTCTGGAGGGCCCTGGTCCGGCCCAGCCCCTCGCCCGGCTATGCTGATGGGGCCACGCAGGTGCCGTCTCCCCAAGCTCAGCTCACCAGCCCCACAGGGAATAGCTGTGACAGAGGCCCCAGCCCCACTCTCAGGAACTGTCTAATACATGTGGGTCTGGGAGCCTGAGCCAGGTCTGGGGCCAGCGACAGGGCAGAGCTCAACAAGGCCAGGGCACCCGATGGTGCTGCCTGTCCTCACAGCAGGCAGCTGGCATCCCCTGCTGCAGGAGTCTGTGCCCCCCACCAGGGAGACAGACCCACAGTGAGGCAAGTCGAAGCCTGAGCCAGCCTCCCTGGACAATCAATACAGCCCGGCTGGAAACAGCACCAGATCCCTGCTAACAAGCTGCAGCCGGGCCAACCTCGAAGGCAGCTAGGTGCGCAGAGCAGAGCCGAGCAGGGAAATGGGAGAGCTCCAGAGCCGAGATGCCAAGGGGCGGAAATGGGGGAGGCTCTCAGCACCACCCCATGGATCCAATCAGCCCTCTGGCAGGGCAGATCACGCAGCCTCGAGGGGTCAGACCCCATGCTGCCGGGCCTCTTTGGAGAGAACCGACCCCCCAGCTGCCAAAGCGCCAACAGAGGCAGCCCGGGCACACCTGGCACGCACATCCTGCCCCAGCAGAGGGGCCCAGCCTGGGAACGGCGCACAAAGCTCTCTGCCGGGGAGCACGAGGCTCGGCCAATGCTCCTGGCCCTGCAGACGTGTCTGGCAAGGCCCAGTGGGGCTGGGCGCTGACCCGTGCCTGCGGCTGAGGAGGGGTCAGAGATTGGAACAATTGACGTCTATTCAACCAACAGACAACACCCCTGCTCCCAGCAGCCCCCAGTGCCAAACAGGGGCCCAGGGCTAAGCGGGCAGGGAAAGCCAGGGTCCTACACCCTGCTGACAGGCAGGAGGAGACCCAGACCCAGACCCAGCCCCCCTCATGCCCCCCAACTAACTGCCATGCTGGGCAGGGGGCAGGAGGGTGAATCGCCCCAGTAGGTACCAACAGAGATGCCTGCACCCAAACACGCCTCACCCCCACTCTGTGCGGCCAGGACCCATGCAGTTCCCCTGCGCAGGGGGCAGCTTGGGGGGTGCACGGAGGGGGGAACCCACTGCAGCACAGTGAGGGTAGGGGGCCAGAAAATCCATAACTATCCTGATCCACCAGCTAAACCTTTGAGGGGGGTGTAGCATCCAGGAGCAGTACTGCCACCCAGAGAGACGAGGAGAGGATCTGGACCCAGTCCTACTGGCCCCCCAATTCTGCCATCATGCACCCAATGTGTTCAGACTGGGCACCAGGAGCAGGACTGGGCCCCAGGGGAGGTGGCAGAACCTGGGGGCAGGGAAATGACCCATGGGTTCCA
The DNA here is from genome assembly GCA_026122505.1 of Aldabrachelys gigantea. Lineage (NCBI taxonomy): Eukaryota > Metazoa > Chordata > Testudines > Testudinidae > Aldabrachelys > Aldabrachelys gigantea. The sequence continues at coordinate 296,951,231 of CM047480.1, forward strand.
GCAGGGCTGCCCCCCCTTCCCGCGGGGGGCGGATTCCTCTCCTCAGGGCCTGGCACCTGGGAGCCAGCTTGAGCTACCATCTGCACATCAGCTGGGGTGGCTGAACTGGGCACAGGGATGCCACACCCCGTGAGGGTGAGCTTAGGTGCTGGGAGTCAGGGTAGTGGCTAAACGTGCCCCCGGCTGTGGCAGCATGGGGCACCCCAGCAAGGGAAGGGGTGAATGAACCCCATTCTGCTGTCCTCTGCGCTGGGTCCGACTGGGACCAGGAGGCTCCTTCCCCTCCCCTCAGTGCAGACAGACCAACCCCTTCAATCCCGGCGCCTTCCAGTGCCTGCTCCCAGCGGGCCCTAGCAAGTCGGGCCTCCACCCCTGAAGCCGCACCATTCCCCGCCCCTACTCACATCCCTTGTGCCATCAGTCTCTCCCGCTTCCTTTCTCTGGTGCTGCCATAACACGCTAGTGAAGCAGGGGCCATGTCTCTAGGGACTGGTCCTCACAGAGGATAAGAGCCTACTGCTGCTGTTGGCTGACGGAGGGATTCCTTTAGCTCAAGTGATAGGAACCGACGCACTGGTGCTGAATCCACAGCGAAAGACATCACTGAACTGGATCCCGAACAGGGACCCGAACGCCTGTGCTGCCATCCCTTCCCATGCTCCATGCACAGCCAGCTTGGGAATTAGCCCGTGTGTTGCCAGCCAACCCTCAATAACAAGCCTGTGTTAAAACAGGGGTAGGGTTAGCACTGGCACAGGGATTCCACCTGGCTCCAGGATGGGACTTGGGAAACCCAGGCCATCCATCTGCCAGGGGACAGCCTCAGCACCGGCATCTCTAGCAGCTGCCGAGGGCTGTGCTGGATTCTCCATCCCTGGACATTTTTAAATCAAGATTGACCTTGAGCAGATTTTTCAGAAAAGCACCCAAACAGGAGTTAATGCAGGGCACTCCTAGGGCCTATGTGATAGATACAGAGATCTCACAACCATCTATCCAGGCCCCGAGCTCTCAGAATCGATGGAAAAAACAGCAGGAAATCACTAGAGGCCCAGGAGTGAAAACATCAAAGTCCTGCAGTGGCCTTGGAAGGGACGGCAACAGGATCGAGAACATCTGGGGGAGGGCACCTGTCCCCCACGTGCCCCCAAGAGCTCTCACCCCACCACGCTGGGTGCAAGATCCTAGAGATGTCACATGGGTCTTGCCTGTCAGCCTGGACAAGAAGAACGTCAATGGGCCAAGTGCACAGCTGGGCCGGCAGGTTCAATTCCCCCTCTGGCAGCTCATGCCTTCTCCTTCCACCCCTGGCTCCACCCCCTCACTGCAATTTTAGTCACCTCACTGGTACTGCCAAGTGCCCCAGCTGCTGGCTGAGTTCATCTCCAGAAGCAAGTTGTGCCCGGCACTGCTCTGCCAGCACTGATGGGATTTGGACCATGGGTCCACTCTGGGCTGGTGCCCATTTTTGGCTCTGGGACTCCTGCCTTCTTCTTTTCCAGGGGACGAATCTCTTGCTATCTCCAAGAGCTTGAGCCAGGGGATAGAGACGACAAACTGAGCAGTGCTTAGCCCCCCTTCAGGATACAGGGAGCCGGGGACTGTCCGTGAGATTGAAGTACAGCAAATTTACAACTGATTTGAGAGCCTCTTTCCCCACATGTCGTTAACCTGTGGAACTCACTGCTACCAGACATTATTGAGCTTAGCAGGATTCAAAACAGGCTAGACCCTTCTAAGGATCATTACCCCAGCCATGGTTACCCATAATCTCTCTTGGTCCAGGACATCAGCAGTTCCTAACTGAATGATGGGGGATTAGGAAGAGACGCTGTGACATTATGAGTGTAATATAATATCTCATTGAAAGATGACAGGGCCAGAAAGAGTTAATTAACTGACCTGACCCATGGGAGAACCTTAAGGACTGGTTAGCAAGATATGTAAATGAATAGAGCTTTGAAATGCAAGTCTGCATTGTTAGAGGTAGAAGGGTAAATGTTTGCTCAGGTCTTGGGATGTCAGCAAACAAGTCTTGTCTATTGCTATAGTTTTAATTCAAAGATCAAAAAAGGGAATATCAGCATTTAAGATCATACTTGAGTAAAATTGTATTATTGTCTATATGTCTCTTTGAAGGTTATGGTAACCTGTATCTGAACAGTTTAATGGATAAATTACTCTGTGCTAATTGCCAGAATGTTTGGGAGAAGGAGTTAAGCCTATTGTTTTCTCAGGCCAAAAGGCTGCTGGAAATGTATAAGAACCCTGGGACATGATCCTTCTGCATCTCAGATCTGCTTTGGGTTTCAAGAGGGGGAAACCTTAAGCCACAAGGATTGAGATCCCCAGTCATTAACTGGAGCCACCCTGAATATGGAAATTGGACTATAACCTATGGACTATTTCTAAAAGGACTTTTGGCAACCACAAGCTCACCTCTACTATGTATCTGAACCTCAAGAATTGAATTCAAATCTGTATGTGTATTGATCTTTTAATCAACTCTCTCTCTCTCTTTTCTTTTCTAATAAATTTTAGCTTAGTTAACAAGAATTGGCTATAGCGTGTATTTTGGGTAAGATCTAGGTTATAATTGGACCTGGATATGTGGCTGATCCTTTGGGATTGGAAGAACCTTTTCTTTTATATGATGAAGTAAAATATTCAGGAATCATCATCATATCTGACAGGTGTGTCTGGATAGAGGCCTGAGGCTGGGCACTTTAAGGGAACTGCGTGGTTTGGACTTCTAAGTAACCAGTGAGGTACTATAGAAGCTGTTTTGTGCTGGTTGGTAAATCTAAGTATTGGAATAACCACCAGCGTTTGGGGTTTGTCTGCCCCGTTTTGTTTGCAGTTCATCCTGATTGAGTGACCTCAGCTGGTTCCCACGGGCAGCACCATCACAGACACCGCACCCACCCACCCCCCGGCCCAGACAGGTTACTACATAATCATCCAGTACCAGGTGCCTTGCACCTTCCTCTGGAACAGCTGGGGCTGGTCCCTGTCACAGACAGGACAGACTGAGACGATCCCTGGCCTGTTCAACCTGCCCATTCCTATGTCCCGAGTGCTGACCCAGACAGACCGGAGGGGCCACAAATCCCATTCTGAAAAGGATCACAGCTCCACAGCAAGGCATGGCAAGCGCTGGGGAGGGGGGGCGTGCCTAGAGCCCCACCTAGCCTGAGAACGGGGGCTGCCTGGCTGGGGAGGGGCAGGTGGACTCACTCAGGCAGCTGGCTCCTTAGTGCACTGGGAGGGGGAGAGGACCTAGGGTGTGGGCTGAGCAGTTAGAGGAGTGCGGAGCCGACCCGCACAGGAAGAAGGACTGAGCTGCTTTTTACATTCTCCTCGGGACCCCAGGACAGGGGGACTCCCCATGCATTTTGCTATGAGCTGGTTGGGAAAGGCACCTGCTGCCACGGAGACAGAGCAGGTGCACAGTTACCATGGCAACACGTGCCTTTGAAATTCCACCACAGAATGATGGAGACAGATCGACTGTTACTTCTGGGTACTCTCCCTCCACCAGCATGCCAGGAATAATGGGGATCCGTCCAGTCAGGGGTAGACGCCCCCAAGTCTGCATGGCTAGGACTGGGTACCTCCCTCCACCCCTTCCCATGCCAGCAGACAATCAGCATCTTATATCACTCCCCAGGGCTGGATCCGGCAGTGCCAAAACTGACCTGGTTTCCCCCAATCTGAAGAGCCCCCTTCACCGGCCCGCCAGGCAGACATGACAACTGCAGCCCATTTAGATCTCCGTAGCCAGGTGGGTTTTCATCTCTGCACTGATCAGGGAGCAGCATCCCCACAAGAGAAGCAACCATGGCTGGGGGTGAACCAGCTCCCTGCTGCGGCTACCCGGGCACGCAGCAGCTCGGGAGCCAGGCTGCCAGGGACCACGCCAAGGGGACAGGTGGCAGAGATCCAGGGCAGGCAGTGCAGAGGGCTGTGGAGCTGGGAGTGGAGAGGGAACGACTGACTATCTGGCCCAGGACAGAGCGGTCCCACTCGGGCAGGGGACATGGCCCAGCTGCTCTGGGTCAGTAGCAAAGTGAACAGTGCGAGGGGAGCGGAACAGCCCACCCCAGCGGGGCGGGTAGCAGCTTCTCATCCCTGCCGTGAGTTGAGAGGGCTCAGCCTGGCCTCCGCCACGGCACAAAAACCACCCCACTGCCTGGCACCTGGGGAGTCTGCTTCGGGGATGGCCAGGCTCGTGGGGCTGCAGGCTGGGACTGAGGAGCATCGACAGACCTCAGGGGGGTGGGGGGAGCCCAGGGCTGGGGTAGCAGGGGGCTGCAGACTAGGGTGATAGCAGGGAGCACCAGGACCAGGGCTGGGGAAAGCCAGGAACCCCAGCTCAGGTATCTGCAGAGCACCCACTGACGGTGTGCAGCTGTCAGGGGCATGCAGAGCAGCTGGGTGCTGGGGGCACAGCAGGAGGGGTGCTGGGGGCAAAGTCGGGGGGTGCTCGGGGCAGAGTCGGGGGGTGCTACGGCAGGGTCGGGGGGATGCTGGGGGGGAAGAGAACAACTCCATCCTTTGCCCTCCCCAGAGGTGGCACCGGCAGCCCCCCTCCCGTGTCCCGCACCCCGGGGCCAGGCTCTGCTAGCGGGGGGAGACTGGCCGGGGTTAACCACAGCGGGGGCGGCTCAGGATCCGCGGGAGGACATGACCCTGCCTGAGGGGGGGCGGGGTCCCCCCCAGCCGGTGCCCGAGCGCCCCCCCCCCGCACCCTACCTGCGGCGGGGGGAGCGGCCGCGGGCCGCGGCGCAGCAGCGCGTACACGATGTAGACCAGCAGCGAGTAGAAGGCGAACATGGGGGCGCAGGGGGGCTCCGGGGCGCCCTGCAGCCCAGCCCGGGAATCCCCACGACCGCTCCGCTCCGCGCCGCGCCGCACGCCCGGCAGCTGCAGCGCCCGCCCCCCGCCGAGCCAGCCGCAGCGGCTCCGAGCATGCCCAGTGCCCCCCCTCCGCCCCGGGCGCTGCGGCACCGGCGGGGCCCGGGAGGAGCCGCCCACGGGCCGCCAGACACAGGCACCCGCTGCAGCTCCCCTCGCCCTGGGCACGAGTGAGACATGGGCACCCCCTGCAGCTCCCCTCGCCCTGGGCACGAGTGAGACATGGGCACCCCCTGCAGCTCCCCTCGCCCTGGGCACGAGTGAGACATGGGCACCCGCTGCAGCTCCCCTCGCCCTGGGCACGAGTGAGACTCGGGCACCCCCTGCAGCTCCCCTCGCCCTGGGCACGGGTGAGACTCGGGCACCCCCTGCAGCTCCCCTCGCCCTGGGCACGAGTGAGACATGGGCACCCCCTGCAGCTCCCCTTACGCTGGGCACGGGGGAGACATGGGCACTGCTCCCACCTCCTGGTGCCCTGGGCACGGGTGAGACTCAGGCACCGCCTGCAGCTCCCCTCGCCCTGAGCACGGGGGAGACATGGGCACTGCTCCCCCCTTCTGGTGCCCTGGGCACGGGTGAGACTCAGGCACCGCCTGCAGCTCCCTTCGCCCTGGGCACGGGGGAGACATGGGCACCCCCTGCAGCTCCCCTCACCCTGGACATGGGAGAGACACAGGCACCCTCTGCAGTTCCCCTTGCCCTGGGCATGGGTGAGACATGGGGACTCCTCCCACCTCCTGGTGCCCTGGGCACAGGGGAGACCTGGCAGCCCCTGCCACCTCCTTGTGACCTGGGCACGGGTGAGACATGGGCAGCCCCTGCCACCTCCTTATGCCCTGAGCAGTGTGGATCTGCAAGACACGGGTGCCCTGCAGCCTCCTCGGGCCCTGCTGGTAGTGACAGAAACTTCATGGAGTCCCAAGTCCCAGGCTGCCATGGGGAGTGTAGGGCCTGACCCGGGGGACGTGAGCTGCTGGCCATGGGGAGGGCCGTGGGCTCTGACTAATGCTGAGAGCTGTGACAGGGTGGGCATCATGCCCATTTCTCTGCCCCCCAGCCCTAGGGGAGTTGCACCACAGCAGAGAGTGGTGTTCCCATGGTGAACTACCCTCCCTGTGCAAAATGTACATCTCATTTCCAGTGCGAATTCTCTAGCTTTGCTGGCCAGCCATTGGCTGGGGTTAGACCTGCCTCTGCTGGACTGATCAGGCCTTTATCAAACACTTGGTTCTGTGACCGGAGGACCCCTTTGTGCCAGCTGGCATAGGGCACAGGGATTGTAGGGTCACAGGGATCCTCTGGGGCTGGGCTCTATAGTTCATCAACGGGGGTCGTGTAAGGTGTGACATTATCTGATTAAAATATGACCATGTAAATCATTGTTGCTACCACCGTTATATAATTGCAACAAATCTTGAACAAAGTATGTCAAGTGAGGTGCCTATGGAAAGGTTATGATTTGCTGAATATGGCTGTGCTATTTGTATTCATGTATCATTTTTGTATCTGAAGTTATGAATATTAACTATGTACCTGTATTTCAAATGTTTGCTCCTGCAGTAACACCCACAAAGTATTTAGCCTGCGAATCTTGAAGGGACTATTCAAGTTAAATGGCCCATCAGGGAACACTTACCTCACCATGGACCATGGGAGACACCCATCCACACCTGATGGACTTTCATGTGAACGTTCTAACTAGAGTATGGCTGAGGGCCTCTACTCTGACTAAGCAGGTGTGGACATGTGACTTGCTCATGTGAATCCAAACACCGTCTTGTTACCTGTAATTTTCCACAAACTAGAACAATGCGTTTCCTTCACTTGGCAGAAGCTATAAAAGGCCCTGGAGACATCTCCATTTTGCCTCTTTCCTGCTCAAACCTCTGGATTCTGAACTTATACTAATGGGAGCGTCCTAACCAAGGGACTGAGGACCTTTCAATGATTTGGAAGCAACCAGAGATTTAACAAGGCAGCAGTTTATGCCTTCATTGCTACAAGCCTGATCCAAGAACTTTGTATTTATTGTATTTGATTCTTTCAACCAATTTTAACTCTCTTCTTTCTTTCTTTTTATAAATAAACCTTATGTTCTTTAGATATTAGATACTAAAGGATTGGCAGCAGCACAGGGCTGGCTCCAGGCCCCAGCGTGCCAAGCGCGTGCTTGGGGTGGCATGCCATGGGAGTCGCTCTGCCAGTTGCTGGGAGGGCAGCAGGCGGCTCCGGTGGACCTCCCGCAGGCATGCCTGCGGATGCTCCACCAAAACCGCAGGACCAGTGGACCCTCTGCAGCCACGCCTGCAGGAGGTCCACCGGAGCCGTGGGACTGGGGAGCGGCAGAGCGCCCCTCATGGCGTGCCACTGTGCTTGGGGCGGCGAAATGGCTAAAGCCAGCCCTGCAGCAGCGTGATTATTGGGTAAGATCTGAGTTATATATTGACCTGAGTGTGTGGCTGGTCCTTTGGGATCAGAAGAACCCTTTGGTTGATTAAATTGGTTTTAAATAACCACTCATCATTAAGTCTAGCATCTGTGTGTTGATCCAGGACTGGAATACCCAAGGAGGCTATATTTCTGACTTCTTGTTAGCCAGTGTGATGAGACAGAAGTTTACTTTTGTTGCTGGATTGGTATATCTCATGGAAAAATAACTACCAGATTTGGGGTGAATCTGCCCTTTATCCCAGCAGCTTGCCTTAAATTTGGTATTCTCCATTGTGACCCACTGAGACATGGTGACATAAGGTCTCTGCTGAAAGCCTGCATCACACCCAGCAGCAGTATCATCAGGCAGTGTATGTATAGATAGTATGTAAGTGGCTATGTAGCTGTACTGAACATCCTGCTCGTAAGGTCTGTGAGTTCATAGAATCATAGAATATCAGGGTTGGAAGAGACCTCAGGAGGTCATCTAGTCCGACCCCCTGCTCAAAGCAGGACCAACCCCAACTAAATCATCCCAGCCAGGGCTTTGTCAAGCCTGACCTTAAAAACCTCTAAGGAAGGAGATTCCACCACCTCCCTAGGGAACCCATTCCAGTGCTTCACCGCCCTCCTAGTGAAATAATTTTTCCTAATATCCAACCTAGACCTCCCCCACTGCAACTTGAGACCATTGCTCCTTGTTCTGTCATCTGCCACCACTGAGAACAGCCGAGCTCCATCCTCTTTGGAACCCCTCTTCAGGTAGCTGAAGGCAGCTATCAAATCCTCCTTCATTCTTCTCTTCTGCAGACTAAACAATCCCAGTTCCCTCAGCCTCTCCTCATAAGTCATGTGCTCCAGCCCCCTAATCATTTTCATTGCCCTCCGCTGGACTCTCTCCAATTTGTCCACATCCCTTCTGTAGCGTGGGGACCAAAACTGGACACAATACTCCAGATGTGGCCTCAGCAGTGCCGAATACAGGGGAATGATCACTGCCCTCCATCTGCTGGCAATGCTCCTACTAAGGCAGCACAATATGCCGTTGGCCTTCTTGGCAACAAGGATACACTGTTGACTCATATCCAGCTTCTTGTCCACTGTTACCCCAAGTCCTCTTCTGCAGAACTGCCACTTAGCCAGTCAGTCCCCCGCCTGTAGCAGTGCATGGGATTCTTCCGTCCTAAGTGCAGGACTCTGCACTTGTCCTTGTTCAACCTCATCAGATTTCTTTTGTCCCAATCCCCAATTTGTCTAGGTCCCTCTGGACCCTATCCCTACCCTCCAGAGTACCTACTTCTCCCGCCAGCTTAGGGTATGTCTACACTACCTGCTGGATCGGCGGCCAGCGATTGATCCAGCGGGGGATCGATTTATCGTGTCTAGTCTAGACACGATAAATCGACCCCCAACTGCTGTCCCATTGACTCCTGTACTCCACCGCCGCGAGAGGCGCAGGCGGAGTTGATGGAAGTACATCGACTTCAGCTACGTTATTCACATAGCTGAAGTTGCGTAACTTAGATTGATTCCCACTCCCACCCCCAGTGTAGACCACAGCTTACTGCAGGAGCGGCGCCAGGGTTTTTGGCGCCCTAGGCAGGGGTCCTTCCATGCCCCCGGTCATTGGCGGTAATTCTGCGGCAGGGGGGTCCTTCCGCACTCCCGGTCTTCGGGGCACTTCAGCGGCGGGTCCCGGAGCAAGTGAAGCACCCGCTGCAGAATTGCCGCCAAAGACCTGGAGCGCAGAAGGACCCCCGGCCTCCGAACTGCCGCCGAGGATGGCAAAATGCCGCCCCCCCCCAATCCTGGTGTCCTAGCGGTCGCCTAAATGGAAGCACCGGCCCTGGCTTAGTGTCATCTGCAAACTTGCTGAGAGTGCAGTCCACGCCATCCTCCAGATTGTTAATGAAGATATTGCACAAAACTGGCCCCAGGACCGACCCTTGGGGCACTCCGCTTGATACCGGCTGCCAACTAGACCTGGAGCCATTGATCACTACCTGCTGAGTCCGACGATCTAGCCAGCTTTCCATCCACCTTATAGTCCATTCATCCAGCCCAGACTTCTTTAACTTGCTGGCAAGATTCTGTAGGAGTCTGTATTGTTAGAGGGCTTTCCCTCAACCCTCCCACTTCCCTGGTTCTTGTCACGCAGGCAGCAAGCAGCAACAGACCAGAAGTCTGAAGTGCAGACAATGCAATGCTTATTAGGGTTAGTTTCCAAGCAAGCATATTCCGAAACCCTTCACACCAGGAGGGCTTATCTCTATACACTGACAGAGTCTGTTCCCCATGTCCCCTTTCCCAGCTGTGAAGCCACAGGGCTTTGCCTGTGTCTCTGTTCCCAACCCCCACTTAGTGAAACACGATTCTAATTTCCTTTCCCCCCACTTCCTGTTTGACCTGTTTATATAGTAATATTCTCAGCTATACCTTAACCAATCATTTTACTGAAATTTACTAACCAATCCTAACATATTGTAACATAATTCTCTAACCAATTATATCCCACTACCCTAATTAACTTACACCTAGCAAAATTAATTATATAGCAGACAGAAACAATTAGAGAACTAGACAGATTAACAATGGAAAAGATAAAACAATACAGAAATGAGGGTTTCACAAGCACAACCATTGATCAGTGATTTCTTGCCAGACTGGATGCTCTCAAACTAAGTTTTCTTTAACCATCTTCCCATAAACAGATAGTAGGAGTTAATAGAACAGAAGTACTTCATGTCTCTTTTGCCTGTAAAGGGTTAACAAGTTCAGTGACCCTGGCTGTCACCTGACCAGAGGACCAATCAGGGGACAGGATACTTTCAAATCTGGAGGGAGGGAAGTTTCTGTGTGTGTTGTTAGTGTTTGGTTGTTGTTCTCTCTGGGTTCTGAGAGTGACCAGACGTGCAACCAGGTTTCTCTCCAATCTCTCCGATACAGGCTCTTATAAATTCAGAATAGTGAGTACTAGGTAGATCAGGCGAGTTAGGCTTATGTTTGTTTTCTTTATTTGCAAATGTGCATTTGGCTGGAAGGATTTTAATTTGTACTTGTATACTTGGGCTGGGAGGGTGTTCCCAGTGTCTATAGCTGAAAAACCCTGTACCTAATCCATCTTAAATTTACAAAGATAATTTTTACTGTTTTTCTCTCTTTAATTAAAAGCTTTTCTTGTTTAAGAACCTGATTGTTTTTTTATTCTGGTGAGACCCCAGGGGACAGGGTCTGGATCCACCAGGGAATTGGTGGGGAGAAAGGAGGGAAGGGGGAGAGAGAAGTTAATTTTCTCTCTGTGTTAGGATTACTTTCTCTCTCAGGGAAAGGGAGAGAGAAGGAGGGGGGAAGGTGGATTTTCCTCTCTGTTTAAGATTCAAGGAGTTTGAATCACAGTGATCTTCCAGGGTAACCCAGGGAGGGGAAGCCTGGGAGAGGCAACGGTGGGGGAAAGGGTTTTCTTTCCTTCTGTTAAGATCCAGAGGGTCTGGGTCTTGGATGTCCCCGGGCAAGGTTTTGGGGGACCAGAGTGTATCAGGCACTGGAATTCCTGGTTGGTGGCAGCGCTACAGGTTCTAAGCTGGTAATCAAGCTTAGAGGAATTCATGCTGGTACCCCATCTTTTGGACGCTAAGGTTCAGAGTGGGGATTTATACCATGACACATCTTAAGATCTGTTTCTTTAGCTAGTGGTGATGGGCACTATCAGGACAGGATCCTCTTCCTGACAGCCCAATAGCACCTTATTTCAGTCTGGCTGGTTTAGGATGTGAGGATGAGCCAAAGGCCTTAACTAAGAACAAGGCCTCACTATCCTAGGGAGAGGAGGCCCAGACACAGGCGGACTATGATTCTGATTCTTTGTTTTTATACCCCTGTAACTAGCTAAGTGATAAAAATACACCAAAGTTCTTAAAGTATAGGCTTTACAGGCAGGCCTGAACAGCTATATTTTAACACATATGAAAAGCTTTGCTAAAGTCAAGGTATGTCACGTCCACCGCTTTCCTCATATCCACAGACCCAGTTATCTCCTCATAGAAGGCAATCAGGTTGGTCAGGCATGACTTGCTCTTGCTGAATCCATGTTGACTATTCCTCATCACCTTCCTCTCCTCCAAGTGCTTCAAAATGGATTCCTTGAGGACCTGCTCCATGATTTTTCCAGGGACTGAGGTGAGGCTGACCAGTCTGTAATTCCCCAGATCCTCCTCCTTCCCTTTTTTAAAGATGGGGACTACAGTAGCCTTTTTCCAATAGTCCGGGACCTCCCCTGATCGCCACGAGTTTTCAAAGATAATGGCCAATGGCTCTGCAATCACATCAGCCAATTCCCTCAGCACCCTCGGATGCATTAGATCTGGCCCCATCGACTTGTGCACGTCCAGCTTTTCTAAATGGTCCTTAACCTGTTCTTTCACTGCAGAGGGTTGCTCACCACCTCCTCATACTGTGCTGCCCAGTGCAGCAGTCTGGGAGCTGACCTTGTCTGTGAAGACTGAGGCAAAAAAAGCATTGAGTACTTCAGCTTTTTCCACATCATCTGTCATTAAGGGTCCCACACTTTCCCTGACCACTTTCTTGTTGCTAACATACCTGTAGAAACTCTTCTTGTTACCCTTCACACCCCTTGCTAGCTGCAACTCCAGTTGTGCTTTGGCCTTCCCGATTACACCCCTGCATGCTCGAGCAATATTTTATACTCCTCCCTGGTCATCTGTCCAAATTTCCACTTCTTGTAAGCTTCTTTTTTGAGTTTAAGCTCACTGAAGATTTCTTTTTAAGTCAAGCTGGCCGCCTGCCATGTTTGCTATTCTTTCTGCACATCGGGATGGTTTGTTCCTGCACCTTCAATAAGGCTTCTTTAAAATACAGCTGTCCTGGACTCCTTTCCCCCTCCTATTAGCCTCTCAGGGGATCCTGCCCATCAGCTCCCTGAGGGAGTCAAAGTCTGCTTTTCTGAAGTCCAGGGTCTGTATTCTGCTGCCCTCCTTTCTTCCTTGTGTCAGGATCCTGAACTCAACCATCTCATGGTCACTGCTGCCCAGGGTGCCACTCACTTCTACTTCTCCTGCCAATTCTCCCCTGTCTGTGAGCAGCAGATCAAGAGGAGCACGGCCCCTAGTTCCTTCCTCCAGCGCTTGCGCCAGGAAGTTGTCCCTAACACTCTCCAAAAACTTCCTGGATTGTCTGTGCCCTGCTATACTGCTCTCCCAGCAGATGTCAGGGCGATTGAGAGAACCAGGGCCTGTGATCTGGAAACTTCTGTTAGGTGTCCGAAGAAAGCCTTGTCTACCTCATCCCCCTGGTCTGCTGGTTTGTAGCACACACCCACCACAACATCACCCTTGTTGCTCTCACCTCTAAACTGAACTCAAAGACTCTCAACAGGTTTTTCTGCAGTTTCACACCGGAGCTCTGAGCAGTCATACTGCTCCCTTACATACAACTCTTCCACCTTTTCTGCCCTGCCCGTCCTTCCTGAACAGTTTATACCCATCCATGACAGTGCTCCAGTCATGTGAGTTACCTCACCAAGTCTTGTTATTCCAATCACATCATAGTTCCTTGACTGTGCCAGGACTTCCAGTTCTCCCTGCTTGTTTCCCAGGCTTCTTGCGTTCGTGCACATGCACCTAAGACAACCAGCTGATTGCCCTGCTTTCTCAGTGTGACTCAGGAGGCCTCCCCGGTTGCACCTTCTCCTTGTGTTTCCTCCCGGTATCCCACTTTCCCCACTTAGCTCCGGGTTTAGGTCTCCATCCCCCGGCGGATCTCGTTTAAAGCCCTCCTCACTAGGTTAGCAAGCGAAGATGGTCTTCCCTCTCTTCGTTAGGTGGAGCCCGTCTCTGCCTAGCACTCCTCCTTCCCGGAACAACAGCCCATGGTGAAAGAATCCAAAGCCCTCTCTCCAACACCGCCTGCATAGCCATGCACTCGGCCCACCCTAACGTGATAGAGAGGATTCCCTACCTGGCTCCACGTAGGTGGAGTGAGTGTGCTGTACACTGGAGGCCTATTTACAGCCAGAGCAAAATGCTAATTGAGTGACTGCCAAGAAGATATTTTAGACAGCACCAGACAAGCAGCAGCGGGTGCCTGTCTCCAAGTGAAGAACTGTAACTGGGGCTGCAAAGGTACCCCCCAGTCGCCATCACCGAGGGGACAGGCCGCCAGCTGGCTTGTCTTACGAACCGAGGCTCACGGCCGGTCTGGTGGTTGGAGGCTGGCAGAGAACCAGCCAGTGAGCTATGCTCTGTGAGTGGGGCCTGGCTTGGCAGTCAAGTCCAGGCTCTCAGAAGCATGTTGATTTTAGTTGATATGTTACATTCATTCTACTTGCTGCTTCTCACAGCTCTGGTCTTTGGTAAATCAACTTTGACTTGTTTTCACCACAAACCAAACCAGCGCGGTGCTCCGGAGGTCTCATGGGTAAGCCGGGCGGGGGGGGGGCACCATTCCCTAGGGAGTGGCGGATCTGAGAGTCCCCAATGGCTCAGGGCTGTGCACCCCGGGGATCCTTGGGGTAGGACTGTGCCTATTGCTAACATGCGTAGGGACAGCGGGGCCTGGGAAGGCTGCGAGCGGAGTGCTGCCTGGGATTGCAGGAGGCTGGCAAACCCTTTCGACAAGAATCTGCCCTATCACTGTTGATACCCATCTCCTCTACCCCCATGGCCCTGCCTGCTGGCTTGCCTCAGCCGCCTGGTGCTTGCCCTGTAAGCTCTCTGGGGCACAGTCTGTCACTTGCTATGGGTTTGTTCAGCACCAGCCTTGCTGGCCTGTGGGTGCCGCTGCAATATAAATATCACAGAACCACAGAAATGGGGGTGGGGAGGGAGCTCATGGAGCCATCATGTCCAGCCCCCTGCACCGTGCAGACTTAGACAGGCCCAGCAGGTTTGTCCAACCTGTTCTTAAAAACTTCTGGGGCCGGGGATTCCACAACCCCCTGGGACGCCTGTTCCAGAGCTTAGCTACCCAAAGAGTTAGAAACCTGTTCCTAATCACTAACCTCAACCTTGCTTGCTGCAGATTCAGCCCATTACTACTTAATATTCATATGTCAAATTATGTGCAAATATCCGTTACAAGCTAATTTTTCAGTGGCTAAGTCCAACACACAGAAGTTACGAAATACCAGATGTGTGGTTCTCCCTGCAACCTTAGGTCCGCCCCTGCAATCTGAGTCCTGTGCACTGAGTGATGCTGGGCCCTGTGGAAAAAAACCATTGATGCCCATGTCATTAAAGCAGTGTCACGCAATGCACACGCTTCAGGGGTGCGGGGACAGCCTGCATTCTGGCATGTCTTCACTTCCCAGTGCTTGACTCCAGCCCTGCCACACTGCTAAAAACCTCCTCAAATAACATCACGGCCTTGAGTGTCTTTCTTCTTACGAGCAGGATTTGAACCCTCAACCTTCACTGCCAGAATTCAGGCAGCTTGAGCTAAAAGCTTCACTTTGCTGACTGCTTCTAGAAGTTTGTTAGCCCCATGTGGGCACAGGCTGCTGAGTTTGGGGGTGAGGGGGAGGGTTGGCCCCGGGGGCTCTCTCCCCCCATCTCCGTGCGACAGGTGTTGGAGCAGGGGCCCCCCGGCATTCCCGTGTGTGCTGCTGCAGCAGCACAGCAGGGTTCGTTCTGTTACCCGGGTGGCTAAGAGCCACTGAATCAAACTGTAAACCCTGTTTCTAACGACAACTACATCAAGCCCGGGGGTGCTGCAGCACCCCCATTCCAGCACCCATGGCTGTTACCAGGCTGGCAAGTTGTCGAGGGAAGGGAAATGGGGACGTCTGACCGCTCCCAGCTTAGCTGACCTGAATGGGGCAAAGACAGGGCCCCTCCCTAGCCAGAGAGCAGGCCTGCTGGCAGCCAGGGTGGGGCTGGGACTCTCAACGAAAGGGGCACAGGAATAATCTATAATGGGACGCAGTAGGCAGCGTAAATATCGGGGTCCCTGCCACACCCCGTAACTGGAGATTCTTACCTTTGAGCCCAGCAGCTGTTTGGATCTTTGCTATTCCAGCTTCCTCTCCTGCTGCCTCTCCAGCACCACGCTGGGCAGGGGGCAGGCAGGAGCCTGCTTCTGAATTCCCGCCAGTCCTGGGCTTTGCTGGGCAGGGCGGCTGCTCCCAGCACATGGCAGAAGCCGCGTGCAATGTATCGTGTGACCACAGCCCCCCAATTGCCTGGGCTTCCCTTACGGCCCAGCAGGACACGGTGCCTGCGCTCACTGGAAGACTTGCTGGGCCAGGAGCTTGGGGGGTGGCAGGGTGAGGAGATGTGAGCTCGGAGTTAGTCAGCCCCTTCCAGGAGACCCAGGCTCCCAGCAGCCCCTCCAAGTGAGCTGGCCCCTGTGCAGCTCGAGGTGCGTTTGGCCCCAGCCTCGTGTTATCTGGGGTTTCCCCGTAGGATGCTTGATGTGCTTTGGCGTGTAGAGGGGGTCTCAGGCGTGCTCTGGCTGCCTTTGTGGCAGAGGAGAGGCAGGGTCCCCACTCCTCTGCGCAGGCCCAGCGCTGGCCCGCTTGCCCCAGGAACCAATTCAGCCAGGCCCTGCCTAGCGCGTCAGTACACCACGCTGAGCCCACCAACGGAGGGGTGAACTGGTCCCCTGGGGCCTCTGTCCTGCCAGGACAGTGCGAACAGCACAGTGAGCGGGACGTCCTGGGTCCTGCTCAGCCTGGCGTGGGTCTCGCTCCGCCCGGGGAGAGCAGCAATTCCCCTCGACCCCAGCAGACATCTTTCCCCCAGCCATGAGGCTCATGCTTTTGGGACTCTGCAGCGAGGGGTGGCAAAGTCCCTGGGCTCGCATGACACGTCCTCCCCGCTGCAAGCAGGCCGAACACCTCACACTCCCTTCCAGGGCCAAGCCCCCTCCCTAGCAAGGCCCCTGGCTCTGAGCAGCCACGACCTGGGCTGGGCCTGAGGGGCTAACGAGTGCTCCCACGGGGGAGGGGGGGAACCGGCTCCACCACGGCCAGGAAGCTTCCTGTCCACTTGAACTGAGCTTATCAGCCAAACCAGGGTCCATCCTGGCTGGCTCCCACCCATCAACCCCCCGTGGGACCGGCCAGCTCCCAGTGCCAGCTGCACGCGCAGAGCAGTGGAGGTACAGAGCTCAGGGCCTGGCTAGTTCACGCCGCTGATATCAGGGTGGCTGAGCTCAAAACCACTCCAGTCCCAGCCTCTCCCAGCAGGGGGCACTGTGAGGAGCAGGGCAGGAGCTGCCTGGGGGGGGGAAACCCGGTGAGTGCAGTCCCCACCTCTCCCAGCAGGGGGCGCTGTGGGGAGTGGGGCAGGAGCTGGCTGGGGGGGGGTCCCGGTTAGTGCAGTCCCAGCCTCTCCCAGCAGGGGGCGCTCTGGGGAGCGAGGCAGGAGCTGGCTTGGGGGGCGAGGAACTGGCTACTCCAGCAGCTTTGCATGGCAGCACAGGGACTCCAAGCAGCTGTGACTCCCGGGAGCTCTGGTGCCAGAGGCTCTTTACCAATTACAATCAGACTGAATTGTATCACCTCCGACTTTATTGCCGAGCTCCCAGAACAGAGCAGGAGATGGTGCCTGGTGCCCCGCTGGGCTGGGCAGGGCGGAGATAGCGAGAGAACCGCAGCGGGCCTGGAACGAGCTCCCAGCCCCATCAGATACCACCTGACTGGGGAGCCGGAGCGCCAGCCCAAGCCGGACCATCTCCCCTGCTCTTTGTGGCACGCATGCTGCTGGCACCGGTCAGGGACTGGTGAGGCTCACGCCCAGCAGGGCCTGGCACTGGGCAGGGGTTGCTCCCAGCACTGACGCAGGTCAGGGCACAGCAGAGCTAACGAAAGCAGGTGGCGGGGGGGAGTTCAAACCCAGGCTCAGCTACTGAGATTTCTCACCCCCGGATGTACTTGAAAAAACCCTCAATCATCTTCCCTGTGTTGGGCCCCTCCCATCTCTGCTGTTACCTTCTGGGGCCTGGGGTCTCCGGCCCACATCTGGGCACACTTAGCCTTTTGCTCACCAGCTCCTCCCCAAAGACAGTCCAGGCTACACCGAGGAGCAGAGGCCACCCCAAGAACCGGGACCATCGTCAGCTGATGCGCAGTGCAGGGCGGTGCCACGGGCGCTCAGCCGAGCCGTGCAGCGCAGAGAAGGGGCTGCTCTGGGGCAGGTCGTGCCGCTGGCGTGGCCTCCCTCTATCGCTAGCAGGCCTGTCTGGTCCTGCCCCCGTGCTGGGGGCAAAGTGGCGTGTGCCACCACCCCCCATGTTCCTCAGTCCGGCCTGCTTCGAAATGTCCCTGGCGGGTCCCATAGTCAGATCCATCTCCCAGCCGTGGATTCACTCCTGATATTTCACCCTCATTCATCCCTTCCTTAGCCCCCTCCCCATTCTGTTCCCTTGGGTTCCCAAAACAAGCCGCCTCCCCCTCGGCGCACCAGGCAGCTTAGGGACGGCGCTCCGGTCGGACTCTCTCCAACAGGTGCTGGGGCCAGGCCAACAGGAAGGACAAGCCTGTGATCCAAGCACTGGAGGCTCAGGGGAGCTGGGTTCTAATCTTGCCTCTGCCGCAGCCTCCTGTGTGACCGTGGGCAAGTCGTTTAGTGGTTCTGTGCCCTGGTGCCCCAATACCACAGTGATGGGCCTGGCAGCAGAAACCTGAGAGTTCTGAAAGGCGGCCAACTTTGGCCTCAACTTGCTGCTACAGGCACAAAGCGGGTAGGAACTGTGTTACTTCCCCATTCTAGTTCTGTCGGCACCCCTCACTCCCAACCCGCAGCCCCCTATTCCAGCCCTGGGCTCCCCCCCGGCTCTGCCAGTGCCCCTCACTCCCAACCCGCAGCCCCCTATTCCAGCCCTGGGCTCCCCCCGGCTCTGCCAGTGCCCCTCACTCCCAACCTGCAGCCCCCTATCCCAGTCCTGGGCCCCCCCCCGGCTCTGCCAGTGCCCCTCACTCCCAACCCGCAGCCCCCTATTCCAGCCCTGGGCTCCCCCCCGGCTCTGCCAGTGCCCCTCACTCCCAACCCGCAGCCCCCTATTCCAGCCCTGGGCTCCCCCCCGGCTCTGCCAGTGCCCCTCACTCCCAACCTGCAGCCCCCTATCCCAGCCCTGGGCTCCCCCCCGGCTCTGCCAGTGCCCCTCACTCCCAACCCGCAGCCCCCTATTCCAGCCCTGGGCTCCCCCCCGGCTCTGCCAGTGCCCCTCACTCCCAACCTGCAGCCCCCTATCCCAGCCCTGGGCTCCCCCCCGGCTCTGCCAGTGCCCCTCACTCCCAACCCGCAGCCCCCTATTCCAGCCCTGGGCTCTCCCCCGGCTCTGCCAGTGCCCCTCACTCCCAACCAGCAGGATCTGTTGGAGCTCTCAGGATGGGGCTACTGAACCAACCTGTCCAGCTGGCTGTTCCTTCCCCTCATCCACACACACACACACACACACTCTCTCTCTCTCTCTCTCCAGCTCCCAGCATGCAGCGCCTCGTCATGGCCTGCATCTGGGCACTAAAGTGGAGAGCAGCTGCGATCTGGTTTCGTCCACGCCCATCAGGTGCAGCCACTGGGCTCCTGGCACGTTGCCCCGGCTGCCCACTGGCCGTGGCTTGCAGAAGGCCACTGTGGCAGGAGCAAGAGCAAGGACAGTGGCTCACTTCCCTGGCTCCGGGATGCCTGCTTCCCTGGGCATCCCCACCTGCGGTTTCTGTCTCTTCCTGCTGGGCTGGGGGCCGGGCACCTGGGGAAGGAGAGGCCGAAATCAGAGCAGCTCGTCTCACTGTCTGGGTCCTGTCGATGCAAGGGCAGCCCACAACAGAGAGGGTGGCCACACTGATATGTGCCCAGGCCCCTGCTGGGACCAATGGGGCCAGAGCTGGAAGCAAAGGGATCCGTGCAGGGCCATGAGGAACCCAGATGGCTAGCACCAGGCCTGGCCCCCACCCCTCCTCACACACGACTGGCACAGTGAAGACCTTGCTCAGTGCTGTTTGCAGATGTCGACTCATACACAGGATAACCCCCTGCGCCATCCCTCGGGCCCCCCCGGTGCCGGGGGACCTGGCACGCACACCCCTTACCTCCAGTGGACATGCGCGTTTGCTGGCTGGGAAGAACTTGCCCAGCTTCTGCTGCCTCCTGCCTTCCCGGGGCGCTTGCTGCTTGGGCTGGGCCTCCTCGGGCTTGGGTTGGGCCTCCTGCCACCGCTGCAGCCGCCGGCACACCCGCGCCTCACTGGATACAGAGCTCGGGTCAGCGGAGGGGGGGGCAGGGCCTGGAGGGGATCTGGACCAGGGGGGCATCACAGCAAGAGGAACGGAAACCAAGGGGGGTTGGGGAGAATCCCCTAAGCGCCCATCCCCCACCCCGTGCCAGGATCTCAGCAGAAGTGGCTCAGCGCCAGGCCTGCTTCCTGAGCTCCCCGCTACAGGGGTCTGGGGGCTTCCCGAGCTCCGTGTCCATTATCCCTGCAGTAAATCTGCTCCACCGCCAAGGCCACATCCAGCCTCTCCGAGGCTCTGAGAGTCACGCTGGGGCTGGGGACAGGGCCAGGAGAAACGGGCAATTCTTAGGCTGATGCACAAAACAGGCCAGAGCCCAGCTCGGACCCAGGCCAGGGGCTGGAGACTTGCGTGGGGCGCGCTGAGTGTCGACCCCAAAAGGGGAGGGGGGAGTCTGCTGGTGCCACAGAGCGAACTCCATGTTGGTGCGAAAGGTGCCGGGCCGGGAGCACTGGAGACGTGCCCCGCTTCCCCCCATCCCGCCCTGGACATCCCCCCTGTGGGCGGGGGAGAGGGGTGAGTCTCCAAGGCCTGTGCAGCTGCTGGCTTCAATACTGAGGCTGCCAGCTGTGGGGTCTGATTGGGGGCAGCCACACAATGAACCGAGACCCCCCCAACTCATCACACACAGGACTCCACCCCGTTCTAGGCCATCCCATGTGCCCCCCATCCAGACAGGGCGGCACTGACTTCATGTGCTTCTCGTGGGCGAGGAACCGCACCAGCCCCTCTGGGTCAGGGTCACGCCACTCCAGCGTTATCCGGCCCGGGTCAGCCACCTCCGGCTGCAGGAAGAGCCTGCGAGCTCCCTCCAGGTCCCAGTTGGCGGGCAGCGGGTGCTTCTGTAACAGCAGCAGCTTACAAGCCAGCAACGCCCTGTGCCCCCAAAGAATCCCAAAGCACGTTGGCGGCCATGCCCAGGAATGGCTGTACCCCGCTGCAATGCACCCACCTCTGGGGAGGTACCAGCAGCTGGTTACCAGTGCATAGCAACACCACAGTAGCTGGCAGTCACACCCCTCCTGGCCCCTCCCACCGACAGTAAGGCTTTACAGTACACCCAGCCCCCCCTCCCCTGCTCACCCCCCCCACTGCAGCACACGACTTGGCTGCTCATGCGCAGGCCCCGCCCTCGGTACCTGGGGGTCGATGTTCTGGAGAACCTGCTCGATGGTCCCATGTTGCTGCAGCAGCTTGAGGGCCTTTTTGGGGCCCAGCCGCCAGATCTTCCCACAGTAATCACAGCCCAGCAGGATGCACAGGTCCACGAACTGCCCCAGGACATGCCCGAACCGAGAAGAGGGAGCAGAAGACAGCCATCACCAGAGGGGTTAGCTGGGTGGCCATCCGCTCCATCCCTGTCCACCCCTCCCACATCCCGGTGAGGCTGGCAGAGCAGGGGCCAGGTCCCCAGGCCACAAACGAACCCTGACAAATACATGGCTGGCACAGCCTGGCCCACCTGGGGGTTAGTATTGTTCAAATAGGTGTTAGCATTGGAAGACTGTGTTTAGCCTTCATGGAATGCTTGTGAGCTGCTGCCGGCATCAATCTCACAGGTAACATCCGTATCCCCTAGTGCAAGGGAACATCTGAGCCGTTGGATTGGGAGCTCTGTGACCCTGTAACTCACCAGGCAGGAGAGAGACACTAACCAGTGTGACATGCTGGCTCCAGTGGGAGGTGTCCCGTCCTGCCCCACGGGGAAGGGCCCATCGACACCAACTGTGCCCCCCATGAAGCTGAGTCATCCAAATGGTTTCCTCCCATCAGCTGAGTTTGCAGCTCAGAGCACATGGGGGGAGGAGGATAAAACCCCCAGACTGAGGGAAATGATGCTCGGCTTGGACTCTGGAGGGGCAGGTTTCTAGGCAGAAGCAGGAGATCCCCAGTGCTCAGCCTGGGCCAGCCCGAAAGGACGTATGGAGCTTGCATGTGATAGACGCTTCTGTTCCCTTTGGAAACTTGTGACTGTAACTCCGGTGTGTATCTGTGGTTCCCTGCTGAGCCTCGCCAAGAACCCTCCTGTTTCCTTTTCCCATGTAATGAAGCTTTCGACAGCTTGTTATAGGGCTGGCTACAAGCAGGGGCTTTGGCGTGAGCAGGGCCGGCTTTAGGCCTATTCCACCAATTCCCCCGAATTGGGCCCTGTGCCCAGTGAGAATCCCTTCCCTGGCTGGAGGTGCCTTCTTAATTGTTACTCACCCAGCGGCACTCCGGGGCTTCGGTGGCACTTCGGTGGTGGGTCCTTCAGTGCCGCTGAAGACCTGGAGTGAGTGAAGGACCCGCCGCCAAAGACTCAGAGCACCACCCGGTGAATAGAAGCCCCACGTGTTTTTTTTTTTTTAAGTCATCCTTGCCGGGGCCCCATCGAAACTGTTTGAATTGGGCCCCGCACTTCCTAAGGCCCCTGCGCTTCAGCTCTCACACCCAGGGCCGGCTTTAGGAAGCGCGGGGCCCAATTCGAACAGGGACAGGGAGTAACCTAACTGTTGCTGTATCCTTGGTGGAAGGGCCTGGCTATCGCACAGATGGCAGGACAGAGGGGGGCGCCCACAAGGCCTGTCTGTGACTCCCCGGTTAGGCTGTGTGACGTTATGAGTGTAATATAATATCTCATTGAAAGGTGACAGGGCCAGAAAGAGTTAATCAACTCACCTCACCGACTGACCTGACCCATAGGTGAACCTTAAGAACGGGTTAGCAAGACATGTAAATGAATAGAGCTTTGAAATGCAAGTCTGCATTGTTAGAGGTAGAAGGGGAGGTGTTTGCTCAGGTCTTGGGATGTCAGCAAACAAGTCTTGTCTATTGCTATAGTTTTAATTCAAAGATCAAAAAAGGAATATTAACACTTATGATGATACTTGAGGGAAATAGTTATTATTGTCTATGTGTCTCTTTGAAGGGTGTGGTAACCTGTATCTGAACTGTTTGATGGATAAATTACTCTGTGCTAATTGCCTGGATGTTTGGGAGAAGGAGTTAAGCCTATTGTTTTCTCAGGCCAAAAGGCTGCTGGAAACGTATAAGAAGCCTGGGACATGATCCTGCTTCATCTCAGATCTGCTCTGGGTTTCAAGAGGGGGAAACCTTAAGCCACAAGGATTGAGATCCCCAGTCATTGACTGGAGCCACCCTGAATATGGACATTGGATTATAACCTATGGACTATTTCTAAAAGGACTTTTGGCAACTACAAGCTCACCACTGCTATGTATCTGAACCTCAAGAATTGAATTCAAATCTGTATGTGTATTGATCTTTTAACCAACACTCTCTCTCTTTTCTTTTCTAATAAATTTTAGCTTAGTTAATAAGAATTGGCTATAGTGTGTATTTTGGGTAAGATCTAAGTTATAATTGGACCTGGGTATGTGGCTGATCCTTTGGGATTGGAAGAACCTTTTCTTTTATATGCTGAGATAAGATTTTCAGAAATCATCATCATATGTTTGACAGATGTGTCTGGATGGAGGCCTGAGGCTGGGCACTTTAAGGGAACTGTGTGGTTTAAACTTCTAAGTAACCAGTGAGATACTACAGAAGCTCTTTTGTGCTGGTTGGTAAATCTAAGTAGTGGAATAACCACCAGCGTTTGAGATTTGTCTGCCCTGTTTTGTTTGCAGTTCACCCTGATTGAGTGACCTCAGCTGGCTCCGTCACAGTGGCGTAGTCGTGCAAGGATCCACAGAACCAGGTCAATCAAGCTTTGGATCAGAACCCCACGCTATCCAAATTTGAATTTTGGTATTAAGAGTTTGGTTGGTTAAAGAGCAGTTGCAATGGATAAGCAAAGAGCATCTGAGGGTCTTGACAAAAAAGCCCTGGAAGGTTTGTGTTCAGGAAAGGGAATAAGCTTTAGAAAGAAAGCTACAAATCAAGAACTGAGAGATCTGTTATGGCCAGTGATCAGGAGGCAGGAACACAGCCCTTACCTGATACTACAGAAACTGCAGAAGCAATTGAAATGCAAAAGGCAGCAAATAAACTGCAAGCCCTGATGGACAGCCTGCAGTTTGAACATGAGCAAAAACTGGTAGAAATTCGACTGAAAGAGAAGCAAGTCTTGGCCCAGCTGGAGGAAGAGGCTGCTGAAGGAGAGAAAGAAGCTGCTGAAAGAAAAAAAAGAGCTGCTGAGAGAGAAAAAGAAGCTGCTAAGAGAGAAGAAAAAGCATGTAAGGAGCTGCTGGCTGCTGAGAAGAAAACTCAACAGATGCAACAAGAAACTGCTAGACTCCAGCTCCAAGTCAAAAAAGCAAGGGAAGAACAGCAGAAACTGTATCCTCTTGAAAACCCAGTTTATAACTATGTTGATCTGTGGTATTACTCTGGTCTGTTTTCTGTGTTTAACCAGTTTTGCTATGGCCAGGGAGAGGGGGAGTCTAACCTGGTGGGTAATAGCTGTTTGTCTGTGCAAGAAAGCAGTGTGTCTGGGAATGAAGTTTCTAAATGTTTGTCTAATGTCTCAGAAGTGAATCTGGAGTCAGATCAAGAGCAGAAAGATCTCATTGGTGAGGAAAATATTTCTCAGGAGCAGATTAAAGTAAATGGTCAGGTGAAAACTCTAACTGAGGAAGGAAAGGGTAGATTTGTGATAGGTGATGGATTGGTGGCTAATACAGCTTGTAAAAGTGAACCTGAAAAGGGTAACTGTGATTTGCTGAAAGTAGCTCAGGACAGTGAAAAGAGCAGCAGTTTATCTGTTGGGAGTGGCAATGTGCCTGGTGAGAAAAGTTTGGATGGGCCCAGGCGGCCTTGTGAGCCAATGGGTTTATCTAGTCAGCAGTCTGGGAAGACAAAGATAGTGGAAGATGAGTGTCCCTATCCCTTACCTGTTTCCTGTGTGGAGAACTGTGACAGTGAAGGGAATGTGCCTGTGTCTGTCAGGGGTATTGACTTGCCTATGGAGGGAGCTACCTTGGTCTCGAAGCAGTTGTCTGTGAACAGCCCTGTGGGCTGGGACAAGGGAAAGGAAATCCCAAGCTGTGTGTCTGGTGAAGGAGAATGTGTCTCCGTCTCTTCTGTGTCTGTGGTACAGACAGAAGGGGCCTTTCAGCCTGTGATGGTTGAGAATAGTGCAGTTGT
Organism: Aldabrachelys gigantea; assembly: GCA_026122505.1. Taxonomy (NCBI): domain Eukaryota; kingdom Metazoa; phylum Chordata; order Testudines; family Testudinidae; genus Aldabrachelys; species Aldabrachelys gigantea. The sequence goes on from CM047480.1 coordinate 296,975,913, forward strand.
CTCAGAGTTGGTTGTGGATACAACTAAAGCCCAGGAAGGGAATGGCCCTAAGTTTGTGTCTGCAAGGGAGATTGGCACTGTGACTAGGTTGCATCCAGTTAGTGTCTTAGCAAAATCCCAGAGACCAGACAATTCTGGTGCTTGTATTTTGCCTATTGCTAATGTGTCACTGGGAAAGGGTGTAGCAACTCTGTCTGATCAGGGTGATATCCTAGCCAGGACACAAGGAGAGCAGAAAGGTAACTTGATTATGTTACCCGCTGACAGTTTAACAACTAGTAACAAGGAGGAAATGATTCCTAAACTTGTGTGTGTTGAGTCTGACAACTTGCAGGTTGCCAATGACAATGAGGAAAGTTGCAGAGAGAAGGAGAGTACCTCTAACCTTTTATCTAGTGAGTCTATGAGTTCGCCTGAAAGGGAATTGTGTAGAAATCTGCCTGATAGGCCAAAGGTGATCATAAATGTAAGTAAGCCCCAGAAAGAGGCTGTTGTAGCTCAAGGACGTGTTCATTTAGAGCAAGCCCTAAGTGAAAAGGGTAAGAACAGAGTTTCTGTGAGAGGTGAATTGCTGCTTAGAGAAGCTAAGGAAAGAAATCCTCATGGTAATCTGTGCAAGCAGTTTACGGCAACTGAAGGGTGTAAAAGTCATTTAATCAAGGAAGTTTCAGTTCCTAACAGCCAGAAATTTTCTATTGTGAATGGATCCACTGACTTTCCTTTTGAAAAATCCAGTGTGGACAGCTTTGAGACAGTCTCAAATGGAGTAAAAGTTGTTAAGGAATTTAAACAGCCCTATGACTAAATGCCTGGGTTTGGCCAGTTTGTTGGGAAGACAATGGTGTTGGGATAGGACTGTCTCCATGCTAGTTTTGTAAGTGAGCAGTCTGTGCTTCAGGGTCTGAGGAGAGATTTGGTTACTGGTATTTCAAAGCAGAACAGTGTTATGGCCAAATGTTTGAGGTTGCAGGGAAGAGCAAGCAGACTCTCACCCTCCGACTATTTGAATTTGTGTGGTATCTCTGTAAACAGAGTCCAGCCTTGGAATGGATAGCAGCTGAAAATCTAAAAGCTAGTGTCTGTGTTGATGCAAATTACCTGACTGGCAGGGAGAAGAAAGACTTGCTAATAGCTGTTAGCAAAGAGAGCCCACCCCATCAGCCAGTGAATTCTATTAAGCAAGAGAAATCAGGGTGTGATCCTGCAGAAGGAGGAGGAAAGAGAAAACTGAATTTTGCAAAGGGAAGCCGCAGGTTAACTCTAAAATGTCAAAACCCCAATGGTATTGAGCCAAAGATGTGGCATAACAAACATGATTATAGATGGACACTTGCAATGAATTTGTTGTTGCTAATGGTAATTTTTGTAACTAGCGTATTGCTATTACCAAAAACTGTAAAAATGTACAATGTGGCTAGTCTTTTGGAAAATCCCTTGAACATTTTAAGAGAAATACATGAGAACACACTTTATGTTAAAAGGCCTTGTTATGCTGATGTTTCACTGCTAGTGCCTGTAAACAGTCTTGGAACTTTTCACAGGGCTTGGCTACACTCACACTTTACAGCGCTGCAACTTTCGTGCTCAGGGGTGTGAAAAAACACCCCCCTGAGCGCTGCAAGATACAGTGCTGTAAAGCATCAGTGTAATCAGGGCGGCAGCGCTAGGAGCACGGCTCCCAGCGCTGCACGCTACACCCGTAAAAGATGTGGTTTACATGCAGCGCTGGGAGAGCTCTCTCCGAGCGCTGCTGCTCCGACCACACACACACTTCGCAGTGCTGCCGTGGCAGCGCTTTGAAATTCCAAGTGTAGCCATACCCACAGAAGAAAAGACATTCCAGACCTAATGTGCTGTATGAAAAGGGAACCGAGGCACACTACCATATTGCTTTCATGGCTAAATGCCAAGATTCCTACACTGTGAACAACATTAATATCTATGTTGATTTAATGTTAATTGGGTTCCAACATTTGCCAGAGCTTGTGTTTATAAAATAGCTAGTTTCTTTAGCTCTTGGCAAGATCATATGAGACATACAGGAATCCTGCTGCAAGAGCAGATCCAATCCACTATTGTTCTAATCAAGTTTGACCTTAAGTTTGTAAGGAGATTCAATCATGTTATTGAACATGAGTTTGGTAAAACATTTCTGTTATACACTAATATGGCTTCTAACCCAGTACCAGCTGTAATAAGACAGAACCCAGGACTGGGAACTTTTGGGATCCAGTCAGTGATGTTGGTGTCATCCCTTCCTGCATCAATTTTGTGTTGGGGGTGTGACGTTATGAGCGTAATATAACATCTCGTTGAAAGGTGACAGGGCCAGAAAGAGTTAATCAACTCACCTCACCGACTGACCTGACCCATGGGTGAACCTTAAGAACTGGTTAGCAAGACATGTAAATGAATAGAGCTTTGAAATGCAAGTCTGCAGTGTTAGAGGTAGAAGGGGAGGTGTTTGCTCAGGTCTTGGGATGTCAGCAAACAAGTCTTGTCTATTGCTATAGTTTTAATTCAAAGATCAAAAAAGGAATATTAACATTTAAGATGATACTTGAGTGAAATAGTATTATTGTCTATGTGTCTCTTTGAAGGGTGTGGTAACCTGTATCTGAACTGTTTAATGGATAAATTATTGCGTGCTAATTGCCAGGATGTTTGGGAGAAGGAGTTAAGCCTATTGTTTTCTCAGGCCAAAAGGCTGCTGGAAATGTATAAGAAGCCTGGGACATGATCCTGCTTCATCTCAGATCTGCTCTGGGTTTCAAGAGGGGGAAACCTTAAGCCACAAGGATTGAGATCCCCAGTCATTGACTGGAGCCACCCTGAATATGGACATTGGATTATAACCTATGGACTATTTCTAAAAGGACTTTTGGCAACTACAAGCTCACCACTGCTATGTATCTGAACCTCAAGAATTGAATTCAAATCTGTATGTGTATTGATCTTTTAACCAACACTCTCTCTCTCTTTTCTTTTCTAATAAATTTTAACTTAGTTAATAAGAATTGGCTATAGTGTGTATTTTGGGTAAGATCTAAGTTATAATTGGACCTGGGTATGTGGCTGATCCTTTGGGATTGGAAGAACCTTTTCTTTTATATGATGAAGTAAAATTTTCAGGAATCATCATCATATCTGACAGGTGTGTCTGGATGGAGGCCTGAGGCTGGGCACTTTAAGGGAACTGCGTGGTTTAAACTTCTAAGTAACCAGTGAGGTACTATAGAAGCTCTTTTGTGCTGGCTTGATAAATCTAAGTAGTGGAATAACCACCAGCATTTGGGATTTGTCTGCCCTGTTTTGTTTGCAGTTCATCCTGATTGAGTGACCTCAGCTGGCTCCCACAGGCAGCACCATCACAGGCTGTTGTAGGGGCTGAGGAGCTCACACTTGGTAACTGGTTGGTGAAATCTAACACAGAACTCACAGCCGATGTGGGGCTGGTGCCGGGTTCCCGGCACTAATGCCCTGGAGTCACGGCAGGCAGCGTTACATTCCTCACTAGCACGGTCCCTCCCTGTCCCAGCACAGCCCCACCTGGTCAACATGCAACATACCGACGGGCAGCCCAAGGGAACGGTGAAACACTCCTGCTGGCCAGCCTCGTCTCCCTGTTCCCTTGAGCGGCCCGTCGGGCTGTCTGCTACACACGTTGTCTCCAATGCTTGGATCCCAGCTCTGGGCAGGGCCTGTCTCTGTTCTGTGTCTGGGCAGCAGTGAGAGCAGGGGATTGTGCTGTCCACGGGGGCCCCATGGCGCCACCACAACACCACAAAATCCATCAATCCATCCCCACCTGCTCCTGAGTCATGCCCAGCTTCTGCAGGATGTCAGGCAGGGAAAACTCTTCTACTTCACTGCAAGAGAGAGAGGGCACCATGAGGCTTGGGCACCCTCCCCCCGCCAAGCCCCCATTCCTGCCCGGCTTACTCTGTGGCACCCCCGAGCTGCGCCGCCATCCCCTGAGGTGGGAGCGAGCTCAGCATATGCAGTGCAGCACAAACCCGGGGCAGATCTTAGATTTAAATACGGCCAGTAAGAGAATCCACCACAGCCTTGGGATGTTGCTCCAGGGGTTCATGGTTTTAAGCCTCACGGTTAAAAACCTGCCCCTTATTCCCAGTCTGAATTTGTCTAGTTTCAGCCTCCAGCCATTGGCTCATGTTAGACTTCAGTCTGCTAGGCTGACAAATCCGCTGTCAAATCTCTGTTCCCAAGGACGTACTGATCAAGTCACCCCTTCACCTGCTCTTTGTTAAAGTAGTAGATAGAGCTCCTGGAGTCTCTCACTATAAAATGTCAGAGGGGTAGCCATGTTAGTCTGGATCTGTAAAAGCAGCAGAGAATCCTGTGGCACCTTATAGACTAACAGACGTTTTGGAGCATGAGCTTTCGTGGGTGAATACCCACTTCATCAGATGCATGTAGTGGAACTTTCCAGGGGCAGGTATATATATGCTAGCAAGCAAGCTAGAGATAACGAGGTTAGTTCAATCAGGGAGGATGAGGCCCTGTTCTAGCAGCTGAGGTGTGAAAATCAAGAGAGGAGAAACTGGTTCTGTAGTTGGCAAGCCATTCACAGTCTTTGTATAATCCTGAGCTGATGGTGTCAAATTTGCAGATGAACTGAAGCTCAGCAGTTTCTCTTTGAAGTCTGGTCCTGAAGTATTTTTGCTGCAGGATGGCCACCTTAAGGTCTGCTATAGTGTGGCCAGGGAGGTTGAAGTGCTCTCCTACAGGTTTTTGTATATTGCCATTCCTAATATCTGATTTGTGTCCATTTATCCTTTTCCGTAGAGACTGTCCAGTTTGGCCGATGTACATAGCAGAGGGGCATTGCTGGCATATGATGGCATATATTACATTGGTGGACGTGCAGGTGAATGAACTGGTGATGGTATGGCTGATCTGGTTAGGTCCTGTGATGGTGTTGCTGGTGTAGATATGTGGGCAGAGTTGGCATTGAGGTTTGTTGCATGGATTGGTTCCTGAGCTAAAGCTACTATGGTGCGGTGTGCAGTTACTGGTGAGAATACGTCTCAGGTTGGCAGGCTGTCTGTGGGCGAGGACTGGCCTGCCACCCAAGGCCTGTGAAAGTGTGGGATCATTGTCCAGGATGGGTTGTAGATCCCTGATGATGCGTTGGAGGGGTTTTAGCTGGGGGCTGTATGTGCTGGCCAGTGAAGTCCTGTTGGTTTCTTTCTTGGGTTTGTCTTGCAGTAGGAGGCTTCTGGGTACACGTCTGGTTCTCTTGATCTGTTTCCTTATTTCCTCGTGCGGGTATTTTAGTTTTGAGAATGCTTGGTGGAGATTTTGTAGGTGTTGGTCTCTGTCTGAGGGGTTAGAGCAGATGCAGTTGTACCTCAGTGCTTGGCTGTAGACAATGGATTGTGTGATGTGCCCGGGATGGAAGCTGCAGGCATGAAGGTAGGGATAGTGGTCGGTAGGTTTTCGATACAGGGTGGTGTTAACGTGACGATCACTTATTTGCACCGTGGTGTCTAGAAAGTGGACCTCCCGTGTAGATTGGTCCAGGCGGAGGTTGATGGTGGGGTGGAAGCTGTTGAAATCCTGGTGGACTTTTTCCAGAGTCTCCTCTCCTTGGATCCAGATGATGAAGATGTCATCAATGTAGCGTAGGTAGAGAAGGGGCGTGAGTGGACGAGAGCTGAGGAAGCGTTGTTCCAGGTCAGCCATAAAAATGTTGGCATATTGTGGGGCCATGCGTGTGCCCATAGCGGTGCCACTGATCTGGAGATATATATTGTCATCAAATTTGAAATAGTTGTGTGTGAATATAAAGGCACAGAGCTCAGCAGCCAGTTGTGCTGTGGCATCATCAGAGATACTGTTCCTGACAGCCTGTATTCCATCTGTGTGTGGGATGTTTGTGTAGAGAGCCTCTACATTCATCGAGGCTAGGATGGTGTTTTCTGGGAGGTGACCAATGCATTGTAGTTTCCTCAGGAAATCAGTGGTGTCACAGAGATAGCTGGGAGTGCTGGTGGCATACGGTCTGATTAGAGAGTCCACATATCCAGACAGTCCTTCAGTGAGAGTGCCAATGCCCGAGATGATGGGGTGTCCAGCATTTCCAGGTTTGTGGATCTTGGGTAGTAGACAGAATAACCCTGGTTGGGGCTCTGAGGGTATGTTGATTTGTTCCGGTGTTAGTGTAGGGAGTGTCCTGAGTAGATGGTGCAGTTTCATAGTGTATTCCTCAGTGGGATCTGAGGGAAGTGACCTGTAGAATTTGGTATTGGAGAGTTGTCTGGCGGCCTCATTTTGGTAGTCAGACCTGTTCATGATGACAACAGCTCCTCCTTTATCAGCCTCTTTGATGATAATGTCAGGGTGGTTTCTGAGGCTGTGGATGGCATTGCGTTCTGCACGACTTAGGTTATGAGGCAAGCGATGTTGTTTTTCCACGATTTCTGGCTGTGCACGTCGGAGGAAGCACTTAATGTATAGGTCCAGACTGTCATTTCAACCCTCAGGAGGAGTCCATGTGGAGTTCTTCTTCTTGTGCTGCTGGTAGGAGGGTACCTGTGTATCAGTGCACTGTTCAGTGTTGTCCTGGAAGTATTCTTTGAGTCAGAGACGGCGAAAGCAGGCTTCCAGATCACCACAGAACCATATCATGTTGGTGGGGGCGGCAGGGCAGAAAGAGAGTCCCCGAGATAGGACAGATTTTTCTTCTGGGCTGAGTGTGTAGTTGGATGGATTGACGATATTGCTGGGTGGGTTAGGGGTACCACGGTTGTGGCCCCATGTGGCAGGTAGGAGTTTAAAACAGCTTACAGTCCTTTTTCCTTTGTACAGAGGTGAAGTGAGTAATGTAGATCTCCTGTCTTATTTTAGTGAAGTCCGTTTTTATGGAAGTTTGGTTATTAATGAGTCTCCAGGTTGGAGAGCTCTTTTTTGATGTTTTCCTGTTTGCTGTATAGGATGCTGATCAGGTGGTTCCTCAGTTTCTTTGATAGAGTATGGCATAATCTCTCACTGTGGTCTGTGTAGTATGTAGATAGCAGTGGATTTTTTACCTTTAGTCCATTTGGTATGATGTCCATCCGTTTGCATTTGGAAAGGAAGATGATATCTGTCTGTATTTGTGTAAGTTTCTTCATGAGGTCGATGGATTTCCACTCCATACGGCTAAATGCAGTGCCTTGCATGGTGTCAAGTATCAGAGGGGTAGCCGTGTTAGTCTGGATCTGTAAAAGCAGCAGAGAATCCTGTGGCACCTTATAGACTAACAGGCGTTTTGGAGCATGAGCTTTCGTGGGTGGATACTCACTTCGTCAGATGCACGTAGTGGAAAAGCACGCTAGAGATAACGAGGTTAGTTCAATCAAGGAGGATGAGGCCCTGTTCTAGCAGCTGAGGTGTGAAAATCAAGAGAGGAGAAACTGGTTCTGTAGTTGGCAAGCCATTCACAGTCTTTGTTCAATCCTGAGCTGATGGTGTCAAATTTGCAGATGAACTGAAGCTCAGCAGTTTCTCTTTGAAGTCTGGTCCTGAAGTTTTTTTGCTGCAGGATGGCCACCTTAAGGTCTGCTATAGTGTGACCAGGGAGGTTGAAGTGCTCTCCTACGGGTTTTTGTATATTGCCATTCCTGATATCTGATTTGTGTCCATTAATCCTTTTCCGTAGAGACTGTCCAGTTTGGCCAATGTACATAGCAGAGGGGCATTGCTGGCATGTGATGGCATATATTACATTGGTGAACGTGCAGGTGAATGAACCGGTGATGGTGTGGCTGATCTGGTTAGGTTCTATTAGAAAACTATAAAATATGTTTTCTAATCCTGGAATCATTCTTGTGGCTCTTCTCTGACCCCTCTCCAATTTATCACCAGCCTTTTCGAATGGTGGGCACCAGAACTGGATGCAGGATTCCTGCAGCACTTGCACCAGGGCCACATGCAGAGGTGAAATAAGCTCGGCTCCTTGAGATTCCCGTGTTCACCTCCCAGGACTGTGTGAGCCCTTTTGGCCACAGTGTCGCCCGGGAGCTCACGTTCAGCTCGTTATCCACCCGCACCACCAAACCTTTTCCAGAGCCTTTGCCTCCCAGCATAGAGTCCCCACCCAGTAAGTATGACCGACAGTCTTTGGTCCTAGATGTACGTCTTTACGTCTGGTCGTATTGTTGTTTGCTTGTGCCCAGCTTACCAGTGATCCTATCGCTCTGCGTCAACGACCAGTTCTGTTATTTCCCACTCCCACAATTGTTGTGTCACCTGCAAACTTTGTCAGGGATGGTTTTATGTTTTCCTCCAGGTCATTGATAAAAATGTTAAATAGCCTAGGGCCAAGAACCAATCCCTGTGCAGCCTTACTACAAACACTCGCCCAGCGGGGATTCCCTGGCTTCTGTGACATTCTGAGACCTGTCACTTGGCTAGTTTTTAATGCACTCACTGTGTGCCACGTTCATTTTATATCGTTCTAGTTCCTTCATCAAACCGACATGCAGGACAAGGTCAAACGCCTTCAGGAGTCTAAGTCTGTTATGCCAGCGCTATCGCCTTTATCAGCCAGACTTGTCAGCTTGTCAGAAAAGACACCAAGTGAGTTTGACAGGATCTCTTTTTCCCAAACCCGTGTGGACTGGCATTCATTAGATCACTCTCCTGTCATTCTCTATGAACTGCGTCCCGTTTCAGCCGCTCCATTACCTTGCCGAGAATGGATGTCAGCCTGACAGACCTATAATTACCCTGGTCATCCTGTCTGGCCCTCTAAAATACTGACATCTGAGCTTTATGCCAGTCTTCTGGAACTTCCCCAGAGTTCCCCGATGCCAGCAGTTCCTGGATCTCCCTCTCTCTACCACATCCCCCTGCAGGGCTCAGACCCACCAAGGCCCCTGCCCAGCCCCCCGCCACTCACCAGTTGTTCTTGGAGCTCAGGTGGCGGATCAGACGGAGGCTCCCGAAAGGCAATGCGTCCATGTCCTCCGTGGCTGTGCACCAAACCTTGCCAGACTTCACCAGAGCTGCGCAGGTGGCTTCTGCCTCAGCCGGAGCCTGTGCACAGGCACAGAGAGCGGCTCTGCTAGCATCCTTGTGGGGACAGAGCCCGAACGGGACCTGCCGGGGACACATGGCCACTCCTCCCCCTTCCTCGCTCAGGCCAGCTTTCACTGCTTCCTTTAAATCCCAGCAACAGGTTTGCTCCTGTCAAGGGTCTGTGTCCCTCCCAACAGCACTTTGTGTAGGCCCTAGATAAACAATCCCCATCTCCACCAGCAATACCCTGCAGCTCTGTCACACTCAGCCATGGACCCTCTGGCGAGCAGAGCCACCCGGGCCATCCCTGCAGAGCAAGAAACTGCAGCCAAAGCAACCGGCTTTGCCGAAGCACAGGGGCCTCTCCCCTTCTCCTGGGGAGCCCGGACAGCTGCCCCTGTGATCCATGGGGGACCCAACCCCATGCTGTCCCGCTTCGTGTTACCTGCACATATGGCACACCCAGGTAGCTCAGCAGGGTCTCGCAATCCTGCTTCAGGGGCCGCGGCAGGTTTTCAGCCTGGCGGGACTCTGTAACCAGCGGAGGAATGTGGGTCAGGGGTTCCACCCGGGACCAGTTCCAGTGCCCCCTGCTGCTGCAAACAGGCACTGCATGTCCAAACCGGACCCCAGGCCTGGACAACGAAGGCCCTGAAACTAGGCCTGGCACCCGGATAGGGGCCACTGACTACCGCTGCTGGAGAAGGTAATGCTGGCCCTTCTGGGCCCAGGGAGCTCTCTGAGGCAGGGGCAGGGGAGGGCCCGGTTGGGGCTAGGGTGACCAGACGTCCCAATTCGGGACCGTCCCGATATTTAGGTGTTCGTCCCACGTCACGACCGAATTTTGCTCAGGACACAATTTGTCCCGAGATTTCGTTCCGCCAGCAGTACTCAGCTTTTTTTTTTTTTTTTTTTCTGTCAGTGGACACCGCCCCCCATGTGTCCCGATATTTTCTCCCTCTCATCTGGTCACTCTAGTTGGGGCAGGGCAGATGAGGTAAGCCAGGGACCCCGGCTGCTTTGCAATGCGGCACGGCAGAATCCCACGAGCTTGGACATTTACCTGCAGCATCTCTCCTAGCCCCGGCAGCCTCCGCCCGCCTGGCCAGCTGCAAGGAAAGGAGTCTGTTACAAGGATCTGCGCGCAGAGACGTCCTATCCCCTTCTCACCCCGGGCCCTGCAGCGTCCCCCACTGGCTGAGACAGAGAATGATCAGCCGGGTATCCTCACCCCCACCCTGCCCCCACTGCTGCATGTTCTGTCCCCTCTGCCGTGTTCAGGGATCACACAGTGCTCGCAAGAGCTCTGCTTACAATATTGCGCCTGCGGCCACTCCCGCATGTAAGTGACCTAACAACAAGCTCCCTGTCTGGACTCTCTATCCAGGAAGCTCAGCCCTTAAAGGCACAGCCCACCCAGCGCCATTAACAAACATCCCAGCACATCTCTGATACCAACCAGTGGCTGTTTGAGGTCAGGGGGCTGCCCGTCAAACACAAACACCGGTTTGATGCCATTTTCCAGGAGATGCAGCGTCCGGTAAAACAGCCCCTGCAAGTGACTGAGACAAAAGCCTGCGGCTTGCCACCACGGCCCGTGCGCCACGCGGGACCGAGAGCCCGGCAGTGGGAGCCGCTCCAACAGAAAGATGGAAGCCCATGTGGGTGCAGGCCTGGAACAACACAGCTGCCTCTCAGCTTCCACGTGAGAGTGTCAGCACCCTTAGCCCCACGCACGGAGGCACGGGCAGGGGACGGGGGCTGCCCAAAGCCACCCAGCAAGTCTGTGGCAAGGCTGAGGGCAGGCCCCAGGGGCTCTTGGCTCCAAATCCCACACACAAGCCATCAGGCCATCGTACTGTCCTCCGCTGGGCCCCCAGCACTGCATGCCACCGCGTGAGCGCCACAAGGCGACCCCACTGGCCAGGCTAGGTGTGTGACACCACAGAGCTGGGGCTGTCTAGGGGCTCTGGGAGCAGAGAGCTGCCCTGGCGAAGCTGGGCAGTGCGGGGGCACAGGCCACTCACCTGATGTTCTCCCCATTGCGGTTGAAGAGCTTCGGCATGGCCGTGCGGAACTGGTAAATGGCAATGGATGCGTCCAGGGCTATGATGCGGTCTGGGAAGCCAGGGGAACAGCTGGGTTATTCCCCCAGGAACAGGCAGAACCACCTCCCCCCGCCCCCCCAACACACACATCCTGTCCCAAAGGGCTTGCTCTCTGGAACTGCCTGCCTGGGGATTCTCACTCCTCCTCTTCCATGCCACCCCCCCAGGGCTGCTTCCCCATTCACCCCATCCCAATTTCCTGGCATGTGTCCAGCCACTACCCACACCATTCCCAGGCGATCTCAGCCTCTGCCACCCTCCTCTGCGCTCCGAATCCCCATCTGCCCCCAGGCCCCTGCCATGGGGGGGGGAGAGGGCAGCAGGAGGAGCCATGCCCCAGGCTGGGGAAAAGCTGAGGGGCGCTCACCTCGATACTGTCGCAGAGGGAATGAGCTCACGGCCTCCGCAGCCTCCTCCTTAATCACATCTGCCAACCTGGCAATGCCCATGGGCACGATCTGGGAATCTCTGCAGCGGCTGGGCACAGATGTGGAGTGTCCCAGGGGCTGGGCACAGAAGAGGGGTGCAGAGATGGGGAGTGTCCCAGGGGCTGGGCACAGAACAGGGGGGCACTGGGGGGACAGAGATGGGGAGTGCCCCACGGGCTGGGCACAAAAGAGGGGGGCAGCAATGGGGAGTGCCCCAGGGAAGTGGGCACAGAAGAGGAGGGCACCAGGGGTGCACAGATGGGGGTGCCCCGGGGGCTGGGCACGGAGAAGCAGAGGGCAGACACTCCCCAGAACGGGGACACACACCGGGCAGGCCCCCGGCAGGCAGCGGAGCTCTGAGCACGGACCAGACCGGGGGCGCAGGGCGGCCGGGGCTCGGAGCCGGAGCTGCGCGCAGGGAACCAGAAGCAGCCGCAGCCACAGGAGCGGAACCGGCGCTGCAGCCCCCGGGCGGCGGGTTCGGAGCCGGGCTGAGAGGCGCGCAGGCCGGAGCGGACCGGGAGCCGAGCCAGGCTGGAAGGAAGGAGCGGGGCGGGGCGGGGCTGCGCTGCCCGGCACCTCCCAGCAGCTGGGCCGCCTGCTAGGCCGAGGAGCCGGGCGGGGAGGGAGCGGGGGCAGCCGCAGGGCCGGGCCCCGCGCACGCGGATCCCAGCAGCAAGACGCCCAGGGATGGGCGGGGGAGGCTGCCTGGGAGCAAAGAGACTTTTCCAGCTCTGATTGCCCGGGCGAGCCTAAGGCTGCAGGGTGGCTGATGCCCCCGAGGGGGAGAGTGGCCCATGGGGACCCCCAGACTGCGGGGGCTCAGTGCCCGGTGCGGGGTGGCCTGGCCCATGGGGGGGGACCCCCAGGCTAAGGGCGCTCAGTGCGGGGTGGCCTGGCCCATGGGGGGGACCCCCAGGCTGGGGGCGCTCAGTGCTCGGTGCGGGGTTGGTCTGGCCCATGGGGGGGACCCCCAGGCTGGGGACGCTCAGTGCTCGGTGCGGGGTTGGTCTGGCCCATGGGGGGGACCCCCAGGCTGGGGGCGCTCGGTGCGGGGTGGCCTGGCCCATGGGGGGGACCCCCAGGCTGGGGGCGCTCGGTGCGGGGTGGCCTGGCCCATGGGGGGGGACCCCCAGGCTGGGGACGCTCAGTGCTCGGTGCGGGGTTGGTCTGGCCCATGGGGACCCCCAGGCTGGGGGCGCTCAGTGCTCGGTGCGGGGTGGCCTGGCCCATGGGGGGGACCCCCAGGCTGGGGGCGCTCAGTGCTCGGTGCGGGGTGGCCTGGCCCATGGGGGGGGACCCCCAGGCTGGGGACGCTCAGTGCTCGGTGCGGGGTTGGTCTGGCCCATGGGGACCCCCAGGCTGGGGGCGCTCAGTGCTCGGTGCGGGGTGGCCTGGCCCATGGGGGGGACCCCCAGGCTGGGGGCGCTCAGTGCTCGGTGCGGGGTGGCCTGGCCCATGGGGGGGACCCCCAGGCTGGGGACGCTCGGTGCGGGGTTGGTCTGGCCCGTGGGGACCCCCAGACTGCGGGGGCTCAGTGCCCGGTGCGGGGTGGCCTGGCCCGATGGGCTGCGATGACTCCTCCGCGCCTGCAGGGGGCGCCAAGCGCAGCGCTGCCTGTGTCCGGGCTCCGAGCGCGCCCAGCCCTGAGCACCTCTGCGCCTCTCCAGGCTAGGACTCGCTAGCCCGGGCTCTCCACGTGATGCCGGAAGTGTGGTGGGGGGCCAATGAACGGGAGGCGGGGCGCTCTGGGGGCTGACGCCAGCCTGGGAGCGGGGGGCGCCAGCCCGGGAGGGGGGTACTCGGGGGGGAGGGGCGCCAGCCCGGGAAGGGGGGTATCTGGAAGGGGGGGCGCCAGCCCGGGAGGGGGGTACTCGGAGGGGAGGGGCGCCAACCCGGGAGGGGGGGGGTACTCGGAGGGGAAGGGCGCCAGCCCGGGAAGGGGGGTATCTGGAAGGGGGGGCGCCAGCCCGGGAGGGGTACCCGGGAGGGGGGGGGTACTCGGAGGGGAAGGGCGCCAGCCCGGGAAGGGGGGTATCTGGAAGGGGGGGCGCCAGCCCGGGAGGGGTACCCGGGGGGGGGCCAGCCCGGGAGGGGGGGTACCCCGAGGGGGGCAGTGGCCGTGAAGTTCTCAGGAGGGTTCCCAGCTGACGGTTCTGCCCCGGCCCAGGCAGGTGCTTTGTTGCCTGCCCCGCCTGTGCAGCTCGGGCTGGGGCTCGGACGGGCCAGAGCCCGGCTCTGCTCAGCAGCTGGGGGTGCTGCGGGCCCCCAGTAACCCAGCTCTCTCCTCTCCTTTTCAGGCTGGCGGGGACCCCTGCCCCCATGGCTGGCTGGCCCGCTGAGTGGGGCACGGCTCTCTCTAGCTTGGGGCTGTGCGCCGTGTGTCTGAGCTCAGCTGTCCGCACTTTCCAGGTGAGAGCGATTGCCGCAGAGCATCGTGTCCAGGAGGCGCAGGGCTCAGGAATGGACCAATGTGCCCCTCTTACCACAGCCGTGCCCAGGTGGCAGCTGTTCATGTTCTTCCACCTGCCAGAGACAGGCCTTGTTAACGGAAACTGCCAGCGCAGAGAACAAATCAACGCACTGCGCGCTAGTGCTGTGGCCGAGCGAAAGGCCATCTGCATTGTCCCTCGTTCACTTCTGGATGCCCCCATTTTTACTGGACAAACAGATTTTGAGGCCCAATGATAACTTACCAGGTTTCTTTCCGCAGCACTTGAGTGCGAGTTAGCTTAATGCTTACAGGTGTCAAGAGTCTGAAAAGGAGGCCTGGGGCCCAAGTTTAATGTGGTCTGTTCTGCCGGATGACTCCTTGTCCTTTGGTGGCATACCTGCTTCACCAGCTCCAGATGATTTTTTTTGCAGAAGCTGGGGGAAAGATGAATCTGTTTGTGAGGGCAGGAGGCAGCAGCAGTGTCTGTGGGGCTGGGGAATCTGCTTTGGGGGTGGGCAGTTGTCAGTGGAGCAAAAGGGGTTTCACAGTTGCACTAGAGGTAGGAAGGAACACAAGCAAAGATGTTTTAGTGAGGAGCTGTGTGTGGAAGGAAGCAGTGGAGCTGGTGAAGGGTGGACTCCGCTGACCGTGTGATGCAACTCTGAGTACCAGTCAGGGGGATGGATTCTCAGACTGTTACCCTGGGTGTCCAAGCTATTGCTTTGTGTCTGTTCTGCTGAGTTCCCGTGACCGTGGCCTGCCGCTCATTGCCTGCCTCTGTGTGTTTGTAGATAAATCGCGGGGCCGCCGCAGGGTTTCTCCTCCAGGCCCTGGCAGCACTTGTGGGAGCAGTTGGCTTCTTCTGGACACCTCTTGGGCTTACCTTGGCAGCAGATTCCCAGTCCGGTACCTGGGTCTCCACCGTCATTGGCCTCCCTTTGCTGGCTTTTGGATTCCACTGGCTGAACGGTGACCACTCCACTGCCAACATCCTCCTGGGAGGAGCCCTGCTGCTGGCCTCGGGCTTCGAGTACTTCAGTGAAGAGGGCAGGGCCATGGTTGCCCAGTCTGTCACTGTGGTGGTCTCTATCACCATCCTCATCCTTTCCATTTTCACCATGAATTTCTATGGGATACTGGGCAGCCTGGTGTTGAGCACAGCTGGCCTCCTGCCCGGGGTGAAGGTGGAGACACTGCTGATGCTGAGGAAGGAGGCTGTCCTCAGCTGTCTCCTGGCAGCAGGAAATTTAGCATTTCAGTGGGCCTTGCGGACACAGCACCTCGACCTTGATTGATTTTACGTGGGACTTACCAAGGTACTGTCTGTGGCGTTCTCATTGTGGTCTGTGGCTGCCGTCAGCCTTGGTGCAGAGGTTACAGCTTCCAGCATGCAATGTGACCTGGGCCCTTGGACTGTAGAGTTAACCTTCATGTTTATGGCTGCTGTCTGATCTACATTAGTGCACTGGGTTCAGCCCTCAAGCTCCAGGGAAGTCGCTGCAGCGGCTTGTGACTTGGGTAACTGATTGATGCTGGATGAGAAGAGGATACCAAAGATTGGAGCTGTTCCATTTGCTGCTGTTCCCTGGAGTGGGCCCCAGTAGGGCAGAAATACACCCAACTGCCACTCCAAAGTGCTTCGAATTTCTTCTTCGATCTCTGGGATGGGGAGAAGAGGCAGGGTGACTAGGATCCCTCTTGGAAGCCGGCTGGTTCAATACCCTCAGCCTTCCAGGAGGAGTTACAGGCCAGCTAGGGAAGAGGCTGGCTATTCCATCGTAGGCTCAAGGGAAATGGGGACAGAAAGGACCTGCCAGTCCGTTTCCCAGCAGACCATTGCATGCTACTGTTGCAGACTGTGAGAGTTCCTGGTCCCATGTCTCCAGCACTTCACTTGGGAGCCCATTCTTTAAGCAGATGTAGTTCAGGGTATTCTTCCTGCCAACCAGTCTGCATTTACCATTTCATTCCAGGCATTGACAGACTCTTGTGAATTTACGGGTATTAAATTCAGGGGACTCCTGTTTCCCTGCCCCAGTTTAACTCAGCCCCTCTGTGAGGATAATAGTATCAGAGGGGTAGCCGTGTTAGTCTGGATCTGTAAAAGCAGCAGAGAATCCTGTGGCACCTTAGACTAACAGAGGTTTTGGAGCATGAGCTTTCGTGGGTGAATACTGTGAGGATAATGTTATTATTGAGTACTTGGAACTTTTCATGTCAAAGTGCTGTAGGTGCTACCAGTGGCCTGTAGTATCTTGGCTGTCCCATGATAACTCAATGTCTTATAGTTCTGATGGCCTTGGGAAGTGCAGCCTTGAATGTCTTGACTCTTGTGCCTGTAAAGCCTCGAGCACGAGCTGTTTTTTACAGTTAATTTCCTCACTTGAAAGGGAAAATAAAAAAGTGAGACCAGCTGAAATCAAACGTTTCCCACCCTGTGCGTGTGTCCCCATGGAGTCGCACGAGCACGCTGGCTGTCTCTGCCTGGGCGATTGCTGGAGGGAGCGCTGTGTGGCTGTGGCTCTCTGGTTAGACACACACCACAAGTGTAACCCAAGAGTGCACCCTCATACGGAAGCTGGCCTGGCCGCTGGGTTCACTTGCTTCTCCACCATCGCTTGGCAAAGCCAAGTCCTCATTGGAGACCTCATGAGAAGGTTTCGAACCAAGCTGTTGAAATCTGATTGAATGTCCCTCTTAACATCTGGGAAAGGTCTTCTCCCCCACTTCCCCACCCACACTTAGGGCAACGTTTTGCTCTCCAGCTTGGCCTCCGTGTGCAGAGGCCATCCATTCAGGATGTGGAAGAGCAGCTGGGGGGGAACCCCCCAAGCAGATTTGAGATTCTTACCCGTGTTAATTCTCTGACTGGGCCCGAACCGTTTGGGTATCGATAGTTGTAGCTGCTGCTGGTTTAGAGGCATCTCACTCGTACCCTGGCCTGGCTTTTCCCTGTCTCTGGGATCCTCACTGTGCAGTTAAGACCCTTCCATAATAAGGTTTTCTGCCTTTCCTCATGAAGGAGGTTAAAGCATCAACAGCAGCTCTTGGGCTTTTCTCTCAATAAAATTAAAGGAGTCAGGCAAATTCTGCACCTCCCCTTGGTGCCACTTCTCCCTCCTCCCCCCCAATGCAGCCCTGCCAGTGGAACTCTCGACTTACAGTGCACTCTGCTGACCTTGACTGTCTGCATAAATCGTTACCCTGGTGACAGGCATTGTGTATGAGGCCCTATGTCAGGGGTCCCCAGCATGGTGTCCGCGAACTGGCCGGCAGATGAGCATCCACTGAAATGCCACTGACAAGCAGAGTCATCCAGAAGCGTCAGCACCGATGCCTATTGACACTACTTGGCAGCATTTTGGCGGATGCTCGTCCGCCACCACAGTCCTCCATGGCTCGTCGTCTGGTGCCCGGCAGACGGAAAAGGTTGGGGACCACTGCCCTACGTAGTTCGGCCCTTCTGTAGGAGTTAGATGCCCTAGAAGTGACAGGATTCCTGCCCTGTTACCAACCTCAGGAGCCCCACAGGCTCTGGCCGGCTCTTTATCCTTCTTCGAGTGCTTGCAGGCATTCCACTCCGGGGTGTGCACACCCACTGCACCAAAGCCGGAGCAATTCTCCTAGCAGTACCCGTAGGGGTAGTGTTCGCGCCCCTTGACTCATAGCCTCTCCCCTGGCCCTGACCCTCCTCAGTTCCTTCTCATCACCCACAGCTGGAGTCGGAGCGCTCTGAGCACTGCTCTTTTATCTCTCAGTTGTTGAGAGCTTCGTGTTCATAATTAGTTGTTTAGTGGTTAGTACCGTGGGTGGGTGCGTGGGTTAGTTAGTTGTTTCCTGGTGGAATGTCTTCACCAGGATTTAAACATTGCCCATCACATGAGGGACCATTCCAAATAGTGATCCCCACACGGGTGTTTATTGTGCCTGGGAGAGGGACATGGTAAGGACAGGTGCTCCATCTGTAAGTCCTTCAGGACAAGGATGCGGTTAGCAAGGCACTTGAGATGTAAGCAAGCCACGATGCCTACGTCAGCACTGGAGATAGTACCACCCCCTCAGCTGTCATCTGAGCCTCATCGCACTGATGTTCAGTGGCGGAACTCGGAGGAAGCCTCTAGGAGGGCTCCACCGAGAAAAAAGACCCATACATTGGAACACAGCCCCTTCAGCTGGCAGAGAGAGTTGTTCTCTGCAGGGATCAGTGCTGACTGGCACGGTGTCTCCTCGGGTACCTGTGAAGGAGCTGGGCCTTCAACCCATTCTCTGGTACCAAGGCAACATTGAGAGGCTGTACAGTCAACTCCAGCGTGAGTCCAGAACTGCCGTCTTTACCACCAACAATCACCACACCCTTGGCCTACCGGGCGACATCAGACCAATCATAACTATCAATCCCAGACTCTCCAGTCACCAATGAACCATCAGCTGCGGTGGCTTCATCAATGATTATGGCACCGACATCATCCTTGGTACCACACATACGCCTGGGTACCATATCTCGACTGGTGTCTGTACCAGCTCTGACCAGTTCTTCGGCAATGACGACTTCAGTGCAGACTGAGACATGAAGACCAGTGCCAACGCTAGCACTGGAGCTGCCTTCAGAGTCCGTACTGAGAGAGAATGTATTGCCCCTGCAAACTGTAGGATCCCTTGCTCAGATGACTTTGAGGTTAATCAAGGTTGAATTAGAATTCTTCCTCCCCCTCCCTTTTGTCCCCCCAAGGCCGGTTTACAGCTTGGTCTAGACATACAGCTGATACTGGCATCCTGGGATCAATACCAATCACACGTTAGGCATAGGGGCTCTTGGTACGCTACGCATTGGCCTTACCCATATCCACAATAATAGCCTGGGAATCTGTGAGATGTTCCTTGTTCCTTCAGATCCCAATCTTCCACCCACTCTAGGGCAACCTCTGTACCCGTTCAATTCAGCCTCCCAAGTCTCTCCTCCCTCTCCCTGAACTGTTGACCCAACATCACAGCCAGGTTGTTCATCCAGCACTAGGCAGTCTACTCCTTACCACGTGGATGCTACGTGGCTCGATGAGGAAGAGACACAGTTAAAGAAGTTCTACTAGAGTAGGAAATCTGTGAGGGCCACCTGTTTCTCTAAGTGGAAGCAGTTTTCGATTTGGGGGACCTCTGAGAGAATTCATCCTATGTCCATTTGGATTCAGAACGCTCTGGACTGTTCATTGCAGTTGAAATCTTTGGGCCTGGCTCTTAGCTCTTTGAAAGTTAATTTGTCTGCGATTTCAGCTTTCTACTCTCCTCTTTGGGGAAAGTTGCTATTTTTCAAATCCTATGGTAGGGAGGCTTCTGAAAGGCATCGTCCATCGTTTTCCACCAGCGAAGAAAATGGTGCCGTTGTGTGCCATTGATGTGTCTGTTTGAGTCAATAGCAACGTGCTCATTGGCTCTTCGCTCCAGGACATGGCCTTCCTGGTAGCTATAACATCCGCTAGACTAGTCAGGGAAGCCTCATGGCAGCAGATCCCCCATACACCCACTTCTTCAAAGGGAAGGTTGCTTCAAGACCACAGCCAAACTTTCTGTCAAAAGTGATCTCTCCGTTTCATCTTAATGAGGTTATTTACTTACTATATTTTTTTCCCAACCCACATTTGGGCGTAGAAGAACGATGCCTTCAGACCTTAGATGTGGGAAGGTGCTTGGCTTTTTATCTGGAAAGGACTAACCCCTTTCATTCATCATCTCGCCTCTTCGCATCTTACACTGAGCTGAGCAGATGAAAGGACCATTGGTCTCTGCTAAGTAAATAAGGCTGTGAGTTACTGCAGCTTCTGGAGCAGCTCAGATTATGCCCCCAAAGTCGTTACGGGCTCATTTGACAAGCGCTCAAGCAACATCGACAGCGTTTCTTAGAGTTGTTTCCCTCGGTGGATGGCTGCAGGGCTGCGTCTGGCTCTCCGTGCACACCTTTGCTAGCCGCTGCGCTATCCCCGTGGCTTCTAGGGCTGATGGACACTTTGGGGAGGCAGTTCTGCAGTCTCTGTGTAAATAGACTCTGAGCCCCGGGAATACACGTCTGCAGCCTCTCGAAGAAGAAAAGACTGTTACTCACCTGTGTTGGAGCCGTTCTTCAAGACGTGGCTGCAGACACACGTTTCACGCCCCACCTTGCACCCCCTCTGCAACAGAGGCTCCAGCCGGGGCTTTGGTGGAAAGGCCCCGAGGGGTCGCGGCAGCTCCACCCTTCTAGAGCCAGGGAGGGACTGTGAGGCAGAGAGTGTGAGCACTGACCATACCTGCTGCTAGGCGGATTTCCCTGGCTTTGGTGCGTGGGTGTGCACACCCTGAGTGGGAGAGGTGCCTGCAGCCACCCCTTGAAGAACAGCAGTTACCAGACAGGTAAGGAACCATCTGCTGTTGTTGATTTGTGCCGAAGGAGTTAAAAGAGCAGAACCACTTAGGGTACGATTTCTGCTGTCACTGTCGTATGCAACTTGCAGGAGCTGCGTGCATGTCTGTCCAGTCAGCTGGGGAGGAGCTGTGCACTGCAGCCCTGGTAACACACGAGAGGAAGGAGTGTGTGGCCAAGTGTGGGAGGGAGCAGTAGCAGGAGCTGGGGAAGCACTGTCAGCAGGAAGTCCCTTGCAGCGCCCGTCCTAAGCCCAGGCACCGGGCACACTCAGGTGTGCTGGCAGACCTGGCTGTAGTGCTGTGCCCATGGAAGGGCCAAGCCCAGTGGCCGGTGTTTGGTTACCTTCCCCCCAGTAGCTGACAGCGCGTGGGGGACACCGAGAGCAGGGTGGTGGCAGGGGAGGCTAGTGAGGCCATGCTGCTTTCTCTGCACCGCTGGCTCTGGGAACGCCCTGCACTCCATCCGGCCATTGTTAGAACAGGGTGGCAGGGTTACTCAGGCCTCTCATCTAGACCAACTGAACATCTCGCCAGCCACGGTGGAGTGAGTCGAGCGGGGGGAGGGGGGGGGAGGGGAGGGGTCTTGTCCCTGCTGCATCTGCCACTGTGCTGAGCCCCCTCCCTGGCAGAGGTGCCAAGCATGGGATAGAGCCTGAGCTCCCTCCAGGGGGCCGCTCCGGTTTCAGTGCTGGGGACACTGAACTGTCACGGAGCAAATGGATGAAGGCAGGAGCAGACCAAGGGGGATGGGTGTGTGCAGACAGTTTTCCCCATCCCTGGCAGCCCAGACAGCTCCATGCTCAGCAAGAGGGGGCAGGGGCTGAATGCAGCGGGGCCCAGAGGGTGGGGGCAGGTGGTCACCTTCATCTCCCGCCCGGGCCAACTGGACAGACAAGTCTGTGTCACGGGGGAGGGGAGCTCTCCAGTCTGCGAGGTGGGGAGCTCTTGGCTAGGTGGGTGGGATGGGATCATCTCCATGTTATACGGAGGGAAACTGAGGCACAGAGCAGGGTTGGGCGCTGCCCCAGGCTGGGGAGTGAGTGTCAGGGCTGGGAGGTGAAACGAGGGCTTTCTGCCTGTGGAGGCTTTACAGAGAAGGGGGCCCAACCCTCCTTGTTGCACTTTGACTGCATGGGATTGCCCTGCTGAGAGGGGTGTGCCAGGCGCACTGCCTCCTACTCAGGCTCTTCTCTAGCACGCCAGGAAGCAGTGGGCAAGCTCTCTTGTGGGCCCAGCAAGATCCTGGCCAAGGTAGACGAGGCCCCGCTTAGCTCTGCCAAACTGCCCCCCACCCTGCTCAGTCAGCTGCCCAGCCCTTTGCCCGCCCCTCCCCCGACGCAGAAAGCGAACACTCTGGCTGAGGGGGGTACCAGCCTGCTGGGCCCTCTCCCCTGACTGCGTGAGCCACCCCCACGGCACCCCTGAGCCACACAGACAGCAAGAGCTAGAGCCCAGGGGCTGTGTGAGACACAGGGCTGCAGGGAACGGGGGCTAACAGGGGCACTCTCCCCTAGCCCGTGCTGGCCCCAGGGTGGTGCTACCGGGAACAGGGGTCGCTCAGTAAGGGATGCTCTCACCCAGCAATCGGTGCTGGCTCCAGGATGGTGCTAGGGGCCTGTGCTACCGGGAATGGGGTGGGGAGGATGCTAAGTAAGGGGTGCTCTCAGTGCAGTGCTAGGGGCCTGAGTCGCTGGAGGTGCTGAATTTCACACCACACTCTCTCAGTGAGCTAAAGATACTTTCCCAAGGGGCAGACTCCCGCCGGGGTAGGGGGGAGGGTGCTGGGTGGTTGCTAGGAACTGTTCCTGCCCTGGGGAGAGCGAGAGGCTTTCACTGTCCATGGGGTGCAATCTGCTCGGGCTCTCTGGGATGGGGTCCCCCAGGCCTGGACCTGGCAGTGCGGGTGGGGCAGGGTTCCCCCAGCCCTGTCTCCCAGCCGGGGAAACATGCTCCATTCCCTGCTTTCTCCTTCCCTCCCGCTGCAGCTCTGCTAGGTCTGCCAGCCCAGGCTCCCCGGTGGCCCAGTGAGACGGGTCCTGCCAAGGAATGGAGCCCATGGGCCAGGCCTGGGCACTTCCCACCCGAGGCTGCTGGAGGGAGCCGGTCCCCGCACTGTGATGGCGACTGTGCCTCCGCCCGCCCTGAAGTTCAAGCTCATCCTGCTGGGGGACTTTGGGGTGGGGAAGACCACCCTGTTCCACCGCATCCGGACAGGGCGCTTCCTGCAGGGGGCCCACGCCCCCAACGAGCACCTGGCCATCTGCGAGAGGACCGTGCGGCTCAGCCACCCCCAGACTCCCGGCCTGGTGCAGGTACGTGGCTGTGGGCCTGTCCCTCTCCGTCCCCCCAGGGCCGGGTGTGTCTGGGCCATGCCAGCAAGGCTCCTTGCAGTAGCACTGTGGTCGCCGAGCCCTGCCACGGGCACCCAGACTGTCCTCTCTGGGGAGCGAGGGGTTAATGGGCTGTCGGGAGTTGCTAGGCAACAGCATCCCCCCTCAGGGAGCAGCTCAGGGCTGGGTTGTGTTGGCTGAGCGCCTTGGTGGTCCCAGCTGAGCAAGCCCCTGGTGGGGGGTGGGGGCAGGGCTGGCTGAATCCCGTGAACGAGCTAGTTTTCCTGAGTTCCCTTCTGGACCCGGGGCTCTGGGCCCATCTAGCCTGGTATCCCGCCTGCATCCTGAGGGAGATGAAACCAGCCGGCTGGGCAGTGCTGTCTGGGGTGGGAAGCGGGGCACGTCCCTGACACACCCACAAGCCAGGCTCTTTAGGGCCTGCAGCCTGAGACCTTCGCCATGTAACCCAGCCAGCTTACACACTCCAGCCAAGGTCCTGTGGCAGTGAGTTCCACAGGCTGCCAGGGCCTGGAGCCAACGCTTCCCGCTGTGCTCTCTGCTATGCGCAGATCTCCCTGTGGGACACGGCCGGCGAAGAAAGGTTCCTCTCCCTGAGCAGCTGCTACTACCGGGACGCGGACGCTGTGCTGCTGCTGTACAGTGCCCAGAGCCAGCTCTCCTTCGACAGCCTCCCGCACTGGGTCTACGTGGCCCGGCAGTACTGCCCGGACGGTAGGGAGCCCGGGGCCACTCCCGCAGTGCGGGGACAGAGAGGGCCAAGTTCCCAATCTCCTCTGTGCTGCTCCCGACTCTGCTCCCTCCCAGTCACTGGTTCCCCCTGACTTGCTGAGGTGGGCGGTGCCCAGCACCCCTCCCCCCAGCTATTCAGCCACCGAGGGGGGAGCTGGACGAACACAGCACGGCTTGGCTGCCCTTGCTTGGAGGCACCTGCCTCGGACCTGGAGACCTGCCTCTTGGGGCATCTCTTCAGCTCGCTGGCCGCCCCAGCCACAGGGTTCTGCAGCAGTGCCACACTGGGGTCTGGCCATGGCAGGGATGCTCGGCAGGGCCCCATGCCACCCACCGACCAGTTCTAGCCTCCCCACACACGGTCCCTGCCCTGTGCACAAGGCCCCTTCTCACTCCCCCCCGTTCCAGCACCTGCGCACACCTTCCCCCATGCCCCCCACTGACCAGTTCTAGCCTCCCCACACACGGTCCCTGCCCTGTGCACAAGGCTCCTCCCCCCCAGCACCTGTGCGCACCTTCCCCCATGCCAGCCACTGCTCTCCCCAGTACTGTACAAATGCCCCCGCTCCCCAAGGGGAGGGAACGAGCAGCTGAGCCCCTCGGGGAGCCCCCCCCCCCCCCCGGCCCATAATTGCTCTCTCCTGGAGGGAGCGCCCATCCCATAGGCCTGGGCACATGTACCAGGGGCTGGGCCCCACTGCCCACCACCCTGAGGGCTGGCGTCCAGCCTGTGCCACCCAGCTCTTTCCCAGGCTGGGCTCCAGTCATGCTCGTTAGGGCAGCGGCTCATTAAGCGCTGGGCTCCAGGCTATCTCTCACGAGTTCCCTGGCAGCTTTGCAAAGTGGCTGGAGACAGAGAGAGGCCAGAAAATTGTTAAAGAGAAACCAGCCACCCTGCCCAGAGAGAGAGAGAGAGCGCGTGCATGTGTGTGTGTTAATTAATGATGCCCTGGCCAGAGTGCTACTGTCTTCAGACACACGTTGATTTTTAGTGCTCATGACAATGGTGTGTATTGTACGTAAAGCTCTGCCAGTGCCCCTCAGTCCCAACCCACAGCCCCCTGCTAGCTCAGCCCTGGGCTCCCCCCCAGCTCTGCCAGTGCCCCTCAGTCCCAAACCACAGCCCCCTGCTAGCTCAGCCCTGGGCTCCCCCCTCAGCTCTGCCAGTGCCCCTCACTCCCAGCCTGGGGTCCCACCCCTAGCTCTGTTGGTGCCCCTCAATCCCGACCCGCAGCCCCCTGCTGTCCCACCCCTGGGCTCCCCCATAGCTCTGCCAGTGCCCCTCAATGCTGAACCTCAGTCCTGTGCTCACAGGCACCAACTTAAACTTACTTTTTTCCAGGAGGGTGTCCACCCCTGCTCTGCCCTGAGGCCCCGCCCCTTCCCCAAGGCCCCCCCTTGCTTCACCTCTTCCTGCCTTGCTCCACCCCTTCCCCCAGCACCTCCTGTCTGCTCATCAGCGGGTGGCTGGTGGGTGCTAAGCACCCACTATTTTTTTCCCATGGGTGCTCCAGCTCAGGAGTCCGTCCTATGCCTCAGCTCCCCAGACACAGCTGTGCTGCGCACTGGTGGGAAGCTGAAGCTGCAGGGGCAGACCAGGCAGGAAAGGCCCTTTCAGAGAGGCCGTCTCGTCTCACCTCAGCTCTTGTCCAAACAGGCACCTTGAGGCAGAATCGTCCGGTGCTCACATGCTGCTGGCCAGGCACCCACAGGCCCCGTTCAGGGCCGGGCCCCAGGGTGCTGGGTGCTGTGCAGACACATACTGAGATGTGTCCTGCCCCAAAGAGCTAATAGGGAACACGGGGGCCACCCGCAGAGCTGTTGGACGCTAGGTCCTGTGGCTGTCTCTGTGGCAGGTGTCATGGCAGGGGCAGGATCTGGAGGCAAAGAGGGAGTGGACTGACCGACAGGACAGTGGGGAACAAAGTGCAGTGGGAAACACGGGTGCCCGGCATTGGAGCTGGCAGGGCAAGTGGGGGTCCCACCCGGCCGGTTTTGCAGGGTCGAAACCACACTTCAGTGTCCAATGTCCTGCCTTGTTCGCTAAGGCTGCAGAGGGCTCTGGGGGCCCCATCAGCGTGAGTAGGAAAGGGGGCCCCCGGCACCACAGCCTGGCACCGCTGCTTCAGGACATGGCACCTTTAGTGCCAGGGCTCTGCCATTCCCCTGGGTTTTCTTCCTGGCTGACCCGTCTGGGATTGAGGGGGTGGGGGGCCAGTTCTGCCGTGAGCTGAGCCCCTCTGGGCTCCCGAGCTCTGTACATGAGGGAGTTGGTACGGATGCTGTGGCAGTGCCAAGGGACAGGGGCGTTCAGGGCGTGGACGCCGGTCTGAACATGTGTCCAGGCCTCCCTACTGTGCTCGGGGGTACAGGGCCATGGCTGGGCCTCCCTGCGTCACACCCCGCAGCTTGGCAGATGCTGCCCCATCCTGAGCCCTCGCGTTTTCCCATCTTTCTCTGCCCATCACCCCGTCCCACCTCTGCCTCCTGCAGCCCCCATCTTCCTGCTGGGGAACAAGACTGACCTGGAGCCACACCTGCCGGAGGACAAGGCTGAGAAGTTTTCCATGGAGCAGGGAGTAGCCGGCAGGTTTAACATATCGGCCAAGACAGGTAGGGCGGGGCTGCCCCCCTCACCTCATGCAGCCTGGGAGCTGGGCCCCCAAATGGGCTCTGCACAGCTGGGAGGAGCCGGAGCCCTCTCCGAAACATGATGTTGCAGCCGGTCAGATTCCCTGCCCCAGCTGTGTGCCCCACCCTGCCCACTGGGCGGCGAGTTCAGGCTCTCGCCCGTTCAGCCCTTGGCCTCGGGGAGGACAGGTCCACCCCTGCTATTGATTTCGGTGGGAGTTAGTACCTTTGGGGAGCGGGACACGAGTGCCCATGGTTGGTGCTGTGCTGAGATTCCTCCCCCGCTGCTGAGTGCTATCAGACAGGAACCACCCTCGGGTTGTCCACTTTCGAATCGCAGAAAACCAAACACCCTTGCCCTGCCCCTTCCCTGAGGCCCTGCCCACACTCACTCCATCCCCCCTTCCTCTGGCGCTCACTCGCTCATTCTCATTGGGCTGAGGCAGGAGGTTGGGGTGCAGGAGGGGGTGAGAGCTCTGGCTGGGGGTCCAGACTCTGGGGTGGGGCTGGAAATGATAAGTTCAAGGTGTGGGAGGGGGCTTGGTGCTGGGGGAGGGGTGTGGGCTCTGGGAGGGGGCTCAGCACTGGGGCAGGGGGCTGGGGCACAGGAGGAGGTGAAGGGTGTGGGCTCTGGGAGAGAGTTTGGGTACGGGAGAGGGCTCAGCGCTGGGGCAGGGGGTTGGGTGGGGCATGAGACAAAGTGAAGGGTGCAGGCTGTGGGAGAGAGTTTGGGTGCAAGAGGGGGCTCGGGGCAGGAGGTTGGGACATGGGAGGAGGTGAAGGGTGTGGGCTCCGGGACAGAGTTAAGGTGTGGGAGAGGGCTCCACTCTTGGACAGGAGATTGGGGCACGGGAGGAGGTGAAAGATGTGGGGTCTGGGAGGGAGTTTGGGTGTGGGAGGGGGCTCCGCGCTGGGACAGGGGATTGGGGCATGGGAGGAGGTGAAGGGTGTGGGATCCGGGAGGGAGTTTAGGTGTGGGAGGGGGCTCAGTGCTGGGGCCGGGGGTTGGGGCACAGGAGAAGGTGAAGGGTGCGAGCTCTGGGAGGGTTCCCATGTATGACCCTCAGACACACACGGTCCTTTTCCCCACCCACAACCACTGTGCACACCCAGCCCTCATGTACACACTCACGTATGGAGCCTTCATTCTCCCCCACAGCACTAGAGACAAATCCCTGTGCACTGAACCCCCGTTACAGACACACGCAGAGCCCTCCCATCACACACACACTCTGCGGAAGAAGCGGGTCCTGTTCCTTTTCCCTGGGGGGGACTCCTGGTGCTGCCACCCACTGCCGAGCCGCTGCCAGTCTCGCCCCTGCAGGAGAGAACGTGGACAGGTGCATGCAGGACGTGGTGCAGCTGCTTGTCCTCAAGAGCGATGCTGGGAGCAGCAGGCTGACTGTGCGGCTGCAGGAGGCCGACTCCTCCAGCCCCTGTGCATGCTGAGAGCCCTGAGGATGCCTGGCAAACGCGCTCTGTGCTTCAGGAACCTGCTGGAGTCCCAGCCTGAGCCCCGAAAGTCACTGTGCCACCACCAGCCACAGCTCCTGCTGGGCATGGAGCCACCCTTGGAGAGACCCTCCTGCCCTGTTACCAGAACATGCTGCCGGATACTCCCTGCTGTGGGTGGTGAAGCACCTCGTGCCATGTGGGCACCTTTGTCCCCTGAAAGGGGAGGCCAGACCCCAGGGCCTGGGCTGAGCCCCACATCTCTCCCCGCATCTGCGGTTTGTCCTCTCACTGCTCACCAGCCTGTAGGGGAGGAGAGCGCCCCGCAGGGCCAGCACATGGGCTGCACCTGGTCACTGCAAGACCCACGCGCACACACTAGGCCCAGCAGGAAGCCAGGTCAGTGGTTATGGGGACTGTTCTGCCCTCTGGGCCAGCAGCGAAGCAATGTCCCCACCTGGTGCCGGAGGGCACTCTGGGTCCTGTTTGAGAGATGGTGTGAAAAACAGCCCCAGCTCCCTAGTACTCATTGCAAATCCCATTGTTCTCTGTGGAGGGGTATGTGACACTGTGTACCTTGGGGGAACACCCAGCAGCCCCATGTTCATCCTTGTAAAATGATTGTGTAGGATCCAATGCAAAGTTTGCCATGTCGGGTGTCTTCAGAAGGCTCATGATGCACTGAGGAGTGTTGTTACAGTGATGTTATAGGTTGTAATTTCATGTATATAGTTACAAGGCTGAAAATGTGTCCTCATGGCTTGAAATAAGACCAGGCAAAAACTCTCCAAGAGCAGAGGGGAAGTTCACACCTCATCAGGGCAGGTATGGGACAGACCCAGCCCAGCCTCACAGGAACAAAGGACACTGGCCTAGACAGCAACAAAGGATCTGTTGGACTCTAGGTCACCTCCCTTCCCTTGGTCAGTTTAGGACTGCGACGAGGGAATGTTCACCTGACTCTGAAGGGGGGGGGGGGGGGGGCAAAGCCAAGAGGGAAGAAAGAACATGATAAAAAGGAGAAACATTTGCCATGCTCGTTCCCTCTCTTTCACCTGCATCTACAGACACCACCACCAAGCAACTGAAGCACTGATCAAAGGGAGAGCCTGGCTGAAGGGCAACCAGCCAGCCCGTGGTGAGAAGCATCTAAGTTTGTAAGGGCATCGAAAGTGTTAAGGTCAGCTTAGAATGTGTTTTGCCTTTAATTCATTTGACCAAATCCGACTTACTGGGCTTTGACAAAAGAACAGCCACACTGGGTCAGACCAAGGGTCCCTCCAGCCCAGTATCCTGTCTGCCGACAGTGAACAATGCCAAGTGCCTCCAAGGGAGTGAAGCTAACAGGCAATGATCAAGTGATCTCTTTCCTGCCATGCATCTCCACCCTCTAACAAACAGAGACTAGGGACACCATTCCTTACCCAGCCTGGCTAATAGCCATTTATGAACTTACCCTCCATGAATTTATCCAGTTCTCTTTTAAACACTGTTATAATTCTAGCCTTCACAACCTCCTCAGGCAAGGAGTTCCACAGGATGACTGTGCGCTGTGTGAAGAAGAACTTACTTTTATTTGTTTTAAACCTGCTGCCCGTTAATTTCATTTGGTGACCCCTAGTTCTTATGGGAACAAGTAAACAACTTTTTCTTATTCACTTTCTCCACATCACTCATGATTTTATAGACCTCTATCATATCCCCCCTTAGTCTCCTCTTTTCCAGGTTGAAGAGTCCCAGTCTCTTTAATCTCTCATCATATGGTCCCATTCCAACCCCCCAATCATTTTAGTTGCCCTTCTCTGAACCTTTTCTAGTGCTAGAATATCTTTTTTGAGATGAGGATACCACATCTGTACGCAGTATTCCAGATGTGGGCGTACCATGGATTTATATAAGGGCAATAAGATATTCTCCATCTTCTTCTCTATCCCCTTTTTAATGATTCCTAACATCCTGTTTGCTTTTTTGACCGTCTCTGCACACTGCGTGGACGTCTTCAGAGAACTATCCATGATGACTCCAAGATCTTTCTTGATTCGTTGTAGCTAAATTAGCCCCCATCATATTGTATGTATAGTTGGGGTTATTTTTTCCAATGTGCATTACTTTATACATTTATCCACATTACATTTCATTTGCCATTTTCTTGCCCAATCACTTAATTTTGTGAGATCTTTTTGAAGTTCTTCACAGTCTGCTTTGGTCTTAACTATCTTGAGTAGTTTAGTATCATCTGCAAACTTTGCGACCTCACTGTTTACCCCTTTCTCCAGATCATTTATGAGTAAGTTGAATAGGTTTGCTCCTAGGACTGACCCTTGGGGAACACCACTAGTTACCCCTCTCCATTCTGAGAATTTACCATTAATTCCTACCCTTTGTTCCTTGTCTTTTAACCAGTTCTCAGTCCTTGAAAGGACCATCCCTCTTATCCCATGACAGCTTAATTTACATAAGAGCTTTTGGTGAGGGACCTTGTCAAAGGCTTTCTGGAAATCTAAGTACACTATGTCCACTGGATCCCCCTTGTCCACATGTTTGTTGACCCTTTCAAAGAACTCTAATAGATTAGTAAGACACAATTTCCCTTTACAGAAACCATGTTGACTATTGCTCAACAGTTTATGTTTTTCTATGTATTTGACAATTTTATTCTTTTCTATGGTTTCAACCAATTTGCCAGATACTGACATTAGATTTATTGGTCTGTAATTGCCGGGATCACCTCTAGAGCCCTTTTTAATATTGGCGTTACATTAGCTAACTTCCAGTCATTGGGTACAGAAGCCGATTTAAAGAACAGGTTTCAAACCCTAGTTAATAGTTCCGCAACTTCACATTTGAGTTCTTTCAGAACTCTTGGGTGAATGCCATCTGGTCCCGGTGACTTGTTAATGTTGAGTTTATCAATTAATTCCAAAACCACCTCTAGCAGCACCTCAATCTGTGACAATTCCTCAGATTTGTCACCTACAAAAGCCGGCTCAGGTTTGGGAATCTCCCTAACATCCTCAGCCGTGAAGACTGAAGCAAAGAATTCATTTAGTTTCTCCACAATGACTTCATCGTCTTTAAATGATCTTTTTGTATCTCTTTTGTATCTTTTGACTTATAATCACTTAAAATTTATCTTTGTAGTTAATAAATATGTTTGTTTATTCTACCTGAAGCAGTGTGTTTGGTTTGAAGTGTGTCAGAGACTCTCCTTGGGATAACAAGCCTGGTACATTTCAATTTCTTTGTTAAATTGATGAACTCATATTAGCTTGCAGCATCCAGTGGGCATAACTGGACACTGCAAGACGCAGGTTCCTAGGGTTGTGTCTAGGACTGGAGATATTGGCTAGTGTCATTTCGTTGCACAATCCAAGGAGCAGCTGACATGCCAGAAGCTGTGCGTGATCAGCCCAGGAGTGGGGGTTCTCACTGTAGAGCAGGGTAAGGCTGGCTCCCAGAGTCGAGCATGGAGTGACCCAGCCAATCACCAGTCCAGATAACACCAGGGGAATGTCATAGGGTAACCTCACTGTCTTGTGCCCTGGCCAGATGCCATGTCCAGCACCTGGGCTGGGTGGGGCTCTGGGAGCAACAAACAAGGAAAAGGAGGCTGCACAGCAGGTCACTTCTTTGCAGGTGACCATGGCGGGGTTAGGGGACCGATCCCAGACTCACTCTTTTCCGGCACTGCAGAGAAGGGAGAAGGCATTGAGGTGACGGAGAGGGGATGCTGGGAACAAGCTGTCAAAGTGCTGACAGTCCCCAGCACCAGGAGGGATAAGCCACCAGTAATACTACGTGATCTGCACCAGAGGGCTTGGTACTTGGGACCCTGGTTGCACTCGTCCTGCCCATGATCTGGGGAGCCACAGCGAGTCTCATCGCAGGGCTCAGGAAACTAGCTGAAATGCTCCATTGGGTGAAGTCTTTGGCTCCATGGAAGTCAATGGCAAAGTTCCTGCTGGCTTCCCTGGAACTAGGAGTTCACGCATAGATCTTTAAGGCTAGAAGGGACCATTAGCCTGACCTCCTCAGCAGGATCTCCCTCAGCTCCACTTGTTCCAAGCCCAGCTGCTTGTGTCTGGTTTAGGCAGCTCCTTCAGGAAAGGATCCTGTCTGGATGTGAAGACGGCAGAGACGGAGAATCCACCACTTGGTGACGGATTGTTGCAGTGGTTAACTGCCCTGCCTGTTAGAAAGACGACAAGATATTTTTAACTTCTATTTGTCTGGCTTTAACTTCCAGCCCCCGTCTCTTGTTCTGTCTTTCTTTGCTAAATGAGAGATTCCGCGTAGTGCTTGGTAGCTTCTCCCTGTGTTGATCCCTCTCTCCAGTATTGAGCGGTGCCTCTTTCAGTGCCTCGACTCATCGCTGTAGCGCTCTCCTGCACCCTCGCCAAGTTTTCAACTTCCTTTTTAAAATGTGGGCCCCATGTTCCAGTCTCAGAGGAATCACGAAATGCCAGGGACAAGCCTGCCTGGGCTCTGCAAGGGAAAGTCGCACCTCCCCGAAGTGCTAGAATTCTTTGAGCATGTCAGCACATGGCGGAGAAAGGAGACCCAGGTGATACTGGTTCCCTAGGAGCCCCTCCGCTGGTGGAGAAGCCTTGGGCTGGAGTCTGTGTTACCTAGCAGCTCTGTGTTCTTGGGGAACCAGAGCACAGTACCCAGCCTGTCTGACTCAGGAAAGACACCAGCCTCTGCTTGAACCAAATCTGCATCAGAAGGAAGACCAAAAGCTATGACAAGGCCATGGGAGACACCTAAACCCCTGGGACAAGGGTGACAGGATTAAGGAAACTCCCCTAGGCTCATTTGCATCGAAGATGGGACAGGGAGGCATCTGCATGAGCACACAGAATGGAGACCAGAGATTCTAAGGCAAGAACTGCACTGAACTCTGGGACCAGAAAAGCAGGGAAGCATGGCATGATGGGGGATCTCTGCTCCAGATGCTAATGAGCTCAATTCTAGTAATGAATCCTTGTTTGGGAACCAAAACACTGAAGTAGCCTAATCGCATTGTGAGCTCCCTCCAAGGGACAGCGCCCTTAGCCAGGAATGAGCAGCTCCCATGTCTAGCCTGAACAAAACAACTTTGGTATCTCCCTTGTTTACACATCAACAAATCTCCTGTTCTCCCTTGAACCATTGTTGTTTCTCTACAGAAACCCCTGCCCACGCTCAAGTGTGTTCTGAGGCCTGGATCCAAAATCTGCAGCAGTTCCACTGGGACTTCATCTCCTGACTGATGGTGCTGGGGGCTCTGCCTGGCTCCCACACTCTGGACCCTCAGCTACCACCAGCGCCTGGGACCCCCGATCGATTCAAGCTTCATGCAGTGGTGAGAACCCAGCTCCCTCTCTCTCGGTGTAGCCTTCTGACCCCCACTTGTGTGATCAGTGATAGTTTCTAAACCCGACTTTTACAATTACGTTTGCTAGATTTAATATTATAACTGTTCTGTTGGTTTGACTCCCCTGTGGTTATCATCTGGCAATAAATAACTTTCCTGGTTAAGCTAGTTGCTTCTCTCTCTCCCCCTTCATCCCCCTTGTGGGTGTTTTTTGGCTTCTTCATTCACTCTGCAGCAACGCTCCTCATACCTGAGAGTATGGCTACACTGGCACTTTACAGCACTGCAACTTTCGTGCTCAGGGGTGTGAAAAAACACCCCCCTGAGCGCTGCAAGATGCAGCGCTGTAAAGCCTCAGTGTAATCAGAGTGGCAGCGCTGGGAGCACGGCTCCCAGCGCTGCACGCTACACCCATAGAGGATGTGGTTTACATGCAGCGCTGGGAGAGCTCTCTCCCAGCGCTGGTGCTCTGACCACACTCACACTTCAAAGTGCTGCCGCGGCAGCGCTCCGAAATTTCAAGTGTAGCCATACCCTAAGCTAAAGATCCCTGCAGCGCCCAAAAGTCCCATGGGGTTTGCTCATCTGGTGTGTTACTGCCAGAACAATTGTAACGTGTAAAGGGGGGGGAAGGGATGTGCTGAACCTGGGACATATGACGGTGGCAGCATGGAAGTGCTACTCGACCTAGCCTGCTCAGGTGGGCTCTGTTCCAGTGCAGTGCCCATGGCATATGAGGGTGACAGCTTGGAGGTGCTGCTCGACCCAGCCTACTGAGCGCTCTGTTAACGTGTGTTCATCCAGTTCTGGGGCTGGAGGAACCCAGCCCCCGGGGGAGCCTAGGTCCTGCCAGATCGCTCCAGTGGGAGGGGACTTGCAGCAGGGAGAAGTAGAGCTCCGTATGAGCACACACATGACACAAGCAGAACACTGATAGAATTACAGATTCCCACCCCCCCTGCCTCCAGAAGAGTAACCCGAATAAATGTGCATACCCCTAAGTAACGGGCAAAGCTGGTAACAGCAGTCACTGACAATGCAGCTTTAGACTGGGGGGAGGGATAGCTCAGTGGTTTGAGCATTGGCCTGCTAAACCCAGGGGTGTGAGCTCAATCCTTGAGGGGGCCACTTAGGGATCTGGGGCAAAAATCAGTACTTGGTCCTGCTAGTGAAGGCAGGGGGCTGGACTCACTGACCTTCCAGTTCTAGGAGATAGGCATATCTCCAATTATTATTTATTATAACAGTCTTTGGGGTGACAAAGGTACAATGCAGATGTGCTCACTGCTGTGCCCGAGCCTGTTGCTGCGGCAGCTTCCCTGCAGGGCAGGATAACAAGGACAAAACACGCCAGGCCAGGAGACTCTTGGTTCCAAGGCAGCCCTGTGTAGAGTGACCAGATGTCCTGATTTTATAGGGACAGTCCCAATTTTTGAGACTTTTTCTTATATAAGCTTCTATTCCCCCGCCCACCCTCTGTCCTGATTTTTCACACTTGCTGTCTGGTCACCCTACCCCCATGGCCTGTTCCCCCATTCTCAGAAGCAGCCCTGCTTCTCTCCTTTCTGTGCCGAGGGCCAGTTTGCTTCCTGCTGCAGCAGGACAGTGGGAGCAACTTTCATCCCCTCTGTAACCTCTGAGAAGCTGCTGGTGAACCACAAGTGAGCAGCCAGGTGCTGGGGCTGAGAAAGGACCATCCTGGTGACATGGGGGGAGGCAGCTGGTTCCAAACCTCCATTGCATGACAGCCAGTTCCACAGCCCCCGCCCTCCCCATGTGCTGCTGAAGATCACAGTAGTGGGGTAGGCCTGAGCTGTTTCCAGGCAGCCCCTTGGTTCTGCAGTGAGAGTTGGCTTTCCCCCTCGGGCCTCTCCTGCCGGGGGCTGCAGACAGCAGGTCACTGGATGCTAGCGGCAGCAGTCGCACGTGATGTTTTTGAGGGCTCAGTGATTGCTGAGTCCTGGCAGTGTGCTCAGTGCTTGGCAGAGCGTGCACGAGCCCTGCCCTTGCCCTGGGCACTGCAGTGTACACTCAGCAATCAGGCAGTCAGTGGGAAATGCAGTGAAGGCCAAAGGGACACAGAACACTTTGCCTTCTGCAGCTGCTTGGGCATGACTGTTGCCAGCACTTGGAAACATTCCCTCCCAACCCATCTGCATGTGATCGTCGTCCCCATTTCACAGACGCAGAAACCAAGGGACAGGGCAGTTAAATGTCTTGGCCAGAGTTTGTTTCCGTTGAAGTAATTACACAAAAGACACCCAGACAAGCTTTCCAGGCCGCACAGTTCTCTGCCTACACTGCGATATCCCCAGCAAGCCAGACTGCCCAAACACACCAGCATCTGTGTTTTGCTTTGTCCTCCAAAGCAATGAACAGCCTAACAGCCATTGGTAACGAGTTCCCACACAGCCCTTCCTAAGGGAGCACAGTTCTGTTCCGGTGGAAGCATGACAGAGAAAACATTTTTAAAAATAGCTTCTAAGCAGCTTTCCAGAAGTCACCTGAATTCCAGCCTCAGCCTCTGGCCTGCGTCTCTCCTTCCAACTCTCCACACAAGAAGTCCTGCCCATTCACTGAAGCAGAAAGCAGGCCCTGAGTCCATTTAAACTTAGGCTTTTCTTTATCGGTCTTGGGAGAATCTAGTTTGAACCAGTCTACGTGAGCCTGTCCCGGTGGTGAGACTTCTCTGGCAGTATCACACCTGAGTGAATTTGCCTAATCACCCCCTGCTGCTCTGAGTTCCCAGAGGGCTGTGGTCACCCTCCCCCCATGGAATTACAGACAGTCCCTGGCCCACAATGATACAGAGAGCTCCCCAAGACACTGCGAGGCACAGGCACCGACCCCGGGGGTGCTCCGGGCTCAAGCACCTTCTGAAAAAAGATAGGGGGTGCTCAGCACCTGCAGGGCTGGATTAATCTTTTGCAGGCCCCGGTGGTCAGACTGTGGCCACGCCCCATCCCGAGCCCCGCCCACTGCTCTGCCCTGAGGCCCCACCCACTGCTCAGCCTCTTCCCCATGAGGCCCCAGCAGCTGCTTCCATGAGTGGGGGAAGGGGGGAGGAGCACCCAACAGCAAAACCAGAAGGCAGTGCCTGTGCTGTGCGGCGTTGCCATCTCTGTCACAGCGAGGAAAGGCAGCTCCCGCTGGGCCCCGGAGAGCACCCCTGGGCTGAGCTTTTCCCGCTGCATTTCCTCTTGTGCCCCGTCTCCGGCGACATCTGCAGTGAAACCAGCCCTCTGCATTGGACACTAGTCTGGTGCCAGCTGACTGGCCTGGTGCTGATCCCACAGCAGGGGCCACCGGGGTGTGGGAGGTTCTCAGTCACCAGTATCTGCATTCGCTGCACCAGCACATTGACCACTGAGCATGTCAGTTTGAACCACGGATCTTCCATTTTGAACCCCATAAGCCATTTCCTTTCCTTGGCGTCCAAGGATCTCAAAGTGCCTGATGGGCTAATTCATTCACCCTCACCCACCTGGGAGCTGGACAGTATCATTATCCCACCTTACAGAGGGGGAAACTGAGGCCTGCTTTGTGCTAGTAAGGCCTTGTCTCTGCTCCTATGAACACAGATGGACACTTCTGACCATTCAATGGGTGCAGGATTGGCCCATTAGTTCCCATCCTGTGTCTTGATCTTTAAACTCAAGGCCAGGTCTCCTCTGCCAAACTCAGAGTTGGATTCATTGTAAAAGTCCCTTGTAAAGGTGGCCTGCAAGGGTGGGGAAATGGAGCCTGTACCCTTATTTCTTGGCTACTTCAAACACTTTGGTGGGTTTTCTTAATATCAAAGGGAATCTGGAATATCCATTCCAAGCCACGACACTAAATGGAGCAGGAACAACTAAGTCTTGTTAGCAGAGCTCCCAAAAGTCAGACTCCAATGAGGAACCAGGTTTTGGAGGGAGGAAGCCCAACTCCTTCTGTTCATCGAGTCATAGACTCCACGGCCAGAAGGGACCACAGGGGTCATCCAGTGTGACCTCTTGTGTGACCCAGGCCAGAGACCTGCACCCAAATAACTCCTAGTGCAGAGCTTTAGAAGAACATCCCATCCTGATTTTAAAATGGTTGGTGATGGAGAATCCACCACCACTCTTGGTAAAACTGTTCCAATGTTTAATTACTCTCACTGGTAAAAATGTTACGCCTCCTTTCAAGTCTGAATGTGTCCAGTCTCAGCTTTGAGCCATTGGATTGGGTCAGACCTTTCTCTGCTAGATCGGAGAGCCCATCATCAAATATTTGTTCACCACGTAGGACTCATAGACAGTGATCAACTCACCCGTTAACTTTCTCTTTGGTAAGCTAAATAGATCGAGCTCCTTGAGTCTGTCCCTGTAAGGGAGGTTTTCTAATCCTGGAATTATTCTCATGGCTCTTCTCTGACCCCTCTTCAATTTATCAACAGCCCTCCTGCATCTTGGGCACCAGAGCTGGACAAAGGGCTCCAGCAGCGCTCCCACCAGGGCCACATACAGAGGGGAAATAACCTCTCTGCTCCTCCTCGAGATTTCACTCTTTAGGCATCCCCAGATCACGTTCGCCCTTTTGGCCACAGCATAGCGCTTGGAGCTCACGTTCAGCTAATTGTCCATCACCACGGCCCCCAAATCTTTTTTCAGTGTCGCTGCTTCGCAGGATAGAGCCCCCCGTCCTGTAAGCATGGATGACAGCCTTTGTTCCTAGATGTTCCTGTGACGTTGCTCTCCATATTCTTCATGGAAATATGCTCATGATATGGATGTGACATAACTGAGATGTACTTTATGCAAGATGGGTCTTGTAAGGTATCATTGGAAAGGTTCTGATTTACTGGATGTGATTATCCAATTTGTGTGCATGTGTCACTTCAGTATCTAACGTTAGGCATGCGGACTATGTAACCATTACAACTGGATGTGCATTGGGAAGACACCCACCAGGACAGGCCATCAGATTTGATGGACCATTAGGAAGGAACAACAAGACCATGAGGATACTAATCTCTCTCCCTCCTGGGAGGAGTCGTGGGACCGACCTGTGACACTACTAGGACTTCTTGTAACTACACTAAAAGGGAAGGGGGGTCAAGATTGGGAAACAAAGGGATTTCCGCCTTGTGTAAATCTTATTTAAGGATGGGGAGGGAGGCAAAGGAGACTCCAGTCCATGGCCTGTCTGCCAAAGAAGAAAGACGGCTAAAGACACCTGAAGGAAAGGCAGGGGGAGAGTCCAGACTGAAAAGAAATGTAACTGGAACTCTAAATCACAGAAACTTTGCACGCTGCCTAAAACAACATGCAGGGTAAGAAATGACATTGTGTAACCTGTTTCCTAAGTATACTGAGCTTAGCTTGCGAGTTTTGTTTTATTTGCTCAGTAATCTGCTTTGTTCTGTCTGTTATCTCTTATACTCACTTAAAATTCACCTTTTGTACTTAATAAATTTATTTCTTGTTTATAATATAACCCCATTTGTACAACTCATAACTGGGGCTGGGGAAGGGAAGAGGCTGTGCATACCTTCCTCCACGTTGAGGAAGGAGGCAGATTTCATGATATACTAGGGCTGTCAAGTGATTAAAATAATTAATTCTGATTATTCGCACTCTTAATAATAGAATGCCATTTATTTAAATATTTTGGGTTGTTTTCTACATTTTCAAATATATTGATTTCAATTACAACACAGAATACAAAGTGTACAATGCTAACTTTATATTTGTTTTTGATTACAAGTATTTGCACTGTAAAAAAACCAAAAGAAATAGTATTTGTCAATTCACCTAATACAAGTACTGTAGTGCAACCTCTTTATCATGAAAGTT
Source organism: Aldabrachelys gigantea (assembly GCA_026122505.1). Taxonomy (NCBI): domain Eukaryota; kingdom Metazoa; phylum Chordata; order Testudines; family Testudinidae; genus Aldabrachelys; species Aldabrachelys gigantea. The sequence goes on from CM047480.1 coordinate 297,014,641, forward strand.
TAACTTACAAATGCAAAATTATGTACAAAAAAAGCTGCATTCAAAAATAAACAATGTAAAATTTTAGAGCCTGCAAGTCCACTCAGTCCTACTTCTTGTTCAGCCAAGAGTTAATTGCATGAGTTACCTGCGATTAATTGACAGCCCTATAATATCCCTTTGGGCTGCACTCCAAGGGAGGTAGACACCTGAGTGCTGGGGTGAGTCCCTTAAGCTGAGTCTTCCCAGAGCTGATCACAGTGTCTGTCTCATTCTGCAGTTGGGTGTGGCCCTGCCTGGGTGTATGTTGGAGGAAGCTTAATAGCCTGGCTCAGCAAGACTGGTAAAAAGGGGGCCCAGGCTGGCAGAACAGATGGGCTCAGTGGTATCTCAGCACGTCAGGTGGCATCCTAAGCCTGTCACAGCTCATTTACATTTCATCAGATTCAAGTGCATATTGTTTGCTTGCGCCCAATTTACCAAGTGATCCTGATCGTTCTATCTGTTCTGGAGGGAGGGCTCCCACCATAACAGCCTCCAGACACCCTGCATTCCCCGTCCCCACACCCACTTGTATCCTTCAGCAAAACCAGGGGTAGACCTGATACACCTCTACCCCGATATAACATGACCTGATATAACACGAATTCAGATATAACGTGATAAAGCAGCGCTCTGGGGGGGCAGGGCTGTGCACTCTGGGGGATCAAAGCAAGTTCAATATCATGCAGTTTCACCTATAACGCGGTAAGATTTTTTGGCTCCCGAGGACAGCGTTATATCGAGGTAGAGGTGTATTTCTAAAGGTAAAGAGAAAATATTAAAAAAATAAATCCTTCAGACCATTTTCCTCCATTATAAAGAAAGGCAAAAGGTCAGTTTTAAAAATACTCTTTTGCTGGTCACTTTTTAACACAAAATATCATTCCAGGTCTTTGGGCAAAGGCCACAGGAACAGAGGAGATCCTTGGGCATCTTTCAGGGTTGGGGGCATTTCTTTCTTCTTTAGCAGGAGAACCAGGCCCTGGATGTCAGCCAGACGGATGATTATAGACTGAGAGGAGCTGGGAATGGTTGGAAAGTTAAAAGTAGCAACTCTGTGTTAATGCTGCAGGCCAGGAGAATGGCAATCATTTCTTGTTTGGTTCTGCGACTCTAGTATAAAACCAGCCCAATCCCAAATGGGATGGGGATTGCTGACCAGAAAAGTGTCATTAATATGCAAATTACTCTCCCTTTTTGTCTCAAGAATTCAACATCAAAGGAATATCATGTCCAAGCACAAGAGCACCCAAATGAGCCAGGAAAAACAGGCGTATTCGCAGGGGCGAAAGAAAATGCAGGCCTGTTATTTACCAGGCTGCACGTGGCAATAGACTATATAGGTAAGAGATGCAAGGAGAGTATGGGTCACGAGGCAAACTGCAGACACACACACAACTAAAATTAATCAATTTTAAATTTTATTGGGGATAGTTACAAGGGGTAAGGGAGCAGCGTATGATTAGCTAATAGAGTTAACAAAACCTAAAACACACAATGCCTAAAATATCTACTAACAATATTTATAAACAAAATGCAGCATTTAGTAATAACTGATACTTACAAATACAAACCAACACATCACGACCGGCAAACGTAGAAGCTCTATTTGAAACACGTGAGCTGAGAGAGAGGCTTCGAGGTGATCAGGCTCGGTTACGGGGGTACACGGGATTCGTTTTTCTTTCTCCTTTCTCTGCCTGCACATGGCAGGGCAACCTAAAGTACCCACTATGACATCACAGAAGTGTCATAGGGGACGGGGCCCAAAACCTGTGTGTGTTCGTTTCTGATTGGCACAAACAATGTTTACACCAAATAGGGGAGCAGGTGCCAAAAGGTCTGGCTTCGCCCCCAAAAGGTGAGGTAATGCATATTGTTGTAGAATGCGTTCAACACTGAATGACAAAGGAAGAGGCCAGGGCAATACCGGTATGGCAAGTTTTACAGGATGCAGACAGGAACTCATCTTAACACCTGTTTGTCTCAAGAATTCAACATCAAAGGAATATCATGTCCAAGCACAAGAGCACCCAAATGAGCCAGGAAAAACAGGCCATTGTTCACACAGCTCCTGAAAGGCTCAAAGTGCTTCGGGTTAGACAGGTCGCTGCTATTTTGCAGCCAGTTGGTGATTTTGGTTTCTGGGTGTCCTTGCTCAAAGAAAGGTCACGCGGAAAACACTGGTCAGGCAGAAACGGCCATTATTCTTCCTGGGGCCCGAACAGCTTCTAACACGCCACATGTACCTGCCTGCCTACAGCTCATCATGCACATATCCAGCATAGGCCGTGCAAAACCAAGGCGGGACATGTAGCAGCACACAAACGTCTGGCCCCTTACAGCCAGCAGGGCTGTTAGCCAAGGCCTTGTCTGCATTGGGGATTTTAGCCACCGGTGCAGTGCAGACCCCTAGGCTAGCCATTGCATTGCATTGCTGCACTGACTGGTGCAGGGGTCAGCAACCTTTCAGAAGTCCTGTGCCAAGTCTTCATTTATTCACTCTCATTTAAGGTTTCTTGTGCCAGTCATACATTTTAACATTTTTAGAAGGTCTCTTTCTATAAGTCTATAATATACAACTAAACTATTGTTGTATGTAAAGTAAATAAGGTTTTTAAAAAGTTTAAGAAGCTTCATTTAAAATTAAATTAAAATGCAGAGTATCCCAGACGGGTCGGGGAAGGGGAAGTTACTTCTTAAGCTTCACAAACCAAACCGCCCCGTGAAACAAGATGCACCTAGGAGATGAGATACCCTAGCAGATCCTCAGAAGAGACCCACTCCAGTCCATCACTTAGGCGCCAGGGTTTGAACTGCAGCCTGGTAGCAGGTGCTGGTTGGACGTCTCTGCGGGCTCTAGCACTTACTGCAGAATTTAAGCTTTCCTTTGCAACCCCAAACTTTCTAATTGCTAGGATTGCAAGATCCACTTGCAAAAGTGACCCCCATGCATTGCTAACCCCAGAGTCTGCAAAATCCAGCCAGAGAAGAGCCTCCATCCATTTCCGGGAGGTGTGAACTCCCCTGCATAACCATGACCATTTAAGTGTCAGTACTGCTAGCCATTTCCCTGGGGTTCAGTTCAGAAGCGCCCAGCTAGACTGGGATAAGGACAGTGCTTCAAGAGAGTCTGGCTTTATTGGGTTGGTCTGACTCCTGCTTTGTGCCTCTGGAAGAACCAAGCTAATTCCAGGGACACCTTGTTGGGAAGCAACTCACCCTAAAAATAAGTGTGTGCATGGCAGGTGGAGGCTTTATTCATGTCCTGTAGGAATCACTACCTGGGGGGGTCCTTGCTTCCAGCCTTCTCTCGCTCACTAAGGACTGGATGGGATATTTTCCATTGACTTCAGGCTTTGGACAGCCAGTGTATGTGAGTCCAGGTGGAGGCTTTTGGGAGCCAGGAGGCCTGGCTGATTTCACAGCAGCTCCTCCTCCCAGCTTGGTGCTCAGTGGAAATGAAGGACATTCAGACGTGACCTTATCCCACCCAGCCAATGCATTGCTCTCCGTGCAGGGGCCGGATGGGGGTGGCAGGGAGGGATCAGAAAGTGCATCTGGCTCCTTGCACGGAGTTCCAGTGACAGCATTTCTGAGCTGGCCTGGTTCCTCGCAGGCCCTGCAGGAGACCTCAGCTCTGGCAGGGCAGGAGCCAGGTGTGCGTTGTGCTGGGGAGAGCAGGCGAGGACAGTGACGCTTTCCCAGTCCACCTGCGTTTCTCATGGTCTCCCCACATCTTAATGAGGTTGGAAGCATCTCACAGAGTGGATCCTGCAGGCTCTCCAGTGTGGTGCTGCAGGGCCAGGCTCCCCCATCCCATCAGCTCAGCTCTCTGCTTAGTTCTTCCAGCCAGGAGGGCTTTGATCCCAGTAACCGAGTGGGGGTGAGCAGGCCCTGTGGCAAGTACCCATTTACAGTCAGCTGGGGGGCAGGGGGAGAGCAGGGAAAGGAGACAAAATACCATCCTGGAATCAGGCTTGATCAGGTTTCTGAAGCCAGTCTGGGAGGTTTTAGGCTGTTAAAAGTCCGGTTGGCGGTGCAACAGGGCTAAGGCAGGCTACCTACCTGCCCTGATTCCACGCAGCTCCTGGAAGCAACCGATACGGCTGGTTCCTAGGTGTACAGGTGGCAAGGGGGTCTCTGCGCACTGCCCCTGCCCTGAGCACCGACTCCGCAGCTCTCATTGGCTGGGAACTGCGGACAATGGGAGCTGTGGGGGCAGTGCCTGCAGGCAGGGGCAGCATGTGGAGCTGCCAGGCTGCCCCTGAGTCCAGGAGCCGGACATACCGGTTGCTTCCGGGACTTGCCGGAGGTAAGTGATGCCCGGCCAGAGTTTGCACCCCTCACCCCCTCTTACAACTCCTATACCCAAACTCCCTCCCAGAGCCTGTACCCCAAATCCCCTCCTGTACCCCTGCCCCAGCCCTGATCTCTCCTGCATCCAAACTCCCTTACAGAGCCTGCACCCTGCACCTCCTCCTGCACCGCAACCCCCTGTCCCAGCCCTGAGCCCCCTTCCACACACAAACTCCCTCTAAGAGCCTGCACCCCACACCCCTTCCTGCACCCCAGCCCCCTGCCCCAGGCTCAGCCCAGAGCCCCCTCCCACACTCTAAACCCCATGGACCCACCCCCAAGCCCAGAGCCCACACCTCCAGCTGGAGCCTTCACCCCACACCCCAACCACAATCCCCTTCCCAGCCCGATGAAAGTGAGTGGGGGGGGAAGCAAGCGGGGGGGGGATGAAGTGAGTGGGGCTGAGCCCTTGGAAAAGGGGTGGGCCAGAGGCGGGGCCTCGGGGAGGGGGCGGAGCAAGGGTGTTTGGGTTTGTGTGATTCTACAGCTGGCAACCCTAGGGGTGGGATGTCTTCATCTGCGCTTTGCCATTGTCCTCCAGTCTCTGCTGTGCCTGCTGCAGGTCTGCAGCCCCTTGCCCAGCTACTCTTTGCCACCCTTCCCCCTCTCACTACACCTGCAGCACCGCCTGCTCCCAGTCCCTTCCCGCTCATCTCCAGCTCCGCTCCAGCCTGTCTCCCTCGCCAGCCCTGCCCCTTCTTTTTAGCCCCTCCCTTCTCCATTAGCCCCTCCCATTTAGCCCCTCCCGCTCCACCTCCTCTAGCTCCGCCCCTTCACTTTAGCCCCTCCTCTTCCCCTCTAGCCTCTCCCTTCTCTATTAGCCCCGCCTATTCAGCACCTTCCCTCTCTAGCCCCTCCCCCTCTCCATCTAGCCCCTCCCTCCAGCCTCTTCCCTTCCCCCGCCCTCTCTGCCATAACTCCTCCCCCTCCCCAGCCTCTTCCCGCTCTTAGCCCCGCCTCCCTAGAGATCCCTCTGCACTAGCCCCGCCCCATCTGGCCCCGCCCCCGCTGTTTTGTTCCTTCTCCGAGTTCGTGAAATTGTCAATAAAAAAAGCCAGTGGACGGCGGCGGGGCCGCCCTAGGGGGCGGGGCGACGACCTTTGTGTTGGTAGGTGGGTGGCGCGGCGGGCCCGCCCCCGCAGCGCGCTGATTGGCGGGGGCCGTGGGGGGCGTGGCGGTCGGCCGGGGGGAGGAGGAAGCAAACAAAGATGGCGGCGGCGGTGGCAGGGTGAAGCGGCGGCGGCGGAGTCTGGGCCGGCAGCAGCGCGGGGCGGGCGGCGCCATGTCCGGGGCGGAGGAGCGGGAGCCCGGCGGTGGGGGCCCGGCCGCCTCCTCCTCCACGGCGGCCTCCTCCTCTTCCGCGGGGCTGGGGGAGGCGGCGGGGCCAGCGGCAGCGGGGCCCGAGGAGCCGGGGCTGCTGCTCGGCGGGGCCCGGCCGCACGCGGAGCCCGCCGCCGACCCGGACGCGCCGCCCAAGAAGCGGCTCAAGGTGGCGGGGGCGGGCGGGGCCGAGGGCAGCGTGAAGCTGGAGGAGCGGCTGTACTCGGTGCTGTGCTGCACGGTGTGCCTGGACCTGCCCAAGGCTTCGGTGTACCAGGTACCCCCTGGGACCCCCCCACAGCCCCCCTGGGACCCCCCCACGGTGTGCCTGGACCTGCCCAAGGCTTCGGTGTACCAGGTACCCCCTGGGACCCCCCCACAGCCCCCCGGGACCCCCCCCACGGTGTGCCTGGACCTGCCCAAGGCCTCGGTGTACCAGGTACCCCCTGGGACCCCCCCACAGCCCCCCGGGACCCCCCCCCCACGGTGTGCCTGGACCTGCCCAAGGCCTCGGTGTACCAGGTACCCCTGGGACCCCCTCACAGCCCCCTGGGACCCCCCCCAGCCCCCCCCCCACGGTGTGCCTGGACCTGCCCAAGGCCTCGGTGTACCAGCTACCCCCTGGGACCCCCCCCACAGCCCCCCGGGACCCCCCCCCCCACGGTGTGCCTGGACCTGTCCAAGGCCTCGGTGTACCAGGTACCCCCTGGGGGCCCCCCAGCCCCCCCCCACGGTGTGCCTGGACCTGCCCAAGGCCTCGGTGTACCAGGTACCCCCGGGGACCCCCCCACAGCCCTCCGGGGACCCCCCCCCCACGGTGTGCGTGGACCTGCCCAAGGCCTCGGTGTACCAGGTACCCCCCGGGACCCCCCCCAACCCCCCCCCACGGTGTGCCTGGACCTGCCCAAGGCCTCGGTGTACCAGGTACCCCCCGGGACCCCCCCAACCCCCCCCACGGTGTGCCTGGACCTGCCCAAGGCCTCGGTGTACCAGGTACCCCCCGGGACCCCCCCACAGCGCCCCCCCCCCCACGGTGTGCCTGGACCTGCCCAAGGCCTCGGTGTACCAAGTACCTCCTGGGACCCCCCCCGGGACCCCCCCAGCCTCCCCCCCCACGGTGTGCCTGGACCTGCCCAAGGCCTCGGTCTACCAGGTACCCCCCGGGACCCCCCCACAGCGCCCCCCCCCCCACGGTGTGCCTGGACCTGCCCAAGGTCTCGGTGTACCAGGTACCCCCCGGGACCCCCCCACAGCACCCCCCCCCCCCCACGGTGTGTCTGGACCTGCCCAAGGCCTTGGTGTACCAGGTACCCCCAGGGACCCCCCCCAGCCCCCCCCCCCCCCACGGTGTGCCTGGACCTGCCCAAGGCCTCAGTCTACCAAGTACCCCCTGGGACCCCCCCACAGCCCCCCCTTCCCATGGTGTGCCTGGACCTGCCCAAGGCCTCGGTCTACCAGGTACCCCCCGGGACCCCGCACGGTGTGCCTGGACCTGCCCAAGGCCTTGGTCTACCAGGTACCCCCCGGGACCCCCCCCACAGGCCCCCCCCCCGCACGGTGTGCCTGGACCTGCCCAAGGCCTCGGTGTACCAGGTACCCCCTGGGACCCCCCCCACAGCCCCCCGGGACCCCCACAGCCCCGCTCCTACGGTGTGCCTGGACCTGCCCAAGGCCTCGGTGTACCAGGTACCCCCTGGGACCCCCCCACAGCCCCCCGGGACCCCCCCCCCACGGTGTGCCTGGACCTGCCCAAGGCCTCGGTGTACCAGGTACCCCTGGGACCCCCTCACAGCCCCCTGGGACCCCCCCAGCCCCCCCCCACGGTGTGCCTGGACCTGCCCAAGGCCTCGGTGTACCAGCTACCCCCTGGGACCCCCCCACAGCCCCCCGGGACCCCCCCCCCACGGTGTGCCTGGACCTGCCCAAGGCCTCGGTGTACCAGGTACCCCCTGGGACCCCCCACAGCCCCCCCCCACGGTGTGCCTGGACCTGCCCAAGGCCTCGGTGTACCAGGTACCTCCGGGGACCCCCCCCCCCCCACGGTGTGCGTGGACCTGCCCAAGGCCTCGGTGTACCAGGTACCCCCCGGGACCCCGCACGGTGTGCCTGGACCTGCCCAAGGCCTTGGTCTACCAGGTACCCCCCCGGGACCCCCCCCACAGGCCCCCCCCCCCCGCACGGTGTGCCTGGACCTGCCCAAGGCCTCCATCTACCAGCTACCTCCCGGGACCCCCCCATAGCCCCTTGGGCTGCCCCCCAGGACTCCCACAGCGCCCCCCCCCGCACGGTGTGCGTGGACCTGCCCAAGGCCTCGGTCTACCAGGTACCCCCTGGGACCCCCCCACAGCTCCCCCCCCCGCCCACGGTGTGCCTGGACCTACCCAAGGCCTCGGTCTACCAGGTACTGCCCCCCCTGAAACCCACCACAGCCCCTTGGGCCCCCACCGGGAATCACCCGCCCTCCCTTGGAATCCCCCACAGCCCCCCGCCCCCTACTGCGTGCCTGGACCTTCCCAAGGCCTCGGTCTACCAGGTACCGCCCCCCTGGAAATCCCACAGCCCCCCTGGCCCCCCCAGGACCGCCCACACAGCCCCCCCTACACTGTGTGTCTGGACCTGCCCAAGGCCTCGGTCTACCAGGTACCGCCACCCTGGCCCCCACCTTGGTGGCCCCCACCTTGGTACTCCCTGCTCCCGGTACTCCCAGAGCTCCCCCCTCCCCCCCGCATGGTGTGCCTGGATCTGCCCATGGCCTTGGGCTATCAGATATCCCCCTGGGACACCCCCCCACAACCTCCCCCCCCCCCGCACAGTGTGCCTGGACCTGCCCAAGGCCTCGGTCTACCAGGTACCGCCCCCCAGGACCCCCCCCACAACCCCCCCTACTGTGTGCCTGGACCTTCCCAAGGCCTTGGTCTCCCAGGTACCGCCCCCCGGCCCGCCCTTGGTACCCCCATAGCTCCCCTCCCCACCGCCCCGCATGGTGTGCCTGGACCTGCCCAAGGCCTCGGTCTACCAGGTACCCTCCCCGGGACCCCCACAGCTCCCTGGGACACCGCCCCACAGCCCCCCCTACCGTGTGCCTGGACCTTCCCAAGGCCTTGGTCTACCAGGTACCGCCCCCCCCTTGGTACCCCCCACAGCTCCCCTCCCCACCCCCCTGCATGGTGTGCCTTGGTCTACCAGGTACTGTCCCTACAGCCCCCTGGGACACTCCACAGCCTCGGGGATGCCTCCAAACCCCGCTGCCCTGCATGGTGTTCCTGGGCCATCCCAAGGCCTTGCTCTACCACGTACTGCCCCCCTGCACTGTTGGGACCCCTAAATCCCCCCCATGGTGCGCCTGCCCATGATCTTGTTCTGCCAGGGACCCACCTTTGGGATCTCAGTCCTCTGTATACCTTCTTGGGACCTCTTCTCCATCTCCGCTGCCACTGCGTGGACCTGGCCATAGCCTTGTCTTCCTGCCCTCCCCTCCCCCCCCCCCCGGTGTCCTCTGGATGCTGTGCCTGGATCTAGACAAGCCTGTCTTCTGCAGAACCCCTCTGCCGAGGGCTGACCCCTCCTGTGCCCAGAAGACCTTATCTCCACCCCCTTGGTCTGAGTGTCCGCTCTGCAGGGAACAGGACTGTCACACCGCAACCCTGCCTCTGGGGGGAGGGGAGTGTGCACTTGAGCCTGCCCAAGGCCTCCCTTTCCCCTTACCAAACCCAGCCTCCAGCTCTGTTCTGGGTTATCACTTCCTCTGAGACTTGAGGACTAGGCTCTGCTCCTGAGCACAGTGATTGCCAAAGAGAAGATCAAGCGAGTCATTTCTTCCTCAGCCTGATGATCACGAAGGGGGCAGGTGTTTCCCCACGGTCACTCCCAAAGGGCCTTTCCCCCGACAGTATCTGAGATGTGCTCCTTGCTCTTTCTAGGTCACCTGGTTCCAAAGTCAAGGCAACCTCACTTCACCCTCCTGCAGGGCGTATTCCTCCCACCCCACGGCTCCCAGGCACCAGCTCCCAAAATACATCCCATTCCTTCCCAGAATCTTCTTTGCAGAAGAAAACAGGGATCCAGTTGAACTCTGATTGAAAGGAGTGGGCTATGGTGCCTCTCCCTGGGAATTGTCAGCTGGTCAGGGTGTGTTTGCTTCCCCGGGAGACTTGTGTTCCCTGGAAGGAGGGGTGCCTTGTTTTAATCATGGAAGATCTCACCCTGTTTTGAATCTTTTTAGTGAAATAACTTGATCCCATTGAATGGCTCCAGTGACTGGTCCCTTCGCCTGAAGTAGGGCCAGGCCAGAGAAAGAAGACAAACCTCTGTGAAATAGAAACAGAAGTACTACTCGTAAAAAACCAAAACCCCATGTTACTGCCACCTGAGTGTGCCAGTGGGTGGGACTAGTAGAAAGCAGTGATTGTGGGCCAACTGCGTGTCTTACACAGACACTTGCATCACAGTGAGGGTTTCATTGGAACACCACAAGTGGAGGTGCCAGCAGCGCACGTTTGTTGTTGTTGACAAGACTCAGATCTGCTTTTTATTTTACCACCTCTTTTGCAAGCAGGCAGTTCTCTCTTTGCACTGCAAAGCGTCCACTTCTCCTTGTAATAGTGCTGCAGGAACATGCATTAAGCTGCAGACAGTCGTAAGTGGCCCTGGTATAGCCAGCGTCCATTTTGTGGGACACGGACCTCCTGGCGCAGTTGAGGCTTTGGCGAGTCGGGCAGGGCTACCCATCCCTTTCTAGATCTGAGGATCACTGAGAACTGAAAGAGTTGGATAGCCCTGTCAGTTCATTCAAATCTATCTTTTAGCCGGGTTAGTTGGCTTTCCTGGGGTATGCTAACCATTCTGGCCTCTTCAGGCAAGCAAGAAGAAAAACAAAATGGACTTTGGCCTAGCCATTCCTCAGCTTACAGCTTCTATGCTGCGCAGGCTGTTTGTCTAGAGGAATTTTGATGTAGGGTTGCCAATTTTGGACATATTCCTGGAGATTTCATCACATGACAGTCTTCAATTAAAGATTAATATTTAATTCTTGGAGACTCCAGGACTGTCCCAGAGGGTTGGCAACCCGACAGGAAGGAGAATCAAGAGATCTGGTGTTTGGAAGATTGACTCACAGTTAATTGTCACAGAGCTGAGCTGTGAAGCAGAATGTGAGCTGAAAGCCTTGAAATGGGAGGAGTATGTGACTTGAATTAGCCAAGAGCCTAAATGCAAAGGTCATTGCTTTTGTGATGTTACTTTGCTGATCAGGCCCTAATAATTTCGGCTGCAGACTGTTGCTGATGTGAGAGGGGCCTAAGATGGCAGAGCTGTGCTGTCTCAAGGAAGGGGACTGTGTTCTGTGAGGTTTATTTCATGTGCCACTGTGTCTGTCATGGTAAGGGTTACAGGCTCAAGGGATCTTGTAAAATGGCTGCTTGCTCTCGAGAGAAGCAGTGTTCTTAGAAGCAGAAATGTCTGAGTATACAGTTAAACTGAATCCGAATGCATGGTGATAAACCCATGGCTCTTGCCTTTTGTATGTGTGCTTGCAAAACAACTTGCACTAAAACTGGCTTTCTTCTCTGAGCCTTTGTAGGTATTTGGCTTCATTGGGAGAAAAGGGTTGTGTGGGAATACAGGTCAGATGCCGATTCTAAAACTAACTGCCCCTTTTCCTCCTCTGGGCCCTCTTCCAGTCGTACTTGTCTGGTACCCTAGAATTATTTTCCCTGAAAAAAGATGAAATACTTCAGTTTTAACTTCCTTCCCTGCAGAGAATAGGTAAAGCAGGACAAGCTGCTGCTGCCTGCCAGGCTGTGGGAGCTTTGGCAGCATCACACAATGGTCCCATTATTGATGAGGGCACTCAAGGTTTCGGATTGCCACAAAATTACTGCTGCTTTTACAGGCTAGCAAAGCAAGTATGATTATGAGTTTTTGGAAAGGCTGGTACAAACCAGTTCATGGCGCTTTGCTAGCTGTAGAATTCCCTGGGCAGATTCAGTTAGGAACATTTAAAATGTTTTGGGAGAAACTAAACCAGCCATGAATAAACAGCAAGAGGTCTTCCTGTGTCTGCAGAGACCCACATGATGAAATCGGTGCTTGCTTGTACGTGTCTTCTGGAGTGGCTAGCGTTGTTTAGTTGCTGTTACTTGATTTGCTTGTGCTAGCTTTATATGTACTGGGAAAAGCAGCTAAACAGTGCTACAGGGAGCATGTGTGGTTTCATTCCTCTTATATGCCCTTTTCTCTGAGGTGTCTCCTACGTCTCTAGCCCCCTGGCTGAATTTGAGGGGAAAGGTGGCTGTGTGGTTGAGACAACGCACTGGGCCTCTGGGGGAGGTGGGAATTGAACCCCTATCTCTGGATTTACTGTGACACCTTGGGCTGGCCCCTCGCTCTCCATGCCTTGGTTTCCTCATCTCTAAACTAGGGGTCCCCACGTGGCAGTGTTGAGCATACGTTTATGAATACTTGCTAGGACTTGGCTCACAGGAAAAAGCTGGAGCTTTCTGACATGGAATGGCCAGGTCTTGTCGAAGTGTGGGCTGTACTGGCAACTTACCAGAAGGAAGAGATTGCAGCTGTCCTCTGTTCTCAGACCTGCAGGTAGCTGCTTGGGATCAAGATGGTGCATTGTCTGTGATTATGGACTGCTCCTCTATTAAAGATGAAGGTTGACCTGAATGAGGAAGGAGGGTCTTGTGCTTAAAGCACAGGACTGGATCCTGATCCTGGCAGTGCTACCAGCTTTCTGTGTAATCCTGAGGAAGTCCCTTCTTTGTGCTTCACTTTCTCCACCTGTAAAATGGGGATGTCCACCTAGCATAGTGTTGAGACCTAATTCATAATTTTCAAAGAACATTGAGGTCCTGGGTGGGAAGCGTTGTAGCTGGCTGTACTATGCAGTGTTGTGCAATTCTGTGGGTTCTCTTTGGCCACCCTTTGTTATGGTGTAGTGAACTCGGAATCCTTATTAACCAACTAAACTTGGCAAAATCTTCTGCAAAGCAACTATTTTCCCATCCTATCTGGTCCAGTCTCTGCTTGCCTGGGCTGGCCACCCTTGTCTGTTGTAACTGAGGAGCGAGCTTGCCGTTTGTAACCCCTGTTTGGGAGGGAGGTGGAAGTGAAGGATAAATATGCTTTGTGCCGAGGCTGCTGTAAGGATTCTTATTGGGGCCCTAATACTAGTCCAGAGCTAAAGTGAGAAGCAGGAAAGCCAGTGCTAACCTTCTCGTGGAGTCACTATGATGTACACTTTAATGTCTGAAGCTTTTCATTTACAGTGCATCTTTGCTCAGGTACACCTCTACCTCGATATAACACAACCTGATGTAACACCTGAGACACCACCTCTGTGATGCTCACAGTGACCCAATAATTATGGAAAAACCAGCTTGCTGAACCATCAAGTTGCACATATGCTTACACAGTAATTACATGATTTTATTGATGTCCCTCCCTACTCGGTTACACAGCTTGTTGTTACATGTCTAGAATTAGACTGTAAGGCCTTCAGGGCAGGGACCATTTCCCATCCGCATCCTTGGGGCTGTCTACACAGGGACAGACAGGAAAGTTAAGTGAATTAACTAAAGGTGTGGAGTAAAAGCTCATTAACCTCTGTATGCATGCTTTCATTCAGGGAATTAAGTTAGAGTGAGCTCAAGTCCTTTTATGTCTGACTGAAAGGTCCACACAGAGATTTAAGTGATTTAACTTCACACTTTTAGTTAATTCATCCGTACTTTCCCGATCATCCCCATGTAGATAAACCCTTGAGAACTAAACAAATTACCAGCAGCTAAAATACTCAGGATAATCTATTTCCTGCTTTCAACCAGGAAATCAGCCATCCTAGGACCACCGTTACTGAAAACACAGAAAAAGAAAAAACAAAGACCACACACTCCACCTTATTCACCCTGCTAGGCCACTCACTCGTCTGTAGGTAGGAGTCCCAGCCTTCCACAACATGCAAAGGGACGGGCAGCACTCAGAACATGGGATGACTGCATATCGGCGCTAATACTGCCTTTAAACAAACTAATTGTACGCAGCTATTGTGTTTAGTGTTGATATGGAGTCATCACCATGTTCTCAGTCTCTTCTTAGCGATGGCTGTCCCTTATGCTCATTAAGGAAGCCTGGGATTCCTATTACGTATCTAATCCATAAATACACAACAAGCAGGAGTTTCCTTAGCACGCTGCCTCCATTATACCATATGGTGCATTTCTAGTGTCTCGGTAATATGTTCTAGTTCTCGCTCTCTCTCCCCTTTCCCTTGGTGGATCATCTGCTGTCAGTTGGACTTTTGAGGCCTAAAACGAAAATCCCCAATAAGCTGCTGCAGGCAGCCAGAATAGCTATGAACAGCTGTAATTGTACATCTGCAGAATGCAACTTTCTGTGTTTGTAGAATAATTTAGCTGTTTTGCCCACTCCTTTGGTTCAGTTACCAACTAGCCAGAGCTAGTTGGTATAACGATATTTTTAGTATAGCAGAATAAACTGGAAGCCATTTGGGGTAGCTGCTTCACCGCACACTGTTGTCGCACTGGTGCGTTGTAAGTCAGCAGTGATCACCTGTCCAGTCTCCATGTTTCCCTATACGCTAGGGGATCTGTACACTGCAGGCTGAGGGTTTTTAATTAGCACACTAATCCAGGATTGTGGTCTTATAACTGAGATCCTAACATAAAACATCTAAAATCTTGCACACCTCTGAGCCATGGGTTGTATGAACACACATTAATATGCCCAGATAAAATCTTGCAGTTGCTCAAGGGATATGTGTAAAGGCAATATTTACTGCATAACCAGCATTACCATTAAAAAATCCCAAACGTGAGTATTAACTCTGGAAACATCCAGTTAACATTTATATAAATTACCTTATCTGTAAATAAACCTTTTTTTTAATAGGTTGTCAACATGAGATGCTTAAAGTGAATGTTAATATTTGTTCAAGATGACCAGACATACTCCAGCTTTTGAGATCATTACTCATGAACTTTATATGATTGGATGTACTCCTAGATATGATGAGTTTATAAATAGGTATTACAGTTCAGTTAGGTCTTTCCAGGATGTCTGTAAGGTAATTGTAACAGTACTGGAAACTGAATGTACTGTTGAGTTGTATATGTGACTTTAATAGAGCATTTCTGTGCTTCAGTGCTTTGGTTTTTAATAGGGACTCTCACAGATACTTGATACCCAAGCAGTCGCTTGAACAGTCTGAACTAAGTGAGTCTGGAGAGGGATTTCCAAGCTTTTTGAAGAAAAGGAAGTGTTAAGGCTTCTGCTCGGAGGAGCAAAGTAGCTTATAGCTGAGCTGGTTGCATGCTTAGACAATGTCTGTAAATGTTGGTGTTTAACTGGCTCAGCTGTTAAGCTGGCTTGGTTCTGGTTTTACAAACTCTGACCACCTCAGTAAGGACCATGACCACCCTCCGTTTAGTGCACCCCATGTACTCGGCTCTCCTAACCCCAAGTGGTTTCATGCTTCCTCAGAGAACTTCACAGGCCAATGAGAACTAACGGGGTTGGGAACCCAACAGCACCCCAAAGCACACGGGCAGCTGTACTCTGATTCAGCAGCTCCGTTGAGTGGGGCTCGAAGGAAATGCTTCCCAGCTAAGGCAGTTTAGTGCATATGTTTAACCCTTTAAGTGCTTAGTCCCCTCTGTTGGCAGCTTCTGTAGTGGCAGAATGGTGAGTTAAAATCTAGTTAGACAAATGCAAACCACTGGATTGTCATAGTTGGAAAAACTGAAAAGTTAGGAAAATCCATCCCAGGGTTCCCACAGCCACTGACTAGGCTTTCCTGAGCTTACATGGTACACTGGGGTCCTGATCCTCATTTCAGCCTCTAGGTGTTAATGAACTACATGTGCGTAAAGAGTAGTCTGAGATTTGTGGGTTCCCAAGCCAGAAGGGTCCACTGTGATCTCCCTGTGTAACACAGGCCGGAGCCCTACCTCCGAATCATTCCTAGAGCAGAGCTGTTAAAACTCAGCCCGTCTGGATTTAAAAATGGTCAGTGGTGGAGAATCCACCACCACCCTTGGGGAGTTGTTTCCGTGGTTAATTACTCTTAAAACTCTGTCTTTCCAGTCTGAATTTGTCTTCCAGCCATTGAAAGGTGATATACCGTTCTCTGCTACCTTTCTTACTATGCCCAGTAATGTACGCATTTACTAGATACACGTTGGGGTTCAGTTAAGCTACTGCGGAAGCTCTGGCTTTTGAAATCTTAACACTCCCCACCTCTTACTGCATTTTTTGGCACTATAGACTAAAGCAGAAAACATTAGAACTTTTCGTGTGATCCTTTTCAGCTAAACATCCTGAGTGTAGGGAATACAGACTGGTAAGCAACACTTCTTCAAATATAACCAAGGGCCTTGTCTCTTGAGACTAAGGGCTAGGTTTTCAAAGGTGGTTAGGCACCTAAAGATGCAGATACGCAGCTATATTTTCACATTAAGCACATAAATGCTGTTGGATTTCAGGCAGCCATTTGCTACTGTTTTTCTGATACTGAAGATGACTCTGTGCCTGCATTTAGGAGTTTACAACCTAGAGGCCTGACCCATCAGCATCCAGACCTTGCTGCAGTAGGTCTTGGATGGCCAGGGTTTTGGGGATCAGGCCACAAATTAGGTAAAGAAATGAGACCATGAGAGTAGAAGATCGGTGGAAAGGAGAGCCTTGCCCCAGAGAAGAGTGCTCTTCTTGGCGGCAGTGTATGTTTAATGTCCTCTGATTGGGTTTCATAGCAGTGTCGACTTATATGAAGGGTACATTTAAAAAGTTTAGACTGTCACTTATTGACCTTTTATAAACAGGTTTAGATCTTAGTATATTAGAGAATGTGTTGAACTCTTAATCTCTAACCATTTCTTTAAATATTAATAATTTATTAAGCCTTAACTATAAATGTAGGCTTCATATAAAGTGACCAGTTAATTTCCAGAGAGGAAATTAGTGGTGGAAAGATGTTTGGAGGAGAAGAGAGAATGGTGGTGGTTGCAGAAGACAACTGTCTATTTGTGACTTCTGTATGCTGCAGAGGTCTTTGATACATGGCTTTTTTTCAGATGTCGTCTTTAGGGCAAGAGTCTCATGTTTTACAACACTCTCCTTCTGCCATGCTGCCTGTGCTCTTGATCTACAGAAATATTTACAGCCTTTCAGGGTTGGGACAATTATTTAAGCAGATAAATCGCTGATCTTCACTATTGTGGGATCAATCAAGCCTTTCCAATCTCCCTTTCTGCTGCAGTGAAAGATTAAACTGCTTCCATAGCTCTGATGTGATTTGTGGTAGGCGAGAGCTTTAATTCCTCTGGGCTGACCTACTGGTTTGTCTTGTTGTTGGCTCTCTGGCTGAATCTTTAGAACTGCATTTTTTACTCCTTGCTTTCGTCTTGAGAGCTTGCCCTCACCTGCTGAGAATTGCTCTCCTGAGTAAGAGCGAAGGCAGTAGTGTAGCTAGGTGGGAGCGGCTGCTCCCCCGCTGAGCGCAAGCGCTCCGTGTCTTCAGCGGCGCCTCAGCAGTGGGACCCTCACTCGCTTTGGATGTCTTCAGTGGCACTGAAGCTTCATTGCTGAAATGCTGCTGAAGACCTGCAGAGTGAGTGAAGGTCCTGCTGTCGAGGTGCCACCAAAGACCCGGAGTGCTGCCCCGTCAGAAGCGCCTCAGCAGGTGGTGCCTTTTTTCCACTCCCCCTCTTCCCTCCACCTGGCAATGCCACTGATTGAAGGTTGCCCGAACTCACTGCTGATGGCTCTCCTTGCGAGGCTGTTTGACAGCTGTGAATGTGAGGTCTGCTTCTGCTTCCACTTCCACTGTATTGTAGTCTCCAAAGTTTGGAGAGCACTTATGGTGAAGTGGGTACGCTCTCCACGGGCTGCAGATGAGCTGGCAAGCTGCAGACCCACTCTTCACAGCATGTTTCTCTTGTCTCATGGATTCAGTAAGTGACTTGGTCTGTGCAGCTCTGAATAATTCACTGGTGTCACCAGGTGAGACAGCAGGACGAGTGAATGCTGTCCCTTGACTTTAAAGTGCTGCACAAGGATTTACTCTAAACAGTGGTTACCCAGCTACTTTAACAGACCTCTCCATAAATGAGCCCTTGTGAGCCACTTCTAATCCTTATCCCGCTCCCAACTGCTCATCCTCAGTGTTTTCTCTTGCTGACCCTCAGGCAGGACTCTAGGGGTTACTAATCCATGGACCGCAGGTTGGGAGCTACTGCTCTAAGACAGTCTTAGTGGTGTCTTCAGAGAGCTGCTCATGACCCTGAGGCCTTCTTGAGCAGCGATGGTCTTATTTGCCTTTGGGGGTGGTAGGGAGTGGAGGGAGGATGGTGCGTCTGTATTGGACTTCACATTTTGATGCAGATGTGTTCAGGGGCTTAGGCTGTAGGTGTGTACGTTACCGATCAAATCATAAATGCATCTTTCTCCACATTGGCAAAGGTCCCTGAATGAAATGAGGATAAAACAGAAAATGCAAAGCTATTTGCTCTGGTTGCACCTGAAGGCCTCGGTGAGGATCAGGTCCCACTTCTCCTGTTAATGAATGCTTTCAGACAAGCTGCCGTCCTTGGCAGATGGTAACTGAACTTGGGCTATGACAACTGTTTCAGAAGTTTGTAGATTCCAAGGTCAGAAGGGACCATTGTGGCCATCCTGTCAGATCTGTCTAACACAGGCTGGAGACCTGCCCCCAGATCATTCCTAGAGCAGAGCTGTTGGAACACCCAGTCTTCAAGTTCGGGCCATTAGAATTCCATTCCCTGGACAATGGCATGACTCTCACAGCAGAGATGTTTCCTCACTTAGCCTGGGCCTAGGCACTTCACTCTGCGTTTGGACTTTGTTGCACAAGGCTGGGTGTTTGTTCCAGCCTTACTGCATTTTGCTATGTCTGTTGCTCTTCCTTTGGTGGCGCTTGGCATTGGATGTGCAAACAAACCTGTTCCTACCCAAAGCCCAGAGAAATCTCCAGGTTTTTTTCTCAACTTTCTCTTTTTCTGCTTATGTCTTGTACTATGTGCCAGGTGGCGGCTGCCTTCTGCTCCCGAGAGGACTGCATTTCAAACAGGGTAAGTATATTGTGAGGGGCGATAGGCACCTGTGCTTGGGATTGAGATGCTTTACTGGACAGAGTCCATGGGTGAGATTTTCAGAACTGCCAGAGGGAATTAATGCCCAGCTTCCCCTGACTTCTGAAACATCTTACACATCAGCGTGGGGTCACAAGTTCAGAAGTGCCTACCAGATGTCCGTCTGAGCTCTTCCATGTAGGCAAGGCCTGAATAACGTGCTCTGCTCTGTGGTCTTGGAGCAGGCCTGTTGCATCCATACAAGTTCTCTCTGCGGTGACCGGTGTTACAGCCACCTTTTACTTTAGGCTTGCTATGAGCAAGGATGAATGCCTTGTGGTCCTTCACTGTGCCAGTGCCTGTGTGCTTGGAGCTCACTGCTAATTGACCCAGAGGTGCAAATAGCCATCCTGCAGGGCCCTTGTTCCTTTCCAAACTCTGTTGACCTAAAGGGTCAGCTTGGCCAGAAGACCCCGATAGCACCACATGCGTTGGAGCTCAGTTGCTAGCTTCACAGCAGCAAACATCTTGGTTTGTGACAAGACCCCACTGAGGGTATTGCAGGTTTGTCCTTGGAGTGCATTGCCAGCTGGCTCGGGTCAGACTCTCGTTTTCATCTTGGAGGAGGACAATGTTGAGGGCTAACTGAGTTCAGCCATATGCAGTACTTTGGTGCAGAGTCCTCAGCCTGTGGGTCTCAACCCAAAATTGGGTGGCAGAAGTGTCAAAGGGTCACGGGGGCTGGCTGGGCTTAGCTCCCTGCTCTGGGTGTCATAGTTTGGTGCATGGGTTGCAGTGCAGCCCAGGTTTGGCACAGCCTCCCTTGCATTAGTTGCAGAACCGCTCACTCAAGTTTGGTCTGGCCTGTTTCCCCGCCCCCCCATTAGCAGGGCCAGGACAAACCTGAGTGGCTCTGTGATCCTGTATGACACCCATCTTCTCTACATCCTGTCCTGCCCCCAGCCTGAGCCTGCAATGTAATGTCCCCTCTGGCATAACACCCATCCTGGCATCCCCCTAGATCTTTCTCCACGATATCCCCAGCCCCTTTTGTCCAACTCTTTCCGCCAGCCCCCACTTTACCCACAGAACTCACCACCCCTGCATCCCATGGACTCTGTGTTTTTTTTTTTTTTAGGAGCCATTGGCTCACTGCATCCACAAACTCCTCTGCCCCTATGTGCTGGGGGTGGCATTTTTCTTTGGGGGTGTCTTGGCTCATTGCCCTTCCCTCCAGTTGCTGGTGGAAAGTGTTCCTCAGATGGCCCATGTCTGGAATCCTAGCTCTGAGCCCCCATACAGGCTGCTGTGGGGTGGAGCTTTGGGTCTGGGGATCTCTGGGCTGCAACAGGCCAGCAAGGTTTAGACATGGGTCCTGAATTAGAACCACTGCCGCAGTGAATGGCCAGAGAACTGAACAGCTAGCAGACATGGGAATTGCCAGGAGCAGCAGGCAGTGCTGCTGTTAAAAGGCAAATGGTCTTAAGGGTCCAATCTAGCTCACAGTGGGAAACTTGCTCATTGTACAATGAGCTGTACCAGATCTGGGACTGAAGCCTCTTCTGAGCCTGCTATGCCAATCCTTTTGGCCACTGTGTTGCACTAAGATATCATGTTCAGCTGATTATCCACCCTCAACCCTGGTCTTTTTTCAGGATCACTGCTTCCCAGGATAGTCTGTCAGCCGGAAAGTGTGGCCTGCATTCTTGGTTCCTAGATGTTACTTTACACATGGCTGTTTTTAAAATGCATAATTTTTTTTGCACCCAGCTTACCAAGAGGTCCAGCTTGCTCTGTGTCTGTCCTGTTATTTACTATTCGCCCACTCTGTCATCTGCAAACTATCACTAATGATTTTAGGGACCTGGAATTAAAAAATGTTAAACAGTGTAAGGCCAAGAACTGATCTCCTGGGTCCCTATAGAAACACACCTGCTTGATGACTTCCTGTTCATGATTACAGCCTGTTCTTAGGCCACTGAACTCAGATTCATGACAGAGATTGTTTTTAACCCAGTACAAAAAACAATGTCATGCAGTGCCAAGCGAAATCCTTACGGAAGTCTAAATGTAAATGTCAATGCCATTCCCTTCTTATCACAATCTTCCTTCTGGCTTCAGCATGAGGACACTGCTCAGGGAGTCTCTGTACACCAAGGCGTGAGGAGATGGGGACTGGGAGAGGGTTGAGTGTTGGGATCTCTTTGGGGGGACCTAGAATCCTGAGATGGCAGCTGAGGTACTTAGGCTGGAGGAGGAACTTTGGGGACAAAACAGTTCTGCTGCAGGCCTGCAGCTTTTTATTGTGCAGCTGGGACTTTTCTGCCAGGGACCTGCACGATCTGGGTACAGTCTGATGCATGTTGCCCCTGGTGTTTATAATAGGGCCAAAGTACCCACTTGTCCCTGTTCTGCTGTTCCTGCTGTGTGGCACAAGCAGGGTTGCAGAGCCTCTTCCCCCGCTACATTCCCTGCTCCTGGTTCTTGGGCTGCTCTTAGCAGTTAGAGTAGAAGTGCCTGACTCTTTCACAGGGTACCTGTCTGAGCTGTGCCATGTGGTCAGACTTCTGGTTAAGATGACAAGAAGCCATGGAAGAAACAAACCTCCACATCAGAAAATTACAGTGAGCACTAGGGGCAAAACATTGCTGCTACCTGGTGTACTTATCGGGCCATCTGCCTCCAAGGTGCACCTAGGGATCATGGTGCAATGTGTCTGTGTTTAATGAAGTGACCACCCTGTTCTACACCCTTCCCCTTAATTGCCTCCTTCTTTACTAAACTAACACTCCCCTCTCCCTTAAGTAGGTGTGAAGGGTAATGGATTCTAAGTAAGCAGGGGCGGGCAGGCAGTGCTGAACTGAAATTGCTTTGATCACATTCCCTGGTATTCCATGGGATTGATGGGATGTGGCTGTGACCAACTCCTCTTGTTTTAAGTTGTAGTCCTGCAGCCTGGACATCCCAGTGCAGGTACAGAGCGGAGGTGATGGCAATCCAGTTTTGGAACCACTTAAAAATATGAGCTGCAGGAAGAGGAAAATCTCACTGCTTAATAGTTGCATTGAGTGCTCCAGTCTCAGGCCTGCAAGAGGAGGGCCACTACTGACTGGCAGGACCCAAAGTTTGGAAAACTCCTGGAACGTCAGGGCTAGTGCAGGCAGGAGGACAAGGCTGTGATGCATATGGACATGAGGAAGATGCCCAGCAAGGACAGATGCACCCAATGGGAGTTTTTTAACAAAATGAGATCCTGCTGCTTTGCCCTTGAGGCTGGCCAAAGAACCACCTGCCCAAGTGCTGAGTATCAGGACAGTGGTTCTCAACTTTCTGTACGGGTGGCCCGTTTCACACAGCAAGCCTCTGAGTATGACCCCCCCCCTTGCCCCCCCCAAATTAAAAACACTTTTATATACATTTAACATCATTATAAATGCTAGAGGCAAAGCACTGTTTGGAGTGGAGGCTGACAGCTTGTAACCCCCTATCTAATAACCTTGTGACCCCCCCTTGAGGGGTACCAACCCCCAGTTTGAGAACCCCTGAATTAGGATAATAGCTATTGCTCTGCCCTTCTAAAGCATCCTCACAACCTCTTCTGCAGGAGGAGGGGGAAGAAAAATGTCTGAAAACAAAGCACCTTTGGAAGAAGTGCTCTTGCTCTCGCTCTCATGCACGTTAGGTTGTGGTTTTTTTGATAGTGAGGCAGTCTGTGAGCTTGTCTTTGGGTAATAAACGTTTTTGAAAACAAATCTTGTACACATTACACATCACAATTACTGTTGACTGCCATGACACCTCCGCTTCAATCCTCTGTCAACTCCCTTGTACTGGAACATAAAGCCCCCATCTGTGAAAAGTACAGCACCTCTATGAACTTTCCCCTACAAATAATAAAGAACATTTAATGCTTACAAAAGCCCAGTTGCATCTCCCCCATAGAATAAGCTGATGTGTGTTTCAGTCCCTCAGGAGTTTAGCAGTGTGTTCTGACACATGCTGTCTGCTAGCAGCTGCACGGGTAACTTTGCGTGCGCTGATTAATGCCTGTCTGGCTGCCTTGATACTGAACTCTTCTGCCTGTTGCGTAACGTGATACAGGCATCTGGGATTGTTGCATTAGTTGTGGGACTGCCACGGCAGGTCAGGAGCTCTCTCATCCTGCTTTGTCTCATGAATGCTCCTGCTATCTCCATCTGCTGCGGATACATTGGAGTTGCTGTGTGATAGGGGTAGTGTCCACACACATCATGCTAACAGCAAACCCATCAATGTACAATGGGAATTGTCGTCCTGTCCCTACACATGAAAGTTTAGAATCTCTGATATGTTGTTAAACTGCTGGGTGGGGTTGAGGCTCATGGCTTCCAGCAGGGGCTCTGGCATAGTGGCCACCTTGATATCACACCCCTTCAGCAGTACGCGTACTGCCTTGCATGACTCCAACAGTAATGTTTGCTGGGGTATACTGACTGTGCCAAGGAGTTGAGTGCCCGGTAGCTCAGGGGTTCTCAAACAAGGGGTTGGAACCCCTCAAGGGGTTGTGAGGTTATTACGTGGGGGGGCTGTCAGCCTCCACCCCAAACTCTGCTTTGCCTCCAACATTTATGACAGTGTTAAATATATAAAAATGTGTTCTTAATTTATAAGGGAGGTCGGACTCAGAGGCTTGCTATGTGAAAGGGGTCACCAGTACAAAAATTTGAGAGCCACTGAGATAGCTGGTGTAGCCAGCTTCCAAGAGCAATCTCCACTCTTCTCTGGGGAGGAGAGCTCTCCTTGTCATGGTCTGCTCTAATAGTGGGGCCAGGTGGGTTTGCTTCCTCATTGTGAATGCATACAGCTGTTGGTCCTCATCTCTGCTATCAAACACCTCAGCCCACTACTCCATGGCGCAGGGTCTGGAGCCAACATTGGCATTGTACCTGTGTCCTCCAAGAAAAGCAGATGTGTCCCAGCTGTGTTGGAGACAGTAGGTGCATGCGTGCTGCATATGTCTGGCTTGTTCTTGCAGATGCTGCCGGAACTGTCTCCACACCCTTCTTGCAGCTGGAGGTTTCCCCACTAGAGGGTGGGGGCAGTAGTCCAGCTGAGGTGGACTGGGACAGTGGGGCTAGTGGGACACGGGGGGTACTTGAATCCCTGAAAGAGCAGCACAGATGAGGCCTCAGAATGCACCCATCAGGTGTTCCAAATAACTGTCACAAGCCACTCAGGATCTGCTGGGAGCAGATCACCAGTTGCAGCCTCTCTCCATCTTCTGTGGTTACACCCTTCAGATAACTACATTGGTCAGGTATCCTCTCTCCCCACGTCATCAATTAACTATTGTCCTGGGGATCCTTTGAGTGGGGCATGAGGCTTTCAGTTCCCATTGAAATTCAGTGATACTTGGGAGCATCTCTTTGCCTTCTGGTTTCAGAGTGGTAGCCGTATTAGTCTGTATCAGTAAAAGAAACAAGGAGTCCTGGTGGCACCTTAGAGACTAACAAATGTATTTGGGCATAAGCTTTTGTTTCCTAAAATCCACTTCAGCAGATGCATGGAGTGGAAAATACAGTAGGGAGGTATAAATACACAGCTTGTGAAAAGATGGGAGTTGCCTTTGTTTTCCAACAGTCCCAGCCATACCTCTAACAGGGCTATTTCTTAACGAGCCCTGCTTGCACATGGGTTTGCTGTAGTCCTGGGATCTTTAGTCATAGATGCTCGCTGCATAAGGCAGTAGAGCAGTCTACTGCTGGTGGGTAGTCTGGCAGTTTTGGTTGAGGCCTCATCAGGGAGTGAACAACCGTTTATTTCTGCATTAAATCATGTTGACGGTCCTGTGTCCTCCACAGCCCAGTCAATCTAAGCTTCGCAGTGGAAGGCCAGGAACCATGGCCCTACTGCCAGTTCAGTACAGCATCCCTGGTGCGAACGTAACATAACAAATGTATTTTGCTCCACATACAAATTTTCAGTAATTGCAGAAACGGTTTGGGGAAGGGAGAAGCTGGGTGCTTTGAGAGCCCTCTGCTGTCTTACGAAGAGGGTCAATGGGTGGTGGCTTTGGGTGTCCAGAAGGGAGGGAGGTAGGCATCTGTTTGGGGTGGTGTGGAATACGGTAGGTATTTGAGGTTTTTTTCTTGCTGCTGTGTCTCAGCACTACAATGTTTGTTTCCCTTTCCGACAAAGGTGGATGTGACTTTAAATGTGCTGGGGAGGGGAAGGTTTGTTCCTCAGTCCTCACCCTGCTCTCTTTCCAGTAACTAGCCCTTGCCCCATCACTGCACTTAGCAATGGATAAATGTATTAGGTTGATGTGTATTCTAAACTGCTCTAGCCAGGCCTAACACGTGCCCTTTGTCATAGCAGTTCTAGGCTGTCTGCAGACCCACGCAGCTATAACATGAGTTTAAATCTGGTTTATTTCAAGGCTTGTTTTCCCCAGCCAAAAGGACTAGAAACTCTTTTACAGAACTAGACGCATAGTTGCTGTAGTTTAATTAGGCAGCATGTATTTAAAAGAGGAGCGATGTGGCTATTTTTGCAGCCAATAATCACATTATTCATGGGGCTGTGGTCATGTTTGACTCAAAGTGCTTGTGTACCTAGATTCTGGCTTCTCCCTGTCTTGTGGCTTCACTGTTACTATAAATTGTCCAGCTGCTGACCTCTGAGTTTCTTGCTGTGATACACTGCATAATGAACAGTGCTGGGTCACTGAGCTCCGGCATGCTTTCCTTTCCCACAACTGTAACAAAAAACAAGTCAAACTTTCTGAGGTTTGCTGAAGCTTTCCAGGTTTCTGGAAACTCATCTGAGCCTTGTAGTGCCGCCCCTTCTGCAGAGCACTGCCCCTGGTTGGTAGATGTTCGACTTTAGCTCTGAACCCTGGGGTGAGTAAAGACCAGTCCTGTGAGAATTACCAAGCTCCTTGTGAAGTTTTGCAGGCTGCTCCACAATTCCCAATATTTTTGACATACCAGTGGAGAGCTAGCTCCTGCCTTGAGCTCCTTGCACTGTTCTATCACAGCTGTTGGTGTGGAAAGAATGAAAAGTATGTCACACACTGGGATTAGCAGGAATGTCACAGTTTCACAGGTTTTAAGCCTTCTACTGGAAGGTGGAAGAGAAGCTTCCCCTGACTTGATCAGCTGACATGAGCACAGGATGGGGATAGGCTCCGGGTGTGGAATCTGAAGCTGGTCTTCTGGATTCACAGCTAGAGTTTATCTTCTGAATCAGTCCAAATGATCCATGTACATGTGCTCAACAACTTGAGTGATCAATGGGAACTGTTTTGTCAGACTCAAATTCCAATTAATATCAAGACTAAATGACTTGGAGGAGAATAGATTTTGCTTGCCTAAAGTGTTCCTGGGCAGCAGCCTTTCTGTGACACTCCTGCCCAGGGAGACTGGATGTGGCTGTCTGGAGATTGTGGAAAGAGCTAATCATATTGGAATGCAAGTGTTAGAGTTTGATTCATTTGGAGACATGCTCGTTGTAAGCCCTTTACCTTGTCAATAGTGGGCGTTTCAGTGGGGGTGCAGTGTCCAAGTTCTGAGACTGTCTGATATCTGCTCACCATGGTATCTGAGTGCCTGCTTTGCCAAACACCATTCTTGGGAATGGTGGGTTATCCTGAAAGATGGCTTCAGCTTTTGTCCTAAACAGTCAGGCTTGGGCTCAGTCTTCTCTCTTCTGGCTGGGAGTTCCAGACCCCGAAGTCCTGCTGCAGAGACTCCTCTACCAGAGCTGGGCTTACTTCCACAGAGCCTTTCAAACCTACTCCCTCTGTTGCCACAAGCCCACCCCCCAGCCCATCTGCACAACGTGCACGGGGACAGCCTGAGGGCATGGGGGAGGTTCCGAGAGGATTCTTTGGGAACCACACCTCTTACCATGCGTATGGATCATTAGGTCTCTCCCTGTGTCCTGCTGTGGAAATTGAGGCCAACCGGTTGTACAGCATAGCTACAAATATCTCAAAAACTTCTTACAAAATGTTCAGGTTCTCGTACCGTGCCTGTCGCCATGTATGTAAGCGGTATGGAAAACCCTGTTGGATGGGGTTGAGGGTAGTCTTTATGGTTTATCCTTGTTGGAGCGGGTCTGAGTGACTGGCTTCTCCCTGTTTACATTGGCTCCACTGGCAGGTCCAGCAGGATCCTTACTCAGAGCATTTGGGATATACATAGGGTTATTCTCTGTCTTTGATCTTTTCCATTTGTGTGATGTGTGTGGAAGAGTACTGATACATTCACAGGGTTCTGTTCTTGGGGATCAATCTTCCACACAGGCGAAGCTGTTCTGTCTTTATTTCCTGACAACTTTTAATCGGAAGTCACAGACAGAATAGTGATGCCAGCTAGAGCAAAGCCGTGCCGAGCAGTATCCTGTTTCTCAGCCTGTGAATGCTGCAGTGTAAAATTCCTAGTGGATTAGAGTAACCACATTTCTGGTTCCGCTCAAACTCCATTCACTGAGAAGATCATGTGAGCGGTTATAGGTCATGATGCTACATGCTTTTCATGAAAGCAGGAAACTGGATTATGTTACACAATCCTGTCTCTGAACACAGTGGAGCTGCAGAAACTTGTGAAACATGTTTTTCTGTATTAGTAAACCCAAAAGTGGCTTGCAAAAAATAGTGGTTTTTTCCCATCTCTGATTTATGACATGTAAGGCCTGATGAGGTCACCTTTTTAGGAATGTAGGAGTTGCCAGACTGCATGAGATCCGAGGTCATCTAGTCCAGTATGTATCTGTGACAGTGGCTAGTATCAGATGCTTCAGAGGAAGGAGCAAGAAACTTCCCATGAGACAGGTGTAGGATAACTTGCTCCCCACATTGGGTCTTGTCCTAATCCCTAATAGTTACAGATCCATTTCGGTGTGTGTTTTAATCTCTTCCAAAATGTGGAAGCTTTAACTCTTATTACTCTGGATACTTGTGTTATGCGTATGACTGTCCACTCCCTTTTGAACCTTGCTAAGTTCTTGGCCCTATCCTGTACAATGAGATTTTATGGGTTTTGAATTTCCCACCTTTTTAAAAAATTTGTTGAATGTCCCCTTATTCTTATGTTTGAGATGGAGATCATCAGCTCTTGGTCTACCCGCTAGACCACGAATTCTCAACCTTTTTCTCTCTGGGGCCCCTCCAACATGCTATAAAAACTCCATGGCCCAGGTGTACCACAACAACTGTTTCTGTGCATATAAAAGCCAGAGCCGGAATTAGGGGATAGCAAGCAGGGCAGTTGCCCAGGGCCCCATGCCATAGGGAGCCCCGTGAAGCTAAGCTGCTCAGGCTTTGGCTTCAGCCCCAGGTGGCGGGGCTCAGGGTGGTATGGCTTTGGCTTTCTGCCCTGGGCCCCAGTGTGTGTAATGCCGGTGCTGCTTGGTGGATCCCCTGAAATGTGCTTGTGGATCCCCGGGAGCCTTAGATCCCTGGTTGATAACTGCTCCTCCAGACTACTCGTTTTACGTGCTTTTATCACGTCCCCTCTTACTAGTCTCCTTTCGGAGGTAACAGCCACTCTTCATAGGAGAGATTTTCCAGGCCTTTGAACGTTTTTTTTGCTCTTCTCTGAACTCCCTTCAGCTCTGCAATATCCTTTCTGAGATGGGATGACCCATACTGCACACAGTATCCAGACGAGGCCTCACCATTGACTTATGTAAAGGCGTTACAACGTGATCTTTGTTATACACAATCCCACTCCTTATACATGCTAGTATCTTGGGGGGTTTTGAGCTCAGGTCTTCCTTGATGCTCAGGTTCCTTTCCTGAGTTGATTGATAGGTTAGAACCCTGGATGGTGTGTGAGTAGTTTGATTTTTTTCCCTCCGATGTGCCTCACTTTGCGTTATTAATATTAGATTCTTTCACATTATGTTGTGCGTTCACCTACCTTGGTTCGCTTTCTCTAAAGCTTACGATGGTCCTTTTCTAGTCTTTTTGTGTTTTGTTTTTGTTTGTTTTTTGACAGTTGAAGCTGTTTTATTTACACACGACGGATTCACACTCAGTATTATACAGCCCCCCCCCGCTTTGTACACAGCCCCCTGGACACACAACACAGCATCTGCTGGGGGTGCCCCCTCCCCTCTCCTGGCCCCCTGGGGCAGTACCCCCCCCTCCCCGCCAATCATAGCACAGTGCAGCACCGCCCCTCCCTCCCCAGTGGTGGGCATTACCTGTCCTCCCCCCTCCCCCCCCGTAAGAACGCACATTAATTAATGTTCAGTAATGTCCCTGTGCAAAGTTAGGAGGCGGTGCTCATCTCTATGGAAACAGTGCAGCAAGATCCCGCCCCTTCATGGCAGTGGAGTGGTCCTGGGGGGGGGGGTCTCCATAGCAACCTTGAGGCAAAGCCCCACCTCTGCTGGATGGGGACCAGGTTTGGGATGGGTCTCCATAGAAACGGTGTCAGGGAGCCCCCTCCTCAGTTAGGCCATAGAACTGATCCTGCAGGACCCCGCCTTGCTGCTGGTTTCCATGGGAACGATGGTGCAAGCCCTGCCCCTCGCTGCAGTGGGGTTTATGGTGCAGGGTCAGTCCCAGCCATTGTCCTTGATCATGTGCCTCAGCTCGATTATGTGTTTCCCCTCCTTGTGTTAGACATGTCAGTACTTTGCTTCGGCTTCCCTGGTTTTGCTGGCAGACTACAGAATTGGAATGAGGGTTATTACAAGGTGAGACTGAACTCAAGGTAATGGGAAAAGAATTAGGTTTTTTAATCAGGCCGCTTACAAGTTAGAAAACAAAACAAAAAAAACAACCCCGGGAAGAAGAACTCTGCGAATGATCCAAACCCCCTTCCCTTGTGAGTGCTGAGAAAATGTCCACCAACATTCTGCTGAAAGAGTGTTTAGAGCAGGGTGGGAAAAAATCATTGATTTTAAAAAATTCAGATTTTTTTTAAAAATTTAAATTAGATTTTCTGATTGTTTAAATTCTGAGGTTTTTTCCTTTTAAAAAATAAATGTGTTAAACTGAAATTTGAATTTAATTAAAAATACGTTAAGGCCCTAATTTATTATAATTCTTAAAACAGTTAAATAAATGGACATGCTCAACACATGGGCCTGTATCAAAAACTTTGCGTTAAAGGCTGCTTTTCTATATAAAAGAGAATGGGGGAAAAACATGTAACTTTTGAAGTCAGTCTTTATAAATATAGCACATCAGGTCACGTACTGCATTAAGAGCTTGTTTTGTTTAACACAATTAAATTGTATATGCTGTTTTGTGTGTTTGTTTAAATTCTAGTTACCATCCCCCTGCAGCTTGACACAAGCCATGAGCAAAAAATTAATTATCTAGTTAATAAGCAATGTCTATTTCACTATTTTCTAACGGACTAAAATGTACAATTAGTTAATAAGAATCTGAAAATATTAAGCTATAAAATTGCTTAAATAAATATATATTGTTTTAATGTGCCCTCCTAGTAATAAAAAGATGTACCAAATCTAGTGTTAACGCTCTGTTTAGTTGTAATTCAGCTTGGTTCACCGGTTATATTAACCAGTGAGAATGCACCTTTCTTAAGAAAATAACTGAAGTACAAATGGAAAAATTGATTAAAGTGGATGATTTAAATCAAGGCTTTCCACTTGGTGATTAAATCATGATTTAAATTGCTTATTAAAGCACCTTAATTTAAATCAATCTGCCATGATTTGACGGATTAGAGAAAATGGTGACTCCTAATATTTCTAATGTAAGAAACAACAGAAAAGTTTCAGTGTTAGCCCTTTATCTACCACACAGGAGCAAAAAGGTCACAGGCACAACTTATATTTATGGGTCACTTTTATGTCAGAACGAGTGCCTAGAAGCACCTTGCTGAAACAGAGGCCAGTACATGAAGGAAGATGAGGTAGGGCATGTTAAGACTTGATGCAAAACTGACTAGCTGTTGAGCAGGGCTCGGATAGTCGATTGGTTCCCATTTGATGCAGAGGAAGATGAATTTGTGCAGTTTTTAGCCCCAGTGGAAATATGGGGGCTTTGGCTGGAAACGTTTTGTGTTCCCTTATTTCTGTTGCAAATGACAAGTTTTGGCATGTACCTCCTCAGTTCTTGTGGACGGTAGTTTTAGAACATTTGCCATAGTTACGCCCTTATGTTTTCTGGAACGTGGGCCATTGCTTGAGAAGTGTCTTTGCTGTCTTTAGTGTGGAACAAGCCAGCAGCACATTGTAGTGAGCAGAGTCTAAGAAACAGGTACTTTTTCCTGTGGAAAGTTGGGGGAAAGAGGAAAAATGACCCTCAGAGGTAAATCTGTAACTAAACTTTGTGTAAAAACATCGTGGCTTCCTCATCAGCACCCTGACAATCAGAGGAGAGCCCTCATCTGAGAGTCCATATACTCTAGACCTGGACTAGCCAGAGGCAGACAAACGGGTTTAGAATTTGGTCACTTGGTGTCGTTGATTGTGGCACTCATCTTTCCAAGGGCAACGATGCAAAACACAGGATGGGGCAGGTTTTAAGAACGCCCTGGTTGCTGGAAATTGGGATGCTTTGCGGAGGGGGGAGGAGTAGCTAAACTATCAGTTTCTGCAGCTGCATAGGTGACAGCTTTAAATGAGCCTGGATAATGAAATTGCACAGTAATAACTGTCCATTTGATTGTGCCATTGTTCCCCTGCATTAATGTTTTCTGATGGAGGCAGCTGAAGATTGAAACTCACAAAGACTAGTGAATTTCATATTGTTTATACCACAAGGAAACTACTTGTGGGCAGGAACTCAGCACTAGCTCTCAGGGCTTGGCTACACTTGCAAGTTGCAGCGGTGGTGAGGGGGTTACAGCGCTGCAACTTACTCGGTGTCCACACTTACAAAGGTCAGCCAGCGCTACAACTCCCTGGCTGCAGCGCTGGCTGTACTCCTGGTCTGCTACAGGTGTAGCGAATCCAGCGCTGATGATGCAGCGCTGCTCATCAGGTGTGGACACTCACCAGCACTATTATTGGCCTCCAGGGTATTAAGAGGTATCCCAGAATTCCTGTCTACAACAAACCGGAAGGTACTCCCCGGAGCTACCAAACACAGCTGCTCTTTGCTCCAGCAAGCGAGCCGAGCCGAGGCTTTGGAATGTTCACAGCTGTTTGCTTGAGGAGACAAACAGCATGGCGGTGGGGAGGGAGTCCGTCAGAGAAGCTGCTTATCTGGTCTGAAGCCTTTTTACGTTTAAGAGTGATTGAGAGAGGGGTGGGGGAAATGGCCAGAATTTGCAAGGCAGGGAGCTCACAGTGTCTGCTCCAAAAATCCGCTCTCTCTGTCTCCCCGACGCTCCCTGTCACACTCCACCCCACCCCCCTGCTTTTGAACTTGCAAGGCAGGGAGCTGTCACATTGCTCCAAAAATCCGCTCTCTCTGTCTCCCCCACGCTCCCTGTCACACTCCACCCCACCCCCCTCTTCTGAAAAGCACGTTGCAGCCACTTGAACGCTGGGATAGCTGCCCACAATGCACCACTCCCAACAGCGCTGCAAATGCTGCAAATGTGGCCACACTGCAGCGCTGGTAGCTGTGAGTGTGGCCACACTGCAGCGCTGTTCCTACACAGCTGTACGACCACAGCTGTAACTCCCAGCGCTGCACATTTCCAAGTGTAGCCATACCCTCAGGCTATGCAAGGCTTCCAGTGCTACTGGTAATCTGATCATTTACAAGGATGTTAAAACAGGCTTCTTCCCCTCCCCACCCCAAACCAATTATCTGGGAGTCGTTCTCTCTTCCCTGGCTAGGGGTGGGCTGTAAGTAAGGGTTGCCCTGCCACAGGCAATTAAACTACAGACCTGCCGAATCCAAGCACCCACGGCCTGGCTGAAATGCAGTCAAATGTGTCTGCTTTAAAGTAAGCACCAGACACCCTGGAGAAACCAGTTCTGTCTCTTGTGACCTTTGACTTGCTAGTTTCTGTCTGATTTGCACTGGGGGAATAGAATCAGGGCTGTGTCAGCTGATGGTTCTCGGAGCTCCAGAGTGTTAGCTGCAGTGCTACCCGGAAGGACTGTCTTTCTCTTCTGCTGATGGGCTGCTTGCTCAGACCTCATTTCGGTCTCATTCCCCTTGCCCTGCGTGGGTCCTCTCCATCCTTCCCTGGCCTCAGTGCCCACTCGTCCTGCCTTTGTGGTGTTTGCTGTTCAGCTGACTCCTTTGTGCCTTCCCTCCTCTCCCAACCCCCCTGCGAAACACTTAATATAATAAAGAGAAATAAAGAAGGACAAACCAAGCCCACTCATCTTTATATAAAAATAAATCATGGCAGTAACATGCTATTGAACTGTCACTCGGTTCCCTTTGCTTGTAAATTACACTACCTGTTTTTGACTCCTTATCTGTCTTGTGTATTTTGATTAGGAACAATCTTTTATTCTGTCTGTGCAGTGCCCAGCACACTGAGGCCCTGTTCTCTGTTGGGGCCTCTAGGTGCCTGTCAAATAATAAAAAACACGTAAGAGCAAGGGGTAGGTGAGAACCTACTCTGGAGACTGCTTGACATCCTGCCTAGCCGTAACACTGGGGACCGAAGGCCGGTCTAAAATAATTTTCCACATAAAATCTCTAAGGCAATTTGACTTACGAAGGAAAACAGAATTGTAACATGGCAGCTCTCCAGTAGTGCAACAGCTTCTTACTAGCTGGATTTTGTTGTTTTCCAGTGTGTTTTTACACGATGGGTGAATAGTTGCTTTGTAGTAGCTCTTCCGTTTAACTTCTGTACAGGACACTCTCTCCACCAGAGCTTTCAGCCTTCCGAGCACTAGCCACGGGTCAGTTGAACACGACTCTGCTACTCTGAGGAATTTTACACTGGGACTTGCACTAATAAAATTTCTCTAAATCTCAGTGGTCAGGGTTGAATACGATTGCACCCTGGCTAGATGCAATTATGTTATACCCGCCTCAGTTTTCTGAAGATCACTGCATGTGAGAGGCTTTAGTCTCTCTAATTGTCTTGGGCTTGGTAAAACTTTATTTTTTACAAATAAGCTTTTACACGTAAGACAAAGAGGGAGGAAAGAACCAGCAGGAACCTGCAAATAAATGTTCAGTTATGGATGGAAGCACGGTAGACTCTGTAGCCAAACATACAACCAGCTGTGGAATCCTAGAGCCTGCCTAGAGGGAATGTTGGTACCTTGTTGTTTCATGAATATGGATCACCTCCAGCTATTTGGCTTTGGAAGTGACACAATGGCTCAAACGCACGTGTTTTAAGGTGACAGTATTTTTTACTTTACTTGTCTCTCAGGAAGGTGCTGCATGTATTGGTTCCTGCTAATCTTTTTACTGGTGCTTATTTCAGTCCT
Source organism: Aldabrachelys gigantea (assembly GCA_026122505.1). Classification (NCBI taxonomy): domain Eukaryota; kingdom Metazoa; phylum Chordata; order Testudines; family Testudinidae; genus Aldabrachelys; species Aldabrachelys gigantea. The sequence continues at coordinate 297,048,780 of CM047480.1, forward strand.
GTGGTTCTGCCTGAAATTCAGATCTCTAGCAAAGGACCAGCAAAGAGAAAGTGTAGGTCTTGCTACTGCAAGCCATGCTGGTGATATTTCTCTGAAAATGGATCAGATTAATTATACACTTGTTCAGGGAAAGGTGACTTGCATGGAAACTCTTAGGCACCCTCTTCTCCTACAGCTTTCCCATGTCAGGTACACAGCATCAGTTTGACTTCCAGAATAACCTGGCAAAAATAAAATAGCCAATTGGATTTGCTGCTACATAGCACAATGCCACATCTTAGATGTGACGGGTTCGGTCACAGAGACCCCCTTGGGACTGTCACCTAACATGCTGGAATTACCTCTGAGCCAGTTTTCCCTGCCAGCTTGGGACTCCAGAACCCTGCCTTGTTGAGCCAGGCACGCTAGCCTGCTGCAACACAGACCCAGGTCTGGTCCACGCCCCCAAAGCTGCAGGCTTTAACCGAGAACCACTCAGCAGGTTACCTTTCTCCAGCACCCAGACACCCGGTTCTCAATGGGATCCAAACTCCAAATAAATCTGATTTACTCTGTATGAAGCTAATACAGGGTAAATTCATAAACTGTCCACCCTCTATAACACTGATAGATACACACAGCGGTTTGCTCCCCCAGGTATTAATTACTTACTCTGGGTTTATTAATAAACAAAAGTGATTTTATTAAGTATAAAAAGTAGGATTTAAGTGGTTTCAAGTAATAACAGACAGAACAAAGTAAGTCATCAAGCAAAAACACACAAGTCTGAGCCTAATACATTAAGAAACTGATTACAGGTAAATCTCACCCTCAGAGAAGGTCCAATAAGCTTTTTTCACAGACTAGATTCCTTCCTAGTCTGGGCCCAATCCTTTCCCTGGTACAGTCCTTGTCAGTTCCCGCAGACATCTCAAGTGGTAAGCAAGGGTTTTCTCATGACTGGCAGCCTTCTTTGTCCTGCTCCCCTCCCACCCCTTATAGCTTTGGCACAGGGCAGGAATCATTTGTCTCTCTGGGTCCCCACCCCTCCTTCAAATGAAAAAGTACCAGATTTAAGATGGATTCCAGTATTAGGTGACATGGTCACATGTCACTGTAAGACCCTTACTCTCCATTCTTCCTGGGTTGGCCCACACCTGCACAGGAAGACTTGCAGGTAAATAAACCAGTTACAACCAATTGTCCTAGTCAATGGGAGCCATTAAGATTCTAAGCCACCATTAGTGGCCTACACTTTGCATAATTACAACAAGGCCTCAGAGTTATACTTTATATTTCTAGCTTCAGATACAAGAAGGATACATGCCTACAAATAGGAGGAATATATTCAGTGGGTTAGAACCTTTGTTATGATACCTTACAAGAGATCTTTTGCATAACGTGTATTCCAGTTATGTCATATTCACACTCTTAAGCATATTTCCGTAAAACATATGGAGTGCAATGTCACACTAGTATAGACACTTGTGTGAAAATGTGGAAACTGCTCTCTTCAGAGACTCAATAAGTGGAGTTTGAACACAGGCTTCCTCGGGATAGGCTGTCCTTCCTGGGCAGGGATAGATGGTGTGTTACGACATGTTATCCCATCTAACTAATGTGTTCTAACTTTCCAATTGCTGCAGGCTGAGGTGAAAACTAGGTTCCCCCTATGGTTCATCTTGCCCAGCTAACACGTTGACATACAATTTTCTTTTGGTTGTTTGGTGGTAATTGACGTGCTCTTCTGGATGTCGTAGGACTCACTGGTGGAAATCTGGCTTGCGCTAGACCAAACAATGCAGCTGTATGGCCCTCATGCCTTGGGGCATAAGTTTAGCGCTAAATGAGGTCAAGAAGACATGTCCTCCCATTGTGCAGAATTGCACAAGTAGGTGGGGTGTGATTCTGCTTTTGGGATGTTGCCATCACCCATCGAGGATAAGGGGTTCGGTGTGACTGGCCAAGAGATGTCTCCTTGGCTTCAGGGTTAGAAGCCTGTGGGGTTTTATTTGTGATGTAAGGACCAGTATTCTTCTGGTGCTGTGTGTGATTAGTATAATAACTGTTGCAGCGCATGGCTCAATCTGTGGGTTTCACTTTCCTAGTCACTTGGGAAAGGGACAGTTTATTGGAAGCTCTCTGGCTGGGTTCGGACTCAAGAAACTTTATTTTCCAAAACACTTTTTGCGAAGGTGTTGAAAACAGTTTCATCCTGTCTATGCAAGCAGTTAAATTGTTGTCAGCATCAGTCCAAGGAAACCAATAGTTAACTGACCTAGGGCTGAAAGTAGCTGTTCCGTGGCATAGTAGGGCTCCAGCTTGTTGGAAAGTGTGTGAACCAAAACTTGACAGTGCTCAGGAGTGCTGTTTAGTCCACAGCTAACAGGCTTCAGTAGACAAGCTGTCCAGAGCTCTCCTCTGTCTTACAAGGCTCATAAATTGCTGTGAGTTAAGCTTGTGTTACAGAGGTTGGTTGGGAATGGCATATGCCTGGCTTCCATTCAGTCTACATTTGAGTAAAGGAGGAGTAAAATTCGTCTGTTCTCAAATGAGCTGTTGTCCTTTTGCTGTGCCAGAGGAGAACGGAGGCCTTCCTCGGGGCTGGGGGTGTCACCTGCAAGGCTGTTACAAAGCAGTTGGAAGTAGGGGGGTGCCATTCACTTTCTGTTGTTGAGCTCCAAGAGCAGTGCCAGTGAAAATGGCACTGGCTGGCTGGCCAAATCCTGGGAGCCAGGTGCCTTTTTCAGCATGTTTGGTCTCTGGCTGGTCAGTCCTTTGTTTGTTCCTGGTTTGAAGCTGCGCCATGTTTAAACAAAGCAAAAGCAGTAAGTCTTTCTGCCAGGCCACAGGATTATCTGAGCTGGGGAAAATCCAGCCTTGGCATTTAGCCCCTAACGTGCTATCCTCTGTGGTAAACAGATGGGCAGATCCAGGATAATAGCACTACTGAGTCAGAAATTCATGTTGTTTAACATCTTCCGCCCTCCCCACTGGTCGGTTTGAAGCCCAGGTGCTGATGAGTCAGAAGTGAAAGTCTCCTACTCTCTAGTTTCTGATCTATGCCAGGGGTACAGTCCAGCATTGTTCTCATCAGTGTGGAAGAGTTTTGACAAGTTTGCAATATGGGCCCTCTTCTCTTATTACGGAATTGCTGTTTCTGTGTCTCCCTCAAGATTACAGTGGAACAAACCAGATTCCTTTGCTTTATTTAAAGATTAAATGTTGCTGTGTTAATTTAAGTGGCTAGGTCTTTTTCTGGTTTACCTGACACCTTTCGCACATTTGTGCATTTAAAAAAAATTCTGCTTGTGTTACTCTCTTGTCTAACATGTCAGTGGACCAGAGACCAAAGTACCTATATGTATGCAGCCAAAATTACATCTCTTTATAATCAAAATATAAGGGAGACTAGAGTGCAAGCCTGTCGGAGGTGTCGAGTGAACCTCTGTTAGGTCATTTCCCGCAAGGTCTTTGAAGCTTCATTTCCCTTTCCTTCTTCACAGTGTACTAATGGTCACTTGATGTGCGCTGGCTGTTTTATCCACCTACTAGCAGATGCCCGGCTGAAGGAGGAACAGGCTACGTGCCCCAATTGCCGTTGTGAGATCAGTAAGAGCTTATGCTGTCGAAACCTGGCTGTGGAAAAAGCAGTGAGTGAACTGCCATCAGAATGTGGCTTCTGCATGCGGCAATTTCCTCGCTCCCTTCTGGAGAGACACCAGAAAGAAGAGTGCCAGGACAGGTAAACAGTCTCACCTTCCATTCAGTGAGGCACGAGATGCTTTCATAACCCCTGCAAGGGCAACCCATCTTAGCTCATTGCAGCTTCTCCGCTGGGTTGGGTGCTAGTGGCTGCTCACCAGACAGCATTGTCTGAAGCAGAGCAAGAGAGTGTGGTTTAAAATACCTGGCTTAGTTGGAGTGTGGATTTTTTATGGTGCTTCTGAACTGTGATTCCGAACACTAGCAAACAAGACTTACCTTCCGTGAGTGTTTCTGACAGAAGTGTTAGCATTGGTGGCAGCAGGTTCAGCTAATGGGTTTGGCAGACTTGGCTCATTCCACACTACAGAAACTTGAGTCCCACTTCAAGAATACGGGGCATCAAGCGAACCCTCATGTAACCAGTCATGACAGTTCTCTACCTTCTCCTGACCTTCCAGAGACACTAGCGTGGGCAGATTCAGAACACCTCTACTAAATGGTTGGATTGCCCTTGCATAATATTTAAAGGGAACTGAATGACGAATGTAAAAGCAGCACAAGGCAGGAGGAGGGACCCACATGGTCATTGGTCTTCTGCTGGAAAACAGCCTTCCAAAGCTTGTAAAACAGCAAGAACTGCATTTTCCTGATAAATCATCACTGCTGTAGGTCAGGCCAAAAGGTAGCTGAACTGTTCCTTGCTTACAGCTGAGGCTGTTTTGAGATTTCTCGCTCGCTTCCCAGTTCAGTGGAGGGCATCTCCTCTGGGTGTGTGGCAAGGTGGGGAGGGGGATTTCTGTGCCACAAAGAGTGGTGTTTACTCCAGTCTTACAGACCATCTTCCTTAAGGACGTGGTGGGCTAAACACACTGAATGTAGGTAACCCTGAACTGACAGATGTTATAAAACCCCAGGGAGGACAGAAAAATGGAGAGAAAGCGAGTAGGAACATGGGCAGCAAGTGTAATGAGATTCCATTTGTGAAAAATACATCAGAACAATAATACCCCAACAGTGAGATGTGGTAGGCTGCAGAATAGTCTTCAAAAGAGATGCTGTGGGAGCTCTATCACTGAGGCATCTGAAACAAGGAAACGGAGTGCGTTGGCTCCATGATGTGGGGCTCCCTCTTTTCATGTTCGTTGTTTGTAAGGTGCAGGTCATGCTAGGTGAGACAAGAAAGTGAAGCTTGTGGCTGGCTTGGCCGCAAGTTGCTTTACTTCCCTAGAGTTGTAAAGTGGCACTGAGACCACAGAGATTTGCCCCTGATTCCTTTCTGTTGCTCCTGTCTCGCAGCCTTCCCAGCAGCATACGGGCAGAGGCAGCGCATCGTCCTAGCCTGTTGCATGCTCCCTCCCTCCCTTGTGTAGTTCTGAGAAGCCAAAAGCCTGCGGGATGCTTCTCTCAGGCAGAGTCCACTAACACAGAGAGCACTGGCTAGACTGCAGCATGTCAGCTGGGGCAGAAGCTCCGGTTACCCAGCGCTGTTGGGAATTCAGACTTACTGTCCTGCCTGTCCACATGAGCGCTTCAGCTGTACTATCTAGTACTGCGATCTAGTGAAATATAATAAACCAGCCAGGGTTGAGTGTCAGGATTTGGCTGGGAGGCCCCTGGCAGGAAGCCACATGTGTGCCCTCTCCATTTCAAATTCAGTCCGAAAGGCACCTCCCGTCACTTCAGTTGTACGATCTGTACTTTACACGAGTGCTTTTAAAAGGGAGTGTTGCTGGTATGGGATAGCTGCTACTTTACTACTCCCCAGAGGGTGCCGCATTTCAGTGGTGGGTGAAGAGATCCCTGCAACCAGTCCTTAGAGTTCTTTGGCATCTCATAAAATGACAGGTGCTCAGTAAATCTTGGTGAAGATTTATACTGCAGTAGCACCCAGAGGCCCCCCTGAGTCAGGTGCTGTACAAGTGACACACTAAGCTGCCACCCCAGATTAGGGTTACTAACACCATTGCTGGGACCAGCTGGTTAGTTGGAGCATTAATGACTGCAGCCAAACATGCTGGCTTGGAAAAGTCTAGGCCTCTTTGGCACGGATGAAGGTTCTGGGATGCCGAGGCCCAGAGGTAGCCAGTGATGTCGTTACTGTTCCACCAGGTTGGTCGGCTTTTGCTTTCGGAGGCTATATTCTGATCAGACAATAAATCATCTCATTCCTGGAGTGTCATTTGCCGTTTGTGCATCTCATTCCGTGGTGCAAGTACTACTGTTTGTACTCTCTTTGTAACAGGGTGACTCAGTGCAGGTACAAGCGGATTGGGTGCCCATGGCAGGGTCCATACCATGAGCTGACAGTTCATGAGGCGGAGTGCACTCACCCCACAAAGACTGGGAATGAACTGATGGAGATTCTGGATGAAATGGACCAAACCCATAAAAAAGAAATGCAGCTGTATAACAGCATCTTCAGCCTGCTCAGCTTTGAGAAGATTGGCTATACAGGTAATCACTCAGCCAGGGCAAACACAGCCTCCTCCCAATATTTTCAATGTCTTGCTTTTGGCAATCATGTTATTTATGCACTGATGAAGCCTGTTTTTCTTATGTAATGCACAGTGCCGGTCTGTAGATCAGAAGAGCTTGGGCTTTGCTGAGCAGACAGTAGCTGCAGTGCATCTGTCCCAGTAGTGCTCTCCAAGAAACCTTCCCTGTCTGCTTGGCAGTTGGGTTAGCTCGTGTCTGTGTTCCTTGCTTGGTGCTGGGCGGAGATGGATGGGGTAGTCAGACATGTTAAGAGTTGGCTCAGCAGCAGCAGATTTCATTGTCCTGGTGTCAGGTGGGATTTGGATTCAGGAGGCGAATGCAGGATTCCGGGGCCTCGGAACTGGTGAAGACTGGACCTGTTTCACAGGTTATGTGCCTGGGCTCTGGACAGTAGCTGACCTCAGTTCTTATGGCACTGCTTCCCTTGATGGCTAGTCCACGGAGCAGCACTTGTGTCGAGTGTGGAGGAAGGCCACTTCCTAGCTGCAGGTAAGGTGCTATAGTTGCATCCACTGGATTGACGAACAAGACCAGAATAATAAGAATAAAAAACCAGTGTTGCCTGTGATGTTTCTTTGTTTTACTGCAAGTGAAAATTAAATTTGACAGCATCCAGCTAACAGACCCCTTATCTGTCATCTGATACATCCTTCCAGCTGGAGTCCAGTGTATTAATAACAGAAGTGACCCGCCCATACACACTGACCCTACGTGATAGGCCTCTCGTTTCCACTGCGTGGGAATTACAGCTCCTCACATTCCGTTCTGGTTCCTCTTCTTGGGTCACACACTTAGTGAGCTATTCAGAAAGCTTAATTTATCTTTCATGAGGGTCTCTGTGCTGTTGGTTTTGTATCCATCTCCTAGAGAGAGCTCTTCATAATACGTAGTCATTTCTCATATTTGAGAGTCTCCTGTTCTTGCTTTTCCTTTGGGTAAAGAAAAGCCCCAGTGCAGAGCTATCTATTGTCTGCCTCAAATGGCAGCTTGTGAGGGTGGGGAAGGGGAAAAAGGGGATGAAAATCAACTTTGAATTAACACCTTTGACACAACTAACCAATGGAATGAAACACACAGGGAAGCAGGTTGCTCTGTTGGCACATTAGTGCTAAAGTTGGGCCCTGAGAATTGCTCTTTAAGATTAGTTTGTGCTTGTGGCACTTGCAGGAAAATAATATGGAAGAGAAACTCTGAAGCGGGTATGGAGGGGGAAGGGTGTGTCGGGGGGGAAACACATTTCCCTTACCATAAATATTTAGCAGCCCCACAGAGGGAAGCATAGAGGGAAGATCTCCTGGTCTTCGCTGGCTTTCCTCCTCCCCTCTGAGGAGCAGTGGATACTCTGCCCTGTTCCAGAAGGGAGCTGGGGGCAGAAGCATCTGATAACCTTGTTCTGTTCAAGGTCTCTGCTTGCCTGTCCCATGTGAGGCAGAAAGATGATTTTTGTAGTTGCTGTGATAGCCACTCTAGCATCCTGCTTCATTGATTACTTTGCTTTTAAATCTGGAGCTGAGTCCTTAGTGAAACTTACCTAGGCCGGTGTGTGGCAAATGGATTGTGCTAGGAGCTCAGATCATGAAAAATGGAGCAGTCTTGTTAGCTGATCCAGCATTACATCCATTGCTGCCTGCAGATACACGTAAGTAGTTGATGCTGAGGAGGGGAGCAAAGTTCTGTAGCGCACCATGGTAGCATCTGCACTTTGAGCACAAGACTGAGTTAGAACCATTGCCTAGGGAGTGAGATAGCCCAAGCTCTGCCCTGATGCTGCTTTCCGGGTCCAGTCCTTGTAGGATAAGTTAGCTCCGGCAGGCACCTTTGAGAGCGAGGCAGAGCAGCAGCATTCTGTGCTGCAGAACACTGCGCAGCAGCTCTCCATGGCACTGGAGATAACACCCCTATGCCTAAAGCAGTTACTGCCTAGGAAAAATGTCTTCTCTATGTAGAGATGTGTGTTAGCAATAATAGCTGGACTCTGAGCTCCTTTACTGTAGCATTCTGTAGTAAAATGATGGTGTATGTCAAAGCGCTGACTTACAAATGCTGTGTAGCTTGAATAACTGCTCACCTCCTTTGTCCAGGTATTGCCTCCTGTGCTTTCCTAATTCTTCTGGAAACTGAAGAATATGTAACCCTGTATGAAATGCACCCAAAGGGTCATTGTACCTGTAGTTATGCTGTGAGCTTCCATGGTTTGTACACTAAAGACTTCACTGAAACTATGTGCTTGTTCAAAAGTGATAGATTTGACAAAGTCTGTGTGCTGGCAAAGAGTTTATTGGACTGACAGCGGACTGTGCCTTGAGCGGGGGCTGGATTTCAGATTGTAGAGTGCATTTTCAAAAGTAAATTTGGACCACTTCTACCCAATGTATTGTTATTTCTTTATGTATTTGAACCTGGAATTTTCTGTACCTTTCAAACCTGAAGGTCTGTGTTTCACGTGCCCTGTTCTGGTTTTGCACTGTGGTAATGCATAATTGTGCCTTATTACCTTGATTACAGATTTGTATGCATAATCCCAATAAAAGGTGCTTTGTTATCTGACCTGTATCCTGTCTGTGTGTGATGCTTGTTTTTATGCACTCCAGACCTCAGTTCTGGCATACCTAGGATCAGCTACAGCTTCCCACAACACTGACCTCACTACGTGCTTATTGCCTGTTCCCCCTGCTCTTTCTTCATCAACAGATCACAAAGAAACAAGTGGCAAGGGCCCATCCATCTTGCCATTCTTGATGGCATGGTTTATAACCAAATTAATGTCGGTTATTTGCATCAGTCAGACCCACTTAGGCAGCTGACTGATGCTTTGTAATTGTGTGCTGTGTGCACCACCCACCCACCACAAGCTAACATTAGCGAGTCGTTTACCTTGTAACAACAAATTTGGACCGATATAGGGAAATACAACTTTACACAACAACCAGTTGACTTGTGAGACTCTCTACCACACGATATTACCGAGACTAAGAATTCAGAAAAGGATTAGACACTGATACTCAGAATAGCTACAGTTACACTAAATATTCAAATATCTTTGGCATATAAACCCTCAAGCCTCCAGACCTAAACCCATCAGAGACTGGGGATTGTTCAGCCTTCCTCACAAGCATCTGATTCTGGCCATTGTCAGGGAGAGGGTGCTAGACTAGATGGGCTGACCCAGTTGGCAGTTCCTTTGTTTACAAGGTGGTGTATTCAGTGGATTTGATTAACCTTGTTTGTATTTTATTCTCCCCCCTCTCCTTCCTTCCCCTCCCCTCAATTTTATGCATCTTGAAAGTGCTTCCTGTATTTACGGTTTTCGATGGACTGTTAAAGTGCATTGAGTTCCTTCCCAAGAAGTCCCGTTTCTCCTGACACTAGCTGGCTTTGAGTGGTCACCCCCAACCCCAATTGCCTCCTTATGCCATGTCAAGAAAGGTCCTGCACAGTAGCTACAGGTAACTTGAGCTCGATTGTGCAGGCTGCCAGCTGCTCTGGTTAATTGTCTGTCTGTGTTTTCTCCCCTGCCCTCCTTTGTTGTGTTGCAGAAGTTCAGTTCCGTCCCTATCGAACTGATGACTTCATCACTCGCCTGTACTACGAGACACCCAGGTTCACCGTGCTCAACCAGACCTGGGTGTTAAAGGCCCGCGTCAATGACTCCGAACGCAACCCCAATCTGTCCTGTAAGCGCACCCTCTCCTTCCAGCTCATTCTGAAAAGCAAAATCAGCTCCCCCATGGAATGTTCCTTCCTGCTGCTGAAGGGGCCCTACGATGACGTGAAAATCAACCCCGTGATCTATCACTTCATCTTCACCAATGAGAACAATGAGACGGAGTACGTGCCACTCCCCATCATCGACTCTGTGGAATGTAACAAACTGCTGGCTGCCAAGAACATCAACTTGCGGCTTTTTATATTCCAGATACAGAAATAGGCAAGGCTGAGTTATGCTGAAAGTTACCAAGAAAGCACCACTGAACCATAGTTACCTCGTACGGCTGCCTGTGCCCGTTGTGATTTCACAGTAATTTGATCATTTTAAAAGGAAAAAAAACAACAAAACATCTGCATGTGTATGCAACAGCGTAAGCAGTCACAGCCTTCCTTCCCTTCCCTTCCCTCATCCTCCCCAGGGACAGCCAAGAATGGAGCCAGGTCCGTGCTGAGGACTGGCACATGGGAGTGACAACTGGGAAGCCTGCAGGTGCTGGCAGCATACCAGAGCTCTTTGGCATGCTGTGGTGAGGACGAGCTGGGGAGCCAGCGATCCAGGCAGTTCAGTATATTGTGAATAGACAGAGTTATGTTGTCATGGTAAAGTGCACAGTCTACATTTGGCAGTTGGGGGGGCTGTAAGGGAGGCCCCTCCCTTCAGGCAGCATGTGGCTTGAATGAACCAGATACATTTCAGTTTTGGGGTGGGGTGCACAGAGACAAGTGTAGCTGCGACTGAGGGCTTGGGAAAGCCTAGTTCGGTATTACTTGTGCAGTCTGGTCCTCTGTCTATTTTATCAGTAGAATAAAACAAATGGGGCCCCCTCTCGCCCTGAAAACACGAATGAGGTGTTTGAGGGAGTTTGTGGAACTTGTGCGGGCTGGGCTGATGTTCCACTCTTCTGTGGGACAAGGATGGAGGTGGGGAGGAATAATGGCGCTGTAGTTCATTACCTATGAAAGCGTTCCAAAGAGCCAGACTTCCACGTGTGTACAGCGTGTGTAAACTAACGCTTCGTTCCAGGTTCCTTTTGGTCCAGTGGAGCTAACCATTGCCATGGTTTGTAAATGGACATTTAAAATGCAGGGTGAGGATTATGAAAAGCGGACACACTGAGCATTGCATGATCTCTCACGGGTTGTGACGTGAACCTGTTGGACTGAGTGGGCTTTCCTGGTAATTCCCAAGCGAAGATGCTCTTGTTCTCGACTAACTTAGAACGGGTTAGTGGAGCATTTTGTCAGGACTGTGCTAATGGTGGATGGATCAGAACGGTTCATTGTCCCCTCTTCTTCCCTTCCCCCACAAACCCCACCCTGCAATGCTGCAAACAAAATACTGTATCTCTGGTTAATTTTGTATTGCACATCACGACGAAACAATCCCAAGGTCATTCTGACAGTTTCATGCTTCCTCCAGCCCTGCAGTGTAGCACAGGTTGAGATTTTAGCTAAACACGATGAGGACCTATGTGGAAACCAAACCTAAATTCTTGCAGACTGTTCGGAATGCAGGGTGAGATTCTGTCCCTTCACAGTTTTGCCAAAACTTGAGTTTCTTGTGAAACGAGTTGCAGGCTCTTCTAGTAATTATGCAATTTTACAGTGTGAGAATATTTTTTATATATGAAATATATACAGCTTGTTTATGGACAGGGATAGTGCAGCCAGTCACCAAATTGTGAAGAGATCTACAGGGATGTTTCACTTGACACTGTTTTTAAGAAATGTAAATGTGGGGTGTTACTGGTGGTGGATGAAAATGGTCACAAGCTCATTAATGCCATGTAGTCAAGACCAGCCACCCAGTAAATATGCCCATGGAAGTCAGGCTATCTAATTTTGTTTTTACGGAATAACTGGATTGGGTATGATGTAAATCATGAAAACCTCTCACAGATGGTGCCTACAGTCAAGCTATTACTGTTTTACTTTCTGTAATGAAGCTTTTTCTGCCACCTGGGTTTTCATTCTGAATCATGTCAGCTTTCCAGCCCAGCTTTCTCACCTCCCACTGGCCGTTCTAAAGGCAGCGGCCTATGGGAGTTGGAGCCCTTTGATTGGTAACTTGATGAGTCTTTCTGCTGAGCCCCGTGGAATAGGAGAATGTTTGTAGCATGAAGCCTAGTTAATAGTCTGAATAGTGTCTTGAAATCTTAGTGATGTCTTGTAAAGAGGCCTAGAGTTTCGTAGGATGAAGGGTATTACTGCCAGGTTAAAAGGTGTTTGTTCAAAATGCCCAATTGGAATAGATATGAGATTTACAAAGGGAAAATAACTTTCCATTCGCTGCTGCTGTTACTGTCCAGTGCGGAGGTTGGAGCCTGAGCTAGTGCTACAGGCGCAGCCCCTTCCTTCACGTCTCCCCTCCCTCACCTTGAGAGTCTCCGTTCCTAGAGCCCCAGGTGTGTGAAATGTCTAACACTGATTGCTAGAATTGTGAGCTGTCATTTTACGTAGGCTTTGCTGCCGCGTCAGAGGAATAACATCTGTTATAGCTTTCTTGTGATTGAATACCAAAGAGCCATTTTCCCGTTAGCCCCGTTACACTTCGTTATTGTCACATGCTACATGTTAGATTGACAGACTAAATAGCCTGCAAAAGGCCAGTCTGTGTTTGACAGTTTTGTGTGTCTAAAAATGACCCCAACACTACAGGGCCTGGAGGGCAGGACAGACCCACCTTGTAAAACGTCAGAGGAACGGGTTTTTTTAGTGATGAATTTAAATTTTTTTTATAAATGGATAGTCTCGGGGTTGCCTGTCTTCTGTTCAACAACAGTGAAGGGATCACCAAAGGCTGACTCCATTTAGGGCTGTTCTCTGAGATCTAGTCACTCACAGGATAGGTTGGAAGCCAGTTCAGGAAAGATGGTCCCCTCAGGAGGAGCCTTTCAGAACAAGTTGGCCAAGATCAGAGTCTTTGCTTGCCAAAGTCTAGAGTGGAGTCAAACACCACGAGCAGACCGAGACTTCCCCTTGGTTATGGTAAGGGAACTTGCATTGCATGTATCTTCCCATTGTCCCAGCCTGCAGTTGTTCAGTTTGTAGCCCAGTTTGTTCCTTGGTGTCAAATGTGCAAAGGCTTGTCGAGGAAACAAAAATTCCCCTCACTGGGGGCCGTTGTGTGATCGCTCACTGGCTTAGACACTGCCACACGAATAGAGCTTGTTTTGTTATGAGGAGCAAGAACTCCAGTGCAATCTGGTCAGGCCACTACTTCCTTTGTGAATAGCAATAGCTCTTTCAGCCTGTCCTTGTTAACACTTACTGTTTTGAACGGGACTAGATACCCACCAGATTATTGATCCTATTGGAGTATCGGGGATTCCGATGTTCTGCAGACCCTCCATGAGAATAACATAGAGTGGCCAGATATGGGTAACATGTCAGCATGACAGAGCATGTCCTGCTGGATTACATGGACACTTAGACCTCTGTTCATTTTATGCAGAGTACGCCGACACTGTGGCAGGTATCTGCAGAGTAGCATCGTTGGAATCACCAAAAGTGATCTAGAAGTGTCTTGGCTATAACCTTTGGGAAGTGAAGACCACCAGCCCTGGCATTTGTGAAACTTAGACTTGCCTTCTCCTAAGGCTCTAAGAGGCTCACACGAGTGAAAAGTTGAGTCCCCTTGAAGAAGGATTTACCTGTCCTAGTGTGACTGGAAAATACCACGTGTGGCAGATAAGCACAGTGCATGTATCTGGAAGGAGTTGCTACATTCAATCCTGAGAGTATGAGAATTTAGTTAAAGCCACCTTGCAAACTAATCAGTGCACAAGGTAGGCATATTTCTCTTGTACCAATGCCCTTTTCCCACTGTTGCAGAGGCAGGAGGGTGAGTATTTTCTAGAGTCATTAAAGGTCATCTTAGGAATGTTCTGCAGTATCTGACAGTTTCTATTTAGTATAGACTAGAAAGCATTGATCACTCTATAACCAGTACCACTGGTGTGCTAATACACCTGGTATGTTCCTGTGCTTTCTACTGAGGCAACTGCTTCTGAACCTGGTGACCAAAGAAATCCAAATTCTGGCATCAGCCATGCAAGTGGTAGAACTTCAGTAACAGCTTCATGGAACGGGCTATTGATAAGCACAGAATCGAAACACAAAGGTGCTCTGCATTAATAGGATCTATTGAAGCCATGTATAGTTCTCACCCTCCCTCCAAGACCTAAATTAAGGGGTAAAATCTTTCCAAAGTAAATGGAGCCTATGAGAAACTTCAACAGAAGAAATCCTGTCCCCAAGGAGTTCCCCTTCTATCCTGAAAGCTCAGAACAACTTGGGGCTTAGTTCAGGGGGAGCCTCTTTCCCAGGAGGCTCAAGAACCCATCAAGAGATGGCAAAGAGACATCATTCCATTAGGAAACTTTGAAGATCCTCCTAGAGAATTTCGGGCAAGTCTTCTGGAGTGTTCATTCTGCTGCACAGAGGATAGAGAGGTGTAGAGATCTTTGTGCAGCTTTGTTTTAATGATTCACTTTTTTAAAAATGGGAAATGTTCAATGCCCACGTGCCCCTAAAAAGAAAAGACTCATTTGATATTAATACCAGCTCTTGACGCTTCTGAGTTTGATCCATGTGTAGTTTGCAGGCTGGGTTTTCCCCATACCAGCTTCTCCTTTCAGCAAGTTGCCTGTGGATTTACTCATTTTCTAATACATTGGGCCACCGAAGGAGAATTTGTGGCAACCTGCAAACTTTTCAGGGTAGAATAATTTTACCAGGTCTCCTCTTCCCTGTCCCGCCCCCTGTGATTCTAAAGCTGGTATAATCCTGCAGGTCTGAACTTGTTTGTGGCCTAATCTTAGTACACTAGTCCAGGTTATCATGTTTTCATCTCTGAGAGTGTTCGTGCAGTTCCCTGCGTGTGTAGGGTGAACGCTGGTGCGTTTCTGAAGGTAACTTGTTTTGAATTTGGTAACTCTTATCCCAGGTAACTGGCTCCCATGGCAGGAGGTAGCTTTGCTTATCTTCACTTGGTTAATGGGAAGAATCTGGCAGGTTTTGTGCACTTTGCTTTAGATGATACCCAGCGGCGGTGGAGTTTTCCTATGCTGCTGTCAAAGGGGGTGCCCCTGGCTTGCCCAGCTGCGTGACACACTGGCTACTTTGCAGGGGTCCGGGGGCCCACCTAATTAATCTGTAAAACGGCTGCAGCTGTCCTTATCCCTTTAATTGAGGGATGCAGCTTGGGTAGGATGGTTGTCAGTGCACAGCGCTGCTGCTTAGAAAGACTAGCCCTACATCCAGAGGCCTGTAATCTCCATGTTGCGTCTTTCCCATGAAGCTAAGGGAAGCCACAGGCATTGTATGCAACACAGGGATAATCAGTGTCGAAATATTAGTCTTCTCTCCAAAGACAACTCCGTTAGGCCTTGAATTCAGATGGAACAGACTCTTCTATAGATTCAGGCAGGAACCTCCATTTTGCACATTTAACAAGATTCCTTTATTCTCTGTGCGATAGTTGCATGAGTTGAGCAGAAAATGTCGTCAGACAGCAACTACGAATGAAACGGGCACGATCTCTGAGAGTTCCTGATATTAAGGCAAATTAAGATCTGGCCCGTCAGCTGTGATTTAATGCAACTTTGCATCTCCTGCGCCATAGGGTTCTTCCCAATAGCATGCACAGTGCCATGGGCTCCACGTGACAAACCTGTCATGTCATCCTCCTCTGTGTGTGTAGACCTCTCCCTACTCCTCTTTGGTGTCATGCTGTTTTACATACTGTTTGCTATGTGCCTTTAATATCAACTATTGTTTTCAAAGGATGGTTATGGGAAAAGGGAACCCGTTCCTTTCCCAGCAACGTTCCTCTGCAGCCCTCTGCAGATGCTAGTTGAATGAATGCGTCTGCGGGTTTTCATTGAAGAGGTTTTGCTGCCGACACTCTTCTGTCTCTTCTCTTGTTGCCACTGAATATTTCTGTCCCCTTTTTTTTGCCTCTAGATTCCTCTCTCCTTTGTGCTTTGGAGTAGCCATGTGTTCCCCTTCCTGAAAGGTGGGACTGAGATCATTGGTCAGGTGCGGACTTAAATTTGCATAAGCCTGGGCCAGTCTTTGTGGTCCAGGCCTGGGGAGTGACGTGACCAAGTTGTGTGTGAATGGGACTGACTGCACAGTCTTCCCCTGTGGTTACTGTTTGTGGATGTTTTCACTAAGACAATGGCAGGTAATCTCTTTGGAAGCCAAAAGACAGGGCCCTTGTACAGTGTTACAAAAGTTCTTGTATATTAGTATTAGTTCTAACAGTGTAAAGTGAAGGGAGGAGCAACTGTATATCCACATCTGACCGAAGCGTTAGCCTGAGAAAAGGACATTGCAGTGAGGGGGAGTACCTGGAAAAGTGGGGACTCCAGCTGGGGTTACTCATCAGAGTCCAGCTGCTAGAGATGGCGTTCCATAGGAGCTGTGTCCATTGCTCCCTTTGGATTCGCGCTTTTAAAATCCTTCCTGAATCAGTGTCTGTGTCCGGGAGTCCCTGGCCAGCTGCCAGCCAGACTCGACTGAATGGATTTCCTGGGTGTGATGGTCAAAAAATTCTAAATGATCAATTTTTTTGCAAAGCTGTTTTCTCTCTCCTCACCCTCGTCCCTCAACTCCTTTGCATAGGTCACCCCGTCCTTCCTGGACATTGGAAAATTCATACACAGTAGCTGAGCCTTACGTGTCTAGTTCAGTACTAGACAAATAAAGATTGTAGCATGTCTCTTCGTGCCAGGGCTGAAGACTGGCAGACCACAAACCTCCTTACAGTATTTACTGTGGGTAATTTATTTAACTAGTGAATGTAGAATTAAAATAATTTAAAAGCTAATGGTTTGTTTGCGGGATCGTACATCCTCTCTCTAATTGGCCTGACTTTATTTGTGTTCTCGTTCCTTTAGTTCATTCTATATAGCGGGAGTAGAATGGGCGGGACGGGGGGTGGGTGAGAGGGTTAATTCCAAGGCTGGAGCCTGGGACTTGGCTTGAGGCTGGTGTTCACAGTAGGTAAGGGTAGATGGGTGTCAGTCTGGCCTCTGGACACTTGTCTTGCAGAACCACACCCCAATGTAGCACAATTGGCAGGCGAATCAGGGAGGCTCGGGACTGGAGTAGCGGAAACTGCTGCAAGTCAGGGCTGAGGAGCATTGGGAAGAGAGCACGTGCAGCCCCTGGCTTGGCTGCTGCTACCGCTCGCCTCCCCCAGTGGCAGAGCACTACACGTTCGAACACCGTTTGAGAGGGCTGGTTCTAATGCCGGCGGGAATGATTTCTTCTGTTCCTTTTGTGGTCTGCGTTCTGTTTGAATAGTTTCTGTATGTAACTGTAGTAAAAAACCAAACCAAACCACTTGTGTCTGTGTTTACTTGACCAAACCGTGCTGCCAATCATCCTCCCTGCGCTCTAGGAGATCTGCGGTGCAGAGGCTCTGTTCCATGGAGCAGGCCCGCAGGGCAGATCAGCTTTGCTGCAGCGGCAGCTCTTGACCATTCTAGGTATGGTTTCCTTGGTCCTGCCTCAGTGTAGGGGCTGGACTAGGTGACCTCTCAGTCCCTTCAAGCCCCACGTTTCTGTGACTCTCCCTGGAGGAAACTTGAGCCCCACAAAGTCCCATACTTTATCAAAGGAGTTGATTCCACCTGTGCTGTTACGGTAGCCAGGAACAGTGATAACATCGGAAAGGGACCTCTTGGAATCCCAGCCCTAAGCTTGCTAGGCATGGCCCAGTTCTGCGCCTGCTTGGACCCCAGCAGCCAGATTCACCCGGTGACAGCCCTGTATATAACATTCCTGACAGGTCCAAATGGAGGCACCATGGTCTGGAGAACTAACAGCCATGCCACCCAGTAGCCCAAATATGGCCACTCCCCTCATCCCTCCTTCCCCTGCCCAGGGTCTGGGTCTCTGAATCTGGGGGAGAATAGGACTGCAGGAGTGAAGAACCCAAAGCTAGGTGGATAGGCCGTGTAATGACAGAGAGATCACGGTAATAACAGGAATCCCTCAGGCACAGTGCTGGCTTCTAAATCAAGGGGGGCCACGAGGATACTGTGGATTGTCCAGTGATGACATCTGCTCAGTGGGTCAAAACGCAAACAGCATCAGGATATAGAAAATAATAAAAATAGGTCTTTGTATATCTCCATGGTGGGGCCTCAACCCAAATGCCGTGTTCAGGGCGGGTCACCTCATCCCCTTAATGGCCCAGCAGGAAGCGAAGGGGTTAAGGGATGGACAATGAAAACGGTTAGAGGCATGAAGAGACTTCTAGACGAGCAGAAGTGGAAAGGCCTGGGGGGAGGAAGAGGTTTGAAGTAGGTGTCCAAAATAATTGAATAGAGAAAGTGACTCGAGCGCTGTTATCTTTTCTGATACAAGAACAAGGGGACAAACTGAAATGCAACAGAAACTGAAAAAAGAGAGACTTTTTTACACAATGCATTGCCTGTGAAACTCACTGCCACAAAATATCTGAGTCCAGAGTTCAGCAGGATTCAAAAAAGTATTGGACATTTGTAGGGATACCAGGAACACCCATGATTTAAAAATAAAATGGCTCGTTGGGGTAGAGATTGTATCTCTGTAATTATTTATACAACACCTGTACACTGGGCCCTCATCCTGACTGAGCCTCTCAATGTTTGTAGTTAAAATAGCGAAGATCGTGATGTTTCAGATCTAGCTTAATGTCCGGGAGTTAGGAAGAACTAGGAGCAGATTATCTCAGAACTGAGCATTCTGGAGTTTCTGGCTCTCCCCTGAAACGGCCAGTCCCAGCCACTCAGCACACTGGACTAGATGGAGCCGAGCCCTGAGCCGGTAGGGCAGTGCCTGCGTCTCCTGCTTTCATCTCCTTTTCTTCGAACCTCTTATTGTACCCTGTACCTTCCACCTTTGTCCTCCCAGGCCCTCTCTGGAGATACTGAAGTTGTGTAGCTGCCTTTGGCTTTAACGCAAGTCAGTGTGATCAGACTAAATAGCTGGAACATTGACTATGTTCATTACCTGCGTTGTGAAGTGCCTTGAGCTCTGCTGATGAAAAGCACTAGACGAGAGCGAGGTCATGTTATTACTCACTGATATTGGGTGTGCTGTGTGTAGAGGGTAGGTTTTTATTAGCAGCAGCAGCAGCACCCTTTGTGATGGATGGTCCGTGTATTTGAATAACACACTGTCATTGCGATGTTAGATTTGGTACAACCTGTAATCCTCTAACTAGTTTGGGAACCTGTTACTTTTTGGTACAGTGCAGCCTATTTGTGTATGCCTCTTGTCCTGCTCCACTGGGTGTGCTCGGGGTATGAGCCCACGAAGCAGGATCCATCCCTCACATTACAGCAGCACAATCCTGATTTGCTGCTTCTGATCTTGAGTCACTGGTTTCTTTCTTGACCTGAAGGTGAAGCTATTTAATTTCTCTAGGTACTGGGTGTCACTCAGGCTGTCCAGAGTAGCCATTTTATTTATATCCTCTGTGCATGAAACCTCACCAGGATCCATCATCCCATCAAGCATAAGAAAATGTGAACCTACCCCCCCCCAAAACCCTCTCTAGCTATATATATGGTCCTCCTGCACCATAGCACAGGGGTGCCTCCCAAACTCCCCCTCTCTCCTACCTCCCAGAGGCGAAGAGACGTAGCTGGGTTTTTCTGTAGGTGATAAGTTGATTGGGGTTTGTGTGTCCATTGAAGCGCTGCCTGACGGAGCGTTCAGTCACCAGTGCAGATCTGCGTGTGGTGAGGTGCATGAAGTATGGAAGAGTGTTTTAGTTCAGCTGTGTCAGCTTCTTCTCCCACGCGTCAGGGTCCTCTTGGTTTGTTTTCCACAGAACAGAACCATACTGGGAGGGAGCAGTTGTGTGGGGAGAAGTGACCGTTTGCTCGTGCCAGTCCCATGGAGAGCTCTCCATCTTGGGACAGATGTTTTGGCCTGGATTCTGGGGAGCCAGTGAAGACAGAGGACACCGGGGGACGTGCTGCCGATGACCTGCAGAGCTGCTGTGTGTTCTGCAAGATGGAGGGTTTTCAGAGTGTTTCTAAATAGCCGTTGTGATGATCAAACGTGGAGGCCACAAACACACAGATCCTGGCCAGGGCTGTGTCCTATTGGAGGGGAGTGATCCTCTGGCCAGCCACAGAGGCAAGTGGGTGTCTCTTGCTGCCGTGACTCTTTGGACACTCAGTGGTCATGAGTCCAAAAGAACCCCAACGTGATGGACTGACAAGGTGGTTGAGGCAATATCTTTTATTGGACTGACTTCTGTTGGGGAGAGAGATGAGGTTTTGAACTACACAGAGCTCTTGGCAAAGCAACATCCACAAAGCAACTTCCCTCTTCTGACAGCAGCTCCTCAGTCTGGCATGGAGTCATCTTTAGCCAGAGTTTTGCTCCACTTCTAGAGATGGGTATGGTCGGGGGGCTTGGCCCCCCTAAATGGAGAGTCTGTAATAGGGCCTTCCTTCTCAGCTGTGTCTGGGGCTGTCTACATGAGACCAAGAAACTAACTCTCAAGCACTGGCTAAGCTCAGAAACTTCTTGCTCGTGTTCAACCTGATCTGTGGAGGGGATTCAGATCTGCCAGAAGGAGCCAAGCAAAATCCCAACGGCCCCTGGCTCCTCTGCGCCCAAACCCCAATGGCCCCCGGCTCCTCTGCTCCGAGGATTCTCCCTGGGCAAGAGGACTGTTAGCGGCAGTGTGGAGCTACGCTAGAGACAGAGGCACTGGCAAGTTTTCTCAGGCTGAGAGAGTTTTGATTTTCCTCCCCATTCTCTGCTCCAAGAGACCTGAACATTTCTCTGAACTAGACACTTTCACTCTGCCCTGCAGAGAACTGACCCACCGGGCCTGGGAGCAGCCCCCTCGGCGAGTCAGGTTACAGTTCACCTGCCTTCTCTTACACGTACTTCGGATCCCTTCCCCCAGTGAAGTCGAGCCAGACACCATTTCCTCTCCATGCCATGTCCTCTTCTTAGCTAGGGTGTTCAGACCTGTGCTGCCAGCAGTGAGCCAGGCCCTGCAGTCCTGGCCCTGCACTGGATCCTGAGAACGGGCAAGAGCCTCTCAGATATCCCTCCCCTGTGTCGGTCTGCAACACTGGCCCTTTTGCACTTCCTGGAAAGCGTGTCTATGAGCCCTGCCAGTTTCCAGGCCGCAGGGGCCGACTTGGGCAGCGTAGGCAGGTATTGTTTAATCTGGTCTCTTCTCCCAGGAAGAATTGCACTGCTCCCTGAACCCCAAACTCTTCTCTCTGCGCTGGTGCCTCTTGTATCCTGCCCCCAGATTGGCAGTGAGTGGATCTCACAACTTGGCGCTGCAGTGGCAGAAAGATGGCATCGGCAACAGCACAGTGCTTCCTAATGCCATGGTGGAGCGTTCCTTCCGTCGTGACTCAGAGCTCCCTGCATGTCCCATCCACGTAACCGCCTGGCACTGCTTCGTTATGTGAGCTCTGACAAGGCCGCAGGCTGAGAGCAGAAACACTGCAAAGAGATTGAAAGAATCCAACATGAATGGGGCTGTATTCTCGCGTGTTCGTTGTGCACCTGTCTGTTTAGGGGGCCCTCATCTTAATCCCCCCGCCCTCCAACTGTGGATGTTCCGGGCTAAAAATAAACACCGGACCCTATCATCCTACAGATTAAAGCTGTTTGCCGGGTGGGAAATGCCGTTGGCCAGCCTGTGCCTCCCCAAGCCACACCGAGGCATGGCACAGAAGCTGGAGTATTTACATCCTGGCAAATTGTATGTTCAACATGTAGCAGGATGTCTTAGTTTGGTTTGAAAGGAGGCTCGCTGCTGCTGCTGCTGTTTATCGCAAAGAAACATGTGAGAGCCAGTGAGGAGGAGACGTGGCTGGCAAAATAACAGGCTGTGTCAATCCACCTCCATCCTCCGTTTCTGCCTAATCTCTGAGCCCTCTGGCCTGGAAGTCTCCAGCTTCTCTCTAGTAGCAACAGAGATGTGATGTTCCCCTCTAATCCCAGCAGCTGCCACCTCCACTTCGCTCTTAGCCTGTTCACCAGAAAGGTCTCGCGCCCATTGTTGATGGTGCCAGCGGACACGCTAGGTGGAGCAGATGGATGATGCATATGTAGGGTGAGGGAACAGAGTGCTGCCATGTGCAGGAGGACCTTGGGGGCGAAATAGCTGCTGCTGTTTGGCTCCAGGTAATTCTTTGAACCAGCCCCCCGAAGAGCTCAGCGTGTGACAGCAGCTCACAGAGCGGCCGCGAGGGGACTCCCAGCAGTGCCGGAAATACTTCAGTCAGTGGAATCCTGGCACAGACGTCACCATCTGACCAGTCCAGTAGGAATCAGTGCGACTTGCACTCCATACTGTGCATGCCGGCCTGAGGGCTTTGGGGCGCGTGCTGGAGAGTGCTAGCCTTGGAAACATCGTGCGAACGGAGGAGGGGTACTGGCTGTGAGTGGCTGAGCGTGGAGATAGGAGGTGAGCAGATGGAGAGGCTCCACTTTGGAGTCACATTTGAATGCTGAAACTAAACTAATGAACGTACCCCTGTCTGCCTGGGGAGATGGGACCTTGCCGCTGCTCAGGCCATGCGGCCGCCAAAGCCAGATGTGCCTTTCATCAGGCATTTGGGGGAAGGGACACGAACAAACGCCTGGAGTGGTTCTCGGCTGGCTAGAATAGCAGGTGGTTTCACACCAGCCCTGCCCAGGCTGTACTGGTCCTTTGAAAGGGCCTGGTCCCTTTCCCACAGGGAAGTCCCTGGGAAACCGCACTGCTGGGGTTCTGCAGGGCCTGTAAGGGCAGAAGGGACCATGGTGCTCAGCTAGTCTGGCCAGGCACCCCAGTTCTGAGACGATCGCACCCTGGAGGTGCGGCTCTGGCTCCCTCAATGGTGGGTTCAGGTTCCTGGGGCAGAAGCCAGCCCACACAGCAGGGGCTTGAGCATATTCATGCAGGTCATTGCCTCCTCCGTGCCCAGGTCCTGCGGGGTCTGGCACTGGCTTGACTGTGGCTTGAGCTGGGCAGCCTGGAGCCCCTGGTTGCAGGCTGCCCTCCCCAGGTTGTCTGCTGGCCACTGGCTTCTGGGTGCTGGCAAGGAGCTCTCCTGCACACCCCTGGCTGCTGAGGTCTCTCGAGGGTCTGCCCCTCCTGCCCACTGGGGTGGTTGCCCAACTCCCCTCCCACAACGTGGCTGCCCCACTCCTCAACTCCCCAAACCAGGAACAGTTCCTCGGTTGTCAAGGTGTCCACCCGTGTCCCATGCCTAGGGCTCAGGGCGTGCTCGGCTGCGGGTTTACAGGATCTTTTCCCAGTGAAAGAGCCTCACACAGTAATATCCTTAACCTCTAGTTATTACCAATCACCAAAACCGAACGCACACACCGAGCACACCCTGCTCCCCAGGAGACAGAGGCACTTTCCCTGCTGGCCAGTCAGAACCAGGTCATCCGGGGACTCCAGTCGCTGCCCGGGGTCATTGGCAGGCGTTGAGGGCTGGCAGCTCTGATCCTGGGCTGGGTCCCAGGGTTGGTTCCCAAAGAACTTCCTCTTGGACCCCAGGTTAGACAGTGAAACCTGAGTCCTGCTTAGCTGTGCCGTAACCAGTCATTTTACTCAAACCCTGACCATTCCTAAGAGTGTCAGACAGCTCTTTAGTCAATCATACCCCAGCAACAGGATTGTTCTACGCCCAACAAAATCAGTCGTGCAACAGACCAAAACAAAGAACTGGCTGGAGACCCTGCGGATAAACCATAGAGCCATAGGGACCATACTGGCAAACCAATAGGAGTCAAAGTTTTACAATCACAACCGGTGGGATGTGGTTCCTTGCCACCCAGGATGCGTCAAACAACGTTTTCTTTAACCAGCTTCAGATGTGGTTTTTGTCTGGTGATGGTGGGTGCTATGGGGCCAGGAGCTGCCTTTACAGCCCGATATCTGAGGCTGTGGCTTCTTGCTGCTCAGCTCATGGCTGCTGCTGCTTACTTAAGGAGAAGGCCTCAGACCTCACACTATGGCTGCGGGAAAAGCCCTGATCCTCACAGCTGAGCACCTGCTCTGGGGGCTTTCCCCAATGCCATCAGGCGCTAGCAGGGGCGAGCGTGGTCACCTCAGTTCCCTCTAAGGTGGGCACCCACCTATTAAGCGCCACGTGGGTGCTCAGGGCTGTGGCAGGGAGTGATTCCTCTCTGCCAGCCCCAGACCTGCCACAGCTGGGAAAGAAATGCCCCTCCCCGGCCCAGCCCCATCCTGGACCTTCCATGTCCACGGAAAGAGGCACCTAGCCCCAGAGCTGCCATGGGGAGAGAGAGCTGGGGGGAGCTCTCTCCTGCACCCCAAACCCCTCATCCCCATCTCAGAGCCTGCACCCCCAGCCGGGGGGCCCTCACCCCCACACCCCAACCCTCTGCCACAGCCCTGAGCCCCCTCCTACACCCTGAACCCCTCATCCCTGGCCTCACCCCAGAGCCTGCACCCGTAGCCGGGGCCCTCACCCCCACACCCCAACCCTGAGCCCCTTATTGCTGGCCCCACCCCAGAGCCCACACTGCTAACTGGAGCCCTCACCCCCCACATCCCAGCCCTGAGCCCCCTCCTACACCCTGAACCCCTCAGCCCCACCCCCACCACGTGAATTTTGTTATGTGCACCAATATGAGGTGATGTGTCACACAGGGTCGTGTCACATCACCTCCATATAGGTGCACATAACAATATTCATTCCTCGCATGGGTGGGAAAAATTAGAGGGAAAGTTGGTGGTCACCCCACTGGCTTTGATCGGGAAGGGCCGAAAGCACAGGTACCAACTCTATGGGTGCTCCAGGGATGAAGCACCCATTGGAAAAAAAAAGGGGGGGGTGCTGAGCAATCACTGGCAGTCCCCCATCAGCTCCCCCCCCAGTGTGTCCTGCCTGCCGGCGGGCCCCACCAATCAACACCTCCACCTCCCTTCCAGCGCAGGAGATGCTGGGGGGGAGAGGGGAGGGAGGATAAGCGAGGGCGTGGCGCTCTCCGGGGAGGGGTGGAATAGAGCAGGAGTAGGCAGGGTGGGGATGGGGGTTAGGGGGAAGGGATGGAGTGGGGGCGGGGTCAGGAGCATAGTGGGGGGTCACGCACCCACCCACCCCCCAGCGCCTCAGAAAGTCGGTGCTTCTGACTGAAAGCCCGGAGCTCAGACAGTTTTGGGGTGTGAGTTCTGTTTAAGAAGTGTTACATGACAAAGTGAACACGAAGGCCGGGACATGAGCACAACTGCTCTCCTCTGCGTGTCTCCTTCCCTCGCAGCGCATGATGGGGCTGGTAAACCAGGCTTGCAGGCAGGTCCCCTGCACCTCTGGGGCCTCGGCTAGGGCTCCCCCAAAGTGGGTGAGTGCTTCGGAAAAGGCTGCATTCCTCTTCTGATGGTGCCAGGCTCTGGCTGATGGGGATGGCCCAGGCTGGGGGAGCCGGAACTTTAGCCTAGTGGTTTTGTCTTTATGCGGGCTTAAAAAACCAACAACATTGAAAATACAGATGAAACGCCACGGCCTCACCAAGGGCGCTGATTGTAACGTGACACCCACGGGTCAGTAGCACTAGACTGCAAGGGGGGTCGACATAAGTGTCAGAGAGGTGCCTAACCCTGGGATCCTTGCTGTGCCTTCCCACCCCCAGTCTAAATATGACCAGGTTTTCAAGTGTAGCTGCGCCCTGGGCTTGCTGTGCAGGCCCCGCTTAGATTCATAGACTCTAGGACTGGAAGGGACCTCAAGAGGTCATCGAGTCCAGTCCCCTGCCCTCATGGCAGGACCAAATACTGTCTAGACCATCCCTGATAGACATTTATCTAACCTACTCTTAAATATCTCCAGAGATGGAGATTCCACAGCCTCCCTAGGCAATTTATTCCAGTGTTTAACTACCCTGACAGTTAGGAACTTTTTCCTATGTCCAACCTAAACCTCCCTTGCTGCAGTTTAAGCCCATTGTCTCTTGTTCTATCATTAGAGGCTAAGGTGAACAAGTTTTCTCCCTCCTCCTGATGAGACCCTTTTAGATACCTGAAAACTGCTATCATGTCCCCTCTCAGTCTTCTCTTTTCCAAACTAAACAAACCCAATTCTTTCAGCCTTCCTTCATAGGTCATGTTCTCAAGACCTTTAATCATTCTTGTTGCTCTTCTCTGGACCCTCTCCAATTTCTCCACATCTTTCTTGAAATGCGGTGCCCAGAACTGGACACAATACTCCAGTTGAGGCCTAACCAGCGCAGAGTAGAGCGGAAGAATGACTTCTCGTGTCTTGTTTACAACACACCTGTTAATGCATCCCAGAATCAGGTTTGCTTTTTTTGCAACAGTATCACACTGTTGACTCATATTTAGCTTCTGGTCCACTATGACCCCTAGATCTCTTTCTGCCATACTCCTTCCTAGACAGTCTCTTCCCAGTCTGTATGCGTGAAACTGATTGTTCCTTCCTAAGTGGAGCACTTTGCATTTGTCTTTATTGAACTTCATCTGGTTTGCCTCAGACCATTTCTCCAATTTGTCCAGATAATTTGGAGCAGCCTTGAGGTGTGAGCGTGACAAGGGCATTCTGCCTCCAATGCCCTTTGAAGCCTGGGCCCTTGGCCTCCAGTTCTGAACTGGACATGTTGCTCTCATCCAGATGTGGGGCCCAGAGGCTGTGCCCACAGATACTGGAACTAGGGATGGGGTGGGGGGGCCGCAGCACCTCCAAACTTGAAGTGGTTTCAGTCATATCCAGGGTTCCCAGTTTGGTTCAATGGCTCTCAGCACCCCTCACTACACCCTGGGCTGCACATTCCGTTATTTCCCTGGCCACCAGGCTTGGCAGTGCTGAGAGTTTCTTTACATTAACCCCTGCCTCCCAGATGTTAGCTGTATTGCATGCAAAGAGCAGCACGAAGATGACACCAAGTGCTGGTACGCCCATGGGCCACACAGCAGGTGCAGAGAGATTATTAGAAACAGAAAGAAAAGTTCAGTTAATGGCTGAAGCCCCAGCTATATGAAAGACTGAAATTTGATCTATAAACCACCATGACAGCTGTGTCTGAGACAACGCAGGTCACCCAGGCAGGACAAAGCATCCTGTCCAGGAGCTTCAGGTATGGAGCAAACTTCCAGAGGCAATCAGGTGAATCTAAAGTCTTGAGTCAGTGGGAAACATAGCAAAGTATTCCTCTTCAAAAGGCTTGTCCATCAAAAGAAAGACTCATAACGACACTCCCTTCTACCCAATTAACCCCCCGAACCTAATAAATAGGGAGAGCGGAAACAAAATCCCTACCCTAAAATCCCTTCTTTTGACCCTGAAAAGAGCGATGTGCCAGATACGCCATGAAGTCAAGTGGGGGCTTCACTGTTGCTATAGATTTTTGCATGAAAGGTGCTGAGAGAGGGCGGTAATCAGCAGGAGCATAAAACCAGACAGTCATAGAATCATAGAATATCAGGCTTTGAAGGGACCTCAGGAGGTATCTAGTCCAACCCCCTGCTCACAGCAGGGCTAATCCCTGACTAAATCACCCCAGCCAGGGCTTTGTCAAGCCTGGCCTTAAAAACCTCTGAAGAAGGAGATTCCACCCCCTCCCCAGGTGACCCATTGCAGTGCTTCACCACCCTCCTAGTGAAATAGTTTTTCCTAATATCCAACCTAGACCTCCCCCACTGCAACTTGAGACCATTGCTCCTTGTTCTGTCAGCTGCCACCACTGAGAACAGCCGAGCTCCATCCTGAAATTCTACGATTAAACAATCCCAGTTCCCTCACCTCTCCCCAGTCTCCTGTGTAAATCCCTTCACAGCCCCCTTAGGTCCCGCGGTTTGGCCCTGGCCCCTGTGTTGTTGGCTCAGAGGGGTGGGCTGCAGCTTTTGTATGCACTGGGGAAGGGTGATTAGCACAGAGGTGTTGCCTTTCGCATCCCAGCTTCAGGCCAGCAGGCTGTGACCTCACATCTCACACGATTTGCACCACGTGCACAACAGATGCACGTGACTCTGCCGGTTTGAGGTGTGTCTCTGACACGTGTGGGAAGCTCCGCAGCGAACGTGTCTCTGACACCGGAGAGCCGCACGTCCAGGGACACTGGGCAGCGGAGGTGACCCCGCCCTGGGGCTCCGTGCGCGCTGGACAGGCCCCCCCGCAGAGCCACGCGCCGGGCAGGGACCCCAGCGGGCCGGGGAGCGCGTGACCAGGCACCGCCCAGCGCTGCCCCCACCCACGAGGGGCGGGTCTCGGGGGGCTCCGCTGCCTGCCCCGCTCGCACCTCCCCCACTGCCAGCGCTGGACGCGCGTGGGCCGGAGCGCAGCGCATGCGCCCTCCGGCTGTTTGCGGCCCCCAGGCGGGCGAAGGGTCACGTGCCCCTCACTTCCGGCCGGATTCACTTCCGGTGGCTCTGAGCGGGCGGAGCCTCCGCGACGGGAAACCGCCCGTGTCCGGGGGGGCCCATCGCTGGGGGGGGGGGGGGCTCCATGCGGCCAGTGGGGAGCGATGAGTCCCCATTATCAGTCCTGGGGGGGGCAGCACTGGGGGGGGCTCCATGCAGCCAGTGGGGAGCGATGAGTCCCCAATATCAGTCCGGGGGGGGGGCAGCACTGGGGGGGGGCTCCATACAGACAGTGGGGAGTGATGAGTCCCCAATATCAGTCCCGGGGGGGCCCATCACTGGGGGGGGCTCCATGCAGACAGTGGGGAGCGATGAGTCCCCAATATCAGTCCCGGGGGGGCCCATCACTGGGGGGGGCTCCATGCAGCCAGTGGGGAGCGATGAGTCCCCATTATCAGTCCTGGGGGGGGGCAGCACTGGGGGGGGCTCCATGCAGCCAGTGGGGAGCGATGAGTCCCCGTTATCAGTCCTGGGGGGGGGGGCAGCACTGGGTGGGGGCTCCATGCAGCCAGTGGGGAGCGATGAGTCCCCAATATCAGTCCGGGGGGGGGGCAGCACTGGGGGGGGGCTCCATACAGACAGTGGGGAGTGATGAGTCCCCAATATCAGTCCCGGGGGGGCCCATCACTGGGGGGGGGGGCTCCATGCAGACAGTGGGGAGCGATGAGTCCCCAATATCAGTCCTGGGGGGGGGGCAGCACTGGGGGGGGCTCCATGCAGCCAGTGGGGAGCGATGAATCCCCATTATCAGTCCCGGGGGGGCCCATCACTGGGGGGGCTCCATGCGGCCAGTGGGGAGCGATGAGTCCCGCTTATCAGCTCCAGGGGGGCCCATCACTGGGGGGGCTCCATGCAGACAGTGGGCAGCGATGAGTCCCCGTTATCAGTCCCGGGAGGTTGAGGGGGCTGGGCAGGCTCCAGCCGGGCTCTCGGAATTGGCTTATACCTGGGAAATGGGCCCTTCACTCCGGAGTCCAGTGGAGACCCGAAGCCTGGAGCCCCACGGCCGCCTCGGACGAGCCGCCTGCCAGGGGGGACTGGCCCTGACCGTCCATTTAGTGACGCGGGGTAACTCTCCACCCCCGTGACCGACTCTGGGCCTGGTGCTGCCCTTGCTCGTCCAGTCCGTGCTCAGAGTGGTTGTTAAACCACAACGTGCCCCCTCCTCCCAGGCCTGGGGACAGGTTGGGGTTTTGCCTCTCTGAGTTCGAGCTTCTTCGCATTTCACTTGTTTCTGCCTTGCTCTTCGCAGTTTTCCTTTCTGAGATCCCCTTCCTCCTGCCTGCTGGAAGTGATCATGCCTGGGTTCTCGCTCTCTGTTCCACAGGTGACAGCAAGAATGAGAAAACTCGACGGGAAGATCCTGCAAAGGTGAGAGCCAGAGATGTTTTCAGACTGCTCCATGGGCAGTGTTTCCCAGAGTCTGGACCAGGGAAAAGACAGTGAAAGTCAGCACGGGTTACAAATGCAGCAGAGAGACTCCACAGGGAACTGGGGGGGGCAAATCCACTCCCTGCAGGAGACGTCTCAAGAAGTGCAAAGATGTGCCTGTGCGCCAGAGCCCAGCTCGGAAGAGAGAGCGACCCTATAAATGTGGTGAATGGGGCAAAAGCTCTTGGCAGCGCCCAGCCCTTATCAAACACCAGAGAATCTGCGTGGGAAAGAAGCCTTACAAATGCACTGCGTGTGGGGGAAGCTTCGGCTGAGCTCAGCACTCCCGAGACACCAGAGGAGTCATGCTGGGCAGATCCCCTGTCATCCCACTGAATGTGCAGAGAGCTGCCAGCAGCCCCTGGGCAGAGAAAAGGTCTGAGTCTGCTGACTCGGGGAAGGCCTTTGGGCAGAACTCAGAACTGATCAGACATCAGAGAATCCACACTGACGAGTGGCCTTGCACATGCTCCGAGTGTGGGAAGAGCTTCTCTCGGAGCTCAACCCTCGTCACGCACCGGAGGATCCACACAGGCGAGAGACCTCATCAGTGCAGGGAATGTGGGGTGCGCTTCAGTTGGAGCTCCACCCTCCTCATCCACCAGAGGATCCATACGGGGCAGAGACCCTGCAAATGCACCAAGTGTGGGAAAGGCTTCAGTCACAGCTCGGCTTTCATTCAGCATCAAATGACGCACATGGGAGAGAGACCCTGGACCTGCTCCGAGTGCGAGAAGAGCTTCGGTCAGAGCAAATCCCTCCTTGCCCATCAGAGGAGCCACCCAGGGAACAGGCCCTACGGGTACAGCGAGTGTGGGAAAGGCATCCAGCAAAGTGCAGAGCTTCTCTGACACCAGGTTATCCACCTGGAGGACAGACCCTACAAATGTAGCATCTGCGGGAAGAGCTTCAATAGCAGCTCAAAACTGACTGAGCATGAGTGACTCCACACTGGGGAGGTGTGGGGGAAAGACTTCAGCCCAAAATCGTCCCTCGCGGCCCAGCAGCGAACCCACACGGGCGAGAGGCCCTATAAACATCCCGGTTGTGAGCAAAGGTTTAGGTGCTGCTCAACACTTACTAGACATGGGAGAATCCATGTGGAGCCAGTTGCTCTGGGGGGATTTTCGTAAAACTGCCAGGGAGCTGTGTCCTGTTAAGCAGGGAGCCTGGGGGCTGCACCAAGAAGGGCTGCATTTGTGCAGGACCCCTCCCAAGAAGGAAGTAAACGGAGGCAGTCCAAGCCTTGAGCATTCACCTGCTGAGAGAGGAACTATAGTTGCTGTAGAGGAAAAAACATGTTATTGATAAAAACTTATCAGCTACTTATCTCTGAGCTGCTTGGATTGCAGGTTCAAGCCAGTGTGTTGGGGCCAGTTTTGGGGTCACTGCCTGATTCTAAGTGGACACCAAAAAAGTCATCATAAAAATAATATGGTGTTTAATGATAGTCTAAATGTGACTTGTGAAAAAATACCTGGCAAAACCCGTGTGCTGTGGCTGCGAGAGACTGTGTGGAGCAGAGGTGAGTTACTGAGGGGAGAATGAGCTGTGAAAGCAGAACTGCTAAAGTCAAATATATGGAGCTGTAGCCCCTTCTCATTCATGCTGGCACAGCCATACGGATTTCTCCGGCTGTGTTGGCCACAGCTGAGTGCAGTGGAATTTGCATCCTGTTTGTGCCCAGGTGTGGACTGGTCCATGACTTACATAAACCGAATCCATACATTGGAGGCGAGCTTAGGCCAGTTGGGATGGGATCTCACTCCTCCTGGGGGCTGAGAGAACAAATGACCAGCTGTCTCTCCAGACTGCAGAGAGGGTGATGCTGATCACTGAGACTGGTTGCTTTCTCTTAGGAATGGCATGAAACCATTTGATCCTGTTTGAAACATGTAAAATAGGTTTGTGGGTTGCTGTTTTATTTAAAAGCCCCCTCCCCCAATTTCTGCAAAGGCTCCCTCTGATCAAGGTACCCACCTCTCCCTTTTCCTTGGGCCATATCTGATGTAGGGCCCATTGCACAGGCAGTGATTTTAGCAACCTTGGTGCTGTCTCACCCAAACAGTCAGAAATGCCTTGTTTGGGGACATGGGATTTCACTGGGGAAGAGAGAGTTTCCAGTGTTAGCAGTGGCTGGAAGGTGCAGGCCTTCTGCAGCTGGGACCACTCAGGAGGTTCCTGGTTGGTTTGCTGGTCAGATTAGTTAGTGTGTGACTGTGCTGGAGTTAGCGTATTGAATGATCCCTGTGGCCATAGGCTGTGGCAGAAGTTCAGCACCCCCCTTTGCATGCAGCTCCCTGGTTCGCTGAAACGGTCACTGCCCTGCTTATGCCACCCACCCACCTGCAGCCTCAATGGGGAGATCTAAGACTAAGCATCCCATGGTCCAGAACCTCCCTGAGCTCTGAGTTGTGAGTTCTGGGTAGGGACGGGGAGCTGCCTCCTCCCTGTGAGACTGGCTGGGATGCTGTGCTGAGTCCAGTGTGTTCTGGGAGCAGCGGGGCAGCCACGCTCTACAGCATTTCTCTTCCTTGAGGATATTTCTCCCAGGGCGAAGAGCAGTGGTTAACAGGCTGGGGGTTTGCTGGAGGGGGGGATTGAACAGGCAGGAGGGACCAATGAAAGTGCAGAATTGCTGAGCCTGGAGACTTTTGAACACTTTACACAATTAACAGTCACATAATCAGTGAGGTGACAGGCAGGCTTTGAGAGCCAAAGCTGGGGCAATTGCTTGTCAGAGAAACTTGCTGGTGGGACCAGTCCAAATGCCCTCAGACCCTCCTGCTAAGGGTTGGTCCTGGACCAGTGAGCAGGAAGGAAAGCTCCTGCTCCCTGAGTCCTCGTAGCTACATCCCCGAGGCCCAGAGGTGTGTGCCTGCCTGGACTTAGGGGGGAAGAAAAGAGGCTGAGTGCTTCCACGCGTTGATGGGGGTGAGCTGCCTGCAGTGGAGTCCAGTCTGCTGTGACGCACTGACTGGTTGTGAGTTGGGAGGCTGACTGGTGATTTTTCCATTCGTCGGGTTGGCAATGCTCTTGCTTACCAGGGAGCTTCTCCCGAAGAGCTTGCAGCACTAGTTGTAAGTACCAGGTAACTCAGTAGTAATAGCCCCTGAGTAACAGCACTGTCATGACAGGGCTAGTTATTGCTATTTAGCAATTACACTTTCACGCATCTGCTCATTGGTCAGGTCTTTTCTACAGTCATAGTTTACAGTTTAACAGAGTCGAATACGCAAGGGACAGTTTAGTCACTTAGAATTATGACAATCTCCGTGAACAGAATATTGCAGTGTACACCATGTGCGGATTGTTTGGTCATCCAGCTGTATTATTGAATGATGAGACAAATCAAGAAGATGAAACTCTTACACAGCGGCGTTCCTTTTTCCTTATGAGTCTTATTTTCAATTCTAAAAGGAGACTTTAATTAAGCTTTAACGTCTCTCCTATAAAAAACGAAAACGTAAAATTCCCCAAAGCCCCCTAGTGTGCTAAATCATCCAATCCAACTCCAGCTAAGTGACACCACCCATTTTAAACCCACACTGAGTGCTAAACTGAAAACAACCCAGTTAAAGCAGAGCTTAGTGTGCAAAGCCTGGCGTGAAACCAAAATTCAGGTTTTTTACAATCTTCAGAAGAAAGTACCCACACTGTGTTATCAAACGCTGCTAATTTCTGGGGTGTTACATTGACGTTTACAGACAGAATGACGATGATAAATTCTTCAAAGCAACAATGCATCAGTGGGCAAGAGGTAAGAGGACTTTGTTCACAAAAGGTAAAATCCAAAAGGTGAGTCCCAAGGCTAATTAAAGTGAAACTGCGCATTAGCAGATGTATATAAGAGTTAGTAAGTTTCTTTAATTGTGGAGCTATACACCCTGAACCCTGGCCCCACCCCAGAGCCTTCACCCCTGCACCCCAAACCTCTGCCCCAGCGCTGAGCCTCCTCCCACACTCTGAATCCCTCCGCCCCACCCCTTCCCGCACATAACAAAATTCATTCTGTGCACGGATGTAAAAAATTAGAGGGAACATTGGCTGTTAGGTGCTAGTACAGTCAGCATCACCTACCAGTAACATGGATGCTCTTGCAGTTAGAGCACTGGACTGGAACTAAGGATCACCTGGCGCATTTCACAACTCTGCCAGGTCATTCCTGTGTGATCAAGGTCAGGCAACTTACCTGTTCGTGCCTCAGCTCCTCATCTGAAAAGTGGAAATCAATGATACTGTCCTATTTCACAGGAGTTTGGTGAAGATAAACTCATCATTGTTCACAAAGAGCTCAGATACTACAGGGGAACAAGACCCTTGCCCACGAAAATTGTTTTATCATTCAGTCCTTTCAAGACTAACATCTTCATGCAGGTTTATGAATCGCATTATGACTTTAATCCGCAAAAATCCCCAACACGATATCACAATCTGCTGCTGTTTCAAAGACGTGTGGAACAACAGCCATCACAGAAGTGGCTTGGCTCCCTGGATACCCACCTTCTTGGATGGCAGGCGGGCGCTAAACGCATAAATGCAGATACAGAAAACTGGAAATGAACACTGTCACGGAGTCCCCGGGCGATGCTCTGAAACTGCTCCCCACCAAACCAGTCAGGACTTTGGGGAGTCTCCTCTCCCTTGCAGCAGACTTATTCAGGGCAAGAAGCTCACACGTCTTCACCTCCTGGGTCTCTCCTAGGAGCATTCAGCATCCTCTGCCCCTCCGTGCACTTCCCACAGTGAGCCCACCCCAGCGGGGTCCTGGGGAAGCCACAGGGTCCTGCACCCCACTTTGCAGTCAGACATGACTTTCAGCCAGCCAGTAAAACAGAGGTTTATTCGATGGCAGGATCATTGTCTAAAACACAGCTTGTAGGTACCATGAACCGGACCCCTCAGCCAGGTTTGTTCTGGAGGGCAGTGAGTCAGACCCCCACATCTGCCCTCACTCCTCGTCCCCAGCCAGCTCCAGACTAACAACCCCCTCCAGGCCCTCCTCTCTGCTCAGCCCCTTTTCGAGGCCAGGAGATCACCAGACCTCTTTGTCTCCAACACCTTCAGCTGGCACCTTTACAGGAGAGGGGCCCAGGCCATCAGTTGTCAGGAGACAGAGTGCCAGGCATTTAGGTGCGCTGGCCCCTTCCTCTGCAGCAATCACACACCCTTATTCCACCACCTAGATACTTAAAAACTGCATAGGGGACACTGAGGCACCAACACAGTATTCAGAGAAAACATTAAGAACATTCCCAGTTTGTCACAAACACAAACATTGGAACTGTTCAAGCTGGGCCCAGTGCCGTGAAGTGTGGCTGATAACACACTGCAGGACTGGATCCAAGTTGCCAACTCCATCATTCCCGATAGGTAGGAAAATACAACATGATGGGGAGATGTTGTTTGATTTGATCAGATCTGTGCCCTGGTATTTGCATAAACCCAAGGTAGATGTTTAATTCCAATGGTTCCAGGCATAACAAAAAAAAGAATAGAATTGATAAAGGTTTATTGAAACCTAATCACTTATCAGGTCTGAAGGACCTTGGTAAAACCTTTCAAACCCCACTGCCTAAAATTAGGCATCTCAATTGGACACCTCAATAAAGTTAAGTAGGCTTTTGATGTGGCTGTGCACCCAAGGGACCTCTGAAAACCAGGTGGGCTTCTTTGTGTGCGCTTTAATATACGGTTAGGTGCAAAGTTTTACATTTTTGGACACGTCACCAGATACTGCGTAATCATTTCATACAAACTTTGTATCATCTTTATTCCTCAGAAGTAAAACAAAAGCGTAACAAGAACAGGCCAAGAAACGCCCTAGCGCAGCCACAAGGAACTTTCATTGTACAGGTAATGATATTTATGTAGAGCAATGCAAACATATAGGCCTCAATTCTCTGTGCATTTATTTCTCCACTTGAGGCCCAAACAGGACAGTGATGGGGCTTAGTCACCTTTGTTGTAGGCCAGCTCCGTGTCTGCCCGGCCCACAAGTAATGAAGTTAAAGCAACCTCAGATATACTCTACTAATTCATATTCTAACTCTGTTTTGTGTACTTAATGATTTAACTTTTTTTAGGATAACAAAATATTACTACAATGCTATTGTATTCTAGCCCAGACAGGGCGGTGTGAGTGGCAGTTGAAACTTCTGATCATTTGTTGCCGCTGCTACAAGGTGCCTAGCTGCTCCTGTCTGCAAAAATCCAGCAAACTCAGCACAAGTCATTTTATAGTTGAAGTGTACGAATAGCTCAGCTTTCACCATGTCCACATGGAGTCGATTCCTTTCATCGGCCCACAAGTTCTTCATGACGCTGAAAATGCGCTCCACAAACGCATTGCCGGGTGGAACAGCAAACACGTGCTGCACAATTCTAAGCAAGTTTGGGGCCTCCCAGCACTTAAAGAGTTCTACCCACACTTCAGAGACATTGATTTGATGGTGACACTCTTGCTGCTGCTGGCACCGTGTTGATTCAGCATCATTTATTGAACTCTTTAGGATTGGTAGCACATCATTCAGTATGCACATTTCTGTAAATAATTCATCTATGTCCACTTTAATGTTCAAGTTTGTAGACAACGCACACAGTTTGTCTAGCTGAAGAGGTTCATCCAGATTGAGTGGTGCACACAACTTATAGAAAGAGTTTTTGCTGAAATCAAAGCACTTTTCCAGGTACTGCAGTATGTGTGTGTAAGCCTGTTGGGCATCACCAACAAATTTATTCTGCTTGTTAAGTGATAGCTTCTTCAAGAACTGTGTCACTTTGTATCCATAGAAGCCTTTCTCTTGTCGATTCTGAATCTCTCTTCTCAGCTTGTTGAATGTGGCACACAGTTCAGTGACCTGAATGTAATCACTCTCAGGAACCTTTATTGTGTTGTTAAATTGGCTTAGAATGTTGTGCACAAAGTAGATGTTCAGTCCTGGAAGTGTAATAGTTTCATCATTGGAAACTCTGTCCTCTTGCTCAGCAAGAAAGGCCCATATTGTGCAGCTCACATCTTCCTTGCCTTTATTCACAAAATAAGAGTTGAGTGCTGGCCAATTCTTCAGTAACCTGTCTATGGCAGTGAAAAGGGTCAGAAAATGTTTAGGTAGCTGGTGTAAGATTTCTGAATATTCTGTCTCCACAAAGTCACAGAATTCTTCAAGTTCACTGATATTCTTTGTGCTGGATGAGAATTCACTGAAGACCTTGATGACAAAGTATTCTACATCGTAAGAGAGGATTTCCAAGCCATGTTTTGCTGTATTGTGCACTATGTGAGCACTGCAATACCCTGGCACAAGGTTTGGTAAATCCAACATTTGTTTTAGGTGCAGAAAAACAGACTTGTTTTCTCCAAAATTGACTGCTCCATACGCTACAATTTTATTCTGTATCAGACTGGAATTTTGAAGACAACTTCTTAAGTTCTTTGCGATTGCCTCTGATGTTTCCTCTGCATCCTCGAAAAAGTCTCTGATAGACATACCGATTCCCTTATCTTTATTAAAGTAGCGGACGGCAACTGGGAATAATAGTGTGTTCCCTGTATTAGCCGCATCTGTCACTATTGCGAAAGGTGTTGATCCAATGTCTTGTACAGCCAGTTTCAATGAATGAGGGGCTAAAACGTTCTCAATCAAAGCTGCTGCTTTTGTCATTCCGCAGTGAATTCTGGATGCTATCTTGGAGTCAGGGAAAATGGAGGGGTACAGTTTATTTCCACAGTCTTGAGAATGGTAGCTGTGGTGGTGTTTAACGCCGTGATACGTTAAAAGCAATTCAGCTGTGCATATGTGTTGTTCTTCAGCATTATCAGTCTTTATGGAGACTTTATTGCTAGTGCTGGACCATACCTGTCCTTGTACTTTGATTCTGTGACCTGATGCTTAATAGCTTTTACAGAATCAAACTTAACCGTGAATTGAACACGGCAAATAGAACAATATCCTGAGTCTTCACTTGCCTTTGTGAGCCAGTTCCGATACTCTGCAAGCTGCAGCCACTCATCTTTAAACGAGCACAGCCTTCAACGCTTTTTCTTTTCGGGTTCCACCATTTCACCCTCGCGCTGTCTGACTGCAGCACAGTGTAGCCACCAGATAAGAGTGTCGAGTGTGTATGCCAGCTGCTCCCGCCGGCTTGTGGTGGCGCACTAAAAAAGTTATTCAAAGAGTCAATCACAGATTTTTTGACAGATCTAGTACACTAATTACTGGTTCCATTTGTTGCAGGACGCTAGGAGACAGACAATTGTGGTAACTCTCTTTTGGTGTCTGGTCAATACTTCTGACTAGAGACTGTACAAGTCCCCTTAAAATGGAACTTTTTATATATTATCCTCTATAATTTTCTGTTTTCAGTGCAGCTAAAGTTCCCACAGGTGTTTTGACCAGCTTGTGTAATATCCAATTCTGCAAGGACATCCCTGTCTATTTGCATCCGTTCCATTAGCACCCCCCCAGGAAGAGCAGGAGCTGCTGCAGCGAGCACACCAAACGGCATGCTTCCAGAGTCACCATTTTCCATGTTTGGCAGAGTGTTATAGAGCCACGACAAAATGGTGTGAAAACTCTAAATTAACAGTATAATTTACATTGGATACCAGCTGCTCTCACGATTAACAAAACAAGACATTAACATCTTCATATTAACTGTGTTAGGACACAGATATTCAGGCCTGTGTACAAAGGCCTATACTTTAAGAATTTAGGTGTATTCTTAATCACTTAGCTAGTTATAGAGGTATAAAAGAATCAAAATCACTGTCTGCCGGTGTAAGGGCTGTCTCTCACGAGGCCTTCGGCTAAGCAGCAGAGGCAGCCATAAACTGGGAAGTATGTGGTCACATCCTCACATTCCAAACTAGTCACATTGAAATAAGGTGCTATTGGGCTGTTAGGAATCCAATCCTGTCCTGATATTCCATCACCTCCAGAGAAAGGGAAGAGCCTAGAAGATGTAAAAGGAAACTTAGTTTGATCGCATCCTGTCTGGCAAGAACTCACTTATCAACA
Organism: Aldabrachelys gigantea; assembly: GCA_026122505.1. NCBI lineage: Eukaryota > Metazoa > Chordata > Testudines > Testudinidae > Aldabrachelys > Aldabrachelys gigantea. The sequence goes on from CM047480.1 coordinate 297,087,501, forward strand.
GCTGGGATGTGAAATCCTCATTTCTGTGTTGTTCTGTCACTGTAGTCTCCATGTCCCTATTGTCTGTCTGTATAATCTCTGGTTCTGTGATCGTTTGTCTGCTGTATAATTAATTTTGTTGGGTGTAAACCAATTAAGGTGGTGGGATATTAGGCTTCAGGGATAGCTCAGTGGTATGTTAGGATTGGTTAGTTAAATTTCAGTAAAATGATTGGTTAAGGAATAGCTAAGCAGAACTCAAGTTTTACTATATAGTCTGCAGTCAATCAGGAATGGGGGGAATGGGAACAGGGACTGGGGGTGGGGGAATTGGAATCATGTTTTGCTAAGGGGTGGAATGGGAACAGGGACGCAGGCAAGGCTCTGTGGCGTGAGAGGTGGGAAGGGGGACACTGAGGTAGGAAACTGGAATCATGCTTGCTGGAAATTCACCCCAATAAACATCGAATTGTTTACGCCTTTGGACTTCGGGTGCTGTTGCTCTCTGTTCATGTGAGGAAGACCAGGGAAGTGAGAGGGGCCCGGCAGCAATGATGGCTAGGAGCCCTGGGCCCTTTAAATCGGTGCTGGCCCCTGCTGAAGGGGAGTCTGGACCCTTCTGCCCACGGCCTTGCCCCTTCTGGTTCAGATCTTTTCAGCTTCTAGTTTTATCTCCAGTGTTTCAACAAAAAGTGCAAGAGCTACCCCAGAATGGCCCTTCAGTTACCTAGGCACGAGCGTCGGACGCTGATTTGTGTGTGCTTTGTGTGTGCTTAAGGCCCTGGTTCCACATTATCTCTAGGTACCCCTGTAAAATGGTTTGTTTCCCCCAGGGCTGTCCTTCGGCATGCGCGGAACACACAGCTGCGTGCTTCGTGTGTGGCAGCGCCGGCGGCCAGCCCCACCCCCCAGCTGGCCCTCCTGTGCATTCCTAGGGGGATGCAGGACCCGGGACAACTCCCTCCGCCCCTGTCCCGCCTCTTCCCACCCCCATTTTCCATCCCTTCTCCCAAGTCCCCTCCCCAAGTGCTGTAGTACCACAAGGTTTAACGTAGTTTAAAGCAGTGGTTCTCAACCTTCCCAGAGTACTGTCACCCTGTGGAACTTCTCATCAGAGGTTGCTGTGAAGACCAAAAGTATAAGTGGGTTCAAAAAAGAGCTAGATAAGCTCATGGAGGAAGGTCCATCAATGGCTATTAGCCAGGATGGGCAGGGATTGTGTCCCTTGTCTCTGTTTGCCAGAAGCTGGGAATGGGCGACAGGGGATGGGTCACTTGATGATTCCCTGTTCTGTTCATTCCCTCCTGGGCACCTGGCACTGGCTGCTGCGAGAAGACATGAGACTGAGCTAGACGAACCGTTGCTCTGACCCAGTCTGGCTTACCTCCTGTATCCCTTGCAGGACTTTGATTTGTCTTGGGTATCCCCAAGTTTCACCTCACTTAAAAGTGACTTGTTTACAAAATCAGACATAAAAATACAAACGTGTCACAGCACACGACTGCTGAAAAATGGCTTAGGGTCTGGTTTTTACCATAGAATTATAAAATAAATCAACTGGACTATCACTGTCCTTACACTTAGTCAGTGTCTGGGCTGTGCAGCGGTACAAACAGGGCAGTGTCTGTACGAAATCTGAGTTTGTCCGGACTCCGCTGGTGGGAAAACCAGGCAAACAGCTGCGGTGCTGGCCCCGGGGTGCACGTCCTCCCGGCTGCGGCTGCTGCTGAAACCGACACGTGTCTGCAGCGTTGCCCCTGGAGTCACAGACCTGCCCGCAGCAGCCAGTGCCCGGGGCGCCTCCAGCAGCTGCCGCCGCTCCGGCCAATGGCACTTAGTGCGCGGACCGGACACCGGGCCGGCCCGGCTCGCGGGCCCCGCGCAGAGAGCCAGCCGGACACGTTCGCGATACGAAGGCGTTTTCCTCGCTCCTGCTCGCAGGACTACACATCCCAGCATGCAACGCTGCCCGATGACCGGAACCCCCGGACGCAATGGCCCGGTCCGAGCCACAGCAAGGCGGGAAGCTTCTACGTAGGGCTGAGCGGGGCGTGATTGCGCGGCATGCTGGGAGCTGTAGTTCTGAGCCGCCCCTGATGCGTTGCATGCTGGGAGTTGTCCCGTGGATGGATTTCCTTTGCAGCCTATCAGAAGTGGAACTTTCCCTTTTAGAGGGCGGGGCTGGCGTACCCAGTTTGCGATTGGCTCCGTTTCCTGCGATGGCGGTGCCTAGTAGCCAATGAGAGAACAGCGCTGGGGATCGGCGTCCAATGGGACCGGCGCGGGGCGGGCTCGGTACGAACCCGGCGCGGCGGGACGGGAGCTGGCGGCCAAGCGGGGGGATGAGCGGGGAGCGGAGCCGGGAGATCCGCCGTGAGCGCGGGGCGGGGGGATGCGCGGGTCTGGGGCGGGGCAATTGGAGGGGTGGGGGGATCTGAGAGCTATGGGGCGGGGGAATTGGAGGGGTGGGGATGTGTGGGGGGCAGGGGGATCTGAGAGCTATGGGGCGGGGGAATTGGAGGGGTGGGGATGTGTGGGGGGCAGGGGGATCTGAGAGCTATGGGGCGGGGGAATTGGAGGGGTGGGGATGTCTGGGGGGTGGGGGGCAGGGGGATCTGAGAGCTATGGGGCGGGGGAATTGGAGGGGTGGGGATGTCTCGGGGGCGGGGGTGTGTGCGGTGGGGGGATCTGAGGGGCTGGGGCGATGCGCGGTATCGGAGGGCTGTGTAGGGGGTGGGATGTCTGGGGGGCGGGGGTGTGGGGGGATCTGAGAGCTATGGGGCGGGGGAATTGGAGGGGTGGGGATGTCTGGGGGGTGTGGGGGGCAGGGGGATCTGAGAGCTATGGGGCGGCATCGTGCGGGGCAGGAGGAGGTTGGGGTGGCTGCTCGTGCAGGGAGGAATCCGGATGTGTGGGGTGGGGGGAGATTGGAGGGGGTGGGGATGTGTGGGGCCGGGGCAGCATGTGGGGCAGGAGAGAATGTGGGGTCAGTATTTGGGGGTGGGATCATTGGGCTGGGGATTGGGGCTGTGGGTGGGATAGGGGAGGGTGTCAGGGTGATATTTGAAGGTGGGATACTGAGCTGGGCTCCTGAGCTGGGGGTCTGGGCAGTGGGGCAAGGGGGATCCGGGCGGTGTTTTAGGGGGTGGGATTTAGGGTTGGGGTCCATAGTTGCCTATGTAAGAGAGAGCCCCTAATATCTGGATGTCTGGTCACCCTAGCTGGGGCAGTGAGTGGAACAGGCTTGGGGAGGGGTGGAGATGGGTGGTCTCCTGGGGCAGGGGGAGCCCTGGTGGGTTTGGGATTCTTGTGACTGGCAGAGGGGTGTAACAGGGACTGATGCAGGAGGCCAGGGCCCAGGAGCGAGGTGATGGGAGTTCACCCCCTGGGACTAGCCTGGGGGCCCTGGGCTCTGAGTAGGAAGGATGCACTGACAGGGCCTGAGCTCAGCTCCTGGCCCTGACACCAGCTGGCTGGGCTACCCTGAGCATGTCCTGTCCTCCTTCTCTGGGACTCAGCCCCCAGGGGGTGATGGGGCTTCCCCCCCTGCAGGGGGTGTGCAGACAGGGTGGGGGTTATAAGAAGACCTGTCCATGGTGATTTGCTGCCCTGTGCTGGGCTCTCCCTTGGTGCCTAGCTAGAGGGCCGATGACTGCTCACCAGAGGGATTCGGTGCTCACAGGCTGCAGAGGCGTGCGTGGGCACTGATGGTTCTTCTCCTGCCACCCCACAGAGCTCCAGAAGGCGAAAGACAAGGCCCAGAGGAGCGGGAGCCTGAAGGAGGAAGCTGCCATTTGTAACCAGCTTGGGGAGATCTTAGCTAGACATGGTGAGTGGGTCCCAGGGCCCTGCTCCTGGTGGCTGGCTCGCTCCTGTCTGTCTCTGGTGGCCGAGGCTGACTTTGTGGGAGGGGGGCCTGGAGAGCCCTTCATCCATGTAGGTTTTGGGGTCCTGCCTATCTTGGAGGGAAATGGAAGTGCAGCTCCCTGCCCCCTCAGTGCATGGGCCATAGATGAGATGGATCTTTGGGCTGGGATCGGTGTCAGCCCCACTCACACTGAAGCAGGTCGCTGGCCTGTCTGATGCCCTGTCTAGTGCTGCCGGTGCGTGCTGTTTCAGGAGAAAGCGGAAAGATGGGTGGTGCTGTGCAGCGTGGGCAGAGTGGTGAGCACGGGGTCCTGTAGCAGGATGTGCGATTGCGCCCTTTCAGGGCCATTATTCCAAAGTTAGTCACTGTGAAATTTCCTAGGCTGTTTTTGGCCCCGCTGCTCTGGTTATGTTCGGGGAGGCTGGGCGGGGGAGGGAACCTGGCCCTGGGAGTGGGGCTGAGATGGCCCTGGCTTCCCGGTGAGTTAAGTCCAGAGGCTGGGACCAGTCCCAAGGAAGCTGTGTCTGCCACCCAGCCGAACTTCCCCCTGCTGGTGGTGCGGAGGAGCGGGGTTGGCAACCATGCCCTCCATCCTGGAGCTTTAGGCTTGTTTACGTGCGCTGGGCCCAGGTCATGGTGCGCCTCGAAGATCAGGGCTGAGACGCTGAGCTGGACTCTATTGTCCGGGAAGCCAGCGGAGGGAGTGAAGGACGGGCGTGAGGTGCTGCTGGGAACCTGTGGCGCTGAGGAGACACTGCAGCGTTCTGGATTTGCTGGAGTATCTTAAGTGCTGAAGGCTTCGTGCCCAGGCATGCGGCATTGCTGGAGCCCAGCGGAGAGTCAGTGTAAGGCCAGGAGGGACAAGTAGATTAGCTCATCTGGCCACCAGCACCTGCACGCCGACCCCAACAACCGACACAAGGCCAGTGCACCACAGGAGGCCAGGCTGGTGTGGGCAGAGAACAGGAGGGGCCGAGCAGCACCATGGCCCAGATAATCCTGGCAAGTGACCCACACCCCGCAGAGGAAGGTGAAACCCCCCCACCCCAATGTCCCTGCCATGTCAGTTGGGGGAAATCCCTTTCTGACCCACGTGTGGTGATCAGTCAGACCCAGAGCATGTGAGCGGAGCCGGGCAGCCCAACCTTGTAGCGCGAAACTCAAGGAGCTCTATTTGTTGGCTTAATGCGACAGTGAAGGGGTGACTTGATCAGTCGATAAGTACCTTCACGGGGAGCACGCGCTGAATAACAGGCTCTTCAGCGTAGCAGAGGAAGGTCTAACGGGATCCAGTGGCTGGGATTTGAAGCGAGACACATTCACATTGGAAATAAGGGATACGTTTTTGACAGTGAGGGTCATTAACCACTGGAACAATTTACCCAGGGTTGTGGTGGATTCTCCATTGCTTTTTAAATCCAGACGGGCTATGTTTCTAACAGCTCTGCTCTGGGAATGACTTGGGTGCAGGGCTCTGGCCTGCGTTACACAAGAGCTCAGCCTGGATGGTCCACTGATCCCTTCTGCCCTTGGAATCTATGAAGAGGGGGAGCCCCCAAAAAACCCCAGAATATGTTGGGGGTGGATAAAAATCCCTTTCTGACCCCTGCAGATGACCATCGTAGACCCTGAAGCATGAGCATTAGGAGCATAAGATAGAAACTGGAAGGGTCCCAAGAGCTGCCAAGAATCTCCCTCCCCCTCGATGCCAGCCTGAATTATTCATGGCCATTTGTTCTCGGGCCAGCATTGTCCTTTAGCTTCCCTAGCTGTTCCTCCTCCCTGGGGTTTATCTGCCCAGTGCATTGCCAGAGAGCAAGGAGATTCCCTTGCAGCCTTCTTTCTGCTATGCTAACCAAGCAAGGCTCCTCCAGTCGCCTCTCCTGAGCCAGGCCCTGCATTACGCTAACGAGCCGAGTTGCTCTTCTCTGCCCCTGGTCTTTTGAATTCACCTTTCGTGGCCATGACATTGTACTCAATATTCCAGATCCACACTCCCCAGTGCCTTGTCCGATGGCACGAACGCCACTCTCTCTACCAGAGAGACCTTGCCTGACGCAGCCTAGGGTCGCATTTGCCTGTTCAGGCTGCCTCATATTGGTGACTCCTAGTCTTCCTGTGACCGACCCACGTGCCCAGGTCTCCCTGCTCTTCTGTCACCTCCGGTTGACAAGCCCCCAGCTTGGAGCAGAAATTCTTACAATTAGCCCGTAAGTCCATGACCGTGTCCTTTGTACGGCTGAATTTCATCCCATTTCTTTTACTCCCATCTTCAAGACCATCCAGATCTTCCTGTCTAATGTTCCGAACCCCCTCTGGACTGACCATCCCTCCCGACTTCGTATCATCAGCCAGTTCCATTCGCCCGCTCCTGCTTTGTGTACCACGTTGTTAATAAAAACACAGACTAAAATTGGGCCCAAGCCTGATCCTGGAGGAGCTTTGCTTGGAGCCTTCCTGCAGTCTGATGATTCACCTTTCAGCACAGCCTGTTGCGTTTTCCCCTGAAGCCAGTTCCCTCCCACCGTCCAGTCCTTGGGCTGAGTCCTGTCTTCTCTAATTAAGCTAATTTATCATGCGGCACCATGTCTAACACTTCCCTGCCGTCCATGTGTGTTAGACCTGCTGCATTTCCCATAGCTAGAAAATCAGAGGTGCCGAAGGTCATCTGCTCTCACGTCCCCAGTGCCGAGTACACCTCATATCGGAGCATGCAAGCCTGGGATCTGATCCGGGGCTGGGCTTAGATTGCCTCTGGTTAGTGCTGTGTGTTGTCAGAGGTGTTGTCAGATGTCACCGGTGTGGTGCTCTGCTCTCTCCTTGTTGGTATCATTCGGCTGCGTGCGTGTGTTCCCTCTGTGCGCTGCCCCAGCTCTGCGCAGACAGCTGACACAGCAGACCCGAAGAGAAACCCCAATGACCACAGAGTCTAGTAAGGTACGAAGGCACGTCGGCCAGGTTTATTGCCGTATGGACACAATTGCAGTTCCCTGTAGATTACTTAGTCTACCGGGCATACTACGAGAAAGTGCCTCTTGGCAATGGACTCGGCTCAGTCAGTGGCGGGACTTTCCACTGCCCCCTAGGCCGGACAAAGACACCGCCCCAGGGATGCATTCTTATACACAGGTACAAACAAGTTACACATCACTCCTGACGTATTGAGGTGCAACCCTTCTACGTAACCAGGTACAACCCCTCTACGTAGCAAGGTGCCGCCTCTCACCTTGTACAACTTGGTTAGATCAAAACAACTCTATCCACCATATTACCCTTTGCCCCTGTCATTGGGATGTGTCAGCCTGTTCCTTGTTATCTGTGTGGAATGTGCAAGTATGTGAATGTTCTGATCTCTAGTGTTCAGTACCTTTTAGGTACGTATCTTCTTGCAGCATCAGCCCTTTCCTTGCCAGCTTCTGTGAGCAGGGCCTGCCTCTGGCTCACAGCTTCACTTTGCTTCATGTTCGCAAAGTCTTGACCATTAGTTTAGCTCAGGCCTCATGCTGGACCTTTATCAGGGCCTTCACTTACTACGCTGTGGCTAACGAAACAGGTGCTTGCTTCCGGCTCACCCCGCCTCCTCCCTCTGCTCCCGGCAGGGCGCTACCGGGAAGCACTGGAGGAGCACCGGCAGGAGCTCCGGCTCCTGGAGAGTGTGGAGGACGTTCTTGGCTGTGCCGTGGCCCACCGGAAGATCGGGGAACGCCTGGCTGAGCTGGAGAACTACGAAGCTGCGCTGAAGGTAGGAGGGTGGGGAGCTGATGGGCCGTGAGGGTTGGGACTCTCCAGGGAATGGAGGTGGAAGCTGATTACCTGGAGTTCAGCCCCCCTGAAGACTGCAGTGTGGGGGTGGGGAGGGGTGCAGTGGGGAGAATAGCTGCAGAGGTTTGAAGGGGAACACTGGGGCACGTGGCGGTAACCCCTGAGCTGTCAGCCCCAGAGGGCCCAGTTCAGAGCCAACTTGGATCCCCAGGGCTTGGGGGTCTCATGCCATCGGTTGTCCCCTGCTATCCACTCACAGTCCTGCCCCCTCAGCACCAGCACCAGCACCTGGAGCTGGCCCGCGCCCTGTCCGACCACACCGAGCAGCAGAGGGCCTGGGCCACCATAGGCCGCACCTACATGTTTGTGGCTGAGAGCGGCCAGGCGGGCGAGGCGCTGCGGGAGGCTGAGCAGGCCTTCATGAAGAGCCTGGCCATCCTGGAGGAGAAGCTGGAAGGTGAGGGCCTGGTGGGCACGTGGGGCTGGAAGCCGCAGGGCACCGAGCCAGAGCAGCAGGGTGGGGAAGGGCTGCCAGCTGGTGACATGGAGCGGCCCCGGGAGGAAATGCCAGTCAGGTGCCCCCGTGACAGCCTGGCTGGGCGATACCAGTACCACATTTCACCCATTGTCCCCACACCAGAGCTGGGATCTGCCCGGTCCCTGAGATCCATCTCCTCCCTGACCCACAGACAGAGCCTCAGGCTTTCGTCCGGCCTGCCACTCTCCTTGTGCTAATTTGCAGGGCTCCTGCTGGAATCTGCAGGCCAGGCCCATGGCACCAGCTGCACAACGAGGGATTGTGGGATATACAGGGGCACTTTGGGGCCCTCCAGTTGCAGTTCTGACCTCTTAGTTCCGTGCTGGGGGTCAGACAGGACTGTCCCAGCGCTCCCACCCTTCCCTTGGGAGATGATTCCCCCAGTGGATCCAGTCAGGCAGAGGGCGATGCTTCCTGGCACTCCGCCTGGCTCTTTGTGCCACCTGTGCCAGGCCCCGGAGCTCCCGCCTGGCAGGTCTGGGTGGGTGAGGAGGGGGTGCCTGGAGCCAGCTGGGTAACGGGCTGGCTCTGGGTGTCCCAGGGACGGTGCCGCAGCGGGAGCTGAGCGAGATGAGGGCCCGGCTTTATCTCAACCTGGGGTTGGTGTACGACAGCATGAAGGACCAGGCCAAGTGCAGCTGCTACATCAAGAAGAGCATCTTCATCTCGGAGTAAGGCCCTGCCCCCTCCCTCTGCAGGGCCGCCGAAGGCCCCTTTCCCAGGGCGTGCTGGGAGCGGCGCAGCGCATTTCCCCAGGATCCAGCCCAGAGCTCTGGCCCACCCCCGTGGCTGCGTGTGGCTGTTGGGTGCGGGGGAGCCCCTGGTTGCTGTGGCTAAGGGGTGTTGCGGGCGGGGTCAGGGATTTCCTGAGCAGGGGGTGTGGATCGGGCAGGGGGCTGTGACCCCAAGTCGTCGCTAGCCGTGACCCCATCCCCCCTCCAGGCAGACTCGCCTCTATGAAGACGTGTACAGGGCCTACTTCAACCTGGGGAACATCCACCTGCGGGAGGGGCAGCACTCCAAGGCCATGCGCTGCCTGGAGCGGGCGCGGGACTGTGCCCACACCATGAAGGAGAAGTGCCTGGAGAGCGAGTGCTGTGCCAGCATCGCCCAGGTGAGTGCACGTGGGGACCCCCTTCCTCGTCCCGTCTGCCTCCCAGCAGCTGGTCACGCTCTGTGGGCAAAGGGGCAGCTCCCCCACACACACACGCACACCAGCAGGGGGCGAACTTTCTCCTGGGGCAGCAGTGAGCAATGGTACCTCCTGGCGGCTCATCTGCCCCCTCCCCTCTCTGAGCCTGGTGCCTGGTGCCTTGCAGGTGCTCCTCAGCCTGGGGGACTTCGTGGCGGCCCGGCGCTCGCTGAAAAAGGCCTACGTGCTGGGCTCACAGCAGCCCCAGCAGCGCGAGAGCATCCGCAGGAGCCTGCAATACGGTGAGGGCGCCAGAGCTGCAAGCTCCCTGAAACATGGAGCTCAGGGCTGGGCTGCAGGGATTGAGTGGGGGATCCAGTTTCCTTTGCAGCTGGCCAGGGTGTCTTCTCCCCAGACTGTGAGACTGACTAGGGCTGGGAGCTCGGGGACTTGGCCCCAGGGGAGATTCTCGGCTGGGTCACCTGGCGGTCGGCACCCGACCCGGCCCCCTCCCTTCCATTTCCCTGTCCCCTGAGCACCAGCCCCTCCCACTCCCCGCAGACATGTCCAGGTTCGGGACTGGCACAGGCTGTTCCTACCAGGGGGTGGCCTCCAGGGCTCCTAGTAAGTCCCTGATGTGGCCCCCCCGTGTCACCACAAGGCACCGGCTTTCTGTGACTGAATCCAGAGCCAGCCCACGTGGGGCTGGGAAGGGAAGCTCAGCAGGGGGCCACAGGACGGCTGGTGTCCCATCGGCCTGCGGGCTGGGTTGGGTGAGGAGCACATTGGCCCCCGGGCTGCCCACCTTCGCCTGCGGATCCCCTGCGAGCCCTGAGCCCCTAGGGAGCGAGAGCTGCTGGGGTGCCTGCCCAGGCCTGGTCCCGAGCCCCGGCACATGCATCTCATGCCGCTGGCCTCTCTCTCAGCCCTGAAGGTGAGCCGTCTGCAGGAGGCCCTGGAGGAGAAGGCACCTGGTGACCCGCAGGCAGCCCTGGGCCTGTGCGAGCAGCTGGGGGACCTGTTCTCCAAGCACGGGGACTATCGCCAGGCTGTGGAGTCCTACCAAAGGCAGGTGGGTCGGGGCTGCCCGTGCCCTCGCGCAGGGGGCAGGACAAGCTTGCCCCTGGGCTATGCACCCTGTGCTGGCGGGCACCGTGCCTGGGTAAGGGGCTGGTCTGCACTGGAGGCTCCTCCTTCTTCCTAGCCACTTCTGGGGTGCTGGTCTGCAGAGGTGCCCCACCAGCCACTCTAGATTCATGCACAGGGTTGGGGAGTGAGCCTGGGGTGGGCTGCCCCAAGCGGGCTGGGCTGGGCTGGGCTGGGCTGGATGGGTGGGCCAGGGTGGGGGAGCGAGCACATGGCGGGACAGGCTGGCCAGTGCGGGGTGGGGGAGAGAGCCCCAGGCTGGGTGGGGCGGGCCAAGTGGGGTGGGATGGGCTGGCCAGGGCAGGCCCGGCTGGCTGGGGTGGGCAGGGCAGGGCAGGGCGGGATGGCCAGGGAGCGAGCCTGGTGCCAGGCGGGCTATAGACCGTGTCTCTCCGGGCAGCTGCGTTACGCCGAGAGCCTGCGGAGGCCTGAGCAGGAGCTGGCTGTGATCCACGTCTCCCTGGCTGCCACCTACGGGGACCTGAAGGAGCACGGCCGGGCCGTGCAGCACTACCAGGCAGAGTTGGCGTTGCGGCGTGGGAACCCGCTGGAGGTGAGGGGGCAGCCTGGCCTGCGCCCAGAGCCCCTGGCTCTGCTGGGCTTGCCCGGTGGGTGTCACCCTCGGCCCATGGAGACAGAGCCCCCTTCCCGCCCAGGGGGAGGCCTGGTCGCCCATTGCTGCGGTGGGGGAAGCTCAGCTAGCAGGCGGGGCCTGGCTAGGGCCCCACGTCTCGGGAGCGGGGCAGGCAGAAGGGCCAGGATGGCGAAGGGCTTTACCTGCCCCTGCTGGCAATGGCCCTGGTTATCCATGTGCCCCCCAGCGGGCAGAGGGGCTGGGCTGGTGGCCGTTGGGCCGAGCCCAGCCCCTGACCCGTTGTGTCTGCGCCCCAGGAGGGGAAGACCTGGCTGAACATCGCCCTGGCCAGGGAGGAGGCCGGCGAAGACTACAAGGCGCTGGAGCCCTGCTTCCGGAGCGCGCTGCAGTGTGCGGACCAGGCCGGGGAGCCCAGGCTGCAGGTGAAGGGGGGAGGATCCTAAGCCGCTCCCCAGTGCGGACTCCAGTGCTCACCTGCAGCGCCACCTTCAGGCTGGGCAGCTGGCAGCACCCCTCTCAAGGTCCCGCAAGCCTGGGACTGAGCTGGGCATGGAACCCAGGAGCCCTGCCTCCCAGTCCCCTGCCCTAACCTCTAGACCTCGCTGCTGGGGCCTGCTGCTGAATGCGTCACTTTCCAGCCCCCTCCTGACCCCCCCCCCCAACATGCAGCCCCTCCTGGCTGCCCCCACTCCTCGCTGGCTCGTACCCAGAAAGACTCCATTTAGCCCCCCTTCCTTCGCCCGGGAGCCCAGGCTGTGCCCAGCTGGACTCAGCATTGCAGAAGCCCTGGGGGTGGCTGGAGGGGAGGACATGGGGGTCTGAGCTGAAATGCAACCAGTGCAGCTGGGACTGGACTTGTGGGGAGTCGCACATAACCAGCGTCCCCCCTGCCTGTTGGACTGGGATAGGGCTGAGGGGCCTGGGAGTTTCCCACCCCCAGCCAAGGCTCCTGCCTCCTCCCCGGCCCCCTTCTGGGATAGGGTGATCAGCCCATCTCCCTTCATCCCCCAGCGGCAAATCCTGCAGCACCTTCACCCTGTGCAGCAGAAATGGGGGTGCCCCGAGGCCCCCAACACGCTGGCCAGGCTGCAGAGCCTGTGCCGCTCGCAGGGCTGGAGCGGAGCCGGGGACAGCGACGAGGAGGAGCTGGGGGACAGTGAGCCCCTGGAGGAGAGCGACCTGGAGCTGTCAGAGAGCGGTGAGTGGGTCGGGGAGCGGAGGGGCAGGGAGCAAGCAGGCGGGGGGGTCCCGGGGACCCTGGAGTTGAGTCCTAGCAGGTGAGCAGGGCAGGAATGTGGTGGGTGGGGCTGTAGCCCCCCAGGTGCCTTGCCTGGCATGTGGGGTCTGTGTCTGCGGGGAAGAGGGGGGCTGTATTGTAGCTGGCTTCCCCCGCCCCCCGGGTCAGCCCCCGACCCAGTGCTGTGGTTCATCACCCGGGCCTGTGTTCCAGATGGGGAGGAAGACGACCTGGACGGCTACAGCAAGAGCGTGCCCGGCCGCCGCAGGATCACTAAGGTGAGGCCGGGGCCTGGGGGACCATCGCTGCTGCTCCGTAATCGGGAGTCGGGCTAAGACCCCGCTGGGCTCAATCCGGGCGAGGGCTGGATCATGGGCAGGGGGCGGGTGGCGGTGCAGGCTCTGATCCCAGATCCCCCATGGCAATTCTGATCCCGGTGCTTTTCCCCCCTCCCCCATGCCCGTCAGTGGAACCGGCGGAACGACCGAGGCGAGACCCCGCTGCACCGAGCCTGCATCGACGGGAACCTGCGCCGGGTCCAGATCTTCCTGGAGCAGGTAAGAGACAGTCCCCGGCTCGCAGGCACCGAGCCCCAGCGGGCCCCTTCCCTGTCACCCCGTGTCTCCTGAGGCGGTGCTGGTGGCTGGGCAGCCCTGAGGAGCTGACGCACTGCAGAGCCCCTTCAGACCAGCCCCCCACGCTCCCCCCCAGCAGTGGGCGCGTTTTAGCAGAGGCTGAAGGGATCCCACTGGCGATGGAAGCACTGGGGTTGGCGTGTGGTCCCGGGGGATGGGCACGTGCGCTGGGGAGAAGGGGGGTTCACACCTCTCCCCATCCGGCCTCCTGGCCTCAACATAACCCCCATTCCTGTTCATGTCTCTTCCTTCCTGGTGTCAGGGTCACCCCCTGAACCCGCGGGATTACTGCGGCTGGACGCCCCTGCATGAGGCCTGCAACCATGGGCACCTGGGTGAGTGAGGGGGGGCAGTGGGTGGGGGCGGGGAAGTCTTTGGCAGGGAGCCAGAGGGGCTGTGTCACCGCTGCCTGGCACTAACTGCTGGCTCCTGTGCCCAGAGATTGTCCGGCTGCTGCTGGAGCGTGGCGCCTCCATCGATGACCCTGGGGGGCCGGGCTGCGAGGGGATCACCCCCCTGCACGACGCCCTCAACTGTGGCCACTTCGAGGTGGCAGAGCTGCTGCTCCAGAGGGGTGCGTCGGCAGTGCTGAGGAACGCCAAGGTGAGGGCAGGGGCTGGCGCTGGGCACACCCTGCATGGCTATGGGGGGGGGGCAGTGCCCCGGCTCCTGGGGCCAGGCTGGCAGCAGCGTCGCCCTGAGGCCCTGCCTGCAGTAGTGCCCATGGGCCTGTGTCTCGCCCCCACAGGGCCTGAGCCCGCTGGGAACCCTCCAGGAGTGGGTGAGGATGTACGGCAAGGACCTGGACCAGGAGACGTGCCAGCGCTGCCGAGCCATGGAGCGGCTGCTCAAGGAGGCCGTGGCAGGGCGAGGTGAGGCCAGGCTGGGCGGGAGGGAAGCTGAGGGGTGTCTCCGAGGGGGCAGCATTGGGTGGGCCCCGGCCCCAGCTTGCTCTTTCGTTTTCACTCAGTGCCCCTGGCTTCTCTGCTGAGCCCTCAGCGCAGCTGCCAGACCTGCTGGCGGGGGGGGGGGGGGGCTGGAGTCCCCGGCCCCTGTCACCCCGGGGAGCGTGTCTAGCCTGGTACCAGGGGCTGCCTCTCCCGTCTCCCTGCTGCGCGCCGCAGCCCTTTGCTCTCACGGTGTTTGGCCCTAGAATTGGGGGCCCTGGGCCCAGCTCACAGGGTCTCTTGTCTCCCCCACAGCACCTGAAGCAGCCCCGCCCCCCCAGGACACTCTGCCCAGCCAGCTGTTCGATGCTGAGCTCTCGGAGCCTCTAACCCTGCGCCCCTCTGCTCTGGCCACACAGCCCCAGAGTGGGGGCCCCTCCAAGAAGCCCCCCGCGCCCTGCCAGCATGGTGGGAAGGGGTCAGAGTGCAGGGCCGAGCAGGACGACTGCATGACACCGCTCCGCCCTGTTAAGAAGAGGCAGCGTCTCCTGGGCCAGAGGATGCTGGGGGAGGATTGCCGGACACCAGGGTTCGTGGTGCAGGAGGAGCCTGAGCTGCCCACCCACGGTGGGGGCCAGGCAGAATATGAAGCAGCCATCCATAGCGTGGGCAGCGCCCAGTCCTGCCTGGGCACAGAGCCAGTGCTGTCCGAGGCCCCGGCCAGGCCAGCCCTGATCCCAGCAGACGAGTACGTGGGGGACGACTGGCTGGAGGACGACCTGGGAGCGAGCCGTGAGCCCCGCAAGAGGGGCCGCCAGGCCCAGAAGGAGTCAGGCTCGGACTCTGCAGACACCACAGGGCCCGAGAGTGATGGCGGAGCCCCCCACCCAGTGTCCCCCCCGAGGAGGAGGGCCCGGCAGAGCCGCCTCACCCAGATTGTGGACAGAACAGTGCTGGGCCGGTCCCGCGGAGGCTGCGCCCTGGGGGCCCCAGAGACAGCCGCCAGCCTGAGGCCCACGGACAGCAGCCGAGCCAATGGCCTGAGAGGCAGTGGAGAGTCCCCGCAGGTGAGGTGCCTGGGGGGTCTGGCTCACAGTGGAGAGGGGTGGGGTACCCTTGGTGTGTCCTGTGTGCCTTGACTCCACTCTCCTGTCACCAGCTCCCTTCGCTGTCTGCAGCCCCTGCTCGGCCGCCCCCCATTCGAGTGCGGGTCCGGGTCCAGGACAACGTCTTCCTGATCCCTGTGCCCCACAGGTGAGAGCCAGCTCGTCTCCTTCCTCTCGGGGTGGCCCACTGCCCCTGGACCCCCACCCCAGCCCCCGGGACAGGGGGCAGGTAGGTGGAGTCTTACCCTATCCGGGCTGGGTGTGGAGCAGCATTAGCAGCACCCTCCAAGGGGTCTGGCTCCCAGGGAGCTGCTGGGGCCCATCCCCCTGGGGCAAGGGGTTGGCCAAGGGGGTCAGGTGCTTGGGATAACACCGCTCTGAGTAGGACGTGATTCCCCGTCCACGCACCGGTGAGGGGCTGCCCTGTGCCTGCCACACCTCAGGGAGGGGGCAGGGGGGTCCCTGGTTCCGCTGAGGTGCCCGATGGCCTGTAGGGGGCGCTCTGCCTCAGCCCCCTCCCTTCCCTTGCAGCAGCGGCGAGAGCCACCCGGTGGCGTGGCTGGCGGAGCAGGCGGCCCAGCGCCATTACCAGACATGTGGCCTGCTGCCACGGCTCACCCTCAAGAAGGAGGGGGCGTTGCTGGCACCCCAGGATCTCATTGTGGACGTGCTGCAGAGCAATGAGGAGGTGAGTGGGGGGCGTCCGAGCCGTGTTGGCACCTCCTGTGTCGAGCGCACGTAGCTCCCCCGCAGGCTGCCGAGGGGTCACCGGGCCCATCACTGTGGCGTCTGGGCCCCTGCTGCTTGGTGCAGAGGACTCGGGATCCGGACCCCTGGATTCAGTGCCCATCCTGTGCCAATGGGGCTCTGCTCTCCCCTGCAGGTGTTAGCAGAGGTGCAGTCCTGGGACCTGCCCCCGCTCGCTGACCGGTACAGGAAGGCCTGTCGCAGCCTGGCCGTGGGTAAGAGGCTGCCCGGGGACCTTGCTGGCCATGCTCTGGGTGGGTGGCAGAACCATCGGACACAGAGGGATCCAGGTCTCACAGGGGTTTGTAGGGCCCCGGGACACCCCCTGCCCCCTACGTGTGGGATCACATTCTGGGGGTAGAATGGGCAGGGCACCAGCCTGGGATTGGGGCCCTGCTCTGCAACAACCTCCCTGGGGGGTCTTGGGCAAGTCCCTTGGTCTCTGGGCCTCCGGCCCTGGCTGTGGAAGGGGGATTGAGGGGAGGTGCCATCAGTGACGGCCAGCCCCTGTGCGGCGCTGGGGTGGGGGGAGGGAAGGTGCCCTTGGTCACATCTGACCCCCGCGTGGCGCTGGGGTGGGGGGGAGGGGAGGTGCCCTTGGTGGTGGCCGGCCCCCGCGTGGCGCTGGGGTGGGGCGGGAAGGGAGGCGCCCTTGGTGGCGGCCGGTCCCCGCGCGGCGCTGGGGTGGGTGGCGGAAGGGGAGGCGCCCTTGGTGGCGGCCGGCCCCAGTGGGCGCTGGGGGCTCTCTCCCCCGGCTGCCTGCTGTGAGTCCAGGGACGCTCGGCAGCAGGTCGGGGCCCCCGGTGGCCCTGAGGCGACCTGTCCTGTCTTTGCGTTGCAGGCGAGCACCGGCTGCTGCTGAAGATCATGGAGCTGCAGGAGTTGGGCCCCTCGTTCAGTGCCTGCGGCCTCTCGCTGCGCCAGCCCCACCTCGCCCCGCTCCTGCGCGCCCTCAAGCTGCAGACCTGCATCCGGCAGCTGCGGCTGGCTGGGAACGGCCTGGCTGATGGCCTGGCCACTGAGCTGCGGGCCACGCTGGGCACCATGCCCGGCCTGACACTTCTCGACCTGTCGGCCAACCAGCTCGGGGCCAAGGGGCTCCACACGCTGGCGACAGGGCTGCCCGCCCAGACGGCCTTTCAGGTAGGGCGGGGGCCATGTCCAGCATCCCCCCCTTCCCCAAAGACTGGGCCGGGGGGAGGGCGCATGCACCAGCCCAGGAGTGGAAGGGGCCCTGGCCTCGCGCCTGAGCCCTAGAGCCCCAAGCAGGGGTTGGGAACCCGAGCCGCCCTCCCTGGAGCTCCCCCAGGCTAGGGCTGTCGTGTCCCAGCTGAGTTGGCACAAAGGGCCCCCCATGAGCTCTGCTAGCGCAGCAGCGAAGGGCAAACTGTATTTCTCCTGGTTCTGGGAAGTCTGCCCCTTGGGCCCCGGCAGGGAGGATCTGGGGGTCACTTGGGGAGGAGGCCCACATGGGGGACTCTGCTCCCACTGTCACTTCTCCCCCTGTGCCCCTCACAAGCAGGGTGGTGCAGGGCAGACCCCAGAAGGTTGGGGGTGACCCCTGCCCACCCAGCAGCACTGACCCCTCTTTCCCCATCCTGCCAGAGCCTGGAAGAGCTGGATCTCAGCCTGAACCCTCTGGGAGACAACAGCTCCCAGGCCCTGGCCTGCCTGGTTCAGGCCTGCCCCGTCCTGACCACGCTCCGACTGCAGGCCTGTGGCTTCACTGGGGCTTTCCTGCAGCACCACCGCCTCCTGCTGGCCAACAGCCTGAAAGGTACGTAGCCTCCTGAGCTGTGGCAGGGCACTGGCCATAGGCAGAGGCCACTGCTGGCCTCCTCTGTGCGATAGCAGTGGCATCTCCAGGCTAGGGACTCCCGTTAGCCCCAGAGGGAATGGGGGGAGGGTGAACAGCTCTCAGCTGGAGGGGTGAGTATGGCTCTGCTCATGGAGACAGTGCTGATCCTCCCCATTCGCCCCCCCAGCTCTGCCAGCGCCCCCCAGTCCTGCCCCTCAGCTCCCTGCTACCCAGCCTTGGGCTCCCCCATCTCTGCCAGCATCCCCCAGATCTCTGCTACCCTGCCCTGGGCTCCCCCCATCTGCCAGAGCCCCCCACTCCTCCCCTACAGCTCCCTGCTACCAAGCCCTGGGCTCCCCCCTAGGCTCTGCCAGCAGCCCCCAGTCCTGCCCCACAGCTCCCCGCTACCCAGCCCTGGGCCCCTCCACCTCTGTCGGAGCCCCTCGGTCCTGCACCACCACTCCCTGCTCTGTTCTTTCCAGTCCTGGCCTGTCCGGTGTGTAAGTTTTGCATTACAGAGCTGCGGACAGGGCCTCAGGTGAGCTCCCGGACTCCCCTCCCTTGCCCCAGGCCTGCAGGCTGCAGGCTCGCTGTTACTTCGCTCTTTCCCCCTGGCCCAGGAGCTGTGCACCTGAAGACCCTCGCTTTGTCCTACAATGCCCTGGGCTCCACCGGCTTGGAGCTGCTGCTCAGGAGCCTGCCCTGTGCCACCCTTAGCCGGCTGGAGATCGGCTCGGTGGCTGCCCGGCTGGAGGAGCCTCTCGTGGATCCGGTGGTCAGGTACCTGACGCAGGTAATGGGCCCCAGGCCGGGTGCAGGGGGAGGTGGGGAGCCTGCTGTAACCCTTTACTGGCTCCAGGAATTGCAGGAGCACTGCGCATGGTCCACACATGGCTCTGGCCGGGGGCTCAGCCCCCATCCTGCAGAGGTACAAGGTCCCTCTGTGGGGCTCAGGAGGACCATGCTGTCCTTCCTCGGGAACGTGAACATCTGGTGCTCCTGATTCTGCTTCTCCCAGGTCCTCTGGGGCCATGGGGATCTCAGGCATCCAGCGCCTCCAGGCCTTGGCTTGAAAAGTGGGTTTAGCCTCTGCCCTGTTCAGGTGGGCTGTGGCTTTGGGCTCAGTTCCCCTCTGTTCCCTTCCAGGAGGGATGTGCTCTCACCCACCTGACTGTGTCTGGGAACCACCTGAGCGACGAGGCTGTCGCAGAGCTGGCCAGGTAAAGGGCAGTGCTGGTCTCTAGGCCTGGGGGTTTGCTAGGGGGCAGGCGGTTGTGGGGTATTGGCGTGCCACTGACTGGGCAGGGTTGTGATGTGGAGCTGAACTGGGAGCCTGAACTCTGACCTTCTCCCTGCTGGGTCCTACCTGAAAGTGACCCCCCGATCTCCTCCAGCTGGGGACCTATCCCTTGGTGATGGGGGCCACGAGTGAGCGGGGCTGCTGTGCAGCAATGCATTATGGGTGGGAAGAGTGAGGCTGGGGGCTGTTTGACTCACTTGTTCCCTCTTGGCCCCAGGTGCCTCCTGGTTTGTCCAGCTTTGGTCTCGCTGGATTTGTCGGCAAACCCAGGGATCACCATTGTGGGCTTGCGGATGCTGCTGTCAGCCCTGGGGGAGAGGAACCAAGGGCTCCGCTACCTCAGCCTGGCAGGTGAGGGTGCAAAGGGCTTGGAGCCCCAGGTCACCGAGGGGTCCAGGGAAGGGTCCCGCGTCCAGAGCTCAGGCAGGAAGGGACCATAGGGCCCCTGGGTCCTGGATTCTTTACGTTGGCACAACGGGCTCTTTCCTTCCCGCAGGCTGCAGCGTGCGCAGCCCACTGGACAGCACCACGTGGGCCTGGGTCTCTGCCGACGTGCGCGAGTTGCGACTCTGCAGCCGGCAGCTGAGCAGGAGCGACCAGCAAGGCGTGGGTGAGTCCTGGCATGGCCCTGCGGGCACCTCTCTGTGCGCAGTCACCCGGCACCACAAGCTGTTCTGCAAGAGTGTGTGATGGGACCCGCCTCCTCCTGCTGTATGGATCCCTCTGGGCTTGCTTGCCTCCTTCCTCGGCCAGCCCTGGAACCGCACAGCTAGCGGGGAGCACTTGGGAGGCAGTGGCCTCTGGCAGAGGGGGTGGCTGGCGGGTAGGAGGAAGTGAGCACTCGCTGGCCTGTATCAGCAGCCGCTCTGCACTCAGAACTCAGCGCTGGCTCCTGGTGCTCATCCTGCCATCTCCAGGTGCCTGGCACCTCTGCAAGCTGAGAAGGGAGCAGGACCCCAGATGCTGCCGGCCGTGTGCTATGATCAGTGGAACTCCCTGCAGAACTGTGCGCACCCTGGGTATCGCTTGGCTCTGGATGTCCAAAGGAGGCAGCGAGTTACTTGCCTGCACCACTCATGGAATGACGGTGGGAATTCCTAGTGCGCTGCTCAAGAGATCACTTAGCCTCACCCAGCTGCTTTCATGCCGGAGTAACCTGTGGGCTGGGTTGTGTGTGTTCCTGGCACAGCAACTGCCCTGGAGCAAGTTCTGAAGGTCACTGCCTGGGGAAACCAGCTGTCTGAGACTGACCGAGCCCTGGGGCAGAAAGATCCCCTGCTCCATTGCTCTGGGAGACTGACTTGGGGGCAGCTGTAATATTTTATTTGTCCTCTAATAATCTTTCTGTAATCCAGTCCTGGGGGAGGTATTCACACTCTCCCCAAGCCGCAGGAGTTCAGACATCACAGGTTATTTATTGACTGACTGGTGCTTTCCTGGGAGCTCATGACCCCAGGAGCATTGATTAACCATGGTAAATAAAGTGCTGCATTCCACCTGCTCTAGCCACAGTTGCTTGTCTCACAGCTCCCACCCCACCCCAAACAGTGCTGCAGGGTCTCTCTGTTACACAAACAGGGCTGTAGCTCTCCCCTGGAAGCCTGAAATCTCCCAGGGAGCAGGACCAAATATCCTCTCCCCCTCCCAAGGCCAGCACCAGCTGAGGCTGAGCTCTTCGGAGCCTGGCAGGTTCTGGCTCTCCCCCTGCAGACAGGAGCCAGCCCTGCCTCGAGCCCCCGCTGCAGTGCCTGGGAGGGCTTTGGCAATCTGACCCACCTGGGCACAGCTGCATTGGGCTATTGTTTGGTTCCTGAGTTAGACCACGTGCACCAGCTACACCTCCTTCCCGAGCCCAGCACTACACCACACACCAGTAAGCCACAGCGTGAGGAGCTTTATTAGGGCAGGTTTGTACAGGTCTCCTCCCCTGCTCGCAGGGCCGGGCCAGCCTGTGCTCCGGCTGGAGGAGGGCTGGTCACACTGACAGCCCCAAGGGCTAATGCTGGAAAGGCTACAGCCAATGCCCCTCCCAACAGTCTGTGTGAGGTGGGGGGGCCAGCATGGACAAACCACACCACCTATGACCTCCTGCCCCCAGAACCAGCCCAGAGACCTGCTTGAGCAGCTCTCAGGAGACGGCCAGCAGGAGCCACCAGTCCAGGGGCGCTGGGCCAGGCTCAGGAGTGCAGGAAGCGGTTGAAGGCGTTGTAGGCCGATTCCAAATCGAACAGCATCTGGCGCACTTGGGAGTCATCCAGCTCGTCGGAGGCAGACATCCCGCTCAGCGTCTGCAGCCTGCCAGGGAAGAGTCAGAGGGGCAGGGCCAGCTAGGAGACTCTTCCCACTCAGGGCAGGAAGCAGGCTGGTACCTGGCTGAGCCCAGGGCGGGGCCTGCAGCTAGTGCTGCACTAGCACAGGCAGTTAAAACAGACTCGTCCCTCTACAGCGTTGACCTAGGGGAGAGCCAGGAGCACCCTGGGGCTTCGGCCCCTGCCCAAGGCTCAGCTGGGCCAGAGGAGAAAAAGCAGAACATGTCCCTGGTCAGAGCCAGGGCTGGTGTCACAGATCATCTTACCATAAGCCCACCCCGGGGTGCCCTGACCTTCCACAGCATAGGGAGTGCCAAAGGCACACTGCCAACAGGCCTGCCTGCAAAGCAGCCCTCAGCCCGGGGGGTAGAACAGCCCTCTCAGTTCTGCATAAGACCCACTGGGGGACAAGGCTGGGTCAGGCCCCCGCTGTCCCCTCTGCTTGAGCGAGCAGAAAGAGCAACAGAGGAGGGGCCCCAGGGAGCCACACTCACCACTGGTTCACTTTCTGTCGCCCCTCGAAGTCAGGGGGCAGGTTGCTCATGCGGTTCATCGTCTCCATCAGCTCCCGCAGGTCTGGCTGGATCTGGGGCACAAACACATGCAGCCTGAGCCTTTCCTGCCCCAGGACTGGCTGGGAAAACCCTACCCCATAGGGCAGAAAGAATCCTCCCTCACTCCAGGCAGGAATCTCCTCTCCGCGCAGCCGGGTGCTGATTCCAGTAAGGAAGGCTCCACACACCTTCCCATGGCGATTAGCTTGGCACAGAGTCACAGCCCGTCGCCCTGCAGGCTGTTCCCCTTCCCTGTCCTGGGCCAGGGAGGAGATGCCTTGTGAAGCCAGACAGGGTGCAAGCTCCAGGCAGAGTTCTCAGGGACTCAGCCTGGCTGTCTCCCGCAATCTCACCTCATCCATGGCTCGGATCTCCAGGCGCAGCTTATCCATCACTGTGATGAAAAGCTGGAAGAGGAAAGACACACCTCAGCAAAGGCCTGGAACCCCAGGAAAGTAGGGGAATGGCACCTGACAACCCCAGCCCTCCTAGGACAGCCCCCTGAGCAGGGGTGGGGGGGGGGTGTAATGGAGGCTGGGGGAGGCAAAATCTTCCCACACCTCTCACCACCAGGGTGAAGCAGGAGGGGGATAGTGGCAGGTTTGGGGCCCCAGAAAAATCTCTTCCCTCCATTGTCCCGGGGCTGGAGGAGCTCTCATTTCCTGCTCCGCCAGGGTGTCGGGGTGGGGGGGAGGGAAGAGACAGAATGGGGCGGGGCCATGGGCAGGGCTGCAAGTGGAAGGGATGGAACAGGGGTGGGGCTCCAGGCTCAGAGCTTGACCCAAGCAAGGGATAAGCTCTCAGCGCCTTGCACCCCCTCAAGGGAGCTGAGAGCAGTGAGTGGTGGTGTGGCCTTGGCCGTAAGAGGCAGACCAGGGGACTTGCCTCCCCCCAAGGGGAAGCTTCACCCGCCACCCATGCCTTTGAGAATTGGCCTGTCTAGACATGCAGGCCAGGCCAGGCCCAGCCTGCTGGCAGAGTCCCAGAAGCACTGAGTACAGTGATTACAACGCACGCAACCCCTCGCCATGGGTGGGAACGTACAGAGACGATGTCGGCAATGCAGCGGTTCAGGTTGCCCTTGTCATCCTTGATGGTGATTGGACGATCCTCCTTGATCCTCTCCATGGCCAGCGGGCAGTCGAGCTGCATGAGACGGGACAGTCATCCCAAGTCCAGGGAAGCTCGGCATGGGGGGGTCGTGGCGAGCTCCGGGGAAGCTCAGCGCAGGGCAACAGGGATAACCCCAGACAAGCAACATTTCCCTGGGAAAGCTTCCAAGCACGGGACGGGGCTTCCGTGCTCATGTGCTGACCTGGGGGTTGGGAGGAGAGCACCTTCAGTGCAGGCCCTGGCCGGTAAGCTGGGGGGTGTGAACTCACTGCCTGCCTGTAACCCAGGCGAACAGCTTAGAGTGATTCACCACTGGGACGCTTTGCCCCAGCTGACGGTGGATTCTCCAGCCCTGACCATTTTTGAATCCAGACGAGCTGCGTTTCTAACAGCTCTGCTCTGGGAATGACTTGGGGCAGGGCTCTGGCCTGTTTTACACAGGAGGTCAGATGGGATGGTCACACTGGTCCCTTCTGCCCTTGGAATAAGTGAATCTATGCAGGATTTCTCTCTCCGCCTCTGGGGGATAGAGTCTAACCCAGTCAGCAGCAGTATATCTAGGACTGCAACCCCCCCGTTCTAGGGGTTCCCTGAGATTCCCATCTCAGTGCCCCCATAAGCTGGAGTGCCAGAGAACTTAATTCACCCGGAACTTGCGGCAGAATTCATCGATGGAGCCGATCTCGGAACCCTGCACCTGTTTGAAGGCAGCTTTGTACTGGACCAGGAGCCGGGAGCAGGCTGCAGTGTACCTGGGGCGGGGAAAAGGGTACAGGGTAAGAACAGCTGCAAACAGCCGGAGCTGCTGATGCCAAGCAGGAGGGGAACACTGAGGCTGAGGACTTAAAAAAAGGAAGTAGCTTCCTTAGGAGGAGATGAGTTCACCCATGTAACAGCCCCCAGGGCAGGGGAGGAGCCCCGAGGCTGAGACTGGAGACCCCCTCTGGATGGAACAACACTGCCTGGCCCCAGGAAGGGGAGTGGGGCATGAGCCAGGGGACCTGCTCAGCTGTTTTGATGAGTTTCTGGGCACCCCCCCCTCCCCCCAAGGAAACATCCCATCCCCATCGTCTGCAGGGTGCTGGGAAGCAGAAGTCATTCTGCTTCACTCAGTAATAACGCACCCAGAGGGAAACATCCCTCCTGAGGAATCCTGTGCGCTCGGCTCCCCGCCACCCCAGGAGAGTCCAGGCTGGAGATAAGAGCAGAGGCAGGACTCACTCGTTGGGAGAGACGCAGTCCTTGATGTAAGCTTTCTCCAGAGCCTGCATCGTCTTCACCACCGCAAACAGCTCAGCCATGTTATCGTACCTAAAACCAGAGGGCAGAAGCCTGTGAGGGCACACAGGCCGCGGCCGCCCCCACTCACACCCTCTGTGATACACCCACAGGAACAGCACAAGAGCTCTAGCGCTTCAGGGCCGAGATGACATTTCCACCTACTCCTCCTTCCTTGGACGCAGCCTGCACTGGCCAATGGCAGAGACAGGACAAAAGGGCTCTCGGGTCTCTTCTGCCTTGGCAGGGGCAGGACACCAGAACAGAGAGCTCCCTGCATCGTCAGCCCCAGCATCTTCAGAGCAAGGACCTCACTGCAGGCAGCAGCTTGAACTCCCAGTACACGCATGCAACACAGAACTGAGTACACAGGACCCACAGGAAACCCACTCCGCTGGGGATGGACTCACTTTTCTCGCTCCCGTGCATTCTTATACAGCTTTACCTCCTGCAAGGAGAGCAGATACACACAGGACGTCAGGTACCGTCACAGCCTCCGAACTGAAATCTAGGCACACAGGCTGGGGGTGCGGGGACGTGGACACAGCTGACAGACATGGAACCTCCTGCATCCTCTCCAAGGGGCAGAGGAGTCGGGTTCCAGAAGAACCCCTG
This sequence comes from Aldabrachelys gigantea, assembly GCA_026122505.1. Taxonomy (NCBI): domain Eukaryota; kingdom Metazoa; phylum Chordata; order Testudines; family Testudinidae; genus Aldabrachelys; species Aldabrachelys gigantea. The sequence goes on from CM047480.1 coordinate 297,112,100, forward strand.
CTGGGATGGAGCTTAGGGGCTGCCTGGGTCCTCAGGAGCCTGGGGTCCCTGGATTCCCCAGGACTGAGGGGTGTGCATCCATTTGCAGAGCACAAACCCAGCTTACCCTGGAAGGTCTTTCTGCCTCCTGTGACAGAGGCAGAGCAAGGAGGGGAACACGACAAGACAAGTGCTACTCACCTCGTACAGTTCCGGCTTATTCCCTGGGGCTGAAAAAGAGGGAAACCCATGAACAGCAGTAGCCCCAAGGGCTTTCCAGCGAATCTCACAATGAAACTTCTTCCTGGTCACCCTGTGCTATGAAGGGCCAGTGTGGCAGCTCCTCACCCCGTTAGCTACTGGGCTACTGCTCCCCAGGAACCCTGCAACCAGCTCAGTGCACTGCCGGCCAGCAGACGGCTCGTCCGTCCAGCACCTCCTGCCGCCACCACCCCTGCTCCAAGCCAGAGGAGCAGCACAGTCCACAAGGGAGAATCACAGAGATTCAGAGCTGGAAGGGACCCCGCGAGGTCATCAAATCCAGCCCCCTGCGCCGAGACAGAACCGATTTGGTCCCTGACAAGGGCTTGTCCAGCCTGGTGTTAAAAATCTCCGGTGATGGGATCCCACAACCTCCCTGGGACGGAGTCAGACACCTGTTCCCAATCGCGGACCTCAACCACTGCAGCGGATTAGGCCCATTGCTCCGGTCCTACCTCCGGCGGCCGCGGGGAAGACAGGCAGCTCCGGTGGAGCCGGGGCCAGGGGCGCCCCAGACGCAGCCCGGGCAAGGCCCCTCCTCCTGCGCCAGGGAGCTGGGGGGGCGGGGGCTGGAGACCAAACCCACTTCCCCTCTCAGCAGGCCCGGCCGAGCGGACCCCGCAGCCGGGCGCCCTGCCGGGGCGGAGCGGGCTGGGGGTGGCCGGGGCGAGCCGGCGGGAGCGCTGGGGCCGGCGGGGCCGGGGCTGAACTCACCTCCCGGGCCGGGAGCGGCGGGGATCCCGTGGAACATCCTGGCGGGCTGCGGGGCAGAGAGAGGCGTTAGCGCCGGGCCAGCCCCAGACCAGCGCGGGGCGGGCAGGCCCGACACCACGGCGAGGGGCGCGGCCCGGCGCACCCCGGGGGAGGGGGACTAGGCGGTGACGGGCGCGGCCCGGCCGCGGATAACGAGCAGCTTCGCCCCGTCCCGACCCGACCCGACCCACCTGCCGCGGCCGGGCTCCTTCCTGCGGGCCGCTCGCTCGCTTCCTGGAAAATGGCGTCGGAGCCCATCGGGCGCTCGGGACTCCACTCGCCGGGCCTAGCGGCCCATCGGGCGCTCGGTGCTCGGCGCGGCTGCCTGGGGCTCGGGGGGCGCGGCGCGAGGCGGGGCCTCCGTTATTTAAGCGGGAAAGGCGCGCGAGGCGGGGCGCGAAGGCGGCGCCCTCCCCACCCCCCGGATATGAGGGTAAGTTGCCCGGCCAGTCCCGCTGACCGGACCACGGTAGCCGGAAGCTGCGGGAGCGAAGCGTTACCTGAGGTACCGAGTCCGGCAGCGCCGCATGTGAGGGGCCCGCGAGGGCCGGATGAATCCTCTGCGGGCCCCGCCCGGGAAGGCTGTTTTATCCACCCCTCCCCCCACGACCGGCGTGCCGGACCTGCCCTGACAGGCGGCTCGGCAGGGCCGGGCTCCGGCCGCTCCATGCACGGCCCTGCCCGGGTCTCGGCTCCGCAGCGCCCATGGGCCGGCAGCCGGAGCTGTGGGGCGGCCGCTTGCTGCACCTCCGGCTGGGAGCAGCTGGAGCCCGGCTCGCTGCTTGGCGGGAGCCGCCCTGGGGCCCCTCCTGCACCCAGCTCCCTCCCGTGAGTTAACCAGCACCCCCCCCCCGCCCGTTCCTCCAGCGGGCCAGGCGGAGAAAGCTCTGATGGTGCGTTCGGTGCCAGTGCGGTGAGAAGCTCTGGTCTGCTGAGTGTGTGTGTCATGGGCTGTGGTGTGTGTTTGTGCGGGGCCCTTGGCGGGCCTCAGGCAGGCGGGGTGGCCCTGGTGCCGACCAGCCGTGCACCGAGCCTGCTGAGGGAAGCCAGGGCTGCCTCGCGTCAGCAGGACATGCCTGGACTCCCACGGGCTGCTCTGTGCCCGGGCGCTGCAGGCTTGTGCTGGGTTTGGACAGAGGAGGCGCGATGCGGGCAGGGGTAGCTCAGTGGTTGGAGCATTGGGCTGATAACCCAGGGTTGTCAGTTCAGTCCTTGAGGGGCCATTTAGGGATCTGGGGTAAAAATCTGTCTGGGGCTTGGCCCTGCTCTGAGCGGGGGGTTGGACTAGATGATCTCTTGAGGTCCCTTCCAACCCTGATATTCTATGAAGTCGTGTGGCAAACGCTATAAAAAGGCAGTGGCATCTTCTCCATTGTGTCCTCAGTCCTGCGTCTCATCGCTGGAGTCACTTCTCTACAGACTGAAGCTCTGAACAATGGACTGATAGATCCATCCAAGCTGTGGCGTGTTCCAGAGGGGCTTCACAAGCCGGCAAACTCACTAGTGCTGCTAAGGACCTGCTGTGACCTCACAGTCCATATATGTCTGTATCAGAATGCTTTCACCATTTAACAGCTCTCATCCTTCTTTTCATCAGTGTCTAAAACTAGAAGTTTAGTTTAAAATAAAAGACTTGGCTGGCAGCATGGTATTTTGGGTACAGTTGCAGTAGAATCTCAGTTATGAACACCAGAGATACAAACTGGCCACTGGGCTGCGCTGGCCTGAACGCAAGGGCTGCTACACAATCTGCGGCCTCTGGACCATACCGCTTTCAGCCTGGAGACTGTAACGGCACTGCTATCGCAACCCTGCCCTGCCCCAAGGGGGGGTGGGGTGTGCAGGTGGAAGGAACGGGGGAGCAATAAAAATAGGTCAACCACACACCTCACTTGTAACTGGAAATACTCAGTCAGGCAGCAGCAGAGACCAAAGAGGGGGAAAAGCAAATACACTACTGTGTTAAGTGTAAACTACTGAAAAAGGGGGACATTTAAAAAAAAGAAATTGACAAGATAAGGAAACTTTGTGCTTTTTTCATTTAAATTAAGATGGTTAAAAGCCGCATTTTTCTTCTACATAATAAAGTTTCAAAGCTGTGTTAAGTCAATGTTCAGTTGTAAACTTTGAAAGAACCATAACATTTTGGTCAGAGTTACGAATATTTCAAAGTTACAGTGTCTATTCCCAAGGTGTTTGTAACTCTGAGGTTCTAGAGTAGTAAACGCTACCTTCAGCTGGTGCGGCAACTCATGGTGTCAGATGCCATCAGGCAGTCAAGGGATATCTACATAGAACTGGACATCAGCAGTACCAGGAGGGATGAGCTGGGGTGCTGATGAGAAGTGCAGGCGGGAAAGTAACTCAAATATTTTCCTGATAGGTTGCGCATTTAGAGCGGGGGAAGAACCCAGTCCATCCTAAATTCTCAATTACTGAGGGACAGTCTTCACTCATTGATATTTTGCTTTCTCCCACCAACTCTCTGTATAACTTTTTTCATGACTAATGTACCTGAATACATGGATGCTAGTTAACTAAACTGTATTCTTAAATTCATTCACCTAAATTTGGGTTATTGTTGATTATGCACTATATGTATCTTATGACTTTATTCACAAATCCAAAGTTTGTTTTTAATCTAAGAACTATACCCAGATGTACAGACACTCTTGTTTCAACCTATGTATTATGCACTCTTTTAACATTACCAGATCAATTTTTTTTTATTAAAGCTAATGTGGCTGGCCCTTTGGAAATTAGAAGAACATTTTGTATAGTGAATAAAGTTTTTAAATAACCTCTCACTTTACTGGACTTATTTGCTAGTTGGGAATCAGAAACTGGAATGCAATAAAGGGGGCTGTATTTCTTTTTCTTCAACTTCTTGGTAACCAGTGTGGGGGATCAGGAGCACTGTTTGTGACTGATGGGTGAGTCTAACTACAGTGTTAACCACCAGTGCTAGGGAGAATCTGCTCTCCTTTTTGCAGCCTGCCCTGACTTTGGCATTTTCAGTGTGGACTGTCTAAGACACCTGGGGTCATTAACCATTGGAAAAAGTGTACCAAGCATAGTGATAGATTCTCCATTACTAGACATTTTTAAATCAAGATTGAATCAAAGCATATCTTTCAGGAAAAACTGCCAAACAGGAATCAATTCATGGAAGTCTTATGGCCTGCTATACAGGAAGTGAGACTAGATGATCAGTGACTATTCCAGCTGTTGTAGCTTCCTACTCAGATTTGAACCTTAGCGTTCATAAAATGAGAAGCTAGCATGAAACCTCCAAGCTTAATTACCAGCTTGGATCTGATATCGCTGCCACCAGCCAAAAATTCCAGTGTTTTGTCTCACTCTGGTCTCCCCAAAACCTTCCCTGGGGGACCCCAAGACTCAGAGGCCCTGAGTCTTACACCAAAGGGAAAACAACCTCCTCCCTTTGTCTCCTCTTTATCTCATCCCCAGCTCCCCCTCCCTGGGTTATCCTGGGCGATACTGACTTAAACTCCTTGAATGCAAAACAGAGAGGGCAATTTACCCCCCCCTTTCTTCCCCTGAGGCTGCACAGATTCACCCTCCATAAATCTAACACAAAGAGAATTTCCCTTCCCTTCGTTCCTTAGCCTGCCCAGAGAAAACTTAAACAGGTCTTAAAAAGAAAGCTTTATATAAAAAGAAAGAAAAACACATAAACATGATCTCTGCATCAAGTTGACAATACACAGGGCTATTGCTTAAAAGAAAAATATGAATAAACAGCCTTATTCAAAAAGAGATACATTCTAGCAAACTACACACATGTAAATACAAAAAAAACAACAATAAAAGCCTATTGTCTTATACCTGTACTTACAACTGGGAAACAGAAGATTAGAAGCTTGAAGATAGAAAGATCCCTCTCATAGCCAAGAGACAGACCGGAGAACAGAGAGAGCAGACAAAGGGGACACACACCCAAACATTCCCTCCCTGAGCTTTGAAAAATCCTGATTGGTCCTCTGGTCAGGTGTGTGGTTCCCTTTGTTAACCCTTTACAGGTAAAAGAAACATTAACCCTTAGCTATCTGTTTATGACACCAGCCTATGCTAGTGGGGCGCAAACTGGCCTACAGCAGCCCAGGATGGGTCATGTGACCTTTTTCTTCCTGTCCCCTCTCACCCCCTGTGCCAAACTCAGCTTGGCCCCAGGAATGTTTGGCCTAATGTGTCTGAGGGAGGGTGAGCCTGGAAATTGAGGCCAGGCTGATTGCCTGTTAGTTTCATCCCTGGCCTTACAGATGCCATTGCATGTTTCTTCCCTCACCTTTTTTACACTTATATGGGCCCTCCTTTGCTGGCAACCCAGCATGTCCATATCTTATCAGACTCGGGGGGGAATTGCAGGGAAGGGTTGAGGGGGTTCCCTAGCTCGCGGCTTTTTGCCCTATTAGATCACAATTCCTACAGAGGACAGCTCGCTTACTTACCAGATTCAGCCGTCAGGGTCACCAGTGTTTAGTTGTTGGCTGCATGTGTGTGTTCCTGGTGTATGCTGTCCCAGGGCTGCCTTGACAGCTGACACAGCAGATCTCATTCAAACTGCCCACAAAGACCACAAGACTTGGCTTGTAGCAAAGGCACCCAGCCAAACTGATTGTCAACAAGCCACTTTATTAGCACTCGATACGTGCTGAAGTACGCTCAGTACATGTATGCTTGTGAGAGTGGACCAGCTCAGTGAATGACCAGACTTTCTATTTCCCCCTCAGCCAAAGAGGCATTTGCTGTGAACATTCTTTTATACACTGATACAAACAAGTTACATGTTGCCCCCTAATGTAGTTAGTTGCCACTCTTTGCCTGTACATGTTGGTTCGATCAAAGCATCTTTATCCATCACAATGTCATCCTGACCTTATCTTGAGGAGGGGTCAACATGTCCTTGTTATCTTTGGGGAGTGTGTTTGTACCATACTTGGGCTTGGTCTACACTGTGAGGGGGATCGATCTAAGATACGCAACTTCAGCTACAAGAATAGCATAGCTGAAGTCAACGTGACTTAGATTGACTGACTTTGTGTCCTCGTGTTGACGGCCGCTGCTCTCCCCGTTGACTCTGCTTCCGCCTCTCGCCCTGGTGGAGTCAACGGGGAGCGTGTTTGGGGACAAGATGCGATACATTGATCTCCGATAGATTAATCACTACCCGCCAATCCAGCGGGTAGTGTAGACATATTCTTTAATATTGCGAAGTTCTGGTAGCACCCGTCTGGAATGTCTTTATGTGAGTGTCCTGGGCATAGCACTTCTTAGGAATGTGTATTTTTTTGCAATACCAGCCCTGTTCTTGCCAGGTTCCGTGAACTTGCCTGCAGGCATGTTTTCCAACAGGGCCTGACTGCTGCTCACAGCCTTGACTTTTGCTCACTTCGCTTTATATCAGCAAGGCTTGACCACTACTTTAGTTTAGCTCTTATATCGGGCCTCATGTTTCAGGATGTCATGGGGTATGCACACCTCATCCCCCCTTGGGGAAGGGCAGGGTTGTGATACCACTGCTGTTACGGTCTCCCTGAGAGTCTTCAGGCTGAAAGCGGTACGGCCCAGAGGCCGGAGACTGTGTAGCAGCCTTTGGGGTCAGGGCAGTTCAGCCTAGTGGCCAGAGTCAATTACAGCAGCCCTTGCATTCAGGCCAGCGCAGCCTAGTGGCCAGAGTCCATGTAACAGCCCTCAGGTACAGGGTTATACTGAGGCAGCAGTTGGAGCATGCCCAGCACGGTCTGAGGGGCAGGACTTCTGTCACCCATAGTGTGGGGTTAACCCTCTTTTGTCCAGTACAGGGTATGTACACCCCATCACACCGTCTCTTTCTACTACAACATGATGTGTCAAAGTGGGGATTTTCCTTTATGTTGTATGTGAGTTTGACTTTTGTATGAATACTGTGTGCCTCAGTTTCCCTGTGTGCTGCACCAATGCCTTGGTGGTGGGAATAGGGGTATGTGGCTTTGGCTGAGATCCTCTAGGGCAGGTGAGGCTGCTCCAGCTGCTTGCACATGTGCTATGGCCGGTGCCCTTCGTAATCTGAGACCCAGGAGGGGGATACAACCAGGTGACAACCAGGTGACACCTTGCCCAGGATGTGAGACAAAGACACGGAGGAGGAGCAATGGGGGTGTCGGAGGTTGGGTCGCTGGAAGCTGGCAGTCTGCTTGGGGGGACTGGAAGAGGGGGAGTCCAGGGCATCTGGCCCAAGACTCCTCAAGATGGACTTGGCTGAAAGTCACTGATTTCTCTACTCATAAGTTCTGTTCTACGCTGTCGACTAATAAACCTATTTTACCAGCTGGCTGAGAGTCACTGCTGCTGGCAGCATTGGGGTGCAGGGCCCTCTGGCTGCCCCAGGAACCCCGCCTGGGTGCACTTGCTGTGGGAAGCGCATGGTGTGAAAGGGGATGGTGAATGCTCCGAGGCCAGATCCAGGAAAATTGAAGCTGTGCAAGTTTCTTGCTCTGGCGACAGTCTGCTCAGAGAGAGGAGGCTCCCGAGAGTCCTGCCTGGCTTCATATGGAGCAGTTCCAGAGCATCACCCGGGGACTCCATACACACCTAGGTTCCAGATTCCTCAGGAAACCTTGGATGTGGCTCTCCCCTCACATTCTACACAGTAATGGCACTGCGCTGTGACTTCCCTGGCATGCACGAGAAGAGAACCAGGGCCCTCGCTTTCCCCTCCACAGAGGTAGCTCCCACAGTCCGCTGGGTGCTGCACAAGCCCACAAATGAGCACCATCCCTGCCCCCAGAAGCTTACTCTGTGTGTGTGTGTGAGAGAGAGAGACCGGATGAGGAGTTAGCTACTGCAGACATTGTGGAGTCTCCGAACTGAATCACAGAAATGGAGGACTCAAAGGGACCTTGAGAGGCCATTGACTCCCTGCCCCCAAACAACGCCCCCCCCCCCCCCATGCTGAGGCAGGCCCAAGGAAACCTAAACCATCCCTGACAGGTGGTTGTCCAGCCTGTTCTTAAAACCCTCTAATGCTGGGGATTCCACAACCTCCCTTGGAAACCTATTCCAGAGCTTAACTCCTCTTGAGTTAGAAAGCTTTTCCTAATATCTAACCTAAATCTGCCGCCTTGTGGATTCAATCTATTACTTCTTGCCTTATCTTCAGTGGTCATGGAGAACAATTGATCTCTCCCTTTGTAACAGCCCTTAACATATCTGAAGACTTATCAGGTCTCAGCTCAGCCTGCCTTTGTCAAGACTAAACATGCCCAGTTTTTTAACCTGTCCTCATTGATCAGGCTTTCTAAACCCTTGATTGTTTTTGTAGCTCCCTTCTGGAATTCCTCCAATTTATCTACATCTAAATTGTGGTGCTCAGAACTGGGCAGACTTCTCCAGCTGAGGATTCAGCAGGGCCGAGCAGAGCAGAACAGTTACCTCCTGTGTCTTACAACACTTCATATTAATACTCCCTAGAACAAGACTAGTCTTTTCTGCAACTGCATTACATGGTTGGTCATATTCAATTTGTGATCCACTATAACCCCCAGACCCTGTTCACCACCTAGCTGGTTATTCCTCATTTTATAGATGTGCACTTAATTTTTCCTTCCTAAGAGCAGTCCTTTGCACTTGTTTTATTAAAATTTCATCTTGTTGATTTCAGACCAATTCTCTAATTTGTCAAGGTCCTTTTGAATTCTAATCCTGGTTTGCAACCCCTCCCAGCATAATGTCATCCACACATTTTCTAAGCACACTCTCCACTCCATTATCCAAGTTTTTAATGAACATACTGAATAGTACTGCACCCAGGGCTGACCCCCGCAGGACCCCACTAGCTCTGCCCTCTCAGTTTGACAGTTAACCATTGATAACTACTCTTTGAACCAGTTGTGCACCTACCTTCTAGTAATTTAATCTAAACCACATTTCCTGAGTTTGTTTGAGAATGTCACATGGGACTGTGTCAAAAGCCCTCCTAAAATGAAGATACAATCCGTCTACAGCTTCCCCCCATCCACTAGGCCAGTAACCTGGTCAAAGAAGGCAATTAGGTTGTTGGCATGATCTGTTCTTGGGAAATGCACGTTGGCTATTTCTTATCATCCTGTATCCTCTAGGTGTTCACACATTGCTGGGAAGGGGCAGCTTACCCCTGATCTATGAAGGTAACCCCCTTCCTCCCTTCACGCTAGGCCAAAGTTTAGAGCACCGTCAGCCAGCTGGAGTGAGAGGGGTGCAGTGCTTCAGCCAGGAGGGCCCTAGCCCCTTCGAGGCACATGGCAGTTTCTGCACTCCCTGCCTTGCCTGCCCGCTGAGGTAGGGCCTGCCCGTACAGGCAGGGCTGGGGCTTCTGTTTATGGTTGACAGGGTAGCAGTAGCTGAGCCTATGTCTGCCGTAGTCTCTCAGGCCTGTGCCCTAGGGTGCCTGATCCCATCCCTACATGGGCTCCCTGCCCCACTGCTGCTGGGGCCCAATCATCCTCCCTGCCTGCTAACACCTCTCTGAGGCTGAACCCAGAGCTGGAGTAACCTCCCCAGATCAGCACCGGAAGCCAGTTCCTAAGGCAGCCCATGGCATGTCCTACAGGGGATGTCCACATTGAAGTACCCAAGCCAGCCATTGGGCGGCACTGTTACACTACTGGATTAGGCACCCAAGTGTCACTGGTGGAGTAAGGAAGCCCCATTTACCTAAGAACATAATAACGGCCGGACTGGGTCAGACCAAAGGTCCATCTAGCCCAGTATCTGTCTACCGACAGTGGCCAATGCCAGGTGCCCCAGAGGGAGTGAACCTAACAGGCAATGATCAAGTGAGCTCTCTCCTGCCATCCATCTCCATCCTCTGATGAACAGAGGCTAGGGACACCATTCTTTACCCTTCCTGGCTAATAGCCATTTATGGACTTAGCCACCATGAATTTATCCAGTTCCCTTTTAAACATTTGTTATAGTCCCACCTTCACAACCTCCTCAGGTAAGGAGTTCCACAAGTTGACTGTGCGCTATGTGAAAAAGAACTTCCTTTTATTTGTTTTAAACCTGCTACCTATTAATTTCATTTGGTGACCCCTAGTTCTTGTATTATGGGAATAAGTAAATAACTTTTCCTTATCCACTTTCTCCACATCACTCATGATTTTATATACCTCTATCATATCCCCCCTTACTCTCCTCTTTTCCAAGTTGAAGAGGTCTGGCCTCTTTAATCTTTCCTCATATGGGACCCTCTCCAAACCCCTAATCATTTTAGTTGCCCTTTTCTGAACCTTTTCTAGTGCTAGAAATATCTTTTTTGAGGTGAGGAGACCACATCTGTACGCAGTATTCGAGATGTGGGCGTATCATGGATTTATATAAGGGCAATAATATATTCTCAGTCTTATTATCTATCCCCTTTTTAATGATTCCTAACATCCTGTTTGCTTTTTTGACCGCCTCTGCGCACTGCGTGGACATCTTCAGAGAACTATCCACGATGACGCCAAGATCTTTTTCCTGACTCCTTGTAGCTAAATTAGCCCCCATCATATTGTATGTATAGTTGGGGTTATTTTTTCCAATGTGCATCACTTTACATTTATCCACATTAAATTTCATTTGCCATTTTGTTGCCCAATCACTTAGTTTTGTGAGATCTTTTTGAAGTTCTTCACAATCTGCTTTGGTCTTAACTATCTTGAGTAGTTTAGTATCATCTGCAAACTTTGCGATCTCACTGTTTACCCCTTTCTCCAGATCATTTATGAATAAATTGAATAGGATTGGCCCTAGGACTGACCTTTGGGGAACACCACTAGTTACCCTACTCCATTCTGAGAAGTTACCATTAATTCCTACCCTTTGTTCCCTGTCTTTTAACCAGTTCTCAATCCATGAAAGGACCTTCCCTTTTATCCCATGACAGCTTAATTTACATAAGAGCCTTTGGTGCAGGACCTTGTCACAGACTTTCTGGAAATCTAAGTACACTATGTCCACTGGATCCCCCTTGTCCACATGTTTGTTGACCCCTTCAAAGAACTCTAATAGATTAGTAAGACACGATTTCCCTTTACAGAAACCATGTTGACTATTGCTCACCAGTTTATGTTTTTCTGTGTGTCTGACAATTTTATTCTTAACTATTGTTTCTACTAATTTACCCGGTACTGACGTTAGACTTACCAGTCTGTAATTGCCGGGATCAACACTAGAGCCCTTTTTAAATATTGACGTTACATTAGCTAAGTTCCAGTCATTGCGTACCAAAGCCGATTTAAAGGACAGGTTACAAACCTTAGTTAATAGTTCCGCTACTTCACATTTGAGTTCTTTCATAACTCTTGGGTGAATGCCATCTGGTCCCGGTGACTTGTTAATGTTGAGTTTATCAATTAATTCGAAAACCTCCTCTAGTGACACTTCAATCTGTGACAATTCCTCAGATTTGTCACCTACAAAAGCCAGCTCAGATTTGGGAATCTCCCTAACATCCTCAGCCGTGAAGACTACCTGGCTGTGAATAGCGGGATCTTTAGTCTAGGAGTCCGGGCAGTCCAGCAAGCCCCTCCAGCCCCATTCCTAAATGGGCAGGGATGGGCAGAGGGACTCTGGGGCACACCCCCCAAGTGAAAGTGATGGGGGGGCATAACCGATGAGATTTGCAGGGTCTGCCAGATCAGCTGGGATCGGTGCCAGGCTCTGCCTCTGTAGAGGCACCCAGCGCCCATAGGAGGAAGGGGAGTCTGGTGGTGGAAGGCTGCATTCCACTGGGGGGCCCAGAGCAGGGTTTCACCCCACTGCCTGCCCCCACCCCACTGTGTTTCAGGCAGACCTCCTGGGACAGGCAAAGGAGGGCAAGACCCCCAGGCATATGAGGTCCCCGAGATCCCCTGCCCTGGGGTGCACACCCGGGCACTTCCCCCTTCCCCCTGGAATCATGCACATGGTGGAGCAGGGATCAGAGCCTGCCCATGTCTCTGTCCCACAAATGCGCCCAGACACACACAGGGGCGTGCTCCTGGTTCAGGCCCACAACGCTGGCCCCAGGAAGCCCCGTGAAACAGCCCAGCAGGGCTCTCCCTAACGCAGGTTTCCTGGGACCTGGTGGCTCTTGGTCTTTGCTGCTGGGGCTCCCACTGGCTGAGCAGGTGGGGTTCTCTAGCGCACGTTGGAACGACCGAGGTCCCTTCACGCGTCGCTCCTCTAGAACCGAGCTCTCTGTGGGGCCCAAGACAGACATACAAGGTGTGACGAGCTGGGAATGTTCTTAATGTTTTCTCTGAATGCTGTGTTAGTGCCTCAGTGTCCCCTATGCAGTTTTTAAGTATCTCGGTGGTGGAATAAAGGTGTGTGATTGCTGCAGAAAAAGGGGCCAGTGCACCTAAATGCCTGGCACTCTGTCTCCTAGCAACTGATGGCCTGGGCCCCTCCTCTGCAAAGGTGCCAACTGAAGGTGTTGGAGACAAAGGGATCAGGTGACCTCCTGGCCTGGGAACGGAGCTGAGCAGAGAGGAGGGGCTGGAGGGGGTTGTTAGTCTGGAGCTGGCTGGGGACGAGGAGTGAAGTGCAGACGTGGGGCTCTGGCTCACTGCCCCCCAGAATGGACCCGGCCGAGGGGTCTGGTTCACAATACCGACAAGCTCTGTTTTAGACCCTGTTCCTGTCATCGAATAAACCTCTGTTTTACTGGCTGAGAGTCACGTCTGACTGCAAAGTGGGGGTGCAGGACCCTGTGGCTTCCCCAGGACCCCACTGGGGCGGGCTCGCTGTGGGAAGCACACGGAGGGGCAGAGGATGCTGAATGCTCCAAGGAGAGACCCAGGAGGTGAAGACGTGTGAGCTTCTTGCCCTGAAGAAGTCTGCTCCAAGGGAGAGGAGGCTCCCCAAAGTCCTGACTGGCTTTGTGGGGAGCAGTTCCAGAGCATCGCCCGGGGACTCCGTGACACAAGGGTTAGAGCCAGACCCCGTGAGCTCATCTGCCTGGATAGTAACATCCCCCTGCCTAGGGAATTCCCCTCTCTACTAGTCCAGCTCTCCTCTGCCTGCTGTGAGATGCTGACTATTAATTATCATGATTAGTTCTTGTGCCTGGAGGGTCCCCAGGCCCAGTAACAACTCACTTATGGGAGAGCCTGCTCATCCCCACCGCCCCCCCCCCCCCCCACTGTGAAGCTTGTGCGTGGAAGACTCCCTTGGCATTTACCCCCTCCACTCTCACCGGTGAGGCGGCAGAGGGAGCCTGGCATGAGCCCAGGGCACAGCTTGGCTGCGAGATCTCCCTTTCCTGCTGGGACGTGTGCCAGGAAGGGAGGTGGGGCAGGGCATGGGCCCAAGCAGGCAGCTCTTGTGTGTGTGACTTCCCCTTGCCCCTGCGATCACTGGACAGGCCAACTGCCCCAGGGGTCTGCCCAGGTCTGGCCTGCCCCCAGACTCACCCCACATGCCTGCTTCTCAGCCAGAGCACTGAGCAGGTACCTTAGAGCGGGGGCTGTGTGAGAGTCCCTGTGGTACAGAGGGGCAGGGAGGCACAAAGAACACCTGGCTCCCCCATTCTGGTCTACAGCGAGGGCTGGGCACCAGGACACCTGGGTTCTAGTCACATCTCTGGAGGGCAAGATGGTCTAGTGGGTACAGAAGCGGGGGGTTGAGCACCAGGACTCCTGGGTTCTAGTCACATCTCTGGAGGGGAAGGCATTCTAGTGGGTACAGAAGGGGGGGCTGGGCACCAGGACTCCTGGGTTCTACATATGTCGCTGCCACCGACTCACTGTGTGGCTCTGGGAGAGCTGTGTTCCTGCTCTGTGCCTCAGTTTCCCCATCTGTAAAACTACCTCACCCTCATGGGGGGCCTGAGGCAGAATTAGCCAATGATTGCCAAGCCTCTGGTGGCCCTGGAAGTTGCATCAGACACATATGGTGTGTTACGCTGGCTGATCCCAGTCCAGCCTTTGGGCTACACTGGGTTGGCACGATGCCCGCTCAACAGCTCAGTTCATGGTGCGGCGAGTCCCCTGCTCCGGAAGGGCTCTGGTCTCTGACTGATCTCAGAGGCACCCAAGCACCTGGGACTGGCCTGGGGCTTTCCCCTTCGGGTGCAGCTCTCCAGCACTTCCTCCTGGGACATTCCTTACCCCGGGGAGCAGGAATCTCAGCCCTTGCTCCACCCAGGCTTTGCGCCTGGCAGGGGTGAGCCCAGGGTAGCCCAAGGCCCAGCTGCAGCCACAAAATCTCCAGCTGAAATGCTTTGCCGCAGCACAGCCAGGACTGTGCTCTGCATTGGGCATTTGAAGGCTTTTCCAGGCCAGGCCGAGCGAATACAGGGTGCTGGGGTAACGCCCTGGCTTTGGGAGTGTGCAGTGGCACCCTCTCGGCCTGGGCTGGCAGAGGGGATAAGAGATGTACTACTAGTGGCAGCTGAGGGAGATCCCCTGGAACTCAAGTGACAGGCCCTGTGATTTGGAGCCAAGCCCCCACCCCTGCCCTGCTGCAGGTCCCCTGCAGCCTCTGGGCTCACTGCACACCAGGCTCATATCCCCGCTTCCTGTCCACCCAATGCAGACACCTCTCCTCCATCTGTTATGCCCCTCACTGACCCCCTTCCTCCCGCTGCCTCTCCTGTCGCTAGGCCAGCACCCCAGACACCTCACCCTCCTCCCTCAAGGGCCCCTTCGCCCCCAGGGCGTGCCCCCATTCTCCCTTGCAGCCACAGGGCCGGGGCCCATGTTCTCCAAGGCCCTGTGTGTGGCTCTCTCTGACCCATCTCTGAGGAGCTCTCCCTGGGGAGCCCTGGGCTGCAACCAGCCCAGCTCCTGGCTCCGTGCAGCCAGCCTGCACACAGACAATGAGCCCCGTCCCTGGCCCCATGGCTGGTGGCCTCGCTGGGGTTGGGGATGTGGTGTCCTGGCCCTGCGAATTATGGACTGAATGACTGGGGACGAGGCAGCTGCAGCACCCCCCCAGCACAGCATAGGGCCTTGGAAAGCTCAGCCAGGGACAAGCAGGGGCCCCTCCCCATCCCCCCTTCCCTGGCTCCCCACCCCCCATTTCAGGATCCAGCTCAGCCCTACCTGGGCTGGAGCTCATCTCTCACCCCAGCCAGAGCCAGAGCCCTGCCTGCTTGTCCTCACAATCCCACCCTGCGATGCAGGAGCCTTCTCCTCTGCAGCCTGCGCTGGCTAGGGCAGGAAGGGGTGAGGCCAGCCCAGGGGTGGCAAACTCCTGATGACGCAGCTCAGATCCAGAACAAAGAGACTGGACCCGACTGCCTCAGCATGGACCCAGCTGCAGGGGACAATTAACCCTTTCACTGGGGAACGTCCCAAGGGGGGGTGGGCACAGAGCAGGGGAGATGCCATCAGGATGGCGGGCAGGGGCTGGGCCGTGCAGAGACAGCACCCCAATGACCGAACAGGGCAATGGCCATGTGAAGTGCCGCCTAGGCTGCGCATTGGGGAGTTGCTGCTACGTGTCCCCTGGGGCAGAAGCCTTTTCTTAGCAGCCCCCTTGCTGGGTGAGTGTCCCTATCTCTGCACAGAGGGTGGCAGGGCCACCCAGAGCGGGGGGCAAGAGGAGCAATTTGCCCTGTGCCCCGCAGGGACTCCCACGAGAGGTTTTTCGGGGCCCCTGGAGCAGGATCCTTCACTCGCTCTGGGGGCCCTGGAGCTTCTTCTGCTCCAGGTCGTTATCAGCAATTCGGCGGCGGGCGGTCCTTCCGCCCTGGGACCCGCCACCGAAGTGCTGGGTCTTTGGTGGCAATTCGGCGGTGGGGGGGCCCCTGCTGCCGAAGACCCCAGGCCCCCTGAATCCTCTGGGCAGCCCTGGAGGGTGGTAACCCTTAGCCCCACCTCCTGGGGCAAAGAGAACATTTGTTTACTGGAGTTAAAAATCCTGCCCTGAGCCCCTGTGGATGGATGTGTCCAACAGGCCAAGGGCTGTTTAAGAGCCTTTTTCTTCCCATTTGGTCCTGAAATGTTGTTGTTTTTTTGTAACCAAGACTGGAGGACAGGTGAGACCCAGATCTCAGCTACAGAATGGGTGTCTCTGTTCAGATAATCTGCAGTGAGAAAGTTAACATTGAATCATCATTAGGTTTCAGAGTTAACACCCGCTGACTGGAGCTATTCAGCGCTCCCCTTGCTGACTCCCTGCCTGCAGGCTCCGTGAGGCAGCGCTGCACAGGAGTGTGGCTGGGAGGTTGTACTCGAACAAGGGCTGCTGCTCCCCAGAACGGCTTCACCCCAAACAAAGTGTTTGCTTGACTCTGCCAATAGTGCTGGTGGCACTTGGGCCAGCCCTGTGCCTGGAAAGCAATGGTACTGCCCCACTTTGGGAAGGGTGTGATGAACTGGGAATGTTCTTAATGTTTTCTCTGAATACTATGTTGGTCCCTCAGTGTCCCCTAGGCAGTTCTTAATATCTAGGTGGTGGAATAAGGGTGTGTGATTGCTGCAGAGCAAAGGGGCCACTGCACTTAAATGCCTGGCACTCTGTCTCCTAGCAACTGATGGCCTGGGCCCCTCCCCTGCAAAGGTGTTGGAAGACAAAGATCAGGTGACCTCCTGGCCCAGGAAAGGAATTGAGCAGAGAGGAGGGGCTGGAGGGGGTTGTTAGTCTGGAGCTGGCTGGGGACAAGGAGTGAAGCGCAGATGTGGGGGTCTGATTCACTGCCCCCCAGAATGGACCCGGCTGAGGGGTCCGGTTTGCTGTATCTACAAGTTTCAGAGTAGCAACCATGTTAGTCTGTATCCGCAAAAAGAACAGGAGTACTTGTGGCACCTTAGAGACTAACAAATTTATTTCAGCATGAGCTTTCGTGAGCTACAGCTCACTTCTTCAGATGCACAGAATGGAACACACAGACAGGAGATATTTATACATACAGAGGACATGAAAAGATGGAAGTATGCATGGTAACAGGAAGAGTCTAATCAATTGAGATGAGCTGTCATCAGCAGGGGAAAAAAAACTTTTGAAGTGATAATTAAGATGATCCATAGAAGGTGTGAGGAGAACTTAACATAGGGAAATAGATTCAATTAGTGTAATGACCCAGCCATTCCCAGTCTCTGTTAAGGCCCGAGTTAATTGTGTCTAATTTGCATATTAATCCGAGTTCAGCAGTTTCTCTTTGGAGTCTGTTTTTGAAGGTTTTTGGTGCAAAACTGCCACCTTCAAGTCGGTCACTGAGTGATTAGAAAGGTTGAAAAGCATTTTTCCCCCCTGCTGACGATAGCTCATCTCAATTGATTAGACTCTTCCTGTTAGTATGCATACTTCCATCTTTTCATGTTCAAATATCTCCTGTCTGTGTGTTCCATTCTGTGCATCTGAAGAAGTGAGCTGTAGCTCACGAAAGCTCATGCTGAAATAAATTTGTTAGTCTCTAAGGTGCCACAAGTACTTTTGTGTCTACAAGCTCTGTTTTAGACCGTGTTCCTGTCATTGAATAAACCTCTGTTTTACTGGCTGGCTGAGAGTCACGTCTGACTGCAAAGTGGGGGTGCAGGATCCTGTGGCTTCCCCTGGACCCCCCTGGGGCGAGCTCGCTGTGGGAAGCGCACGGAGGGGCAGAGGATGCTAAATGCTCCAAGGCGAGACCCAGGAGGTGAAGCCGTGTGAGCTTCTTGCTCTGAAGAAGTCTGCTCCAAGGGAGAGGAGGCTCCCCAAAGTCCTGACTGGCTTGGTGGGGAGCTGTTCCAGAGCATCACCCGGGGACTCCGTGACAACTGGTGGTAGAGGTGGGATGTGCTACACCCCATGAATGGCGCTTCTTGCAGTAAGTGACTGGGGAGCAGTAAAACAGAGGAGGGATAATGAGAACCAGGCATGCTGAAGGCTCAAAGAGAGACGGTTTCAGGGGGCAGTTAACCGCTGGGAGTGTGTGACCAGCGAGAAGGACTGTTGGAGTAACGGGGTCCCCCTGAGGACTGCAGTGAGCAGTCTCAGGGGCGGAGGAGCTTGCCGCTCGACCCTGGGAGAGAGAAGGATTTTTACAGTATCAGGGTTCCCCTGGGGATTGCAGGAGCAGTCCCAGGGGCAGAGGAGTCTGCAGCTCGACCCTGGCAAAGAGGTGGTGACCACGAGAAGGGCTGGCACACCAGGGGTTCTTCCTGGAAACCATGGGGGAGCCAAGAGCACACATGCCTGTGAGTCCAGAGCCACTTGGGAACGGTGAAGTGATGGCCTATCACCATCTCCTTAAGAAAGACATTGTGATCCTGTGCACAAAGAGAGGGTTACACATGGGGAAGTTCACCAAGGCACAGTTAATCGTGCAGTTGGAGGAGAAGGACCGCTCTGAGGAGCAGATTCCTGACCCAGATGGGGCTACAAGAGGATCTGGGAGCAGCTGGAGCAGCAGCCAGGCATCCCTGAGAGTCTGGTCCCCAACCAGCTGAGGGTCTTCACGATCGGGTTCCCCATCAGGGGATCGGAGACGGATGGGATGAGAGCAAAGCCCAAGAGAGCGAAAGGATCGTGAGAGAGAGCAAGAGGCTGAGGAAAAGCTGCAGGAGAAGCAGCAGCAGCATGGACTGGCGATGGTGGAGCGGAGAGACATAGGGGGCTGCCCAGGGGTCAGTGGGGAGACATACCTGGGGTGGTGAGACCCTGCGACAGAGAAAACTGTTGTGGTGCAGCCGCAGGTGCTGAGGGGCTGTGGGACCTGGGTGAAGGTCCTCGGGGTGAAGCCTCTTGCCCTGCCTATGGCCTGGATCCCTGTGCAGACCCAGGAGGGGGCAGGCTGGCTGCTAGTTGGGGTTCTCCAGGATATTGGCTGGGAGGCCCTGTTGGGGGGTGACTGTGTCTCTTTGGGACAGGATCCAGGCCCTGCTCGTGTAACGAGTTTGAATTCAAATCCAGGGAACCAATTGGCTAGGACGGAAATGGTCAGTGAAAATGCAAATGATCTGGCTGGCAGGGGGGAGAGGCTGCTGGGCTCAGGATACCTGCCTACCTGTAACCAGCCCCCTGGGGCGGAGGGGGAGGGCAAGATGCTCCCCATCCCCCTGCACATCGGAGAGGGGGCTCATGCTGGCTCTGATGCTGTGACCAAAGCAAGAAGCTTGCTGCCTGCCCCCCCGGGACAGCCAAGGCAGCGCTGAGCACAGGGGGAGCTGAGACCCCAGCTGAGTGGGGGGACACCCAGGCAGGGCAGGTCGGCTGCCAACCAGGTTTGCCTGGTCCAGACGTGCTGCTGGGAAGTGATTACACAGCAGGGAGGGAGCTATCAGGGACAGGGTTCAGGGGGGCTGTGACCCCAGGCCCAGCCAGCGAGAGGGAGCAGGTCCCACTTCCTGCCCCAGCTGCTGAATCCCAGACCGAGCTGCAGAGGGATCCCTCCTTGGAGAAGCTGAGGGAACTTGCTGGCCACAGCGCTGCAAACCTCCTTGGGGAAGGCTGCAGAGACACAGTCCTGCAGGAGAAGGGATTCCTGTACCGGGAATGGGCTCCCCAAGGGGAAGTAGAACTGGGGGTAATCGGGAGGCAGCTGGTAGTGCCCCAGGAATCCACAGGGTTCTTCCCTTTCAAGCTGCTGGATGGGAGGAGAGTGAGGGGACCCCTGGACCTGAAAAGGGAGGATTGGGAGGAGAAGGGGGAAGACCCCTTGGGGGATCTCTTCCCTTAGGTGGAAGCCAGTCTCCCCTTCACGTGTTCCCCGTTCAGAGTCACTGGGAAAGAAGACCAGAACCTGGAGAGAGAGGTCAAGGACATGCTGGCTTTAGCTGTGATCCAGCCGATTTACAGCCCATGGGCCTCACCCGTGGGGCTGGTCCCCGAGGGAGACAGGATGATCTGGTTTAGTGGGGACCATCAGAAGCTTAAAGCCATCACAGTGTCTGATGCCCACCCCATGCCTAGCCCTGGGGAGATTCTAGACAAGTGGAGGGCGATGGAGAACGTGGCCCTGGTAGACACTGATAACCTGCATCTTTAGCCAGACCTGGGAGGAACAGGTGTCCCAGGTGAAGAGGGGGCTGGGCTGCCTCAGGGAGGTGGGACTGACGGTAAAATCTGGAAAGTGTAAGGTGTGGATGGCAGGGGTGTTGTATCTTGGCCGCAAGGTGGGAGGCGGCTGCCCAAGCCCAAAGCTGGCCAAGGCCAAGATGGGGTTCTTAACCAAGAGAGCCCGAATTGCAGACCAGAGCGCTGGGAGAAGACCCCATCCCAGTTTGAACCCCAGGGGTATTGGGGTGGCAAAAGAATTCGGGTTGCATAAACCTTCCCACATGTGGCCTGCGAGTGCCATCAAGCACACTCGAGCAAAGGGAGGGCACGAAACTGGACTGTGCTGGTGTAACCCCCCACCAAGGAATGGGAGAGATGCTGGTGCATCCATGGGAACGTTGGTGGGTTCGAACTTCCCCAGGTCACTGGCTGGAGTGACCTCGCTCAGTTCGGTCTTGAAGAGGGGAGAGATGTGATGAACTAGGAATGTTCTTAATGTTTTCTCTGAATACTGTGTTGGTGCCTCAGTGTCCCCTAGGCAGTTCTTAAGTATCTAGGTGGTGGAATAAGGGTGTGTGATTGCTGCAGAGCAAAGGGCCAGTGCCCCTAAATGCCTGGCACTCTGTCTCCTAGCAACTGATGGCCTGGGCCCCTCCCCTGCAAAGGTGCCAGCTGAAGGTGTTGGAGACAAAGGGATCAGGTGACCTCCTGGCCCGGGAAAGGGGCTGAGCAGAGAGGAGAGGCTGGAGGGGGTTGTTAGTCTGGAGCTGGCTGGGGATGAGGAGTGAAGTGCAGACCTGGGGGTCTGGCTCACTGCCCCCCAGAATGGACCCGGCCGAGGGGTCTGGTTCACTGTACCTACAAGCTCTGTTTTAGACCCGGTTCCTGTCATCGAATAAACCTCTGTGTTACTGGCTGGCTGAGAGTCACGTCTGACTGCAAAGTGGGGGTGCAGGACCCTATGGCTTCCCCAGGATCCCGCTGGGTGGACTCGCTGTGGGAAGCGCACGGAGGGGCAGAGGATGCTGAATGCTCCAAGGAGAGACCCAGGAGGTGAAGACGTGTGAGCTTCTTGCCCTGAAGAAGTCTGCTCCAAGGGAGAGGAGGCTCCCCAAAGTCCTGCCTGGCTTTGTGGGGAGCAGTTCCAGAGCATCGCCCGGGGACTCCGTGACAAAGGGCTTTGGGACTGAAGGATTATTACACACGGACAGACTCGGTGGGTGGTCAGCCCAGAAACATTTTGGGGGCAAGTTGCAAAGCTGCATCTGTGAGTGTAATTCTGGGAGAGGGCAAAAAGGGGAAGCCCTGATGGAGCATGCAGACCTGTGACAAGCTGTGGGGGGCAGCTGCCCCTGTTACCCCATAGCAGATGATTCCCCTGATTCTGTGGATTCCCCCCAGACAGTCCACGTGGAGTCAGTTATTATAACAGGAAGGGAAAGCTCCCTGCGACAGACCATGGGGTAAATCAGCACGTTTCTCCTCCAGAAGAGCTGCTCTCGCCTGACCCTTCAGGGCTAGCCAGGGCTGTGGGGCTACTTTGGTCCTGAGAGCAGCTCATTTTCCCCATGGTTACACTCCCTGGAGCTCCCCTGCTCTGTTATCCCCATAGTTGTTACTGAGTGACAGAAAATGGAACACAGTTAAGCCAGGTGGTACTTGAACCCACAGTCCCCAACTCCAGAAGCTGGTGCCTTATCCTTGAGGCCACTGGTGTGATAGCTCTGTGCTGCCTGACAATGTGGAAGGCTGTTGAGTCGGGTGACCATATTTCCCTCTGCTGAATATGGGACACCCGGTAAAACTACTCGTATTCAAGCAAGTTCAACAGCAATGGATCAGAACTGTGTAGTGCAAACATTCATATTAACATCAAGCTGACTGAAGCCTTGGCTACACTCACACTTTACAGCGCTGCAAGTTTCGCGCTCAGGGGTGTGAAAAAACACCTCCCTGAGCGCTGCAAGATACAGCGCTGTAAAGCGTCAGTGTAATCAGGGCGGCAGCGCTGGGAGCGTGCTCCCAGCGCTGCATGCTACACCCGTAAAGGATGTGGTTTACATGCAGCGCTGGGAGAGCTCTCTCCCAGCGCTGCCGCTCCGACCGCACTCACACTTCAAAGCGCTGCCACGGCAGCGCTTTGAAATTCGAAGTGTAGCCATACCCTGAGTCCCTGATATTTACCTTCTGATCTTTAAGGCTTTAGGGTTTACACAGGGAGGGGTGACACACACCCACCTAACCCCCACATACACACACACACGGAGAGATGACACACCCACACTGCCATACAACTCTCTCACAACATGAGGGGTGACTGACCAACCCAATGCGCCCTGCCTGGCGCTCTCTTCCTCCCCAGGACCTGCTTCTTCTGGTGCCTGGCGCGGTGAGGGGGGTGCACAGGGTCACATGACCCCCTCCCCAGATTTTTGCCAGGGTTCCCACCAGAATGTGGCCAGCAGCAGGCTTTCGGCACTGTGCGGGAGGGAAGGGACGGGACCTGCTTCCAGCCACAACGTGGGGCCTAGCCCGTGTCTTTGCAGAGCTCATCTCTTCCCCACCCCCACTCCCCTGTAGAGCTAGTTCCCCTTGGACCTTCTCCCAGTCCCACAGCGAGCAGACCCTGTCCCCCTCCGTTTCCCAGCTGCTCTGTGTAGCTGAATCCTGCTAGTTCCTTGGGCCTGGGCCTGGGGGGCCAGAGATTAGTGGGAAGGGCAGAGCAGCCACCTGATGGTACCACGCTAGCAGGGCTGCCAATGCGCTAGGCCAAGAGTCAGCTTCCAGCTGGGTTTAAGAGCCTCCCTCTCGGTCCCGGGGAGAGAGCAGACGTCAGCTGGTCTCCTAACAGCAGCTGATGGGAGTGGGCAAAGGGCAGCTGGGCGGGTGGCACAGGCGGGGTGAGCTGGTAGCAGAGAGCCACCTGGGACACCGGCATGTGTGGCAGAGGCTGCAGGCTCCCGCTGCCCTCGGTAACAGCTGGGAGAACACAGGGGGCCACGCTCCAGCCCCTGGCCTTGCCGTGGGTCTATCGGGTGCAGTGAACATTGATCCCCCAGGGAGCACAGGGCTCCCCTCAGGGCTGGCTTGCTGATGCCTTACAGAGCATCCTGGTGATGGGGGCACTGGGAGAGCGTATACCCAGGATGCCCTCAGATGGGATGGGCATGTGCATATCCAGCCCCAGAGACACACACATGAGGCACGGAGCAGTGAGCTGGCAGCCAGCTGGCTAGCGTTCTAAGGCAGCTCAGATGCCAAGATGATGGGCCCCATCCCAGTGTGGCTGGCCCTATCAGGGGGCATGGTGCTCAGCCCTCCCCCTGCCTCGTGACGCAGCCCACTCACCTCCCCAGGTGGGGAAATGAAGGTCATGTGGCCAGATCAGGGATTTCTGGGGTAGACAAGGGTGAGGGGTTGGGTGGAGCAGGGGGCTGAGCTGGGAGCAGGAAGTGGCCTGAAGGGGCGCTGGCGCTGCCTGGCCTGGTTTCCCATCCCAGCCGTGGCCGGCGCATTGCACCCAGCAGAGGAGCCTGGGAACATGGGCTGCTATCAGAGAGGTTTGGTTCTAACTTCTGACTTCCAGTATGCGGGGGGGAGCTCAAAGGCAGGCGCCCGGCACCAGCCCCTTTGCCAAGGGGGAAGGGTTTGGACTGGGGGCAGGAGCTGGAGGCTGAGAACTGTGCAAGGCTCCATCAGTTAGACCAGGATGGGAATCTCCCTTTCAATAGTCTGGAAAGTGATGGGCGGCCCAGGAAGGCTGTGAGGGTGGGGTGCACACCATGCCATGCACGAGTGCACTACAGGCCCCGAGCAATGCCCGGGGGGCAGGGGATCTTGCTGGCTCACCAGAGGGGATAGTAACAAAGATTAGGAACCAGAGCGCCTGTGGTAGAGGGGTAGGCGCCATCATCTGTCTGGCATGGCCCTCTAGCTGTGCTGGGCTAGTGAGGGCCCAGCTGCCCCTCCAGCACCACCATCCACGGCTAAGTGGCCACTCAGGGACCAGTCACAACACATGAGACTGAACATCTCCAGTGCTGGGATTTCACAAGGGCTTGTGCTGTGTGTTGTCTGCATCATTGCTGGGCGTTAGCGCCTGATGGGGCCAAGTAGCTCTCAGCTATGGGCTTGTCCTGTGTGGAGAACAGGGCTCATCTGGTCTTGCTTTTCCTTCCCGCCTATGACTGCAGAGGTGTTAATGGGCCACTTCCCTTGAAACGTGTGTTAACTCCTTATGCTCAGCGATCGGATCCACCGTGTATTTAGCTGTGGGCACGCCTACACTGATAACACGGCATCGGCGCAGTCAATGAAGACGCTCTGCCAACGGGGGAGAGGGTCTCCCATCAGTGTACTTAACCCACCTCCCCGAGAGGCGGCAGCTGTGTCGATGGGAGAAGTTGTCCCACCAACACAGCACTGTCTACACGGGGGTAGGGGTGGTTAGTGTAACTCCCCGTCACTCCAGGGTGTGGGATTTCACCCCCCTGAGCAACAGAGTCGTACCAATAGAGTCTGTAGTGCAGACCAGACCTGTGATCCCCTGAGCACCTTTTCCAGACCCGAGAAAAGCTCCATGTGGCTTGAAAGCAGGTCTCTCTCCCCAACAGACCTTGGTCCAATCAAAGCTATTCCCTTCCCTGCCTTGTCGCTCTAATATCCTGGGACTGACACGACGACATTGCCCACGTCTGGCAGTGCCCGTGACACCAATACTGGTGGATCCTGCTCAGTGTGCCAGTCTCTGGGGAAAGATCCAAGCTGTCGGTGTGTTTGTACTTGCTGGGGAGAGCTGGGACCCCGTACAGTGATGCGCTTCCTGCCCCAAAACCAGTGGGCAAAAATCGGGCCCAATGAATCCATCCCATTGACATGGGAACCCCCCCACGCCCTCCCCACCACAGCCCAGCTGCAGGCTGCCTGCCCGCCCTGGCCCTGGCTTCACAGAGCTTGGCCGGAATAGCCTGACCTCCTGTGTGTCACAGGCTGGAGAATGTCACCCGCTAGGGTGACGTCAGTTACACTAAAGCATTTCAGTCCTCGGGACCTCAGCGGCTGTGGGCCACAAAAACGGAGAGACCCAGGTTCCGGAGGCCTCTGCCACGCAGGGAACCGATTATCTGAGACTTGCCCAGGGGATCCCAAAGGTCCGTGCCAAGCTGACCTGGAGGAAAATTCCTTCTTGATCCCAAATCTGGCCATCAGTTAGACCCTGGAGTGTGCCTGCAAGGCCCACCAGCCAGGTGTGCAAAACACAGGCCTTCCAGTCTGATCCCAGAGCACCATTCCCTGCCCTTCCCCCACAGGATCTCTGTCTCTGGCTGGGGCAGATCTCTGGGGCTTCAGAGGAAGCCAGAAAATCCCCAGATTGTGCATTGGTGACAAAATTCCTTTTTGCCCCTAGCAGGCACCTGGCTGAAGCCCTGGAGGAGATGGGATTACAGGACTCATAATGCAGCGCTGCAAGTGTTATGTGCAGGGGAGGGCGATGCAGGCAGGCCTGTGCTCCCCAGGACCCAGGAAGGAAGCAACTGACCTGGGGGAGTCACAGATTCATGGCCAGAAGGACCCCCACAGCCATCCCATCCCATTCCCCAGGCTGGAGATTCTCGCCCGGAAGCTGGATTCAAGCAGAGCATATGGGAAGCTCTTGCACTTCACCCTCACAACTCCAAGCCAGGTGAATCCGCCCCCACCCGGGGAGAGCTGCTCCAGCGTTTAATGATCCCCCCAAGCCAGGAAGTTGCTGCTTACTTCAAGGTTACAGGTATCCGGCCTCAGCTGGTGGCAAAGCCTCCCACTCACGTGAGTGCCTAGGCACTGCTCAGCCTCTTCGAGAAGCTGACTACATTCAGCTCCTGATGCTTCCCACTTTTCCAGCCTGTAGCGACGCTGCCTTTGGTGGGACACTTCTGAGCGTATCGATTCTGGACAAATTGCTCAGAGCAGGGCTGGGGAGGCAGCGCCGAGCCCACTGAGCAGCCCAGTTGGCCTAAGGGCAAAGGGCCATGGGCGGGGCAGCAGGGCAGAGCGACGCAGCAGGCGAGACTGGTGGAAATTTGCCCTCCTGAGGGCAGCTGAGGGCAGGGACCTCCAGGAGAGAGGCCTGCGGGGCAAGGTCTCTGCAGAGCTGCTTGGGGGCTAAGTCAGCCGGGCCCATCCTGGGAGGTGCTGAGTGGGGCTGTTTGTTCATTTGGTTCTTGCTGCTGGAATGAGGAACCCAGACCTGTGAAGGTTCAAAGCTGAGGAGGGTAATTTACCGTCTCACCTGCCCAGGCCCAACACGGAGCCACTCGGTCCCTGCTGTTACTGGCCCGGAACAACACTGGGCGAAGCCGTGGCTCCAAACCCCTGGGGCGGCACTAGCCCAGCCGTGGCCATGGGCACCCAGCTGCTGCCCAGGGCCCCTCCCCCGGGCTGGCCAGACTTGCTCCCTATGGCAGGCTGCTGCCCCCAGCGCTCAGATTCCACAGTGGCAGGTGCTGCAAAGACGCAAAGTTGAGCCCTGCGGTTCCTGGATCTCAGCCGGTTCGACCTGTTTGCCGGCCCGCTGAGCCAGAGAAAGGCAAACAGCAACAAGCCTTGTGTGCCTGCCCCATGCGAGGTGCTGGCAAAGTCCTGTTCTGGATCTCAGCTCCCACAGCATAATGTGTTCCAGGGCTTCAGGGGGCGGAACCTTGTTTTAATTGCTATAGTGGCAAGAGGTGGGGCTGTGGATTGGGATTGTGGAGTGTCTGCAGAGCTGGGGCTGTGCAGAGCACAGGGCCGAGCAGGCAGGGGCTGTGGGCCAGGACTGAAGGGCGCCGGCAGAACTGGGGTGGGTGGGAGCCCAGGATTGGGCTGGCAGAGGCTCAGGGCCAGGACTCAGGGGCGCTGGCATAACTGGGGCAGGGGGAGCAGGGCTTGGGCTAGCAGGGGGCTATGGTTAAGAACATAAGAACGGCCACACTGGGTCAGACCAAAGGTCCAACTAGCCCAGTTTCCTGTCTTCCAGCAGTGGCGAATGCCAGGTGCTCCAGAGGGAATGAACAGAACAGAGAATCATCAAGTGACCCATCCCCTGTCGCCCTTTCCCAGCTTCTGGCAAACAGAGGCCAGGGACATCATCCCTGCCCAGCCTGGCTAATAGCCACTGAGGAACTATTCCCCTGTGAACTTACCTAGTTCTTTTTTTGAACCCTGTTATAGTCTTGGCCTTCAACATCCTCTGGCAAGGAGTTCCACAGGTTGACTGTGCGTTGTGTGAAGAAATACTGCCTTTTATTTGTTTTAAACCTGCCTCCTATTAATTTCATTTCGTGGCCCATAGTTCTTGTATTATGAGAAGGAGTAAATAACACTCCCTTATCTGCTTTCTCCACACCAGTCATGATTTTATAGACCTCAATCATATCCCCCCTATTCATCACTTCCAAGCTGAAATTCCCAATTTTACTAATCTCTCCTCATACGGAAGCCATTCCATACCCCTGATCATTTTTGTTGCCCTTTTCTGAACCTTTTCCATGTCCAATATATCTTTTTTGAGATGGGGCGACCACATCTGCACACAGTACTCAAGATGTGGACGTACCATGGATTTATATAGAGGCAACATGATATTTTCTGTCCTCTTATCTATCCCTTTCTTGGTGATTCCCAACATTCTGCTGGATTTTTTGGCTGCCTCTGCACAGTGAGTGGATGTTTCCAGAGAACACTCGACAGTGACTTCAAGATCTTTCTTGGGTGGTAACAGCTGATTCAGACCCCACCATTTTATATGTAGAGTTGGGATCATGTTTTCCAATGTGCATCACTTTGCATTTATCAACACTGAATTTCAGTTTTGTGAGACCCTTTTGTAGGTCTTCGCAGTCTGCCTGGTTTGGGATTGGGGCGATTCAGCAGGGTGGTGTGAGAAGCTACACTAGCCCCAGGCAGTGCGGACACCCCAGGCGGGTGAGAGCTGGGTGAGATGCCTGCTGCGTGCTGCTCCTTTGCTGGCCAGACGGGGTCGCTAGAGAGCGATGGGCCCCCCCTCGCCCAGCAGCACTCCCAGCCCAGGCAGGGAGAGTCCGGCCAGCCTGAGATGGGCCGTGCTCTGCTAATGCAGCCTCCACCAGTCGTCTCCTGCCCTGCACCGCGCTGCCCCCAGACAGCCCCACCCAGGGTTCAAACAGGAGTTTGAGTGGAGTGAGTGGAGAATGGGAGGCAGGGCTGAGCCCCAGGGTCCCTGCGCACCAGCCCCAGATGGGCTCTGTCCTGCTGGAGGGGCAGCTGCTCAGTCCCAGGAGCCCCCATTTGCTGCCAGCTCCTCAGGCTGTGTTCTCCTCAGTGCCTCGCTCCCAGGCCCTCGCTCTTGCCACAGCCCCACTGTGCCAAGAGGGGCCCGCAGGCTCCAACCCCCCGGAGCTCCCCAGTGGGTCATGTGAGTTCAGTCCCCGGCAGAACAACCTGGCCAGGGAGCAGCTGCAGCGATGCAGGATGGCCTCTGCACCAGCCGGTGCTTATTGATTAGCTGGGATCTGGCTCCTGAGGTCCTGGGGTCGGAGGGGATCGCCAGGGCGGAGTGTCTCCTGTGTCCGAAGGGTGCGGCTGCTGCACAGTGTACCCCCGAGGCAGGGGTTGCCTGTGGGTGTAAGTGTGTGCGCAGCCGTGCAGCTGGGGGAGAGTCTTGCAGAAGGGGGGTGCTCCGTGCAGGGATCACTGAGGAGGACATACTGACTTCCGGATACAGTCAGACACATGCAAGCGCCGCTGATCCAGACACCAACACACGCTTGCAGCCCTGTGCTCAGCACTTCCACAAGGCACATCCCCCCTTGGTGCATACCCCTTCCCCTGCACAGGCACGTCCTCCTGCGGGGTATGCGCTGGATAGATCAGCCAGTGGCCCTAACACAGACATGGGCGTCGGCAGGCTGGGAGGAGGGACTGCGACCCAGGGCTGGTCAGCAGTGGCCTGGAGCATGTACAGGGTGGGACCCAGACACGCCTGCTGCCTCTGGGGAAACGGCCGGCCAGGGCAGCCTGTGGGTGCTGCAGCAGATGAAACGGGCTGTGTGTTGTGTGCATTGCTGGGGGGATGAAGAGCTGCAGGCTGGGCTCCCCCCCCCAGCTCAGCAGCGCAGCAGGACCGGCTGGACCAGTCCTCGGGCTGGGGAAACCCCAAAGCCTGCCGGGAACAGGGCAAGGGGCTCAGTCGGGGGCACTCTCACCTCTGGGGCAGCACCCACCCCAGGCAGGGGGAGAAGCTGCGGGGCTGCTGGCTTTTGGTGTCCCACAGAGCTTCTGGCCCTCCGGAGCCAGGACAGCTCCCCAGGGCATGTTTAGTAGAACTCACGGTGTGAGCTCTGTGTCCCGGCCAAGTTCCATTTCAGGCGATTCCCTGCCGCATGCACCCTCCTGTTGTCGGGGTGGGGCAGGAGTGGGTCTGTATTTGAGTCCCTAGGCCCGGTTATGTCTTGCTGGGGCCAGTTCTGGGTCAGATCCCAGCCCAGATGGGGGCTGTCTCCTGATCCAGTGGCTGGGGCTCAGTGCTGGCGGGATTGTGAGAACAACTGATCGCTGAGTCCCACCTGCTGACATGGCAGACAGCGCTAGCCAGTGTGACCTAACCCTGACCTGGAGCTGGGTCCAGCCCCCCCTGCTCCTAAGGAACGCTCCGAACACTGCCGGCAAACCCCTGCTGAAATGCAGCTGGCTCTGGGGTGAAGGGCGGCGGGGGGAGTGAACTGCGTAACAATGGGAATGGGTCGAAAAATCCAGGCAAAGTGCCATGGGGTGTAACAGCCCCACAAAGCAGAGGGGACCCAGCCAGAGCCATCACCTGGCAGGAATTAATCTCCCTCCCTCCTCACCTCCCGGGGGGCTGCGGTTGATCAGTTCCTAGTTGCTTGGTGCTCTGCACTCGCTGAGGGGACCCCAGCTCTCCCCAACACGAAGCCCCCTCCCCTCTCCCCTGCTGATAGTGAGTAGTGACATGCTGGATTCCCCAAATGCAGTCTGGGCTTTGGGTGGGAATCCCCACCTGGTTCCGGGGGAAGCGGGCGGGTGGGTCCAGGCCGTGGCAACGAGGGCTCTGT
This sequence comes from Aldabrachelys gigantea, assembly GCA_026122505.1. Lineage (NCBI taxonomy): Eukaryota > Metazoa > Chordata > Testudines > Testudinidae > Aldabrachelys > Aldabrachelys gigantea. The sequence continues at coordinate 297,142,096 of CM047480.1, forward strand.
CAGTGCAGAACTTCCCCGGGCTCGCAGTGCGTCGTGGTGCCTGGCTATCTACCTGTGTGGCCGGGATCATGCCGGGCCCATCCCTGGGGCATCAGAGCCGAAAACGTAACTCTCCACAGGGGAGAGCCTGCCCACCATTCCCGTCTGCACAGAGGCCGCCGGGCCAGGCTCATCCCTGGGAAGATGCCGATGGCTTATTATCTGTACACCATGGTGCCTGGGAGCCCCCGTTGCGGACCAGGCCCCCGCTGGGTTCGGCGGAGCACAAACACAGCCTGCAAAGACAGCCCCTGCCCCAAAGAGCTTCCAAAGGCAGGACGAGACGAGACAAGTGGAGCTGGCCGGCTGGGCGGACAGGGCAGTGCCAGGGCATCATGGAATGACAGTGGTCAGCGTGGCAGGCAGGGAGCTCAGCATGGCAGCAGTCGAATCACAGTCATGGTTTTCCTAGGTGTGCTGGCACAGGGGGGCTTGAAGTCAGATATGATGAGCTGATGGGGTCCGTGTGGTGTGGGGCCCTGGGGGCATTTCCTGAGCGAGTCTCCCTGCTCCATTGCTTGTGGGTCTGCGGCTGCCTCAAGGCGGAGAGGAATCAGTAGCTGTGCTGCAGCACCCCCCACTCCCCTAGTTCTAGCACCTGTTCCTGACGGCGTTTCTCTGCCCACGTCGACCTGAGGGGTGGGGCCAGCAGGACCCAGCTCTCCGTCCCCGGGGGGCTGTCGTCAGGCTCGGGCCTCAGCGGGACAGATGGCGCCAGGGTGGAGGGGAAAGCACTGGGCCAGGGGCTCTGTGTTTTGGCTGCAGTCTCAGGCTGGGAAGAGGAATGGCTCAGCCACAGGGGATGAAATTTCCCCCTGTCCCTGGAACCAGCCTGAGGCCCAGAGTCCAGCTGAGTTGCCCAAGCAGGACTTCAGAGGCCCCAGGTTGATCTTGCCAGGGAGGCTCCTGTCAGGTTGTTCCTGGAGCTGCGTGCGGTTCAAGCTGAGCTGTCGGTCCTTGGCTGTTCCTAATGGACCTGTGCTCCTGGCTGCTGAATACCAGCCCCTCCGGGACCAGGGTGAGCCACTGCACTCTATAACATTTTATGGAAATATGCTTACGAGCGTGAATACGCTTTATGCGAAAGGTCTCTTGTAAGACATCGTTACAAAGCTTATAATCTACTGAGTGTGATTATCCTATTTGTATAAATATATAATTCTTGTATCTGAAGCTAGAAATACAGTATGAAGTATAACTCTGAGGTCCTATTGTCATTATGCAAAGTGGGGCCCATTGGTGGTGGTTTAGAATCTTGGTGGCTCCCATTGACTAGGACAATTGGTTGTTGATGGCTCTGTTTACTTGCAAGGCTTCCTCTGGTTGTGTAAGCCGGCCAGGAAGAATGGAGGCTGGGGTCTCACAGGACATGTGACCATGTCACCTGGTACTGGAATCCATCTTAAACCCGGTGCTTTTCCATTTGGAAGGAGGGGTGGGGAGCCAGAGAGACAAAAGATTCTCGCCTTGTGCCAAAGCTATAAAAGGTGGGGAGCAGGACAAAGGGGGGTGCCACTCATGAGAACCCCTAGTTACCACCTGAGATGGAACTGACAAGGACTGTACCAGGGAAAGGATTGGGCCCAGACTAGGAAGGAATCTAGTCTGTGAAAGAAGCTTATTGGACCTTCTCTGAGGGGGAGATTTACCTGTAATCAGTTTCTTAATGTATTAGCTTAAACTTGCGTGTTTTGCTTTGTTTTGCTTGATGACTTACTTTGTTCTGTCTGTTATTACTTGAAACCACTTAAATCCCACTTTTTATACTTAATAAAATCACTTTTGTTTATTAATAAACCCAGAGTAAGTGACTAATACCCGGGGGAGCAAACAGCTGTGTGTATCTCTCTATCAGGGTTATAGAGGGCGAACCATTTATGAGTTTACCCCGTATTAGCTTTATACAGAGTAAAATGGATTTATTTGGGGTTTGGATCCCATTGGGAACTGGGTGTCTGGGTGCTGGTGATAGGGGACCTGCTGAGTGGTTTTCTGTTAAAGTTTGCAGCTTTGGGGGCGTGGTTCAGACTTTGGGGCTGTGTTGCAGCAGGCTAGCGTGTCTGGCTCAACAAGGCAGGGTTCTGGAGTCCCAAGCTGGCAGGGAAAAGGGGCTCAGAGGTAATTCCAGCATGTTAGGTGACAGTCCCAAGGGGGTCTCTGTGACCGAACCCATCACAGACCAGGGCCTCCGACACCCCTTCCCTGGATACAACACGGCATCCTGAGGTCACAAACCTTTCACTGTGAACATCAGACACAAACAACTGTTGCCCTGAGCCCTGGGTCCCTCCGGCTAAATGCAGCTGACTAGAGCCTTGGTTTTGCTAGTTACAAAGCCTGGGAACTAGGCTGGGCTGTCCCTCAGGTGCCCACAGCGGGCATGGCCCATCTCTAGCTCCGGGTGGTTCTGTCTGTGCTCTGCCGCGTTCTCCAGAGTGCTGTGGGCTCTCCCTGGGTGCCAAGTCTGTTGGCTCCTAAGTGTGTCTTGTCCCTTCGGATCCCTTGTCCTCTCACGCAGTCACCAGGTTTGACCCAGATCCCTGGCACCCCCACGACTCCATTAGTGCCCTCGATCGGGTGTTTCTGGCCGGCCCCTGTCTCCAGGGCTAGCAGGTCCTTGACCGACGTGCCATACTCCACGGCTGGCCATCTCCTCTCAGCATGTCTCCATCCTGGCTGCAGCCGGTCTCCCAGCCTTGGTAACAGGTAGGCAGGTCGTTCATCCAGTTGTAAACGGACAGTCCTCTTGGGGCGCCTTGTCCCCTATCCAGCGTGGAGACAGAGCCAGGTGTGGTTTGATCTGGTATCGCACAGAGACGCCCTCGTGAAGAGCACTTGCTGGCATGACCTTGCAAGCACAAAGCTGTCGGGTGGGGTCACGCCGGCTGGGGAGCGCCCTGGCCATTCCCAGAAGTACCAGACCCTCTGGTAAGCTGGGAACACAGGAGTAGCCGCCCTTGTGAGAGGCTTGGGCCCCTCACCCAGTCCGTGCCTGCAGCCTGAAACCCTGGTGAGGGGCTGGTCCTGGGAGCAGCTAACTGGGGCCTGACACCCCGGTGAGGGGCTGTTCCCGGGGGCGGCTAACCTGGGCCTGACACCCTGGTGAGGGGCTAGTCCTGGGGGTAGTTAACCGGGGCCTGTCCCAGAAGAAACAGCCTTATGGACTAGTCTCTAAGCAGCTGTCACAGCTTATTCTACTTCCTGTTACTCGGTGGGTCTGCTGGACAGGGAGGGCGATGGACAGATGCCCATTTCTCTTGAATTCTTCCCAAGCAAACAGGTCTGTTGTCAGCAGGATCCTGTCTGCAAAGCAGCTGCCGATTTGCCAGTCACGGCCTTGCTGCTCGTATCGGGCAGGGCCCAGAGCTCCCGAACATTGGCACGTAGCCAGTGCTCCCAGGTACTGCTTTGCCTGGGCGGTCAGTAAGTCCACACCCAGCTTTCCCCGTGGTCGGGCGGGCAGCTCATGCGGTGCCAGAGCCGCCTCCTGCTGGCGGTTATCACACAACCGGCAGGCGTCAGGCCCCTCTGCCGAGGAGCAGAGCTGGGGTTTCATTCCTGGCCAGGATGCCCACCCTCGAGCCGGTCTCAGACAGCGGGCACTGCCCAGGTGTGGGGCAGGTTTATTTTACATAACCAGGTGGGGAAAACAGACCTGTGTCCATGAAATACGACTCCATCCTGCCCACTCGGCTCCTCTTCATTTGGAAATACAGTTCTTTTCCTCCTTTGGGCTTCTGACCCCCCTGTGCCCCCGCCCCCGCTAGGGTCATGCTCTGGCTCTGCAGCCTCTTTGAGATCCATCGGCTTCGCTCCTGAAACGGAGACAGTGCAGCATGTTGGATGATTCAGGGTCCCTACCCCCTTCCCCCAGCTCACCAACGCAGGGGAGACAGGCCCTGTTCAGGGGGCCAGCTAACACCAGGAATCGTCCTGGACAATATCTGATCTCTGCCTGGTAGTGCTGGAGAGGCATCAGCGTGTGCTGCAGCCTCTTTGGAGCACAAGGAAGGAGCTTAGGGGACAAAGGAGTCTGGATCCACGTGGTCGGCGGTTGGAGGTGCTGGGAGCTTGATGCACATGAGAAAACTGCTTAGGCAAAGATTGTAATGTGCAATAAGGAACGTGCAGGCCCCAGGAAGCGTTATTTCGGTTGATTTGTAACCTGCCCTGTCTCGGGCTCTCTCGCCATTGTTGCAACCCAGGTCCTATAGTTGCACCAAATCTTGTACAAAGGAGGTCAGGTGAGTTGTCCAGGAGAAGGCTATGATTTGCTGGGTATGATTATGCTGTCTGTATGTGTATCATTTTTGTAGCTGAAGTTATAAATATTGTCTGTGTACTTGTATCTCAATGTGTTTGATTCCAAGTAGCATCAGTGAAGCATTCGGCCAGTTTATTGTGCAGAGACTCTTCAGATTAAATGCCCAATCAAGAAACACTTAACTGACGACGGACCTTGGGAGACTCCAGTCCACATCCGAGGAGCCTTCCTGGGAGGTTCAAGGTAGAATGTGAGCAATGGCAGCTCTCCCCGTAAAGAACTGAGTCACGCATGGCCATGTGACTTGCGCATGTGCTTCCAAACTCCATCTTGCTGCTGTGATTTTCCACAGGAAGAACAAGGGGGTTTCCTTCTACACGGCAGGGGATATACAAGGCCCTGGAAACCCCTCCATTTTGTCTTCAGTCTTGCTTCTAACCTCTGGAGGAACTTCGCTAGAAACTGAAGCCCTGAACAAAGGACTGAATGACCCATCCAAATCTGGGGATGCTCCAGAGACTTGATTTAAGCCTGAAGTTTATTCCACCACTGCTACAAGCCTGAACCAAGGACTTTGCTGTCACTGTATGGAATTGATTCCATTTAACCAATTCTAGCTCTCATCTCTATCTTTTCCTTGTATGAATAAACCTTTAGATTTTAGATTCTAAAGGATTGGCAACAGCGTGATTTGGGGGTAAGATCTGATGTGTATATTGACCTGGGGCTGGGGCTTGATTCTTTGGGATCGAGAGAACCTTTTTCCTTTTACTGGGGTGTTGGTTTTCATAACCATTCGTCCCCACAAGAAGCGATGCTGGTGGTGATACAAAGGAATGGGCGTATCTGAGGGAATTGCTCATATGACGTCTGGTTAGCCAGTGGGGTAGATCCAAGTCCTCGCTGTTTGGCTAAAGGACCCCAGCCTGGGGCTGTGATTGCCCTGCTGTGACGAACTGGGACTGTTTTAATGTTTGCTCTGAACACTGTGTTGGTGCCTCAGTGTCCCCTAGGCAGTTCTTAAGTATCTAGGTGGTGGGATAAGGTTGCTGCAGAGCAAAGGGCCAGTGAACATAAATGCCTGGCACTCTGTCTCCTAGCAACTGATGGCCTGGGCCCCCCCTCTGCAAAGGTGCCGGCTGAAGGTGTTGGAGACAAAGGGATCAGGTGACCTCCTGGCCCGGGAAAGGGGCTGGAGGGGGAGTTAGTCTGGAGGTGCCTGGGGACAAGGAGTGAAGTGCAGACCTAGGGGTCTGGCTCACTGCCCCCCAGAATGGACCCGGCCGAGGGGTCTGGTTCGCTGTATCTACAAGCTCTGTTTTAGACTCTGTTCCTGTCATCGAATAAACCTCTGTTTTGCTGGCTAAGAGTCACGTCTGACTGCCAAGTGGGGGTGCAGAACCCTGTGGCTTCCCCAGGACCCCGCCTGGGTGGGCTCGCTGTGGGAAGCACACGGAGGGGCAGAGGATGCTGAATGCTCCAAGGAGAGACCCAGGAGGTGAAGACGTGTGAGCTTCTTGCCCTGAACAAGTCTGCTCCGAGGGAGAGGAGGCTCCCCAAAGTCCTGACTGGCTTAGTGGGGAGCAAGTCCAGAGCATCGCCCGGGGACTCCGTGACAACTGGTGGCAGCGGTGGGATATGCTGCACCCCGTGGATGGTGCTTTCTGCAGTAAGTGACTGGGGAGCAGTAAAACAGAGGAGGGAGAGTGAAGACCAGGCGTGCTGAAGGCTCAGAGAGAGACGGTTTCAGGGGGCAGTTAACCTCTGGGAGTGTGTGACCAGCGAGAAGGACTGTTGGAGTAACAGCGTCCCCCTGAGGACTGCAGCGAGCAGTCTCAGGGGCGGAGGAGCTTGCCGCTCGACCCTGGGAGAGAGAAGGATTTTTGCAGTAGCAGGGTTCCCCTGGGGATTGCAGGAGCAGTCCCAGGGGCGGAGGAGTCTGCAGCTCAACCCTGGCAAAGAGGTGGTGACCACAAGAAGGGCTGGCACACCAGGGGTTCTTCCTGGAAACCATGGGGGAGCCAAGAGCACACAGGCCTGTGAGTCCAGAGCCAATTGGGAACAGTGAGGTGATGGCCTGTCACCAGCTCCTTAAGAAGGACATTGTGATCCTGTGCACAAAGAGAGAGTTACGCATGGGGAAGTTCACCAAGGCACAGTTAATCGTGCAGTTGGAGGAGGAGGACCGCTCTGAGGAGCAGATTCCTGACCCAGATGGGGCTACAAAAGGATCTGGGAGCAGCTGGAGCAGCAGCCAGGCATCCCCGAGAGTCTGGTCCCCAACCAGACAAGGGTCTTCACGATTGGGTTCCTCATCAGGGGATCGGAGATGGATGGGATTGGAGCAGAGCCCAAGAGAGCGAGAGGACTGTGAGAGAGAGCAAGAGGCTGAGGAAAAGCTGCAGGAGAAGCAGCAGCAGCATGGACTGGCGATGGTGGAGCGGAGAGACATAGGGGGCTGCCCAGGGGTCAATGGGGAAACACACCTGCAGGGGCGAGGCCCTGGGACAGAGGGAAATGTGGTGGTGCAGCCGCAGATGCTGAGGGGCTGTGGGACCTGGGTGAAGGTCCCTGGGGTGAAGCCCCTCGCCCTGCCTATGGCACGGATTCCTGTGCAGACGCAGGAGGGGTCAGGCTGGCTGGTCATTGGGGATCTCCAGGATATCGGCTGGGAGGCCCTGTTAGGGGGTGACTGTCTCCCCTTGGGACAGGATCCAGGCCCTGCTCCTGTAACTGCCGAGGGTTTGAATTTAAATCCAGGGAACCAATTGGCTGGGATGGAAATGGTCAGTGAAAATGCAAATGACCTTGTTGGCAGTGGGGAGGGGCTGCTGGACTCAGGATACCTGCCTACCTGTAACCAGCCCCCTGGGACTGAGGGGGAGGGAGAGATGCTCCCCGCCCCCCTGCACACCGGAGAGGGGGCTCACGCTGGCTCTGATGCTGAGACCAGAGCAGAGAGCTCGCTGCCTGCCCCCACTGGGACAGCCAGGGCAGCGCTGAGCACGGGCGGAGCTGAGACCCCAGCTGAGTGGGGGGACACCCAGGCAAGGCAGGTCAGCTGCCAACCAGGTTTGCCTGGTCCAGACGTGCTGCTGGGAAATGATTATACAGCAGGGAGGGAGCTACCAGGGACAAGGCTCAGGGGGGCTGTGACCCCAGGCCCAGCCAGTGAGAGGGAACAGGTCCCACTCCCTGCCCCAGCAGCTGAATCCCAGACCAAGCTGCAGAGAGATCCCTCCTTGGAGAAGCTGAGGGAACTTGCTGGCCACAGTGCTGCAAACCCCCTTGGGGAAGGCTGCAGGGACAGAGTCCTGCGGGAGAAGGGATTCCTGTCCCGGGAATGGGCTCCCCAAGGGGAAGTAGAACTGAGGGGAAGCAGGAGGCAGCTGGTGGTGCCCCAGGAATCCACAGGGTTCTTCCCTCTCAAGCTGCTGGATGAGAGGAGAGTGAGGGGACCCCTGGACCTGACAGGGGAGGATTGGGAGGAGAAGGGGAAAGACCCCCTTGTGGATCTCTTCCCTGAGGTGGGAGCCAATCTCCCCATCAGGTGTTCCCCATTCAGAGTCACTGGGAAAGCAACCCAGATCCTGGAGAGAGAGGTCAAGGACATGCTGGCTTTAGATGGGATCCAGCCGTTTTACAGCCCATGGGCCTCATCCGTGGGGCTGATCCCCAAGGGAGACAGGATGGTCTGGTTTTATGGGGGCTATCAGAAGCTTAAAGCCATCACAGTGTCCGATGCTGACCCCATGCCTAGGTCTGGGGAGATTCTAGACAAGCAGAGGGGGATGGAGAACTTGGCCCTGGCAGACACGGATAACATGTGCATCTTTAGCCAGACCTGGGAGGAACAGGTGTCCCAGGTGAAGAGGGGGCTGGGCTGCCTCAAGGAGGTGGGACTGATGGTAAAAGCTGGAAACTGTAAGGTGGAGACAGCAGAGGTGTTGTATATGGACCACAAGGTGGGGAGTGGCTGCCCAAGGCCAAGATCGGGGCTCTTAACCAAGAGAGCCCAAATCACGGACCAGGGGGCTGGGAGAAGACCCTGTCCCAGTTTAAACCCCAGGGGTATTGGGGGGCAAAAGGGTACAGGCTGCATAAACCTTCCCACCTGCAGCCTGCAAGTGCCATCAAGCAGGCTGAAGCAAAGAGAGGGCACAAAACTGGGAGGGCCTGGTGTAACTCACACCAAGGAATGGGAGAGATGCTGGGGCATCCATGGGAACGTTGTTGGGTTCGAACTTCCCCAGGTCACTGGCTGGAGTGACCTGGCTCAGTTCGGTCTTGAAGGGGGGAGAGATGTGACGAACTGGGACTGTTTTAATGTTTGCTCTGAACACTGTGTTGGTGCCTCAGTGTCCCCTAGGCAGTTCTTAAGTATCTAGGTGGTGGGATAAGGTTGCTGCAGAGCAAAGGGCCAGTGAACATAAATGCCTGGCACTCTGTCTCCTAGCAACTGATGGCCTGGGCCCCTCCCCTGCAAAGGTGCCGGCTGAAGGTGTTGGAGACAAAGGGATCAGGTGACCTCCTGGCCCGGGAAAGGGGCTGGAGGGGGAGTTAGTCTGGAGGTGCCTGGGGACAAGGAGTGAAGTGCAGACCTAGGGGTCTGGCTCACTGCCCCCCAGAATGGACCCGGCCGAGGGGTCTGGTTCGCTGTATCTACAAGCTCTGTTTTAGACTCTGTTCCTGTCATCGAATAAACCTCTGTTTTGCTGGCTAAGAGTCACGTCTGACTGCCAAGTGGGGGTGCAGAACCCTGTGGCTTCCCCAGGACCCCGCCTGGGTGGGCTCGCTGTGGGAAGCCCACGGAGGGGCAGAGGATGCTGAATGCTCCAAGGAGAGACCCAGGAGGTGAAGACGTGTGAGCTTCTTGCCCTGAACAAGTCTGCTCCGAGGGAGAGGAGGCTCCCCAAAGTCCTGCCTGGCTTTGTGGGGAGCAGTTCCAGAGCATCGCCCGGGGACTCCGTGACACCTGCTCTGAGCAATTTGTCCTGCATTGATACTCTCAGTTGGGTCCCGCCAAAGGCAGCATTGTTACAGAGGGGTCACTGAACGGTGCCTGCCAGGCCAGGGTTACACAGGAGCCGTTTGCTGACGAGGTGGACAGACTGGTGTGGCAGGGGCTGTCACACATGTTACACTCCAGCCAAACTCTCTCTTGCTGAGGTAGAGAGATGGGTACCACAGAGACTCCCCTCCAAATACCACAGCCAGCAGCGTTTGTTCTGTTTGAGGGACCCCTCTTCAGACCCTGCTGGGACTCTGCTGGTGTAAGCAACTGGCTGCTCCCTCAGCAGAGCTACAGCCCGTCCTTCCTCACATGCAGCACATGGGGGTGGCAGTGGCTTTCCTGGCTGGTGGGGCTCCAGGACAGGGGCACCTGATATCGTCCTGCCTTGCAAGCTGGCATCCAGGCTCCTTTCCTGCAGCCAGGGCCGGTGCAACCATTTAGGTGGACTAGGTGGTTGCCTAGGGCGCCAAGATTTGAGGGCGCCAAAAAGCGGTGCCTCCAAATTTTTTTTTTAAATGGTTGAGCAGCCGCTGCTGCTGGGACAGAGAGGGAGTCTGAGCTGCCAGTGGCAGCAGCAGCCGGGAGCCCAGGGCCCCCTCTGGGTCAGGGCACCGCTGCGGCAGCCGGCAGCCCAGGGCCCCCCGTGGGTCAGTGTGCCGCCGCGGCAGCCCAGAGGTTCGGGCTGCCCACGGTGCACTTACCCGGGGAATCCCTGGGCTGCAGGCAGAGGCTCAGAATCCCTCTCCTTCCCCCTCCCAGAGCAGGGGCTCCTGCCTATGCAATTTTTCTCATTGCCGGCGGGGACGCCAGCAGTTGGGCAGAGCTGCGCAGCTCTGCTTAGGGCACAAGGCAGGAGCCCTGCGAGGGCAGCGCAACACCAGGGCTTCTGGAGGAAAATGGGGGTTTCCCCCTGGCTCAGCCTCCACGTCAGCCCCAACAAGGGGCACAAAGAAGAAAAGAGCCTCAGCGGTGGTCTGGTGGAGCGGAGGAAGAAAGAGGACCCCGATGCTCATGCGTTGGGCAAGGTAAGCAAGTGCTTCCCCACAGCTTGGCCTCAGGTGCCTGTGCTCCTGCCCCCTTGGTCCTTGGCTGGTCCCTGCTCCTGCTCCCCTTGTGCCTGGATGGCTGGAGAGAACAGCAGCCTGCAGAGCTGAGCTTCCCCAGTGCCCCCAGGCACCCCCCTGACCCCATCCCACCCACAGCCCTGACCCCCAGCGCTGAGCCCAGTCCCTCTGAGCTGGAAACCCCATGACCCCATCCTCCCCACAGCCCTGACCCCCAGCTGACAGATAGTGTCCCTAACACAGTTATTGCTCTTCGCATCCTCTTGACTCTCCCAGTTTCTGTGGCCAGTGGTGAGCAAAGTTTCTCGAAGCTCAAGTTGATAAAAACATATATGCGAACACCAATATTGCAACAAAGACTTGTTGGGCTATCTACCTCGTCACTAGAACATGACATTGCTCACAGCATTGACTTGGAGGAACTTGTTTCTAAAGTTGCTAAACTTAAAGTGCGGAAACATAAATTCTAAATTATAACATGTTACTCTGTGACCGTGTATTGTGTATAATGTGTGATATTTTTTGGGCGGGGGGGGCACAAGGTGGAATTTTCGCCTAGAGCGCAAAATATCCTTGCACTGGCCCTGCCTGCAGCCAGGGGTGGTCAGAACTTGGACAGAAAATGGATCAATAAGAACATAAGAATGGCTGGACTGAGTCAGACCAAGGGTCCATCTAGCCCAGGATCCCGTCTTCCAACAGTGGCCAGTGCCAGGTGCCCCAGAGGGAATGAACTGAACAGGGCAACCATCACATGATCATTCCTACGAAGCGCTCTCCCCCATCACATCCACTGCAGCTGGCGTGTCTCTGTCTGTCTTGGTCTAGCTGGGATCTGCTTTCAGTCCCTCTGCCCTGAGCAATGCCTGTCACCTCACGAAGTTTGGGTCACATTTTGTCTGGGCTGAATTTTAGGTTCTTGTCCCTGCATCGCTGTAGAAAAGGCTGGTCATTTTCAGTCACGGTCTCGTTCCGCGTCTGTATCATTGCTCCCTTCATCTGCATGGAGGATGTTGCCTGCGTTATTTTCACCTCAGGTAGCCCTTCTGGTGCTTGGGTGAGTTTTGATGCTGGCAGACCAGGTGCCAGCTCATGCCAAAGTAGCCATGTCTCAAGGGAACACTGACAAATACGTTGCTGGAACCAGCCTGGTTCGCCTGCGTGTTAGTATTGTTCAGATCCATTTTAGGCTTCTAAGAATGTGTTTAATGTTTAGACTTTATTGAATCCTGCCGGCATCAATCTCACGGGTAACATCCGTATCCGCTAGTGCAAGGGAACATCTGAGTGGTTGGATTGGGAGCCTCTGTGACCCTGTAACTCACCAGGCAGGAGAACGACACTAACCAGTGTGAAGTGCTGGCTCCAGCGGGAGGTGTCACATCCTGCCCCATGAGGAAGGCCCATCGACACCAGACAGACCATTGTGGGACGATAAAGAGGACAAAAAATGGTTGTTTTCTCTCCCTTTCATGAAGTTGCGTCATGCACATGGATTCCTCCCATCAGCTGAATTTGCAGCTCACAGCAGAAGAGAGGAGGGGGATAAAAATGCTTAACAAGAAAGAATTGTATCTGTGCTGCTTGGACTTGGGGGAGGGGGGGCAGGTTTCTAAGCATAAGCAAGAGATCCCCAGTGCTCAGCCTGGATCAGCCCTAAAGACCGTATGGAGCTTGCTGAACATAGAAACTTCTATGACTTTTTGGAACTTAGGATGTAATTCATTTGTGTATCTATGGTTACCTGCTTTAAGCTTGTCAATAACTTTTCCTAGGTAATAAATTGGTGTGTAGTTTATTATAGGGCTGGCTACAAGCGGGGGCTTTGGTGTGAGAGCTGAAGCACAGGGGCCCTGGGGTGAGGATGGGTCCTTTGGGACAGGGAGTAACCTGACTGTTGCTGTATCCTTGGGGGAAGGGCCCGGCTATCACACAGGTGGCAGGACAGAGGGGGTCGCCCACGGGCCTGTCTGTGACTCCCGGTTAGGCTGTTGTGGGGCTGAGGAGCTCACACCTGGTAACTGGTTGGTGAAATCGAACACAGAACTCACAGCCGATGTGGGGCTGGTGCCGGGTTCCCGGAACTCATGCTCTGCAGTCACAGCAGACAGCGTTACATGAGTCTTCTCTGGAACCTCTCTGGTGCTGGGCAGCCTGCACAGCCATGTATAACAACCAGACAGTGTTGCACAGGCTGTCAGCATGCCCGAGTCTATCCAGGCTGATGTGCCAAGCCCCATTCCTCACAGCCCGGCCCCGACAGATTCTGGCTTTGGAAAGTTCTGGCAAGATGTCATCTGTTGTGGCCAGTGGATAATAGCATCTTTGCAATGCCTGGTCCAGAGGCTTCAGGTCTCTGCAGATGCATTATTTGTCTGATGGTTTCTTACCATCACCATGCCAGTAACTCAGGCTGCACTGGCCTCTCCAGGTGTTAAGATGCCCCTGCTCTGCAGCCTTTCAAGCTCCTTGCGTACTGGAGTGCGTAGTGCCACTGGAATGTCCCTTCATGGTAAGCTCACAGGTTCCACTCGCAGCTTTCCTTCGAGGCACCCACTGCCTTGGAAAACACCCCCCACGCTTTTCAGGTGGGCTTCATTGTCCAGGGGACGCCTCCTTCTGCTACTTGCACTGCAGCACTGAAATCCTGACCCTGCACCCTGAGCAGCTCCATGGCCTGTATGGCTGTGTGTGCACAGTGTGGGGCGTGTATGTGTGTGCATGCAGTGTGGCATGTGTGCATGCGTGTGCAGTGTTTACATATGTATGCAAGGGTGAGGTGTGCAGTATGTATGTCTGTGTGTGCACACAGTGTGTATATGTTTGTGTGTGGGGTGTGCAGTGTGTATGTAAGTTCATGCAGTGGTGTGTGTGTGCACAGTGTGGGTCTGCAGTTGTACGAGTGTGCATGCAGTGGTGTGTGTGCACAATGTGGGGTGTGCGGTGTGTACGTGTGTGTGTACAGGGTGGGGTGTGTATGTATGTACATGCAGTGTGGGAGTGTGCAGTGTGTACATGTGTTCATGCAGTGCTGTGTGTGTGCACAGTGTGGGTGTGCAGTGTGTATGGGTGTGCATGCAGTGGTGTGTGTGCACAATGTGGGATGTGCAGTGTGTATGTGTGTACGTGCAGGGTGGGAGTGTGCAGTGTGTACGTGTGTTCATGCAGTGGTGTGTGTGTATGTGTGTGTGTGCATAGTGTGGGGTGTGCAGTGTGTACGTGTGTGCGTGCAGGGTGGGGTGTGCAGTGTGCTTCCCATCCACCACTGCACACTTCGGCTGGCAGTGCCTGTTCCCTTCTGGTTACTTTCCCAGGGGCTGCGTTCTGCTCTCACTGGACGTGCGTAGCTAGCGCCTACTCTTTGCAACAGGTGAGTTTGAGTCCGGTCCCCCAGGAATCGCACTGCAGGAGGCCCTGCCCGCACAGGGCATTGCCCGTTACCATAGCTGTGTGCACGGAGGGTGGGATTGTCCCTTGCTACTGTCCTGGCCTGGCCTGGAATCCCAGAGCCTGCAACGCTCTGGGATTCCAGGAGTGTCGTGATGTCGTCCCCGCTGTCTGACGGGCCCTCCCCCTCTTGTCCCAGGCTGAGCTTCCTCAGCTCGAGGGCTCCCTGGCAGTGCTGTCCTGCTCCGGGCACTTCTCCTTTGTCCACCAGGCGTCCCGCTGGCAATGCATCTCCCCAGGGCGGCTGGAACGCGCCACCTGCTCTCCTCTGCTGGGGTCTCATTGCAACTATTCCCGGGGCTGTCCTGCTTCCCGGGGCTTCCATCCCTTCTCCTGAGGCTTCGGCTGCGCGCCCCATGGCTGAGCGTCTGTCTAATGTGAGATCACTGTCCTGGAGCAGCTGCTCCCACAGGGGCGACTGGCCGGGCCGAAATTAGGGCTTCCGCTAGCTCCCCGAGATTGCCTGGAGCAGCCTGTGTGCGTAAGGCAGTAACATGGGGGCTGTGCCCTCCCCCTCGGGCCCCAGGGCCCCAGGAAGCTGGGAGGCTCCAGGCAGTGGTGTCTGGGCCTCGCTCCCTAGTACGGTTCACTAACAGCTCCACTGTCCTGCCGGCGTTGCCCTGCTGCACGGCCGGGCCTGCGTGCGGCTGGGACGCCTCCTTCCATTGGGTCCATCGCTGGCTTACGCTTGTGTCCGCAGGATCCAGGGCTTCAGCCCGAGTGTCCTGACTCCCGCTGCCGGCCGCTGCTCTGCCGAGAGCGCATGGCTCCGACGCTGGCTCGGGGGCACTAGCACACAGGGCAGCTGAGCACAGGTTACGCTGAGCAAGGGGAACTTCGCTGAACCCCAGGCCCTGCTTTGTCCACATGGCCGCGTTGCTCCCAGCCCCAATCCCCTGGTCCACTGGTGCCCCCTCAACAACAGACCCTCCCTCCAGGGAGCACGGGCCCCCCGACTCCAGTGCCACTGATCGGGATACATGGGGGACCCTTCCCCCCAGCCCGGAATGAACCTTCCTCTCCCCCCACGTGGGGACGCTAAAGAATCTGTTGTGGAGTCTAGTAGGATAGAACAGGTGCTGGGAGCCAGGACTCCTGGGTTCTCTCCCCAGTGCTGGGAGGGGTGTGGGGGCTTGTGGGTTAGAGCAGGGGGCGCTGGGAGCCAGGACTCCTGGGTTCTATCTCCAGCTCTGGGAGGGGAGTGGGGTCTAGTGGGATAGAGCAGGGGGGCTGGGAGCCAGGACTCCTGGGTTCTGTTCTGGCTCTGGGAGGGGAGTGGGTTCTAGTGGTTATAGCAGGGGGGGCTGAGAGCCAGGAGTCCTGGGTTCTGCTCTGGGAGGGGAGTGGGGCCTAGTGGGATAGAGCAGGGGGAGCTGAGATCCAGGACTCCTGGGTTCTGTTCCAGCTCTGGGACAGGAGTGGGCTCCAGCAGAGCTACAGGAAGGATGAGTCAGGGGGTTCCTGGCTCTGGGAGGGGAGAGTGTCCTAGTGGTTACAGCAGATGGCTGTGGCGTCAGGGCTTCTAGCCCCAGCTCTGCACTGATTCACTGCATGACCCTGCATGAGTCACTTCCCCCGGGAGCCCGTTCCCCAGCTGTGGTGTGTCCTGGGGCTGACGAGGCCGGTGTGGCGGTTGGGGCTCGCCAGGGCAGAGCGAGGTGCTCGTATGCAGCAGAACCCCCCGTGCTGTTCACAAACCCTCACTGTCCCCGTGGAGTTAAGGGAGGGAGTTAAGGCCCAGAGGGGAAGGGATTGGACCTGGTGGAGTGGGGACCAGGAGCCTGTCATCCATGCGTCTGCCCCTTCCCTTCCTCATGGAGGAGCTGGGGCTGCTGGGCGGATGAGCCGTCCTGTCTCCAGGGCTGAGCTGGAGCCGTGTTGGGCAATAGGTTCGACGCAGGTCCTGCCTGCTCATTTCCTCCCAGCGGGGGCAGCTCTGCTGACGAGGCTGGAGCGGGGCTGTGCCCGCTCTCCTGGCAGAACAGAGCCCCGGCACTCCCCGGCTGGTGGGACAATGGGCTGGGCTGGGTAACTTGCAGCCACCTTGCCCTGCCCCTATCGCAGGAGGATCTGCAGAGCTGGACAGGTTCTGTGGAATGGTTAACCCGAGACAATCGCACCCTGAGCCAATCACAGGCAGCAGCAGCAAATACCTGCAGGATTAGAGCCACTGCTCCCCATAGCTCTGGCTCTCTGGCCCCGGGAGCCTGGCCAGAGCTGCTGCGTCTTCCCGAGCCAGCGTGGGCCTCGAGGACGCTGCCATGGCGCTTCTGGTGCCTCTGGTTCTGCTCTGCCTGGGGGCAGCTGTGTGCCCAGGGCGAGGGGTGCCGGTGCCCAGCCAGGAGCAGGTGCTGCAGAACGTGTGGGCCCTGCTGGCGTCGGGAGAAGGCTCTCTGCTCCACGCTGCGCTGGACTCCCTCTTAAGTATCCTGGCGGCCCGTGTGCAGTGCCCAGCAGTGCCGTGTGAAAAGGTAACGCCGCAGCCAGGCGCGGTCCGCTCCCCTCCTTCCTCTGCGGGTCAGGAGCAAAGACTGGGTCAAACTCCAGCCCGGGCAGGAGGGGCCGAGGCAGCAGGAACGGCGGATTCCCAGCTGGGGCATCGCGGCCAGGCCATGGCAGGAGTGCCCCGTCTGAGGGGGAAACGTGGGGGTGCAACACAAGGGGGAGATGTTAAGGGACGGGACGGGCAGGGATGGCTCCAGCCGGAGGAGCATCTCCCCGATGGGGGGGAGCCCTGGTGTAGCTGGTGCATTCAGAACTGGCGCTAGCACGTGCCGGGCAGGGGTGGGAGGGTCTCCTGGCTGCCCCAGCTGGTGGCTGGGATCCAGGCCAGCTCTCGCACTCGCACTGGGAGAGGCAGGGAGGTAGCTCCTTTGTTCCTGACAGTTTGTCATTGCTTAAGCCCGTACTCCCTTGCCATAAGCACAGGGCATCTCTCCCTAGACACAGAACTGGCCCCTGTTTCCCTGGCAGGTTCCTCCCGGAGGCCCTGTCTGCACCGACATGTCTCTGAACCGCCCCTAGCACTAGCCCAGTGTTCGCTAGTGTAGACAGGAGCAGGCAGCTCAAGCCCCTTGTGAGCAGAGTCAGCCCATACTGGGCCAGTGTGTGGCCTTGATTCTATTGTGTCCATCTCATCTGCGCCTGGCAGGCTCTGGCTGTTCTCCAGGGCTGCCGTTACTGAGGTGACTCAGACTGTTACCATTGATTAGCTCAAATCCTGGTCAGGGAAATTCCCTAGGAAGTCAGTGGGAGTTTGATCTGCAACCAAGGGGCAAGGGAGGGGGCATCGGGCCTGAGCTCCAGCCAGTGTGCGTGTGTGCGTGCACTCTGTGTTTGCATGCGCCCCCTGTGTCCAGCATGTGTGGACTGTGTACGTGTGGGGTGTGCACTGTTTGCAGTGTGTGTGTAAGTGTGTAGCGTGTGCATTTGTATGCAGTGTGGGGTGCACAGAGTGTACGTGGTGTGGTGTACACACAGTGGAGGTGGGCAGTGTGTGTGCATGCAGTGTGGGGTGTGCAGTGTGTACGTCGGGGTGCAGTGGAGGTGCACAGTGTGTACATGTGTGTGCTTGCGGTAGGGGTGTGTGCGCTGGGGGTGTGTGTGCAATGTATATGCATGTGTGCAGTGTGTGTGTGTGTGTGCAGTGGGGATGTGCAGTGTGCAGGTGTGTGCTGGCACGCAATGGGGGTCTGCAGGGTGTGTGCGCGCAGTGTGTATGTGGGGGGGGGGTTTACAGTGTGTGCGTGTGTGTGCAGTGGGGGTGCACAGTGTGTATGTGTGTGTGTGCAGTGGGGGTGTGCAGCGTGTACGTGTGTGCATGCATGCAGACTGTGTGTGTGCAGTGTGTAGGTGTGTGCACAGTGTGAAGTGTGTATGTGTTTGTATGCAGTTAGGGTGCATAATGTGTAGATGTGTGTATGGGGGTGTGCAGTGTGTAGGGGTGCGTGTGTAGTGGGGGTGCGCAGTGTGTAGGTGTCTGTGCAGTGGAGGTGCGCAGTGTGTAGGTGTGTGCGCGCCTGCAGTGGGGGTGCGTAATATGCAGGGGTGTATGTGTGTGTACTGGGGGTGCACAGTGTGTGTGTGTGTGTGTGCGCGCGCAGTGGGAGTGCGCAGTGTGTAGGTGTGGGGGTGTGTGCAGTGGGGGTGCACAGTGTGTAGGGGTGTGTGTGTGCAGTGGGAGTGTGCAGTTTGTAAATGTGTGTCTGTGTGTGTCCAGTGGGGGTGTGCAGTGTGTAGGGGTGTGTGTGTAGTAGGGTTGCGCAATGTGTAGGTGTGTGTGCAGTGGGGTTGTGCAGTGTGTAGGGGTGTGTGTGTGTAGTAGGGATGTGCAATGTGTAGGGGTGTGTGTGTGTAGTGGAGGTGCACAGTGTGTAGGAGTGTGTGTGTGTGTGTGCAGTGGGAGTGCACAGTGTGTAGGTGTGTGTGTGTGCAGTGGGGGTGTGCAGTTTGTAGGGGTGTGTATGTGTGTGTGTGCACGTGTGCAGTGGGGGTGCACAGTGTGTAGGGGTGTGTGTGTGCAGTGGGGGTGTGCAGTTTGGGGGGGCGTGTGTGTGTGTGTAGTGGGGTTGCACAGTGTGTAGGTGTGTGTGCGTGCAGTTTGTAGGGGTGTGTGTGTGTGTGCAGTGGGGGTGCGCAGTGTGTAGGGGTGTGTGTGCAGTGGGAGTGCACAGTGTGTAGGGATGTGTGTGTGTGTGCAGTGGGGGTGTGCAGTTTGTAGGGTTGTGTGTGTGTGTGTGCAGTGGGGGTGCGTAGTGTGTAGGCTTGTGTGTATAGTAGGGTTGCACAGTGTGTAAGTGTGTGTGTGTGCAGTGGGGGTGCGCAGTGTGTAGGGGTGTGTGTAGTGGGATTGCACAGTGTGTAGGGGTGTGTGTGTGTAGTGGGGTTGCACAGTGTGTAGGGGTGTGTGAGTTAGTGGGGGTGCACGGTGAGTAGGTGTGTGTGTGCAGTGGGGGTGTGCAGTTTGTAGGGGTGTGTGTGTGTGTGCAGTGGGGGTGTGCAGTTTGTAGGGGTGTGTATGTGCAGTGGGGGTGCGCAGTGTGTAAGGGTGTGTGTGTAGTGGGGTTGCACAGTGTGTAGGGGTGTGTGTGTTAGTGGGGGTGCATGGTGTGTAGGTGTATGTGTGTGTAGTGGGGTTGCACAGTGTGTAGGGGAGGGGTGTTAGTGGGGGTGCACGGTGTGTAGGTGTGTGTGTGTGTAGTGGGGTTGCACAGTGTGTAGGTGTGTGTGTGTGTAGTGGGATTGCACAGTGTGTAGGGGTGTGTGTGTCAGTGGGGGTGCGCAGTGTGTAGGGGTGTGTGTGTGTGCAGTGGGGGTGTGCAGTTTGTAAGGGTGTGTGTGTGTGCAGTGGGGGTGTGCAGTGTGTAGGGGTGTGTGTGTTGGTGGGGGTGCACGGTGTGTAGGTGTGGGTGTGTGCTGTGGCTCACAGCACAGTGCTTAAAATAGTTGGGGCTCTGAGACCCGCCCCCTCAGCCTCCAAGCCCGAGCGCCAGCCAAGCCTGGCGCGGCTACAGGGTCCCATTGCCCGAGGCTGGAGAGCTGGGCTCTGAGACTGGCTGCCCCGGGGGGGGCGGGGTTGCACCAGCGATGAGCCCAGTGCCCTCTGGCTAGAGCAGGGGTCGGCAACCTATGGCAGGGGTGCCAAAGATGGCACACGAGCCAATTTTTAATGGCACGCGGCTGCCTGCTGCCTGGGACTCCGAGTGTCATTAAAAGTCTGCCGACGTGGCAAGCCCACGCTGGCTCAGGGAGACGCAGCGACTCTGGCCAGGCTCCCGGGGACAGGTAGGGGGTACTGTCCTGGGGGGGCAGTCAGGAGATAAGGGGCAGGGAGGCTTAGATAGGGGGTGGGGTCCCAGGAGGGGGTAATTGGGACAAGGAGCAAGGAGGGGTTGGGGGTTCTGGGGGGTGCAGTCACCCTCTGCCCTGAGCCCTGATCCCCCCCCACACACACCCAGCCCTCTTCCCTGAGCCCTGTACCACTCAGCCCTCTGACTCCTTCACCCTGCCCCATGACCCCAGCCCTGACTGGCACCCCCACACATACCCAGCCCCCCTACCCTGACACCTACACCCCCCTCAATGCCCCCAGCCCTCTGCCCTGACTCTTGCACCCTCCTCATCCCCAGCCCCCGCCACATCCCATGCGCCCTGCATATCCCCACCCCCACCCTGAGCACCAAGCAGGAGCCCCTGCACCCCGACTTACATTCCCACCTGCACCCCTCACACCACATGGGAGCTGCCCAGGTAAGTGCCCCCACACCCAAACCTCCTGCCCCAACCCTGAGCCCCCTCCTTCATTCTAGCTCCTGGCCAGACCCTTCACCCCCAGCCCTGTGCTCGTTCCACTCCAAGTCTCAGCTCAGTGCAGAGAGGGGAAGAGAATGGGCCAGAACCAGGGAGAAGGTAGGTACCCGCTGTATGTGGGCAGGGCCGGGACCCCAGACCAGCACTGGGGTGAGCGGGTCCAGCAGCCGGGATCCCGGCTGGCAGGAGCCGGAGGATGGAACCCCTGAGTGGCAATGAGCTGAGTCGCTCAGCCCACCGCTAGTCTGGGGTCCCGCCCACCAGCCCCACACAGCCCACTGCCGGTCTGGGGTCCCACCCACCAGCCCCACACAGCCCACTGCCGGTCTGGGGTCCCGGCCACCAGCCCCACACAGCCCGCTGCCGGTCTGGGGTCCCGGCCACTAGCCCCACACAGCCCGCTGCCGGTCTGGGGTCCCGGCCACCAGCCCCACACAGCCCGCTGCCGGTCTGGGGTCCTGGCCACCAGGCCCACACAGCCCGCTGCTGGTCTGGGGTTCTGGCTGCCAGACCCGTCCCAGCTGGGGTCCCAGCTGCAGGCCCCACTCAGCCCACTGCTGGCCTATGTGAACAGAACCCCAGACCAGCAGCGGGCTGAGGGGTCGGTGGTGTAAGATCAACATTTTAATTTCATTTTAAATGAAACTTCTTAAACATTTTGAAAACCTTGTTTATTTTACAATACAACACTAGTTTAGTTATATAATGTATAGACTTGTAGAGAGAGACCTTCTAAAAAACACTAAAATGTATTCCCGGCATGCGGGACCTTAAATTAGAGTGAATGAATGAAGACTCGGCACAGCACTTCTGAAAGGTTGCCGACCCCTGGGCTAGAGCTTGCAGGGAGCTGCCTGGCCCTGCTGCCTGGGCCTGGATGCCCGGCCAGCCTCGCTCGCCTGATAAGAGCTGCTGAAGGGTAGATAAGAGGCAAACGCTCTCCTGGGCAGGGCTACCCTGGGTGTGGGCTATCAGTAGGGTCCCTTCCTGACCTGGACACCACTGGCCCTGTCCTAGCCTCACGTCCCAGGGACGACCCCGCCTGCATGGCACTGAAGGGCGTGTCAGTGCGTCGGGCCTGCCAAGAGCCTGGTGTGTGAGCTCACTGCCACCTCCCTGACGCGAGCGAGCCACCTGACATGGGGAAACCGAGGCATGAGGTGGCAAACACAACTGGCCTGCTGGTCACGGTGCCAGGTCCCCTTCGCCCCCGAGAGCTGCTGGGTGCTCAGCATGTCCCAGAATCCAGCCACGCGTCCGGGTGCCAATGTCAGGTGTCCAACTGTGAGACCATCGGCTCAGCCGTCACTGCCCGTGGTGCAGAACCCTAGGAAGAGCCGATTTCTTCAGATGCTTCCAAGCGGGATCTCAGCCAGGGGTGGTGCCCAGGGTCCACCCTATCCCTCTTAAAGGGGCTGAGGGCTCTGGGGCGGGTCCTGGGATGGGCAAGGTTGGAAACCGTCGGCCTAGACCCTTCCCCAGCTCTCTGGAAGCAGCAGGGCCCGAAGCTCACACAGCAACTCAGCAAGGGCCCGGAGCCAGGCACTGGCAGGGTAACGCACTGGGGATCCCAGCTCCTCGGGCCCCAGCTCGCTGCCCCAAGGGCGCCAAGGTCTGATGCTGGGGTAAAATGTCCCCTTTGGCCCCACTGCCACGTCACCTCGAGGGGCTCCAGCCCTGAGTCGCGGGCAGGCATGGCAGGGCAGGGCGCGCCAGTCACCCAGTGGGCTCTGCAGGCCCCAGGCCATAGTCCCAGCTTGTCTCCGCAGGGCTCAGTGCGGTGTGGTGCTCTGCCCCTCTGCCCATAGTGCGTCTCCGTGCCGGACATCTTCGTGCTTGTGGGCAAGGCAGAGACGGGCAACGCCAACCTCACGGCTAAGGAGCTCCTGCGGCTCGGTGCGGGCATGCTGCTCTACCTGACAGACCCCACGGCCACCTGCGCTGCAGTGAGGGGCGGCCAGTGGGCGGCCGAGTCCGGGGCCTTCCTCACCAGCTTCTCCAGCGGGAATCCCGCTGCGGGGCCCACGGCGGAGAAAGTGGCGGAGCTGCTGGGAGGCATACGGGAGAATTACAGAGACGCAGACAGGCACCAGGTAAGTGTGTGTGTGTGTGTGTGTGCGCACGCGCGTGTGCGTGTGTGTGGGCCTGTGTGCGCTCCCTGCTGGGGAATCCTGGGTGTGGCACTACTGCCCCCGACACTGGGCTTACAAAACTGTACGAAGGGCTGGGTAGGGAAGGCTGAGCCTTCCCAAATAGCCTGGTCCCCACCCCCTATCTGCGCCCTCCCACTTCCTGCCCCCCTCCGAAACCCCGACCACCCACCCCCCACCCAGCCTTTTAAATCGCCGCTGCTACCCTGGGGCCGCAGCAGCTATTTAAAGGGCCTGGGGCTCTGGCTGCAGGAGCAGCGACTGGGAGCCCTGGGCCCTTTTCAGTTGCCGCCCTGGGGAAGCTGCCCCCTGCCGGTCCGGTCGACTGTGTGCTGGCTCTTGCCCATGTGCCATCCCGGACAGGACTGGCTTAGCCCCATGGGGGGCGGGCTCTTCGGGGCTTAGCCTCATGGGGGGCAGGCGCTTTGGGGCTTAGCCCCATGATGGTGGGAGCATGGGCCTGGAGAGGTTGGGGCCGGGACGTTGACTGAGGGGGGTCATGCTAAATGGACTCTGATAAGGAGGCGAGGCGCTAGCTCCCAGTGCTGTGTCTGTAAGAAGCAGAGCAGGAATTTGGAGCAGTGACAGCGCAAATAAGCCCTTCACTAGAAATGTCTTGTCACTAGCTGTCCAGCCCTGCGATGGGCTGTTACCAGCTGGTCAGTTTTGATGGGCAGGAGGCAGGAGTGGCCCCCTTCTTTGTTCCAGTGCATTGGGCCAGATTTTTGTGGCCACACACTGGAGTCGGGATGTTGAGAACATTTTTGGCACCACACGCTGAGTGCAGTGCTCTGCAGGGTTACATCGCTCCGTGGTGCACCAGTAACTGACGTAGATTGAGTTGTTTTTTTGTACAGTCCCATTCTTCGTCCCCCCCAGCTCCGCCCGCACTGACTAGCTCGAGTCATGCAAGCCCCATGGCAGGGCTGTGCTGCCGTCCCTGGCAGAGCTGGGGCGCAAGGTGTGTGTGGAGGTGAAGTCAGCTTAGAGTCCCTCTCTGAAAACATCAACACTCCCAGCCAGGTCTGACTGCCCCAGTGGTTCTGTGTGTTGGGATCCTGGCCCATGCCAGGCCCAGTGCCCTCTGCTCACGAGCCCTGTGCCAGTCAGTGGAGTGCGGGTGGGGCCAGGAGTCTGTCACCTGCCCACAGCGATAGCCTTCCCCTGCCACAGCATCACTCTGCTGACTCAAGGCGCCAGTCACGTTGCCCCGGAGCAGCTCAGGCAGGGCCATGGGATAGTCCGTGCAGTGCCAAGAGCCACCCGAGAGCTGGAGCGAGGCGGCCGTGTGAGCCGGGCCTTTCCAGCCAAGTGGCGCTGCCAGGGCTGCTGGCGAGAGAGCTGAGACTGCAGCCAAGGAGGAAGTTGGCTGGTCCACCTGTTAGCAAACAGCTCCTGGGACCGAGGCTGGAACTGGCCAACAAAGCCCGGCTGGTGTGTCCAATCCATCAGCTGTGACCCCCCTCCTTGAACACTGTAGGGAGAGGGGCTGAGGTCCCCCCGGGAGCCTATGGTACACCCTGATCTGTCACTGTCACGCTAACGCCTTGCCTCCGTCCCCATATCACCAGATCCCCCCTCTAGGGCACGTCTCATGGTACCTGGGGGAGGGTCCTAAAGCTCCAGGCCCTGGAGTCAGGGGATTACGGGAGACTCGCAGCGCAAACGCCCAGCAGCTTCCAGCCCTCTGGGCTGCTGAGAAAAGCAGGAGACGGCCACCCCTGAGACCCCCTCCTTTGGCACTTCTAAGTCCATCCCATTGATGGGTGGGTCTGGATCAGGCATGTCAGCTGCTGCTGTTCCCCAACACCCCCAGGCCTGTGCCCCCCAAGCCACAGGAGAGTTTCCAGAGCCTGTTCCAGTGTCCAGACTCATCTCCTCTCAGTGGTGCTTTCTCACTCTCCTTCCCCTGTGTGTCCCACCCCCACACCACCAAATCCACCCCCCACTCTCCCCCATGGCAGCTGGGCTGGGAATGGGAGCCGTTCTCATCAGCTGTCTCCCCCCAGCCGTGCCTGGACGCAGGCCACGTCCTGCAGAAGAGCACCACAGTCTCTGGCCAGGTGGCAGCCGACGTGGCCGGGCAGGTGCTGGTGACGATCATGTACCACGTGCTGCTGGGGGACTGCTTCCATGCCCTGCCGCCCCCCCACTATTTCCTGGGGTACATCTTCCGTCGCTATGGCAACGAGTCCCAGAACCTGACGCTGGCAGGTGAGTCAGGGCAGCCATGGCAGGGGGTAACTGAGGGCTCAGTCCCCCCCCCCCCCTGCCCCCAGCTCCTCCTTGCAGGGCCCCAGAGTCCTTTGCAGCAGCCATGGCAGGGGGTAACTGAGGGCTCAGTCCCCCCCCCTCCCGCCCCCAGCTCCTCCTTGCAGGGCCCCAGAGTCCTTTGCAGCAGCCATGGCAGGGGGTAACTGAGGGCTCAGTCCCCCCCCCCCCCCCG
This sequence comes from Aldabrachelys gigantea, assembly GCA_026122505.1. Taxonomy (NCBI): domain Eukaryota; kingdom Metazoa; phylum Chordata; order Testudines; family Testudinidae; genus Aldabrachelys; species Aldabrachelys gigantea. The sequence continues at coordinate 297,166,829 of CM047480.1, forward strand.
CCCCCAGCTCCTCCTTGCTGGGCCCCAGAGTCCTTTGCAGCAGACCACTGGGGGAGGGCTGGGTCCCCAGGGGGACGGCATTTTGCTGAGCCCCTGCCCCATGGGAAAGGCTGGCACAGGGCGATGGGTCCTGTGGCCCTACAGCTCCGTGGCCAGTGGGTACTTGGCATGGTTTTCCCTGCCAACAGGGCATGTGCCACCTGCTGGTGCAGGTGTGAGCAGGGCGCCCTCCGGTGGCAGGCTCAGGGATAGCCACAAGCCCAGTCCCTGCCAGGGCTGGCGCTGGTTCCGAGAGGCCCCCCGGGCACGGCCTCGCTCCGGCCCCCCCGCAGGCTGATGGCGTCATGCAGTGTCCTCATTGCAGCCCAGAGAGCTGGGCTCCCCCGCAGCCTGGCTGGGCTCGCCCCTCGCACCGGGGGAGCCGGGCTCAGAGGGGGAAATTCCTCCAAAGCCCTGTCCCAGCCCCTGCCTCAGCAGCGCCCTCACCAGGGTGGGGGGGAGCAGCCGGGATGTTCGCTCTGGGCAGCTTGTGTGCCAGCATCCCCAGCCCCCAGCCAGCTCTGAGCCCGGGGCAGCCAGCGGGGGGTGAGCCTTGGGGTGGGGGAGGATTAGATGGGGACGGGGCAGGAGGCTGCAGTGATGGAGCTGGGCGGGCGGCTGCAGGGGAAGGGCTGCTCCTGCCGAGGGGCGACTGGGCTGGGAGTGGGCATGACGGGCTTGGCCTGTGACAGGCCTGAGCACACTGATGGCCAAGCTGGCCTTGGGGCCAGAGGACGAGCACACGGGCCATCACCATGATGACAAAGCACACGCCGATCACCGCGAGGAGCCCACGTCAGCTCCCCACGCCAGCCAGCGCCCCGGCAACCTCACGAACCGCGACGTTCACGTGGACCCACACCACGGCGACACGCCCAGGCGGCTGAGACGGAGCCTCCCTGGGCATAGGGAGCCGGACGAGCCCGGTCTCGTCTGGGACGCGGTAGGTAGAGGGGGCAGGGGCATCTGGAGAATCGTCGGGTGAAAGTCAGAGGGGCCCAGAGCAGAGTCTGACTTCCTGGGTGTCACAGGCCCCCAGCACCCCCAGGCGAGCCCCACAGCCCACAGGCAGAGCACAGCAGAGACCGCAATGGCAGGGCAACGTCCCAGTGAGCTGCACCCAACTAATCCTGGCAAGTGACCCACATGCTGCAGGGGAAGGTGAAGCCCCTGAGCTCCCTGCCAGCCTGACTGGGGGAACTCTTTGCCCACCCCCTGCCCAGTGCCCCATCTCCTGGCATGGCCATTCCGAGTGCTGGAGAGGAAGGAGATAAATCCTCCCCGAACACACTGGGGAAGATCCCTTCCTGACCCGCTGGTGGCCGGCTGAAGCCCTGAAGCAGAGACACAAACAGGAAGTGTCCAGCTCTCTCCTTCCTGACCCCAGTTCGCTTGCTCTCCCCACAACCCCTAGTGGGAGGCTGTCCCCAGCCTGAGAACAGAACCCAGGAGTCCTGACTCCCTTGCTCCCCCCCCAGGGCAGTTGGTACTGCCTGGCAGCAGCCTGGCTGGGCAGAGGCCTGGGGGCAAAGCTGTGGGATTGGGACGTTTCCCACCCGTGTTTGAGTTTGGGGTCGAGTTGTGTCCTGCTGTCTAGTTCGCAAGGGGCAGCCGCCTGCAGCCCTCGAGGCAGATCCCAATGGCAGGAAACAAAGAGCCGCCAGCCCAGGCAGCATAGCAGCAAGAGCATCATGCTTGGGCCTCGGGCTGGCAGCGAACCAGGGCAAGGCAGGCTGAGACCCAGGAAACCTTCTGGGGGTGGGCTGGGTCCATGTTGCTGAAGCCGGCACAAAGCCCTGGAGAGGCCACTACCCACTGGCTCAGGGCTCTGGGTCGTGGGGGGCTTGGATCCGTGGCTTGGGTGCCACCGACTCCGTCAGTAACTCCCCATCTGTGTCTCCAGATGTGTCTGAGCCCCGGCGACCTCCTGGAGATTTACAGCCTCGACCCCGGCGCAGGGATCTCTGGCTCGGAGTTCACCAGCCTCAGCCCGGCTCTGATCCAGCAGCAGCTCAGCAGGGCCTGCTCTGCCCGTCACCTGAGTGCCCCCGGTGGCCAACTGACCATGGCAGAGAGTGAGGCCCTGTCTCCGGCTGTGCTGCTTTCTGCGCGGGGGCTGCCGGGCGAGAGGGGCCCCATGGCTGGGCTTGGCAGTGCCCGGGTGTTAGAACAAGGGGCAGCCCCTGGGGCATGCAGAGATATCTCCATTTCAAAGCATCGGTGGTGGGGCGGGAGGTGGTGCCCGTGGTGCCCCTATGTCCTCAAAGCCCCTAACGGCTTGAGACTGAGGACAGTGCCTCAGCCCCTGTCCCCTCCCGTGTCCTGTGCCCTGCAGGGACAGAGCCCATCTCCTTCCTGCCTCAAGGGCCTGGGGGAGGAGCTGGTGGGGGCATCTGGCCGTGCTGCCTGGGATTTCCGCGTTCTGCTGTGCAGGGCGGTGCGAGGCTCACGGCCGGGGTGGGTAACATCCACTATCTGTGCAGGGTACATCTATGGCTCACTGGCCACGCTGGTGATCTGCCTGTGCGCGCTGCTTGGCATCGTCCTCCTCCTGTGCTCCGCCTGTGCCAGTGCCTACCCTTACATCATCCAGGGCTTTGTCAGCCTGGCCGTGGGTTCGCTCACCGGGGACGCCCTGCTCCACCTCATCCCCCAGGTGAGCAGCTGGGCCTGCGGGGGGCCCACTCCCGGGACTGCGTGCACAGCTCGGGAATGAGCGTGGGTGAGCACCCGGGTGGCTGTGTGCGTGGGCACGTGGGCCAGTGCATGTGGGCATGTAGGAGTGTGAGTGGGCACATGAGAGTGTGTGCACCTGGGTGTATGTATGGGTATGTGGGTGTGCATATGGGCACATGGGAGTGTGTGCACGTGGGTGTATGTATGGGCACATGGGTCTGTGTATGGGCACATGGGACTGTGTGCACGTGACGAAGTGGCAACATTCTGTCTGTGTTCCATGAAGGCTGAGTGGGGAGTGTTGACCTGGGAAGGTTGCAGGGGCTCCAGATGGACCTAACTAAAGGGGGTCCTGTTGTCTGTACCGGCAAGACCTGTTTTGGACTGTGTTCCTGTCGTCTAAATAAACCTTCTGTTTTACTGGCTGGCTGAGAGTCACGTCTGACTGCAAAGTGGGGGTGCAGGACCCTGTGGTTTCCCCAGGACCCCGCTGGGGCAGACTCGGTGTGGGAAGCGCACGGAGGGGCAGAGGATGCTGAATGCTCCAAGGAGAGACCCAGGAGGTGAAGACGTGTGAGCTTCTTGCCCTGAACAAGTCTTCTCCAAGGGAGAGGAGGCTCCCCAAAGTCCTGACTGGCTTGGTGGGGAGCAGTTCCAGAGCAGCGCCTGGGGAATCCATGACAGTGCACATGGGTATGCGTGTGGGCACATGGGTGTGCGTATAGGCACGTGCAAATGCGTATGGGCACATGGGTGTGCATGTGGGCACATGGGTGTGCGTGTGAGAGTGAGTACACGTGAGTGTGCAGATGCCTATGTGTGTGCTGGCCAGTGTGGGGGAAGGGAGAGCATGCACGTGGGTGTGTGGCACTGGCAGGGGCGTGTGCTTACACATGGAGAGTGTACAGGCAGAGAGGGGGAGTCCCTGCGTGCCCAAGCGAGCCCCGTGCTCCCGCTGAGACTCCCTTGTGCTGTTGTTTCAGTTCCTGGGCCTGCACTCGCACGCGCACGAGGGGCACGCGCACGGGGCTGAAGAGGCCGGGACCAGGGACACCATCTGGAAGCTGCTGGCTGTGCTGGGCGGCATCTATGCCTTCTTCCTCCTGGAGAAGTTCTTCAGTGTCCTGGGGGGCGACGAGCCCAAGGTCTGGGGGCGAGGGATGCAGGGGGGCAGATAGGGGAGGGAGATGGGGTATTTTGGAGGGGCGGGAGGCACAGATGCTCTCCCCTGGCAGTCAGCACTGACCCCAATGCCCCAGTGCGGCACTAGTGGGTGCTGTGGTGCGGGGAGCAGGGGGGGCTCGGTAGGGGGTGCTGTGGTGCGGAAAGTGGGGCGGGGGCTCGGTAGGGGGTGCTGTGGTGCGGGGAGCAGGGCGGGGTCTTGCTGGGGGGTGCTGTGGTGTGGGGGCTCAGTAGGTGGTGCTGTGGTGCAGGGCACAGGGCGAGGGCTGGTAGGGGGCGCTGAGGTCCTATGATGCAGCGAGCGGGCTCAGTAGGGGCACTGTGGTGCGGGGAGCAGGGCGGGGGCTCGCTGTGGGGTGCTGTGGTGTGGGGAGCAGGGCGGGGGCTCGCTGTGGGGTGCTGTGGTGTGGGGAGCAGGGCGGGGGCTTGGTGTGGGGTGCTGTGGTGTGGGGAGCAGGGTGAGGGCTTGGTGTGGGGAGCAGGGTGAGGGCTGGTAGGGGGCGCTGTGGTGCGGGAAGCAGGGCGGGGGCTCGGTGTGGGGCGCTGTGGTGCGGGGAGCAGGGCGGGGGCTCGGTGTGGGGCGCTGTGGTGCGGGCTCGCTGTGGGGAGCTGTGGTGCGGCGAGTGGTCTCGGTAGGGGGGCTGTGGTGTGGGGAGCAGGGCGGGGGCTCGCTGTGGGGCGCTGTGGTGCGGGGAGCAGGGCGGGGGCTCGCTGTGAGGTGCTGGGGTGTGGGTAGCAGGGCGGGGATCGGTGCGGGGAGCAGGGTGGGGGCTCGCTGTGGGGCGCTGTGGTGTGGGGAGCAGGGCGGGGGCTCGCTGTGGGGTGCTGTGGTGTGGGTAGCAGGGCAGGGATCAGTGTGGGGAGCAGGGCGGGAGCTTGCTGTGGGGTGCTGTGGTGTGGGGAGCAGGGTGGGGGCTCGCTGTGGGGTGCTGTGGTGTGGGTAGCAGGGCGGGGATTGGTGCGGGGAGCAGGGCGGGGGCTCGCTGTGGGGCGCTGTGGTGTGGGGAGCAGGGTGGGGGCTCGCTGTGGGGTGCTGTGGTGTGGGTAGCAGGGCGGGGGCTCGCTGTGGGGCGCTGTGGTGTGGGGAGCAGGGCGGGGGCTCGCTGTGGGGTGCTGTGGTGTGGGGAGCAGGGCAGGGATTGGTGCGGGGAGCAGGGCGGGGGCTCGCTGTGGGGCGCTGTGGTGTGGGGAGCAGGGCGGGGGCTCGCTGTGGGGCGCTGTGGTGTGGGGAGCAGGGCGGGGGCTCGCTGTGGGGTGCTGTGGTGTGGGGAGCAGGGTGGGGATCGGTGCGGGGAGCAGGGCGGGGGCTCGCTGTGGGGTGCTGTGGTGTGGGGAGCAGGGTGGGGATCGGTGCGGGGAGCAGGGCGGGGGCTCGCTGTGGGGCGCTGTGGGGCGGCGAGTGGTCTCGGTAGGGGGGCTGTGGTGCTCTGGGCTGCGGGTGGCTGTTGCACCTGCCACACCCCCGAGGCGGGTGCCCATGGGGCCCATGGGCCACTCCCCGTCGGTGCCATGGGGGGCGCCGGCTGAGCCGTGTGTGTTGCTCTGGCAGGAGGAGGCTGGCAGGGGGCACCCGCACGACCACGCCATGTCCCTGCACATCTACCAGGCCGAGCTGAGGAGGAAGAAGCAGGAGAAAGGAGCCTCGCAGGCCGACCTGGTAAGGCCCAGCCCCCAGGACGGGGCGCGGAGGGGGAGGGGGTGACGCAGGCTGCAGGGCAGGGCCGGCCAGGTGGGCCTCACCCACTGGGCAGCGCCAGGTACAGCCCACGTCCCTGAATGTCGCCTTCCCTTGCCAACTTCACGGCCTGGCAGTGGGGCCCGCCCGGTAGTGAAGGGGTTAAGGGGCGGTCCTGCGCACAGCTGGATGGAGGGGGGCGCGTGTCCCATGCCAGCTGTGCCTGGCCCTGCAGGGGGCTGTGGCCAGGGTCCCAGCCTCACTACCCAGGTGAAGGTCTGGGCCCCATGGGGCACCCTCAGGCGGCTGCTGCCAGCAGAGGGCTCCCCCGGGTGAGGGCCAACCCTTACGCTCCCTGTCCGTCCCTCCCTCCTCCAGGTCACCGCGGAGGAAGCCAGTCTCAGAAAAACGGGGCAGGGGAGACGCACTCGGGGTGAGTGACTTAGTGCCTCTGCCACCACAAGGGGCACCAGCCCTGTGAGCCCCTCGGTGCCACTCGCCAGCCCCAGCAACCCCAACTTGGAACCCCCAATCAACCCCCCCACCCAAACCCTGGAACCTTCAATCAGCCCCCCACCCCAACCCCAGAACCCCCAATAAGCTCCCAACCCCATAACCCCATCCCAGAACCCTCACTCAGCCCCCCACCCCAACCCTGGAACTCCTCCACCAGACCTCTGCCCCCAGTCAAACCCACCCAGCGGGGCTGGGCCAGGGAGGAAGGAGCAGCTCAGGCACTGAGGAAAGACCTGGGGTAGGGGCGGGGGGGCCCTACAGCCTGTTACGCACAGCTCTGGGGCATGCCAGCCTGGGAGCCAGCCAGCCCTTTGTGACTGCTGCTCCCTGGCGCTTCGCTACCCCTGGTGCCCTCACTCCACCCCAAGACACGTTCAGCTTCTCCCCTAGCTCAGTGGTTTGGGAAAAGCAGAAATATTTGTTACCCCCTGGGACGGTGCTGCCTGTGGGAGCCAGCTGAGGTCACTCAATCAGGGTGAACTGCAAACAGGTCCCAGGCTGGCTGGAGCTGGGGATCTGGGCAGACAAACCCCAAACACTGGTGGTTATTCTAATATGTAGATTTACCAACCAGCACAGAACAGCTCCTGTAGCACCTCCCTGGTTGCTCAGAAGTCCAAACACCGCAGTTCCCTTAAAGTGCCCAGCCTCAGGCCTCCGTCCAGACACACACGTCAGATATGATGATGATTCCTGAAAATCTTCTCTCATCATATAAAAGAAAAGGTTCTTCCAACCCCAAAGGATCAGCCACACATCCAGGTCCGATTATAACTTAGATCTTACCCACAATACACACTATAGCCAATTCTTATTAACTAAGCTAAAATTTATTAGAACAGAAAAGAGAGAGAGTGTTGGTTAAAAGATCAATCTACAGACAGACTTGAATTCAATTCTTGAGGTTCAAATACATAGCAGAGATGAGCTTGTAGTTGCCAAAAGTCCCTTCAGATATAGTTCATAGGTTATGGTCCAATGTCCATTTTCAGGGTGGCTCCAGTCAATGACTGGGGATCTCAATCCTTGTGGCGTAAGGTTTCCCCCTCTTGAAACCCAAAGCAGATCTGAGATGAAGCAGGATCGTGTCCCAGGCTCTTATACATTTCCAGCAGCCATTCAGCCTGAGAAAACAATAGGCTTAACTCCTTCTCCCAAACATACTGGCAATTAGCACAGGGTAATTTATCCATTAAACAGTTCAGACACAGGTTACCACACCCTTCAGAGAGACACATAGACAATAATACTATTTCCGTCAAGTGTCTTCCTAAATGTTAAAATTCGTTTTTTGATCTTTGAATCAAAGCTCTAGCAATAGATAAGCCTTGTTTACTGACATCCCAAGCCCAGAGCAAACACTTCCCCTTCTACCTCTACCAATACCAGCTGCATTTCCAAGCTCTGGTCATTTACAGATCTTTCTAACCAGTCTTTAAAGTTTAGCCATGGGGGGAGGGGGGGCTGTGAGTTAATTAACTCTTTCTGGCCCTCTCAACTTCCAGTGAAATATTACATTACATCCCCAACCCAGGTGGGACTTGAACCCACAATCCCCAGCTCCGGAGGCTGGTGCCTTATCCATTAGGCCACTGGGTCTGTGGTGGGGAAGGCACCTGTCATCCCCTGGAATAATGAGATGGGCACGGCAGGGTTCCACCCCAGCAGAGGGACCAGGCCTGGCAGGACTTTTCCACATGGGGCCACGTGGCTTTTCAGGGCTTCATGATCCATCCCCAAAGTATCCACCGTTCACTGCTGTCAGAGACGGGAACCAGGGCCACTGGGATGACCCTGTGCAGGAGGAAGCAGGGACCCTGGCAAACTGGGCCTGGGGATTTGTGTGGGGCAGGGGACCCCAGGCTGGCTGGGTCTGGGGGTCTAGGTGCAGCAGGAAGGTCCCAGGCTGGCTGGGTCTGGGTGCAGCAAGAAGGTCCCAGGCTGGATGGGGCTGGAGGTCTGGGTGAGGCAGGGAGGTCCCAGGCTGGCTGAGGCTGGGGGTCTGGGTGCAGCAGGGAGGTCCCAAGCTGGCTGGAGGCCTAGGGGTGTGGCTCAGGCAGGGAGGTCCCAGGCTGGCTGGAGGTCTGGGGGTGTGGGTGAGGCAGGGAGGTCCCAGGCTGGATAGGGCTGGGGCAGGGGGCCCCTGGCTGGCTGGAGGTCTGGGTGTGGCAGGGAGGTCCCAGGCTGGATGGGGCTGGGTATGTGGGGCAGGGGGCCCCTGGGTGCCTGGAGGTCTGGGTGCGGCAGGGAGGTCCCTGGCTGGGTGGATCTGGGGCAGCGGGTCCCAGGCTGGCTGGGGCTGGGGGGCTGGGGCAGAGGGCCCCAGGCTGGATGGGGCTGGGGGGCTGGGGTCCCCAGGCTGCTGGTGGTCTCTCCAGTGGGAGGGGACCAGCCCTGACTGCCCCTTGCTCTGCAGAGCAGCGCATGATCCCCTACATGATCACCATCGGTGACGCCATCCACAACTTCGCCGACGGGCTGGCAGTGGGGGCTGCCTTCTCCACCTCCTGGAAGACAGGGCTGGCCACGTCGCTGGCCGTGCTGTGCCACGAGCTGCCGCACGAACTAGGTGGGCGCTGCCCCGGGGGGTGGGGAATCACTGGGTGCTCGGCCGCACGGGGCTGCCCAAGGCCGTGCAGGGGGGTTATTCAGCTCAGACCCCATGGGAACCTTCCCAGGGACTCCGGTCCGGGACCGGCTCAGAGCAGCTCTTACTGGACTAGCTGGGGGGGTGACTCCTGGGCCAGCCAGGCTCTGGCTGGACCAGCCCAGGGGAGGTGGCATCCAGCCCGGGGAGGTGACGCCCAGCCCTGGCTGGCTAAGGATAGCTCTGGCTGGCCTAGCGTGGGGGGGGGGGGGACCAGCAGCCCAGGCTAATGGTAGCCCCCCTGACGTGGTCTTGTTCGTGCCGTGCCAGGGGACTTCGCGGCCCTGCTGCATGCGGGGCTGAGCGTCAAGAAGGCCTTGTTGCTGAACTTCAGCAGCGCCCTGACCGCCTTCCTGGGACTCTACATCGCGCTCTCGGTGACAACGGGCGAGGAGTTCCAGGCCTGGATCTTCACCGTGGCCACGGGCCTCTTCCTCTACGTGGCCCTTTGCGACATGGTGAGCGACTCGCACGCAGGCTTCCCCTGGCTACGGACCCCTGCCCTGCCCCCACGCCCAGCTCGCGAGAGGGGAAGGGTCAGAGCCCTAATCCAAGGGTCCTGCTGAGAGCTGAGTCTGCGAGAGGGGGGAGCCCTGGGTTCGGCTAGCAGGGGGCCGCGGATCAGGGTTGAGGGGTGTTGGTGGAGGTGGGGGAGGTGGAACCCAGGGGTGGGATAGCAGGGGGCTGCAGGTCGGGGTCGAGGGGTATTGGAGCTGAGGGGGGGAGCCCTGGGGTGGGCTAGCAGGGGCTGCAGGTTGGGGTTGAGGGGTGTTGGTGGAGGTGGGGGAGGTGGAACCCAGGGGAGGGCTAGCAGGGGCTGCAGGTCGGGGTTGAGGGGTGTCGGCGGAGCTGTGTGAGGGGGGATAGCAGGGGGCTGTGGGTCGGGGTTGAGGAGTGTTGGAGCTGGGGGAGGGGAGAGCCCTGGGGTGGGCTAGCAGGGGCTGCAGGTCGGGACTGAGGGGTGTTGGTGGAGCTGGGGGAGGGAGAATAGCAGGGGGCTGTGGGTCGGAGTTGAGGGGTGTTGGCGGAACTGGGGGAGGGAGGAGGCCGGGGGTGGGCTGGCAGGGGCTGCAGGTCGGGATTGAGGGGTGTCGGCGGAGCTGGGGGAGAGGGGAGCCCGGGGGTGGGCTAGCAGGGGCTGGGGGTCGGGGTTGAGGGGTGTCGACGGAGCTGGGGGAGAGGGGAGCCCGGGGGTGGGCTAGCAGGGGCTGGGGGTCGGGGTTGAGGGGTGTCGACGGAGCTCGGGGAGGAGGGAGCCCAGGAGTGGGCTAGCAGCGGGTTGCGGGTCGGGATTGAGGGGTGTCGATGGAGCTGGGGGAGGGGGGAGCCCGGGGGTGGGATAGCAGGGGGCTGCGGGTCGGGGTTGAGGGGTGTCAGCAGAGCTGGGGGAGGGGGGAGCCCGGGGGTGGGCTGGCAGGGGCTGCGGGTCAGGGTTGAGGGGTGTCAGCAGAGCTGGGGGAGGGGGGAGCCCGGGGGTGGGCTAGCAGAGGCTGCGGGTCGGGGGGTGATGACGGAGCTGGGGGAGGGGGGAGCCCGGGGGTGGGATATCAGGGGGCTGCGGGTTGGGGTTGAGGGGTGTCCGTGGAGCTGGGGGGGAGGAGCCCGGGGGTGGGCTAGCAGGGGCTGGGGGTCGGGGTTGAGGGGTGTTGGTGGAGCTGGGGGAGGGGGGAGCCTGGGGGTGGGCTAGCAGGGGCTTCAGGTCGGGATTGAGGGGTGTTGGTGGAGCTGGGGAGGGGAGCCCGGGGGTGGGCTAGCAGGGGCTTCAGGTCAGGATTGAGGGGTGTTGGTGGAGCTGGGGAGGGGAGCCCGGGGGTGGGCTAGCAGGGGCTGCGGGTCGGGGTTGAGGGGTGTCGACGGAGCTGGGGGACGGGGGAGCCCGGGGGTGGGCTAGCAGAGGCTGCGGGTTGGGGTTGAGGGCTGTCGGCGGAGCTGGGGAGGGGAGCCCAGGGGTGGGCTAGCAGGGGCTGCGGGTCGGGGTTGAGCGGTGTCGGCGGAGCTGGGGAGGGGAGCCCAGGGGTGGGCTAGCAGGGGCTGCGGGTCGGGGTTGAGGGGTGTCGGCGGAGCTGGGGAGGGGAGCCCAGGGGTGGGCTAGCAGGGGCTGCGGGTCGGGGTTGAGGGGTGTCGGCGGAGCTGGGGAGGGGAGCCCGGGGGTGAGCTAGCAGGGGCTGCGGGTCGGTGTTGAGGGGCATCAACGTAGTGGCATGGGGGGGTAGCCTAGTACTGGGTCTCTCCTCAGGGATGGGGCGTGGAGGTGACGGGGGCAGAGCCTGGCGATGGGGGGCAGGACCTGCTGCAGTGGGAACAAAGGGCCCCTCGGCTCAGGGGCCAGGGTTACACTCGCTGAGGCCCCTGCCGCCCTGGGGGAGCCCAGATCCCCTGTTTCGCTGCCCCCAGGAGGGCCAGGGTCTGGGCAGTGTCACTGCAGCCCCCTCCGTGCCCTGTCACCCCCGCTCCATCCAGCCCACAGGCTCTGCCCCCCTGCTCCCAGCTGGGGGTCTCGGCAGAGCTCTCCAGCGCCCCAGGCCGGCGCGGGGGGCAGCAGGCACACTCCCCAGTCAGGGCGGATCCCAGCCCCGCACGCTCAGGGGCTGTGCTGCAGAAAGTGGGGTGGGGGCCTGCTCGGGGGTGCTGTCCCTTGGCTGTGGGGTGCCGGCCCAGCGCTCAGGGGCGCTGCCTTTCGGAGGAGATGTAAAACGCAGGCCCCCCATCTTGTGCACTCAGCAAAGCTCCCCGAGTACTTTCCCACTGCTCCCCCTGTCCTGGCCAAACTCAGCGTGGGGGCTTCCCTTCGGCCCCCCTGCAGCGGGGCTCTGTCTGGGCAGGGTGTGTGGCCCCCCTGCAGTGGGGCTCTGTCTGGGCAGGGCGTGTGGCCCCCCCTGCAGCTTGCTCTGTCTGGGCAGCGGTGTGTGGCCCCCCTGCAGCGGGGCTCTGTCTGGGCAGGGTGTGTGGCCGTGAGCCAGCTGCCCTAGCTCAGCCCCGAGGTGGCTGCATGTCAGTGGTGGGCGCTGTGAATCCTACTGGGAGACCTGTGGGCCGGGCGGTGCTGTAGCCCCTGACCCACGCGCCCTCCCAGTGAGGAAGGGCTGCCAGGCCATGCGCCCCAGGCTGGCTCCGGTCCGGGCACGGTGGCTGCAGGCTCTGCCCTAACGAGCCCCCCTTCCTTTCCAGCTGCCGACCATGATGAACGCGAAGGACAAGCGGCCCTGGCTGCTCTTCACCCTGCACAACCTGGGCCTGCTGGGGGGCTGGGCCATCCTGCTGCTGCTGTCCCTGTATGAGGAGAACTTCACCCTGCTGTGACCCCTGCCTGGCCCCACGGGCCTGAGCCCACAGGGGGCTGCTTCCAGGGGGCAGGCGGCACAACAAGCAATGGGCATGACTGGGGGGGGCTGCTCATTACTGATGCCCAGGGACCATCTGCCAGCTGTGGGGTCACTGGTGGGGGAGGGGCCCTGCACAGAGCACCCTGTGCCCCTGACAGTTTGTGCTATTTATTGGGAGAGCAACACCCCCCGGGCCCTGCGCTGGCACTCAGAGGGATGGCACCATTCACACCCGGCCCCCGGGCCCTGCATGGGCACTCAGAGGGATGGCACCATTCAGACCCAGCCCCCAGGGCCCTGCACGGGCACTCAGAGGGATGGCACCATTCAGACCCAGCCCCCGGGCCATGCACGGGCACTCAGAGGGATGGCACCATTCAGACCCAGCCCCCGGGCCCTGCACGGGCACTCAGAGGGATGGCACCATTCACACCCACCCCCCGGGCCCTGCACAGGCACTCAGAGGGATGGCACCATTCACACCCAGCCCCCGGGCCCTGCACGGGCACTCAGAGGGATGGCACCATTCACACCCAGCCCCGGGGCCCTGCACGGGCACTCAGAGGGATGGCACCATTCACACCCAGCCCCCGGGCCCTGCACGGGCACTCAGAGGGATGGCACCATTCACACCCAGCCCCCGGGCCCTGCACGGGCACTCAGAGGGATGGCACCATTCACACCCAGCCCCGGGGCCCTGCACGGGCACTCAGAGGGATGGCACCATTCACACCCAGCCCCCGGGCCCTGCATGGGCACTCAGAGGGATGGTACCATTCACACCCGGCCCCCTGCAGCTGAAATAGCCTCTCCCCGCCCCTGCCCACCGAGGCTCGCCCAGACTAGCAAGGAGGCGTGGGTTGAGGAAGAGGGCCCCAGGGCAGCCACCCCAAACACAGATTTCAGGGGTACTCCTCCCCCGCCGCAGGAATTGCCCCTCCTGGCCCACAACACTGCTCGCCCAGCGCCCTCCGCTCCCTGGGACTTGGCTCAGGTCCTGTGACCCTGCCCCTACGCGGCTGGGGACAGCCCCTCTGGACAGGGATGGCCTGGGGGTCCCTGGCAGGCCCGTCGCTTGCTCAGCCTCTGGCCCAAAGGGGCCTGATTTCACACAGCCCAGCCGTGGACCCCAAACTCCCCCCACAGGCCCTCTGCCCCACGCCAAGCCCACGCGGCTGCTCAGTGAAGGAGCCACATGCCGCCCCTGCCCTGCTGGAGTGGGGAGAGGGGAAGGGGCTGGGAGGAGGCCACCGGTTTGGTTGTGCCGGGGGATCTGTGACTGCTTGTGCCAGGCCCCAGTCCCGCACCGGCCCCGGCTGGGCTCCTGCCCGTCTGCACCATGGACAATAAAACGATGTGTCTCCCAGGCTCTCTGTGCCTTGCTGTGGGCGAGGGTGGGGCTGTGATGGGCCCGGGGCAGGGGGGCCTCTAGGAAATAAGCAGGCCTGGCAGTGGGGATGGGACGTGCCCAGGCATCTGTGCCAATGGGGCCCAGAAGTGGCTGAAGGTTCCCGCCCCCTCTGGCAGCTGCTTAGAGGCTGTGCCAGGGGCTGGCAGGTCACAGGGCCAGTCCTCAGGACGGGGCACGGCCTAGGCGCTGAGTTTTCTTCTCCCCCAGGGGGTGCTGCACCCCTGTTCTGTCCCAAGGCCCCACCCCTGCTCTGCCTCTTCCTGCCCCCACTCTGCCCCCTCCCTTGAAGCCCCACCTGCCCACTGCTCCCTGCTCTCCACCCTCCCTCAAGCACCGCCCCGAGCCGTCCAAAGAGCTGTGGCTGGTGGGTGCAGAACAACTATTTTTTTCCATGGGGGCTCCAGCCTTGGAGGCACATATGAGGCACAGCCTGTGACGAACTGGGACTGTTCTTAATGTTTGCTCTGAATACTGTGTTGGTGCCTCAGTGTCCCCCAGGCAGTTCTTAAGTATCTGCCAGAGCAAAGGGCCAGTGCCCCTAAATGGCTGGCACTCTGTCTCCTAGCAACTGATGGCCTGGGCCCCTCCCCTGCAAAGGTGCCAACTGAAGGTGTTGGAGACAAAGGGATCAGGTGACCTCCTGGCCCGGGAAAGGGGCTGAGCAGAGAGGAGGGGCTGGAGGGGGTGGTTAGTCTGGAGCTGGCTGGGGACGAGGAGTGAAGTGCAGACCTAGGGGTCTGGCTCACTGCCCCCCAGAATGGACCCGGCCGAGGGGTCTGGTTCGCTGTATCTACAAGCTCTGTTTTAGACCCTGTTCCTGTCATCGAATAAACCTCTGTTTTGCTGGCTAAGAGTCACGTCTGACTGCCAAGTGGGGGTGCAGGACCCTGTGGCTTCCCCAGGATCCCACCTGGGTGGGCTCGCTGTGGGAAGCACATGAAGGGGCAGAGGATGCTGAATGCTCCAAGGAGAGACCCAGGAGGTGAAGACGTGTGAGCTTCTTGCCCTGAACAAGTCTGCTCCGAGGGAGAGGAGGCTCCCCAAAGTCCTGACTGGGTAGTGGGGAGCAGTTCCAGAGCATCGCCCGGGGACTCCGTGACATAGCCCCAACCCCCAGCACCACAGGCCCTGGGCCAGGAGCCACGTGGGCCAGAGTCTCAGGAAATCTCCCAGGTCAGGGAGGCTGGTTTCCGGCGGGACAGCTTGGAGCCCTCAGGGGCCAGACAGCCCTGGCAGCCAAGGAGCCATGGTCCTGAGCACGCACAGTCCCTCTGTGTGCCCCAGGGCAGCTGGGAAACCAAGGCCCCCTCCATGGGCGTAGTTTGATGTCTATCTGGGGGGGGCAAGGGGCTTAATAATATGTAGAGGTCTGATTTCCGGATTCACCGAATGTTAGTGGTAGTTAAATTACAATGGACTTGAAATCACTAAGACAGGTTACATTCCTCATTTAATTACTTTTTATTTTAACAATTATTTGCCATGTTTACCAGCTACCACTTAGAAATCAACATGAACATAAAACCAAATTCTTGAATAAAGAGAACCGAGGACTCTCACCGTCTCCCTGGTGTGAGCGTTACATAAGCATTGTCTTGCTACAGAAACACTGTCTTCAGCTTCATGTGGAAGCAATCGGCTTTCCCTTGGGTCGGCTTTTCTTGCTTTTCGAGTAAAATAATTTGATGGGCCTAAATTAAAAGGGAGCGATATTTTATTCAAGTTCACACAGGTAAAGGTCACAGTCGCGTCTCTGTAGGTGCTTTGCATCATCCTCTAGAATCTAATCGAAAACGTTATCCTGCCATAGGTTTGCAGAGGAATTTCTCAAGGTGCCGGCTCGAATTCCCATGGAAGTCAATAGGGGTCTTTGGCAAAATCTACACTACACACTGCTGCGGTATAACGACATCGCTCGGGGGTGTGAAAAATCCACCCCGTGCTCCATAGTGATACCGACCCGAGGGCCCCCCACCCTGTAGGCAGCGCTGTCGGTGGGAGAGTTTCTCTCTCCCATTCACTTAAAGCATCTTCTCCAGACCGGTACAGCAGCGCACCTACATCTGCGAAACTGACCGCAATGGGCGTGAATTTGGTATGGCCCCACCAGGATGTGTGTAAAGACACCTCTTGATTCCATCCCTATTGATTCTGTACAACTGCTCCATTTGAGTGTCCAGCGACCCTGGGTCCGCTTGTGAGCGGCTTATTAGGGGATTCTGGGTGTGGGGTGAGGGGGCTCTGTGGGGGGATGTGGATGCACAGGGGTCATTGGGGGATTCGGGGGTGGGGTGAAGGGGTTCTGGGGGGGCGTGGATGCACAGGGGTTGTTGGGGGATTCCAGGGAGGGGGCTCTGTGGAGGGATGTGGATGCACAGGGGCTCATTGGGGGATTCCAGGTGTGGGGTGAGGGGGCTCTGTGGGGGGATGTGGATGCACAGGGGTCATTGGGGGATTTGGGTGTGGGGTGAGAGGGTTCTGGGGGGGCGTGGATGCACAGGGGATGTTGGGGGATTCCGGGGAGAGGGCTCTGTGGAGGGATGTGGATGCACAGGGGCTCATTGGGGGATTCGGGTGTGGGGTGAGGGGGCTCTGTGGGGGGATGCAGATGCACAGGGGTCGTTGGGGGATTCGGGTGTGGGGTGAGGGGGTTCAGATGTGGGGGGCTCTGTGGGGGGATGTGGATGCACAGGGCTCGTTGGGGGATTCAGGGGTGGGCTGAGGGGGCTCAGATATGGGGGGCTCTGAGGGGTGATGCAGATGCACAGGGGTCATTGGGGGATTCGGGTGTGGAGGGAGGGGACTCTGTGGGGGGATGTGGATGCACACGGGTCGTTGGGGGATTCAGGTGAGGGGGCTCAGATGTAGGGGGCTCAGATGTGGGGGGCTCTGTGGGGGGATGCGGATGCACAGGGGTCGTTGGGGGATTCAGGTGTGGGGGGAGGGGGCTCAGATGTGGGGGGCTCAGATGTGGGGGGCTCTGTGGGGGTATGCGGATGCACAGGGGTCCTTGGGGGATTCGGATGTGGTGGTGGGGGCTCACATGGGGGGATGTGGATGCACAAGGATCTTCGGGTGTGGGCTGAGGGGGCTCTGTGGGGGGCTCTGTGGGGGGATGTGGATGCACAGGGGTCATTGGGGGATTTGGGTGTGGGGTGAGGGGGCTCTGTGGGGGGATGTGGATGCACAGGGGTCATTAGGGGATTTGGGTGTGGGGGGGTCTGTGGGGGGATGTGGATGCACAGGGGTTGTTGGGGGATTCGAGTGTGGGGGGCTCTGTGGGGGGATGCGGATGCACAGGGGTCGTTGGGGGATTCGGGTGTGGGGTGAGGGGGCTCTGTGGGGGGATGTGGCTGCACAGGGGTCGTTAGGGGATTCGGGTGTGGGGGGAGGGGGCTCTGTGGGGGATGCAGATGCACAGGGGTCGTTGGGAGTTTTCGGGGTGGACTGAGGGGGCTCAGATGTGGGGGGCTCAGATGTGGGGGGATGCGGATGCACAGGGCTCTGTCGTAGCTTTCCCTACTCAGATTTGAACCTTAGCGTTCATAACCTGAGAAGCTAGCATGAACCCTCTAAGCTTAATTACCAGCTTAGATCTGATAGCCTGCCATCAACCAGGAATTCCAGTGCCTGGTACACTCTGGTCCCCCCAAAACCTTCCCTGGGGACCCCAAGAACCCAAATCCCTTGGATTCTTAAAACAAGGAGAAATGACCCACTTCCCTTCCTGCTCTTTACTTCCTCCCAGATTTTCCCGCCCTGGGGATACTAGGAGATTTCCCTGCTTCAATCCCTTGAAACACAAAACCGAGAGGACAATTTACCTTCCCCCTCCTTCTTTTCCCCCCTCCCAGTCTTTCCCTGAGAGAGGCAGGAATCCTGGCACAGAGATTCCTATCCCCTGGCCATAACTAGAAAAAGAAAAGTCAACAAGTTTTAAAAAAGAACGCTTTATAGAAAAAGAAAGAAAAAGACAAAAAATAATCTCTGTATCAAAGTGACAATACAGGGCTATTGCTTAAAAGAAAAATATGAATAAACAGCCTTATTCACAAAGAGACCCAGTTCAGAGTACTTCTAGCCAAATACACACAAAGACTCCACCAGCCAGATACACAGATGCAAATACTTTTGCTACCTTTGTACTTACAACTGGGAAACAGAAGATTAGAAGGCCTGGAAATAGACCCTCTCATAGCTGAGAGCACAGAACAGATAAAGACCCAAGACCAAGAAACACCCACAAATTCCCTCCCTTAAGCTTTGGAAAATCCGGTTTCCTGATTGGTCCTCTGGTCAGGTGTTTGGTTCCCTTTGTTAACCCTTTACAGGTAAAAGAAACATGAACCCTTAGCTATCTGTTTATGACAGGCTCGTTGGGGGATTCAGGTGTGGGGTGAGGGGGCTCTGTGGGCAGATGTGGATGCACAGGGGTCATTGGGGGTTTCGGGGGTGGGGGGCTCTGTGGGGGGATGCGGATCACAGGGGTCGTTGGGGGTTTTGGGGGAGGGCTGAGGGGGCTCAGATGTGGGGGGCTCTGTGGGGGATGCGGATGCACAGGGCTCGTTGGGAGTTTCAGGGGTGGGGGGAGGGGGCTCAGATGTAGGGGGCTCTGTGGGGGGATGCGGATGCACAGGGCTCGTTGGGGGTTTCAGGGGTGGAGGAGGGGGCTCTGTGGGGGGGATGTGGGGGATGCGGATGCACAGGGCTCGCTGGGGGATTCGGGGGTTGGTGAGGGGGCTCAGATGTAGGGGGCTCTGTGGGGGGATGCGGATGCACAGGGGTCATTGGGGGTTTCGGGGGTGGGGGGAGGGGGCTCTGTGGGGGGGATGTGGGGGATGCAGACGCACAGGGCTCGCTGGGGGTTTCGTGGGTGGGCTGAGGGGGCGATGTGGGGGATGCGCATGCACAGGACTCGCTGGGTGATTTGGGGGTTGGGGGAGGGGGCTCTGTGGGGGGCTCAGATGTGGGGGGCTCTGCGGGGGATGCGGATGCACAGGGGTCATTGGGGGATTCGGGGGTGGGGGGAGGGGGCTCTGTGGGGGGCTCAGATGTGGGGGGCTCTGTGGGGGGATGCGGATGCACAGGGATTGTTGGGGCTTTCGGGGGTGGGGGCAGATGGCTCAGATGTGGGGACTCTGGGGGGGGATGCGGGCGGATGCGGATGCACAGGGCTCGTTGGGGGATTCGGGGGTGGGGGAGGGGGCTCTGTGGGGGGCTCAGATGTGGGGGGCTCTGCGGGAGATGCGGATGCACAGGGGTCATTGGGGGATTCGGGGGTGGGGGGAAGGGGCTCTGTGGGGGGCTCAGATGTGGGGGGATGCGGATGCACAGGGCTGGTTGGGGGATTCGGGGGTGGGGGCAGATGGCTCAGATGTGGGGGGCTCTGGGGGTGGATGCGGGCGGATGCACAGGGCTCGCTGGGGGTCGGACCGTGCCAGGGTCCAGCTGAAGGCGGATGGGCTGGGGGGGTGTCCGCGTGCCGGGAGCGCTTAGCAGGGGGGGTCCGGCCCCCTCCCGACCTCAGCCCCCAGCTCCTGCGCAGCGCGCGCCTGTGACCCTATTGCTGGTACCAGGCTCCAACCCCGCCAGGGGTGGCGCATGCGCAGTCCGCCTCCTCAGGGGGGCGTGGCGGGCTGTCCCCGGCTCTATGGTCCCGCGTAGCCCCGCCCCCTCGCGGCGCTCTAGCTCTGACGTCGCTGCTCTCTATGGTGCCCTCAGCCCGGCGGCGGGACCCGGCGCTTCCGGCGGCTGCATGAGGAGAGGCGGGGTCCGGGCAGGTGAGGGACCGGGGCGGGCGGGGCCCGCAGGGTCTCGGGGGGGGTCCCTGAGGGGTGGGTAGGGGACTCGGGGGGTGGGAGCCCCTGCGGGAAGTGAGGAGGGAGCCAGGGGTGGGGAGGGGATTCGAGGGGGGGACGGTGCCTAGGGTGGGGGAGGGTCCCTGGGGGAGCCGAGGGGGGAGCCAGGGGTCTCGGGCTCCCTTGCTCCATTGTTCACAGCTAGAGCCGCTGGGATCTGCTGTGACTCGGGGGGAGCACGAGGTGCCGGCCAGGATTGCCCGCCCCCCGTGTGGGGCTGTGCCCTGCAGCCAGGGGTTAACAGCCCCCCGCGTTCTGCCCCCAGCGTCAGGCTCTGACTGGGGCTGGGAGGTTCCTTGGCTAAGGGGGTGAGGAGGTTTTCGTCCGAAACGGGACTGGAATCTCGCTTAAGGACGGTGGCCGTGTAATGTCTTCAACCCGAGAGCCAGTGACTCCCCCAGAGGAGCAGGGTGAAGATGTTCCCTGGGGGAAACATTTACCTCGTGCTTGGCAGGAGGCTCAGGCTGCCAAGGCAGGGCCTGTCTTATGGCCAAGGATCTGGTGTGCCCAGGGGAGAAGGATTGGTCCCTGGGATGTCTCACCATCTTGCAGGGCCAGGGACAGCAGTGGTCTCTCTGGGAACCCTAGGCTTATCGGTGGGTCTCACAGCTGATTTGTCTTTCTCTTTTCTTTGTGTTCCTGGGCAGGTTGATGGCCTTGACATTCCCCAGGGATGTATGCAGTGTACAGACAAGCCCACCCCCCAACGGGGGTGGAGTTCTCCATGTACTGCAACTTCTTCTCCAACGCGGAGCGCAACCTGGTAGTGGCAGGAACATCTCAGCTCTATGTGTACAGGCTCAACCATGACTCAGAGGTACCTTGTCCTCTCGCCAAACCATCCACCAATCCCACCCAGCCCTCTGTGTCTTTCTGTGCTGCAGC
This sequence comes from Aldabrachelys gigantea, assembly GCA_026122505.1. Lineage (NCBI taxonomy): Eukaryota > Metazoa > Chordata > Testudines > Testudinidae > Aldabrachelys > Aldabrachelys gigantea. Next base: position 297,187,041 of record CM047480.1, read on the forward strand.
TGTTTCTACAGATCCTATCTATGTGCGTCTACAGGTTGCCTGTGATACCAGGGACAGGACTCAGTGACTCGAGGTCCCTTACAGTCCTGTGTTCCTAACTCAAATCCAATTTGTGTTTTAATCAAATTAAAGTATTATATTTTTAGACCCCTGGGTCCTCAGAACAAATTCTTCTCTGAGTGGAGGTGCAAAACCATAAAAACTTTGGACACCTTCCAGGAAATTTCATTCATAAATTACAAAGGAAAGAGGAAATCTGGAACTGTGTTTTGTAAATTATTATTTTTGTTTAATACTTGTATTTCCGTAGTGCCTAGGAGCCTTAGTCATGGACCAGGATCCCCCTGTGCTAGGGGCTGTACAAACAACAAAAATGCAGCTCCTGTCTCAGTAAGCTTCCTATCTAAGGCCTTGGCTACACTGGTGCTTTACAGCGCTGCAACTTTCTCGCTTGGGGTGTGAAAAAAACACCCCCCTGAGCGCTGCAAGATACAGCGCTGTAAAGCGTCAGTGTAAACAGTGCTGCAGCGCTGCTGCAAGCTACACCCGATGAGGAGTTGTTTTACATGCAGCACTGGGAGAGCTCTCTCCCAGCGCTGGCGCTGCGACCACACTTGCACTTCAAAGTGCTGCTGTGGCAGCGCTTTGAAGTTTCATGTGTAGCCATAGCCTAAGTATAAGGCAAGATACAACAAACAAGCGGGAGAGTACAAGGAAGCACTGAGACAGTATTGTTGAGCATGGTAGGCTGTGGTCTCAGCCCACCAGCAGCCTAACTGTTAAGATTTTTGTAGGCCTCATGGCAAAGAAGACTTTTGAGGAGGGTTTTGAAGGAGGGTGCTGAGGCAGTGTTGTGGATGTTTACAGCAAGCGCCTGCCAAGTGTGAGGTGCAGCAGGGCAGAAAACAAAAAAGAGCTTGTTTGAAAATTACTCCTGAGGGAATTCTGCACCAAAAACATTAAAATTCTGTGCATAATATTTTAAAATTCTGCATATTTTATTTGTCAATATATGTGGAGGCTCCAGCATGGCAGTAGGGAGCACAGGCTGCTAGCTGCATTGCGATGAGAAATTCCTCCTGCAGTGCCCCTCACCTGACACAGATATGGCAATGGGGCTCCACCTGACCCTGTTATAGTGCAAGGGCCAGACCTGCCCCAGAAACACCCTGGGGCCCTGCCCCTCCTATTCCTGAGGGCATTCTGTGCCAAAAATATAAAAATTCTGCACACAATATTTTAAAATTCTGCAAATTATATTTATCAAATAAATGTGGAGGCTCCAACAGAGCACTGGGGAGCACAGGCCACTTTCTGCATAGAGGTGGGAGATCACTGTGCAGTTCCCCCGGGACATGGACTCAGCAGTGAGGCTGCACTCAACCCTGACACAGCGCAAGGACCAGGCCTGCCCGAGAAACACTCCAGGGATGTGCCCCTCTGTGGCAAGTACATCAGGTGCGGGCAGGCAGGCTCAGCAAGGCAGGACCCTAGTGTGGGGGGATCCAGGTGTGGGTTGAGATGGTTCTGTGTGGGGCAATTTGGGTGCGGATAGCTCAGTGGGGCAGGCAGGTGTGGGGGGATCTGGATGCACAAGGGCTTGGTGGGGTGGGGTTCCTGGGTGCAATGGTAATGGGACTCTGCAGCAGGGGGGCTGGGTGTGGGAGGAATAGAGCTTGGCTGGAGGGTATGGGGGGCTCAGTGGAGGGTCCAAATGCAACTGAGTGGGGCTCAGTGGGGCGGGGATTTGGGTGTGGGTGGTTTGTCAGGGTGATCCAGGTGCATGGGGAGTGGGGCTCATCGGGTGAGGAGAGGTCTGAGTGTGGGGGTATGAAGCTCGGCGGGAGGGTCTGGGTAGGAGGGGGTCTGGATGCATAACGGATGGGGGAGCAGCTCCCTGCACAGGGATCCCACCCCTTGCAGCTGAGGAGTGATGGGTGCAGGAAGTGGGGGAGGAAAGTTTGTAGAGCTTCCTTCAGCCAGGGGAGAAATCTGGGGGGTGGGTCTGATCCAGCCCCGGAAGCCGTGCAGGGGAAGAGGAAGTCCCATCCTCTCCAGTCCAGCTGAGACTATCAGCTAAGCCCGGCACAGGGTAGCAGCCAGCAGCTGGGTCTTCCCCAGTCCTGCCTCCTGCCTCACAGTGCTTTACCTCTCTGCTGGTTGCCCTGGGACCCCAAAACATACTCCTGGGGAGGGTCACATGACCATTCGTGTAGCTTCTCTTTGCTTCCCTGTCAGTCATTTTTCTGCAGGGAAGCAAAGAAATCTGGAGGGGGGTCATAAATTCTGTGCACGTGCAGTGGTGCAGAATTCCCCCAGGAGTACCCTCCACACCAGGTGCACCAAGATAGCAAACAAGAGGGACAGAGTCTCATATGCATATCCAGCCCTGGCCCCCGATCTAGGTATGGGGCACACAAGCTCAGCCCAGCAGGTTCCAAGTGTTGAGAGGCTTAGTGTGGGGTGAGGGGATTCTGTGCGGGGCAATCTGGGTGCGGGTGGCTTGGTCGGGGGTCTAGGTGTGTGGGAGATTTGGATGCACAGGGTCTCCTCAGGGAGTTCCAGGTGAAAGGGGAATAGGACTGTGCATGGGGATCCAGGTGAAGGTGGATGGGGGTCTGGGTCTGTGTGTGGGGGCTTGTTGGGGTGGGGTTTTGAGTGTGGGGGACTCAGTGGGGGATGGTCTGGGTGCAGGAATGGGGAACCACATGCAGAGGGGAGGGGCTCGGCACAGGTCTGGATGTAGAAGGGGTGGTGCTTGGAGAGGTGTGGTGGGGGTACAGGGAGTGGGGCTCAGTGGGGTGTACTCTGGGTGCAGGGGAACTCCAGATGCAGGGGGTGAGGCTCAGTGGGGTGGAGCTTGGTGGGGGGGAGCATTCTAGATGTGGGCAGGATGAGGCTTGGGAGGGGTTCTGGGTATGGGGGTTCTGGATACACAGGGGTTGGACAAACGGGGGAGCAGCTCCCTGTACAATGAGCCCTCCCCTGCGACTGAGGAGCAATGTGGGCAGGAAGTGGGCGGGGAGGTGCAGAGCTTCCTGCAGCTGGGGGAGGTTTCTGGGAGTGGATTGGCCCCAGCTGCTCTTTGCAGGGGAAGAGAGAGTCTCCTCCTTCCCAACCCAGCTGGGACTGGCAGCTGAGCCTGATGCAGGGTATCCCAGCCCCTCAGTGATTCCCTCTCCGCTGGCTGCTCTGGGCACCCAGGCTGCTGGGGAGGAGCGTGTGACGGCTCTTGTGGTTTCCCCAACAGAAAGGCATTTTTCTGCAGGGAAGCGAAGAAATCTGTGGGGGACATGAATTCTGCGCACACATAGTAGTGCAAAATTCCCCTCAACAGTGAGAGATCTGGCCCGTTCAAAGTGACAGGCTAAGATATGAGTGGAGCAAGGCCAGAGAGAAGGAGGTTGTGGTAATCAAGATAGAAGCTGATGAGAGCCCACACACGTGTTTTAGCTGCTTGGATGGATAGGGAAGGCAGATCTTAGAGAGAGAATCTGTGGGACTTAGAAACTAGATGGAAAACCTAGAGAGGTGCTTGTGTTTGGCTGAGCTCGGTTAGCCTGGGTTACTAGAGTGCTTATCACTTATCACTTCTTATTTTCAAAGGGGTTTAGATGCAGGGGGGGTAGGGATAGCTCAGTGGTTTGAGCATTGGCCTGCTAAACCCAGGGTTGTGAGTTCAATCCTTGAGGGGGCCACTTAGGGATCTGGGGCAAAAATCTGTCTGGGGCTTGGTCCTACTTTGAGCGGGGGGGTTGGGCTAGATACCTCCTGAGGTCTTTTCCAACCCTGAGATTCTATGTGCCTGAGGGCTGGGGCTTGTGGGTCAGGCTTGAGAGGCCTGGGCAGAGCCTGGGGGTGGGAGGGAAGCCCAGGAATAACAGGGGGATCTGCAGGCCAAGATTGAGGGGCAGCGGCAGAGCTGGGGGTGGGAGCTTCTATGTTCCTTGCCTGCTCTGGAGCTGCCCCTCTGAGTAAGACCAGAGCCCCTTGGCCTCAGGAGCACTCATGTCATTCTGTCATTGAAGTGAGAGATGCCTTGGCCACTTGCCCCAGAGGAGAGCAGCAGCTGGGCTCGCGGACCAGGCTGTCTGAGTGCAGCTACTGATGCAGCTCTTTCTCTTCTTTTCAGCCCTCCACTAAAGGAGACAGGAACACAGGTATGTGGGACCGGGGCCAGTCTGGGCTCTGCTGCAGCTCCTGGGATCACCCCGGGGTGGGGTTGGAATGTGTGGGGGGAGAGCAGGGAGGGGTGGAACCCAGGACAGCCTCCATTTCGAGCTAGTGGAAGTGGAACCCAAGCTGCACTTGGTGTGAGTCTGGAAGGTCTTTGGGTCACAGCTGCTGTGGAAATGCTGGTGCCTCCAGGGTTTTCTCTGGCACTGACTCAGTAGCAGCGCCCCCTTCCACGCACTAGGGGCTGGCACTTGCCCTCCCCTACGTGAGCTGCAGCTGGACTCTGAGAGCTGGGAAATCTCCATGGGCAGCATCTCCTTGGGGCCTTCTTTCCGAAACCTCCTGTCAGCCACTTACACGCTAGCTGTCACTGACTCACAGGTCGTGCCCACTCATGGCACCGTGCGGGGGACCCCTTTCAATGCAACAGCCCTTCTTGGGGGGCCACTCTCTCTCTGGGTCAGGCCCTCCACCTGCTGGAGCTGCACCTCTCTGAGCCTTAGCACATCTGTTTCTCACCGTGGGCCCCCTCAGGGAGTCCCCTTGCTCTGGACCCCCTGGGCCTCCTCACCCCTGAAGGGGTTGATGCCCCCGCCCTGTTCTCTTGCCCGGAGTGACTCTCAGCCAGCATAAAACAGGAGGGTTTCTTGAGAGTTGAACACAGCACAGGAAACTCTCCGGGCCTCAGGCCTGGCGTCCCTCAGCCCAGCACATCCCAGTCCCCCTGTAGCCAGGTGGGCTCTGCCTGCTCCCAATCTCCAGCCTCGAGCCCCTCTGCTTCCCAGCTGGTCCTCCAATATCCCCGGCCCCAAGTGCTGCCTCTGTTCATTATCTTCTCTCCAGGTAAACAGGGTCATAAACAGGAAGGCCTGGGGTTCCTCTCCTCTCAGCCTCCTCTGGCCAGAACCGGCTGTGACTCCTGAGCTGGGCCTCCGGGTCACCAGTCGCTGGGGTCTCCATCCTCCAGGCCATCGACCGGGGTCCCAAGTTCCCTCTCCGGTCCTGTGTACCAACAAACCCCCTCTCCCCTCACGTCGTTCAACCAGTAACACCTGGGAACACTGACTCCCACTCCCTCTGCATGCAACCCACTGGAAAACGCAGAAAACCCAAGAAAACTCCCCACTTCGTCACACTGGCGTCGGTCACTATTTCCCTATCCGCTAACCTCTCCACTGGGGCAGGCCTTGGAACGGGAGTCCCCAGGAATAAGAAATGCGAGTCGTGCAATTCTGCAGCTCCGGGCTCTCTGCCCTGGGCCTGTCTCTTGGTGCTGACAGACCGGAGGGGGCTGAGAGAGGCAGATGGAGTGACCAGCGGCTGGCAAGAAGAGAGAAAGTGTGAAATCTGGCTGACTTGGCTAACGTGTGGGTGGGTGGGGGGTGAGGGGAGCGATCCCCGGGGAGGGAGAGAAGTTCTGTGTGGGGGACATGGAGTAATTCCCAGCACTGCAGCAGTCTCTGGGGAAAGGCCGTGGCCCAGCAAGGGGTCGCACTGGGGCTGGAAGGAGGGCTCGTGAGTGAATTGAGGGGATGGTGCGGCGTGACTGTCTGGGGGTGCTTCGTGCTGGTGAGGTGTGTGAGGCCACTGACACCCCTCCACGGGGCAGTGGTGGAAGTGGGTCAGGCGGAGCCCAGGGGCAGGGCCCAGCGCCAGAGCTTCGGCCTCTCACTCACCCTCTGTCTTGCTAGCCCATGCAGAGGGCAAAGGCCACAAGGAGAAGCTGGAGCTGGTGGCCTCCTTCTCCTTCTTTGGGAATGTCATGTCCATGGCCAGTGTGCAGCTGGCGGGAGCCAAGAGGGACGCTCTGCTGCTCAGCTTCAAGGATGCCAAGGTAACTTTTGGAGCTGTGAGTGGAGGGGGAGGCAGGCTCCTACAATGGATCAACAGCTTCATGCACCCCGCCCCCCGTGCCCAGTGGTGGGAGGGGTTAGATTCAGCCCCAGTTCAGAGGCCTGGGACTGGAGTAGCTGGGGGCTGCAGGTCTGGAGTGAGGGGCAGTGGTGGGTCAGGCCTGGGATGAGGGGCAGAGGCATGGGGAGTAGCTTGGTGAGCTTTAGGAAGGTACTGGGTAGTGTCTTGGGTGCTGTTCTTTAGTCCCTCCATACCTAGGCAATGCCCCACGGGGAGCTGTGCCGTGGGGGTTGGGGGCATCTTTCAGCCAGAGCATGTCACCAAGGGGCTGGCTGAACTCAGTGGGCCCTGTCCTGTGCTGTGTGCAGGATAGCCGTGGCACTCCTCCCAGGAGCTGGATGCATTTCAGGGCTGGGCGAAGTGCCCCCTGCAGGCCTCTGAAATCCATGGAGATGCCGTATACGAGGATGGTGCCTACCTGAACCGAGGGGCACTGTCTCTTTACCCACTTTCTCCTCCTCCTCCGTAGCTCTCGGTGGTGGAATACGACCCTGGCACCCATGACCTGAAGACCCTCTCCCTCCATTACTTTGAGGAGCCTGAGCTAAAGGTCGGTCCTTGCGTGCTGGCCGTGGGGGTCAGCACCTTCCTGTTCCCGCTGCAGCCCAGAGGCAGCTTTGGGGGTTGTTCTGGTGGCAACCACTAGCCCTGCCCACTCAGTGCTGTGAGCTCTGTGCTTCTTCCTGTCCCGACAGCCCTGCCAGAGGGATGGGTGTGAAAAATGGCCAGGAAAGGGCCCAGTCCAGGTGTTTGGGCAGGTGGCTGATCCGTGGGGCCGGCTGTTCTCCTTAGCCCCCTCGTAGCCGAAGGCTGCTGTGTGTCAGTCTCGGTGCTGGGGTGTCTGAAAGGAGGAGGCTGAGCTGTGCTGAGGATATTGGGGCGAGCGCCTCTGGGCCTAACCTCACAGGAGACGTGGGAGATGGCCCAGCTCCAGGAGGAGGGGCAGGTCCCCTCCCCCAGCACGGCTCTGCCACTATGGCCACCGATGATCCAGTCTGAGTCTGAGGCACCACTGTGGCCTGAGACCCTGTGCCATGCATCTGAATGGAGCCAGCCTGCTTTCTCCAGTCTGAGACCACTGCTTGGGCTTCCCAGAGCTAGAGGGGGAGTGAGGAGCGAGATCCAGGAGCTCAGTGTCCCGGGTCCCAGCGAGCGCCAGGGCAGGCCTGTGCTTTCTGGCTGGGTTGCCTGAAGGAGACCTGCCATTCAAGGAGGCTGTGGGGGCTGGTGAAGCTCCATCGCAGGCCGCCCTGGGTTGGCGTGTTTGCTCCTGGGGCCTGGCGAGGCTGGGGTGGCTCATTCTCTGTGCTGTGTGTGCTCCCAGGATGGCTTTGTGCAGAACGTTCACATCCCCAAGGTGCGGGTGGACCCGGACGGGCGCTGTGCGGTCATGCTGATCTACGGCACGCGCCTGGTGGTGCTGCCTTTCCGAAGAGAGACCCTGACGGACGAGCACGAGGGGGTCATGGGAGAGGGGTAAGGCCCCAGAGCTAGCCCTGGCAGAACTCCCCCTGCACTGGTGGGCACAGGGTGAGAGCCCCTTGTCCCATTCCAAAGCTGGCAGCATTCCCAGCTCCCTGCTGGCTCACGGGATCCCCTCATTCCGCTCGCCATCTGGCTTCCCTGCACTTGAGCTCTGTGACAGCCCGCTCCCAGCTGTCACCCGCAGGGCGCCTCGGGGTGAAGATGGTCACCAGAGTCATGTGTTTGGGGGTGGAAAAGACAAGAGGGCGATGGGATCTGAAAGTCCAGGATCTCCCCCTGGAGGGAGGGGGCTGCACTTTGGCTGCATTCCCAGCGTTGGCTGGGCCAGGAAATGTACCAGAACCAGTGTGAGAAAGGAGGGAATCCTGGGGTTTGGTGGGGGCGGGACGCTGCTGCATGAACAGAGCCAGCCATCTCCTGTAGGGTGCAGATGCCCAGCAGCGGATATGCCTGGGGGCCATGTTGGCAGTGCCGGGGGTCCAGTGCATGTATAAAGAGCCCATTACCTGCGGGCTGCAGATGTCGGCGTGCAGTGCTCCGTCTGGAGCGGCGCTGCCATGCCTCTCTGGTCAAGGAGCTGCAATCTGTGTTCCTCACAGGCCTCGCTCCCCCTCAGAGAGGGGGAGGTCACACTCCAGCCACCAGGTCGCAGGCCCCGTCTGAGGGAGTGTGGCGAAGCCTGGGGTGCCCTCCTGGGAGCTGCCTGGAGGCTGTGAGGAAGGTGCCGTGGGGTTGGCTGGGCCAGAGGGGGGCTGCCTGCTAGGCTTGGCCTCACAGACTCTGTGTGTGATGGTGTTTTCCCTCCTCTCCCCCCGCCATTGCAGCCAGAAATCGAGTTTCCTGCCCAGCTATATCATTGATGTGCGGGAGCTGGATGAGAAGCTGCTCAACATCATTGACATGCAGTTCCTGTATGGCTACTATGAGCCCACCCTGCTCATCCTGTTCGAGCCCAACCAGACCTGGCCGGGGTACGTCCCTCCCACCCCCCTGGGTTGCAACCAGCTTGGAGTCCCGGCCAGCCCACTGCGGGCACCATGCAAGGCTGGGCCTGCTCTGTGCTGACTGAAGGTGCTGGAGGGCGACTCGGCAGGGGGTGCTTTGTTCTGAGTTGGTGCTGCGGGGGGCGCGGTGCTGCTTCCTGGTGGGGGGGGGAACGATTTCTGTTTGCAGGTGGCTCCGGGCTGCCAGGGGTGGCTGGTGCAGCCCCTGTGGAGCTGGAGTGCCGCGGCACAGCTTGCTGTCCAGCACAGACCTGCAGCGCTGGGGTACCCCTCTTGGGAGGAGGGGCAGCGTGGAGGGGCTGGGGTGGTGGCACAAACCTCGTGGGAGGCAGCTCTACAGAGGTGACTTGAGCCGCAGCAGAGACATACAGTCACTAGGAAAACGGAGGATGTGGGGGCTGGTGGGGAGCACATGACCAGAGATACTGAAGAACAGGGCAGCCAGCTTTCTAGGGGAGACCCCTCCCCAGCCATTCTCTCCTTCCACCCACTTCCCCTGGCATCTGTCCCTGCTGCGACCTGTCCCGCTCAGGCTCCCTGAGCAGGCCTGCGGGTGGAGTGTGTGCGAGCTGCTGTCTCTCCTTCCCCTCGGTGCAGGCGGGTGGCTGTGCGCCAGGACACATGCAGCATCGTGGCCATCTCTCTGAACATCATGCAGAAGGTCCATCCGGTCATCTGGTCCCTCAGCAACCTGCCTTTCGACTGCACGCAGGCCCTGGCTGTGCCCAAGCCAATAGGTGAGGCGAGCGTCTGCTTCCCACGTGTGGAGTGTGACCTGGTGGCTAGAGCGTGAGACTAGCCTGACTCATGGGCTCGGGCCCCTCTCCGCTGCTGAATCTTTGTGGCCTTGGCCAAGTCGCTCAGCCTCTTTGAGACTCTGTAAGGCGAGTCCGCTGGTTGCCTACCCTGGGGCTTGGACGGTGGTGTGGGGCTTTGCCTGGGGCACATTGGGTGGCGGGTAAGTGCAGGATCGTAGCATTATTCCCACCTCGCATATTGGGCCAGCTCAGAGTCTGCCTGACACTCACCATCCATACGGACAGAATGGCACCTGCTGTGTGGGGCACTCGCTCCCCTGGAGCGCGATATGGGGGGGCTGAGGGTGGAGCTAAAGGAGCCTCATTTCCTCCCAGCTTCCTCTCTGACCATCTGCCGTCCCTGGAGCTCAGACGTGAGCCTGTGTCACCAGCCCCCTCAGGGTTGGTGCAGAGAGACCCCTTGGTTCTGAGAGGAAGGAGTCAGACCCAGCCCGTTCCCCAGTAACTGGTGCCGTGAGCTCTGTGACTCCTTCCTTGCCCAGCCCCAGGGGAAGGGTTTAAAGCAGGGCAAGGATCTAATTTACCCACCGCCGGAACCCACCCTGGTTTGGCCAAGTGGGAGGGTGCCTGGGGGTGCCTCGTGCAGGGTCCTATTAGCGAGAGCTCTGGGGCTGTCCCCTGTGCAGTGTCCTTCCCTGGCTCTGCATGGGGTCCCAGGGGAGCTGGTCCGCTCACGCTGGGGAGCATGAGCCTGAGTCCCGACAAGCCTGCTCTGAAGAATGGGGTGAACTGCAGGTTTAGTGAGGGGTCCGGAGCCCTTTGCCTCCAGCTCACTGCACCCAGGCTGGGCCAGAGAGCGGTGTGGGGCCGTGTGTGCAGTGAGTCCCTGGATGTTAGGTGGGTTGGGATCTGAGTTACTACAGAGAATTCTTTCCTGGGTGCTGGCTGGTGAGTCTTGCCCACATGCTCAGGATTTAGCTGATCGCCATATTTGGAGTCGCGAAGGAATTTTCCTCCAGGGCAGATTGGCAGAGGCCCTGGAGGTTTTTCGCCTTCCTCTGCAGTGTGGGGCACTGGTCACTTGCAGGAGGATTCTCTGCAGCTTGAGGTCTTCAAACCACGATTTGAGGACTTCAGTAACTCAGACATAGATTAGGGGTTTGTTACAGGAGTGGGTGGGTGAGATTCTGTGGCTTGCATTGTGCAGGAGGTCAGACTAGATGATCATAATGGTCCCTTCTGACCTTAAAGTCTATGAGTCTCATGCCAGCCGCCGATCCCGCAAACTGCCCTCCAGTCAGCACTCACATGTGGCTAGCATGGAGGAGCTGCCCTGCCCTGCCCTGGTGTTCACACCTCTGACGCTTACAGCTGGGCTCTTTCTCTCTCCAGGAGGCGTGGTGATCTTCGCGGTTAATTCTCTGCTGTATCTGAACCAGAGTGTCCCGCCGTACGGAGTGTCCCTCAACAGCCTGACCACTGGGACCACGGTGTTCCCCTTGCGTAAGCTGGCGTGCCTTTCCTCCTCTTCGCAGCTCTCTGGGCTGCTGCCCGGCAGGGGGTCGCTCCCTCTGTCCTGGGCCCATCAGTGTGGGACGGGCAGGTCTGTGGGCAGAGCTCAGGGGGCTGATGGGCACCTGTCACGGAGTGTGGGGGAGTCTAGCCCTGCACCCCTCTTCCTGGGACTCACAGTGACTCCCAGCCGGCCAGTAAAACAGAAGGTTTATTGGACAACAGGAACGCAGGTTACAGCAGAGCTTGTAGGCTCAGCCAGGACCCCTCAATCAAGCCCCTCTGGGGTCCTGGAACCTTAGCCCCCTGAATTCCAACCACCCAGCCCAAAACCGAAACTAAACTTCCTTCCCTCCAGCTGGCCCCTTCCTTTGTCCCGCTTCCCGGGCAAAGGTGCTGACTCCCTCCCCCCTTACCTGGCTCAGGTTACAGGCTTAAATCCTGTCCCTCACCTAAAGACATCCCCTGCTGTCCCATCACCCATGCAGACAGCCCCTACTCCATCACAGCACCAAGGTGGGGAGCTTGGCTGGGTGATCTTGGCCTGAGTGGGAGATGCCAACTGGCGAAGCGATGGCAGGGATGCTGTTGAGGGCTTGTTACTGACCCTGGCCTGGCTGGGAGCCAGGGTCTGAGCAATCGATGGCCACAGCGCGTGTAGCCTGAAGAACAACCGTCCCTGGCCGTTCTGGGCGTGGGAAGTTTGCTGCCAACAGCCTGTGAGGGGGCCTAGCTGTGGGGAGAGAGGGTGGTGCTATAGTTTGGTGCATGTGAGATGAGCGAGGGCTCAGGCCAGCTCCTGCCAGCAGGAGCCTGCATCCCAGCTGGCACCTTCATTGTCATCAGACGGGCCAGGCCTGAATGGTGACTCCACTGCCAGTTCTCCAGTGGCCCGTCCGGGTCCGGCTTGAGGCCTATGGGCAGCGGGGTGGGGGAAGATGTCCTGTTCCCTGAGTTCTCTGCTCCGAGACCTTTCCCTGGAACTGAATTCCTGCCCACTGTCTGCAGCCGGGTGCCGCACCCTCCTGCCCGACAGGTCCCTGCAGAGTGCTGCTTTTCCTGGCATGTCTGCACCAGGCTCCCCTGGGAAAGGGCCACGTTGGTCCAGTAGCTGTCAGGCTCAAGACGACTTAGCTCTGGTTGTGGGGCTGGGGGTGTGAACCTCCCCTCAGAACTCGGGGTCTGCTCCGATTGGAGGACCTGTTGTGGTGCCAGACGTGCTTTGTGGGTGGTCGTTAGTCTGCAAGGGACAGGGGGACTAGAGGGGACTTGCTCAGCTGGGGGGACTGCGGCAGTGTTGTGGGTTTCTAACATGTCCATAGGTGTGCTCCTTTGCCCTCTGATAGACCATTGCATCAGCGTGTGCCACGGGGGGGCTGGGCCCCCTGCATTCATGGTGTCAGGGGCATGGCAGGGGCAGTGTTCAGAGCAGGGGGCTGCAGTGCAGGTGCAGCCTATAGGGTGGAGCAGGGCTTGGAGTGGTGCATGCTGGGACATGTAGTCTGTGTGGGCCGTGCTTGCGGGTTAGCTGCCCTGGGGGTTGTGGAGCCGTGGCCGGCCGAGCTGCGTCATGGGGCACCGTCGTGTCTCTGCACTGGCGCTGAGCAGGGCCCTCTCTCTCTGCAGGCATTCAGGACGGAGTGAAGATCACGCTGGACTGTGCGCAGGCGGCGTTCATCTCCTATGACAAGATGGTGATCTCGCTGAAAGGAGGGGAGATGTAAGGCCCCAGTGGCGGGTCCGGGAGCTTGGCCCGGCTCTCCGGTCCTTGCCTTCAGTAGCTGGGCCTGTCCCAGGGAGGTGGGGGCTTTGAGCTGCTGCTGTTCCCTCTAGCTCCTAGTTGGGGGGTGGGAGACGGACAGATTCTAAATAGCCAGGCTTTAAAAGGAGCCTGCCCTCTCTTGCTGGCGGGACATCCCCGCCCAGCAGCTCCAGGTTTGTAGGAGCTGTGGGGGGGTACCAGGGTCTAGGGCTAGAGTGGAAGCCTGGGAGGCAGGACTCCTGGGTCTGTTCATTTCTCAGTCCCTGCCCTGCGTGCGCGTGAGGCAGGGATAGTGGCAGTGGCCCGCTGCGTTGCAGGCGCTGCTGGGTGGCGAACCTGTGCATGGTGAGGCCAGCCCCTGAGAGGGAAGGGATGGACGAAGGGCCACGGATGGGCTCCAGGAGACCCCAGGGGGGCAAGAGAGAACACAAGCGGCTAGGAGAACGGCCAGCAGGTGCCTTTGACTCTGACTCACTTTCCTGCCAGTCTCCACAGAGCCCCTCTGACCCTGACCCTGCACGGAGCTTTCCCTGCTGGTGCTCTTGCTGTGACTTCACCAGCATGATCTGTGCCCATGTCCCCTTGTGCTTCCCCTGCCTCTGCCACCAGGGCACGAGCTCTGATCGGCTGTGCCATGAGCAAGAGCTTGCCCGGGCCCCTCCCCGGGCTCCTGAGCCGTGCCCAGCTCCATGGCAGGGGCTGATCGTGGAGGCCATCTCAGCAGCTCTGCAGAGCTTCCAGCTGGCCTAGAGCAGCCCTGTGGGGCCCGGGACAAGCTCCTGGCCTCACCGCTCTCCCTGTCTCTCCTTAGCTACGTCCTGACCCTTATCACGGATGGGATGAGAAGCGTCCGCTCCTTTCATTTCGACAAGGCAGCAGCCAGCGTCCTCACCACCTGTGTAAGCTGCTGGGCTGAGGAGGGGTCTCCCAGGGTGCCTGTCAAGGGGGTGCTAGTAATTGCCTGGGGACTCTCCTGGACCTGGCTAGGTGGGATCCCAGCTCTTGCCCTGTGCCAGGCTAGTGCCTTTCTCTCTGCCAGGATAGCCAGGCTACAGAGACCTTCATTGGGCAGATGGGGGCCATGGGGCTAGGTGCCGTGCTTCCCAGATCCCCGGCGTGTGCCTGGGGATGAACTGGTGGCCCAATGGGGGGAGCAGGTGGGGGCATCCCATGAGGGCGGAACACTGTTGCCCAGAGTGATGCTGACTCTGCCTGAGGCCAGTCAGCGGGGCTGAGCCTGACTGGGCAGTCAGGGGGCTGCTGTGGGTCCCTTATGCACTAGCATAGTTGGGACCCTCCTTCCAGATGGTGCTGGGGTTGCCTCTCGCACTGAGGTTACCCCTCCAAGGGAGGGAATTCCAGTTGCTAGGAAAAGGCAGGTGTTAGCAATGGGAGATTCGATCATTAGAAACATAGATAGCTGGGTTTGTGATGATTGGGAGAACCGTATGATGACTTGCCTGCCTGGTGCGAAGGTTGCGGATCTCTCGAGGCATCTAGACAGACTTATGTGTAATGCTGGGGAGGAGCCGGTGGTCGTGGTATGTGTAGGTACCAGTGATATAGGGAAGAGTAGGAGAGATGTCCTGGAAGCCACATTTAAGCTACTAGGGAAGAGACTGAAATCCAGGACCTCTATGGTGGCATTCTCAGAAATGCTCCCAGTTCCACGCTCAGGACCAGGTAGGCAGGCAGAGCTTCAGAGTCTCAATGCGTGGATGAGAGGATGATGTAGAGAGGAGGGGTTTACATTCATTAGGATCTGGGGAAACTTTGGGGATGGGAGGAGCCTGTACAGGAGAGATGGGCTCCACCTAAACCAAAGGGGAACCAGGCTGCTGGCACTAAACGTTAAAAAGGTTGTAGGACAGTTTTTAAATTAGGAGATGGGGGGAAGCCGACTGCTGCAGAGGAGCATGTGGATCGGACAGAGACTTCTCTTAGGGGAGAGTCTGATGATAGAGAATCTCCAGGTTATAGTCAGGAGCAGAGGGTGGAAGAGGATAATGTAAGGGCCGGATCAGATGATAAACAGTCACATAAAAAAGAATCTGGCACATCAGAAAAGGGCAGACAAATAAACAAGGACAAGTTTTTAAAGTGCTTGTACACAAATGCTAGAAATCTAAATAATAAGCTGGGTGAACTGGAGTGCCTGGTGATAAAGGAGGATATTGATACAATAGACATCACAGAAACCTGGTGGACTGAGAGCAATCAATGGGACACAATCATTCCGGGGTACAAAATATATCGGAAGGACAGAACAGGTCATGCAGGGGGGGAGTGGCACAATATGTGAAAGAAAATGTAGATTCAAATGAAGTAAAAATCTTAAGCGAATCCACATGTTCCATAGAATCATTATGGATAGAAATTTCATGCTCTAATAAAAATATAACATTCGGGATCTATTATCAACCACCTGACCAGGACAGTAATAGTGATGATGAAATGCTAAGGGAGATTAGAGAGGCTATCAAAATTAAGAACTCAATAATAGTGGGGAATTTCAATTATCCCCATATTGACTGGGAACATTTCACTTCAGGACGAAATGCAGAGATGAAGTTTCTCGATACTTTAAATGACTGCTTTATGGAGCAGCTGGTACGGGAACCCACAATGGGAGAGGCAACTCTAGATTTAATCCTGAGTGGAGCGCAGGAGCTGGTCCAAGAGGTAACTATAGCAGGACCGCTTGGAAATAGTGACCATAATACAATAACATTCAACATCCCTGTGGTGGGAAGAACACCTCAATAGCCCAACACTGTGGCATTTAATTTCAAAAGGGGGAACTATACAAAATTGAGGGGGTTAAACAAAAGTTAAAAGGTACAGTGACTAAAGTGAAATCGCTGCAAGTTGCGTGGGCCCTTTTTAAAGACGACATAATAGAGGTCCAACTTCAATGTATACCCCAAATTAAGAAACACAGTAAAAGAACTAAAAAAGAGCCACTGTGCCTTAACAACCATGTAAAAGAAGCAGTGAGAGATAAAAAGGCTTCCTTTAAAAAGTGAAAGTCAAATCCTAGTGAGGCAAATAGAAAGGAGCACAAACACTGCCAGCTTAAGTGCAAGAGTGTAATAAGAAAAGCCAAAGAGGAGTTTGAAGAACGGCTAGCCAAAAACTCCAAAGGTAGTAATAAAATGTTTTTTAAGTACATCAGAAGCAGGAAGCCTGCTAAATAACCAGTGGGGCCCCTTGAAAATTGAAATAAAAAAGGAGCGCTTAAAGACGATAAAGTCATTGTGGAGAAACTAAATGGATTCTTTGCTTCAGTCTTCACGGCTGAGGATGTTAGGGAGATTCTCAAACCTGAACTGGCTTTTGTAGGTGACAAATCTGAGGAACTGTCACAGATTGAAATGTCACTAGAGGAGGTTTTGGAATTAATTGATAAATTCAACATTAACAAGTCACCGGGACCAGATGGCATTCATCCAAGAGTTCTGAAAGAACTCAAATATGAAGTTGCAGAACTATTAACTAAGGTTTGTAACCTGTCCCTTAAATCGGCTTCGGTACCCAATGACTGGAAGTTAGCTAATGTAACGCCAATATTTAAAAAGGGCTCTAGAGGTGATCCTGGCAATTACAGACCGGGAAGTCTAACGTCAGTACCGGGCAAATTAGTCGAAACAATAGTTAAGAATAAAATTGTCAGACACATAGAAAAACAGACACTGTTGAGCAATAGTCAACATGGTTTCTGTAAAGGGAAATTGTGTCTTACTAATCTATTAGAGTTCTTTGAAGGGGTCGACAAACATGTGGACAAGGGGGATCCAGTGGACATAGTGTACTAAGATTTCCAGAAAGCCTTTGACAAGGTCCCTCACCAAAGGCTCTTACGTAAATTAAGCTGTCATGGGATAAAAGGGAAGGTCCTTTCATGGATTGAGAACTGGCTAAAAGACAGGGAACAAAGGGTAGGAATTAATGATAACGTCTCAGAATGGAGAGGGGTAACTAGTGGTGTTCCCCAGGAGTCAATCCTAGGGCCAATCCTATTCAATTTATTCATAAATGATCTGGAGAAGGGTAAACAGTGAGGTGGCAAAGTTTGTAGATGATACTAAACTACTCAAGATAGTTAAGACCAAAGCAGATTGTGAAGAACTTCAAAAAGATCTCACAAAACTAAGTGACTGGGCAACAGAATGGCAAATGAAATTTAATGTGGATAAATATAAAGCGATGCACACTGGAAAAAATAACCCCAACTATACATACAATATGATGGGGGCTAATTTAGCTACAACGAGTCAGGAAAAAGATCTTGTCGTCATCGTGGATAGTTCTCTGAAGATGTCCACGCAGTGCGCAGAGGCGGTCAAAAAAGCAAACAGGTTGTTAGGAATCATTAAAAAGGGGATAGAGAATAAGACTGAGAATATATTATTTCCCTTATATAAATCCATGGTATGACGATGTGGTTCTGGCGGGACCAACTGAGAGTGCCAAATCAGGACCAATTGCTCAAACAGGGCAGTCACAGCCCTAGGCTGGGGTTTCTCCACCTCTAAGGCAAACCAAACCAGCCAGACAAAAATGACTTTGGTTTCACCCCACTGGCTAACCACAAGTCACACAAGCAATTTCCTTAGACACTCCAGTCTCCCAGTATTACCACCAGTGCCACTCGTCCTGGGGATGAATGGTTATGGAAACCAACACCCCAGTAAAAGAAAAAGGTTCTCTTGATCCCAAAGGACCAAGCCCCAGACCCAGGTCAATATACACATCAGATCTTACCCACAAATCACGCTGTTGCCAATCCTTTAGAATCTAAAATCTAAAGGTTTATTCATAAAAGGAAAAAGATAGAGATGAGAGCTAGAATTGGTTAAATGGAATCAATTACGTACAGTAATGGCAAAGTTCTTAGTTCAGGCTTGTAGCAGTGATGGAGTAAACTGCAGGTTTAAATCAAGTCTCTGGAGAGCATCCTCGGCTGGGATGGGTCATTAGTCCTTTGTGCAGAGCTTCAGCTTGTAGTAAAGTCCCTCCAGAAGTAAGAAGCAGGATTGAGGACAAAATGGAGATGAGGTCTCCGCCTTATATAGGCTTTTCCAGGTGTAAGAACACTTCTTTGTTCCTACTGTGGAAAGTTTTACAGCAAAATGGAGTTTGCAGTCACATGGGCCAGTTTCTGCACACTTTGCTGAGTCACAAGGCGTATCCGCCTCCTCTCAATGGGTCAGTTGTGTAGCTGATGGTCCTTAATGGGCCATCAAGCAGGCTAAACAGAGCTGACACCAACGTATCTGGGATCTTTCCCAATAACACAGCACAAGTTTGAAATACAGACAGTATACAGCCAATATTCATAACTTCAACTACAAAAATAATACAGACATACAGACAGCATAATCATAACCCGTGACCTGGTCTTAGACACCTTATATGACCCCCTTTACATAGGATTTGGTGCCACTACAGGACCTTGGTTGCAACCCATGTTCTATATGGTCCCAGTTTATATCAATAACGTCACACATGGTACGCCCACATCTCGAATACTGTGTACAGATGTGGTCTCCTCACCTCAAAAAAGATATTCTAGCACTAGAAAAGGTTCAGAGAAGGGCAACTACAATGATTAGGGGTTTGGAGAGGGTCCCATACGAAGAAAGATTAAAGAGGCTAGGCCTCTTCAGCTTGGAAAAGAGGAGAGTAAGGGGGGATATGATAGAGGTATATAAAATCATGAATGATGTGGAGAAAGTGGATAAGGAAAAGTTGTTTACTTATTCCCATAATACAAGAAGTAGAGGTCACCAAATGAAATTAATAGGTAGCAGGTTTAAAACAAATAAAAGGAAGTTCTTCACACAAAAGCAGCAAAGAATCCTGTGGCACCTTATAGACTAACAGACATTTTGGAGCATGAGCTTACGTGGGTGAATACCCACTTTGTCGGATGCATGGGATTCACCCATGAAAGCTCATGCTCCAAAACGTCTGTTAGTCTATAAGGTGCCACAGGATTCTTTGCTGCTTTTATAGATCCAGACTAACACGGCTACCCCTCTGATACTTCTTCATACAGCACACAGCGGAACTCCTTACCTGAGGAGCTTGTGAAGGCTGGGTCTATAACAATGTTTAAAAGGGAACTGGATAAATTCATGGTGGCTAAGTCCATAAATGGCTATTAGCCAGGAAAGTTAAAGAATGGGGTCCCTAGCCTCTGTTCATCAGAGGATGGAGATGGATGGCAGGAGAGAGATCACTTGATCATTGCCTGTTAGCTTCACTCCCTCTGGGGCACCTGGCATTGGCCACTGTCGATAGACAGATACTGGG
Source organism: Aldabrachelys gigantea (assembly GCA_026122505.1). Taxonomy (NCBI): domain Eukaryota; kingdom Metazoa; phylum Chordata; order Testudines; family Testudinidae; genus Aldabrachelys; species Aldabrachelys gigantea. The sequence continues at coordinate 297,205,970 of CM047480.1, forward strand.
CTAAATGGACCTTTGGTCTGACCCGGTACAGCCGTTCTTATGTTCTTGTGTTCTTATTAGCAGGTGCGTGCTGGGCTGGGGGGATCAGTCGTTGACCGTGTCAGTGTCCCTGCGAGTGACTCATGTGCTCCGGGGACTTGAAGGAAATCATGGCCCCAGGCCTGGTTCCATTGCCCTCTGCAGGGCATGTCTGCACAACCAGTGGCAGCCTGCGGCAGCAAGCCACGAAGCCTGGCTCTACGGACTCAAAAAGAGCTGTGTAGGCTTGGCAGTCTGCGCCGCCACATCTACACGGCTTCTGGTAGTGGCAGTCCGGACCAGGAGCTCCCGGGCTGCGTGGGTGGGCTCGGGATGGCTGGCGCGTGAGGGCCGCGTGGCTGGGCTCAGGAGCTGGCTGGCGCATGTGGGCTGCGTGGCTGGGCTCAGGGACTGACTGGCGCGGGCCGCGTGGCCGGGCTCAGGCTCAGCGGCTGGCTGGCGTGTGTGGGCCGCGTGGCCAGGCTCAGGCTCAGGCTCGGGGGCTGGCTTGTGCGTGTGGGCCGCTTGGCCGGGCTCAAGCTCAGACTCGGGGGCTGGCTGGGCCCGTCCTCTTTGTGTCTGAGTTCCAGAGCAGAGCAGGGGTGGATCTGAGAGTGTCAATTTCTCTGCTCCCCTCAGATGATCACAATGGAGCCAGGTTACCTGTTTCTGGGCTCGCGGCTCGGTAACTCCCTCCTCCTCAAGTACACGGAGAAGCTGCAGGAGCCCCCCGTGAATGTCGCCAAGGACCCGGCCGACAAGCAGGTCAGGGCAGCCCTGGGCCTGCGGGTGCTTTCTCCTCCATGTGCTTTTCTCCCCCCACCTCCACCCCTCCTGGGCTTCTGCTGAGGCCGAGGCCCAGGCCAGCCTGGCTGCATTCCCTGCGTTGCTGCTGCACCGTCCGTCGGGGGACTGGCCCAGCGGCTGCTGCGGGTCAGCTTGGCGAGGGGCCCCGGAGCATGGCTCTGTGCTCTGTAGCCATTAGCTCCACCGCCCTGTGGTCTCCCGCTGGAGAGATGGGAACTGGAGATGACGAAAGCTCTGGAAGAGGTGCCAGGCTCAGCCTTGTCCCAGGGCATGGCTAGCCCAGCCTGCCCACCCTTTCTCTGCGCAGCTGGTCCCTGGCCTCTCCGGAAGTTGCTCATGTGCTGTGGCTTCCCTTAGAGCAGGCCTGAGAGCCCCCAGCTCCTCCCACTGAGTGGCCCCTGGTGCTATTGCTGTAGGTCACTGCTGGCCTGGCCGTCAGCAGCAAGCGGCCCTATCCTTCCTCCCATTCGCAGAGTGACTGGAAGGGTTGGAGCCCCCTGGCTTGAGCCCAGGGTGGGGTGGGGTGTCAGCCTCTTCACTGCTGGCTGCTCTGTTCCCCACAGGAGGAGCCCCCTGTCAAGAAGAAGAGGTCGGAGTCATCTGGGAACTGGGCTGGTAAGTGGGCGCCTCCCTGGGGCCGGGGGGCGAAGGGGTCCGACCGAGCCAGTCTCTGCATTCCAAGATTGGCTGGGGGTGCCTGGCATAGGATCGGGGCAGGTGAGCTGGGGGTACGGGGTAGACGGGGGACACGAGGCTGACGTGGCTCAGGGTGGGGGAGCTGGGAGTACGGGGTAGACGGGGGACACATGAGGCTGGCGTGGCTCAGGGCGGGGGAGCTGGGGGTAGGGGATAGACGAGGGGACACATGAGGCTGGCATGGCTCAGGGCGGGGGAGCTGGGGTTATAGGCTATGTGGGGGACACATGAGGCTGGCGTGGCTCAGGATGGGGGAGCTGGGGGTAGGGGGTAGACAAGGGAACACATGAGGCTGGCATGGTTCAGGGCGGGGGAGCTGGGGTTATGGGCTATGTGGGTGACACACGAGGCTGGCGTGGCTCAGGGCGGGGGAGCTGGGGGTACAGGCTATGTGAGGGACACACGAGGCTGGTGTGGCTCAGGGCGGGGCAGCTGGGGGGTAGCAGGTAGACGGGGGACACATGAGGCTGGCGTGGCTCAGGGCGGGGGAGCTGGGGCACACAGTGGGGTGCAGGAGGCTGGCGTGGCTCAGGGTGGGGGAGCTGGGGCACAGTGGGGTACAGGAGGCTGGCGTGGCTCAGGGCGGGGGAGCTGGGGCACACAGTGGGGTGCAGGAGGCTGGCGTGGCTTGGGGCGCGAGTATGGGGGGCGCAGTGCTGTCCCGGCTCAGTCCCAGGCTCCGGCTCGCTGTTGTGTTGAGGGGGAGTGGGAGGCTAGCGTGGCTCAGGGCAGGAGTATGGGGGGCGCAGTGCTGTCCCGGCTCCGTCCCAGGTTCCGGCTCGCTGTTGTGTTGCAGGGGGGAAGTCGGCCCCACAGGATGAGGTGGATGAGATCGAGGTGTACGGCAGTGAGGCCCAGTCCGGGACCCAGCTGGCCACTTACTCCTTCGAGGTACACAATCTGCCTAGGGCTGCCTGAACACCCCGGACCTGTTGTTCTGGCTGGGGGGACCGGCTGTGGCTCCCTGCCCAGTGGCTGGGGGGAGGGGGGGGCTGGAGGCAGCTAGGTGGGACCCAGGCCCCTGCTGCCCCAGGGGACTGAGCTCTGCCCCTGAGCCGAGCTGTCCCTAGGCTGCTCCGCGTGCTCATCGGTGTCAGCCCAGGGAGTGAGTCCTCCGCAGCCTGACATGCCCAGGGCCCTGACCAGGCAATGCGGGGGCTGCTTCCCCTCTATGCTGAGCCCCGGTGGGAGGGGGAGCTCCCTTACAGCCCCTCCCTGCAGATGGCCCCCGGGGGGGCCGGGGCCTGTGACTTGGTGGCACTAACCCTTCTCACTTAGGAACCAGGCTGATCCCCACCAGCTCCATGGTGGCTGGGGCAGGCTGGAGCCGGAGTCTGGAGCGGGGAGGGCCCTGTGTCACCATCTCCAGGCCTGGGGCTGGAGCTGGAGCCTGTGGGGAGCAGGGCCTGTGTCCTGTTCTCCAGGCCTGAGGCTGGGCCAGAGCTGGAGGGGTAGGGGGTGCAGGGCTGTGTCCCGTTCTCCAGGCCTGGGGCTGGGCCGGTGCTGCTGCCTCGAGGCTGAAAGTCTCATTTCCAATCCCTTGCCCCCACCCCGAAGTGCCCTTGTCTGATCTGTGCGCAGGGCGCTGACCCCCTCTTGTATCTTTCAGGTGTGCGACAGCATCCTCAACATTGGGCCCTGTGCCAACGCAGCCATGGGGGAGCCCGCCTTCCTGTCCGAGGAGGTGTGTACCACGCCAGAGCCACGGGCGCTTGGCCCCCTCAGTGTCCCTAGGACTGCGGACTCCAGGGGGCCTGGCTGCAGTGCATGCTAGGAGCTGGAGTCTCCCTGGGCTCTGGGCTCGGTGCAGCTTGAGACAGAGTTGCATTTGCCCTGAGCCGACAACGCTTTCCAAGCCCCACTAGGGCTTCCCAGCCTCATTCCTCTCCCTCTGCCCCCGAGAACAGCAGCACTTGGGCTGCTTTGGGAAGGCAAGTCCAGCTGTTCCCTCCTGTCCTGGCTGATTCCCTGCAAGGCCAAGTCACTAGCAATGGCTGTTCCCAGCCCGCTGCCCACCTGAGTCCCCGTCGCTGCAGGGCAGCTGGGCGGGTGGGGGGGACTCTGATAGGATGGATGCAGGGGCTGGAGTAGGGCTCCTGCAATGCTCCACGGAGCCAAGGCAGTGGGGGCCATGAGGGCCAGTGGGGTGAAGGGGGGTGGATACAGGGGTGGGGTGCGTGGAGCCATCAGCATGGAGGAGCAGCAGCCCCAGGGGTTGGTGGCACTTCCCTCTCGGGGCTTCCGTCCCTGGGCGGGGGCAGCTCCTGACACCCGCTGCTTGTCTCCATGGCTGCAGTTTCAGAACAGCCCGGAGCCAGACCTGGAGATCGTGGTTTGTTCAGGCTACGGGAAGAACGGGGCTCTTTCTGTCCTGCAGGTGAGCACAGTCCGGCAGGGGGTGCGGTGGGGGAGCATCTGTGCCCAGGGGGGGCCTGGTGCCAGTGAGGGGGAGCGGTGGGCATCTGTGCCAGGGGGATCCTGGCGCTACCAGAGGGGAGGGGCAGGCATCTGTGCCTAGGGGATCCTGGCATCAGTGGGGGAGAGCCTGGTGCCAGCAGGGGGGTGGTATCTGTGTCCCGGAGTGAGCCTGGCACAGGCAGAGGAGGTAGAGTCTGTGCCCAGGAGTGAGGGTGTCGTGTGAGCCCTGGCTGGTCCGAGTGTGGCCTGGGGAGGGCTGTCACCATGCGAAGGCCCCACATCCAGGCACTGGGCTTCAGGCGTCCCTGCCCTGCAGATTTATGGGAGGGGTGGGGTGCAGGGGGAGCCCCCAGCAGGGCAGAGACGGCCTCTGCCTGAGGGAGGGGGGTGGGGAGAAGCAGGCAGGGCCAGGGGAGTGAGCTCTGCTACCCCATGTGGTGGCTAGGTGGAAGGGGGCATCTGGAGCTTGTCACGGCAGAGCTGGCTGGCGCATGGCCCCTTCTCTCCAGTCTAAAGGCACAGCCGCATGGCCGCATGCAAGGCCGCAGCTGCTTGGCATGCAGGGCTGCATGGTCTCTGCAGGCTGCTCCCTTGGCTGTGCACGTGGAGAGGGGCGGCCCCCAGCTGGGCAGAGTTTGGGCTCTGTGCCAGTGTTCGGGAGCACTGGGAGACTCCAGGGAGAGAGCCTGGGGTCTCGGTGCTTCTCCTGCCAGGGCTGGGGGCCCGGGAAGCTGCAGTTCCAGCCTCCGCCTCTTCCCAACAGAAAAGCATCCGCCCCCAAGTGGTGACGACTTTTGAGCTGCCTGGCTGCTACGACATGTGGACCGTGATCTCGCCCCAGAAGAAGGAAGAGGTCAGTGGGTGGCTGCCCATGGTGTGAAGGGGGAGGCTCTGGGTTCGCCCATCAGCCGCCTGCCCCTAGAGCTCCTGGCACCTCCGCGGGCTTCTGCCGAGCCCCAGTTCCTGTGGCCTGATCCCAGCACGCTCCTTAGCTGTGTCTGGCCTGGCGAGTCGGGAGAGGTCACTTGGAGGAGCGCCCCGTCTCATCGCTGGTGTAAAGGCCCCTGGCTGGGCTTGGCTCCTAGGGGCTGGGGGGTGCGGTGCGCTCCTGGGGCCTGGCTTCATTCTCTCCTCCTGCAGGACGAGAGTGCCAAAGGGGAGAGTGCAGAGAAGGAGCCCAGCCCCCCTGAACCTGAGGACGATGGCAAGAGACATGGGTTCCTGATCCTGAGTCGCGAGGACTCCACCATGGTAAGGGCCCTGGCAGTGTGATGTGCTGCCGGAGGCTCAGCCCACGCAATTGTCCCCAAGGGACCATGGCACCGAGTCTGCGTGGAGTCGGTTTGGTCTCTGGGAAGGCACCCCAGCAGCAAACTGCCTCACAGGGCAGGCTCAGGGAACCCGGGTGCTGCGGGTGACCCAGGGGCCATATTCGAGTGAGAGAGAACAGAGGCCCAGGCCCTTTTCCCAGCACGTGGGGTGTGAACCTCCCATCTAGCTTGGATCGTTCTGTTCCAGCTCCCCGATTCTCTCCGGGTTCATCGGGACACGGGGAGCTTCCTTTCCTGCCTTCCCTGGTGTTGCTGGGTGCTGTTAATCAGCCGGCATGCTCCACCTTAGAGGTGGCTGCGTTGGGGGGTGAGCAATCTGGTACCTGTTCTGTTTGTAAAGGGGTGGGATTGGCTCCTTGTCTGCCTGCTGAGGCGACGGGCAGGCGGATTAGTGTAGGGGCTCCACTCTGACTGCCCTCTGGTCGTGTGCCCCTTAGATCCTGCAGACGGGTCAGGAGATCATGGAGCTGGACACGAGTGGGTTCGCCACACAGGGGCCCACTGTGTTCGCTGGCAACATTGGAGAGAACCGCTACATCGTGCAGGTGTCGCCCCTGGGCATCCGGCTGCTGGAAGGAGGTGGGCAGCATGGGTGGGCAGAGCTGCCATGTCTTTTCCTGCCAACCCCTCAGGCCCGGTCACCGCGCTGGGACCAGGTCGCTGGGGCCATCTGCAGTGTCCGGTGCTGGCAGGACTGGTGCTTGCCAGGAACCTCCATGGCCCCCCATCCTGATCTGGGAGCGGGGCCTCCTCAGTCTGTTCCCCATGGTGGGATACAGAGCTGGGAGGAATCCATTGCTCCGATCTGAAGGAGGGTGCTGGATTGGGCTGGGGCTGGGCCTTGTGGCCCTGGGCATGGCCATGGCTCAGCTGGGTGGCTCTGTCTTCCAGTGAATCAGCTGCACTTCATCCCTGTGGACCTGGGCTCCCCCATCGTGCACTGCGCCGTGGCCGACCCCTACGTGGTGATCATGAGCGCCGAGGGCCAGGTGACCATGTTCGTGCTGAAGAGCGACACGTACGGGGGCAGGACGCACCGGCTCACCCTGCAGAAGCCCCAGCTGCACCACGTGAGTCTGAGCAGGCGATCTGCTGTCAGGGACAGGCTGCCATGCCCTCGTCCTGGTGTATGAGTGTGACACTGGGGCTGTCCATCGGGGTGGGGCTGGAGGGACACACCGGGGTGCTGTCAGTCGGGGTGGGCATGTGCAAGTTATCAGGGTACAGGCCAGACCAGTGGGGAGCTGTCAGCCCTGTCCTGCAGCCTTGGCTGCTTCACAATGCCCACGACCAGCCTGCCAGCATGTGAGCCACCCCCTGAATGGGGGTGTGGGACTGCAGCCTGCCAGCCACACCTGGGTCACTCCCCCAGTCTCAGATCTTCTTCCAGAAATGTATGTCCTGTACTGCGCTCCTGGCCCAGACAAATACTTTCGTTTAAGGGCAGAATATGCCAGTTGATCTCAAATAGTTATTCTGACACTTCGGTTTAAACACACGGGATTAGATAAAACAGTAAAACAAGTTTATTAATGACACAGAGAGATTGAGTGTCCAAGTAATGAGGCCGAAAAGTCAGAAATGGTCACAAGAAAATAAAGACCAGACATTTACTAATAACTAACTTAACAAACTAGATTAGATTCCAGCCGAGTTTCTCACCACATGCTCCAGCAGATTACTGACCAAACCCCTCCCCCAGAATCCAATGCCTGCTTCCCTTGTCTCTTTGGGAGCGGTAAATGCGATGGGCAGGGCGAGAGGGGAGGACTTGGGGTTTTTGTCCCTGAGTTCTATAGTTTCAGGCCCTCTCTTGAACCAGGAGAGACAGTGTCTATGTGAAAGAATATTCCCTGCTGCTTTTCCTCACCTGTTTGAACTTACTTTGTCTTCCCTCCCTGCTTGACGACTCTGTTTACGCTCCAATGCAAATTAAGCAGAGTACCCATTCCTTGGTGTAGGACAGGCCTGTTTGCCAACTTCTGCCTGGGCAGGGCCGTGGGGTTTGGCACACGTGTTAATCACACCAGACAGGGGAATCTTAGCAAGTCACACAATGTTGCCACATACATTTTACCAGGCTGATACTGACCAGCACGTGATGAGTTTTCAGTGGTCCCTCCCCAAGGGTACCTTGTACAGAGATGGTTACTGTAGCACTCAGGATGTGAATGCAGGGACATGTGCTGTCACATGTCCATGGGGCTCAGGGCCTGGGGACAGCCTGGCCATCTCCTCGCTGTGCGAAGTGGTACCTGCAACCTCTCCCTTGCAGCAATCCAAGGTGATCGCGCTGTGCGTGTACCGCGACGTCAGAGGCATGTTCACCACGGAGAGCAGGACAACCAGCTCCAGGGACGAGCTCTCCCTCAGGAGCCACTCGGAGGTGGAGACCGTCATCCAGGACATCAGGTGCGAGAGAGGCTGGGGCCTTTCCCTGGCCATCAGGGACGGGCAGGTGGGTGGGGAGAGGCACACGTGGCAGGGTGCCTTTAGCGCTGCTTGTCCTGGCTCAGCGGCCAGGAGGGGCAGTCGAGCCATGCCCAGCAGCCCATGGCAGGGGGACAGGAGCCGTGTCTGCATGAGCAACATAGGGAATGAGGGTGGGTGATCTGTGTGACAGGGCACAGCTGGGGGCATCCCCCCACCCCTACAGATCGCTGCTTCTGTGCCATGTGAGCCATCGGCAGTGATCCCTATGTTCTGTGCCTGCCGCTCCCGGCCGAGAGAGGGTGACAAGTCTCCCCCCAAGCATGGGCATGTCCATGAATGCACAGGGCAGGGAGGAGCTCCGGGACAGGGCAGCTGGACCCCCCGTAACAGCCTCTCCCTGCTTCCCCCGCCCCGGCCGCCCGGCGCAGTAACACGGTGGACGACGAGGAGGAGATGCTCTATGGGGACTCCAGCACGCTCTTCAGCCCCACCAAGGAGGAGCCGCGCCGCAGCAGCCTCCCGCTGACTGACAGGGACCCCCACCAGTACAAAGTGGAGCCCACGCACTGGTGTGTGCTGGTGCGGGAGAACGGAGCCATGGAGGTAAGGCCTGGTCCAGCCCCTCTCGAAGGAGCCTGATCTGGCACTGCCTGGAGAGCAGCCCCTGTCACCTCGTGCTGAGCCCCTGGGATCTTGGAAGCTAAGCAAGGTTCAGCCTGGTCAAGGCTTGGATGAGAGACTGCTGGGTTCAAAACGGCCTGCAGGGGGTGGGCTAGGGGGCTTAGTACGAGGTGCCCTCCCCCCGGAGTCAGGGCTGACTAATGCCCCAGTGCGGTACTAGGGGGTGGTGTGGCATTAGTGAGTCTGTGGGGGCGCTGACCCCAGGGGACCCCCAGGAGGTGCTGTGCTGTGCTGCTGGTGGGTGAGGTGTGAAACCGAGGCCCTAGTCAGTGGTTACCCCCAGAGGTGGGAGATGAGTCCCAGCCAGTCTCAGCTCTGCTCTGAATCCCCTGAAGAGTCGGCTGGCTACAGCATTCCCTTGAGCGTGACCCCATGCTGCTGCTGGGCCTGTTCTGGGACGTTTCTAGGACTCCCCCTTGCATGAAATCGCTCTCTTGGCCCAGTGTGCAGGGGCCCTAAAGGGGAGCAGTTAAACTGAGACAAGGAAATCATGTTGACCCCATGTGTGATTAACCTGTGGAACTCCTGGCCACAAGACTGAATCCAACAGCATAGAAAGGCCAGGCCATGAAGTTCCCGTGGCTAATGAGACTAGCAGCACCAGCCATCCTACTCCAGGGTCTGAGCCAGGCTGAGGGAGGGGGCTTGGGAGACCTTTCTCCAGGGGCTGTTATCCGAGGATGGTCCCTGCAGCTCTCCAGGACAGCTGGGAGTGGGCTGGACAGACCCTGCTCTGACCTCGTGTGGGGATTCCTATGAGGAGCCTCCATGGACCCCTGCCTAGCTCAGTTGCTGTCTCTGTCCCTGCAGATCTATCAGCTGCCTGACTGGCGCCTGGTGTTCCTGGTGAAGAACTTCCCCATGGGCCAGCGGGTGCTGGTGGACAGCTCGTTCGGGCAGCCCGCGGCCCAGGGTGATGCCAAGAAGGAGGAGGTGACGCGGCAGGGGGAGATGCCCCTGGTGAAGGAGGTCCTTCTGGTTGCACTGGGCAATCGGCAGAGCCGGCCGTACCTGCTGGTGAGCTGGGTCATGGGCAGGCTTCCCTGGCGCTGTGTGCACGTTACCAGGCAGGGGCGCAGTGAGGAGGCTGCAGGGCGGGGTGCAGATGGCTGCTTACTGCGGCAGCGGGGTGCGTAACTGGTTGGAAAACCGTTCCCAGAGAGGAGTTCTCAGTGGTTCACAGGCAGGCTGGAAGGGCCTAGCGAGTGGGGTCCCGCAGGGATCGATTCTGAGTCTGGTTCTCTTCAATATCTTCACAAGTTAGCTAACGGCACAGATAGTGCACTGACAGAGTGTGCTGGGAGGGGCAGCCAGCCGGCCAGCGTGAGTGCGCTGGGGGGGCAGCGCGGGGATGGGGGCTGTAGTGCTCTGGTTGGCTAGCATGTATGTGCGGGGAGGGGCAGGGGGGCATCGCGGGAATGGGGGCTGTAGTGCTCTGGCTGGCCAGCGTGCGTGTGTGGGGGGGGGGGCGCGAACAGGGGATGGAGCAAAGGGAAACGTACGCTGAATATTAAAATAACATTCGGGGCAGAAGGGAGCACTGGTTAGGAGTGGTGGGAGCCCGTCCCTGGGGCGTCTCTGTCTGTCTGAGGAGGACCGGCCTGCCCGTCCCTGGGGCGTCTGTCTGTCTGAGGGGGACCGGCCTGCCCGTCCCTGGGGCATCTCTGTCTGTCTGAGGGGGACCGGCCTGCCCGTCCCTGGGGGGTCTTCTGTCTGAGGGGGACCGGCCTGCCCGTCCCTGGGGGGGTCTTCTGTCTGAGGGGGACCGGCCTGCCCGTCCCTGGGGCGTCTCTGTCTGTCTGAGGGGGACCGGCCTGCCCGTCCCTGGGGCGTCTCTGTCTGTCTGAGGGGGACCGGCCTGCCCGTCCCTGGGGCGTCTCTGTCTGTCTGAGGGGGACCGGCCTGCCCGTCCCTGGGGGGTCTTCTGTCTGAGGGGGACCGGCCTGCCCGTCCCTGGGGGGGTCTTCTGTCTGAGGGGGACCGGCCTGCCCGTCCCTGGGGGGTCTGTCTGTCTGAGGGGGACCGGCCTGCCCGTCCCTGGGGGGTCTGTCTGTCTGAGGGGGACCAGTCGGCCCATCCGTGGGGTGTCTCTCTGAGGGGGACCGGCCTGGCCGTCCCTGGGGGGTCTGTCTGAGGGGGACCAGTCGGCCCATCCGTGAGGTGTCTCTCTGAGGGGGACCGGCCTGCCCGTCCCTGGGGCGTCTCTGTCTGTCTGAGGGGGACCGGCCTGCCCGTCCCTGGGGCGTCTCTGTCTGTCTGAGGGGGACCGGCCTGCCTGTCCCTGGGGCGTCTCTGTCTGTCTGAGGGGGACCGGCCTGCCTGTCCCTGGGGGGTCTGTCTGTCTGAGGGGGACCAGTCGGCCCGTCCCTGGGGGGTCTCTCTGAGGAGGACCGGCCTGCCCGTCACTGGGGTGTGTCTCTGAGGGGGACCGGCCTGCCCGTCACTGGGGTGTGTCTCTGAGGGGGACCGGCCTGCCCGTCCCTGGGGGGTCTGTCTGTCTGAGGGGGACCAGTCGGCCCATCCGTGGGGTGTCTCTCTGTCTGAGGGGGACCGGCCTGCCCGTCCCTGGGGCGTCTGTCTGTCTGAGGGGGACTGGCCTGCCCGTCCCTGGGGGTCGGACCCACTGGGGTTACTCCAACCCTGCGATCGCTGGGTAGGTTGTCTTTCACAGCACGGCCTCACAAACCTCCTGCCACTTCCCCGGCTCCGCTGTCTGGAGCTGGGGCGAGTGTGACCTGTGGGTATGGTGGGGGAGGGGTGGCTTCTGGGTGGGCACGGGAGGGGCAGGAGTCTCAGCTCTTCTCATCCTGTTGGCAGGTTCACGTGGACCAGGAGCTGCTGATTTATGAGGCTTTCAGCCATGACTCCCAGCTGGGCCAGAGTAATCTGAAAGTCCGCTTTAAGAAGGTAACTGGGGAGTGTTTGAGGTTGCCCATGTGTCCTCCTGCTGTCAGGCCCGGCTGATAGGGAGCAGGGGGGCCCAAAGCACCCCACAAAGTTCTGCTTTTTAGTTGCCCTGCCTGCCAATGGGAGTGTGTCCCCCATCGGGAATTACAGCCCAGTCTGCTCAACTTCTGTCCCGGAAAGATACTGGAGCACATAATTAAGCCATCAATTTGTGAACGCCTAGAAGATAAGGTGATAAGTAACAGTCACCATGGATTTGTCAAGAACAAATCCTGTCAAACCAACCTGACAGCTTTCTGTGACAGGGTAACACGCCTTGTGGATGGGGGGAAGCGGTAGATGTGGTATGCCTTGACTTCAGTGAGGCTTTTGATACTGTCTCGCACGACCTTCTCATAAACAAAGTAGGGAAATGCAACCTAGATGGAGCTGCTATAAGGTGGGTGCAAAACTGGTTAGAAAACCGTTCCCAGAGAGTAGTTATCTGTGGTTCACAGTCATGCTGGAAGGGCATAACGAGTGGGGTCCCACAGGGATCAGTTCTGGGTCCGGTTCTCTTCAATGTCTTCATCAGTGATTTAGCTAATGGCGTAGAGAGTACACTGATAAAGTTTGTGGACAAATACAAAGCTGGGAGAGGTTGCAAGTACTTTGGAGGATAAGATTAAAATTAAAAATGATCTGGACAAACTGGAGAAATGATCTGAAGTAAATATTGAATTTCATCCAAAGGACAAATGCAAAGTGCTCCACTTAGGCAGGAAAAGACGGTTACTCACCTTTGTAACTGTTGTTCTTCGAGACGTGTTGCTCATATCCATTCCAGTTAGGTGTGCGCCCGCCGCGTGCACATTCGTTGGAAGATTTTTATCCTAGCAACACTTAGTGGGTCGGCTGGCCGCCCCCTGGAGTGGCGCCGCTATGGCGTCGGATATATACCCCTGCCGACCCATCTGCCCCTCAGTTCCTTCTTGCCGGCTACTCCGACAGTGGGGAAGGAAGGCGGGTTTGGAATGGATATGAACAACACATCTCGAAGAACAACAGTTACAAAGGTGAGTAACCGTCTTTTCTTCTTCGAGTGCTTGCTCATATCCATTCCAGTTAGGTGATTCCCAAGCCTTACCTAGGCGGAGGGGTCGGAGTGAGATGTGGCAGCGTGCAGAACCGCTGCGCCAAAGGCTGCGTCATCTCTGGACTGTTGAACCAGAGCATAATGAGAGGGAAAGGTGTGGACTGAAGACCAGGTAGCTGCGCGACATATCTCCTGAATAGGTACACGAGCCAGGAAGGCGGCAGATGAAGCCTGAGCCCTGGTAGAATGCGCGGTGATGTTATAATTTGGCTCATATTTCCCCAAGACACAAGTGCGGATGCACGCCGTCACCCAAGATGAGATCCTCTGAGAGGAAACAGGTAGGCCTTTCATTCGGTCTGCTATCGCGACAAAGAGTTGGGGCGTTTTACGAAAGGGTTTTGTTCGCTCAATATAAAATGCGAGCGCTCTACGGACGTCCAGGGAGTGCAATTGTTGCTCCCGTCGTGTTGAGTGTGGCTTCAGGAAGAAGACCGGGAGAAAGATGTCCTGGTTAACATGAAAGGCCAAAACCACCTTAGGGAGGAATGCCAGGTGCGTCCGCAACTGCACTTTGTCCTTGTGGAACACAGTGTACGGCGGATCCACCGTAAGAGCCCTAAGCTCGGAGACTCGTCTGGCCGATTAATGGCTACGAGGAAAGCTGTCTTCCAAGACAGGTAGAGTAGTGAGCAGGTTGCTAATGGCTCGAATGGGGGAGACATAAGCCTGGTTAAAACCAGGTTGAGGTCCCAGGTTGGGGCTGGACGGCGTACTTGGGGGTATAAGCACTCCAAGTCCTTGAGGAACCTCGAAACAATAGGATGTGAGAACATGGAATGGCCATCTTCCCCTGGGTGGAAGGTAAAGATGGCTGCCAAGTGCACCCTCAGTGATGATACTGCTAGGCCCTGCTGTTTGAGAGACCAGAGGTAGTCCAAAATAGAGGGAATCGAGACCTCAGTGGGAGTAAGATTATGCGTTTTGCACCAGCAGTAGAAACGCTTCCACTTGGCCAGATACCTTCCACCCAGTCAATGTTTCCTGCTACCCAGGAGAACTTGTCGTACTGATGGACAGCAACATAACTCTGACTGGTTTAGCCATGTAGCAGCCACGCCGTGAGGTGAAGGGCCTGCAGGTCTGGGTGGCGAAGCCTGCCATGGTCCTGAGTTATGAGGTCTGGGTGGAGTGGCAGGGTAATTGGGTTGGCTATCGACAGGTCGAGCAGCGTGGTTTACCATGCTGCCTGGGCCATGCTGGAGCGATCATGATTAGGCGCGCTCTGTCCCTGTGGAGTTTTAGCAGGACCTTGTGAACCAGCGGGAACGGTGGGAAGGCATAAAGCAGCTGGCTCTTCCACGGCATCAGGAAAGCGTCCGAGATCGATCCTGGGGAGAGACCTTGGAAGGAGCAGAACATCTGGCATTTCCTGTTCGCCCGGGAAGTGAACAGGTCTATGTGGGGAAATCCCCACTTCTGGAAAACAGAATGAATAACGTCCGGGCGGATCGACCACTCGTGCGACGGGAAGGACCTGCTGAGTCGACCTGCCAGAGTGTTCCAAACCCTTGGGAGAAAGGACGCTACCAGGTCTAACGAGTGGGCTATGCAAAAGTCCCAGAGTTGGATGGCCTCCTGACAAACGGGGGAGGATCGTGTCCCTCCCTGCTTGTTTATGTAGTACAGGCCGTTGTGTTGTCTGTAAACACTGAGACACAACGGCCTTGTACGTTGTTGGAACGCCTGGCACGCCAGGTGGACTGCTCTCAGTTCTCGGACATTTATGTGTAATGCCAGCTTCTGAGATGACCAGAGGCCTTGAGTTCAAAGTTGTCCGAGGTGAGCACCCCAGCCGAGAGATGGCGCGTCCGTCGTCAGGGACATTGAGAGCTGGAGCGGATGGAACGGCAGCCCTGTACACACCAGGGAGGGAGTTAGCCATCAGTCTAGGGAGCCTAGGGTGCTCGGGGGAATGGTGACTATCTTCTCTATTGGGTCCCTGCCAGGGTGGTATACCGAGTTGAGCCAAGCTTGGAGAGGACGGAGGCGGAGTCTGGCGTATTTGGTTACGAACGTGCAGGCAGCCATGTGACCCAGGAGACTGAGACAAGTGCGAGCCGAGGTCGTCGGGAAATTCTGTAGACCTCAGATGATTGTTGCGATCGCCTGAAACCGCGGCTGTGGTAAGCAGGCCCTGGCTAGATTGGAGTCCAGGATAGCTCCTATGAAGTCTAACCTCTGCGTAGGAACCAGAGTGGATTTTTCTATATTGATCATCAGGCCTAGATGTGTGAATAGGTCCTTGACGATGCCCACATGCTGGGTGACTTGTGTCTCGGAGGCCCCTTGGATGAGCCAATTGTCCAGATACGGAAAAACGTGTATCCAGCGTTGGCGGAAATAGGCGGCGACTACGGCCATACACTTTGTAAATACCCTTGGGGCTGTAGAAAGGCCAAACGGCAGGACCGTAAACTGGAAGTGCTGACAGTTGGCTACGAAGCGGAGGTACCTCCTGTATGGAGGAAAAATGGTGATGTGAAACTACGCGTCCTTCATATCGAGGGCAGCATACCAGTCTCCAGGATCCAAGGACGGGATAATGGTCCCCAGGGATACCATGCAGAACTTCAACTTTGTCATAAACTGGTTGAGTCCTCGCAGGTCTAGGATAGGTCTGAGACCTCCCTTCGACTTGGGGATTAGGAAATAATGGGAGTAAAACCCCTTGCCCCTTTAGTCCTTTGGTACCTCCTCTATAGCTCCCATGGCGAGGAGCATCCGCACCTCTTGCAAGAGGAATTGCTCGTGAGAGGGGTCCCTGGAGAGGGACGGGGTGGGAGGGCGGGGTTGAAATAAATTGGAGGTGATACCCATACTCCACCATGCGTAGGACCCAGCAATCTGAAGTTAACTGGGACCACGCTGGGAGGAAGTAGGAGAGACGGTTGGAGAAGGATCCTGGCCTGTAACTGGTACTGCGCTGTCGGGCGCACCTTCAAAAGTTCGTCTTTGGTCCGGCTGGTGGTTTCCAGAGACCTTGATTTTGGCCCCCTTGGGGTCCTGATTGTTGTCTATGACCACCTCGGCTGCGTTGCCTGCCAAAGTCCTGTCTTTGTCTAGGCACAGAGTATGGGCGGTGAGGCTGGGGACGGAAAGGCCTGCATTGGGTCACCGGCGTATGCATGCCGAGAGAGCGCATTATGACCCTGTTGCCCTTCAGGCTTTGCAGCCTGGGGTCAGTCTTTTCTGAGAAGAGACCTTTACCATCAAATGGCAAGTCCTGAATGGTATACTGCAGCTCTGGTGGGAGGCTTGAAACCTGAAGCCGTGAGATGTGCCTCATGGCAACACCCGAGGCCAGAATCCTGGCTGCTGAGTTGGCTGCATCCAACGAGGCCTGGAGGGCAGTTCTGGCCACCTTTTTCCCTTCCTCCAAGAGGGCAGTGAACTCTTGGCAGGAGTCTTGAGGGAAAAGCTCCGTAAACTTACCCACCGCCACACAGATGTTATAATTATAGCGGCTAAACAGGGCTTGTTGATTTGCCACCCGGAGCTGTAGGGCACCTGCTGAGTACACTTTGCGGCCGAGTAAGTCCATTTGCCTAGCCTCCTTCGATTTCGGGGCTGGTGCCTGCTGGCCATAGCATTCTCTCTCATTAACAGACTGGACGACTAGTGAGCAGGGAAGAGGATGGACATACAAGTACTCGTACCCTTTAGAGGGCACCATGTATTTACGCTCGACTCCCCTGGCCGCAGGAGGGATAGAAGCTGGAGACTGCCATATAGTATCGACATTGGCCTGGATGGTCCGAATAAACGGTAGGGCCACTCTGGTGGGGGCATCCGCCGACAGAATGTCCACTACTGGGTCCTCTACCTCCGGGACATCCTCCACCTGGAGGTTCATATTGAGTGCTACCCTCCTTAGGAAGTCCTGATGGGCTCTCAGGTCGATTTGGAGGAGGGCCCGAGGAGGATGTTCCTGCCACCGCCTCATCTGGAGAAGAGGAAGAGGAGATGCCGGCAACGAGCGGGTCCTGTGTGGCCTCTTGCTCTTGGATGACCTCCTGCTCCAGTGGCACCTGGGAGTCCGGTGGGGGAGCTGGGGCTTCTACCGGAGCAGTCGGAGGAGGATGGCTAACTGTCACCTCTGGCACTCGGTGCTCTGATGGGACAGAGCGGGACGGAACTACTGGTAAGCCTTGGGCCTGGTGGTGCGCCCAAGGTGTCCAGAAAGACCACTGATGGGGGCCTTGATCCTGGGCATGGGTCTCTTGGAAGACTCTGGTGGGCACATCGGAATCGCGGTCCTGTGCATAAGAACTGTCCGCGTGGGACGACACTGATGCGTGTCTGGATGGCCATGGAGGCGCTGAAAAGCCCTGGGCAGAGTTCCTGTCTCTAGCGAACCTTGCTCTACTCGGCACCAGGGACCGGTACCGGGAGGCATAACAGTACCGAGAACGCGATCGGGACCTGCGACCGGAGTGGTGCCGGGAGGTCGACCGAGATCTTGAGGCTCGATGTTGGGAGCGGCCGCGGGAGTCACGGTGCCTGGAGCGGTGCCGGGAGCAGGAGCGGTGCCAAGAGTAGCGGGCCTGCGAATGGGATACTGAACGGTGCCGTGAGTGCAACCGGTACTGAGGAGGAGAACGGTGCTGGGACTGCGAGCAGTGTCAGGAGCGGGAGCACCGACGGGACCTAAAACGTCTGCAGGACCGTGATCATGAACGGTGCCACTCTGCTGTGCTGACAGAGGATGGTCTTATCAAGGCAGGCTTGCCGATAGACTGTATTACCCGCACCAGCGGTGCTGGGGGTTGAGGCAGCGTCGATTCTGTCATGGCAATCAGATCCCTTGCCGTTGAGAGTGTCTCCAGCGTGGATGGAATAGTAAGCTCAACCACGGCTTGCGCTGGGGAGCTGACAAGCACTGGACTCGACGGCCCTTGTGGGACCAGAATTGATGGTGCCGACATTGTCGGTGCCACGACAGGTGTCGGTGCCGGGCGATCCGACTTAGATGAGCTCTCTGGCTGCAGTGCAGGTGGCACAGAAGCAGCAGGAGTCTTAGGCTTTCTCGACCTCGGGGAGAGGGAGCGGTGCCGAGTCGACTTCGGTGCCGGCGACGGCCGGTGCTGAGAGGCCTTGGCAATACTGGCGCAATCCAGTGCTGAGGAGGCGCTTCTGCCCGCTGATTGACCAGCGCTCGGTGCCAAAGGCGGAGGGGTAAGAGCCGCCTCCATGAGGGGCTGTTTTAGCCGAAAGTCCTGTTCTTTTTTTGTTCTCGGCTTAAAAGCCTTGCAAATGCGATACTTATCTGCCAGGTGAGATTCCCCGAGGCACTTAAGACAGGAGTCATGTGGATCTCCTGTCAGCATCGGCTTGTGACAGGCCAAGCACAGTTTGAAACCTGGTGAACCTGGCATGGGCCCCTGCACCGGGTGCGGGGAAGGGGCTAATCCCCGAACCCCTCTTAATTATATACACTAACTATGAACGATAAAAATTAACTACAACTATATAACTTTGAACTATATACACACAAAAATAACTAGAGAACTGTGAGTAGCTAGGGAGGTGGAGGTCAGTAAAACCGCACTCCACTGTTCCAACGACCGACACGGGCGGTAAGAAGGAACTGAAGGGTGGCTGGGTTGGCTGGGGTATATATCCGGTGCCATAGCGGCGGCACTCCAGGGGGCACCCAGCCGACTCACCGAGTGTTGCTAGGGTAAAAATCTTCCGGTGAACGTGCACGCGGCACGCGCACACCTAATTGGAATGGATACGAGCAAGCCCTCGAAGAACAATCAGTTGCACACATACAACACTGTAACAACATACAATACGTGTAACACTGTAGCAAAAAAAAAAGCAAACATCATTCTGGGCTGTTTTAGCAGGAGTGTTGTAAGCAAGACACGAGAAGTAATTCTTCTGCTGTGCTCTGTGCTGATTAGGCCTCAACTGGAGTGTTGTGTCCAGTTCTGGGTGCCACATTTCAGGAAAGATGTGGAGAAATTGGAGAAGGTCCAGAGAAAAGCAACAAGAATGAGTAAAGGTCTAGAAAACATGAGCTGTGAGGGAAGAGTGAAAAAACTGGGTTTGTTTAGTCTGGAGAAGAGACGACTGAGAGGGGACATGAGAACCGTTTTCAAGTGCATAAAAGGTTGTTACAAGGAGGGTGGAGAAAAATTGTTCTCCTTAATCCTGGAGGACAGGGCCAGAAGCAATGGGCTTAAATTGCAGCAAGGGAGAATTAGGTTGGCTGTTAGGAAAAACTTCCTGACTGTCAGGGTGGTGAAGCACTGGAATAAATTGCCCAGAGAGGTTGTGGAATCTCCATCGTTGGAGATGTTTAAGAGGAGGTTGGACAAACACCTGACAGGGACGCGCTAGTTCAGGGGTAGGCAACCTATGGCACAGGTGCCAAAGGCGGCACACGAGCTGATTTTCAGTGGCACTCACACTGCCCGGGTCCTGGCCACTGGTACGGGGGGGTTCTGCATTTTAATTTAATTTTAAATTT
Organism: Aldabrachelys gigantea; assembly: GCA_026122505.1. Lineage (NCBI taxonomy): Eukaryota > Metazoa > Chordata > Testudines > Testudinidae > Aldabrachelys > Aldabrachelys gigantea. Next base: position 297,224,877 of record CM047480.1, read on the forward strand.
CTTCTTAAAGGTTCTGAAAACCTTATTTACTTTACATACAACAATACTTTAGTTATATATCATAGACTTATAGAAAGAGCCCTTCTAAAAACATTAACATGTATCACTGGCACGCGAAACCTTAGGTTAGAGTGAATAAATGGAGACTCGGCCCAGCACTTCTGAAAGGTTGCCGACCCCTGGTCTAGATAATACGCAGTCCTGCTATGAGTGCAGGGGGCTGGACTAGACGACCTCTCGAGGTCCCATCCATATGCTCCCAGCATGCAATGCACCATCTTGCCCCAGTGGGAGGTAAAACTCCCAGGCAGCTTGTTCCTCTCTGGGGGACTTGTCTAGGGTGAGTGCCCTGATCTGAAGTGTTAGTGTCCCAGGTGCAAAGCAGCTGAATGGCTGCAGCTTGGACTGCACCCAGCTGCTTCCCCAGGGGCCAGCGCTGGGCAGGGCCATTGAGAACTGGGTGGGGAGTCCCCAGTTGTCATGTGGGTTCCCCGCTTGGTGCTCACCCTCCTAGCTCAGCTGCAGGGCTCCGGTCCCATTGGTGCCTGGAGGCCCTCACCCATCTGTGACCATCTCTCCTCCCTGTCAGGTCCCCCACAACATCAACTTCCGGGAGAAGAAGCTGAAACTGTCCAAAAAGAAATCGGAGAGCGCAGGGGGCGAGGAGTCGGGGGGTGCGCGGGGGCGGGTCGCCCGCTTCCGCTACTTCGAGGACATCTACGGCTACTCGGGGGTAAGCCGCGGGGGCAGGCCTGACTCAGAGTCGCTGCCAGGGCAGCAGAGGCTGCCCCTGGGTCAGTCCCTCACTGTTCAGATTGGCCCCAGGCTCAGCAGCTGGTACTGAGGGGCTGGGTGACCGCGGGAAAGAGCCGATGGGGCAACCTCGCTTGGGCAGGTCTCTGGGGCAGTTAGACCCCCTGGGTGCCGGTGGGGGGTTGGGCACGTCCTGGCGCTTAGGCTGCTGCACTCGGGAGGTGATGCCGCAGGATTTCCCGACCTCCTGCTGTAGGCTGCCGTCCTGTGAGAGCCCCGAAGCTAAGCAGGGGCTGGCTCGGCCAGCACTTGGAGGGGAGACTTCCTGGGCATGGCCAGGGGCTGTGGGTTGGTGAGTCAGCCCTGCGTTGCAGCTGGTCTGCTGGCCGGGAAAGAGCCCATGGAGAGGCCGAGTGGGAGCCCCTGGTCCGAAGCACCCTGGCAGCAAGCCCTGGGCTACCCACTCTGACCCCGGTGCTGGCTCTGCTCCCAGGTGTTCATCTGTGGGCCCTCCCCACACTGGCTGCTGGTGACGGCCCGGGGGGCCCTGCGCCTGCACCCCATGACGATTGACGGCTTGATTGAGTCCTTTGCTCCCTTCCACAACGTCAACTGCCCCAAGGGCTTTCTCTATTTCAACCGGCAGGTATGTGGGGCACGGCTGGCTTGAGGGCAGAGCCCAGGGCCCCACAAGGCAGACAGATGCTGTCTGGGCTCTGTGGAGGTGGGGCGCAGAGGGCCTACAGGTCCCAGCATGCACTGCTCCATCAGAGCATGTCCTGGCCAGCAGCTCTTCTCTGGGGGGGGGGGGGTGGTGGTGGTGGTGGTGGTGGTGGTGGTGGTGTGTGTGTGTGTGTGTGTGTGTGTGTGTGTGTCAGGGGGCTGAACTGAAGGGAGGGGCTGATCGTGGGCTCTGCTCGCAGGGGGAGCTGCGGATCAGTGTCCTGCCTGCGTACCTGTCCTACGATGCTCCGTGGCCTGTGAGGAAGATCCCGCTGCGCTGTACCACGCACTACGTGGCTTATCACGTGGAGTCCAAGGTACCGGGGTGCTGCTGGGACAGCCCTGCCGTGTGGAGTCCCTTCTGGGGCACAACGTCCCCCGATAGCTCAGCTCTGCCGGCCCAGGACCCACTACTCTGCAGGCAGTGCTGCTCCTCCCTCGTCCTGGCCAAGGGGCATCTTGTAGGGCACAGCCCCCAAAGGGGGCGCTTCAGACCTGTCCTGCCCTTCCTGCCTGGCTCTGCTCCGTGCCGCAGGCCCCCTGCCAGCAGTCTGCACGATGCCAACCGAGGGGGAGGGGAGCCCCTGGGGAGCACTGCTGTCTCCTGTGTCCACGCTGCGTGGCTGGCAGATTGTAGCAGTCAGGGAGGTGGTGGAGGGGCCCCCCCAGTCTTTGTGCTGCGCCCTGGCGACCTGTTAACGGCTGCGTCTCTCTGGCAGGTCTACGCTGTGGCCACCAGTGTCGTGAACCCCTGCACCCGCATCCCCCGCATGACGGGAGAGGAGAAGGAGTTTGAGAGCATCGAGCGGGGTGAGCAGAGACCTGCCCCACTTGGGGAGGGATGTGTGGGGAGCGCACTGGCACTGGGTGTGCAGTGCTGGCAGCAGTTCCTGTGGGGCAGTTATGGGCCAGGCTTGGGCCGGCACTCCCTGTCCTGTGCGGGCCCCATGGCCCGGCTCCCTGGGAGCAAGAGCCCCAATGGCTGTGAAGGTCCCCCCAGCCCACAGACTCCTGGGGGGTCTCCGGGGCAGAGCTGTGGGATGCAGTGTTGGTGTGTGACACTGGCAGGGGGCTCCTGTGTCTGTGCCAGCCCCTCGCCTGTCCTGGGGGCCGGCTGGGGACTGGAGCTATGTTGGTCTTTCCCCCAGACGAGCGCTACATCCACCCGCAGCAGGAGGCCTTTTCCATCCAGCTGATCTCGCCCGTGAGCTGGGAGACCATCCCCAACACCCGGTAAGGGCCTGCGAGCAGGGCAGGGCCCTGGTGCTCCTCTCCTGGAGACGGGCTCTGCCAGGCAGGGGGGACGAGGGTCCAGCCCTGGGAGTGCTGCATGGGTGAGGGCCTGGCCCTGCGTCAGGAGGGCAGAGGGCTAGAGGAAGGTGCTGGCCTCCCCCTGCCCCCCACAACAGAGGGAGACGTTTGGGGCAGGACTGTGAGTGCTTGTGTCTGGGGCAGGAGCCTGGTGCCGTGAGCCCTGGCCCCGGCTGCTCTGGTGTGGGGCTCCCTGCTGCCTTGACCTGTGCCTGCCTCTCCCGCCTGCCCAGAATTGAGCTGGAGGAGTGGGAGCATGTGACCTGCATGAAGACGGTGTCGCTGAAGAGCGAGGAAACGGTGTCAGGGCTGAAGGGTTACATTGCCGCCGGCACGTGTCTCATGCAGGGCGAGGAGGTGACCTGCCGCGGCCGGGTGAGTGCGGGCTGGCCTGGGGCTTGGCCTCCCTCGTCCTCTCCCTGCACTTCCTCCCGCCCCACTCCCTGCACCACAGCGCCCCCTACTGAAGCCATCCCCCTGCCTCCTGGCTGCCCCTGGTGGAGCCATCATCTGCACCCAGCGCTTGGCCAGGTCGCCATGTGGGGGCTGCTGGGCTGTGCCCAAGAGATACCTGAAGGGGGAACGTGGGTGTCGCTTCCCAGGCTGTCTCCATGGAGCTGGGCTCCTTGTGGGGCTTGCTCTCGCCGTGGCGCGCTCTGCCACAGGACCAGTGAGCTCGTGTATTCCCGACAGGGCGCGGGGGTGGGTCGCCCCCCTCCAACAGGCCAAGCCGGTGTGTGGATCTCGGCGAGGGCAGCCCTGGGACCGGGCTAGGCTGTCAGGGCAGCCAGGAAGGAACTGTCCCTGGCTCACAGCCCCCCATCCCGCCCATCTCTGCAGATCCTCATCATGGACATCATTGAGGTGGTGCCGGAGCCAGGGCAACCGCTCACCAAGAACAAGTTCAAGGTGCTGTATGAGAAGGAGCAGAAGGGCCCGGTGACGGCCCTCTGCCACTGCCACGGCTACCTGGTGTCGGCCATCGGCCAGAAGGTGAGGGGCCCGTTCCCCAGCTGGGCCAGCAGGGGCGCCAGGAGCCTCTCAGGGTCCTCCCCAGCCGCAGGGAAATGGCACAAAACTGCCAAGGAGCCTGGTCCAGAGGGGGCTGTGGGCAAGAAACGGGCCCTTGGTGCCACCCTGTCCCAGCAGCTAGCGGCCCCGATTCAGGGAGGGCACTACCTGGGGAGCAGAGTCCCGTCTCCTCTAGCTGGTCTTGGGGACCAAGCGCCCTGGGCGGTGGGGTCTGAGCGTGAGCCAGTGCCAGCCTCACACACCACAGGGCAGCCACTGCCTTTAGCGTGGGCTGGCAGGGAGTGGGGTACAGGGCCTGTCCCCTCTGGCAGCGCTGGCTCTGACCCAGCCCCAGGGGGTGGGGAATGGCTGATTGGGGTGGGGTTATGGGGTACAGGGCCTGTCCCCTCTGGTAGCGCTGGCTCTGACCCAGCCCCAGGGGGTGGGGAATGAATGGCTGGTTGGCGGGGAGGTTATGAGGTACAGGGCCTGTCCCCTCTGGCAGCACTGGCTCTGACCAGCCCCAGGGTAGAGGCGGGTGGGCAGGGGTACTCCAGGGTACTAGTTCCAGTCGGTCCCCGGCTCAGGCACTCTGCCCCCTGGCGCATTGCCCATCCATGGCGTGAGCCCTGTGCTCTTGCCCCTTGCAGATTTTCCTGTGGAGCCTGAAGGACAACGACCTGACGGGCATGGCCTTCATCGACACGCAGCTCTACATCCACCAGATGATCAGCGTCAAGAACTTCATCCTGGCGGCCGACGTCATGAAGAGCATCTCGCTGCTGCGCTACCAGGAGGAGAGCAAGACGCTGTCGCTCGTCAGCCGGGTGCGGGAGGTGCTGGGAGGGTGGAGAGGCTCTGGGTAGGGGTGGGCTGTCCGGGGCCAAGAGCAGGGCTCAGCCTGGCACCATAGTCGCTCCATGACACCGTGCTGGGCCCCTGCCTGCGTCTGTGTGCTCCCTGTGACCCTTGGTTCTCCTGCTGCAGGATGCCAAACCCTTGGAGGTGTACAGTGTGGACTTCATGGTGGACACCGACCAACTGGGCTTCCTGGGTAGGTTCTGCTCCTTCGTCCCCTGAACGTAGGGCTCGGCCAGGCCTCCTGCCCAGTGCCGTGGGATCATGGAGGCTAGCAAAGGGGGGAGACCCCCATGGGCAGCCCCGGTCCCAGCTGGGCGAGCTGGTGGGGGCCGGAACTGCTTGGGACCCTCTGCTCAGTGTGACTGTGCCGAGAACTGAGAGCTGCTGGGGGTAGGGGGTGTTGAGGGCACAGCTAGCAGCCACAGGTGGATCAAGATGGGGGCTGGAGCGTGCCCCCCATTTCAGGGGGGGCCTGGAGCGTGCCCACCAGAGCGGGGGGCTCTTGGGTAGCTCTGTGTGTTTGGCGGGGCTGAAATGCTGCCCAGAGTAACGTTGCTGCTGTCTGCTCTCTCCCCGCAGTGTCGGATCGCGATCGCAACCTCATGGTCTATATGTATCTGCCTGAAGGTAAGGCCTTCTGCCTCCTCCGCTTCTTAGCCAGCCCCCTGCCTGCGGGCGCCGGTGGCTAGTGCGCAGGACCGGGGTAGCCCCTGCTCACCTAGCAACTCGCTCTGGGACTTGGGGGGGGCCAGTCCCTTCCCCTCTAGCGTGGACACGATGACACTCGTATTTGTCTGGTGCTTTGGGAGCCCAACCAAACAGGCTGGAGAAGAGCCAAGTCCGTCAGCAGCTGTCGGCTGAGCCGTGTCGGGGGGAGGGAACAGCTTTTATTGGGCCAGCTTCTGTGGGTGAGGGCCAGGCGATCTGTCGTTCACCCACCTTGCCTCTGATTAGCCCAGGGTCTAATTCGCCAGGGACACCCCCCGTGAGCCTCCAACTGCCAGAACCAGGGACTGGCTGACGGGACGGGTCACTGAATCGCCCCATTCAGTTCATCCCCCCTCAAGCACCTGGCACCAGCCACTGCTGGAAGACAGGTTACTAGGCCAGATGGGCGATCGGTCGGCCCCGCTGCAGCTGTTCCCCGTGGAGCTCTGATTCTGGCCTGCTGCAGCGCCAGGTAGTAATACTGTAGGGCTGCATGTAAACAAACCCGCAGGAACATCTAACAACCTGCAACCCCCTGACCCTGGGGCTGGAAATTCCTTCCTGCTGGCGCAGCCGTAGCTGGGTGGGAGCCTGGGGACTCTGGCTAGTCCAGCCCCTTCAGGACTGCAGTCCATGGAGACTCCAGCGCCCAGCATGCCATGCTCCATCGCTTCCAGAGCAGAACCTGCTGGGAGCTGGAGTCTCCATGGGCCACACCATGCCCTGATGGAGTTGCTCCTGCTCCTTCTCTTAGCCAAGGAGAGCTTCGGTGGGATGCGGCTGCTGCGCAGGGCCGACTTCCACGTGGGCGCCCACGTCAACACCTTCTGGAGGACGCCCTGCCGCTGGGCCACCGATGGCGGCACCAAGAAGTCCAGTGCCTGGGAGAGCAAGCACATCACCTGGTTCGGTAGGTTGGGCTCCAGCCCGCGGGGGGCAGCACTGCGCCCAGTTCTGACCCCACCCACGCGCTGGGGTTGCAGCCGGGCCTCTGTTGTGCCAGGAGCTGGACAAACTGAGACGGTGCCTGTGCCGAGGGTACGGTGACCAGACGTCCTGATTTTATCGGGACTGTCCCGATATTTGCTTGTTTGTCCCGTGTCCCAACCAAACAAGCAAAGGCTCCGGAGCCTGGAAGGGCTCGTGCCCTCCCCCGCCCTGACTTCGCCCCCTTCTTCCCCCTTTGGATCCCTCCCCAAATCCCCGCCGCCATCCCCGCCCCCTCACTGCCCCATTGGCTCCCTTCCCAAATCCGCGCCTCTTGCCAAGCACGCGCTGCCCAGGAGACCCTGCGGGGGCCAGGGTGAGAGAGAGTCCAGCCTAGCCCCGAGCAGACAGGACTCAGGGCACGGTACCTGGAGGGAGAGTAGGGGGCGGCCGGTGGGGCCAGGCAGCGGCTGTTCTCCCCACCTGGGCAGCGGGACTCGAGAGCAGCCGCTGCTGCAGCTCCCACTGCCGCAGGGAAAGGAAGCGGCCAAGCACATGGTGCCCAGGCCCAACCCCCCTGGGCCTGCTGCGGGGACCCAGCACTGCGCACGCTGCTCCCAGCCCCTGGCCAGTCGCATCTGGGCTGGCTGCCCAGCTGGTGCAATCCTGCGGTGGAGGCATCGGCAGCCTAGCCCCGTTCGTTCCCCTGCGAGACCCAAGCGGGCTGGGGGGGCTGGGGCCTGCTGCCCCCACTGCGGGGCCGCCTGCGGGATTGCACCAGCTGGGCAGCCAGCCCAGACGCGACTGACCAGGGGCTGGGCGCGCGCAGTGTGCATGCTGGGTCCCTGCAGCAGGCCCGGGCTCCAGGGGTTCGTGGGCGGCAGAGCCGCAGCTGACGAGCTTGGCCAGTAGCCGCTTTCTCCCCCCACGGCAGTGGGAGCTGCTGCAGCCGCTGCTCCCGAGTCCTGCTGCCCAGGTCGGGAGAACAGCCGCCACCTGGCCCCGCAGGCCGCCCCCTACTCTCCCTCCAGGTACCGCGCCCGAGTCCTGCCTGCTCGGGGCCAGGCCAGCCTCACACTCACCCCGGCCCCGCGCTCCCCTGAGTCTCCCGGGCCTCCCTCCAGCGCTTGTGGAGGGAGGAGGAATTGAGGGTGGGGGATTTTTTTTTTTTTTTTTGCTCTGCTGCCATTTTTTCCCCTCTACCCCCGCCCCGCCCCCCGATATTTGACCTGGGTGATCTGGTCACCCTAGCAGAGCAGCTTGCCCTCTGCGGAGGCAGCTGCCACATGTTTGGGGGAGTGGAGAAGGTGGAGACTCTCCACGCCTGCCATCCGTGTGGGGCTGTGCTCTGGAGGCTTTGCCCCAGAGGCCTCCAGCTGGGCTGCCATGGGCTGGGGAGGCAGGCACAGCAGGAAGAGACGTGGATGGACCAGCAGGGGGCAGCAAGTCTGCTGGGGGTCGTGGGAGGTGGGTGGGAGGAGCTTGTGTTCAGTGCCAGGAAGCAGAGAAGCCGCATGGTGGCTCATGGGGGGAGATGGGGTTGGAGTGACGGGCCAAGGAGAGGAAGGGTGGGGTGGGCATCAGGTGCAGCTGTGGGGCCATAGGGCAAGTCAGGTCAGGCCCGGAGGGGGTGCACAGCCTGTGATGGGAGCAGGGGCTCGCCTGGGGCGGTGGGAAGTGCGTCCCAGCACGGTGGGGCTAGCGGGCAGGGAAGGAGCTGGAGCTGCCAGTCTCTGCCCCCTGCTGCAGTGGAAGGTGTTATCTTAGAGGGGGCACCTGGGTCCCAGCTGCTGCGCCCAGTCCATTACCCTGAACTCCCAGGGCTTGCTGCTGGCCCAGCCCCGGGAGCCTCCCCTCCAAGTGGGGCGTTCTGGGGTTCCCTGACGGGCCGTTCTCTCCCCAGCCACGCTGGACGGTGGGATTGGTCTCCTCCTGCCCATGCTGGAGAAGACCTACCGGCGCCTGCTGATGCTGCAAAACGCCCTCACCACCATGCTGTCGCACCATGCCGGCCTCAACCCCCGAGCCTTCAGGTACCGCCCTGCTCCCCTCCTCGGCCTGGGCCGGTCAGCCCCGCTGCCCTAGGCCAGACCCCCCTCCCCTCTGCTGTGCGCCGGGGCCGAGCTCTGTGGGCGCCGTAAGGAAAGATGGCATTGAGCCTACCTGACCCTGGAGGGCCAGGGATCAGCTGCTGGCTACCGGTACCCGGTACCCTCGGCCAGTGGGAAGGGCCCTGGGCTCAGCTGCCCCTTGCCAGGAGATGAGGTGAAGTGTCTCCAGTGTCACTCAGCCCTGGTGCCCCCCACTCTACAGCAAGGGGGGGATAGACCTCGAAGCAGGCTGTGGGGCTCCTGGGGCAGGCCAGCCTCTCCTAGGACTCCATGCAGGGGGAGGGGTGTCCTCTGCTAGGGGCCTGGGGGAAGGGTGTCCTCTGCTAGGGGCCTGGGGGAAGAGGAGGTGGGGCTCCAGGTAGCCCCCGTGGCCTCTTGGCTGCAGCACGACCCTGCCCTCCCACCAGCCTCACCAAGGTCAGCTGCTCCCTGCAGGGGGACACGTGGGAAGGGGGCAGCAGTGGGGGGCAGGCCAGCCTGGCCTTCGTGCCCTGAGAACGTGGGAAGGGGGCAGCAGTGGGGGGCAGGCCAGCCTGGCCTTCGTGCCCTGAGAACGTGGGAAGGGGGCAGCAGTGGGGGGCAGGCCAGCCTGGCCCACGGCCCTGCCTCTAGACCCCCACCGGTAGCTGCAGCTCCTCCCCCGCAGGATGCTGCACGTGGACCGCCGGATCCTGCAGAACGCCGTCCGCAACATCCTGGATGGGGAGCTGCTGAGCCGTTATCTCTACCTCAGCGCCATGGAGCGCAGCGAGCTGGCCAAGAAGATTGGCACCACGCCAGACATAGTGAGTAGCCAGCCCCCTGGCTCTGCCTGCGGCGGGGGTGAGGGGGGTGTCGGCAGGGCCCTGCCCTCACCTGCCTGCTTCTTTCCCTGCAGATCCTGGAGGACTTGCTGGAAATCGACCGCGTCACGGCTCATTTCTAACGGATGCTGGGCGGATGGGGCCAGCGCCTGCCCCAGTGCTTGTAAATTCCTTGGCATCTGGGCCTGGCTTTGTACGAACTGGGGGGGTTTGTGAAGAAAAAGCACAACGTGCTCGTGGCTGTGGTGTTTGCTGGGTGAGGGGGCTGATGCTTACAGGGCAGGGCCCGGCTGGCGCGGGGAGAGACGCTGGCCCTCCGGCTGCGGCGGGCTGGGTGAAGGGGCAGGCATGCACCTGGCTGGAGAAGTGGGTGTCCCGGCCCCACCGTACAAGCTGCCAGAAAGCCATGTTGTGAGGGGACCTGGCTCCCCCTGCCGTTCCCCTTGCAGCACCACTGACCACCCACTGTGGGGCACCTGCAGGTGCACACATGTTTTATTAGTGTAAGATCAGGGTCTGTGTGGCCCCCGGAGCCGCTGCAGCCACAGGGAACAGCCCAGGCTCCTGCTGGCAAGGCGCTGCCCCTGGCGTCCAATCCGGCCGGCCTGCGAGGCACAGCAGGCCTGCTCTGCCCATTTCCACAGCGGCTCAGCTAGGCCTGGAGGTACTCGTAGATTTGCTCGCTCTCGGAGAGGAAGCCCACGTAGGCGAGGAAGCGAATGAGGGAGGCCATCAGCCTCATGGAGATCGTCTCCTGCCTGGAGAGGAAGCAACAGCCAGCATGGAGCGTGCGCCAGCAGCACCCCCCGAATTGAGTCAACCCCCGGTGCGGGAGCTTGCACGCCCCCCCTACCTGAGGGCGATCTCGAACTTGAGGCTCTCCCACTTCACCCGGAGCCAGCAGAAGAGGCTGCTGCTGCGGATGCCTGAGGATCTTTGGCCAGTGATCCTGCTCCAGCCCTTCACGGCGCTGTGGGGACAGAGGGGCCAGGTCAGGCCCGAGGCATCACCCTCTGTACTGGGCACAGCCCCATGCCAGCACCACGGGCTCAGCTGCGTTGCTGCGGCCTGTAGCCCTGCTCACCTCTTGCCCATGACGAAGTAGCGGTCGACGGGGGCACCCAGGGCGATGTTGATGCTGCGCACCGTGTTGATGTTGCGGAACACGAGCAGCATGGGCCGGGGCAGGTCCTTGAGCACCTGCATGATGCGATCAAAGTGGTGCTGCGCCATGGCCTGCATGTAGAGCGTCTCCTCCCGCGTCAGGATGTTGGCCAGCCTCAGCTGCCCCATGTGGATGGGCCTCTGCATCAGGATCTCGCTGAAGAGGAAATAATCTGGGGCGAGGCCAGGCCTGGCCGTCAGGGGAGCTGGGGCAGAGCCCAGGGGCCCAGGCTAGCGGCCGGAGGGTCTGAGTGAACCAGCCCCCCAGCATGGGAATTGCCTGGGGCCCCTCTCACCGTGTCCCCCCGCCCAGAGCCCCCCCAAGCCCCACTCACCCTTCACGCCCAGCTCGGCGGAGCAGGCCCTCATGCCCGCGTCATCCCGCAGGATGATGGCTCTCCACAGCTTGCACAGTGCCGTCCGGTCCCTGCCACAGGGAGAGGGCCCGTGTCACCCAGGGCTGCCTGCCCCATGGGGGGTGGAACCACGTCCCTGCCCGCAGGGGTGGGGACGGGCCCTGGAGCGCTGCTCCCCGCCCAGTCCCTACCTCTCACTGAGGAACTCGTAGAGCCCGTGATCCAGCAGCACCAGCTGGGCCTTCCCGTCAGGGCCCCTCCGCACCAGCACTGCAACACAGAGCGGGTCACTGCACGGCGCCCTGGGCCCGGGCACCCAACCTGCTTCCACCACTGGCCGCCTCCCCTCAGCACTCTGGGCAGGGAGGGACCCCCGGCCCAGCCTGGGGGACAAAGGCGCCCATGGAGGGCAGTGCTATTATCGCAGCCTCTGTGCTGGCCCTTTCCCTGCTCCCCCAGCCTCCGTACCATTCCCAGGGTGTGGGTCCGCATGTATGAAGCCCGTGTAGAAGATCTGCTCGGCGAACATCTGGATCAGCTTGTCTGCGGTCTGCAAGAGGGTGAGAGGGGGTGAGCCAGAGCGCGCGGAGGGGGCTCAGGGGCAGGGTACATTGAACAGTGATGGCCCCTCAGCAAGTGCCATTCTGCAGCACTCGCAGAACGGGGGGGTCTGCCTGCCGGTGAATGCAGCTGCCTCTGGAGTGAACTGTCTCCACCTCGCAGCCCCAGGAACGCTACAAGTAGCAGCATGGGGGTGGGGAGCTCAAACATGGCAGCCCTATGCCCAGGGGCAGGTTCCCAGAATGCACTGGGACTCTGTCCCTTGGGCCTTACTTCCTGGTCCCCCGTCACCCCAGGGAGCTGGGCTCCCCACTTCGCCGAACGGCAGTGCCTCACTCACGTCTTTGAGGTCCAGCCCCTGCGCCCTGATGCTCTCCACGTTGTTGATTTTGCAGCCTTCGCAGTAATCTGCCGTCAGGACTCTCTGTGGGGAGCAGCCGGGGGTCAGGAGGAGCTGAGGCCCTGCTCTCCCAGGGGGCAGCCAGCAGCTCCTCGTCCCCTGCTATGGCCCCAGGGTACAGGCAGGTCCAGGTACCAGGGCAAGGGGGTCTCCTGTGGCCCCTGGGGGGAAGAGCTGCTCTGGTGGTGAGGGGGTGACCCCAGCTGCCTCCCAGGGCTCAACCCACCCGGCCCCAGGAGATGGGGGGCTGCAGCTGCCCCAGCCCTGCAACCAGGCGTCCCACCCACTGGCTGGTGGCGATGGGGCTGGGGCCCAGCCCTCCTGCGTCCCCACCTTGCTGCACTTGTCCCAGTGCACCTTGGGGACCACAACATAGGGGAAGTGGCGCAGGTCCTGGGCACAGCGCTCCGCGTTCCGGCCCTCATTCTCGAAGTCCAGCTCCTGGGCCAGCGTCCCCTTCAGGTCCTGCGGAGAGGGAGGGCAGGGGCAGGCAGGCTAGCGCGAGCGTTCCCATGCCAAGGTGGGCACACAGCCCGCAGCATGGGGCACCGACTGCCCCTATCTCAACCTGCCGCTGGGGGACCTGCTCAGTGGCTCGTCCTGCCGGCACAAAGGGAAGCTCCTGGCCTGCCTGGGGCACAGCCCATGGGCAGGTGCTCAGAGCCCGAGCCATGCGCAGGCCTGACTGGGCAGGAGCCGGCTGGTGGCCAGGGCAAACAGAGCCTGGGACGCCTGCACCTGGGCTGGGGTGGCTGCTGCGGCACTAGCTGAGTATCGGTCCAAGGGGCTCAGGTGGCGCCGGTACCTTCAGGACCCAGCTGAACCCAAAGCTGGGGTGCATGAACTCGATGATGCGCAGCAGCAGCTCCAGCGTGCGGATGTCCCCGTCGAACCTGTCCCTCAGGTCGATGTACTGCACCTGGGGAGGCAGAGATGGAGCGCGCTGGGAACCCGCCTCGGCTGCTGGCTGCCTTGAGAGACGCCCAGCATCCCAGGGCCCAGAATGCAATTCAGCCCACCACATGCTGCCCCGTCTGCCTGCAGAGCAGGGGCCTTGGTTTGGCAGCACCGGGGTGGAGACTTCCCATGTAGGCAAGTCCTGGGACTCGCCTTGGGTCCTAGCCTGTCCTCCACCCTGCAGGCCCCCTCCAGCAGCCTGAGGTGCCTGCCCCTGCTCCCACCCAGCAACGTGAGGCTGCTCTCAGCCCAGGTTGGGGCCAGGACTCAGGGGCCCCTCTGGCTCCAGGAACCCAGGGGAGGTCCAGAGCCCCAGCGAGGGAGGTCAGCCACACCCACCCTTCCAGCTCACGCACCTTCACAGCCACCAGGGTGCCATCCTGGAGCCGGGCCTTGTGCACCTGGGCCAGGCTGGCCGTGGCCATGGGCTGGTAGTTGAACTCCCTGAAGAGTGTGTCGGCCGTGGCTTTGAAATCTTCCAGGAACAACTCATCCACCTGCGGCAGGAGACGGGGAGTGCTGGCCGTCAGGGAGCTACCCTCCAGCACCGGCTTGTGCCCAGAGAGGGCCAGGGCAGCCAGAGACGCCATATGCGGGGGCTGAGCGGCCCCAAGGCAGCAGAGACCAAACTGGAGTTTCCAGCTGTACCCAGTGTGCTGAGAGTTGGGAGGGTCTGTTGGGCAGGGGTCCCCCTCACCCAGCCTGCAGAAGCAGCCGGCGCCCATGCTCCAGATGGTGGGGGGCCCAGGCGGGTGCTCAGTGACATCCAGGAGCAGTCAGTGGTGTGCAGAACAGAGAACTCTGCCCAGCCCACCCCCAGTGAAGCTAGGGGCAGAGGGGGCTCCAGGGTTGCCAGCTTGGCCCCTTCCCTGGGGGCAATGGTGGTGCCTAAGGAGAAGCCCATCTCCAGGAGCCCCGCAGAGCCCACTGCTCTGCCGTAGGGAGCCAGCCCTCACCTCCCCGCACCCTGTCCCCAAGAGCCCAGTGGAACCCGCTGCTCCGCCCTGGGGAGCCAGTCCTCACCTCCCCGTCCCCAGGGAGCCCAACGGAGCCGGCCCTCACCTCCCCACACCCTGTCCCCAGGGAACCCGCTGCTCTGCCCTGGGGAGCCGCTCAACACCCCATCCCCAGGAGCCCCAGAGAGCCAGCACTCACCTCCCCGCAGCCTCTCTTGAGGGCCTGGTCCTCCAGCACGCGCAAGGTGCTGATGTACTCGGGTGGCAGGAGGTGGTTGAAGGCGCACAGGCCCTGGCCCAGCTTGATGTACAGGCCCCCATTGTAGATGGCGCCTTGCACCAGGCAGTCGGCCGCCCGCTGGTGACAGGCTGACATCACCTCCTTGTACTCTGGGCTGTTCTGACGACAGGGACACGTGGCGGGGAGCAGCCGTCAGCACAGGGGGGCACAGCCAGCAGGGGGTGTCTGGTCCTGGCCAGCAGGGGGCGCAGGTGCCTGGGTGCGGCCAGCAGGGGGTGTCTGGTCCTGGCCAGCAGGGGGCGCAGGTGCCTGGGTGCGGCCAGCAGGGGGTGTCTGGTCCTGGCCAGCAGGGGGCGCAGGTGCCTGGGTGCGGCCAGCAGGGGGTGTCTGGTCCTGGCCAGCAGGGGGCGCAGGAGCCTGGGTGCGGCCAGCAGGGGGTGTCTGGTCCTGGCCAGCACGGGGCGCAGGCGCCTGGTCCCAGCCAGCAGGGGGTGTCTGGTCCTGGCCAGCAGGGGGCGCAGGCGCCTGGGTGTGGCCAGCAGGGGGTGTCTGGTCCTGGCCAGCAGGGGGCATATCCCAAGCACAGAGGGGTAACAGGGTGGTGACGGAGGGACATGCTCACCAGCAGGGGGCGCTGCACAGCCAGGGAGACGGGACCTGCCCAGGACCCCAGTGGCAGCAGAGGGGCTCCCCCTCTGAAAACCCCTCCAGGCAGCATCTGTGCCCCCCAGCACACTGACCCCATGCCCACCACCGTGGGATCAGGGCGCCAGGCAGTGACCCATCTGGCTTGGGAGGGGACTGGCATTGGGTCACAGCCAAGGGACATGCGGGTCCCCATGTGGCAGGGAACATACCTCGTCCACGCCCCGCAGCACCACGTGGGCCGTCCACCAGTAATCCAGCGAGATCTGCATGCCCAGGTGCAGGGACCTGTGGGGACAGGGCGGGATGGCTCAGCACAGCCGTGGAAGGAGGGGCGGTGACTGGCCTGGGGCCAGCAGAGAACCCACAAGTCCTGATTCCCCCTGCAGTGGGGCCTGGGAGCCTATGCCTTCCCCAGGCCCTAGGGTCACCTGGGCGCCCGTGTAAAGGGAGCCCCTTGTACCCGGGCCCGGCCAACACCCACCTGCCGAAGCGCCCGACACCTTCCACCAGCAGCCGCATCTTCCTCCGCTCCTGGGCGTCAGCGAAGCCATAGTGTGTCCCGGCCGCCAGGGGCAGCCCCAGCCCCGCAGCCAGTAGCACCTTCCGCAGCAGCCCCCTGCGCCAACCCCAGCTGGGGGGGACAAGGGGACAGCGGTGAGAGCCCCCCCATGACCTCCGCCCCCCCTGTGGCTACCCCTCCCTGCCATGGCCACCATGCCCCCTATCACCGCCCCACTCTCTTGTGACCTCTACAGCCCCTGGGACCTCCCTGCCCCCCAGTGCAGCAGAGCCAGGCCACACCCTCTCCAAACAGGCCTTGGCTGGCGGCACAGTGGGGCGGCAGTGAGAAGGCTGCCAGGTCTGGGCAGTGTCCAAGCCCCTGTGACATGGAGTCTGACCGGGGTGACGCAACTAACCAGCGAAATGACCCCAAATCTACCTTCACAGACATGTTAGAGGGGTCTGTAAATGGCAATTGAGCCAGTCCGTACTCACAGCTCCAGCCACAGCAGAGCCCAGAACCTGGACTAGGAAGAGAATTTGCGGCGAATCCCAATTGCCTGTGGGCGTTGCTCGTGTCAGAGGTTCGCCGGGTAACCGACCGGTCCCTGGCCAGCACTGTCTGCACTAGAGTCTATTGCTCCAGAGATCAGTCGGGACATTACCGTGTAGGTGGAACCTGGGTGTGATAATGTCACTGGCTCTGTTTCTCATTGAAGTTTGTGAGCTGCCCAATGGAGAATTACCTTATGCTGGTGAATGCAACTAGTTCCGTGGCTATACACAAAGCTCCACGCAAGGAACGCCTGTCGCAGCCTGCTGGAGATCTACACAGGAACTCCAGGGCCCTGATCCTGTAGCTCACATCTGCTTAAGCTTCATCAGGGGAAGCTTGAATTGCAAGACTGAGGTGTCCAGCTCCAGTCTGGAGCCCCCTGCTCCTCCTTGTGGAAGGATCAGAACAAACTCTACACAGGGACTGTAACCCGAGGAACCGATTCTGGCAAGAACTTTCTGCACTCAGCGGCTCACCATGTCTGCTATGAAACTGATCAAAGAGTCTGTTCATATCTGGATTTATAACCAGCTTTTAACCATGATCCCCTTGTCTTGTTTAATAAATCTTAGACTGGTTAATAAGAGCTGGCTGGAAGCGTGTGTTTCGGTGAGATCTGAGATATCCACTGAGCTAGGGGCTGATGTGTTCGATCCCTGGTGACTGGTAGAACTTTATACCCAATGGCAATCCTCAGCGTGTCTGGCTGGGCTGTCGGGGAGCCCAGGTCTGAGTCGCTCTCAGGGAGCTCTGTGTTGTCTCCTGGGTCACCACTAAGGTATTAGAGAAGCTGTTTTGTGGCTGGCTGGGTGAATAACCCACCAGTCTTTGCAGTTTGCCCTGCCTGAGCAATCTCAGCTTGCCCCCCACCCTCCTACCCCCGTTATTTCTGCCCGGCAGGCAGGTGCAGACAGGCCTGCGGTGAGCACCATGGGGAAGAGCGTTTCCAACCCACCCAAGTGGGTAACAAGGGGACAGACCCCCCGCCCCTGGGCTGGAGGGCTCCCAGCTCCCCAGGCAAAGGGCTTACCGTTGCATCGGAGGGCTGGCCCTGTGTCTGCAGTGCAGGGCAGGCGGCTGCCATGGGCACCTCCTCTGCAGCAGGAGGGAGTGAAAGTGGCAGAGCTGCACCTGGGGGTCAAGACGCAACGATCAGCGGGACTGGCAAGGAACGGCTGCCCCAGCACTGCCTGTGGAACTCACTGCCACTGGGCAGCACGGAGCTGCCAGGGCCCAAGACATTCCCAGGGCACCAGCCAGAGCTTCCCCCAACCCCAGCTGCTCCCAGGGAAACACGGTGAGGCCCAGAACTGGCGGCATGCCCATCCCACCATGCCCGGCTCCACTGCAGGCCACGCTTCTTGTGAGGGCAGCTTACGGCACCCAGAATGTGCCCAACACCTGCCACCAGAGCCACAGCCTCCCAGAGCGCAGCACCAAGACCCCATGGCACCGGCAACCGCCTGCCACCTCAACAGCACATGTTGGCGACCACCACCCACAACTGTGCAGAGCAGCGCACGAGGACTCACTAGTTCAGCCTCCCACCCTCCACGGTGCATTCTGCAGTGACGTGCCCCCGGGCACAAGACAAGCAGCAGAGCACTGAACGAGGGTGACAAGCTGTCCTGATTTATAGGGACAATCCTGATATTCGGGGCTTTGCCTTACACAGGCTCCCATCACCCCCCACCCCGTCCCCATTTTTCATACTTGCCAGCCGGTCACCCTACAGCAGAACCCAGGAGTCCTGCCGAGCAGGCCCCCTTCCCACCAGCTGCCTGCGCGGGGGCACAGGAGGTGAGGACGCAGTGAGGCGGAGGCAGCGCATGCAGCCTGCTTAAACCGTTGGGATCAGCACTGCGTTGTTACGCTGTGCAAACGGGTGTTGTGTCGCACGCACGTCGGGGGAGCAGATTGCCTCAACCCCTGGGGAAGTCAGAAAGCAGGCGCTAGCTGGGGTCTGGGTCTGGGTCTGGGCCAGCCGGCCTAGAGAACGTGTTCTCCCCCCCACAGGAGCCCGAGCAGCGCAGCGCGCACGAGCCCCACGGTGTGGAGCCGCCTGCCAGCCACACTCAGTAACAAAGAGGAGACGCCGCCTGGCTGCGCTTTGGTTTGTTCTTCAAAAGGTTCTAGAGACCAAATAGCAGCTGGAGCCAAACACTGGCCCAAAGCCCGAGCAGCACAATCGGGTGTGGGGGGGTGAGGCTTGGGGGGGGTTCGGGTCCTGCCCCCAAGGTGGTGGGCGAAGCTGGGGGAGGGGGTCAGGTCCTGTCCCCAGGGGGATGGGTCGGTGAAGCTGTGGGGGCAGGGGGTCAAATCCTGTCCTCGGGGTAGGTGGGTGAAGCCGGGGGGGGTCGGGTCCTGCATTTGGGGTGGTGGGTGAAGCTGGGGGAGGGGTTCAGTCCTGTTCCCGGGATGGTGGGTGAAGCAGGAAGAGGGGGGTTGGGTCCTGCCCCCAGGGTGGTGGGTGATGCCAGGGTTGGGTTCTGCGCTCAGGGTGGTGGGTGATGCCAGGGGAGGAGGGGTTGGGTCCTGTCCCTGGGGTGGTGGGTGAAGCAGGGAGAGAGGGGTTGGGTTCTGCGCTCAGAGTGGTGGGTGATGCCGGGGTCGGGTTCTGCACTCAGGGTGGTGGGTGATGCTGGGGAAGGAGGGGTCAGGTCCTGTCCCTGGGGTGGTGGGTGAAGCAGGGAGAGGGGGACTGGGTCCTGCCCCCAGATTGGTGGGTGATGCCAGGCGAGGAGGGGTCAGGTCCTGTCTCTGGGGTGGTGGGAGAAGCAGGGAGAGGGGGGTTGGGTTCTGCGCTCAGGGTGGTGGGAGAAGCAGGGAGAGGGGGGTTGGGTCCTGCTCCCAGGCTGGTGGGTGATGCCAGGGTTGGGTTCTGCGCTCAGGGTGGTGGGTGATGCCAGGGGAGGAGGGGTTGGGTCATGTCCCTGGGATGGTGGGTGAAGCAGGGAGAGAGGGGTTGGGTTCTGCGCTCAGAGTGGTGGGTGATGCCGGGGTCGGGTTCTGCACTCAGGGTGGTGGGTGATGCTGGGGAAGGAGGGGTCAGGTCCTGTCCCCAGGGTGGTGGGTGAAGCAGGGAGAGGGGGATTGGGTCCTGCCCCCAGGTTGGTGGGTGATGCTGGGGAAGGAGGGGTCAGGTCCTGTCCCTGGGGTAGTGGGTGATGCCCGGGGGAGAAGGGGTTGGGTTCTGCGCTCAGGGTGGTGAGTGATGCCGGGGGAGAAGGGGTTGGGTCCTGTCCCATAGGGTTGGGCCCAGCTCTGGCCGCTGTCTCTCACCACAGCATCATGTAACACAAAGAGGTGGGGGCCTGCCCCCGTGGCACCCACTTTATCCCCTTCCAGGCCCTGGTGCCAGCAGGCTGCTGCTCCACACCGGGCTGTGGAGGGCCAAATAAAATGATCTGGGGACCCGACGTGGTCCTGGGGCTGCCAATTCCTGGCGCAGGGTCCCTGGCACAGTGCCCAGCCCAGACAGTCCCTACTCCCGCCCCCAGGAGCTGGCAGGCGAAACCAGCTTCCCCCCCGCTGGCGCTGACTGCACACCACCCTGGCTCCTGCCTTCGCGCCCTCCCCACTGCCACCCAGCGAGAGGAGAGGCGGCAGATCTGCCACCCTGGGCAGCACCATGGGGGCACCCCCCGTCCCTGTCTGGGAGCCCAGGACAGGCACGCAAGGAGCAGGCAGCTGTTTCCCCATTTCCAGCCTCAGGCCGGATTAACAACTTGTCCTTGAGGGAGGGGCCTCCTGCCTGTCCCATGGCAGAGCGGTTCAAGGCTGCACCCGCAGCCCCCTCTCCTCCCTCCGGCGCAGCCCCCCAGCCGGCCTTGGCAAGTCGCCTTTAGAAATCTGTTTCCCAATCAGCCTCAGGGTGTTTTTCCAGTGCCAGGCACGCTGGGCAGATCTGAGGCCCGGGCGCAAACGGCCTCCCCTGTCCTGGGAGCGAGGGCTCCGAGACACCAGCCCTGCCTGGCAAGGGCGCCCGGTGCGGTGTCCCAGCTGGGGCAACCTCTGGGACAGACCAGGCCTGGGGAGCCCAGGCTGCACCGCCGGGGAGCAGGCATCTGCCTCCCCTGCCCCGTCCACACTAGCTGGCCACAGGGGCTGCCTGCCACGTGGTCACGGCGGGGCAGAGACTGACTCCCGAGGGCGTCTCTGCCAGGACGGGGTGGGGGGGGGGAACTGGCAGCACAGAAGCTTGGGGCGCCCCTGGCTGGTGCAGAACCTGGCACCATGGGGCATGTGTACCGGAATGCACGTAACACCCAGCACTGGGGGGGGGGCGGTACCGTAATGCACATAACACCCAGCACTGGGGGGGGGCGGTACCGTAATGCACATAACACCCAGCACTGGGGGCGGGGGGGGGCGGTACCGTAATGCACATAACACCCAGCACTGGGGGGGGGGGGCGGTACCGTAATGCACGTAACACCCAGCGCTGGGGGAGGGGGGCGGTACCGTAATGCACGTAACACCCAGCACTGGGGGATGGGGGGGCGGTACCGTAATGCACATAACACCCAGCACTGGGGGATGGGGGGGGCGGTACCGTAATGCACATAACACCCAGCACTGGCGGGGGGGGGCGGTACTGTAATGCACATAACACCCGGCACTGGGGGATGGGGGGGGCGGTACCGTAATGCACATAACACCCAGCACTGGCGGGGGGGGGCGGTACTGTAATGCACATAACACCCGGCACTGGGGGGGGGGCGGTACCGTAATGCACATAACACCCGGCACTGGGGGGGGGGGCGGTACCGTAATGCACATAACACCCAGCACTGGGGGAGGGGGGGCGGTACCGTAATGCACATAACACCCAGCACGGGGGGGGGGGGGGGCGGTACCGTAATGCACATAACACCCAGCACTGGGGGAGGGGGGGGGCGGTACCGTAATGCACATAACACCCAGCACTGGGGGAGGGGGGGGGCGGTACCGTAATGCACATAACACCCATTCTCCTTCTAGTGGTTGCTCATATCCATTCCAGTTAGGTGTGTGCGCGCCGCGTGCGCAGCCGTTGGAGAAACTTTTACCCTAGCAACACTCAGCGGGTCGACCGGGCGCCCCCTGGAGTGGCGCCACCATAGCGCGTATAAATACCCCGGCCGACCCGGCCACCCTTCAGTTCCTTCTTACCGCCCGTGTCGGTCGTTGGAACAGTGGAGTGCAGTTGCCTGACCTCCACATTCTTCCCTGGCTACTCGCTTATCGCTGTTCTTTGTTAGTTAATCGTTCTTGTTTACATAGTTAATTAGTTATAGTTGAGTAATAGTGTTAGTGTATTTGTTAGTAGTTTTCGCGGGGCCTGGGGCTCTTCCCCTACCCCGCGCCCGGTACGGAAGCCATGCCTGGCTCGCCGGGATTTAAGCAATGTTCGGCCTGTAATAGGGCAATGCCGACGGGAGATCCCCACGACTCCTGTCTGAAATGCCTTGGGGAGTCGCACTTAGCGTCTAAGTGCCCCATTTGCAAGGCATTCAAGCCGCGCACCCAGAAGGAGCGGAACTTTAGACTGCGGCAGCTCCTCATGGAGGCGGCGCTGACACCAGCACCGAGTACGAGCCAGCAAGCGGATGAGACTGCTCCCCTGGCACCGACCACGTCCGGTACCGCTAAGGCTCCTCGGCACCGGCAGCATGTGACGCCGAAGGCAACTCCGCGCCGCTCCCTCTCTCCGAGGTCGACGTCGGCTAAGCCTTGGGCAGACTCTTCTGCAGCCGCCCTGAAGGCTAAGACTGCTCCTGAGGCAGACCGCCCGGCACCGACTCCGGTTGCGGCGCCATCAGATCTGGCCCCGTTGACTCCAGCCCTGCGCAGGCCGTCGAGTCCGGCGCCGAGAAGCTCCCCGGCACCGGCCGCGGTCGAGCTGGCATTGCCTTCCACACCAGAGACATTTTCAGCGGCACGAGACCTGATTGCAATGACGGAGCTGGCGCCTCATGTACCTCCGGTACCACCAGTCCGTTTGAGCCTCTCTAAGGGCAAGTCGCCTTTTTCTCGGCCGCCCTCTGCCATCGCTCCGGACAACCGCTCCAGATCTCGTTCTCCTTGCCGCTCCTCTTCACGGCACCGCTGCCAATCGCAGCACCATTCACCTCAGCACCGCTCCCAATCGTGGCACCGCTCACCTCGGCACCGCTCCCAATCGCGGCACCGCTCCCAATCGCGGCACCGCTCACCTCGGCACCGCTCCCAATCGCGGCACCGCTCACCTCGGCACCGCTCCCAATCGCGGCACCGCTCCCAATCGCGGCACCGCTCACTGCGGCGCCGGTCCGCAACTCGCTCCCCGTCCCGCTATTCGCGGCACCGGTCGAGCTCCCGGCACCGCCACACAGGCCGATGTTCCCGGAGCAGATCTCGCCGTCGAGGCTCGAGGTCCCGGTCTACCTCCCGGCACCAAGCCGGGCGCAGGTCCCGGTCCGGCTCCCGGTACCTTCACCGGTCCCCAAGACTCTGGGCTGCAAGGTCCATTGGCATGTCGGTGCCCACCTTTGCGGCCCCTCCGTGGCCGTCCGGTCAAGAGTCTGCTTCCTCCCGGGCAGGTAGCAGCTATAGCCGGGACCGAGATGTTGATTTCTCCGTGGGACTCTTTCAGGAGGGTCGCCCCCACGACCCCGCGCAGCAGCAACGGCCCATGTGGACACCCTGGGCTTACCATCAAGCCCAGGGTACTCCCCTGGGCCTGGCCCCTGCACCTGCTCCAGAACGTCGGGCGCCAGAGGCTACTATATCCCGCCCTCCTCCGCAAGACGCAGAGGATCATTCCATTCATCCTCTACACTCCCCGGAGTCTTTCCAGCAGGATCCACAGGAGAGGAGTGCTGTCCAGGACCCACCTGTTCCGGGCATATCCTCCTCCTCTTCTCCGGATGAGGCCGTGGCGGGCTCCTCTTCCTCGGGGCCACCGCCGATCGATTTGCGAGCCCACCAGGAGCTCCTTCGCCGGGTGGCCCTTAACATAGACCTCCCAGTGGAGGAAGTGCCGGAGGTCGACGATCCGGTAGTCACTATTCTGGCTGCCGATGGCCCAACGCGCATAGCCCTCCCATTCATTAAAACTATACAGGCGACTGCTGATACCTTGTGGCAGTCTCCAGCATCCATCCCACCGACGGCAAAAGGTGTGGAGCGGAGATATATGGTGCCCTCCAAGGGTTACGAACACCTGTACGTCCACCCACCCCCCTCCTCGTTAGTTGTCCAATCAGTTAACGAGAGGGAGCGCCATGGCCAACAGGCGCCGGCACCAAAATCTAAAGAGGCTAGGCGCATGGACCTTCTAGGCCGTAAAGTGTATTCAGCAGGCGCCTTACAGCTCCGAGTGGTGAATCAGCAGGCCCTCTTAGGCCGATACGGCTTTAACACCTGGTCGGAGGTTGGCCGCTTTACTGAGTTGCTGCCCCCGGACTCACGCCAGGAGTTCGCAGCCTTTGTGGAGGGAGGCAAGAAGATCGGCAGGACCTCCCTCCAAGCTGCCCTGGACGCGGCCGACTCGGCCGCTAGGACTGTAGCCTCAGGAATTACACTGAGACGAATTTCCTGGCTCCAGGCCTCCACCTTACCACCAGTACTGCAGATCACTTTGCAGGACTTACCCTTTGAGGGCCGGGGTTTGTTTTCGGACAAAACAGACCCTCACCTTCAAAGCCTGAAAGACGGCAAGGTCACCTTAAAGTCGCTCGGGATGCACACCCCCATGGCTCAACGGAGACCCTTTAGGCCCCAAACCTGCCGCCCGTACTTCCCGCCTCGAAACAGGCAGGATTTCACCAGGAGGCGAGGCCGGGGTGGGCAAAGACGCCAGTCTGGCCCCCACGCGGGCCAGTCTAAAGGCCCCACTAAAACCACATCAAGGGCCAAGAGCAATTTTTGAAGGTACGCCCGGGGATGGCGCACCAGACTCTCTTCAGGATCCTTTTCCCCCCTTTTCAAACCGCCTTTCCTACTTCCTTCCGGCGTGGTCACAGATTACTTCCGATCAGTGGGTGCTGCGCACGGTGAAGCACGGATACCACCTCCAGTTTGCTTCATTCCTGCCTTTCCGCCCCCCTTCCCGGTCTCTCTTCAGGGACCCCTCTCACGAGCAAATCCTCTGGCACGAGGTTCAGTCTCTGCTCACCGCAGGAGCCGTAGAGGAAGTTCCGGTACCCGAGAGGGGGAAGGGTTATTACTCCCGCTATTTTCTCATTCCCAAATCCAAGGGAGGCCTCCGACCAATTCTAGATCTGCGGGGACTCAACAAGTGGCTACGCAAGTTGAAGTTCCGCATGGTCTCCCTGGGAACCATTATCCCGTCCTTGGATCCTGGAGACTGGTACGCTGCCCTCGACATGAAGGACGCGTACTTCCACATAGCCATTTTCCCGGCACACAGGAAGTACCTTCGGTTCATGGTCAGACAGCACCACTTTCAGTTTGCTGTCCTCCCCTTTGGCCTGTCTACTGCCCCGAGGGTCTTCACAAAATGCATGGCAGTCGTTGCCGCGCACCTTCGCAAGCAGCAGATACATGTCTTCCCGTACCTGGATGACTGGCTCATCAAGGGCGCCTCGCACGCCCAAGTCCGTCAGCACGTCTCAGCAATCACGGACCTCTTTGTCCATTCGGGGATCCTCCTCAATGCGGAGAAGTCCACTCTCAATCCAATGCAGAGACTGGACTTCATAGGAGCGACACTGGACTCCTCCCTTGCCAGAGCCTACTTGCCTCAAGCGCGCTTCCTAGCGCTCACCTCACTCATCCGGCACTTGCAAGCCGCTCGTCTGACCTCAGCTCGCAACTGCCTTGCTCTGCTGGGGCATATGGCCGCATGCACCCATGTCACCAAATATGCCAGGCTACGCATGCGGCCCTTTCAGACGTGGCTTCACTCGGTCTTCCGTCCGAGCAGGGACTCCATGGACGTGCTGGTCACGATCCCTCCCGGTCCTCTCCGCTCCCTCGACTGGTGGCTGGACCCGTCTCAGGTTTGCGCGGGGATGCCCTTTCATCCGCAGCAACCATCACTAACCCTGACAACGGACGCGTCATCCCTCGGCTGGGGGGCCCACCTAGGTTGCTTACGGACCCAGGGCCGTTGGTCTGCTGACGAGCTCACCCTTCATATCAACGTACGGGAGCTAAGGGCCGTTCGTCTCGCCTGTCAGACGTTCCAGCAGCATCTTCGTGGCCGTTGTGTTTCGGTATTTACGGACAACACAACGGCCGGCCATGTACTACATCAACAGGCAGGGAGGGACTCGCTCGTCTCCCCTGTGTCAAGAAGCCATTCAACTATGGGACTTCTGTATAGCCCTCCGGGTGGACGTAGTAGCATCCTTCCTCCCCGGAGTCCGGAACACCCTGGCGGATCGGCTGAGCAAGTCCTTCCTCTGCCACGAGTGGTCGATCAGATCGGACGTCATTTACTCCATTTTCCAGAGGTGGGGGTTTCCCCTCGTAGACCTCTTCACGTCCCGCTCGAACAGGAAGTGCCAGGAGTTCTGCTCATTCCAGGGCCTCTCCCCCAGGTCGATAACGGACTCGTTTCTCCTGCCTTGGAGCCACCGCCTCCTTTATGCCTTCCCTCCGTTTCCTCTGGTACACAGGGTCTTCCTCAAGCTTCGCAGAGACAGGGCGCATCTCATCTTGATAGCGCCAGCGTGGCCCAGGCAAGCCTGGTACACCACCCTCCTGGACCTGTCAGTAGCCGCTCCGATTCCCCTCCCCAGTGTCCCGGACCTCATCACACAGGACCACGGGAGACTTCGTCATCCGGATCTGCGATCCCTCCACCTCAGGCGTGGCTCCTGCGTGGCTGAATGCTGAGGAATTACGCTGTTCCGATCCGGTGCAGCGCATTCTCCTCCATAGCAGGAAACCTTTCACCCGCCGTACGTATGTGGCCAAGTGGAGGCGCTTCCCGGCCTGGTGTGCATCCCACGATGTTTCCCCCTTACAGGCATCAATCCCGACGATCCTAGACTACCTCTGGCACCTTAAGCAGGAAAGCCTGGCGACTTCCTCCCTTAAGGTGCACCTGGCAGCAATATCCACCTTCCATCCGGGAGAGGGTGGGTGCTCGGTGTTCTCTCACCCGCTAGTCTCTCGCTTCATGAAGGGTCTGGACCGTACTTATCCCCCCACTTGTCACCCAGCCCCCTCCTGGGACCTCAACTTGGTCTTAAACAGACTTATGTTGCCGCCCTTTGAACCACTGGTAACTTGTCCGCTTCTCTACCTATCGTGGAAGACGGTCTTCTTGGTGGCAATCACCTCAGCGCGTAGGGTCTCGGAGATCAGAGCCCTCACTGTCGATCCTCCGTACACTGTCTTTCATAAAGACAAAGTGCAACTGCGACCTCATCCTGCATTCCTCCCTAAGGTGGTGTCTGCCTTCCACGCTTGCCAGGACATCTTTCTCCCGGTTTTCTTCCCGAAGCCGCATGCTTCCCGGAGGGAACAGCAGCTACACACCTTGGATGTGCGCAGAGCACTGGCTTTCTATGTGGAAAGAACCAAGCCCTTCCGAAGGTCTCCACAGCTCTTTGTGGCGGTTGCGGAGCGAATGAAAGGTCTGCCGATCTCCTCCCAGAGGATCTCCTCCTGGGTCACGCCCTGTATTCGCACGTGCTACGCGCAAGCTCATGTTCCCCTCGGACGCCTTACTGCGCTTTCCACCAGGGCTCACGCTTCCTCAGCAGCCTACTTGGCGCACGTGCCCATCCAGGAGATTTGTCGTGCTGCGACCTGGTCATCGGTCCACACTTTCGCCTCGCACTATGCGTTGGTCCAGCAGTCTCGGGACGATGCGGCCTTTGGGGCGGCTGTGCTCCAGGCTGCCGCGTCTCACTCCGACCCCTCCGCCTAGGTAAGGCTTGGGACTCACCTAACTGGAATGCATATGAGCAACCACTCGAAGAAGAAAACAAGGTTACTCACCTTTGTAACTGTTGTTCTTCGAGATGTGTTGCTCATATCCATTCCACACCCACCCTCCTTCCCCACTGTCGGAGTAGCCGGCAAGAAGGAACTGAGGGGTGGCCGGGTCGGCCGGGGTATTTATACGCGCTATGGTGGCGCCACTCCGGGGGGCGCCCAGCCGACCCGCCGAGTGTTGCTAGGGTAAAAGTTTTTTCCGACGGCTGTGCACGCGGCGCGCACACCTAACTGGAATGGATATGAGCAACACATCTCGAAGAACAACAGTTACAAAGGCGAGTAACCTTGTTTTACTGGGGGGGGGGGGTGGTACCGTAATGCACATAACACCCAGCACTGGGGGAGGGGGGGTGGTACCGTAATGCACATAACACCCAGCACTGGGGGAGGGGGGGGCGGTACCGTAATGCACATAACACCCAGCACTGGGGGAGGGGGGGCGGTACCATAATGCACATAACACCCAGCACGAGGGGGGGGGGGGCGGTACCGTAATGCACATAACACCCAGCACTGGGGGAGGGGGGGGGCGGTACCGTAATGCACATAACACCCAGCACTGGGGGGGGGAGGCCGGTACCGTAATGCACATAACACCCAGCACTGGGGGAGGGGGGGGCTGTACCGTAATGCACATAACACCCAGCACTGGGGGGGGCGGTACCGTAATGCACATAACACTCAGCACTAGGGAAGGGGGGGGGCGGTACCGTAATGCACACAGTAATGGACCTAATAATCACCCCTGGGGAAGCAGGGGGCGGGGTGGTACCGTAATGCACCCAATAAAGAGCCAGCAGGAGGTACCGGTGAGGGGGTTGGGAGGGTACCGTAATCACACAATATGCAGCCCTTGGGAAGTGGTTGGCGGGGGTGTGGGGGGGACCGTAATGCACACAATAGCCAGCCCGCGGGAAGCACGGGGGGGGGGGGTACCGCAATTCACCCAATAACGAGCCCGCGGGACGTACCGGGGCGGTACCGTAATACACACAATAGCCAGCCCGCGGGAAGCACGGGGGGGGGGGTACCGCAATTCACCCAATAACGAGCCCGCGGGACGTACCGGGGCGGTACCGTAATGCACACAATAGCCAGCCCGCGGGAAGCACGGGGGGGGGGTACCGCAATTCACCCAATAACGAGCCCGCGGGACGTACCGGGGCGGTACCGTAATGCACACAATAGCCAGCCCGCGGGAAGCACGGGGTGGGGGGGGGAGTACCGTAATGCACCCAATAACGAGCCCGAGGGACGTACCGAGGTGGTACCGTAATGCACACAATAGCCAGCCCGCGGGAAGCACGGGGGGGGGGGAGTACCGTAATGCACCCAATAACGAGCCCGAGGGACGTACCGGGCCGGTACCGTAATGCACACAATAGCCAGCCCGCGGGAAGCACGGGGGGGGGGGGGAGTACCGTAATGCATCCAATAACGAGCCCGAGGGACGTACCGGGCCGGTACCGTAATGCACACAATAGCCAGCCCGCGGGAAGCACGGGGGGTGGGGAGTACCGTAATGCACCCAATAACGAGCCCGAGGGACGTACCGGGCCGGTACCGTAATGCACACAATAGCCAGCCCGCGGGAAGCACGGGGGGGGAGTACCGTAATGCATCCAATAACGAGCCCGAGGGACGTACCGGGCCGGTACCGTAATGCACACAATAGCCAGCCTGCGGGAAGTACGGGGGGGGGGGAAGTACCGTAATGCATCCAATAACGAGCCCGAGGGACGTACCGGGCCGGTACCGTAATGCACACAATAGCCAGCCCGCGGGAAGCACGCGGGGGCGATCCCGTAAACCCAGCTGCCAGCCTGCGGGCGGAGGAGCTGCCAGCCCCGGCCGCCTCCCGCCCCGCAGCCAGGGGGACCCAGGCCCTGGGGTCCGGTCCCGGCAGCCCCCGCCCAGGCGTGGGGCCCGCAGTTCTCCTCACCGTCCGCCGCACCTCCATGACCGCCGCTGTCAGCGCCTGCTACCGCCGCCACGGGCCGCCGGGACTCCGCCCCCTCACTCACCCGCGCGGTGATTGGCCCGCCTGCCCTCAGGCTCCACCCCCTCCACCAGGGCGAACGCCGATTGGGCCGCCTGGATTGCGGCGCCTCTCCTGCCCCCTCTGACGGGCCCCTGCGGATCCAGGCCCCGCCTCCATCCTACACAGCGCTCGCTGATTGGCCCGCACGCCCCTTTCGCAGTGGTGGGGAGAATGGGCGGTTCCCCGAGATGGCCCCGCCTCCGGAGCTGGAAGGGCGGGGTTGGTCTCGCTCTGGCCCCGCCCCTTGTGGCCGGGAGTTCCGCGGGCCGCGGCTCTGGCGGCTGGGGGCTGGGCCCGGCTGGGGCTCAGGGTGGAACCTGGGACGTGTCCCCACGTGTGGTGCCTGCTCCCTGCACAGCACCCGGAGAGCCGAGCCCCTTTGATTCCTGGCCGGGGCCGGGGCCGGGGCTGGGGCAGGCGTGACGGGTTGTGTCTGTCCGGAGGCTCACGTGGCTGCTCTCACTGTGATCTCTGAACAGCTCCCGTCCCAAGCAATTCCAGCCGCCCTCCATCCTGGAGTGGAGGTGAAAGTGCTGGAGTCGGCCGGGGGGACGTGAAAGCCGTGTGGCAGCTGGTGTCTGTGGCCTGGCGCTGAGCTCCGCATGTGACACTCAGCGCAGTGAGAGCCAGGGCAGCTAGGGTTCGGCTCCTGGGGAGTAGCCACCTCCTGCGCTCGGCCTCCCTGTCTGTCCCCGTTTGCTTGTCTCAGTGGGACCTGGCGGGTTTCTTGGGTTCCTGTGCCAGGCCAGTGCAGGGGGCTTTGAGGAGCGGCGGGAGAGAGCCCATGACCTGGAACTAGGCTCTGCTGAGCGTGGGGTTAGTGCTGAGGCTGGAGCAGCGGGCGATGCTCTCCCGGTGACCCGTGCTGCTGAGCAGACAGGCAGCTACGCTCTGCCGCAACTGGAGATCTGCCAGGGCATGCGGCCTTGTTCCCACAGGGAATGAATTACAGCAATTCAGCCCGGAGGCCGGGAACGTAGCTGTGAGTCACCAGGGCCGTACTTCCACCCTGGGGGCCTCTGTCCCAGGAAGCAGCGACTCCGAACAGGATTGCAGGGGGGATGGTGGATAATGAGCTGAACGTGAGCAACTGGTGTTCTGCTGTGTGCCGGAGGGCTAACGGGATCCTGCCACGTAGGAATGGGAATCCCAGGGAGGAGCAGAGAGGTTTTCCCTCTGCATTCAGTGCTGGGGCGAGTGCTGCTGGGACCCTGGGTCCAGTTCTGGTAGCCACAATTCAAGAAGGATGTTGGTAAATTGGGGAGGGGTCAGAGAAGAGCCACGAGAATGATTAAAGGGTTAGAAACCTGCCTTAGAGTGAGAGACTCAGGGAGCTCCTTCTATTTAGCTGAACAAAGGGAAGGTTACAGGGGATTTGATCCCAATCTGTAAGTACCTGCCTGGGGAATAGAAAGGTACGAATGGGCTTTTCAGTCTAGCCGAGGAAGGTCTAACGCCATCCAGTGGCTGGAGATAAATTCAGACTGGAAACATGGAGTGAAGTTTTAGCAGTGACAGTAATTCACCCCTGGACCAACTTGCCAAGGGTCCTGGTGGATTCTCCATCACTGGCCACTTCGAAACCCCGCCTGGCTGCTCTGCTCTGGGAATGATCTAAGAGCAGGTCTCTGGCCTGGATGGTCACACTGGTCCCATCTGGCCGTGGAATCTGGGTATCTCTGGGGCCAAGTCCGTGTCTACATTGTGTGTGGCACTGTGATTGGAGCAGGGGCTGAGGAATCTGTTCACTCGTATTCCCACTGAACCGGCCCGTGGGCTGCTAACCAAACTGAGGAGAGAAGCCACTTGCCTGGGCAACCCCCAGCCAGGGACTAGGCTGCACTTGGCTGGAATCCCAGGGGCCATGGCTGGTCTAAGACGTTCACGCTGTGGGCTTGGACTGGAAGCTGAGGACAGAGACCTCGCAGTGACCCCCCTGCCGTCAGACGCGACCGGTGTGGTGCTCTGCTCTGTTCAATGTTGATATCAGTCAGCTACGTGCATGTTCCCTCTGTGTGCTGCCCTGGCTCTGTGCAGATCGCTGACACAGCAAACCCGAGAACCCCCAATGACCACAGACTCTACTAAGATATGAAGGCACCCGGCCAGGTTTATTGTCAAACGAAGCACAGTACGAGTTTCCTATAGACTCTACAGGACATACTACAATATGTGTCCCCAGCAATGGACTGGCTCAGTCAGTGGCAGGACTTTCCACTGCTCCCTAGGCTGGACAACGACATCCACTCGGGGATGATTCTTATACACAGGTACAAACAGATTACTTGTCATTCCTGTCGCATTGAGGTACAGCCCCTCTGTTAGGGGGTTGCCTTCTCCTGGCACAGGTTGGTTTGAACAAACTATCCAGCGTATTGTCCTTTCATATCTTATTGTCTCCACCGTATTGTCCTTCCATGTGGCCTATCCATCATATCGTCTATCCATCATATTGTTCTTTTATAGCGTCTTTAGGCTCTGGCTACCTGTTCCTTGGTATCTGTGTGGGATACTTGTACCCAGCTGTTCTGGTGCCATCTTGGAACATGTTCATTGTATGAGTGACTTTTCGCAGCCCTCTTCTTGCCAGCATCGGTGAGCAGGACCTGCCTCTGGCTCATAGCCCAGCTTTGCTTAACAATGGCTTGACTATTACGCTAGTTTAGGCCTCATACCAGGCCCTGATACCAAGGATTTATGTCCCATGGACTCATCTTACTACACCCCTGCCCCCCAACTCCCCAGGGAATGATTCTGTTACAACGATTCTGTGTGGTGGGAGCTGGCCCATTTCAAAGGCCAGAGCAGAGCCCTGCAGAAAGAGCCCCACGGCCATAAGGAGCCCCCCAGCCAACCAGCCCTACGTGTCTTGGATGATTTTGCTGTCTCCAGCAAGGAGGCAAATCCAACCAGCAGGAGGCAGCACCCACTGCTGGAGGGGGGGTTGCGCCTGGAGGCCTGGCCTCAGTCCCTGACTAATCGTCTTATGTGCCTGCTCACCCAGGCCACAGCTCCAAAAATGGGTCCAGATTTTGGGTGGCTGACCCCCACCCCTGAGCAGTGCCGAGACCCCTGAGCCCGACCTCCCCCCCAAGCAGTGCCAAGACCCCTGGGCCCAACCTCCCCCCCGAGCAGTGCCGGCACCCCTGGTCTGACCCCCACCCCTGAGCAGTGCCGAGACCCCCGGTCCCAACTTTCCCCCTGACCAGTGCCGGCACCCCCTGGGCCTGACCCCCACCCCTGAGCAGTGCCGGCACCCCCTGGGCCTGACCCCCCCAGAAGTGACGAGACCCCCTGGGCCTGACCCCCACCCCTGGGCGGTGCTGAGACCCCTGGGCCCGACCTCCCTCCCGAGCAGTGCCAGGACCCCCTGGGCCTGACCCCCCCCCAGGAGCGGTGCCAGGGTTTTTGGCGCCCTAGGCGAGGGTCCTTCTACGCTTCTGGTCAGCAGCAATTCGGCGAGGGTGGAGGGTCCTTCTGCACTCCTGATCCTTGGCGGCAATTCTGCAGCGGGGGAGCCTTCCGCGGCTCCCAGTCTTGGGGGCACTTCAGTGGCTGGTCTCGGAGTGAGTGAAGGACCCGCCACAGAATTGCCACTGAAGACCCGGAGTGCGGAAGGACCCCCCGCCGCTGAATTACCACCGAGGGTGGCAAAATGCCGCCCCCCCATCCTGGTGCCCTAGGCGACTGCCTAGGTCGCTTAAATGGAAGCACCGGCCCTGCCCCCCAGCCCCCAGCAGTGATGAGATCACCTGGGCCTGACCCCCACCCCTGAGCAGTGACGAGACCCCCTGGGCCTGACCCTCCCAGCGGTGCCAAGTGCCTGCAGTGCCCAGTACAAGTTGCAGGTACCCAGCACCTTTGACACAGCCCCATGGCACCTCATGTCGGGCACCACGCGTCCGTGGGAGCATAGCTGTGCCCCCCACAATGATGTGAAGGGTCCATCCCGGGCCGGCCCATCACCTCCCCCTCTCGCCCCAGGCCCTGGAGCCCTGCCCTGGGCACAGAACGGGCGGACCCGGACTCCTGGGTCCCGGGCTCTCCAGCGGGTCAGCTCCCTGCCAGGGCTCAGGCCCGTGGTCCCCTTGGCGATGCTGCCATCTGGTGGAGGAATTGGGGGTGGCGTCCCTCAGCCTCCCCTGCGTGGGATCTCGGGGTGCGCTGGTTTCATCCAGCCCTGTCCCAAAGTGCCTGGCACCGCACTGGCCGGGCAGTGAGTCCCTGGAGCCCTGCCCAGTCCCAAAGTGCCTGGCACCACACTGGCTGGGCGGTGAGTCCCTGGAGCCCTGCCCAGTCCCAAAGTGCCTGGCACTGCACTAGCTGGGCAGTGAGTCCCTTGAGCCCAGCCCTGTCCCAACAGGCCTGGCACCACACTGGCCGGGCAGTGAGTCCCTGGAGCCCAGCCCTGTCCCAAAGTGCCTGGCATGGCACCGCACTGGCCGGGCAGTGAGTCCCTGGAGGCCAGCCCTGTCCCAAAGTGCCTGGCACCGCACTGGCTGGGCAGTGAGTCCCTGGAGCCCAGCCCTGTCCCAATGGGCCTGGCACCACACTGGCTGGGCAGTGAGTCATAGAATCATAGAATCAAAAGGTTGGAAGGGACCTCATGAGGTCATCTAGTCCAACCCCCTGCTAAAGGCAGGACCACTTTCCCTAAATAATCCCAGCCAGGGTGCGGTCTAGCCGGACCTTAAATAGCTCTAAAGATGGAGATTCTACCACCTCCCTAGGTAACCCATTCCAATACTTCACCACTCTCCTAGTCAGAAAGTTTTTTCTAATATCCAGCCTCGACTTCCGCAACTGCAACTTCAAACCATTGCTCCTTGTTCTGTCCTCCGTCACCACTGAGAACAGCCTAGCTCCCTCCTCCTTGGAGCACCCCTTCAAGTAGCTGAAGGTTGCTATCAAATCCCCCCTTAGTCTTCTCTTCTGCAGGCTAAATAAGCCTAGTTCCTTCAGTCTCTCTTCATAAGTCATGTGCTCTAGTCCTCTAATCATTTTTGTTGCCCTCCACTGGACTCTCTCCAATTGTTCCACGTCCTTTTTGTAGTGTGGCACCCAAAATTGGACACAATATTCCAGATGCGGCCTCACCAGTGCCGAATAGAGGGGAATAATCACATCCCTCGATCTGCTGGCAACACTCCTACTAATACAGCCCAGTATGCTATTAGCCTTTTTGGCTACAAGAGCACACTGTAGGCTCATGTTCAACTTTCCATCTACCGTAACCCCAAGATCCTTTTCTTCAGCACTGCTACTTAGCCAAACAGTCCCCAGCCTGTAGCAGTGCATGGAGTTTTTCTGTCCTAAGTGCAGGACTTTGCACTTGTCCTTGTTGAACTTCATGAGGTTTCTTGTGGCCCACTTCTCCAATTTGTCTAAGTCTCCCTGAATCCTATCCCTGCCCTCCAGCGTGTCCACCACTCCCCCCAACTTGGTGTCATCTGCAAATTTACTTAATGTGCAAGCTATCCCATCATCAAGATCATTAATGAAGACATTGAATAGAACGGGCCCTAAGACAGACCCCTGAGGCACACCGCTTGTTACTGGTTGCCAACTAGAGAGTGTGCCATTGATACCTACCCGCTGAGCCTGTTGATTCAACCAGTTTTCTATCCACTTCACAGTCCATTCCTCCAACCCATACTTCCTTAGTTTGCTGATGAGAATGCTGTGGGAAACCGTGTCAAAATCCTTACTAAAGTCAAGGTATACAACATCAACAGCTTTGCCCCCATCCACAAGTCCAGTCATCTCATCATAGAAAGCAATCAGGTTGGTCAGACATGATTTACCCTTGGTGAATCCATGCTGACTGCTTCTGATCACCTTGTTTTCCTTTAAGTGTTTCAGGATGGATTCCTTCAGCACCTGCTCCATGATTTTTCCAGGGATTGAGGTGAGACTGATTGGTCTGTAGTTCCCTGGATCCTCCTTTTTCCCTTTCTTAAAGATAGGTACTATATTTGCTTTCTTCCAGTCCTCTGGGACCTCTCCTGTTCGCCATGAATTTTCAAAGATAATGGTCAACGGCTCTGCAATCACATCAGCTAACTCCCTCAGCACCCTCGGATGCAGTTCGTCCAGTCCCATAGACTTGTGCACGTCTAACGTCTTTAAGTAGTCCCTAACCTGACCCTCTATCACAGTGGGCTGCTCTTCTCCTCTCCTCTCTGTGTTCCCCCATGTAGTAGTCTGGGAGTTGATCCTGCCCGTAAAGACTGAAGTGAAGAAGGAATTGAGTACTTCAGCCTTTTCCATATCTTCCACCACTAGGATACCTGCCTCATTGAGTAAGGGACCTACACCATCCCTAATCCTCTTCTTGTTGCTTACATACTTGTAAAACCCCTTCCTATTATCCTTCACATCCCTTGCTAGTTTCAACTCAAATTGCCCTTTGGCCTTTCTGATTCTATCCCTGCAGGCCCGAGCAATAATCTTATATGCCTCCCCAGTCATCTGTCCAAGCTTCCATTTTTTGTAAGCTTCCTTCTTTTGCTTCAGCTCACCACTGAGTTCCCTGCTAAGCCATGCTGGGCACTTTCTATGCTTGCTGTTCTTTCTGCACATCGGTATGGTATTTTCCTGTGCTCTTAGCATGGTTTCTTTAAAAAACTGCCAGCTCTCCTGGACACCCATCCCCTTCAGTTCAGCTTCCCAGGGAATCCTGCCCATCATTTCTCTAAGGGAGCTGAAATCCACTTTTCTGAAATCCAGGGTTTGCGTTCTGCTTCTCTCCTTCCTTCCTTTGACCAGGGTTCTGAACTCTACCATGTCATGATCACTGCTGCCCAGGTTGCCGTTCACCCTTACTTCCCTGATCAACTCTTCTCTGTTTGTGAGCAGGAGGTCGAGAGGCGCAAGGCCCCTCGTTGGTTCCCCCAGCATTTGTACCAGGAAGTTGTCCTCAGCGATCTCCAAAAACTTCCTGGAGTCCCTGGAGGCCAGCCCTGTCCCAAAGTGCCTGGCACCGTACTGGCCGGGCAGTGAGTCCCTGGAGGCCAGCCCAGTCCCAAAGTGCCTGGCACCGCACTGGCCGGGCAGTGAGTCCCTGGAGCCCAGCCCTGTCCCAAAGTGCCTGGCACTGCATTGGGCGGGCAGTGAGTCCCTGGAGGCCTGGCCAGTCCCAAAGTTCCTGGCACCGCACTGGCCGGGCAGTGAGTCCCTGGAGCCCAGCCCTGTCCCAAAGTGCCTGGCACTGCACTGGCTGGGCAGTGAGTCCTCTGGGGGCTCTGTGCCCAGTGGGGGTGCCTCTGCCCCAAAGGAGGGCAGGGATGGGTGTGACCTGCAGGACCTAGGATGGGAATGCTGTGAGGCCCGTTGTGGTGACAGGTTCCATGTCCCACTGGCCCTGCCCTGAGCCATTCCTGCCTTGGGGGTTGTCTCATGCCAAGGTCACCCCCCACCCCTGGCACTGCAGGGCCACCCTGGGCGGGAGGTGGGGCTGGCTGATGGGCGATGGTCCTGAGCCAGCCGAGCTTCAATCTAGTCGCTCTCCCCCCTGCCTTGCTGCCCTTCGCCCGTGCTTGTGGCTGGTGATGTTTGACAGGGCTGGTTTGTGTTTCTCTAGGGTCTCCTACTCTGAGCGGCTGAGCCCCTCTCCCCTTGTGCACTGCCTGGCAGCTCTGCCAGGTGCCCCCTGTCACGGAGTCACCGGGCGATGCTCTGGAACTGCTGCCTACCAAGCCAGTCAGGACTTTGAGAGTCTCCTCTCCCTTGGAGCAGACTGTCTGCAGGGCAAGAAGCTCACACGGCTTCACCTCCTGGGTCTCCTTGGAGCATTCAGCATCCTCTGCCCCTCCGCGCGCTTCCCACAGCGTGCCCGCCCCAGCGGGGTCCTGGGGAAGCCACAGGGTCCTGCACCCCCACTTTGCAGTCAGAAGTGACTCTCAGCCAGCCAGTAAAACAGAGGTTTATTCGATGACAGGAACAGGGTCTAAAACAGAGCTTGTAGATACAGCGAACCGGACCCCTCGGCCGGGTCCATTCTGGGGGGCAGTGAGCCAGACCCCCATGTCTGCACTTCACTCCTCGTCCCCAGCCAGCTCCAGACTAACAACCCCCTCCAGCCCCTCATCTCTGCTCAGCCCCTTTCCCGGGCCAGGAGGTCACCTGATCCCTTTGTCTCCAACACCTTCAGCTGGCACCTTTGCAGAGGAGGGGCC
Source organism: Aldabrachelys gigantea (assembly GCA_026122505.1). Lineage (NCBI taxonomy): Eukaryota > Metazoa > Chordata > Testudines > Testudinidae > Aldabrachelys > Aldabrachelys gigantea. The sequence continues at coordinate 297,261,584 of CM047480.1, forward strand.
CAGGCCATCAGTTGCTAGGAGACAGAGTGCCAGGCATTTAGGGGCACTGGCCCTTTGCTCTGCAGCAATCACACACCCTTATTTCACCACCTAGATATTAAGAACTGCATAGGGGACACTGAGGCACCAACACAGTATTCAGGGGAAACATTAAGAACATTCCCAGTTCGTCACACCCCCCGCAGGCTCCTGCTCCCTCATATGTCATCCGCCCTCCCCTGTCTCTGGTTGAAGACGCTGACCGTGTCCTGAGGACATGGGCAGGTCCCTGTTACCCGCATACTCTAGGGCACCCCACCTTTACCCTTCCGTGGGCTCAAGGCATAACCTGGTTCACCTAGGCCCCCACCCCCTTGTTAGCCAGTTCCTAGGGCTCAGGGCATGCTCGGCTGTGGATTTACAGGATCTTTTCCCAGTGAAAGAGTCTCACACAGTAATATCCTTACCCTCTAGTTATTAACAGTTACCAAAACCGAATGCACACACCGAGCACACCCTGCTCCCCAGGAGACAGAGGAACTTTCCCTGCTGGCCAGTCAGGAGCAGGTCATCCGGGGACTCCAGTCGCTGCCCAGGGTCATTGGCAGGCGTTGAGGGCTGGCAGCTCTGATCCTGGGCTGGGTCCCGAGGTTGGTTCCCAAAGAACTTTCTCTTGGACCCCAGGTTAGACAATGAAACCTGAGTCCTGCTTAGCTGTGCCGTAACCAGTCATTTAAAAGTACAACACAGTATTTCTCACCAGCCCTGCCCCCTTCACTCCCCACCACCTCAGCTGAGTTACACCTTGCAAGATTAGCCACGCAACAGACAGAACCAGCCAGCCCCACCGATATACACTGCGGAAGTGGGGACCGAATAGGCAAACCAATGAGTTGAGGTTTTACAATCACAACTGGGGAGACGTCGTTCCTTGCCATACACAGGATGCTTCAAAGACTGTTTTCAGTAAACATCTTCAGCTCTGTGTCTCTGGCGGTGATGGGTGCTGCTCGGACATAGTTGTACTGTACGTTAGAGGGAATGTGAGGCTATGGCTTCCTGCCTCTTAGCTCGGGGCTGCTGCTGCTTACGCAGGGAAAAGCCCTCAGACCTCACAGCCCCCAGACACATGTGGGTGAGAGTGGGAGGTGAGGCAGGTTCTTGGGCTCTGGGTGCCACCTGCTCCCTGAGCTCCATATCCCACAGGACCCCGCTCACCTGCTGCCAGGCCATGCCTGAGCCACTCACTTCTGCCCTAAAATCTCTGTAGGGGAAGGGGAGCCGGGTCTCTTCAGCCCCCAGATCCTTTGCACTGGCTGCCCTCGCTTCCCGTGACACACTGTACCGCAGAATGGCAGCCCGTAACCCCCATACTCATCATTTCCCCCGTGGCTGGGCTAGTCCAGATGCAACAGGCCATGTAAGGGCCATACGAAAGTCATGAGCTGCTGAACCCCACGGTTCTGATCCCAATGTGTCTATGTCTAAAGTGATGAGCTTGTGCTGCAGGCGTGTTACTAAAACATGCCGTGAGCTTCCTAGTGGCATGAAAAAGGTCCCTGCCCAGGTGGGTGTTGACCAGTGACCACCTGTTAATCAACTGTGTGAGTCAGCTGAGCAAGCACCACACTATGGGAACTGAGCAGTCCCTGTGACTCGGGGCCCACCAGGACATGCCTGGGCTAGCGTCTGCCAGGCACATGGGCCAAGGGTATAAAATAAGGAACAGTTGCAGCATGCGGGGCCTTTCTCCACTCCCACCTACACTGGAAACAACCAGGATGCCGAGAAGCTGAAGCTCGTTGGAGGACACTGGTTCAGACATCAGGAGGGAAGTCTGTGCATTAAGGACTGTAACCCGCAGTGGGGTGAGGACGTTGCTTGGTTCAAATCTCGTTCAGTTTATAGAATTTACACTGGGCGCTTATTTTATTTTCTTTGGTAACCATCTCCGTCCTTTTATGCCTGCCACTTAGAACCACTAAAAATCGATCTTTCTGGAGTTAATAAACCTGCTTTATATTTTAACTAAAACCGGGTATTTTGCTTGAAGTGCTGGGGAAACTTCTGCTTAGTATCCAGAAGCTGGTGTATGTCCTCTCCTCAACGTTGAGGGAGGGGAGGCCTGGGTTATAAACTTGCACTGGTCAGGCTTGTGCAGCTCCATGATCCCAGGCTGGAGCCTCTCTGCTGTTAGCCCATGAGTGGCTGGGAAAAGCAGTCATGTAACTCAGTTGAGTGTGTCCCCACCTCTGGCTGAGTGCAGGATCTGGAGGGGTTTGCAGCTTGCCACAGCCTCACTATGTGAGAGGGCACCCCAGTGCCAGGTTGCAGCACCCTAAAGATCCCATCTCACTCCCCCTTTGAATCACACCTCCCCCCTACCCCCAGCCAGAACAATGGCCTCTGGGAGCTTGTTTGGGAACCTGTGGGCTAGGTTGCAGGGAAGACACAGAATGGGAGCCAAACCTGCCCCCTAGGGATTAATGCCCCTCACAGGGTCACATCTGAGGGCTGTTGCAGTCCCCCCCACAGCCTTTCCTAGAACCTGCCCTAAGAGCAGTCTGGGGCCCCTGCTTGGTGTTAGCTGCCCACACGGGGGCAGGCTGCCTAGCAGGGAATGTTTCATGCACACGTAGGCAGCAGGATTAGAACTGGGGCCCTTTGGTTTCACACCACAGACTTGTGCTGTTTGAGCTAGAGGAGTCGCTCTGGTCATGTACTGCAGCAGCAGCAGTAGTAGGCTCTTATCCTCTGTGGCCCAGCTGCTAGAGGGAACAAACCCCATGACCAATGGGTTTTGTACACATCACACCCGGCAACCTTTAGTCTAAGCAGGGAGGCCATGCTACTCTGTCCCCACATAGGCCATTTCAGGACGGGCTCAGCCAGGACAGCTGGCTGGGGAGAAGGCTCCAGCCCACCCTGGCTCTGATGTTTCATACCCCCTGGGGGGAGGGGGAGTTGTTCCCTGGAGCAGGGCTGCCCGGGGTGGGGGGGGCAAGTGGAGCAATTTGCCCCAGGCTCTGGGACCCGCACGGGGCCCCATGAGAATATAGAATTCTATAGTATTGCAACTTTTTTTTTATGGAAGCGGCCCCCGAAATTGCTTTGTGACAGGCCCCCTGAATCCTCTGGGCAGCCCTGCCCCAGAGCAGCTTTTACCAGGCAGCTCAGCAGCCGAACGAGTGCAGCCCGGTGCCATGTTCCAGTGCCCAGGTGATGGGGAGCTCTGAAGGCATTTGGCTGCTCCTGTCATCCTGCACAAAAGCGGGTGGCAGGACTCCTGGGTTCTAGTCCCATCACAGCCACTGACTTGCTGGGTGACCTTGGGCAAGTCCCTTCCTCACCCAGTGCCTCAATTTCCCCATGTGTAAAATGGGCATACTCCTGCTCTACCAGGGGGTTAATGGAAAGACTCTTGCTCAGTGCTTTGAATTGTCCCCAGGGGGCCAGGATGCCAGGGTGGTGGTCACAGTGTAATAACCTGAGCAGAACAAACACATCTGTGGCCTTCTAGACCATGCAAGTTATCTCTGCACTGCTCACTGGCCACTCCCTGTACCACAATGACACCAAGTACAGAGGTCAAAAACGCCAGCTCCTCAGCCCAGGTGCACCTACTTGAGCTAATGGCGAATCCCCAGTAGCTGATAGCAGTATAGTGCTGCTGATGGTGGCTGGCGTAGTTCTGATTTCACCCAGCAGAGGGCGGCGGTGCTGGGCCAGTGGGACTAGTGTTCCAAGGGCTGAGCTGGCAGCCCCGGCATCCCCCCGGCTGGAGGCCGCGGAGAATCTCAGCTGGGGCAGCGGGTGGTGCAGGGGTCTCCGGAGCGGAAGAGGCTGTAGACGCTGACCAGCGGGAACATGGTGAGGGCCCCGAGCATGGATCCCAGCTGCACCACGGCCCCGCACCACACCAGGGCGCTGTGCCCCTCATCCCGTAGGATCATGCCGATCATCAGCTTCACATAGGACAGCGAGCCCACAAAGAGAACCCAGCACAGCACCTGAGGGGGAGAGCACGGCCCGTCAGGACACCCAGCCCGGCCTCCCACCGTGGCCCCTCCGAGCAGCGCGCTCATGCAGGGCCTGGGGGGGCGCCAGGGACCTGGGGCAGAGGCGGGATCCCTTGGCCAAAGGGCCAGAGCCGAGGCTTGAGCTGACTTACAATGAGCGTCGCTCCGGCATGGCTGTGCAGCAGGGGCGGGCATGGGCTGAGCGCTGCCATGGCCATGATGTAGCAGCCGAACCCGGAGCCGGCCGCGGCCAGGAGCCCGAGCAGCAGCAAACACCTGTGGGGCAAAGCACCGACTGGTGAAGGGAGAGGCGTCATTTAGCTCCAGCTCCTGCTCACCCCGTGATACCCGCCTGCCCCAGCTCCTCCAGCCTGCCCCGACCCCCATGCCCTGACCTCCAGTGACCCCAGCCTGCCCTAGACCCCCACGCCCTGAGCCCCAGCTCCTCCAGCCTGCCCCAGACCCCCATGCCCTGACCTCCAGTGACCCCAGCCTGCCCTAGACCCCCACGCCCTGACCCCCAGCTCCCCCAGGCCCTGACCCCCATGATACCCGCCTGCCCTAGCTTCTCCAGCCTGCCCCCACACTCTGACCCCCAGTGACCTCAGCCTGCCCCCAGGCCCTGACCCCCAGCTCCTCCAGCCTGCTCCAGACCCCCACGCCTTGACCCCCAGTGACACCAGCCTGCCCCCATGTCCTGATCCCCAGCTCCCCCAGCCTTCCCAGTCCCCTAGACCCTGACCCCGTTACCTCAGCCCCTACCCCCAGATCCCCCATGATACCCGCTTGTCCCAGTGATGCCAGCCTGCCCCAACCCCCACCCCCAGTGGTGCCAGTGTGCCCCCAGCCCCCTCGGTGACCCTGGACCATCCTGGCACCCTCTGCAGCAGGGGCATTACATGCAGCTCCTGCAGCTTCCCCGCCCGGTGCCAAGCCGAGGTGCTCCTGGTGCCATTGGAAGGCAGCTCCGCTGGCCGGAGGCCTGCCCAGGATATGGGGTGCCCCCCAGCCAGGATGCCCACCTGTTGGGCAGGAACATGCCGAAGAAGCAGGCCAGCGGGTTGGCCATGGCGGCCAGCGTGGCCGAGAGGTGGTAGGCCGAGCGGCCGTAGGGCATGCAGGAGTAGGACTGCACGGCGGGCAGCACGGCGTTGGTCAGCGCGTTGACCCAGGCCAGCACCAGGAAGATGTAGGCCACCTGGGGCCAGGAGTACGTGCCGGTGCCGAAGTAGCTGCTGAGCCGGCGGCTCTCGGTGGGGCTGATCATGGGCCGCTCCTCCACCACGGCCTGCAGGCCTGCGCCAGCCTCCACCCGGGCCTGGGCCTGGAACCGCTCCTTGGCCCGCTCCTGCCGGGCGGCCGGGAGGTGGTTGAGCAGGACGAAGGCGGCGAGGCACAGGCCCATCATGCCGGCGAGGAAGAGGAAGAAGAGGCGAACGGAGAACCTGGCTGGCTGGTACTCTGCCTGCAGCCCCATGACCGAGGTGTTCCCTGCCAGGCTGCCATTCACGCACCGGGCCACCCCCACGCCCTGGGCCAGGGCCACCAGGCCGGGCACCAGGCCGCTCAGCCCCTCGCCCACAAAGTAGGTGGTCAGGTACCGGGCCCGGAAGCGCAGCATGAAGGGCAGGAAGGTGACGGAGGAGGTGCAGTCCACCAGGGAGAGGAAGAAGAGGAGGACGAGGAGGGCGGTGCTGCGGGCTGTGCCCCCCACCACGCTGGTAGCCTGCCAGAAGAAGGCCAGCAGGACACAGGCCAGCGCCCCGAGGCTGACGATGGTGTAGATGGTGCCGGACTCACTGAGCCGCCCAGGGTGGAAGTGGTGCACAAGGGTGACGAAGAGCGGCCCCACGTTGGCGAACTGGATCAGCACCGTGAGGTAGGACGGCAGGTACCAGCCCTCTGGGACCCGGGGCACAATGAGGGGCAGCTCTACCCACATGCCGTTGATGGCCACCCACGAGCCGGTGCCCAGGAGGCAGGCGAGGATGTGAACAACCAGTGCCATGGCTTCCGCTGGCACGCCGGGCCTGAGAGCCAAACACAGAGAGGGGCATTAAACCAGAGCAGCGGGCTGCCAGGGCCCTGGGGCAGGACGGGGGCTCCCTGGAAACCCAGCACAGCAGCCTGGATGTGACCCCAAGTCTGGGAATCCCCTGCTGCCCCCCAAAGCTGGGGTAACCCCAACCATCACCTCCTCCCACCTGTGCACCACACCCTGCCCCCCAAAGCCAGGTAACCCCCTGCCATCCCCTCAAAGCTGGGGTAACTCCCACCCTCATCTCTTCCCATCTGTGCACCACACCCTGCCCCTCAAAGCTGGGCTAACCCGCTGATGCCCCCACAAAGCTGGGGTAACTCCCACCATCACTGGGTGGCAAGATCAAACCAGTATCTTAGATGCCTATATACAAATGCGAGAAGTATGGGTAATAAGCAGGAAGAAGTGGGAGTGCTAATAAATAAATACAACTATGACATTGCTGGCATCACTGAAACTTGGTGGGATAATACATGATTGGAATGTTGGTGTGGATGGGAATAGCTTGCTCAGGAAGGATAGACAGGGGAAGAAGGGAGGAGGTGTTGCCTTATATATTAAAAATGTGCACACTTGGACTGAGGTGGAGATGGACATAGGAGACAGAAGTGTTGAGAGTCTCTGGGTTAGAATAAAAGGGGTAAAAAACAAGAGTGATGTCGTGCTAGGAGTCTACTACAGGCCTCCTAACCAGGTGGAAGAGGTGGATGAGGCTTTTTTTAGACAACTAACAAAATCATCCAAAGGCCAAGATTTGGTGGTGATGGGGGACTTCAACTATCCAGATATATGTTGGGAAAATAACACCACGGGGCCAGACTATCCAATAAGTTCCTGGACTGCATTGCAGACAACTTTTTATTCCAGAAGGTTGAAAAAGCTACTAGGGGGGAAGCTGTTCTAGACTTGATTTTAACAAATAGGGAGAGGAACTCGTTGAGAATTTGAAAGTAGAAGGAAGCTTGGGTGACAGTGATCATGAAATCATAGAGTTTGTAATTCTAAGGAAGGGCAGAAGGGAGTACAGCAAAATAGAGACCATGGATTTCAGGAAGGCGGATTTTGGTAAGCTCGGACAGCTGACAGGTAAGGTCCCATGGGAATCAAAACTGAGGGGAAAAACAACTGAGGAGAGTTGGCAGTTTTTCAAAGGGACACTATTAAGGGCCCAAAAGCAAGCTATTCCGATGGGTAGGAAAGATAGAAAATGTGGCAAAAGACCACCTTGGTTTAACCACGAGATCTTGCATGACCTACAAAATAAAAAGGAGTCATATAAAAAATGGAAACTAGGTCAGATTACAAAGGATGAATATAGACAAATAACACAGGAATGCAGGGGCAAGATTAGAAAGGCAAAGGCACAAAATGAGCTCAAACTAGCTATGGGAATAAAGGGAAACAAGAAGACTTTTTATCAATACATTAGAAGCAAGAGGAAGACCAAGGACAGGGTACGCCCACTGCTCAGTGAGGAGGGAGAAACAGTAACAGGAAACTTGGAAATGGCAGAGATGCTTAATGACTTCTTTGTTTTGGTCTTCACTGAGAAGTCTGAAGGAATGTCTAACACAGTGAATGCTTATGGGAAGGGGGTAGGTTTAGAAGATAAAATAAAGAAAGAGAAAGTTAAAAATCACTTAGAAAAGTTAGATGCCTGCAAGTCACCAGTGCCTGATGAAATGCATCCTAGAATACTCAAGGAGTTAATAGAGGAGGTATCTGAACCTCTAGCTATTATCTTTGGAAAGTCATGGGAGACGGGAGAGATTCCAGAAGACTGGAAAAGGGCAAATATAGTGCCCCTCTATAAAAAGGGAAATAAAAAGAACCCAGGAAACTACAGACCAGTTAGTTTAACTTCTGTTCCAGGGAAGATAATGGAACAAGAAAATCATCTGCAAACACTTGGAAGGTGGTAAGGTGATAGGGAATAGCCAGCATGGATTTGTAAAGAACAAATCGTGTCAAACCAATCTGGTCGCTTTCTTTGATAGGATAATGAGTCTTGTGGATAAGGGAGAAGCGGTGGATGTGGTATACCTAGACTTTAGTAAGGCATTTGATACGGTCTCGCATGATATCCTTATCGATAAACTAGGCAAATACAAGTTAGATGGGGCTACTATAAGGTGGGTGCATAACTGGCTGGATAACCGTACTCAGAGAGTAGTTATTAATGGCTCCCAATCCTGCTGGAAAGGTATAACAAGTGGGGTTCCGCAGGGGTCTGTTTTGGCACCGGCTCTGTTCAATATCTTCATCAACGACTTAGATGTTGGGATAGAAAGTACGCTTATTAAGTTTGCGGATGATACCAAACTGGGAGGGATTGCAACTGCTTTGGAGGACAGGGTCAAAATTCAAAATGATCTGGACAAATTGGAGAAATGGTCTGAGGTAAACCGGATGAGGTTCAATAAAGACAAATGCAAAGTGCTCCACTTCGGAAGGAACAATCAGTTTCACGCATACAGAATGGGAAGAGACTGTCTAGGAAGGAGTATGGCAGAAAGAGATCTAGGGGTCATAGTGGACCACAAGCTAAATATGAGTCAACAGTGTGGTACTGTTGCAAAAAAAGCAAAGGTGATTCTGGGATGCATTAACAGGTGTGTTGTGAGCAAGACATGAGAAGTCATTCTTCCGCTCTACTCTGCGCTGGTTAGGCCTCAACTGGAGTATTGTGTCCAGTTCTGGGCACCGCATTTCAAGAAAGATGTGGAGAAATTGGAGAGGGTCCAGAGAAGAGCAACAAGAATGATTAAAGGTCTTGAGAACATGACCTATGAAGGAAGGCTGAAAGAACTGGGTTTGTTTAGTTTGGAAAAGAGAAGACTGAGAGGGGACATCATAGCAGTTTTCAGGTATCTAAAAGGGTGTCATGAGGAGGAGGGAGAAAACTTGTTCACTTTAGCCTCTAATGATAGAACAAGAAGCAATGGGCTTAAACTGCAGCAAGGGAGATTTAGGTTGGACGTTAGGAAAAAGTTCCTAACTGTCAGGGTAGTTCAACACTGGAATAAATTGCCTAGGGAGGTTGTGGAATCTCCATCTCTGGAGATATTTAAGAGTAGGTTAGATAAATGTCTATCAGGGATGGTCTAGACAGTATTTGGTCCTGCCATGAGGGCAGGGGACTAGACCCGATGACCTCTCGAGGTCCCTTCCAGTCCTAGAGTCAATGAATCTATGAATCTATGAATCACCTTCTCCCATCTGTGCACCACACCCTGCCTCCCAAAGCTGGGGTAACCCCCGCCACCCCCCAAAGCTGTCATGTTATTGATATAAACTGGGACCATATAGAACATGGGTTGCAACCAAGGTCCTGTAGTGGCACCAAATCCTATGTAAAGGGGGTCATATAAGGTGTCTAAGATCAGGTCAGGGGTTGCTGGTTATGATTATGCTGTCTGTATGTCTGTATCATTTTGGTAGTTGAAGTTATGAATATTGGCTCTATACTGTCTGTATTTTAAATTGGTGCTGCAGTTCGGGGTAACACCCCAGACAAGTTGGTGTTAGCTGTGCTTAGCCTGCTTGATGGCCCATTAAGGACAATCAGCTACACAACTGACCCATTGAGAGGAGGCGGATATGCCTTGTGACTCAGCAAAGCGCAGGGACTTGCCCATGTGACTGCAGACTCCATTTTGCTGTAATTTTCCACAGTAAGAACAAAGAAGTGTTCTTACACCTGGAAAAGCCTATAAAAGGCTGATGCCTCATCTCCATCTTGTCTTCAATCCTGCTTCCTACCTCTGGAGGGACTTTGCTACAAACTGAATGACCCATCCCAGAGGGGGATGTTCTCCAGAGACTTGATTTGAACCTGCAGTTTACTCCATCACTGCCACAAGCCTGAACCAAGAATTTTGCCATTACTGTATGTAATTGATTCCATTTAACCAATTCTACCTCTCACCTCTACCTTTTCCCCTTTATGAATAAACCTTTACATTTTAGATTCTAAAGGACTGGAAACAGCGTGATTTGTGGGTAAGATCTGATGTGTATATTGACCTGGGTCTGGGGCTTGATTCTTTGGGATCAGAAGAACCTTTTTCCTTTACTGGGGTGTTGGTTTTCATAACCATTCGTCCCCAGGACGAGTGGCACTGGTGGTGATATTGGGAAACTGGAGTCTAAGGAAATTGCTTGTGTGACTTGTGGTTAGCCAGTGAGGTGAAACCGAAGTCCTCTTTGGCTGGCTGGTTTGGTTTGCCTGGTGGAAAACCCCAACCTTGGGCTGAAACTGCCCTGTTTTAAGCAATTAGTCTTGAATTGGCACTCTCAGTTGGGTCCCGCCAGAACCACATCGTCACACCCCGACCATCACCTCTTCCCGTCTGTGCACCACGCCCTGCCCCTCCAGTCCCCAGCACCACCTCCTCCTGCCTTCAGGAGACCCAGGAGTGATACGGGGCAGCAAAGCACGCAGTGATTTAAGCATCTTGAAATGCCCCTCTTTGGTCTGTATTTCCCCCCTGCATGTATCACAGGGGCATGAGTGACTCAGGCGCTCTGGTGACCCACGGGGCTTTTCAGCTTCTCTGTCTCAAGAAGAAATTCGGGCAGATGCACCTGGCTCAAGCAGAATCCAATGCAGTCGTTGCCAATGCTGCATCAGTCCCGCACCCAGGCAAACAAAACCAAACAACAACATTGCAAAGTGCAAAAGTGTGGAAAAGCCACACACACAAAAAGGTGGGTGGGGGGCAGCCAATATTTGTTTTGCTTGGGGCAGCAAAAAACCTAGAGCTGGCCCTGGGCACACACCAGTCCAGGCGCCGTGGGGCTCCTCTCCACAGCTGGGTTTAGGGTGCAGGTGTTGACTGGCTGAGGGGCTGCTTCACATAACACCGAATGGGCAGAAATGGGCATTGCAGGGAGCAGTTCTTGGAGCCTAGTGGGGAGCTCCCGGCAGCACTCTCTGTGCCAGGGTGTTGAGCACCCGGGAGAGACCTCTCTAGCCCAGAAACCCCATCAAAGCCCAGACAGGATCAACCCTTGGCCTGGGCCTGGAAGGGGGTGCTGGGGCCAGCCTGGCCCCGCCATGGGGGTGTGGAGCTGGGGCCGCCAGGGCAGCCCGGCCCTGCCATGAGGATGCGGAGCTGGGACCACCGGGGCCTCCCTGACCCTGCCATGGGGACGCGGAGCTGGGTTTCCAGCAGCCCTGGCAGCGCCCCGGGGGGATCTCCAAGCACGCGGCCTGGGCTGGTGAAGCCAGGCGACACTTCACTGCTCTGCGCTGTAATAAGTGACCACAGCTAGGTTAGGCTTTAACTCTGGCTCAGGGGCCCCAGCAAATCGCCAAGCTCAGCACAGGATGCCTGGAGCAAGGTCCGGCCTTCGGCTCGACCTGCTCATGGGGCTGACCGGAGCCAGCGGCCAGGACTGGCTGAGATTAACCCCCCTTTCTGGCCTGCTCCTGTGCTCTGGGAAGGGTCATGAGCGGATTCCAGGGGGTCCCTGGGGGGCAGGGCTCTGCTGGGCTCCTCATGGCACCGTCACCCCTGGGCACCTCGTACCCTGTGCACCCACATGGAGCCCCACGCAGAGTTGGTGTCCTGCTGCGACCTGGAGCTCTGCCCACGTGACAAACAGGCATTACCACACCCACCCTAGGTCACCCAACAGGTGTCATCACACACACACTCACTCACATACACACGCACGCACACACGCACCATATCACCTGACAGATATCATCATCTCACACACACATACACACGCACACCTCATGTCACTCGACAGGCATCATCACACACACATACACACACACACACTCACACACACATGCCCCCCCATGTCACTTGACAGGTGTCATCTCACACCCACACCCACCCACACACCATATCACCTGACAGGCAAAATCATCATCATCATCCTCATCCTCATACACACACACACACACACACACACACCATGTCACTCGACAGGCATCATCACACACAGACACAGACACAGACACACACACCATATCACCTGACAGGAATCATCATCACCCACATGCACACACCCACCCACACACCCCATGTCACTCGACAGGTGTCATATCACACACACACCATGTCACTCATCAGGCATAATCACACAGACACACACGCATGCACCCCCCCCGTGTCACTCGACCAGGTGTAATCACACACACACAACATGTCACTCGACAGGTGTAATCACATACACATGCACACACACATGTACACACAACACACACCATGTCCCCCAACAGGCGTCATATCTCTCTCTTTCTCTCTGTCTCTCATACCCACACCCACCCACACATCATATCACTTGACAGGCATCATCTCTCTCACACACACACACACAATCCATGTCACTCAAAAGGCATAATCACACAGACACACATGCATGCACAGCACCTCCCATGTCACTCAACAGGCATAATCACACACACACACACCATGTCACCCAATGGGCATCATCCTACACACACACACACACACACACCATGTCACCCAACAGCTGTCATCCCTCTCTCTCACACACACACACAACATGTCACTTGACAGGCATCATCTCACACATGCACATGCACACCCCCCCACACACCCTTGTCACTCAACAGGCATCATCACACACACGAGGCACACGCACAGACATCCACATGCACTCCCACACACACGTATGTGCACAGGCAGATGTCACCTGTTACACATTCCCCAAAGCCCCCCCTTCCCCCATTGGCAGCCTGGCCCCGGGCAGGGGGCAGCCAGCCACTTTCCAGCCCTCTCCTACCTCGCAGGGCTGGGCTGGCCCCGCTCTGCCTGCTCCGAGCCCAGCTGAGCTGGAAGTGCAGCGCTCGGGGCCCCTCCCTGCTGCCTGAGCCTGTTCTGGCAGCTCTGCCTACGTAATGTGCTGCCCGGGGCGGGGGCGGTGGCAGTGGGAGAGATTGGCTGCCTGGGGACGGGCAGGGGAGGGCGGGCTGCCCTGGCACGTGTAAGTGCCTGGCCCGGCTGGTTTATGGCTCAGCACTGAGCTGCAGCAAGGATGGAGCCCAGCCGGGGCCTGGCGTGAAGCCGCTTCGCTCGGTGGAGCTGGACGAACTGCAGAGACACCTGGCTCAGCTGGTGAACCTGTGACGCAGTGTGCCTGACACGCCCATGGGTCTGCCTGTGTCCGGCTGGCGTCTCTCCTCCGGGACTTGGACCGGAAGCTCTGTGGGGCAGGGACTGGCTCTTTGTTCTGAGTCTGTGCAGCACCGAATGCAGCTGGGGCCTTGGCCTTGGCTGGGGCTCCCAGGTGGTGCCATAAGCCACAGAATGACGTGTGGACGGAACGGTGCCAGGGCAGCAAGATGGGCAAGGGCAGAATGAAGCTGCCTGTATCTGAGCATGACCTTGGCCCCCTTGGGCAGACATCCTGTGATACTGGCTGTAAAGACAGTGCTCAGCTCCCCGGAGCCCTGCCTCATTCAGTGCTCAGCCCCCCCACCCCCAGAGCCCTGCCTCATTCGGTGCTCAACACCCCCCCCCCCGGAGCCCTGCCTCATTCAGTGCTCAACACCCGCCCCCCGGAGCCCTGCCTCATTCAGTGCTCAACACCCCCCCCGGAGCCCTGGCTCATTCAGTGCTCAACCCCCCTTCCTCCCGGAGCCCTGCCTCATCCAGTGCTCAGCCCCCCCCACCCCCAGAGCCCTGCCTCATTCGGTGCTCAACACCCCCCCCCGGAGCCCTGCCTCATTCAGTGCTCAACACCCCCCCCCCGGAGCCCTGCCTCATTCAGTGCTCAACACCCGCCCCCCGGAGCCCTGCCTCATTCAGTGCTCAACACCCCCCCCGGAGCCCTGGCTCATTCAGTGCTCAACCCCCCTTCCTCCCGGAGCCCTGCCTCTTCCAGTGCTCAGCTCCCCCACCCCCAGAGCCCTGCCTCATCCAGTGCTCAGCCCCCCCACCCCCAGAGCCCTGCCTCATTCAGTGCTCAACCCCCCTTCCTCCCGGAGCCCTGCCTCATTCAGTGCTCAGCCCCCCCAGAGCCCTGCCTCATTAAGTGCTCAACACCCCCCCCCAGAGCCTTGCCTCATTCAGTGCTCAACCCCCCTTCCTCCTGGAGCCCTGCCTCATCCAGTGCTCAGCCCCCCCACCCCCAGAGCCCTGCCTCATTCAGTGCTCAACACCCCCCCCCCGGAGCCCTGCCTCATTCAGTGTTCAACCTCCCTCCCTCCTGGAGCTCTGCCTCATTCAGTGCTCAACCCCCCTTCCTCCCAGAGCCCTGCCTCATTCAGTGCTCAGCTGCCACCCGAGCCCTGCCTCATTCAGTGCTCAGCCCCCCCCCCAGAGCCCTGCCTCATTCAGTGCTCAGCCCCCCCAACCCCAGAGCCCTGCCTCATTCAGTGCTCAGTCCCCCCACCCCCAGAGCCCTGCCTCATTCAGTGCTCAACACCCCCCCCGGAGCCCTGCCTCATTCAGTGCTCAGCCCTCCCCCATGGAGCCCTGCCTCATTCAGTGCTTCCCTCCTCAAAGCCCTGCCTCATTCAGTGCTCAGCCCCCCCCCCCCAGAGCCCTGCCTCATTCAGTGCTCAACACCCCCCCCGGAGCTCTGCCTCATCCAGTGCTCAACACCCCCCCCCCGGAGCCCTGCCTCATTCAGTGCTTCCCTCCTCAAAGCCCTGCCTCATTCAGTGCTCAGCCCCCACTGGAGCCCTGCCTCATTCAGTGCACAGGCCGCTGGGGCAGGGCAACCCCCTGGAAGCAGCCTATGCCCCAAACCAAACACATGAGTAGGGGCCAGTTTACATTCTGTACATAGACATCCTGCCACTGCTGTGGGGAGCCAGGCCCAGGACTGGGGACAGGGCAGGGCACCAGGCCGGGAACCAGGTGCTGCAGGGAGCGGACCGGGGCCTGGGGACTGCGCTGCAAGGAGCTGGCTGGCGGGATGGTGCTGCAGGGAGCTGGGCCGGGGCCTGGGGACTGCACTGCAGGGACTGGCTGGCGGGATGGTGCTGCAGGAAGCGCCGTGGATGCACCCGGCATGGGAAGGACTAACAGTTTCGCTCTGGTGCTCTCTGGCCAGCAGACTTGAGACGCGCCCGTCCAGACCTTATGGCCTAGCTTGGCTGTTTGCTGCCGTGAGGGGCCTCCCGGGACTAGCCCTGTTCCTCAGAGCTGGAGACAGGCCCCAAGGTGGGGGTGGGGGGGCGCTCACACGGCCGGTCAGCATCGCAGCAGGGCTTAGAAGCTGGAAGCCCCTGACCCCCAGCTGGACCCTGCTGCCATCCCAGCCCATGCACACTTAGCCGGTGCCTGCAGCTCAGGCAGGACTGCTCAGGGGACGGGCGCTGGCTTTACTTGCTGGGATCCAGGAGCAGGGGGGGGGCGAAGGTTCTTCTCCCGTAGGACATAGCAGAGAGTCCTTGTGGCAGGGGCTCTGTGCCCATAGGTGCTAAGGAGGAAGAGGTGCCCAGCCTGGCACTGCAGAGCGGCCGTGCATGGGGAGGGTGGTGCTCACACAGGATTTGGCGGATAAGCAGTGCCCAGTTTGGGGCGTGTGTATTGAGTTCCATGTCCCAGCCGCGGGATATTCCAGGGACTGTCAGACAACGATGCTGGAAGGACTGGAGAGATTCAGAACGTTCAATCCTGATAACCTGTAAAACACACCCCGGCCACATCGCCCCCGGGCCCAGCCTCCAGCCACAGACTCCCCCTTCTCGAGCAGCCGCTGGACTCTGCCAGGCTCACCCAGGGAAATACTTATCCCTCGCTTCACACTAGGCACTGATAAAATCCAGAGTCTGCCCCCCCTCACCTCCGGGAGAGCAGGCGGCTGCACTCCCTGCCCCATGCCCTGGGGCACAGGCCCGTGGGTGCATGAGATCCAGGCTGCCCTGTGCCAGGGAAGCTCTCACTCCCCCCCACCCCACACCGGCACCAGTGGAAGCTGAGCTGGGATGAGTCAGCTCAGCCTGCCGGTCCCGCTGTGCCCCCCACCCCGCCCCCAGGACATTCTCCCTTTGAGTCCCTTTCACAGTCCTCCCCCCTCAGTGTTAATGCTTCCCAGATGGACACAGGGGGGTCATACTGTTCTCCACTGAGCGCCCGCCTACAGGGTGAGCAGGGCTGGCACAGAGCGGCCCAGCCTCGGGATAGATCCATGCATAGGCTGGAATAGACACCCCGGGCAACAGGAACAGGCCCAGGCCCCCTCCCCAGGCTGCCTACGGAGCTGTGCCGAGATGCTCAGTTCTCTTCTGAGCCCTGCTAGAGTCTTGGCCTTCACAACATCCCCTGGCAAGGAGTTCCACAGGTTAACTGGGCGTAAGGTGAAGAAATCCTTCCTTTGGTTTGTGTTAAACCTGCTGCCTGTTAATTGCATTGGGTGACCCCTGGGTCTTGTGTTATGAGGAGTAAATAACACTCCCCCATTCACTATAGACCTCTGCCACGTCCCCGCTGAGCCGTCTCTTTTCCAGCCTCATTAATCTCTCCTCATCCGGCAGCTGTTCCCTCCCCGCCATCATTTTCATTGCCCTTCTCTGCCCCATTTCCAGCTCTGATAGCTCGTTTGAGCCGGGGCGCCCAGACCTGCAGGCCGTAGGCAAGGCCTGGCTCACCATGGCTCTGTACAGTGACACTGTGGGCAGAGTGTTCAGGAGACCCAGCCACAGCCCCCAGCCAGGGCAGGGCATGGATGTGCAGGACCGGATCCCCCTGAAAGGAGCAGCATCCTCAGGGACCAGGCACGAGTTGGGGCCTCGACCACGCTCGCCATGACATGAGTGCCCAGGTCTCAGAGGGCACCAGGCAGCCTCTTTTCAAAGGAAGGGCTGGCATTGCCCCACACACCACAGGCACCATCAGTGCCCATTCCCATCGCCAGGGCTCCCACCCTGCCCCCACCCCCACGCTCTCCCCCAAGACAGCCCTAGCACCTCGTCTGATTGCACAAGCCCAGCACCCTTGGGCTGGCTCTGCCTTGGCTGGGTGAGGGCTCCCGGCGGACTCAGGTGTGGGGCAGAACCAACTGCGCTCTGCCCACAGGCTGGTCCTGGAGCCTGCAAGCCGCTGGTATTCCCAGGGCCTCAGCCAAACCCCAGCAGAGGTTTTTCTGTTTGTCATTGCCAAGGATGCGGGGTTCTTCCTTGGGCCCCATGCTGTGTCCCGCCATGCTCCACCCCAGAGCTGGCTGGGTCCCTGTGACCGGGGCGGGGGCGGTGATTGCTGCCCCATCTCCCTGCAGGCTGGAGCCGCTAGCCCTGCCAGGCACACCGCAGTGGCAGAGGAGCTTGGCCAGCTGCTCGGGGGGGAGGCAGAAGGATGGATAGGCCAGGGAAGAGGTGGAGCTCTAGGCAGGCGTCTCAATGCACAGCGGGCATGAAACTGGCCCAACCCTGACCCCCAGCTCCCACGGAGAGGGGCAGTGATGGGAGTGTTTCCCACACCCAGGGCCAGCCCAGCACCACACCGCTCACACCCAGGGGTGCTTCTCCAGGGCTGGCACGAGGGCACTCGGCTGCCACCAGCCTATTTAAAATGTGCCCAGCACTCTCTGCCTCGCACCCAGGCAAGGGGAAAGGGGAGCGATCTGTCGGCTGGGGCAGCTTCGATGAGCCCACAGAGGAAGAGTCAAGGCCCAAAGCTAACCCCAGCCTGTGGCTCTGAGCACAGCAAGGACCGGCCTCTCTTCTCTCTTGTGGCAGAGAGTTCCCCAGGCCAGATGCAGCTGTGGGGAAAGTGCCATCTCCCGTACACAGCAGCCTGGCACCCTGGCACAGTGGGATGAAGCCCTGCCAAAAGCTGTGCTCACAGGGCTGAGGGCTCCAGCTGGCCTGCGTTCAGCAGGGAACCAGTGCAGCGTGGGGCAGCAGAGGCTGCGCCCACAGGGGCCTGGGACACTGCGCTGAGTGCCAGGGGGACGTCAAGGCAGCTGCCTCATCAGCTGGAACGAGCTGCAGGAACCAAGCCAAGCAGCCCCAGATGTGTGAGGCACCCTGGCCAGCTCTGGGTCTGCAAGATGGGGCACAATCTTCACCCCAGCCATGGAGGGGAGGAGCAGACAGATTCCTCCCATCTGCCTTCGAGAACATCAAGGCTCCCATAGCATCCAGAGTCCTAGACAAGAGGATGGGGCAGGCCCAGCCGGCCCCGGCCCAGCCCTGCCCCATGCCGTGCAGACTCCAGGGCAGGGCTAGTCAGGCGCCGGCACTTCCTGAGCTGCCAAACAATCAACCCTTCCTGGCATCCTTCCCCGTGCAGCAGGCAGGGACCAACGTGGAGCTGCCTCCCTCCCCCCCGCCACACAGACACCCCTCGCCCCTGACCTGCAGCCTCCCTCCCCTCTGGAGCCAGCCCAGCTCCCCGGAGTTCACCCCAGTGCTAGCTCTCCAGGACACATCCCCCCAAGGCTCTCAGGTCACGCAGCCCCTGCCACTTGGCCTCCCTGTGTCCCTGCTGCCTGGCTCCAGGCCGGGCAGAGCCTCGTGTGCGCCGAGATCACGCGGCCTTGTGGGGAGCAGCTGTGGTTTGGCCAGAGGCTGTAGCAATCTGAAGGCTGCGGAGCATTCCAGGCCCCAGGCTCACACCCTCGTGGTGTGGCTCAGCTGCTGCCTGCAGCTCCATCCATTGCACGGACAAAGGGAGCCCTGTTCTGCACGGACAGCTCCTGACGCTCAGCAGCCAGACCCACCCAAGGCCCAGAGCTGGCCGCGGTGCTGCCCCTGGGCATCACTAACCGGGGAGCTCTTGGAGCTGCCTGGGCCACGCTGGAGGTGTACTGCACCCCCCTGGAGCCAGGCTTCCTGCCTGCCCCGGTCCCCTGTAATGCAGTAGGGTCTGTCTGTGTGGGGGATGGGAGAGCCGGGAGGACTTTAGGTGAGGGACAGGATTTTTAAGCCTGTAACCTGAGCCAGGTAGGGGAGGAGGGGGTCAGCACCTTTGCCCAGGAGGACAAAGGAAGGGGCCAGCTGGAGGAAGGGCAGTTCAGTTTTGGTTTTGGGCTGGGTGATTGGAATTCAGGGAATCCTTTGTCTGGGCACCCTGAACCCCCAGAAGGACTTGATTGAGGGGTCCTGACTGTGCCTACAAGCTCTGCTGTAACCTGCATTTCTCTTGTCCAATAAACCTTCTGTTTTACTGACTGGCTGAGAGTCACTGTGAGTCCCAGGAAGAGGGGTGCAGGACCGGACTCCCCCACACTCCATGACACTCCCACACAACTGCAGCCCTCCCTGGGCCAGGAGCCTCAGGCAGGCTTGGCCCTCCGGCTGGGAGCCACCTGCCCGGGGCCTGGCGCACATGGGAATTTCCAGGGCAGGCTTACACCCCCGTAGCTGCACGAGAATGGCCAGACTGCATCAGACCAGTGTCTTGTCAGCCAACAGGGACCGGAGCCAGGTGCCCCAGGGGGAACGAACAGAACAGGGAATCACCAAGTGATCCATCCCAGAACGGCGCCATGACTTATTATCCGTGCAGCCATGCAGCTGGCTCCGGCCCTCCCAGGGGGACACATAGGCCCCAGGCCAGAGCCCCTGTCCAGGGACGCCAGTGCCAAGCCCCAGTGATTGGGATAAGGTTTATTCCTGCTCCACTCCTCCATGGCCCACAGCGGTGGGGAGTCAGTGTCTACACAAAATCACCATATTTCTACTGCTGTGGAGACAGATCGTCGCCCGCCCAGCCCCGTGGAGCCCAGCAGGAGCCAGTAAGACGCAGAGGCCTGAGCACACCAGGCAGCATGCGCCTACAGGCCTGGCTTAGGAGACCGCCCCCCTTCCCCAAGGCTGGGGGTTCCCTGCTGGCTTTGGTCCCAGGCTGCTCAGGGAACAGAGCACCTCCCCCCCATGCAGTGAGGAACCCCCATCTCCCCACTGCAGTTTGTGTCCCCCCAGCCCAGGCCCACCCAGCCCCGCCTGTTTTTGGAGGGCAGGAGCCATGCAGACCCGCAGAGGTTCAGGCAGCTGTTTGCCCCTTGTCCTGCCAAGATAAACTCCCTGGGCTGAGGCCAACCAGCTCCTGTGCTGGAGAAAAGGCTGCTGGGAGTGAACCATGGGGCCGGCTGGGCATCCGGGATCCATCCTGAAGGCGGGGCACAGAGCCCAGCTCTGGGGCACAGGCTGCAATGGCTGGGATCAGAGATCAGCCTCTCCCCGAGCTCCCCCTGCTAAGTGTTGGCTCTGCAGTGAGCAGGATTCCCTGGGGGCTACCACAGCACAGAGGGTATTGAACTCAGGGCAGCCCAGCCGCAGGCTGGCAGGTCACCACCCGCCAGATCCCCTGGTGCTGGGGTGCAGTGTTTGGCAGGGCCCCGGGCCGGAGGGCTGGGGCAGGGCGGGGGAAGGGATGCCCAGGGTTAACGTGTACTGAGAGCACTGGGCAGGGGCTGGGGCAGCTGCGCAGCGAGTGGAATGGCACTGGAGAAGGGCGCCCAGTGGCTCCATCCAGTCAGCAGCCATTGCTGTGGGAGGGAGGAACCCATGGAGCCTAGTCCTGCACCACAGGGGCCCCCAACTCTGACATTCGGACACCGGCAGCAGCACCAGCGAAGGGCCCCCCCACCCCAGCCCCAGCTCAGTGCGTCCTAAACTCTGCCGGAGAAGCATGAATGCAGCAGCTGCCAGCCCAGGGAAACAAGCCACAAGGCAGGGCTGCTACCCCTCTCCCCAAGCAGCAGGGCTCGGCAGGCCTCCTGGTGCCTGGTCCGTATGATAGCACGACTGGCCCACGGGCCTGCTCCGAGCAGCAGGGGAGAGCAGAGGCTCCCAGCTGACCAGGGGCACCATGGGCTTCTCCTCTGAAGCATCAGCTACTGGCCAGGAGCTGCAGAACAAGCCGGCCCAGCGCTCTGAACCCTCTACAGCAATTCTTACGTCCCTAAGGCGGAGGCCAGCTGGTGCCAGCTCCAGCCGGGCAGAGCCCCCCACGGGGCCGTTGTGTCCTGCCCCGCTCATGCCCTGCAGCTGTCGGTACAGTCCTGCCCGCTCTGGAAGAGGTGATAGATGCTGACGAGGGGGAACATGGCCAGGGCGCCCACCAGAGAGCCCGCCTGGATGACCGCTCCACACCACACCAGTGCCGCGTGCCCAGCCTCGTGCAGCAGGCTGCCGATCACCACCTTGAGGTAGGAGAAGAGGCCCAGGAACAGGATCCAGGACAGCACCTGTTGGGGAGAGACAGGGCCTCAGCCACCTCGCCAGCCATGGGGGCCAACCACAGCGACCCAAGGGAACCCACGGGTCGTGACAGGCAGGACCAACACAGTCATCCCCTTCTCCTGGGCCAGAAACCCTCAGAGCAAACAGGCCCAGAGGCTGGCTGAGAACCAGGGGTCACTTGCCAGCAGCAGGTGGGGCGGGGGGGGGCGCTCGCCAGCCCCTGGGGATCCCGGGCATTGTCTGGACCCCCAGACACTTCGCCAGCCCTGTGAGCCTGGTATCAGACCAGGGCCAGCTCCAGGCACCCGCGAAAGAAGCAGGTGCTTGGGGTGGCCAATGAGAAGGGGTGGCACATCCCTCAGTCCCTCTCTGAGCTGCTGCTGAAAAGAAAGAGAGGGAGTGAGGGGCCTGCTGCCGAAGAACGAGCGGCACCACTGAGCTGCTGCCGATCGGCTTTATCTTCTATTCTTTCCTTCACTTCACTGCTTGGGGCGGCAAAAAAGCTGGAGCCGGCCCCGTATCAGACACCTGGGGACTGAACCCAAGAAGCAGCACAGGGCAGGAGAGGCAGAACTGGGAGCCATGGGAGGAGACCGGAGGGATGTTTCCCAAGGGCCCTGGGAAGCCCCGTCAGGTAGAGGCTGACTGGTCGGTGCCCCAGAGATCAGCCCCTGGAGCAAAGCCGCAGCCCACCAGCAAGGGACGCTCTGACGGCTCCTTTGCAGCCAGGTGCAGCGGCCCCCAGAGAGCCCGGGGCCCGAACTCCATCCTACTCACCACCAGGGCGACTCCTGCAGCACTGCCCAGCAGCGGAGGGCAGGGGCTGAGCACGGCCAGCACCATCAGATACGCTGCAAAGACGCCTCCCAGCACAGAGATGATGCTCAAGCCCACCACTGACCTGGGGGTAGAGAGAAGGCAAACGAGGGTCAGTCGCGGGCCAGGGGGTCCAATGAGGCAAGTGGGGGCAGGGGACAGGAGCACTGCCCTGCTGTCTGAGCAGCACCGGGCACTGCCGGGGTCAGAGCGGCGCATCCGCTCCATACGTTAGACTGGGCAGCACTTCCTGGGGGCGCTAAGTGCTGTGCTCTGTGGGGTGTCAGGGAGAGCTCTGAGCAAGACTTGGGGGGATCTGAGAAAGGGACTCCCACGAGAAGGCCCCTGTTGATTTAGTAACATGCTGGGCGGTGGCGGGGGGGACGACGGACATAACAGTTATTTCATACACAGTTGGGGCTCAAAGCAGAGCTCTGTAGGGGAGGGATTGAGCTCAGTCCGTTCCCATTGCCGTCGTGTCTACACTGAAGCAGGGCAGCAGCACAACTGCAGCGCTTTAGGTACAGCTGTGCCTGACATGGGTATGTGTGTGTGTGTGTGAGACCACTCGCCCAGC
This sequence comes from Aldabrachelys gigantea, assembly GCA_026122505.1. Lineage (NCBI taxonomy): Eukaryota > Metazoa > Chordata > Testudines > Testudinidae > Aldabrachelys > Aldabrachelys gigantea. The sequence goes on from CM047480.1 coordinate 297,284,137, forward strand.
TGGAACAATTCACACCTCCCCAAGCTGATGGGTCAGGCTGCATCATCTCCATGGGACCTCCTCCTTCAGCTGAGAACATCTCATTGAGATAAATGGGCCACATCACACCTCTCTACGCCTGCTCTGCTCCGTGAAGAGCCTCTTCCCCATAGGCTAGGGCAGATTTAGAGCTGTGAGGACGTGTGGGGAGAGGGCGCTCAGAGCAGAGGAGACATACAGGAAGGGGGGCTCAGAGAACTGGGGGTGTGTGAGGAGAGGGCTCAGAGCAGAGGAGACGTATAGGGAGGGGGGCTCAGAGCACTGAGGGTGTGTGAGAAGAGGGCTCAGAGCAGAGGAGACGTACAGGGAAGGGGGCTCAGAGCAGAGACGTATGTGGAGGGGGGCTCAGAGCACTGGGAGTGTGCGAGGAGAGGGCTCGGAGCAGAGGAGACGTACAGGGAAGGGGGCTCAGAGCAAAGATGTAAATGGAGGGGGGCTCAGAGCACTGGGGGTGCGTGAGGAGAGGGCTTGGAGAAGAGGAGACGTACAGGGAGGGGGGCTTGGAGCAAAGACGTAAGTGGAGGGGGGCTCAGAGCACTGGGGGTGCGTGAGGAGAGGGCTCAGAGCAGAGGAGATGTACAGGGAGGGGCTCAGAGCACTGGGGGTGTGTGAGGAGAGGGCTCGGAGCAGAGGAGAAGTACAGGGAGGGGGGCTCGGAGCAGAGATGTACAAGGAGGGGGGCTCGGATCATTGGGGGTGTGTGGGAAGGGGGACTCGGAGCAGAGGAGACGTACAGGGAGGGGGGCTCAGAGCACTGGGGGTGCATGAGAAGAGGGCTCAGAGCAGATATGTACAGGGAGGGGGGCTCGGAGCAGAGACGTATGTGGAGGGGGGATCAGAGCACTGGGGGTGTGCGAGAAGAGGGCTAGGAACAGAGGAGATGTACAGGGAGGGGGGCTCGGAGCAGAGGAGACGTATAGGGAGGGGGCCTCGGAGCAGAGACGTATGTGGAGGGGGGATCAGAGCACTGGGGGTGTGCGAGAAGAGGGCTAGGAACAGAGGAGATGTACAGGGAGGGGGACTCGGAGCAGAGGAGACGTATAGGGAGGGGGGCTCGGAGCACTGGGGGTGTGTGGGAAGGGGGACTCAGAGCAGAGATGTACGGGGAGGGGGACTCGGAGCAGAGATGTACAGGGAGGGGGGCTCGGAGCACTGGGGGTGTGTGGGAAGGGGGACTCAGAGCAGAGGAGATGTACGGGGAGGGGGACTCGGAGCAGAGATGTACAGGGAGGGGGGCTCGGATCATTGGGGGTGTGTGGGAAGGGGGACTCAGAGCAGAGGAGACGTATGGGGAGGGGGACTCGGAGCAGTGGGGGCACGTGGGGAGGGGGACTCAGAGCAGCAGGAGAGTCTGAGCGGCAGGGAGGTGTTGGACCAATGCAGGGGAAAATGGGGCTGAAAGGAAGGGCCAGAGCTGTGCAATCAGGGCTCTGTCCCCACCCCCCCAGAGCCAGTCAACATGCAGTGTTTATATGTCCCCAGCTGAGCACCTCAAACCTTCCCAGCATTTATCCTCACCGCAGCCAGGGGAGGCGTGAAGTGGGGAACGGAGAAGCAGAGATTAAGGAATGTGCCCGAGGTCACTCATCGTGTCTGTGGCGGAGCGGGAACTGAACTCAGTTCTCCCAAGTTCCAGGGTCTAACCGCTGGGCCAGCCTTCCTCTCAGCCCCCCTTTCCATAAATATCCCCCAACTCCCACGGGGCCCTGCCTGATCAATCTGAGGACGCTCTCTCCCCATCTGGCGGCTGGAGGGCGTGGGGAGCCTGGCGAGCCGAGGCACCGGGCAAGCTCAGAGCGGAGGGCGGGGACGTGGTCTCAGTTTTACAAACGTTTAACGTGCACAAGCCCTGGACCCGGCTTGGCTGCTCACTAGGGACATCACTGGGGATGACTCAAGATACGTGCTGGGCACCCAACTCCGACCAGGGCCACCTTGCAGCTGTGACCCGCGGCTCCCCTTGCTGGCCCCGTCCAGGACCTCCTCCCCCCAGCTGCATCAATGCCCCTCAATCCTGCCCCGCAGCACAGCCCCTCAGGCAGTGGGTGTCAGATGAGGCTGAAGCGCTCCCTGGGGCAAGGGTGAAGAGGGGTGTAGGGAGGAGGCTGGGACATGCTGAGGTTCAACCTGGACAAACCTGAGGAGGTTCAACAAGCACAAGTGCAGAGTCCTGCACTTAGGATGGGAGAATCCCAGCACTGCTACAGACTAGGGACCGAGTGGCTAGGCAGGAGTTCTGCAGAAAAGGACCTGGGGGTTATGGTGGACATAACCTCTATTTGACATTGGTGAGGCTGTGCTGGGTCCAGTTTTGGGCCCCACACTACAAGAAGGATGTAGAAAAATTGAAAAGAGTCCAGCGGAGGGCAAAAAAAATGATTAGGGGGCTGGAGCACATGACCTATGAGGAGAGGCTGAGGGAACTGGGATTGTTTAGTCTGCAGAAGAGAAGAGTGAGGGGGGATTTGATAGCTGCTTTCAGCTACTTGAAGGGGGTTCTAAAGAGGATGAAGCTCAGCTGTTCTCAGTGGTAGCAGATGAGAGAACAGGGAGCAATGGTCTCAAGTTGCAGTGGGGGAGGTTTAGGTTGGCTATTAGGAAACACTAGTTCCCTAGGAGGGTGGTGAAGCACTGGAATGGGTTCCCTAGGGAGGTGGTGGAATCTCCTTCCTTAGAGGTTTTTAAGGCCCAGCTTGACAAAGCCCTGGCTGGCAAGGACGGCTTTAGGCCTATTCCACCAATTCTCCCGAATCGGGCCCCACAACTAAGAGGGCCCCATGCCCAGTGAGAATCCCTTCCCTGGCTAGAGGCACCTTTTTAATTTTTACACATCTGGTGGCGCTCTGAGTCTTCGGCGGTGGGTCCTTCGCTTGCTTTGGGTCTTCAGCGGCACTTCAGTGGTGGGTCCTTCAGTGCAGCCAAAGACCTGGAGAGAGTGGACGACCCACCACTGAAGTGCCATCGGAGACTCAGAGCACCGCCCAGTGAGTACAAGCCCCACGTGTTTTTTTTAACTTTTTTTTTTAAGTCATCCCTGCTGCGGCCCCGCCAAAACTGTTGGAATTGGGCCCCGCACTTCCGAAAGCCGGCCCTGCTGGCTGGGATGATTTAGTTGGGCTTGGTCCTGCTTTCAGCAGGGGGTGGGACTAGCTGAGCTCCTGAGGTCCCTTCCAACCCTGCGATTCTGATTCTGTGCCCTGCCCTACCTGCAGAGCACAAACATGGCAACGAAGCAGGCCACGGGGTTGGCGATGTTGCTGAGCACCACGGAGAGGTGGTAGGGCGTGCTCCCATAGGGCAGGCAGGAGTAGCTCTGCACCGACGGCAGCACACCGTTGGTCAGCGCATTGGAGACGCCCAGCAGCACCAGCAGGTAGATGTTCCGGCCTGTCCAGAAGGAGGCGGGCTGGGCTGGGGGGTGGGCGCCCTTGGCGATCTCCGTGGCGCTGTCCGACGTGGGGGTGCCGTCCTGCAGCGGGAAGGACTCCTCCGTCTCCACGCTGCCCTTGGAAGAGCTCTCCTGGCAGGCAGGGGAGCTGCTGGCGCGGCGGCGCTGCAGGATCAGCCCCAGGAAGGCGAACGCCGAGATAGCGAGCATGGCGGACAGCAGCCAGAAGTAGGTGTCCGCGGGGAAGTTCTCCTCCAGGTAGTGGGGCTGGGAGCCGTTGCCGGAGGTGGCGTTGCGGCACTCCAGCTTGCCCACCCCTTGGGCCAGCGCCAGAATGCAGGGGAAGAGGGCGCTCAGGCCCTGGCCCACGAAGAAGGTGCGGATGAACTGCTGGGGGAACTGGTACATGAAGGGCAGGAAGGTGACGTTGGAGGTGCAGCAGACGAAGGCCAGGAGGAAGGCCAGGAGCAGGAAGGCCAGGCTGTGGGGCTCCCCCGCCACCGTCGCCGTCCGGTGCCAGAAGAGAGCCAGGAAGAGGGCCGCTACAACACCCAGCACCTGGATGGCGTGGATGACCCAGCGCTCCTTCAGCCGCCCAGGGGCCAGCTTGTGAGCCAGGGTGACAGCGATGGGGCCCACGTTCCCCAGGGCGATGAGCACTGAGAGGTAGGCAGGGAGATTCCAGCCTGCAGGGGAGAGACACAGCGCTAGTAACACTTGACATCCCGAGCCCTTCGCCCGGCAGGGCGGCTGGATCCTTGGTGTGCCACGCACTCCAGGGCCCAGCCCTGAGTGGTGCTGCCTGCAATTCTGTGCCCTTCTATTGCAGGCGACCAGAGCCGCCTCACGCCCTGCACACCAGTACATGCCCCCCCTTGCTGGAGAGGGATGCAGAGGCTGCAGACTTCAGGGAAGCACCCTGAAGGGGCCAGTGCCTGGGTTTTGTGTCATCCCAGCTCTGGTTGGGGGGAAACAAAGTCAGTGCTCCCATGGGGGTGCTGCAGCCTTCTGTGGGATTAGCACAGCACAGCGCAGGCCTAGCTGGAGAGAAAGGAGCCCATGGGCTGATCTCCCAGCAGAGAGCACGACCGGGGGTGGGACGGGGACGGGGCAGGGCAGATGCGGGTCCTCCTGCAGCTAACGAAACGCTGCTACCAAAGCAAGTCGCAGAGTTCTGCTGCTGCCCCCCATCCCAACCCACGCTCCCCCTGCCCCCCAGCACTGGGCCTACATGGAGACGCTGCACTGTGTGATGGTCCTGGAGGCCAGTGGGGACCGGCTGAGCCCCAGCCAGCCTGGGCTGCAGGCTGCTAGTGGCAGGAGCCAGGCAAGGGCATGCATGTGGGGGGCTGTGGGGGAATTCCAGGGGGGGAATCCAGCTGCGACGCGGGGAGGCTCAGGCACACACTCCCTTGGCACAGCCAGGTAACACCACCAGCCCCTGGCAGTGCGTAGCTGGGAACACCATGTGCCCACAGCAGGTGCAGAGGCAGCCTTCAGGTGGGCAGCCCTGGCACAATGGTGAGACAGAGACAAGTAGGGAACCAGGCCTCCAGCACCCTCAATAGCCCCCCAGGGGAAGCACAGGAGCCTGCCCGCGGCCCCAGGATGCTGCCTGTGCAGAGCGTGGGGCTGGCCTGACAGCCTCCCGCCCCAGGGCTCCCTTGCCATGGCCCAAGGAGCACTTGCGGGTGACCTGCGGGGGCTGGCAGCCAGCAAGGCAGGCTGTGTGTGACAGAGGCGAGCCTGGAGCCGTGGGGGACCCCACAGAGGAGAGTGGAGGCACCACGGGGAGCAGGGGAAGGGAAGAACAGGACCCCCAGGAGGCGGGGTAGCATGTGCGCGGGGGACCAAATGTGGGCATGACGGGGTGGGGAGGGGAGGTGGTTGGCATGTGCATGCAGAGTGGCAGAGAAGGGCAGACAGGAGGGGAGTTGAACCAGGAACAAAAGGAGACTGGAAATCCCCCAGCTCCTCCTCCGCTGTCTCTGCCGGGAAGGGGGGCAGCGGGAGGCGCTGCCAGAATCGCCAAGGTGTGCCCCCCCGCCCATGGAAGCATTTGGAACCCCCGAGGCTGGCTACTCCTAGCCAATCTGGCTACGGCAGAGGTGAGCGGGCCCATCTGCCCAGCAGCTCAGCGAGTTTCTCTGGGACCGATCAAAGGGCGAAGAGCAGCCTCCCTGCACTCGTGGCGTCGCTGTGGCAGGGCCGTGCGTGGGGCAGGTGCAGATCACCGTGGCGCTACAGGCACCCTGGCACAATCTCTCCCGAGCAGGAGCAGAGCGTCACCCGTTTGGGGAGTGGGAGGGGGTGGAAGTGGAACAGCCCTGCCTACTGCTCTTTATCCTGCTGAGCCAACCCCAGCACGCCGGGAACATCCAGTCAGCCCACCCCGATGGCCTTCCCCAGCACGCAGCCAGCATGGCACGCACTAGCCTCCACCCCCGAGAGACGGGCTTAGGGCTGCTCTCCTCGGGGAAGGCCAGGCAGCACCTGCTGGCTCCCAGCATGGAGAGCGGGATAACCCAACCCTCCCCCAGGCAGGGCTTCACTCGGACACCCAGGGACTCCACAGCTCTTCTTCACTAGGCCGGCCAAGCCCCCATCACATCCGCCCAGCAGCCCGGGAGCAGAACAAAGCTCCCTTGGGGTCTGCGTTCCCGACTCCTACGGCAACCCTGCACTCAGAGCCCTGACTGCAATCCGGAGCCCAGAGGGCAGCTGTCCGCGTTCACACCAGCAGTGTCCTTGCTGCCTCCCGCTCCACCAAGAACCCGCCAATGATTCCTCCTTCGCCCTGGGCCATGAAACCCGCTGCAAGCTGGGGGAGCTCGTCCCTTCCTGCCTTTGTTCTCTGTCCGCTCGGCTGGAACGGAACGTGCTGTTTGTTGCCTGGGGCTCTGGGCTGCAGCCTGTGCATCCTTGTGCTCAGCTAGCACAACACGTTCTGCACGCATCCAGGGCAGCACGTCTCTGCGCAGCCGGCACCGGACACCGGCCCTCTCTGAGTCCAGGGCACCACCAGGGCCAGAGCCAGCAGGGTTCCAGCTGCTCTTCCGGTGCCTTGCTCGGGCGGGGTAGCAGCAGCTGGGTCAGTCACGATCTGCAGGAGCGTGCCCAGCTTTGGCTCCCATTCTGATCCTTCATGACCTGGGCGGCGGGAGCCACACAGGCTAATGCAGCATTAGGAGGCCGTACACTGCTGGGGATGGGCTAAGTGAGAACCCCTCACCCCTCAGAGGCCTTACACCCCTGGGGAGGGGCTAAGTGAGAACCCCTAGTCGCTGAACCCCAGACTAGCAGGTTCACATGTTTCCCTAGGACGGGGATTGTCTGAGCCCCACCCGCCCCCTTTCACGATCACAGGGATGTTACCGTGTAACTACAGCAATTCCCCATTCAACACTTTCCTCCTCTCCGCTGGCTCCAGGCGCTGTGGCAGCCAGAAGGGAAGATGAATGGCACAGCAGAAGGCAAGATACCTGACCACCCACTGCGGCTGCTCTTACGTGCCAGGTGAAGCCAAGGGCATCATCTTGCCGGGCCCACAGGCTCCGCTTTATCACCACCCATCAGCGCCTCACCTTCTGGAAGCCACTTCACCACCACGGGGAGCTCCACCCACAAGGAGTTCACGGAGACCCAGGAGCCCATTCCGAAAAGGGCCACCAGCACGTGGGTGACCATGGCCTGGCCCATCACAGAGGCAGCCATCCTCTCACCCTGGCAACAGAGAAGAGAACAAGGTCCGGTTCAGCTAATCCACTGGTGAATAGTGCCAGCTCTGAGGGGATTCCAGATGGGGTCCCTGGCTCCCGGGGCAGGCGTGCTGCAGCAGAGAGGGCTCAGAGCCAGGGAGAACGGGGTGGGAAGAAGAACCTGGCATAGGAGTCAGCAGACGGACAGGCTCAGTGCATGCACAGAGCCGGGCAGACTTCCTACACACAGCCCTATCCGTCCAGCCTGCCTCACGCCTCTCCCAGGGGCTCAGTCTGTATGACTGGCAGGGGAGGTCAAGCTCCATGGCCCAGCCCGTCCCCTGTCTGCAAGGGCCTAACAGCAAACAGCTGGTCACGGTGGCAATCTCAGGTCTGAGCATTTGGCCACTAGGAACAGGCCACGACCAGTGAGTCAGGGTCTGTCTGTGACTAAGGGGGAAGATTCTGCATCTCCCTCAATTGATTCCTATGAGGCTGTCTCCACCCCACCCATGTTCCCTCTCGCTGGGCAGCTGGTAAGCAGACGGGTGGGAAGAACAGGGGGTTTGTACTTGGGGTTACCTGATAGGCTAGTGGATCCAAAACCGAATTGCTCCCAACAGCCCAAGCTATGCCAGGCGAAGGGCAAGGAGGAGTCCAGAGCTGCCGGAGCAGGGATCCCCACAGCCAGCCATCGCTGAAAGAGACAACATCCTTCACCAGAGCGCCGACTGCTGGGTGTGCTGGGGCTGGAACTGTCCTACCAGAGCCCAGCGCTGAACTCCAGTGGCCAGGGCCTGAGAAGGGGCGGTGCTGTGGGACAATGCATGGAGCGTGCACGTCCGAACCCTGCTGTTCAACCTCTCAGCACGATTGTAAGCCAGTGAGCTGAATGCAACAAGCCAATGGTCAATTTCCATTCGCACTGTCAGAGCCCAGGACAGAGCTGCAGGCAGGCTCCAGGGGCGCTGACAGCTGGGCAAGGCCCTCAGGAGTGCTGCAGGGCTGTGGGGCACTGGCAGAGCTGTCTTCATACCCTCTATTCCAGCTTTTGACTCAGGCTCCAGAGCAGCTGTGGGACCCACTCCCTGCACCTTTCTGTGCCCTGTGTCTGTCCTGACCAGACCCGCTGTGGGGCAGAGCCCTGGGTCCTCCAGTAGCACATGGACTGACCACCCCACACATGCTAAATCACACCCAGAGCACCGGGGTAGGAGGGTGGCAAGTCCTGCTATGGAGCAGGCAGCTGGGGAGGCTGATTGATTAGACCCACTGGACGGCCAGGGTGAGTCTGGGCTTTACGCAGATCTCAGCGGTGGGGACATCCCTCCCATACAACACTAAGAGTGGCCCGGCCCATCCTCCATGGCCCAGTGGGGGGGCAGAGCCCATGTGCTCACCCCTGGGCCGGTGGGGAACCTCAGACTGCTCTGCAGTGACTCCTCCGGCTGACCAGGAATGATGCCGATGGGTTCCTTGTCCAACCCTCACTGGCTAATAGGAGAGGGCACCCTGTGTAGGCCTGGCAGAGAGAGACTGGCCCCAGTTGGCGCTGAGCGGCGTTCTGCCCATGCTAGCAGTTACAGGGCCCTGAAGACGGGTGACAGGCCGCTGCAGTTGAGGTGAGAGGAGATGGAGCCAGGCTGAGGACTCCAGCTCAGGGGAGGTGACCCCAGCAGTCCCCCCGGGGTGGAAATGGACAGCGGGGGGAACGTGGAGAATCAGAGGATGCCAGAGCTCTGGGCAATGAGAGACCTGAGCAGAGGCAGAGATGAGCTGTGTGTAGGGAGACTCCCCAGCAAGGCAGAGCGGAGCGGAGGTGCAGCTATGGGCGTGTGATCAGCACAAGACTAGGAGCTAAGGCTGAGAGATCCAGTGCCCATGACTGGGACACGGGGCAGTGAGAAGATAAAGGAACCTGCTGATCCTTGTTCTTCCCAAGCCCCTGGAGAAAGGGTCTCTGCAGCCTCCAGCCGTATCACCTGGTGTGTTACAACTACAGCGTTAGTTCCCCAAGCTGGGAGAGGCTGGGGAGGTAAAGAGACCACTGCAAACCCCGTCCAGTGACCAGTGAGCAGAACACGAGGGCCATCAAGTACGGAGGGGACACAGCGCAGCAGGGGCCCAGCGGGGCACAGAGCCACTGGAGCTTGGCCTGGATTCCTACATAATAGTATAGCCCACTGGATGCCCCACACCTTCGTAGTGACCTTACCTGCCCCCCAACGACCTCCCTGCTGCCACCTGCCCCAGATCTAGCTCTCTAGCCACCCTCCTCCCCACTGACTCTCGCCTGTCATCACCCTGCTCCATACCCACATCAGCTCAGCGTCAGGCTGGGATGGAAAACACTCTGTATTCACACCCTAGACGTCCTGTAATCCTCTGTGCACCAAGGGGCCTTCTTCACCAGTCAAATGAACTTTAACTGGGGGTAACTCTCAGGGAAATGCAGTTCAAGGATGATTGAATTGTAAAAGTGAGGGGCAAAGTCACACCCAGTTCTCTCTCCCTGTCCATCTCTCTGTTCCACCAAAGATAACAGACGGCAAAAGGAACAGTCTGTGGACTTTGGAAGCAGACCCTGGCCTCCAAGTCTGGTCAGCAACTGACTGAAAACATGCAGGATGGGACTTCACCGGGACCCACGTCTAGTTTGTAAACGTTTCATCTTTCTCTCGGTTGTAAGAATTTCCGACTCTAATGCCTTATGCTGATATTCACTTAAAATCTCCCTCTTTGTAAATAAACAAACTTGTTTCATTCTTTAATTAAAAGGAATCCAGCACTGTGAATTGGTTGGGTAACTTCATTTACGGGAGCAGACTGTTGTATTCTGAGGAGAGGGCTGGACAGTGCAGAACAAGCTTTGTGTGCGCGTTGGGGGGCGGGGGGTTAATCCAGGACTGGGGGTGTGCTGGGATCACCCTGCAGCTTGTAACCAAGGCTCCTGGCAGCCAGAATGTGGCTGATGTTTGCTGACAGGCTGCCGGGGTCCGAGCTGCTGGCCCAGGGCTGCGGCCACACACGGCCACACACACACACACTCTCTCTCTCTCTCTCTCAGGGTGTGACCTGCGTGCTGGCAGGCTGTTTCTGAGGAGCCCAGGTTGGGAGCTACAGCAGCAAAGCACTGGGAGGCACCCCAGGTTGCAGGGCAAGTGATGACACAGCCCCTCACTGCTCCAGATTGCAACCTGGAATGTCCTACAGGCTCCTCATCCTCACACCCAGCCTGATGCTGCTTCCTCTAACCCCTCCAGGGTGTTAATCTCAGGGGGCCATAGGACAAGGTAAGTCACTGAAGTGTTACTGGAGCAAGAGTCCCGTTTGCACCCTTGGGAGGACCAGCTGGTAGTCGCCCTGTGGCAGCCGGCACAGAGCGGGCATTTCAGAAGTCAGGATGGTGGATCCCTTTTTGGAATCCGGCGATTAAAAAGAGCCTCCTGCTCAACTGCACTGATACAGAATGGGAGTGAGGAGCAACTGGCTGTTCCTATTACAAGGGAAGAGTGGGTAAGTCAAAAATGCAGTGCTGCCCCAGAAATCAACACAGCCCAGCATGTCTCAGGGATTCAGGTTCTGCCAACCTCCCTGCTCTCTGCCTCGTCAAAAGCTCTTCAGGGCACAGAACATGCTGAGCGCCAGGTACTGGAATAAGAACATCTAGCACCTCGACAAACCTCGCCCTGCTCCTTCCCCGCAGGCAGCATGCGCTGTGCCCATTGTGCAATGGGGCTGAAGGAAGTTGTGCAATGGGAGTTTCTGAGTGGGCAGAGATCCATCCACTCCCAGTTTAACATGACAGCTGCCAACATCAGCCCTGGTTGCAGAGCTATCAGCAGCTTTCAGATCCACCCCTGGCACTGATCTCCCTGCCTTCCTGCCGCAGGAAGCTGAGAGTCTGCTCCACAGACCAGGACTTCCTTTAACCTGAGCTAAATGGACCTGCCACTAGTGTCCCTGTGTAACTCCAGGGGCTCAGATTATGGGAGAAAGAAGAAGGCTGAACAGACCAGTTCTCGTTCATCCTGGTGCTAAATTACCCCATCGTACCTTTGGCCATCCTCAGTCTTCTCTGCAGCCTCAGGAGATGCTTCCTTACGGTTGGGAGGCAGCCAGACAGCTCATAAGATGAGACTCCAGCTCCACTCAAGGTCCCCAACACCTCCTGAATTCCCTCCCAGCAAGTCCTGGAAATGGAGAGTCCAGCAGCATGAGACACCATCTCTGGCAGCACAAGTGGCCCTTCCCATGGTCACACTCACACCCATCTGGAGCTGAGGCTCTCACGCACTTTAGGAACCTTGCTGAATTTCATGAACCCGCAGTCACTCCCTCCTCTAAATCATTCACCCGGCCACGAGACAGCCCAGGGCCTAGCACCCAAACAAGTCACCCACTATTAACCTCTATCCAAACAGCCCAGCTGCTGCTCTCCACAGCTCCCTCTCCCCCAGCGGCCAACATAGCACACGGCTCCCCTCCTACCAGGGGTTACTCATTTCCCTGACAGCTTTTTATGGAGACGCCTTATCCAAAGTGTTGTGAAATCCCCACCCAGCACCTAATGGCCCCTCTTATCTGCTAGTTTATTGGCTTCCTTTGAGAAGCCCAGCCAGCCGGTCGGAGATACCTGACTGAGGACTGAGCTGGCTGGGTCCAGACCAGTGACCCCCCACCCCCACCACACGTTATATGCAGTGGATCTCAGCCAGGGGCAGGTGCACCCCGGGGGTACTGAGGGGGCTTGCGCAGGCCCAGCGACTCAGCTAGATATTTGCCTAGTTTTACACCAGGCTCCGGAAAAGGCCGAGGGAAGTCGGGACAAACTCGGCGCTCACCCCCGCCCTGTGCGCACGGCCACGCTGGGAATGAGAGCAGCTCTGCTCGGCGCCGGCCGGGCTGGTGGGTTTGGACGCGAGCAGTTAGTTCTGCAGTGAGTGAAACTGGGGGCAGCGCAGACCCGTCCGACTGCTGCAAGGGGGGCAGGAGCCTGGGCCTACGAGCGTCTCGCAGCAGCCGGCCGGGCTCTGGCTACGGTGGACTGGGGGCCCTGGGGGCCTCCCCAGGCCGGGCTCCTGGCTCTGCCCTGCGGGGAACTCCGCACCCCCCGGCTCCCCCGGCCGAGCCTCGGCGCAGCTCCGGGCGGCGAGCGCTGCGGGGCTCCGGTCCGCCCCCCGCCTCCACGGACCCTCCCCGCATTTCCCCCCCCCTCCCCCCGCTCTCTCACTCGCACGCGGCTCCAGGCTCCTTCCCGGTTCCGCGAGTGGTGGCCCCGCCCCGGAAGTGACGAGTCCGGGATGGCGCCGCAACATCCGGTCTCGTGGGCCCCTGAGTGAGGAGCCGGCGGCGCACGCGGGGATCCCGGTTAGCAGCGCGCGGCCCCCCTGCCTCTTCCCACAATCCTCAGCACGGGACCGCCGGGCTGCCCCACAGCCCCCTGCCCCTCCCCTCCCCCACCTCTCCCCTCGAATCCCCTCCCCCTTCTCGCCCCCCCCGCACCCCGAGTCCCGTCCCCCCTCCCCCTTCTCGCCCCCTCCCCCACCCCGAGTCCCGTCCCCCCTCCCCCTTCTCGCCCCCCCCGCACCCCGAGTCCCGTCCCCCTTCTCGCCCCCTCCCCACCCCGAGTCCCCTCCCCCTTCTCGCCCCCCTCCCCGAGTCCCGCCCCCCCGCCCTTCTCGCCCCCTCCCCTACCCCGAGTCCCGTCCCCCCTCCCCCTTCTCGCCCCTTCCCCCACCCCGAGTCCCGTCCCCCCTCCCCCTTCTCGCCCCTTCCCCCACCCCGAGTCCCGTCCCCCCTCCCCCTTCTCGCCCCTTCCCCCACCCCGAGTCCCGTCCCCCCTCCCCCTTCTCGCCCCCTCCCGCACCCCGAGTCCCATCCCCCGCCCCTCCCCCATTCAGTCCCCTTTGCAGCTTGCCAAGTCAGGGCTCCCAGGTTGCAGATTAAGCCACGTCTCTGCCGTAGCATCAACTTTCCTCCTGGGCCGGACCCAGCAGGAGGATCCCAGCCCCCCAGCGCTGGCCTGAAGCTGTGCCATCCTCTGGCTAGAGGAGCGCAGGGAGAGCGCCAGGCCCCTCCGCCACCAGTAAATTCACCCACCACATGGACAGAAGCACAGATGTGCCCCCAGTGCTACCCGGTTCCTGGAGTGTCACCCAGCTCCTGCAGCGTGCCCAGCACCGAGTGACCCAGCAAGTCCACTCCCATGGCAGATCAGAAATGGGGCGCAGGGCTGGGGGGGACCCCCGGATGAGAAACCCTGAAGATAGGCAGATGTCTCCAGGGGTGCTGACAGGAGTGCACTGGGTGCTGTGTGGAAGAAGTGGGAAGCTAGGGCCTTGTATGTAAAGGAGAGCAGCAAGGAGATGGCTGATGGGAACAGTAATACTTTATTTCCCCCATCAATCTCTCCATGCTCTGGGTAGGTCGCTCCCTTTGTGTTGGGTTAGTCTTTCTAGAAGATACGCTCTAGTTCAGGCTGGATCCAGACTCTCTGGGGAGGGCTCTCTGGCCTGTGCAATGCAGGAGTTCAGACTAGATGGTCAGAACGGTCCCTTCTGGCCATAAAATCCATTAATCATCATTCTCAATTTACAGCTGGGGAAACTGAGTTGCAGAGAGGTGATGTGTGTTACCTGGGGTCGAACATCACTATCAGAGCCGGGAACAGAACACAGATCCCATCACTTCAAGCGCCATGCCCTGTCCACTGGTGACCACGCGGAGGCTGGAACCAATGAGTGAGATCCAGCTTTTGTCCTTGGCCTATGTTGGTTTTCACTTAGCTGCCAGGCTGCCTCAGTAGGAACATGCGGAAAGACCGGAATGCTCCTAGCAGGGATTGTCACTTGTCTTTTTTGCCAGAAGTGTGCTGCCAGATTGTCTCTGTCGATTAACCCGGCCTATAGGGGCGACTATGGAAGAGCCCAGGACAGCAGAGAACTTGAGAGAGGCTGGGGCCTCTTCAGAACCGTCCAGCACAGGCCAGAATGCTTCCAAGAAACAGAGCACCAAGGCAACTGGGAGACCGGGACCAGGGGATGCCAGAAAGGCCTCTAAAAGGAAGGCGGCTTTCAAGGCCCCCAGGAGAGTGGCCCCGGACTACTTTGTTCATGAGACGGACAATGACATGCTTCTGATCATTGCCAACATCGGTGACGGGCAAAACCGTCCTCCCAGGAAAGTGGCAAAGAGAAAGCACCAAGCGCCAGCAAAGAAGCAGCCGCTGCAGTGCGTCCAAAGGACTGGCATGGCAGGAGGGGGAAAGAGAGAGAAAGGAGGGGCTCCTGCTGCCAAGGAGCCTGTGCCTAGGGGCCGGGCTGAAGAAAGTGGGGAAGTTGCTGGGGCTTCCTGGGGAGAGCGCCTCCCAGTAGAAATCCTCGTGCGGATCTTCCAGTCTTTGGTGGCATCCGAGGGGGCCGTGCCCTTGCTCTGCAGGTGTGTGGAGGTCTTGGGAAGTGGGTTAGCGGGAACCAGGCAGTCAGCATGGCACAGTCACTCAGTGCTTACGGCAACAAGCTCGCTGGGTGTCTTCTCTATTTGGGCTAATAGTCCATCCTTGCTTCTTGCTTTGCTGGGGTCGGAGGGAATGGGGGGCCGGGGTGATGAGAGGAAGGGTGGGCCAGTGTTTAGGGCACTAGCTTGGGACTTTGGTTCCATTCAGATGGTCACCATGGTCCCTTCTGGCCTTGGAAGCTATGAATTCCTCTGTCACAGACTTTCTGGGTGACCTTGTGTCACGGGCTCACAGATTGTGCCCACTCGTGGCCCCGTGCGGTCCATGGGGCGTGCCCCTTTCAGTCCGACAGCCCTTCTCGGGGTCCACTCTCTCTCGGAGTTAGGCCTCTCCACCTCCTGGAGCCGCACCTGTCTGAGTCTTAGCACGTCTGTCCGTGGGTCCCTTCAGGGAGTCCCCTCGCTCTGGACCCCCCCCCCCGGGCCTCCTCACCCCCGAAGGGGTTGATGCAACCCTGTTCTCTAGCCCGGAGTGACTCTCAGCCAGCTTAAAACAGGAGGGTTTATTGAGAGTAGAACCCAGCACAGGAAACTCTCAGGGCCTCAGGCCTGGCCTCCCTCAGCACAGAACATCCCAGACCCCCTGCAGCCAGGTGGGCTCTGCTTGCTCCCCCTCTCAAGCCCAGAGCCCCGGCTGGTCAGGTCACCGGAGTCCTCTCTTCGCAACCCGTTGTCCTCCCACTGGCCAGAACCAGTTGCAACTCCTGAGCTGGGTCTCCGGGTCACCAGTCGCTGGGGTCTCCATCCTCCAGGTCATCAGCTGGGGTCTCAAGTTCCCTCTCTGGTCCTGTGTACCAACAAACTCCCTCTCCCCTCACCTTGTTAAACCAGTAACACCTGGGGACACTGAGTCCTATCTCCTCTGCATACAAACCATTGGAAAAACATGGAAGAACCAAGAAAATCCCCCACTTCGTCACACCTCGGGCAAGTCACTTAGGACCAGCTTTGTAATCAATGGGAGTCAGGTACTAGACACCTTTGTAAATCCCACTAGGCATCTAAATACCTTTAAAAATCTGGCCCTTTGTCCCTCTCTGCCTAAGTTCCCTTTCTCTCCAGAGGGGGCAATAGCTGTGCCCTGCCTCCCAGGGCCATTTGTGAGGATAAATTGCTAAATCCATTGAAGAGTGTGCAATAGTGATGGGGCCTGTACGGTGTATTCATCTGGATAGAATCAAGGGGCCCAAAGACTCTAAGGTGGTGACAAGACACTGTACCTGTCCAACATTAAATCGTGTTTAACAAGGTTCAGGGTTTGGTACGGAGAGACCTCAGCCTGCCTAGTCCCATGGTAAACACCCCATTAAACGGCCCTTTCACCCTTATTAAGACACAGAAAAGAGGGGGGGGGATAAAAAGTGAAAGCATTTGAAATGTCAGCTCTCCCTTGTTCTCTTTCCCTTTCGCTGGAGTGAGTTTTCAGACCCAACCCCCCGTTAGACACTCGTCTGGTGTTAAAGATGGCAGCAATAACTGTCCGTGGGGGGAGAGCGAAGACGTTAGCAGAGATGGGCTGGCATTGTGGCTGATGTTAACGTCCAGTCCCGTTCTCTAAAAGACAGAACAAGCCAAATACACCCAAGAGGGAAGGAAAAAAGAGCAGCAGAAATGCAGCTCCTGTCTCTGGTGCTGACTCTCCCTTGCAGACTCCCTGCTGGAGAAACACAGACCCGTCCACAGTCTCATCAGCCACTCTGAGACCTGGCAAACTCGTACCAGCCTCAGGCTGGGTCTCGGCCCAGGCTCACAGCAGTGTTGCGGAATGAGCAGTCTTGTCCAGCTAAGCCAGACTTTTGTGAGAGAGAAGGCAAAAGGAGAGGGATAGGAAAGAAAAGAAAGAAGATGGAGAAGGAAAAGGACAGATTAGGTTGCGGGGAGGGGAGTGCCTCACATCTCAGGTGGTATTCAGGATTCAGCCAGTGCTGGTAGAGGTGGTGGTGCCATCTGGGTCCCTCTCTCTGGCCCATTCTGATCAGGACATCTGTCAGGATTAGGATGAAGAAGAAGGCACAGTGGTGTCATGCTGGGTCCCAGGAGATGGTGTGGGTGGCAGCCATGATGATGAACGTTGTTCCTTCCCCATCACTCCGTCAGACGGTGTTCCCATCCTGTCCTTTCAGGTGATTGCTGCCTTCTTTTCATACCCTTCCACGTCCACATTTGTTGTGAGACGTTAGTGTGAGATAATCATTTGAGCTCACAATGAGGGTAACTTTCTAGGCTCAGTTATCACAACACATGTTAGTACCTAAGATGGGCAGAGGGTAACAAGGGAGGTGATGTGGTGGGATCACAGGGTTATCCTTTCTGATTCCAGGTCTAAGCCAGTCCCTTCACTCATCGCTAGCTGGCTGTAATGGCTGGCTCTGCAGGCCAAGCTAGACGCTCTCTGCCTCTGACAGTGTCGCTACCGATGCAGGTTCTGCAGCAGGGAGCCAGCTGCCAGTTCTGCTGGTGTTGGGGCAGGCAGAATCAAATGCCTCTCAGGATCGCATGGCTGCATTGGCCCTGCATGCTGCCCTGGCCCGGTGTAATGAATGCTCAGTAGAGCCAATCTTCGAGATCTACCAGGAGCTGGGCAGTTGAGTACAAAGGGGGTACTTTGCTTATCCACAGCCTGATGCCTAGAGTGGTGAGATTCTTACCAGAATAGTCCAGGCACCCTGGCATCGTGTGTCATATCACTGGCGTGGCTTTGAACTCGTTTTGTAAAGCAGTACTCCAGGAAAAGAAGACAGGTGGCCACGAGGAGTCTTCTCCCAGAGCTTAGAAACCCCTCACTTGACAATGTCTCTAAGGTATTTCCGAGGCTCCTTTCATTATGTCATTTTATCAGCATATCAGCAGTGATCTCCTGTCTCTCCACCTTCCCGGGTCCCACGTGGTGGGCTAACCAGAGCAATAGTGAGGTAGCCCAAGGCCTCAGGGGGTCAGCCTGCAGCCCCTGTGTTATGGGTCTCCAGTACCCGCAGGGGAATCTTGCATTGACATTCTGCACAGATGCCCTGTGCCCCCAGCCTCTGGGCACTTGAACCAATCACACACCGAGGAAAAGGTATTCCCAGCGCTAATAGCCAGCATGGAGAGATGGGCAAAGGAAGAGAAATGCTGCTTTTGTGTAAAGCGTGTTGTCAATGCTGGTGCTAAGGGAGCTGGAGCAGAGGTGCCATGTAGGTAGCTTTAACTTTTGACTCTCAACTGCTACTTTCGTTAAATAATTGTCTGTGCTTAACCCTCATCCCCCATAATTTCACACAACCGTGAAAACGTAAATTGGTAAAAGTAAAAAAAGGCTCAAAAATAAACAGAATCAGAGAACGGAAGGACTGGCAGGGACCTCAGATAGTCCCGCCCCCTGGACTCCTGGCAGGACTAATATTAGCTCGACCATTGATATTATGTGTGAGAATTAAAAAGAATAAAAAGTGAATTCTGCCAAGCTGAAATATAAACCTTCCAGAGCAGGCCTGGCTGATAAGTTCAGGGTGTCACTGGGGGGCTGGGGGCAAACCAACCCCCAACCCTGTCATCTCAGTCTCCAGAACCCCGCTGTGAACCAACAGACTGAGAAGGACCTGGGACCAAAGTCAGTCCTGGGGCAAGCGCTTGCAGCTCCCTGCTGAAGTCACCAGGTGTTGCTGCCACCTACTCCATGGCTGGATTTGACCTTGGCCTTGAGGGACATCACTAGTGCGCGCTGGCACTCAGCAAGGAGGAGGAATGGCTGGAGTGTGCTCCTCAGTGGAGATGGCCAGTGGTACCTGTTGGTCAGTCTCGGGCACCTCAGTGCCATGGACAGCTGGCCCTATAATGTGCAAGGCTTGAAAGCTCAAGAGCAAGGCATAGAAGAGGGCCTGGTGGATAATGGGTGGCCAGTGACACTCACGGAGTGTGTGCATCACCGACTCTCAATGGGCAGAGGCCCCGGAGCCGGCACGTGGCCTGTTCTGTAACCACTCCAGCCTGAGGGGCATTTCCAGGGGGGCTCCCAGCAATGTCCTTGCTGTATTGGGTCACAGACTCGGGCAGAAGGGCTGTGGGAAGGCATCTGACCTACCTGAAAAGCTCTGCCTGACCATTAGCTGGGCTCTCACCTGCTGGTGGTGGGCCTCTGGGGGCCCGCTGTGCTGAGATGGCTCTGCTCCCACCTCCGCTACGTGTCTAACCTGGTGTGTGCCATTGCAGTGACGGGTGTCTCCATCCCCAGGGTGGCCCGTGTGTGCCGACTGTGGTACGGGGCAGCCTCCAATCCCTCGCTGTGGCAGAAGGTGTCAATTGGCTTCTGCTGGGTGGAGCCTGGCAAAAAGCAGCCTCCCCAGACCGAGAAGAGAATCCTCAGCACGATGGAGTGGCTGGTCCTGAACAGGTGGGTGCTGCGTTATAGATGAGGGGTGTCCTAGCCCCTTTGCATGACATATGCCTTGGCTCTCTCCTGCTGCGTCACCCCCGCATTTCTTCCCACTCCAGCTCCCCTTACAGCAGCGCAGCGTCCAGCCCCTCACCCTCCTCCCTTTATACTGTCCTCTCCCAGGACGGCTGGATGCAGGCTGGCTCGGCGGCCAGATTAATTCTCTGTTTCCTCTGTGCAGGTTTTCACTTCTCCGGGACTTTGCTCTTTGTCACTGGAAGAACCACGTGCCTGTTGTCCTGCAGGTGAGAGGGCAGGGGTCAGTTTGGCGTGATATTCTGCCATCCTTTGGTGGCTGCTCCATGGGCAATGCCCCTCTGCCCTGGGACACTGGCTGGCCCACTCCGATCCCTGGTTTTGGATGGATGTAGCCATAACTCTGAGAACAGGAGGCTTTCTGCGACTAAGAGCCAGTGGCACAAAGTTCTGTCCTTTTCATGTAAAGGATATCCAGCCCTCAGTCTCCGAGTCTGGAGCCGTCTGCTGTCAGTCACGCAGCCCCTGTCAGCCTGGAAGAACTGAGATCAGAATCGTCTTCCTCGCAGGGAATTTAATTGGAGCGAGGTGGCGAATGTGAATCCCTCAGCCTGCGTGTAGCCCGCCTTTTACAGGGTCTGCTCATGGGATGGCAGGGCAGGCTGGCTCACCGCCCTCTCTCGTTACAGGCCCTTGCGGAGTCCTGCCCCCTTCTCCTGTCCCTCAAGTTGACCCACTGCAGTGGAGTGACCACCAAGTCTCTGAGCGCACTGGCCGAACGGTGCCCCCGGCTGGAAAGCTTAAACCTGCAGAATTCCCAGGTAGGGGCATGTGAGGGTCTGCTGAGCTGAGGGGGAGACGGGGTCAGTTTAGGCTAGGGAGCCCCTGAGGCCCTCCCAGAAATACAAGAGTGCCATCCTGCGGGGCAATGCTGGAGCCACATCACTATTGCTGCCTGCTGAGGGGGTGAGTCTAGGAGGCCCATCCTGCCCAGCCCCCCAGGGGAGCACTGTGTGCCCTGCCAGAGAGGAGCCATCTGCGAGCCCTCTGGTCCCCTAGGGACATGAGAACACTGAGCCACAGCCAATCAAACCCACCGCGCCTGCTCCGAGACTGTCAATGCCATTGCATGGGACAGCGCCCAGCCCTCTCCCAGACATGCCCTGACAAATCCCTTACCCCATCCCAGTATTGCTCGCCCAGACGGGGGCTTCCTAATCTGATGTAGCCAACAGCTGTGTACAGCATTGGAGCTTTTCCTGTGGCTAATTGGCCAGCCTCTCAGATGGCTTTGAGGGCGGTGCATGACGTCTGGCTGCCACGTGCTGGGTGGTAACCCCTCACTGGGTGGCTTCCTCTGGTTTGTTCCCAGGTTGAGTCCTCAGCTGTAGTGAGCTTTCTGGAGGCCGCTGGCTCTCGGATCCGGCAGCTCTGGCTGACGTACAGCAGCCGAATGAATGCCATCATCGCCACACTCTCGGTAAGCTTGGCAAAGGCTGCTAGGGGAGGGGGAGTTGTAGAGGGGCTGGCCTTGCCCGAGTGTTCCCTGTCGGAGCTGGACTGCACCATACGTACGTGGGATGGGACAGTTTCTGAGCCTGCTTTGACAGAGGCGTATGAGACCCATGAAGCTGCTTTTGCGGAGACTGGAACAACAAGAGGCAGGGGTTGAATTGGGAGTGGTGCTTCCCCAGGCTCTGCCTACAAGCTGGGTGCTCCCCATTCCTGACTCTGAAATGAGATGCCATTGAGTCAGTGTCAGATTTCCATTGTAATCATTTCTCTTTCCGGCAGCTCTGCCAAGCTGTGAAATGGTCAGCATCTCACATTGCTCATTAGGTTTCAGAGGTAACACTCCATTGCGATGGACAGGGCAGATCATACCTCTCAGGGCTGCTGTTCCAGGCTGTCTGCGGATGTCACTGCATCAGTACACTTGGGTCACATGGGGAAGGTTCAGCAAGGTGGGTGGGCGTGGGGCCTCACTGATCAGCAGGGAGTGCCTCATTCTCTGAACCTGTCGCCCCTCTGCAGAGCGGTTGCTGCCTTGGGCTGCGGCTCCTGGAGGTGAACACGGAGATCAAGCAGAGCAGCCAGCACCTCCAGCTCTCAGTAGAACAGCTGCAGGCGGCCTGCCAGCAGCTGCAGGTACCCGTGAGCTCTTCTTCCTTCCTTCCTCTCACGTGCCTTCTCTGATCTTCCTCTCTCCCCTTCCCCTACCCTGGTAACCCCTTGCTGCCCTGCAGCTCCATTGCTAGCTTATTCCTTCCCCCGCTGAGTGGTTCCTTGGACACATGGCAATTCTGGTTTCACAGGCTTCCTAGAAGCTCAGGTCGGTTCATTCTCCTGCCCCTTCCCTGTTCGGTCTGCACCCCCACTGCATTGGCAGCTTGTGTGGCCACCCATGGCTCCAAATGGTGCTCGGTTCAATGCAGCACGCTTGCCCAGAGTACCCCTGCAGCCAGGAGAGGTCTCCTGACACCTGAGGGTGTCCCTGCCGCTGGGTGCTTTCTCTCTCTGGAGAGGGTGGCAGTCCTTGGATGAGGGGCTCACAGGCATTCACAGCCAGCAGCTGCTTTTCAGTAGGTGATGCCTGCGTGTCCTGGCATTGCTTTATGGCCGTGCATTGCCTTGCCTTCTCTCATGCTGCCCCCTACCTCCCAAACCAAAGGTACCAGGCACCCCTTCAGATCCCTCCTAGATACTTGCTTCCTCCCTAGACTCTTGCCTGTGTCCGGAGCTTTGGCCACCCCAGCAGTGTGTGCCAGTGAGATTATGTCTGTAGCTCACCCCTCCTCCAGTTTCCCTGGGCATCTCGACAGATGCAGCTCAAGACGATTGTTGTGCACGCTGTCCAGGGTGCTATGCACAGTGCTGGCATGGCCCATGTGATCAGGGTGGATCCGGAGGCAGTTCTGCTGATATTGTTGCATGGCAAAGCCCTCATTAATGCTGCTGGGGCACCCCAAGCTTTGTGACACTGAGAGCTGCATCGGCACCTTGCCTGGCTCCTGTGGGCCCTGGCTCCTTGCACCTGCCTTTCCAGTGCACATCCAGGGCTTGGTTCGTTTCCAGAAGGCCCTGAACAGCCTGGCTGTCTCAGGTCGCCTCTCCCACTGTGCCCATTGCAGCTGGGAAGCTCTTGCCATCTGCCCCCTTCTGGACCAGGACTTCAGGGTGTCCTCAGGGGACCCCCTTCCTGCCTGCTGCTTGAGCTGTCCAAGCCAGTTCTAGGACGCAGGGCAGGATCTGTTCCCTCTGTCTTCTGATGCGCGCCTGGAGCAGGTGCCTGTCATCCCATGGGAGCAGGCAGGGAGGGAAGGAGGGAGGGTTGATCCTCCTGTGCCCTCCTACCCCATGCTGGGCACGGTGTACATGCCTGGAAAGAGACAGCTATTGGCTAAGGGTACTGCTCTTCCCAGCATGCGGTGCGTTTGGCTGCATTGCGTGCTGGGATTTGTAGTTTCCCTGGGCTGCACTGTAGAGCCTCAGGAGCTGCACCTGGTCAATGTTTGCTGCCTACTCTTTAAAGCAGCCCTGAGTGGAGCAGGTCAGGGGTTGTTCCTGCCCATAGGCACGAACTTTCCCTGGCGCTGGTGAGTGTTTGTGCCCCCCTGGCCCTGCCCCAACTCCACCCTTTCCCTGCCCCCATTCCAACCCCTTCCCCAAAGTCTCCGCTCCCTCTCTGCCCCTATTGGACCGCTTCCCCAAATCCCTGCCCCGACCCTGCCACTTCCCCCAACGTGCCGCCTTCCCCCCCATCCCTCCCAGCTGTTTCGCGGCGCAAGCGCTGGGAGCTAGGGGGGAAAAGCGGGCACGCAGCGTGCTCAGGGGACGAGGAGGAGGTGATGTGGGCAGGGAGCTGCACCCACCAATTTTTCCCTGTGGGTGCTCCAGCCCTGGAGCACCCCTGGAGTCTGCTCCTTTGCTCCTGGGGGTAGCCATTGTTGTCAGCCGATTTTGAGGTTGTTGTCTCAGGGTTGGTGGGTCATTCCTGCCGCCATCTGTTTCCTTTCCAGGTGCTGCGTCTGCTCAATGTGATCTGGTCCGTGAAGCCGAGCTCTCGGTCCACCCCCACCGCCTTGGGCTTCCCTCATTTAGAGGAGCTGTGCCTGGCCACCACCTCTTATTCCTTTGTAAGTGACAGCGTCCTGCAGAAGATCCTGCAGGCCTCCACCAGGCTGCGGGTACTGGACCTGCGTGGCTGCTTCCGCGTGACACCCAAGGGACTGCAGGAGCTGCCATGCCCTGGTGAGCCTCGGAGTCCCCATCTCGGGGGGGCAGGAGGGGGGTGTCTCATGTGGAGGACAGGTGCGTCTGTTGCAGTTAGGGACAGTCTTTCTGCCTCCTGGTAAGGCCCTTAGCCTAATGTGTAGACCAGAGGTGGGCAAACTACGGCCCGCGGGACCCTCCTGCCCAGCCCCTGAGCTCCTGGCCCAGGAGGCTAGTCCCCGGCCCCTCCCCTGCTGTTCCCTCTCCCCTGCAGCCTCAGCTCACTGCGCCACCAGTGCAATGCTCTAGGCGGCGGGGCTACGAGTTCTTGCCACGCAGTGCAGCTGCAGAGCTGCGTCCTGACCCAGTGCTCTGTGCTGCGTGGTGGCGTGGCTGGCACAGTGCTGCTCGGGGCAGCACAGCTGTAGCACCGCCAGCCACTGGTGCTCCAGACAGTGCGGTAAGGGGGCAGGGAGCGAAGGTGTTGGATAGAGGGCAGGGAGTTCAGGGTAGTGGGCAAGGGCGGGGGTGTGGATAGGAGCTGGGGTGGTCAGAGAGCGGGGAACACGGGGGTTGAATGGGGGCAGGGGTCCCCAGGAGGCAGTCAGGAAGGAGGTGGGGTTGGATGGGGTGGCAGGGGGCAGTCAGGGGCAAAGAGTTCCACAGGTTGACTGTGCGTTGTGTGAAGAAATACTTCTGTTCGTTTAAACCTGCTGCCTGTTAATTTCATGGAGTGACCCCGGTTCTTGTTACGTGAAGGGGTAAATAACACTTCCCTATTCCCCTTCTCCACAGCTCTCATGGCTTTATAGACCCCTGTCATCTCCCCCCTTAGTTGCCTCTTTGCCAAGCTGAGCAGTCCCAGTCCCATTCATCTCTCCTCCTACGGCAGCCGCTCCATCCCCCCTTCCTTCTGTGAACTTTTCCGGTTCTAATGTATCTTTTCTGGGTTGGGGCCACCAGAACCACACGCCATATTCCAGGTGGGGGGGAACCAAGGATTTCTGTAGGGGCATTATATCTACTGGCCCGTTCCAAGTGGTTCCTAACATTCTGTTACCTTGTTTGGCTGCCGCTGCTCCTCGAGTGGGTGTTTCCAGAGAACTCTCAGCGCTGACTCCAAGATCTTTCCTGACTAATTCAGACACCACTATTTTCTATGTAGAGTTGGGGTGATGTTTTCCAATGTGCATCACTTTGCATTTACCAACATTGAATTTCATCTGCCCTTGTGTTGCCCAGTCAGTCACCCAGCTTTGTGTGGTCCCTCTGGGACTCGCTCAATCTGCCTGTGACTTAACTCTCTTGAGTAGCGTTATGTGTCTCTGCATCCCAGACCTAGAGCAGCTGTACCTGGGCCTATACTGCAGCGATAACCACCTGCTCCTGCCCTCGGTGGGCAGCCATCTGCTCACCTGGAAGTGGCACCACAGCCTGCAGGAGCTCGATCTGGCAGGGCAGAGCTTCAGCGAGCACGACCTGGAGCACGCCATGGCTGCCTTCGGGCAGGGCAGCAGCCGGGCAGCCCTGCGATCCCTCAACCTGACTGGGACCAAGGTCACCGTGAGCACGGTCAGGTGAGCGCCGACGGAGGGGCTGTGGGCAGCCAGCGGGGAGCCCTGTGCACTTTCAGGCTCGGGACTCACCAGCCATGGCTGCGTTCCCCCCGGGGACCTGGGCTGCAAAGCCTCCCCCTCGCCCGGAGAGCTGCTCTGTGTTACTGACTCTCTGCGTGGCTGGCTCGCAGCTTGGCTGCTGCAGCCTCCTCTCCCCCGTCAGACGCCACCCCGAAAACCAGCCTCTCCTGCTACGCAGGCCTCTGCACCCCGCTCTCCTTCCGCACTGCGGCCCTGCTTGACTCTTCCCCTATCCCGCTGCGTCGCCTCTTCCCGGCTAGGCCCTTCCACTCGGCTCCCACACGGCCTCCCACCTTCTCTTGTGCCACCACTGGCATATGGGCTGGTCCCTTGCCTCCTTCAGCCTCTCACCATGGCTGGGCTCCACGCCAGGCCTGCCGCCCCATGTGCTAAATCTAGGGGGAAGCCGCATGTTGCCGAGGGATGCAATTCCAGGCGTTTCTGCTTCCCCCACAGTGCCCTGATCATCAGCTGTCCTGCCCTGAGCTACCTCAACCTGTGTTCCTGCCGCTACCTGCCCCGGGGCATGAAGAAGGTGTACCGGGGCCAGGACGACATCCGCCAGTGCTTGAGCAAGCTGCTGGCCAGTGCTGACGAGCCGGCAGCTGCACAGGATACGTCGTAATGACACCAGCACCTCCCCTCTCCATTGGCAGGCCTGAGGCCCAGACCCTGCTCCTGTGCCAGGAGCAACCCCACGCACAGGCTGAGTGCCAGGGGCTGGTGTTTCTCTGGGACGTACCCAGCACTCCTGGCAGTGTGGGTGGCGCCTGGGACCTGGGCACCCACCTGGTGCTGTAGAAGCAGGCAGCCTGTTCCCCTGGGAGGAGCAGCCGTGCCTGGTTCCCCACTCCCCATTTTGATAGTGCCCCCTTTTTGTATGACGTTCCTCTTGGATTTTTTAGTGTTTTACTGTCTGGCGCAGCGCCCGGTGCTACAGAATAAAGGGCTGTTCCTGCAGAGAATTTGTGGGTCTGTCCCCAGGGCCTGGTTCACATGCTGCAGGGAGGGACTTGCCCGCTGCTGCAGCCTGGCAGGGAGTCAGAGCCCTGGGGAGGAGGAGTGGGGAGCTGCAGCCCACCAAGCCCAGCAGATTCCAGCAACCCCACGGCTTCGGTGACCCATTTTCTCTGGGGAAAGGGTGTTTCTCCGCCAGGGGCTTCGGGAGGCTTGGAGGACCTCAGGACCCATACAACACCTCTCTGGCCCAGGCCTCTCCTGAGCTGAATTCCTAGGCTGGGTTGTGGCACTTGTCAGGTTTTCTGGGGTGAATGGCTACCACCGGCTCACAGCGGGAGGGAGCCCTGTCTGCGCCCTCCCCTGGGAAATTCCCCAGCCCCACTCCTTTATACAGGCTAGCAATTTACACACCCGCCTTGTTATACCCGAGTGCCAAGTCCCCGTCTTCTGGACACCCGCAGTGCACCCTGATCCGCTGCCTCCATGACACAGCGCCCCAGTTCACAGCTCTCACCCCACTTCATCACTGTCCTTAGCACCAGGCACTTAGGTTTCTAGTGAAACCAAACTGAAGTTTCTTTAACAGAGCTTCAGCCGAGACTCAAATCAAAGCAAGTGGAAGCATTTGGAAACGTAAGGTTCTAGGCAGGGGAAAAACAAGAGACACAATCAAAAGTCGACCCTGGTTCGCAAGTTCCTGTCCTGTCTAACGGGATTTCTCGCCCCCGGGCCAGTCCTGGCAGCTGGGCCCACTGGTCATGAGACACCTTCCCCAACAACAGAGAACCACTTCTGCTTACAGAGTCACCGGCTAGTGGCTCCGAGCCCAGCGCCTCCCCTTCCAGGAGCTCGCCCGGCTGTGGTTCTCCAGCCGGGCCAGCCAGGAAATGCCGCTGTCTCCACGGCTGTCCCTCGTTCTCAGTGTGGCCTGCGCTAGCTCACACCTGCCTGCTCGGGTGACAGGGTTGAAAGCTGGGACCCTGCACATCGCATCCCTCGCAGGTTCTTTCCTGGCCAAACCTCTTGCAGTGACCCTGGCAGTCAGCCAGGGCTGACCCCACTCGCCCCCTTCAGTGAAGTATTGAGACGATGGCTGGATGCGGGGAGAGGGGGAGGGGATGGCCAGGGGTCCAGTTTTCGACCCGAACATCTGGTGAAGAAGGGAAGCTGGCAGCACAGCTGAGGGGATGCTATTGCGGTAACTGGCCTCCGCCACCCGGGGACAGGAAGAGGAGCTGCTGCTGGGGTCTGGCGCCCCGGGTCTGTGTGACGGCTGCTGCCCTTCCCACTCCTGGCCTGACCAAACTGGCTGCGCCCGGACTGGGCTCCAAAGTACCTGCCTGCCCCACCCCCAGCTGTGCCTTGATTTCTCCAGCCCTCGCTCCAGGGACCGACTGCCCCCGCCGTGCCTCAATTTCCTTCCCCGGCCCCTCGCTCCAGGGACTGCCCCCCCCCGCCATGCCTCAATTTCCCTCCCTGCCCCTCGCTCCAAGGACTGACCCCCCCCGCTGTGCCTCAGTTTCCTTCCCTGGGGCCTCGCTCCAGGGACTGACCCCTCTCTGTCACTGTGCTTCGATTTCCCTGGCCCCTTGCTCCAGGGACGAACCCCCACCCGCCAGCCAAGCCCCAATTGGGCAGGCTCCACATCACCTCCTCTCAACCCAGGTCTGCAGGTGGCAGGTAAGTCCAGGGGGATGGGGGGCAGGGGAGCAGGGGCGGGGCCTCAGGGAAAGGTGGGGCAGGGTTTCAGTTTTCAGGGATTAGAAAGTTAAGAACCCTACGCAGGGGTTGTACACGCACCTGGGGACTCCTGGGTCTGGCTGAGCCTCCCCGGTCTACACTGACCACGTATGTGGAGCCAGCGGCGGCGCTTGGGGTGTGAAAGACCCATGTGTCACCTCTGGTCTGGTGTCTCTGCTCCCCCAGTGGGTAGGCAGGGTTCAACTTCCAGCCAAGGGCCTCCCCTTCTCAGCAGCGCCGGCTCCGGGACTGGACCTGGCCGAGCAAGTCCCCTAGTGGGCATCGGAGGATGCCCCCCCTCCCGCCCCGGGCCCAGCTACACTTTCCTGATCTCCCCTGCACTGGGGGGCTTCTTGGGACTCTGCTTCACCCTCTCCCTGCAACCTGGGTCCTGAGCCCTCCGAGCAGACTGGGCTGCCCACAACGACTGCTCTGCAGGGCTGAGAGGAGACCAGGCGGGTGGCACTCAGGAGGGAAGTCCAGCGTCAGACACACACTGCTTGGATGACAGGATTGTGATCTCCCAGGGCAGGGCCCTCCCCTGTATTTCTCTGCAAGGCCCAGCCACACCCTGGGTGCAAAGATCCACGGGCCATAGGACAGTGGGAGGCAGGCCAGGGTGAGGGTTTGTATGTGACGCCCGCTCAGCTCGGCCCCGGGCCCGGAGAAGGGAAGCATTGTCCCAGCTCACCCAAGATCGGACCCATGCCGGCTGTCAGTCACGTGGCCTGATGCATGCCCAGCAGGTGCTCAGCTCCAGTGAGGCTACGCACCCTTCCTGCCTCACCAGCAGCCTGGAGACCCCTGAGCCCTTCAAGTGACTAGGGGATGGGTTAGGTGAGCCTTCCCTTCCTGCCACGGGGGCATAGGTCTCCTTGGCTCCCGGGTTCAGCCACCCAGGGTTACCCCCGGGGCAATTCTGCCCCAAGAATCGTAAAAATTCTGTGCACAATATTTTAAAATTCTGCATATTTTATTTTTCAAAATAACACATCATAATCACACCAGTTAGATTATTTTGGTAATTTATTTCAAAATACCTGTCAGCAAGTGTGTCTGTAACAATGCAGACACCAAAAAAAATTCAGAAAATGTTTTTTGACAAATAGATTCCTTTCTAGGCATATTAATACAGAACTTGGAGTAATAATTCATTCAAACTACAATACAGAACCGTATTTCCCGCTCCCCCCAGAAGCAGTGCAAAGATGGGGGAGTCAGGGTAACTGAGGAGCAGAGGGAGGGGGAAGGAGCCTCGGAGTGAACCTGGAGGGGTGTTGGGTGTGGGTGGGAGAAGCATGGAACAGATTTGCGGGGGTTGGGGAGGTGGAGGGATTGTTAGGGAGTTGGGAAGATTCCCCCACGCAGAGCCTGTCCAATCCCAAGCCTCTCCCATGCAAACAGGTACATCTGTCCCGTCCTCATATGGCCCTGCAGCCCCCTCCCACACAGCCACTGGCTCAATGCTGTCAGCCCACTAGCTTCTGTGACCTCCCAGCAGCCCCGTGTGCATGATTTTCTGCCCCCACCCCTCCTGTGCCTCCTAACCTGGCTCCATGGGCAGGGGGTCAGCTGTTACTGTCTGTTCTGGTGCCACAGCAGCCTCTGGTGGAAGAAGGGCAGAACTGCAGCACTTCTCAGGCATTTTCTGCACAGAAAAGCAAATTCTGCACTGGACATGAATTCTGCACATGTGCAGTGGTGCAGTTCCCCCAGGAACAAGGGGTGCACAGCAGCTGCTGTTTGGCCTGGCCGCACTTGGCGCCTGCTGAGTGGGGGTGGGTCCTAGTGGGTGCCTAGGACCTTCCCGCTGAAATGTTGGCAGCTGAGAGCTTAGCCAGGAGGTCCTAGCTTTTAAAGGCAAGGCTCCCTAGGAGCTGGAGGGGGAAGCATGGGGTGCCAGCTGGAGCCAGGCTGCTCCCCAGCCCCGCAGGCCAATGTGCAGGCTGCCCAATGTCTTGTTGCTAGTCCCTCCCAAGCCCCCTGCAGTCCTAGGCCCTCCTCTGGTGCCTGGTGCATGGGGCTGGGGACATGGCCTGCTTTGGCACTGCTCTTCTCTGAGTGCCATTGCCCTGGAAACGAGGTCCTGGGTTCTCTAGAACTCTGTCCGCCTGTTCTAGAGCCCACAGGAGCCGGTTGCCATGGCGCAGCAGTGCACTCTGTGCCCCCCACCCCCTGCAAGGGCCCTGCTGTTGAGCCTCCCTTGCCCCAGGCAAGGCCCTCGAACCAGTCTTCGCTGACCCGCTGTTCCCCAGCCAGGACTCCTCAGCTCCTGCGGGGAGGGGGACCTGACTATTAGCCAGGCAACTTGGCAAGTGCTGGGACTGGGGGGCTCTGCGCTGTGGGGTCCTGGGTACAGAGCTGGGGTTGTGATGTTCTCAGCTCATCCCACCTCAGGAGGGTTGAGACAGCTCAGTTATTAGATGGGAGACTTCTCGGTGCTGCCCCCCAGGCTCCCAGGTGGTGCTGAGGTGCTGTGCTGCAGGGAGCTCGATAGGGGGCGCTCTCCTCTGTGAGTCAGCGCTGACCTCAATGTCCCAGCATGGCCTTGGGGTGCTGTCAGCTACGCTGGGGTACTCACTGCGGGGTGCTCTTTTGGCTGAGATGAGTCCGAGGCCCTAACTGCTTGTGGGCATTTGAGACCTCTGCGTTTTTTGTAATGCCCCAGTGCCCTGGCCAAAGCCCAGCTCAGGGATTCCATTGTGCCTCAGTTCCCCCTGTGTTTTCATCGGGGTGTGACATTACTGCCCGTGGGAGCCAGCTCAGGTCACTCAATTAGGGTGAACTGCAAACAAAATGGGGCAGACAAACCCCAAACGCTGGTGGTTATTCTAATATGTAGAGTTATCAACCAGCACAAAACAGCTTGTGTAGCACCTCCCTGGTTGCTCAGAAGTCTAAACACCGCAGTTCCCTTAAAGTGCCCAGCCTCAGGCCTCCGTCCAGACATACATGTCAGAGATGATGATGATTCCTGAACATCTTCTCTCATCATATAAAAGAAAAGGTTCTTCCAACCCCAAAGGATCAGCCACGCATCCAGGTTCATTTCTAACTTGGATCTTACCCAAAATACATACTATAGTCAATTCTTATTAACTAAGCTAAAAAATTTTTTTAAAAGAAAAGAGAGAGAGCGTTGGTTAAAAGATCAATCTACAGACAGACTTGAATTCAATTCTTGAGGTTCAGATACGTAGCAGAGATGAGCTTGTAGTTGCCAAAAGTCCTTTGTCCATATTCAGGGTGGCTCCAGTCAGTGACTGGGGATTTCAATCCTTGCAGCTTAAGGTTTCCCCCTCTTGAAACCCAAAGCAGATCTGAGATGAAGCAGGATCGTGTCCCAGGCTCTTATACATTTCCAGCAGCCATTCAGCCTGAGAAAACAATAGGCTTAACTCCTTCTCCCAAACATCCTGGCAATTAGCACAGGGTAATTTATCCATTAAACAGTTCAGACACAGGTTACCACACCCTTCAGAGAGACACGTAGACAATAATACTATTTCCGTCAAGTGTCTTCCTAAATGTTAAAATTCGTTTTTTGATCTTTGAATCAAAGCTCTAGCGATAGATAAGTCTTGTTTGCTGACATCCCAAGCCCAGAGCAAACACTTCCCCTTCTACCTCTACCAATACCGGCTGCATTTCCAAGCTCTGGTCATTTACAGATTTTCCTAACCAGTTCCTGAGGTTCACCCATGGGTCAGGTCGGTCTGGGAGGTAATTAACTCTTTCTGGCCCTGTCACCTTCCAATGAGATATTAGATCACACTCATAACGTCACACGGGGCTTATCCTGTCCCCACTGTTGTGTGGTGTTACAGCGGCTGTTAAACAACTGCTGCATCCCACCCCAGAGGTGGCTGCATATCAGTTGTCAGGGAAGTGGTGGCTGTGGAGCCCTTTGGGATACTCCCGGATGGCAACATGGGATATTAACTTGGGACTTGGCTTCTTGGGACTATTCCCAGCTCTGCCACCGACTCGCTGAGTGACCTTGGTCAAGACACGTTCCAGCTCTGTGCCTTAGTTTCCCCACTGCTGACATGCGCCTGATGAATCCCACGGTTCACTCTATGTAGGGCAGAGTGCGTTTCCCTGCTGACTGACCAGCTCTTCTCCCTTCCCTCGGCAGCCCTCGTCGGTGTGGGCAGACGCCCACCTCCCTGGAGCAGCCATGCTGCGAGGCGCTTTCGTGCTCTGGAACCTCTGCTTCTTTGATGTGGAGAGGAGCCTGGCACGCAGGCTGCAGCAGAACACGCATTACCCCTTCCAAGTGCAGCAGCCCAATGGTGAGGAGGACGCCCCGGAACCAGGCCCAGGAAGCTGGGCCCTGGGGTGTCCAGGGTACATGGTCCCACATCACCCAAAGCTCCTGGAGGTGTTTGAGATGCCCACAGGAGGATGTGTCTGATGCAGCATCACTGGGTTGGAATGTTATGAAGGGGGGCCTTGAAACTGCCTTCTGCACTCCAGAACCTGCTCTGGAACTTACTAACGTTCTGCACACCCCGCTCCAGAACCTACAAATGGTCAACCTGCCCCACTCCAGAATCCACAAGCCTCCTGCCTTCCGTGCTCCAGAACCCACTCCAAAACTAGCAAGTTTGCCCTTGCACAACCAGTCAGCCTCCCCTGCTCCAGACTCTGCTCTGGAGCTTGCAAGCTTTTTTCTTTCCCCTCTCTGAAACAGCAATTGTCTGTCCTCCCCGTTCCAGAGCCCACTCTAGAATTCACAACCATGCTGGCTCCTGCACTCCAGAACCTGATCTGGAACCTGCTTCTGTCTGTTCTCCTCCAAAAACTGCTGCAGACCCCACAGAGGTTCTGCCTTCCCCACTCCAGAACCCAGAACTGTTCTGTCTTCCTGCTCTAGAGCTAGCAAGTGTTCTGCATTACACACTGCAGAGTCCATTCTGGAACCGGCACATGGCTGCCTTCCCTGCTCCAGAATGTGATCTGGAACCCACAAATGCGCTGCCTTTCCAGCTCCAAAGCATGCAACTATTCTGCTTCCTTGCTCCGGGACCTGCTGGCATTCATCCTGCCCCAGGGAACTCACTGCCCATGGCCCCTTACACCAACTGGAACTCGCCGAAGGGCAGAGCCTCCCACATGCTCCCATTGTATGCTTGGCCCTGTGGCTCCGGGGACAGAGGGGTCCAGTCTTAGAATTGAAGGTCCCAGCTTGAGCCTGTTGGAGGCAGCCCCAGGTTCCCCCCCACATGTGGTGAGCGTGCCCTAGCCCTTGCTGGCTGGCACAGGGGAGGGTGGGTCCTGGCCCGGTCCCATGCTGAGCTCTGTCTATTGTCCCCAGTGTTCGTCATGGAGTATTACAAGGACACGCTGTGGAAGGGGGCCCTGGTCTTCCTGATCTGTGTCCTGGGTGGTGTCTTCTACTTCAAGAGTGAGAAGGTAGGAGAGCCCGTGGCTGGTCCCAGGCTGTGCCCCAGAGCCCCCCAGCTGGGTCCCTCACACGGCCTGCCTGGACCCCAGGGGCTGGTACTGGGCCAGGCAAAGGGTGTTGTTCCCATTCACCCCATTGGGGGGGTTCTGGATAACTGGGGACCCCTCCCCCTGAGTCCTCCAGCTACTTCCCCAGCCAGGGAGCCAGGACCAGCAGTGCCTCTGGCTCCAGCCCCATCTCCACCCCGCTCCTCCCTGGCTCTGGGTCTTGGCTCCTGGGTCCGTCCCCTGCAGGTCTCCCAGGATTACTCCGGCTTCTTCGTCTACGGGACCCTGGTCGGCTTCTGGCTCCTCCTTAGCTCCATGCACAAGCGGCACCTGGTCATCAACCACGTCCAGGGCTGCTACCAGATCTACATCAAGAGGCGGTTGTGGGAGGAGGGGCCCCTGCACCAGATCTACATCCGGTTGACGGCCCAGACGGACGGTACGGCCCCTGCCCAGGGAGAGAGCCCCCCCCGCCCCCACGGGACTCTCGTCCCTCACTGGCTGCCTCTGGCCTGTCCTGCAGCCTACGGGAAATGCTTCTACAGTCTCATCATCAACGGCCACGGCCTGGAGGTGCTGGCCCTGGCCAGCCTGTCGGACAAGTACGAGGTGAGCAGCCTGGCCTGGCCCTGCCCTTCCCTCCCGGCATGGCAGGGGGCCATGCCGGGCACCACGCTGCAGCCCACATGCTGTGCCTGGCACACGTCACCACTGCAGCCATGAGCCCACTGTGAACCTGAGAGATCAGAGAGAGACAACCCGCAGCCCTGCTAGCCCATCCCTGAGGTCCCCCACCCCCAGCTCTGCCAGTGCCCCTCACTCCTGACCCGCAGCCCTGCTAGCCCATCCCTGAGGTCCCCCACCCCCAGCTCTGCCAGTGCCCCTCACTCCCGACCCGCAGCCCCTGCTAGCCCATCCCTGAGGTCCCCCACCCCCAGCTCTGTCAGTGCCCCTCACTCCTGACACGCAGCCCCTGCTAGCCCATCCCTGGGGTCCCCCACCCCCAGCTCTGCCAGTGCCCCTCACTCCCGACCCGCAGCCCCTGCTAGCCCATCCCTGGGGTCCCCCCCCCCCCAGCTCTGCCAGTGCCCCTCACTCCTGACCTGCAGCCCCTGCTAGCCCAGCCCTGGGGTCCCCCACCCCCAGCTCTGCCGGTGCCCGTCACTCCTGACCCACAGCCCCTTGCTAGCCCAGCCTGCTCCCCCCAGCTCTGCCAGTGCCCCACCACCCCGACCCGCAGCCCCCTGCTAGCCCATCCCTGGAGTCCCCCACCCGCAGCTCTGCCACTGCCCCTCACTCCCAACCTGCAGCCGCTGCTAGCCCAGCCCCTTCGCTGTGATTTTGCACAGGTTGTTGGCAGGCCGG
Organism: Aldabrachelys gigantea; assembly: GCA_026122505.1. Lineage (NCBI taxonomy): Eukaryota > Metazoa > Chordata > Testudines > Testudinidae > Aldabrachelys > Aldabrachelys gigantea. The sequence continues at coordinate 297,318,538 of CM047480.1, forward strand.
GAGGCTGCTTTGGAGCATGGGGCTCTCTCAGGATTAGTGTGTCTCTCTGTGGGTGCTTGGGGGAGCGCATGTTCCCAGGCCCCATGGCAAGGCCAGGCAGCGAAGGGGCCACAAAGGCTGAGTGGCTCCTTCCAGGGTAGGGGGAGATACCCTGGGGCAGGTGCTTGGTGGGGATCCGCCCATCTCTTTCCAGATCCCCTTGCCTGGCCTCATGCCCCCCGCCCTGTCTGTTGCCCCCCCAGCATATGGAGTTCTTGGGCAGGCGGATCGCACGCAGGCTGAAACTCAACTACTTCGACTACCTGGATGTGTCCACGCGCCATGTGATCCGCCACCGGCCCCCGCTGGAGCGGGACGTGGAGCTGCAGGTGTGAGGGGGGGCAGTGCCCCAGTAAAGCTTGGCCTCCCTCTCCGCTCGCAGCTGTTTGCACTGGGGGGCCCTGCTGGTCCCACCCGCTTTGGGCCTGTGGGGGGGCAGCCCCCTGCAGTGTATCTGGTGGGGCTTTGCCCTGGTGCCCGCCGGGTGTCACCCCTAGCAGCCCCACAGCCCCTCCGTGACTGGCCAGGGGAGGCAGCCTGGGGTCCTCAGTCCCTCCTCGGGGTGCAGGCGGGTGCCTCCCATGTCGGTCCCTGGGGGACCAGCCCTGCAGCTGTGCCAACTGCCCAATCAAAGAGCCCCAGGGTCTGCCGGAGCTGACTCCCCCTCATGTCCAGGAGGGAGCAGCTGCCCCATGCGTCTCAAACCTGCCCCTCCCACACAGAGCTAGCCCCCCAGTCTGCCCCAGTGCCCGGGATCCCCCTGGCTATGCCTGTTCAGAGCATCACCCCGCTGGCCCAGTTCCCCCCCAGGGCTGGGCAGGAGGGGGCTGGGGCTGACTAGGCTGCGGGCGCGTTTGCCCAGGGAGGCTGGGGACGGGCAGTGGGCAGCAGGACCATCCCTGTCCGGTGCTGGGGACCTGGGAACAGCCAGCTTGTCCAGGGAGGCCGGGAGAGTCCTGTGCCCAGGGGCCGTCCAGAGGGGCCCAGCTGGTTGCGGCTGGCTTCCACGAGCCGCACCACACAGGCCCACAGGTGCCTGCTTGGGTGCCAGGTCCAAACCAGCAGGTTTCCCTCCTCGGCCGCTGTGCTGGTCTTCTCGCCAGGCAGACTCGGCACTCGGGCCCGGGCCCGGTGGAGGCTAACGGGCCGGTGAGCTCCCCAGCAGGGGGCCAACGGGCAGCATGCAGGGCAGAGACGGCTGCTCTCAGGGTGTCCCGGTGCTGCTGGGGGGGTTGCCCAGCCAAGTGGGGTGGGGGTACCTGGGGCCAATGTGTGGCTGGGCACAGTGACCTTGGCCTGGCCTGGCTGCGTCTCTCTGCTCCGGCCTGCTGGAAACCGGCCAGCAATGTATGGGTCCTGGCACTGCCCCGTGCGAGCCGCCCTGCACAGCCCCCCCTACACAGAGCAAGTCCTGGCCCCTGGGCTGGGCTAATGGGGGCCCAGTCCCTGCCTTGCCAGCTGGCCCTTCTCCTAGCCACTGGGCTGTCGTGCCGGGTTCTCCCGCTAGATGGGGCACGTCGCACTCCAAACGGTTCGGTGGCTCCGAGCCCTGGGCTGGGGAGGTGCAGGGGGCACTTTGCAAAGCCCCAGGACATCACACACCTCCAGCCCGGTCTTGGCTGACCTGGGCTCTGTGACTGGGTGAGGAGGACGTGTGGATCAGGGTAAAAGGCAACCAGGAGGATTCCGTGACACTGGGCAGGTGCCGTCCCTGTCTGTGCCTCAGTTTCCCCATTGGACATGGGGCCGGGGAGCCTGAGAGCACTGAGGTGTGTGAAGGGTGCCAGTGGTCGGTGGGCACCCAGCCCCAGAGAGCAGCGCACGTCGCTGCAGGGCAGTCTGGGGAGTCGGGCACCAGCCCAGCACCTGCTTGGAGGTGCCCGTGCTGGTGAGGGAAGGGTGCTGGGGCTCGCAGGTTCACACAGCCACGTGCTGCCCTGCCCAGCCCATGTGACTGGCAGCCAGCCCTGGGCATGGCTGAGCCCAGCCGGTCTCCTCCTGGCAAAGGGCTCTGCTGTCTGCTGGGCAGCTGCCCCGAGGCTGGGTCCTCCTGGGCTCTTCCGTGCTGCAGTGAGACGCGCATCGGCCTGGCCCTGCCTTAGCACATCCGCTGCATGCGCGTGTGCCACAGACACTCCTCTGCCATGCGTGTGCCACAGACATTCCACTGCATGCTCGGGTGCCACAGACACTCCGCTGCACACGCATGTGCCACAGACACTCCGCTGCATGCTCGGGTGCCACAGACACTCCGCTGCTGTGCATGTGCCACAGACAGTGCCCTGCACGCGCATGTGCCACAGACACTCTGCTGCCACGCTTGTGCCACAGACACTGTGCTGCCGTGCATGTGCCACAGACATTCCACTGCACGCTCGGGTGCCACAGACACTCTGCTGCACACGCGTGTGCCACAGACACTCCGCTGCATGCTCGGGTGCCACAGACACTCCGCTGCACTGGCGTGTGCCACAGACACTCCGTTGCCGTGCATGTGCCACAGACACTCTGCTGCCACGCGTGTGCCACAGACAGTGCCCTGCACGCACGTGTGCCACAGACACTGCACTGCCATGTGTGTGCCAGAGACACTCCGCTGCTGCGCGTGTGCCACAGACAGTGCCCTGCACGCATGTGTGCCACAGACACTCCGCTGCACGCGCGTGTGCCTCAGACACTCCGTTGCCGTGCATGTGCCACAGACACTCCGCTGCATGTGCGGGTGTGCTGCTTGATGTGCCAGTGTGGTGACAGGGAGCTTGTCCCATCACTGCCTGCCGACCTGACTTACCACCACCCAGCCCCCCACTGCCACCCCCCAGCCCCACGTCACTGCCCATCTCTCTCACCACCAGCCCCCCACTGCCATCCCCCAGCCCCATGTCACTGCCCATCTCTCTCACCCCCCAGCCCCTCACTGCCACCCCCCAGCCCCACGTCACTGCCCATCTCTCTCACCACCCAGCCCCTCATCGCCACCCCTACGCACCACGTCACTGCCCATCTCTCTCACCACCCAGCCCCCCACTGCCATCCCCCACCACCACGTCACTGCCCATCTCTCTCACCACCCAGCCCCTCACTGCCACCCCCCAGCCCCATGTCACTGCCCATCTCTCTCACCACCCAGCCCCTCACTGCCACCCCCCAGCCCCAAGTCATTGCCCATCTCTCTCAGCACCCAGCCCCTCATTGCCACCCCTACCCACCACGTCACTGCCCATCTCTCTCACCACCCAGCCCCCCACTGCCACCCCCCACCCACCACGTCACTGCCCATCTCTCTCACCACCCAGCCCCTCACTGCCACCCCCCCAGCCCCAAGTCACTGCCCATCTCTCTAACCACCCAGCCCCTCATTGCCACCCCTACCCACCACGTCACTGCCCATCTCTCTCACCACCCAGCCTCCCACTGCCACCCTGCACCCCCCACGTCACTGCCCATCTCTCTCACCACCCAGCCCCCCACTGCCACCCCCACCCAGCATATGACTGCCCGTCTCTCTCACCACCCAGCCCCTCACTGCCACCCCCCTCGCCAGCACCCAGCCCCACATCACTGCCCATCTCTCTCTCCACCACCCTCTGCTGCCACCCACCCCTCACCTGGCGCTCACGGACGGCTCTAGTGAAACTGAGGCAGAGATCGTGGCACAAGGTTCAGGGAGCCGAGCGACAAGCAGGAACTGAGTGGGCAGAAATGGCCACGTGTTAAATAAAACCATCAGCCATGGTCTGGAGCCTCGATCTCTTTAACGAGAGACTTTCACCTCTAAAGCAACGCTCCCCCAAGTCCTTCCAGTGCCGGCGGTCGGGGTCCAGAGACCCCCCGGGGAGAAGCAGAGGTTTATCCCATTCCCCGTAGCAGCTAAACCCACCGTTGGTGCATTGTGTCAGTCACCTGCACGGCCCCTCCCAGCCACAGGCGCCACTTGGCCAGGTCAGGGCTTGAAGGGACGTGTGCCTAGACCAAAAACGGGCGACCACCTGGGCTCAGACGAGCCGGCTCCAGCCCGATAGAACCACGGCACCATTGCAGCACATGGGAGCCGAGCCGCCAGCCAGCGAAAGGACACGCCAGGCTTCGGCCGCTGGGCCAGGAGGGAGCTTTCCCCACCTCCAGTCCCTACAGCGAGTGACTCGAACAACCGCACAATGGAAGAGGGAAGTGAGCCGCCCTGGGCACAGTCCTGCGGTGGGAGGCTGGCTGGGAAGGCTGGCGCCTCCTGTAGCTGCGGGGATGCTGGGGACTGGTTACTTGCACCCAGGACTTTGTCTAGGCTGGAAGTGTAACATCCAAGGGTGCCTCGTTACTGTCTGCATAACTCAGCTGGGTTAACTCCCCTTCCCCTGAACCCTATTTCGTCTGGGAATCTGCAGCTTTCCCATGAAATAAACCTTCTCTGTCTCCCAAGCCGGGGTGCAAACTGGGGAGCAGGTGCCCCAACGTGAGCTGGTACCTGGGGGCTGGTTTCACACCAAGGGGCTGGTTCGAGCACCTGGGCACTACGAACTCGGAGAGGTGGATGTGGAAGAGCCTGGATCCCACAAGGCTGGTGAGAGGCAGGGTGAGGCCTGGTGCTCGTGGACAGGCGACTGATGGCAGGGAATTGAGCCAGACCCCCACAGCACAGAGGCCCCTGATGTTACAGGGCGGGCGGTGACAGAGCTGCCAGCTCGAGCAGGCCCCAGCGCGTCCCGTTGGCACTGTCAGTGGGGTTCGAACCTGCCCGGGCATGGCCAGCTGTAGCGTTTGGCTGGGTGCTGGGGGGCAGAAAGGAACCAGGAGGGCTTGGCAAAGGAGCTGAATGTCCTGCCCTCCTCTGCCGGTGCTGAACAGCTACAAGGACAAGGGCAGAGTCCTGCACTTAGGACAGAAGAACCCCATGCACTGCTACAGACTAGGGACCGAGTGGCTAAGCAGCAGTTCTGCAGGAAAGGACCTAGGGGTTACAGTGGATGAGAAGCTGGATATGAGTCAGCAGTGTGCCTGCGTTACCAGGAAGACTAACAGCATTTGGAGCTGTATAAGCAGGGGCATTGCCAGCAGATCGAGGGACGTGATCATTCCCCTCTATTCGACACTGGTGAGGCCTCATCTGGAGACTGTGTCCAGCTTTGGGCCCCACACTACAAGAAGGATGTGGAAAAATTGGAAAGAGTCCAGTGGAGGGCAACAAAAATGATTAGGGGGCTGGAGCACATGATTTATGAGGAGAGGCTGAGGGAACTGGGATTGTTTAGTCTGCAGAAGAGAAGAATGAGGGGGGATTTGGTAGCTGCTTTCAGTTACCTGAAGGGGGTTCCAGAGAGGATGGATCTCGACTGTTCTCAGTGGTACCAGATGACAGAACAAGAAGCAATGGTCTCAAGTTGCATTGGGGGAGGTCTAGGTTGGATATTAGGAAACACTAGTTCCCTAGGAGGGTGGTGAAGCACTGGAATGGGTTCCCTAGGGAGGTGGTGGAATCTCCTTCCTTAGAGGTTTTTGAGGCCTGGCTTGACAAAGCCCTGGCTGGGGTGATTTAGTTGGGCTTGGTCCTGCTTTGAGCAGGGGGTCGGACTAGATATCTCCCGAGGGCCCTTCCAGCCCTGAGGTTCTATGACCCCTTCCCATCCCATGTGTGGCTGGGCCCAGCCCCCGTGTGCGGGGCTCTGGGGCATCGTCCAGCGCAGCCAGTGCAGAGGTAGCTCTGGTCCCTTTTACACCTCCTGGCGCCCTGCTCCCTCCAGCCCTAGGTCTCCAGATCTCTGCCTGGGGCCCACTAGGTCCAGCCCGCAGAGCCAGCCGGGCTCTCTCCCGTGAGCCGAGCGGCCCAAGGAGGCACTGGACTCTCCCCCTTCCGAAGGGAGGGAGCGTCAGTCCCCCCACCCTGGGTTAGTCTTACCATGCGGTGGCCGACATGCGCCATCCACGCTGGGGGGGCTGGCTCCACCAATCCCGTCTCACTGCCAGAGCCCCTGGGTCCCATCGTGGCACAGACAGAGCCTGTGAGGTTGGGGTGGGAATGGCTGGCTCATTGGTATCCTCAGCAGAGGCCTCCCTCCAGGACGTGGGGGGCCGGGGCGGCTGCCAGCTCTGGACTGGGCCCGTCCCAGGGGAGCTGCCCGGCCTGCGAGCAGCACCCTGCCCAGACACTGCTCGCAAGGGCTGTCCAACGCCAGGCCCACTGCTGGCATCCCAGCCCCGCTCCCCCCTCCAGTGCCTGCCAAGCTGGCGCCAGTGCCAGCTGCCCCTCTGTGACATGGGACCAGTGACCTACCCCACCAGGGGGGGCTATTTACCAGTCTGGGGTACTCACATGCCCCCCCACTGTAGTGTCTGGGCACCTCCCCATCTGTCAGGCCTCTCCTCACACCCCCGGGACATAGGCCAGTGCCGCTATCTCCATTGGACAGATGGGAAACTGGGGCTCAGAGCATCTAAGTGACTAACCCAGGATCTGAGTAGGGCCCTGACTCCAGCTCTCCCAAGCCCCTGAGAGCCGAGGGCAGAAGGTGCCGTAAAGGGGACTATTCGAGACACCGCCACTGGCACGCGGAGGGTTAAACCGATCCCATGTGCCACACCTGCTGAACAGCCCGGAGAGCAAAGGCAGCTGGGGGCTGGGAAAGAATCTGCCCTCTAGACATGGGGCAGGGGCTGCCCCCCTGCAGCAGGGCACTGAGAGGGCAGCAGGGGTGGGTGCCTGGGCATGCATGGGCCCTCCCAGCATCTCCCGTCTGGGGGGCCTGGGACTGGCTGTCTTGTTGCATAGACGTCTCTGCCCAGCTGCGTGGGGGGTGGCAGGAGGGGGTCCTTCAGCACTGTGCCCCCTCTGAGCTGGCGCTGCCCTGCCTGCCCACCCCCAGAGGAGCCCGTGTTCTGATGGGGCTGGCTGGGTGAGCTTTGGGATGCTGCCTCCTCGTGCCCCCGGACACTCCCAGTTCTGTGCATGGTGTCCTGTACCGCACGAGGCTCAGAAAAGGACCGGGGCTGCCATGGGCTGCCCAGTTCAGCGGGCGTCCCAGCCTGTCCCGCCTGAGCAGGGTTGCATCACGTGGCCGATGGACGGGGGCCCGCCAGGGCTCGAACCAGGGCCTGAGCTCAGCCCGGAGCCTCCACTGAACTTCTACAAGTGGAAGAGAGAGACCCCAGGCCGCCTGCCCCCCCGTATCTCCCCTCCCCCAGCTTGCGGCGGCAGGAGGCAGAGCCATTTAATCGCTTTTATAAAGTGCACAAAGGCAACAGACTCCATGGGAAGCCGATGCCCCTCCCCTGTGCCTGCCCGTGCCAGCCCAGTGGCACTCCCCGGAGGAGAGGTGATCTCGGTCTTCATTTACCGCTTCAGTCGTGCCCAGTGACAGGGTGGGCGCCCGGGTGCAGACACAAAGGGGCCAGCTAAGGGGAGCAAGGGGCTGCCCAGATGGCAGGGGGAGCAGTGCCTCTGGTTGGGGGAGGGGCTGAGTGCCCCCTCCGCGCCTCCAGCTGCCCCCGAGCTGAGCTCATGGGAAGTGGCCGCAAAGCAGCCCCGTGGGGAAGACACAGCTGGGCACGCGGCCTCCCACGGACAGCGGCTACCTCTCCTGGCTCTGCACCAGAGCACTGCCCCCGTGGGCCAGGTGTAGCCTGCGGGAAGGAAGCCCAGGCAGCCCTGACCACGCTGCAAGGGGTCAGACCCACAGGACTTGCAGCTGGGTGCCATCCGTGTCTCCCACCCCCCACTACCGATCTGCCACTGCAGCCCCAGGGTTCATCCTGGGCCGCTGTGCGTCCTGTTGATTGCCCCGCTCCCAGCAGCCCCCTGCTTTCTAGGCTCGCCCTGGAGCGTGGCCGTGCCCATCTTGCCTGCTCCCCAGCTGCTGCAGCAGCTCACCCGGCAGGGCCTTGGCCAAGTCTGATCCCCTCCACTTGCTCCACAGTCCAGGGCCTTTTCTCTCCCCATCCTAGGCCCTGGCAGCTGCAGCGTCCCAGGAGAACACAGCTGTGGTGGGGTGGGAGGCCCCCATCGTGGGCACGGCTGGGTCCTGGCAGCCTGCTAGCGAAAGGCCCCAGCCATGACCTGTGAGCTGGGAGGGGCATGGACATGGCGTGAGGGGCTCTCGGAGCTGCCAGACCCCCATAGGAGTTATGCACAAGCCCCATGGCAGTTCCCTGGGCCTGTGCCATCTCCTGCTGACCCTCCCTGTGCCTGCGCACAGCTCCACAGACAGAGCGAACGCCCCCCAGAGCTACGGCTTCTGTGGGGTCAGAGCCCCACCTACCCCCAGGTCACCCACAGCCCCAGGGCCAGCTGCCCCCCAGGCACTCAGAGTCCCTGCGTCCCCACAGGCCGGGGAGGAGGTGCGAGATGGAGCAGATCTTTCCATATCCAACCTCTCCTGTTCCTCCTTCCTGGGCACACGCCTAGCAGCCTCGCTGGGAATGGAGGAGTGGGAGCTGTCCCCCTACCCCTCTCCAGCAGGGCTCTGCAGTGCCACCTCGCCACAGGACTAGCCAGCCCTGGTCTTGGCTACAGGAGAGGCCCCGCTCCAAGCACGCAGCAGAGCAGGGATCGCTGGGCTCCTGCCTGGCGTTCCTCACTTGGTGCTGGAGCGCACGGTGCAGGGACAGAGTCACCCTAGGGCTGGGGTCAGCCAAGTGCGATGCACAGTCAGACACGTTGCCCCCCTGGTCCATCCTTCCTCTGTGCAACCAGCTGCCTGGCCTAGCTCCAGACCCTGGCCGGGGCAGGCTGTGCTGACCCCCAGGGCTCAGCTCCTCAGCCTAGGAGTGGGGGGCACAGAATCACTGACCTCACCCACAGGTAGATTGTCACACGGGCATCTGTGCGCACACCCCCACCCATGCACAAATACATCAGACACCTGCAATAGTGTCTACACAGACACCCACTAGTGCACACACAGACCCCCCTGACACCCACTACTGCACACACAGACACCTCCCCCGACACCCACTAGTGCATACACAGACCCTCCCCATCAGATACCAGGAGCCTCAAACCCAGGCCCCCAAGGTTGCCAAACAACAGCCTTACCCGCTGCACCCCTGCCCAGCAACCCCAGCCCAGGGACCTGCAGCTAACACCCCACTGCCAGAGCCACATCCATGGACACAGCTGGGTTAGGTGACTAGCAGCAGACGGCTGATTGGACATCACTGGGCATAAAGCTTCTTGTTCCTGTCCCCCCACATTACTGGAGCTGCCAGCTGCTGGGCACAGCAGGTCCCTGTCTCCTGCCCTAATTCCAGGGCTCGATTCTTGCATGACCCTTGGCGTGACATCTGAGTCCAATGCCAGCTTAATCCTTGGCAGGGCCATCAACCTGCCTGCCGTGACTCCAGGGCGTCAGTGTCAGGTGCAGGGCAGAGTGCCAGGAACCCGGCACCAGCCCCACATCGGCTGTGAGTTCTGTGTTCGATTTCACCATCCAGTTACCAGGTGTGAGCTCCTCAGCCCCACAACAGCCTAACCAGGGAGTCACAAACAGGCCCGTGGGTGCCCCCCTCTGTCCTACCACCTGTATGATAGCCGGGCCCTTCCCCCAAGGATACAGCAACAGTCAGGTTACTCCCTGTCCCAAAGGACCCGTCCTCACCCCACAGCCCCTGCGCTTCAGCTCTCACACCAAAGCCCCCGCTTGTAGCCAGCCCTATAACAAGCTGTCAAAAGCTTCATTACATGGGAAAAAGAAACAGGAGAGTTCTTGGTGAGGCTCAGCAGGGAACCACAGATACACACCGTAGTTACAGTCACAAGTTTCCAAAGGGAATAGAAGCGTCTATCACATGCAAGCTCCATACGTCCTTTCGGGCTGACCCAGGCTGAGCACTGGGGATCTCCTGCTTCTGCCTAGAAACCTGCCCCTCCAGAGTCCAAGCAGAGTGTCATGGACTCACAGATCGCGGCCCCGTGGGGTCCGTGGGGGGCGCCCCTTTCAGTGCGACAGCCCTTCTCGGGGGTCCACTCTCTCTTGGGGTCAGGCCCCTCCACCTCCTGGAGCCGCACCTGTCTGAGTCTTAGCACGTCTGTTCTCCTGTTCTCTAGCCCAGAGTGACTCTCAGCCAGCGTAAAACAGGAGGCTTTATTGAGAGTTGAACCCAGCACAGGAAACTCTCAGGCCTCAGGCCTGGCCTCCCTCAGCCCAGCAGATCCCGGTCCCCCTGCATCCAGGGGGGGTCTGCCTGCTCCTCCTCTCCAGCCCAGAGCCCCTCTGCTTCCCAGCTGGGCCTCTGATATCCCTGGCCCCAAGCCTTCTATCCATTGTCTTCTCTCCAGGTGAACAGGGTCATAAACAGGAAGGCCTGGGGCTCCTCTCCTCTCAGCCTCCTTGTGACGAACTGGGACTGTTCTTAATGTTTGCTCTGAATACTGTGTTGGTGCCTCAGTGTCCCCTAGGCAGTTCTTAAGTATCTAGGTGGTGGGATAAGGGTGTGTGATTGCTGCAGAGCAAAGGGCCAGTGCACCTAAATGCCTGGCACTCTGTCTCCTAGCAACTGATGGCCTGGGCCCCCCCCCTGCAAAGGTGCCAACTGAAGGTGTTGGAGACAAAGGGATCAGGTGACCTCCTGGCCTGGGAATGGAGCTGAGCAGAGAGAAGGGGCTGGTGGGGGTGGTGAGTCTGGAGCTGGCTGGGGACGAGGAGTGAAGTGCAGACCTAGGGGTCTGGCTCACTGCCCCTCAGAATGGACCCGGCCGAGGGGTCTGGTTCGCTGTATCTACAAGCTCTGTTTTAGACCCTGTTCCTGTCATCGAATAAACCTCTGTTTTGCTGGCTAAGAGTCACGTCTGACTGCCAAGTGGGGGTGCAGGACCCTGTGGCTTCCCCAGGACCCCACTGGGGCAGACTCGCTGTGGGAAGCACACGGAGGGGCAGAGGATGCTGAATGCTCCAAGGAGAGACCCAGGAGGTGAAGACGTGTGAGCTTCTTGCCCTGAACAAGTCTGCTCCAAGGGAGAGGAGGCTCCCCAAAGTCCTGACTGGCTTAGTGGGGAGCAGTTCCAGAGCATCGCCCGGGGACTCCATGACAACTGGTGGCAGCGATGGGATGTACTGCACCCCGTGAATGGCGATTCTTGCAGTAAGTGACTGGGGAGCAGTAAAACAAAGGAGGGATAATGAGGACCAGGCGTGCTGAAGGCTAAGAGAGGGACGGTTTCAGGGGGCAGTTAACCTCTGGGAGTGTGTGACCAGCGAGAAGGACTGTTGGAGTAACAGGGTCCCCCTGAGGATTGCAGTGAGCAGTCACAGGGGCGGAGGAGCTTGCCGCTCGACCCTGGGAGAGAGAAGGATTTTGCAGTAGCAGGGTTCCCCTGGGGACTGCAGGAGCAGTCCCAGGGACAGAGGAGTCTCCAGCTCAACCCTGGCAAGGAGGTGGTGATCACGAGAAGGGCTGGCACACCAGGGGTTCTTCCTGGAAACCATGGGGGAGCCAAGAACACACATCCCTGTGAGTCCAGAGCCACTTGGGAACGGTGAAGTGATGGCCTATCACCAGCTCCTTAAGAAGGACATTGTGATCCTGTGCACAAAGAGAGGGTTACGCATGGGGAAGTTCACCAAGGCACAGTTAATCGTGCAGTTGGAGGAGGAGGACCGCTCTGAGGAGCAGATTCCTGACCCAGATGGGGCTACAAGAGGATCTGTGAGCAGCTGGAGCAGTAGCCAGGCATCCCTGAGAGTCTGGTCCCCAACCAGACAAGGGACTTCATGATTGGGTTCCCCATCAGGGGATCGGAGACGGATGGGATTGGAGCAGAGCCCAAGAGAGCGAGAGGACCGTGAGAGAGAGCAAGAGGCTGTGGAAAAGCTGCAGGAGAAGCAGCAGCAGCATGGACTGGCGATGGTGGAGCGGAGAGACATAGGGGGCTGCCCAGGGGTCAATGGGGAAACACGTCTGCAGGGGTGAGGCCCTGGGACAGAGGGAACTGTGGTGGTGCAGCCCCAGATGCTGAGGGACTGTGGGACCTGGGTGAAGGTCCCTGGGGTGAAGCCCCTCACCCTGCCTATGGCCCGGATCCCTGTGCAGACGCAGGAGGGGTCAGACTGGCTGGTCATTGGGGTTCTCCAGGATATTGGCTGGGAGGCCCTGTTGGGGGGTGACTGTCTCCCCTTGGGACTGGATCCAGGCCCTGCTCCTGTAACGGCCGAGGGTTTGAATTTGAATCCAGGGAACCAACTGGCTGGGATGGAAATGGTCAGTGAAAATGCAAATGACCTGGCTGGCAGGGGGGAGGGACTGCTGGGCTCAGGATACCTGCCTACCAGTAACCAGCCCCCTGGGACTGAGGTGGAGGGAGAGATGCTCCCCGCCCCCCTGCACTCCAGAGAGGGGGCTCACGCTGGCTCTGATGCTGTGACCAGAGCAGAGAGCTCGCTGCCTGCCCCCACTGGGACAGCCAGGGCAGCGCTGAGCACGGGGGGAGCTGAGACCCCAGCTGAGTGGGGGGACACCCAGGCAGGGCAGGTCGGCTGCCAACCAGGTTTGCCTGGTCCAGACGTGCTGCTGGGAAGTGATTACACAGCAGGGAGGGAGCTACCAGGGACAGGGCTCAGAGGGGCTGTGACCCTAGGCCCAGCCAGTGAGAGGGAGCAGGTCCCACTCCCTGCTCCAGCAGCTGAATCCCAGACTGAGCTGTAGAGAGATCCCTCCTTGGAGAAGCTGAGGGAACTTGCTGGCCACAGCGCTGCAGACCCCCTTGGGGAAGGCTGTAGGGACAGAGTCCTGCGGGAGAAGGGATTCCTGCACTGGGAATGGGCTCCCCAAGGGGAAGTAGAACTGAGGGGAATCGGGAGGCAGCTGGTGGTGCCCCAGGAATCCACAGGGTTCTTCCCTCTCAAGCTGCTGGATGGGAGGAGAGTGAGGGGACCCCTGGACCTGAAAGGGGAGGATTGGGAGGAGAAGGGGAAAGACTCCCTGGTGGACCTCTTCCCTGAGGTGGGAGCCAATCTCCCCATCAGGTGTTCCCCATTCAGAGTCACTGGGAAAGCAACCCAGATCCTGGAGAGAGAGGTCAAGGACATGCTGGCTTTAGATGGGATCCAGCCGTTTTACAGCCCATGGGCCTCATCCGTGGGGCTGATCCCCAAGGGAGACAGGATGATCTGGTTTTATGGGGGCTATCAGAAGCTTAAAGCCATCACAGTGTCCGATGCCGACCCCATGCCTAGGCCTGGGGAGATTCTAGACAAGCAGAGGGGGATGGAGAACTTGGCCCTGGCAGACACTGATAACATGTGCATCTTTAGCCAGACCTGGGAGGAACAGGTGTCCCAGGTGAAGAGGGGGCTGGGCTCCCTCAAGGAGGTGGGACTGACAGTAAAAGCTGAAAAGTATAAGATGGGGATGGCAGAGGTGTTGTGTCTGGGCCACAAGGTGGGGAGCGGCTGCCCAAGCCCAGAGCTGGCCAAGGCCAAGATGGGGGCTCTTAAGCAAGAGAGCCCGAATCGCAGCCCAGAGTGCTGGGAGAAGACCCTGTCCCAGTTTAAACCCCAGGAGTATTGGGGTGGCAAAAGGGTACAGGCCGCATAAACCTTCCCACATGCGGCCTGCGAGTGCCATCAAGCACACTTGAGCAAAGAGAGGGCACAAAACTGGACTGTCCTGGTGTAACTCACACCAAGGAATGGGAGAGATGCTGGGGCATCCATGGGAACGTTGGTGGGCTTGAACTTCCCCAGGTCACTGGCTGGAGTGACCTGGCTCAGTTCGGTCTCGAAGGGGGGAGAGATGTGACGAACTGGGACTGTTCTTAATGTTTGCTCTGAATACTGTGTTGGTGCCTCAGTGTCCCCTAGGCACTTCTTAAGTATCTAGGTGGTGGGATAAGGGTGTGTGATTGCTGCAGAGCAAAGGGCCAGTGCACCTAAATGCCTGGCACTCTGTCTCCTAGCAACTGATGGCCTGGGCCCCTCCCCTGCAAAGGTGCCGGCTGAAGGTGTTGGAGACAAAGGGATCAGGTGACCTCCTGGCCCGGGAAAGGGGCTGAGCAGAGAGGAGGGGCTGGAGGGGGTTGTTAGTCTGGAGCTGGCTGGGGACGAGGAGTGAAGTGCAGACCTAGGGGTCTGGCTCACTGGCCCCCAGAATGGACCCGGCCGAGGGGTCTGGTTCGCTGTATCTACAAGCTCTGTTTTAGACTCTGTTCCTGTCATCGAATAAACCTCTGTTTTGCTGGCTAAGAGTCACGTCTGACTGCCAAGTGGGGGTGCAGAACCCTGTGGCTTCCCCAGGACCCCGCCTGGGTGGGCTCGCTGTGGGAAGCACACGGAGGGGCAGAGGATGCTGAATGCTCCAAGGAGAGACCCAGGAGGTGAAGACGTGTGAGCTTCTTGCCCTGAACAAGTCTGCTCCGAGGGAGAGGAGGCTCCCCAAAGTCCTGACTGGCTTAGTGGGGAGCAGTTCCAGAGCATCGCTCGGGGACTCCGTGACACTCCTCTGGTCCCTCTGGCTGGAACCAGCTGGTCAGGTCACTGGGGTCCTCTCTTCGCAACCCATTGTCCTCTCACTGGCCAGAATCGGCTGTGACTCCTGAGCTGGGCCTCCGGGTCACCAGGTCACCAGTCGCTGGGGTCTCCATCCTCCAGGCCATTGGCCGGGGTCCCAAGTTCCCTCTCCGATCCTCTGTAACAACAAACTCCCTCTCCCCTCACCTTGTTAAACCAGTAACACCCGGGGACACTGAGTCCCACCCCCTCTGCATGCAACCCACTGGAAAACCAAGCGAATCCCCCGTAGGAAACAAGGAAACCAAGAAACTCCCCCACTTCATGCACAACATGTTACCAGGCTGGTACTGAGCAGCACATGGTCCCCCCCCAGGTGTACCATGTAGGTGTGAAGACGGGTGTGTGCCACCCCAGTGGGATTTCTGCCTGACCCCCATGTGAGGCAGGGGAGGGTCGCTGCTCCCCACTTTGCAGAGGTGGGATTCTAGCACAGGGAGGGGCGCAGTGACCCTGTGGCCAGGGGCAGAGCTGGGACTGGAATCCGCATCTGCCTGTCCCTGGGCTGGGCTCCAGGATCTCACTGTGAGCTGGAGGTGGATTCGCCATCACTTGGAGGCCGTAACTCCAGCCTGGATCCCTCTTTCTACCTAGAATTGGTTAAATGGAATCAATTACATCCAGCAATGGCAAAGTTCTTGGTTCAGGCTTGTAGCAGTGATGGAGTAAACTGCAGGTTCAAATCAAGTCTCTGGAGAACATCCGCCACTGGGATGGGTCATCAGTCCTTTGTGCAGAGCTTCAGTTTGTAGCAAAGTCCCTCCAGAGGTAGGAAGCAGGATTGAAGACAAGATGGAGATGAGGCCTCCGCCTTGTATAGGCTTTTCCAGGTGTAAGGACACTTCTTTGTTCTTACTGTGGAAAGTTACAGCAAAATGGAGTTTGCAGTCACATGGGCCAGTTTCTGCACACCCTGCTGAGTCACAAGGCGTATCTGCCTTCTCTCCATGGGTCAATTGTGTAGCTGATGGTCCTTAATGGGCCATCAAGCAGGCTAGGCAGAGCTAACACCAACTTGTCTGGGGTGTCTCCCAGAAGCACAGCACAAGTTTGAAATACAGACAGTATAGAGCCAATACTCCTAACTTCAACTACAAAATGATACAGACATACAGACAGCACAATCATAACCAGTAACCCGTAACCTGGTCTTAGACACCTTATATGACCCCCTTTACCTCAGATTTGGTGCCACTACAGGACCTTGGTTGCAAACCATGTTCTATATGGTCCCAGTTTATATCAAAAACGTCACACCTAGCGCCGTTCCTGGTCCCGTGCAGGCACCTCCTCCCTTCCCTGCATTGGGGAGCCCAGCTGCCCCATCTCCTCCTTGGCAGGCGTGGGCACAGAGCAGGCCCTGCCCTGCAGACAAAGGCTGGGCTGTGGGTCTGGCACAAGCTGTCCCCCCAACAGAGTTCGGAGGCCGCTGGGCCAGGCTATCAGCCAGCCCCCTTTCCAAGCCCCAGGCTCCTTGGTGGGGCACAACACACACCCCTGGCAGGGCACAGGGCTGCAATGTCCCCAAGTCTGTGCAAAGCAGTGGGGCTGGTTGGCACCCGATGGGCTGCAGGGAAGTGCAGCCTGTTGGGTGGGGGGGGGGGCAAGCGCTGCACTGTGGGGCAGCCCAGGCAGTGCAGAGCAGAGACGGACAGGCCCTGGGGTGCCCCTCGGATCACAGCCTACGTGCATGGCCACAGCAGGGAGACTCTCAATGTAGAGACACCAGGATCCTGCCCATGGGGCTTGGCTGGGCTCACACCATGGAACTGAGGGCACAGACCGACCCCACGATCCGAAACGCACCTGGAGCCTGGCTCTGCCCTCTGGCCACCACTAACCCACACACCAGCCAGCCTCATGATGGAGATGGGGAAACTGAGGCACAGATGGGGCTGTAAGTTTCACACTGAGTCAATTCTGGCTTCCAGCCCCCTCCCCCCTCAGCCCAAACTACTAGACCCTACTGTCCTCCCAGATCCAGGGATAGAAGCCAGGAGCCCAGGCTCCCAGACTGCCCTGCCCTCACCATTAGACCCCACTTCCTTCCAGAGCCAGGGATGGAAGCCAGGAGTCTGAGCCCCAGCTTCCCCATCTCCCTCACCCCACACACTCTAACCACTAGACTGCGCTCCCTCCCAGAGCACAGAGACCCGTGCACACGGAGACCTGGGGGTGGGGTTGTGTAACAAAGGAGCTGGTGAGAGGTGATGAAGATGGGAGCTGGCAGCCGGGCCTTGCAGAGGAGCAGCTAATGAGCTGCCAGAGCATCTGCTCCCCCTGCCAGCCTGGGGGGGGGGGGGGGGAATCGGGGGGGGGTGGAGATTCCTGCGCAGCCGCCCGGCAGTGCCTTACCCGCTACAGCCACCTGGCCAAGGGTTCCTTCAGCATTCCCCCCCAGCTGCCTCATTAATGCTGCAGCCTTCTCATTAGAATAATCAGGGCCACGGGGAGGGAGGGGGAATGCGGGAGGGAGAGATGGGGGCTCCCCTTTGCTGCAGGGGCTGCTCTGGGTCTGGCCAGTCAGCGTGGGGTACGGGGAGCAGGGCTGGATCCAGAGCAGAAGTGGCTTGTCCTGCCCCTAGCAAGCAGGACTGTCTCTGTGGGCTGCCCAAGGGCGGGGCTGGTTCCTCTCAAGGCTGGTGTCAGCGGGTGCCGGCATCAGTGGATGTGGGGGACAGTGGGTGTGAGCAGCGATGTCAGTGCGGGAGGGCGGCAGAGCTTGTGTGCCTCAGTGTGTTGGTGGCTGGGTGTCTGCAGTCATTGCTGGTGTCAGAGAGTGCACAGATGTCAGCAGCATCGTGCACAGGTGTCAGGGTGTGCGGATGTTGCTGCATGTGTGTGCAGCGTGTGCAGCTGTCAGAGTGTGTCGTTGGTATGTGCAGGTGTCAGGGAGTGCAGGTGTCAGTGTGTGCAGGAGTCAGGCTGTGCAGGTGTTGGTGTGCACGGGTGTAGGGGCATGCAGATATTGGTGTATGCAGGTGTCAGTATGCACGGGTGTCAGAGCGTGCAGGCATCAGTGTGCACAGGAGTCAGGGTGTGCAGGCGTTGGTGCACATGGATGTCAGGGTGTACAAGTGTGGGTGTGTGCGGGTGTCAGGATGTGCAGGCTCGGTGTGCTCGGGTGTCAGGAAGTGCAGGTGTCATGTGGATGTCAGGGTGTGCAGGTGTCGGTGTGTGTGGAAGTCAGGGTATGCAGGCTCGGTGTGCCAGGTGTCAGGGCATGTAGGTATTGGGGGTGTGGGTGTTGCTATCAGTGTGTGTGGGTGTGAGTGTTAGGGTGTGCAGTTGTCAGCAGCAGTGTGTGTGGTTGTCAGGGTGTATTAGCGTCAGTGCACCGGCACAGTGGCTGTTGTGGGGTGTGCACAAGAGCCTGTGCCTCTGTCCGTGTTTCAGAGGAACACTCCCAGCCCCAGCCCTGGGGTTTTTTGGGGGGGGCACTTTGGCTGCCTGGGAGATGGGACACATCCAGCCTGACTGCCCATGGCAGCTGGCCCCACCCCCAGGTGCCTCCATCACTTTGATCACTGTGGACAACCCCACCGTCCTGCCCATCACTCCAGCCTGGAACCAGGGCATCTCGAGGGCCTCACAGCCAGGCTGTGTCTGAGTCTTGCCAGTTCCTTCTGGGCAGCATGTCTGGGATCCGGCCTCTCCTCTCGGTCCATGCAGCTAAAACGCTCCCCCAGGCTATCACCAGCTCCCGTCTCAATTAGTGCAACTCCTGGCTCTCTGGCTTGGACGAACACAGCCCTGCCCTGCCCGGCAATGCCGCTGCAGAGCTGCTCCTCCCAGCCTGCCGCGTGGATCAGGTCACCCCTCTCTTCGCATCCCACCCCCGGCTCCCGTGCTCTGCCATGGCAGACACAAGCGATGTTCCTGCACCTTCACGACCCATCCCCGCCTGACCTGTCACCTCGTTTGGTGCTGTTCAGCCCAGGCTGCCAGCAGCCAGTGCCCCTGGGCTTGGGAGCAGCTCCCTGGGACACTTTGGGGGCTATCCAAGGGGTGCAGGGTGAATCATTGTCACTTGTTTGCAGTGTGAGGGAGCCTCGTCTGTGCCGCTGTGGGAAACTCACCCCAAACGATGGGCTGCTGGTAGCACAAGCGCCCCACTCTGGGCTCCGCAAGCCCCACTCTTTCTGTCTGCAGGCTGACACTTGGCACCCCCAGCCCGTCGGCTCCCTGAGTCCTAGGACAAAGCAAAGATCTCAGTCTATGGACATAGTTACCTGCAGAGTTCTGCCCTGACCGGGGCACAGGTCCCTCCCATCTGTCTGTACACCCCCCTGCGTCACACTCCACCTCAACCACTGCACAACTGCAGTGCACACAGATCGGAAGCCTCCATGGAGGCAGAGTCCCCAGTTAACACAAGAAAGGCCACACTGGGTCAGCCCAATGGTCCATCTAACCCAACATCCTGTCTTCCGACAGGGGCCAGTGCCAGGTGCCCCAGAGGGAATGAACAGACCAGGGAATCATCAAGTGATCCATCCCCTGTCTCCCATTCCCAGCTTCTGACAGTCAGAGGTTTAGGGACACCCAGAGCATGGGGTTGTATCCCTGCCTGTCCTGGCTAATAGCCATTGATGGACCTGTCCTCCCTGAATGTATCTAGTTCTTTTTTTGAACTCTGTTACAGTCTTGGCCTTCACCACCGTGATGGAGTAGGGGCTGCCTGTGTGGGGGATGGAAGAGCAGGGGAGGACTTTAGGGGATGGACGATACCGGAGCCTGTAACCTGAGCTAGGTAAGGGGGGGGGAAGGTCAACACCTTGGCCCAGGAAGGAAGACAAAGGAAGGGGCTGGCAGGAGGGAAGTAGTTTTTCAGTTTGGGTTTGGGGCTGTGTGGGTGGAATTCAAGGTATCCGAAGCTGGGCTCCAAGCACCCTGAACCCCCAGAAGGACTCGATGGAGGGGTCCTGACTGCGCCTACAGACTCTGCTGTAACCTGCATTCCTGTTGTCCAATAAACCTTCTGTTTTACTGGCTGGCTGGGAGTCACTGTGAGTCCCAGGAAGAGGGGTGCAGGGCCGGACTCCCCCACACTCCGTGACAATCACATCCTCTGGCAAGGAGTTCCGCAGGTTGACTGTGCGTTGTGTGAAGAAATATTTCCTTGTGTTTGTTTTAAACCTGCTGCCTATTCATTTCATTGGGTGACCCCTAGTTCTTGTGTTATGCAAAGCAATAAATAACTCTTCCTTACTCACTTTCTCCTCACCAGTCAAGATTTTATAGACCTCTGTTATATCCCTTCTCACACGTATCTTTTCCAAGCTAAAAAGTCATATTAATCTCTCCTCATACTAAAACTGTTCCATACCATAGCAATTTTTGTTGCCTTTTTCTGAACCTTTTCCAAGTCCAATGTATCTTTTTTGAGATGGGGCGACCACATCTGCAGGCAATATTCAAGCAATCGGTGACCATGGATTTATACAGAGGCAATATATTTTCTGTCCGGTTCTCTATCCCTTTCCTAATGGTTCTTAACATTCTGTTTGCTTTTTTGGCTGCCGCTGCACACTGAGTGGATATTTTCAGAGAACTTTCCACAGTGACTCCAAGATCTTTTTTGAGGGGTAAGAGCTAACTTAGACCCCATCACTGTGTATGTAGAGTTGGGATTATGTTTTCCAATGTGCATCGCTTTGCATTTATCAGCATTGATTTTCACCTGCCATTTTGTTGCCCAGTCACCCAGTTTTGTGAGATCCTTTTGTAGCTCTTCTCAGTCTGCTTTGGACTAAACTATCCTGAGTAGTTTTGTATCATCTGCAAATGTTGCCACCTCACTGTTTACCCCTTTTTCCAGATCATTTATGAATATGTTAACTAGGACTGGCCCCAGTATAGACCCTTGGCAGCACCACTATTGACCTCTCTCCATTCTGAAAACTGACCATTTATTCCTACCCTTTGTTTCCTGTCTTTTAACCAGTTACAGAGCTGCAGGCTGCTCCTCCCAGCCTGCTGCGTGGACCGGGTCACCAGACAGAGCTGAAGAGAAGGATTCAAAGAGAAGCCAATTACTGATCCATGAGAGGAACTTCCCTCTTATCCCATGACTGCTTACTTTGCTTACGGGCCTTTGGTGAGGGACCTTGTCAAAGGCTTTCTGAAAATCTAAGTACACTGGATCCCCCTTGTCCACATGCTTGTTGACTCCCTCCAAAAATTCTAGTAGATTGGTGAGGCATGATTTTCCTTTATAAAAGCCATGTTGACTCTTCCCCAACAAATCATGTTCATCTCTGTGTCTAACAATTCTGTTCTTTACTTTAGTTTCAGTGGTTGCCATTACCAAGCACTTCAGCTATAGTCACCTCTTGGAGCAGATCCTGTGCTCCACTTCAGACTAAATCGAGAGTTGCCTCTCCCCCGTGGGTTCCAGGACTAGCTGCTCCCAGAAGTCGTCATTACCGCTGCATCGCTAACTTCACCGCCATTCAGTCCTCTCCTAGTGCACTGAGCCGGGCCCATGGTACAGCCAAAGGGACATTTAATTGACAGAGCTGAAGAGAAGGATTCAGACAGAAGCCAGTGTAAGCGCTGGACACATGTCTACAGCTAAGAGACATATAGCGAACGCAGTCTAGAGCCTACACTTGTTACCGCGGCCCTGTCCTGGCTGGTGAGGTATTTCCCAGCCAATGGCCAGGCTGGCCAGTGCTTGGCCAGTGCAGAGAGCTGGGGTCTGCTTTTCACGAGCCGCGCCCACTGGCAGAGGGTCACTGCCAGCAGGGGTGAGGGTGCCCTCGGGTGTCCTTCCTTTCCCTCCTAGACAGGGCCAGACCTTCTGACTCTTTTCAGAACTGGGCGTTTAGTCGCCGTCAGTTCGCCCTGGTGGTCCCCCTAATTCAGGGCTCCTTGCTGTTTCCCACCCTGCACCTTGGCTTGCCTGTCAGCACGGGGCTGGGCTCCCACAGGGGCCAGTTCGCTCTCAGACCCACCCACCCCGGGGGCCAGTTTCACCTCCAGCAGCTTTAGGTCTCAATGTGCTGCCTGGTGCAGAACGCTCCACTCCACATGTTTTTCGCACGTCCCTCCCTCAGTGACCGTGACAACCAGCGAGTGTGTAGTTTGGCAGAGACCCGGCCTGCCCCCTTCGGGCAGCACCATCATGGCGGAAACACACCCATCTGGGTATGGCTAGGCAGGTCCCTGGGCGCAGACTCATAGCTGTGCCCCTCATCTGTTGCCAGCCTGGGGTGCCGGGGTGCCCCTCCCTGTAAACAGCCACAAAGCTGCCCCATCCCATCCCACCAGTCCCACTTGAAAACTCTCTGCTATGAGCTGGGCTGGGCTGGGCTGCTGAGACCACTGCTTGCCGTGCTAACCAGCTGCTGTGTCTTGGCCTAGCCTGGACCATCTCTTTGTTCTGCGTCTGTGCAGCGCCTGGCGCAGTGGGGACGGTCTGTGATGGGGTACACTGGGTCTACAGTACTACAGAGAAGAGCATCCTTCTTGCTCAGCCCCAGGCGCTCATTTGTGGAATCCCCTGTGAATCTCCCCCTTCCATGGGAACGGGGGCAGCTGACAGCAGAGACGTCAGGGGTCTGGGGGCTCACTGCCTGCTCAGGGGAAGATCCAGGTCAGTGCCTGTTCTCTGCCAATCCCCACTGGGAAGACTTTTCTTTCCTGGGCTCACCTCCAGCTGGGCAGAGGGAGGGCATCGTCTGGGCTGGGCTCAGGGTCCCTGGCAGTTCCTGTGTGCACACAGTGTTCTCCTCCCGCCTGCCTCCTCTTGGCCCACCCGCCTCTTCCCTTCTGCCCCAAATTTCCTCCCGGACTCTGAGCCTTCCCCTGCTGAGGCCTTTTATAATCTGCTCTGGGCGCCTGGCTCTGTGTCCTGACAGGGGCATTTCTTCTGGTCAGCCCCTGGCCTGCACACTCTCCTGGCTGAACTGGGTCCCTGACTCCTTACCCACCTTTGCGTGGTCAGGGTACAGGAGTTAAAGTTGATGCCCTGCCACTGTCCACCCTGTACCACCAGCCATTGGCATTGCCTCACGCGCCGCATGGGACAGGTCCCTCCAGTGAGTTCAGCACCTCACCCCAGCTCCCCAGCCCGTGGAGCCTGGATCCCGGCTGACGGTGAATGCCGGCTGGCTAGGAACAGGTCGCTCTACGACACTGCAGATCCCTGCTGCTGGCTGCATCGCTCCCAACGGGGTGAAGCCCCATGGGAGGGCCACGGGGAGGCAGGACTCTGATTCCCGAGGGTCCTGGCTCAGCTCCATGGAGCTGCTGGTTCACCCTTGTGAAGAGTTGGGCCCTGCATCGGGCGCAGGACAGGGGGCACTGCCAGGGAGACTTTGGGTGGGGGAGTCAGACCTCATCCTGTACATCCCTGAGGACAGTGTTTGCCCCAGCCAGGTGACTGGTTACCCAGAGCCCCAGACCTGCATTCCCAGCACCCCAGGTGCTGAGCACACAGCAGGGTCCTGTGCAGAGACCAGACTGCTCAGATCGGATGCTGAGTCTGGCTCTGGGTTCAAGCATGTCTTTGGCTGAGGCCTCGCTCTCATTGTGGGCCATGTACCCCCCCCGCCCCGGTCCTTGTCTTTGACAAGAGCTGATCTCCCCTCTCAGTCCTCCTAGGACAGGATCCCAGCCCCACGCACGGAAAGGGCTGCCATGACCCAACAAGAGTACGTGTGACTCACTGGGGGGGCTGGCCTTGAGTCTGTGCTGACCCCAGTACCCAGTGCAGTGCTGGGGGCACTGTGCTGCAGGGAGCAGGGCTGGGGGGCGCTAGGGGGCACTGTGCTGCAGGGAGCAGGGCTGGGGGGCGCTAGGGGGCGCTGTGCTGCAGGGAGCCTGGCTGGGGGTCACTAGGGGGCGCTGTGCTGCAGGGAGCAGGGCTGGGGGGCGCTAGGGGACGCTGTGCTGCAGGGAGCCTGGCTGGGGGGCGCTAGGGGGCACTGTGCTGCGGGGAGCAGGGCTGGGGGGCGCTAGGGGGTGCTGTGCTGCGGGGAGCAGGGCTGGGGGGTTCTGGGGGTCACTAGGGGGCACAGTGCTGCAGGGAGCAGGGCTGGGGGGCGCTAGGAGGCGCTGTGCTGCGGGGAGGGTCCCTTTTCAGAGGGAATCTGATCCGACAGCGTGTGGCCTGCACGAACTCAGGGCCTCGTGCGAGCTCTGGGGTGCAGCGCTGTGCCCACCCTCTCCCTTTGGCTGCCCCAGCCCACCCAGTGGTTTCACTTGGCTGCGTCCCTTGGGTGAGGGACGGGGTCCCTGTACGCCCGGCTGGCAGTGTGCCAAGGAGAGCGGCATTGGTGGGGGTTGCAGAAGGGCTCGGGGCAGGGCCGAGCGGGCTGGGTCCTTGCTGCACCTGGCCGCCGAGCTGAACTTTCCGTCTCATTAACGCTGCTATGAGCAATCGGTCTGCGCAGGCCTCACACCAGCTGACCTGCTCCGCTGCTGACTTCTGAGGGGCCAATTAGCAGAAGCAGCTAATTACCAGCACCTGGATCCCACCCTCCTCCTCATCAAACCCTCAGTGTTAACCCCTGAGTGCCCAGAGCCAGGCCTTTGCCGCAGGACCCCCGGGAGAGGGGAACTTCCAAGCCTTAACTGACCTTCCGCTCAACCCCAGCAGCCCTGGGGCCCTCTCCCGTACACCCGGCCCCGGCAGGCCCCTCGCCCCAGGAGACACCTTGTCACGGAGTGTGGGGGAGTCCGGCCCTGCACCCCTCTTCCTGGCCCCACAGTGACTTTTAGCCAGCCAGTAAAACAGAAGGTTTATTGGACAACAGGAACACAGGTTACAGCAGAGCTTGCAGACACAGTCAGGACCCCTCCATCGAGTCCTTCTGGACTTTCAGGGTGCTTGGATCCTAGCTAGGATCCCCTGAATTCCGCCCACACAGCCCCAAACCCAAACTGCCCTGCCCCTCCTCCAGCCAGCTGATTTCTTTGTCCAGCTTCCTGGGCCAAGGTCCTGCCCCCCTCCTCCCTGCCTGGCTCAGGTTACAGGCTTAAAGATCCTGTCCCTCACCTAAAGACATCCCCTGCTCTCCCACTCCCCACACCGACAGCCCCTACTCCATCACACCTCTCCCCCCTTCGGAACTGAACTGAGCGGGGTCACTCTGCCCAGTGACCTGGGGAAGTTCAGGGCCCCCTCTCCGGGACAACGAGTCCGCTATCAGGTTGGCGCTTCCCTTCACATGGACCACGTCCATGTCATAGTCCTGCAGGAGCAGGCTCCACCTCAGGAGCTTGGCGTTGGCTCCTTTCGTCTGGTGCAGCCAGGTCAGGGGAGAGTGGTCGGTGTACACGGTGAAGTGTCGCCCAAAGAGATATGGCTCTAGCTTCTTAAGGGCCCACACCATGGCCAGGCATTCCTTCTCGATGGCCGCGTAGTTCTGCTCCCGGGGTAGCAGCTTCTTGCTCAGGTACACAATGGGGTGTCTCTCCCCCTTTTCATCCTCCTGCATTAACACCGCCCCCAGTCCCGTGTCTGAGGCGTCGGTGAACACCATAAAGGGTTTGTCAAAATCTGGGTTTGCCAGAACTGGGCCACTAACCAGAGCCTCCTTCAGCGCCCGGAAAGCCTCCTGGCACTGCTCGGTCCAGATTACCTTGTCTGGCTTCCCCTTTTTGCACAGTTCAGTGATGGGGCCGGCTATGGCGCTAAAGTGGGGCGCCGAACCTTCGATAGTACCCAGCCATCCCAATAAAGGCCTGGACCTGCTTCTTGGTTTGGGGAGCAGGCCAGTCTCTGATCACCTCCACCTTGGCTGGTTCCGGCTTCAGGCAGCCGCTCCCCACCCGATGGCCCAGATAAGATACTTCAGCCATCCCCACCTTGCACTTCTCAGCCTTTACGGTTAACCCAGCCTTTTGGAGTCGGTCCAGCACTTGTTTAACCTGGGACACGTGGTCTTCCCAGGTCTGGCTGAAGACGCAGATGTCGTCAATATAGGCCACAGCGAAGCTCTCCATCCCCCTCAGTAGCTGATCCACCAGGCGCTGGAAGGTGGCCGGCGCTCCCTTGAGGCCAAAGGGCAGGGTCAGAAACTCGTAGAGCCCCAGAGGGGTGATAAAGGATGATTTCAGCCTGGCATCTGCGTCCAGCGGCACTTGCCAGTAGCCCTTGGTAAGATCCATGGTGGTGAGGTACCGAGCACCTCCCAGTTCGTCTAGGAGCTCGTCAGGCCTGGGCATGGGGTAGGCATCAGATACGGTGATGGCATTAAGCTTTCGATAGTCCACACAGAACCGGATTGACCCATCCTTCTTGGGGACCAGCACCACTGGCGAGGCCCAAGGGCTGGAAGACTGCTGGATCACCCCCAAAGCCAGCATGTCCCTGACCTCTCTTTCTAGGTCCTGGGCAGTTTTACCAGTGACCAAAAAGGGGAGCATCTTATAGGGGGATGTGACCCGGTCTCCACCCTGTGGACAGTCAAATTAGTGCGTCCAGGCTGGTTGGAAAACAGCTGTCGGTACAGATGCAGCACCCCTCTGATCTCAGCGTGCTGGGCCAGGGTCAGCTGATCAGAGAGGGGAATCACCTCCAGGGGGAAATCAGCCTTTGTCCCAGGGAATAGATCCACTAAAGGGTCATCTCCCTGCCCCTCCCAATGTCCACACACGGCCAACACCACATTCCCCCGTCATAGTATGGTTTCATCATGTTCACATGGTACACCCGACGGTGATGTGCCCGGTTTGACAGTTCCACCACATAGTTTACCTCATTCAGTTGCTTGATAACCTTGAAGGTGCCCTTCCCAGGAGGCCTGGAGTTTGTTTCTCCTCACGGGGATGAGAACCATCACCTGATCCCCGGTGGCAAAGGCCCGGGCCCGGGCCGTGCGGTCATACCAGACCTTCTGCTTCCTCTGGGCTCGGGCCAGATTCTTCCTGGCCAGGCCCATGAGCTCAGCCAGTCTTTCCCGGAAGGTCAGGACATACTCCACCACTGATTCTCCCTCAGGAGTGGCCTTCCCCTCCCATTCGTCCCTCATCAGGTCTAGGGGCCCCCTTACCTGCCTTCCATACAACAGTTCGAAAGGTGAAAACCCAGTAGATTCCTGGGGTACCTCCCTGTATGCAAACAGCAGGTGAGGTAAGTACTTGTCCCAATTCTGCGGGTGCTGGTTCATAAATGTTTTTAGCATCATCTTCAGCGTCCCGTTGAACCTTTCCACCAGCCCATTGGACTGGGGGTGATACGCTGAGGCCCAGTTGTGCTGGACCCCACATTTCTGCCATAAGGACCGGAGCAGGGTCGACATGAAGTTGGACGCCTGATCCGTTAAGACCTCCTTGGGGAACCCCACCCGTCTGAAAATTGTCAGCAGCGCATCTGCCACTGTGTCTGCTTCAATAGAGGACAAGGCCACTGCCTCAGGGTAGCGAGTGGTGAAATCCACCACCACCAGGATGTATTTCTTCCCTGACCAGGTCGTCTTGCTGAGAGGTCCCACTATGTCCATGGCCACCTTCTGAAAAGGTTCTTCTATGATGGGTAAAGGCCTCAAGGCCGCTTTCCCCTTGTCCTGGGCCTTCCCCATCCTCTGGCAGGGGTCACAGGATTGGCAGTACTGTCGGACCTGGGTAAAGACCCCAGGCCAGTAAAAGTTCTGTAGCAGCCTCTGCCTGGTGCGCCGGATTCCCTGGTGCCCTGCGAGAGGGATGTCATGGGCCAGGTACAGCAGCTTGTGGCGAAACTTCTGGGGAACCACCTGCTGCCTCCTGATCCCCCATGACTCTACTTCCCCTGGGGGGGCCCATTCTCGGTACAGGAACCCCTTCTCCCACAGGAACCTCTCCTGCAACCTCTCCTCATGGTCTGTACCGCACTAAGGTCAGCCCGGTCCCTGGGCTTCTGCAAGGAGGGATCTTTCTGCAACTCGGCCTGGAACTCAGCAGCTGGGACAGGGATGGAGACCGGCTCTCTCTTGCTGGCTGGGTCTGAGGCCGCAGCCTCTCTGAGCCGTGCCCCTGGGCGTTCCCCGCCCCCCCGCCAGGTTAGGGTCCTGCCCCTCAGGCCGTGTACCTTCCCCGTTGTCGGGGTGCAGTGCCCTTTGCCGACTCTGACTCCGAGTCATGACCAGGGCACTCTGGGTGCTACTAGGCCAGTCCTCGAGGCCCTCTCCCATTAACATGTCCGTGGGCAAATGTGGGTGTACCCCCACGTCCTTGGGGCCCTCCTTGGCCTCCCACTTCAGGTGTACCCTTGCCACAGGCACCTTGAATGGGGTCCCGCCCATGCCCATCAGGGTCAGGTAGGTGTCGGGCACCATCCAATCTGAGGCCATCACCTCCGGCCGGGCAAGCGTCACCTCTGCACCCATGTCCCAGTACCCAGTGACCTTCCTCCCATCTACCTCCAGGGAAACAAGGCACTCTTTCCAGAGGGGCAGCCCCGCGCCCACCCGGTAAACCAAAAACCCGGAGGCTGGAGCTTCCAGCCCCCCAGAAGAGCTGACCTGGGAACCTCCTCCCTCCTTCACAGGTGGTATGTTCCCAGCCCCCCTTTCCTGGGAACGTAGCACCTCCTACGATTGGGTTTTTACCCAGTCCACCCTCTGCGGGTTGGGTCTGCTTTGTCTGTCCCTGAGCTTGGGGCACTGGGCCCGTATGTGGCCTCGTTGGCCACAGTGATAGCAGCCCATGTCTCGTGGGTCCCCTTGAGTGGGTCGGAGGGACCTGACACTGGATGTTCCCCTTTTGGGGGGGTTCTCCATAGGGCCCCGCTGGGAGGTCCCATGATGACTCTCTCTCTGCGTTGAGGCAGGCCTGCTCCTTCGAGACTCCTCCCTGCCATCCCCTGCCCGACTGTCCACAAATTGGTCGGCCAGCTGGCCTGCGTGCTGCGGGTTCTCCGGCTTCTGGTCCCTCAACCACAGCCTCAGGTCGGACGGGCACTGCTCATACAGGTGCTCCAGTATGAACAGGTCAAGCAGGTCCCCTTTAGTCTGGGCCCCAGCTGTCCACTTGTGGGCATATCCCTGCGCCCGGTTGACCAGTTGTAGGTATGTGACCTCATGGGTTTTACGCTGACTCCGGAACCTCTTCTGGTGCATCTCAGGAGTCAGCCCAAACTCGCGGAGCAGGGCCTGTTTGAACAGTTCGTAGTCCCCCGCCTCCGCCCCTTTCAGTCGGCTGTACACCTCCACGGCCGTGGAGTCCAGTAAGGGAGGGGGTGAGAACTGCGATCCTGTCTGCAGGGCCAACCCCGTGCAGCTCGCAGGCCTTCTCAAAGGCTGTCAGGAAGGTATCTATGTCCTCCCCCTCCTTACGCCGGGGCAGCAAGTGCTTATCAAAGCTCTTTGTAGGCTTGGGCCCCCCCTCACTCACCGCAGCTGGGGCCTCCAGGCTCCTCAGCCGGGCCAGCTCCAGCTCATGTTTACGCTGTTTCTCCTTCTCCTCCAGCTCTTGCCTCTTTAACTTGAGCTCCTCCCGTCTCAGCTCCCTTTCATATTCCAGCCGCATCTGCTCCACGGATGCCGAGCGTCACCGGGAGGATCCCCTGCTGGGGGATGAGCTTCGCTGGCAGGATCCCCTGTTGGCCGGGGGGGTCACGGTGCCCTCGGTATTCGCTGGGCTCCTCCCCGCCCTTCCCCTAGGCCTAGGAAGGGAGGGTCTCGGGAAGCCCTCATCCGCCGGCTGACCACTCCCAGCGGGAACAGACACTGGTGCCTGCGCTGCATCTGCCATGTTGCTTCCCTCAGAGACAGGGCTCCGTTCATTCACGTGGTCTCCCTGCTCCAGCTGGTCAATCAGCTGGTCCTTGGTCAGCCTCCCCGGGCGCAGCCCCCTCTGCTTGCACAGCTCCACCAGGTCACACTTGCGCAGCTTGGCGTACATCTTCCTATTGGCCACTCACAGGCCGGGGTGCTCGCCGCTCCCCACGGTTTCCAGAGGGACCCCTAGTGCACCAGCCCTTCTTGAGGTCACCACCTCTCTGCCAGGGTCGAGCTGCAGACTCCTCCGCCCCTGGGACTGCTCACTGCAATCCCCCGGGGGACCCTGTTACTGCAAAGTCCTTCTCACTGGGCACACACTCCCAGGGGCTAATCACCCCTTCCTTTTACTGCTCCCCAGTCACTTACTGCAGGAAGCGCCGTCCACGGGGTGCAGTATATCCCACCTCTGCCACCAGTTGTCACGGCGTGTGGGGGAGTCCAGCTCTGCACCCCTCTTCCTGGAACCCACAGTGACTTTTAGCCAGCCAGTAAAACAGAAGGTTTATTGGACAACAGGAACACAGGTTACAGCAGAGCTTGCAGACACAGTCAGGACCCCTCCATCGAGTCCTTCTGGGCTTTCAGGGTGCTTGGATCCTAGCTGGGATACCCTGAATTCCGCCCACACAGCGCCAAACCCAAACTGAAAACTACCTCCCTCCTGCCACTCCCTTCCTTTGTCTTCCTTCCTGGGCAAAGGTGTTGACCTTTCCCCCCCTTACCTAGCTCAGGTTACAGGCTCGGTATCGTCCATCCTCTAAAGTCCTCCCCTGCTCTCCCCTTCCCCACACAGACAGCCCCTACTCCATCACACCCCCTCCCTGCCTGTGTGGCAGGCAGCACTCAGCCAGCAGGTCACACTGCTGGCCACTGACATGCCCTGAGCCAGGCTCGGCTAACTGGGACTGGCAGAGAGACCTGCCCCGGGAGGCAGGGGGTGTTTGGAGAAGGGTTTCCCCAAGCCGCTGTCACAGGCACTGGGGGGGTGCCATAAAGAGGCAGGGGAAAGGCCTAAGAGGCTGTTGCTAACTGGTGGGGTAGGAAATGCTCCATGGAGATCCAGCGATCCAGCCAGGTGTGTAGTGGCCAGCACCATGGTATCTGGGCACCGGCAGTAATGAGCCTCTAGAAACCCCCACAGAACCTTGTAAATGGTCTCAGCTGCCATGGGGCAGCTAACGGCTGGAAATCGCCTGCATCACCAGCCAGCACTAGTACAGACAGCGGAGACCCAGCTCAGAGCCTCCAGCTCCCAAATCACTGGCCCTGCCACTTGGCTTTTCCCAGCAGTTAGCAGTATAGGGGATATGACTGGGGGGCAGTTCTGGCTCTGCCCAGTAGAGGGCAGTGGAGGACAGGCACATTAGCCAGTTTGTCACTAGGCCTATTC
Organism: Aldabrachelys gigantea; assembly: GCA_026122505.1. Classification (NCBI taxonomy): domain Eukaryota; kingdom Metazoa; phylum Chordata; order Testudines; family Testudinidae; genus Aldabrachelys; species Aldabrachelys gigantea. The sequence continues at coordinate 297,349,167 of CM047480.1, forward strand.
ATCTCCTCTGAAATGCAGCCTCCTCTGGGGTGGAACCTGCTGCTGTTTCATAGCCACAAAGCGACATAGCAGGGTGAGCTTGGGGGCATCCAAACTGCAGCGTGATGTGTGACCCCGTAGGGTTAGGAGGTGAGGAGGGGGTGTTGGCGAGGGTCAGCAGGGCTGGCTGGTACCACACAGAGCTGGGGATGGTGCCCAGGGACTCAGGCAGAGGGAGAGCACCAGGAAGCCCGAATGTCCTGAAAGGTGCCCATTGTGCTGCAAGCTGGCAGCACAACGTTTGCGGTGCAGGCTCTGGGGTGGTTGGGCTGGAGCTCAAACCTTCAGCCCGTAAAGGGACCCTCAGCGAAGGCACCGGAACCCCCTTGACTCTGCCCCATGGAAACTCAGGGACCTCACAGGATCACACCCTGGGATGCTGCATGGCAGCAGTTCTCCAGGGCTTGTTAGGCGCAATAGCCAGATTCGGAGCTGGTACCAATGGGAGCAGCGCCCCTGACTTCCCTGATACCAGCTGTGGATCTGGCCCAAGTAGCGCACCCCAGTGTGCGAGCCCCGTGGGACCTGCGTCCTCCCACAGATGATGCAAAACCCACACTTGTGTAAGAAACTCCCCAGCACCCCAGCACTCTGCGCAGCCCATTGGGGACACCCCTCCTGCTGTGCGGGGCAGGCGGCTGTCCTGGGGGGAGGTGGGGAGGCGTGGGGTGGGACAGGCAGCGGGGAGCAGGAGGAAACGAGGCTGGCAGGGTGGGGAGAAGGTGGCGGGTTGGGCAAGGGGCTGATGGAGGGCCTGGGCCTGCCTGGGTAGCTGGCTAGACCCCTGGGCCTGCTGTCCTGGCTCCCCGCTCACAGGGCAGCCGGGCAGGTTCAAGGACCTGACTCTCAGACCAGGCACCAGTGGGGCGCAGGGGCTACACTGGGGCATCAGGGCAGTGGGGCGTGGTGGAGAGAGGCCCCCTGGGCACCAATTCCCTCAGCTCCCTCCAATGCTGTGCCCAGATGGGGAGTGGGTCTGTCATGGGACTCCCTGGCTGCCACTGCCTGCCAGCAGCTCCTCCCCAGCACTGGGTATCTGTGCGTCTGTGCGGGGCAGGCTCTGCAAACAAGGGGCTGGGAGCCAGGACTCCTGGGTTCCATCCTGGTTCCGGGAGGGGAGAGGGGTCTAGTGGTTAGAGCATGGGGGTTGGAAGCCAGGACTCCTGGGTTCTATCCTGGTTCTGGAAGTGGAAGTGGAGGGGGGTCTAGTGGGTTAGAGTGGGGGGCTGGGAGCCAGGACTCCTGGGCTCTATCCTAGCTGTGGCAGGGGAGTGGGGTCTAGTGGTTAGAGCAGGGGGGCTGGAAGCCAGGACTCCTGGGTTCTATTCTGGCTGTGGAGTGGGATCTAGGGGGTTAAAGTGTGGGGCTGGGAGCCAGGACTCCTGGGCTCTATCCTAGCTGTGGCAGGGGAGTGGGGTCTAGTGGTTAGCGCAGGGGGCTTGGAAGCCAGGACTCCTGGGTTCTCTTCCTAGCTCTGCTGCTGACTCCCTGGGAGGTCTGTCACACCACCCTGTGCCTCAGTTTTGCGACATAGGGTCAGCTTATCAGGCTATGAAATAGGGCTTGGCCCTCCCCCCGTGGGGTGTTTGGGGGCTGTAGGACAAACCGTTGCGACCCAGGGGACCCGTGGCCCAGCAGAGCTGGACAGAGGCTCTTCGACATCTGCCCACACAGGCCAGGCAGGCTCCACCTCCAGCTCCCCCCAGGCCCATCCCCATGGGGCACAGAGCAGGCTGGGCAGCCCAGTGCCGCTATCAGCCCCTGCCCAGGCGCCACTCCCTGTAATTCTCCCAACAAAGCCCCCTGTAATGCGGCTCCTTTCCCAGCACTGACTAATCAGGCTTAGGCAGGGAGCGCTCGGCCTTATCTAGGGCAGGCAGGCCCGGGAGCCGCCAGCTGGCTGGGCTGATAGGGGCTCCTGGAACCAACCTCGTCAGCGGGGAGCAAGGAGCCAGCCCCCTCCCCCCAGCTTCCTGCAGTGCCTCCCCCAGCCTGCCCCCCAACTCCTGCCTGCCCATCTCCCTCCACCTTCCCCCCATTCCTGCCTGCTCATCTCCCCCTGCTCACTGCCTCTCCCCCCACCTTCTGCCTGCCCATCTCCCACTGCCTCCTGCCCCTCCCACCTTGCCTGCCCCACCCCACACCTGCCCATCTCCTCACTGCCTCCCCCTCCCTGCTGCCTGTCCCCGCATCTCCCCCTCCCCTGCCTGCCTCTGTCTCCTCCATCTCCCTCAGCCCTGCCTCCCCTCACATCCCCTCATCTCCCTGCCCCTGGTTGATGGGCTCTGCACAGGCAGGACCCTTAGCAGGTCTCAGCCCCATCTCCTCCCAGGCTGCCTCGGTGTGGGGAGACAGGGGGAGTCCCTACCCCAGCCCCCCTCCTGCTGAGATGAGCTGATCACGGGGGTCCCTTGGCGAGAGCCTGGCTTTCCCCTGCCCTCTCCCAGCCGCCAGCCCTGCAACCCGCTCACCCAGTACCACACCCAAGGGCCCCCCCATCCCCTGCAGGCAGGGGCAGGGATGGCAAAGCACGACCCTCAACACGAAGGTTCTGGGGGGGCTCGGCCGGGGACTAAGCCCCACCTGCTGCTCTGCAGGGCCCAGAGAGAGGACGCAGCCTCACTGCTCACACCAGCTGGGCTCCCTGGGACTCTGTGCCAGGCAGGGGGTCCAGGCCCCACTCCTCAGGGCCAGCATGAGAGCCAAAGGCCTGGCCCTGCAGAGCCCGGGCCAGGAGGGCGTTGAGCCAGGCCCGGCTGCTCCTGAAGCTGCCAGCAAAGAGCCCAGGCAGCTCTGGCATCCGGTGCCCCCCCACCCCCCTGCTCCAGCAAAGGCCCCTCTCCAGGCAGCACTCAGCGCTAATGAGCAGGTGGAGGGAGGCTCCGGCACGGCAGGCTGGCACGAAGGACGAGCAGCGCTTAGCCCACAATGAGCCTCTCCAAGCAAATCAGCAGGTTATTGAAAAGGCTCCCGCTCCCCCCACCTCCCGAACACCTGCCGGGGCTCAGCCACGCTGAATGGAGGCAGGCTGGGCCGTCCCATTAGCACCTCTCACGCGAACTGTTGCATTTTCCTGCTAGGAAGCGCCTGCCTTTGGCTTTCCAGCAGCAGGGCCAAGTTTTCAGTGCCCACTTGGCCCTGGGGGCTGTGCCAGGCTGGGACTAGGGGGCTCCTCAGATCTGGGCTGGCAAAGGGCACGGGAGAGGGGCGGTCAGGGGGGCAGCACTTGGCAGCGGCCCCTGCTCGTGTGATGGAATCTGACCATGACCTGCCTTTCATGTGACATGAGTTTGGTGGGGTCTCAGCCTGGGGAGCCCCAAGTGGGGATGTAGGTAGCAAAGCCAGCAGCCTGTGTCCTGAAGAGAAGCAGGCTGGCAGAGCAGGGGGCTGTGGGTCAGGAGTGAGGGGCACTGGCAGGGCCGGGGCAGCCCAGGGCTGGAACAACAGGGGGCTGCAGGTTGGGAGTGAGGGGCACCGGCAGGGCCAGGGGAGCCCAGGGCTAGGGTAGCAGGGGGCTGTGGGTCGGGAGTGAGGGGCACTGGCAGAGCTGGGGGGAAGCCCAAGGTTGGGGTAGCAGGGGGCTGCGGGTCAGAACTGAGGGGCACTGGCAGAGCTGGGGGGGAGCCCACGGCTGGAACAGCAGGGGGGCTGCAGGTCTGGAGTGAGGGGCACTGGCAGGGCCGGGGGAGCCCAGGGCTGGGGTAGCAGGGGGCTGCGGGTTGGGACTGAGGGGCACTGGCAGAGTTGTGCCGGCTTTGCCAGGTGTGGAATTGACATAGTCCCCCTAACCAGACAAGGCCTGTGACCGTATCTATCAAATGGCTCCTGCCACCAGGGTCCCGACAGTCCCCAGTGGGGTTTGTGATGGAGAAGCCAAGGGGCCCTGCCCCACACCTGTCCCAGCCTGGCCAGAGACACCTCCCAGCCAGCCAGCCAATGGCTTCTCCCCGCCCTCAACTAGCCAATCCCAAAGCAGCCAACAATGGCCTCAAGTGGCCAAGATCTTTCCCAGCCAATCAGTGTCCTGGCTGATTTGCAGGGCATTGTCTTGTGCAGAGCTGCTGGGCCATGGCTGGGGTGGGTGTCAGGACCCCATGGCCCTGTCTCATCCCTGCTGCCAGCGAGGCCTTTCCCACACCCTGGTGTCACAGCCCTCGTGGCTCCCTGGGGCTCGCAGGGCCCTGGCAGTCGAGAGCCAGCCTGGCTCTGTCCCCTGGAGCTGCCTGTGGCCTCTCCGCTGGGCCTGCAGCGTGGTGCATGCTCCTACACTGACCTCCCTCTGCCCGGCTCCTGCCCCTCCTCTCCACATGAGCTCCAGAGCAATGAAGGGCAGAGGGAAAGAGGCCCTGGGCAGGCATCTGATGCCACCGCTGTGGGCAGGCATCCCGCAACCCCCAGCACCACGCTAGGCGGGGTCCCATGTCACAGCACTGGGCACACGGCCCATAGAGCCCCCTGTTGCACCTTGAGTGAGTATCCCATAGCACTAGGCTGCGTGGGCATCCCCCAGTGCCGTGTGGGTACCAATTGCCCTGTCAGAGCAGGGGGCCATTAGCACTGGGATTAATGAGCACACAGGGTCCAGGCAGGGAGAACCCAGCCCAGCAGGTTTTGAACGCCCCCAGCTTGGCGCAGGACGTGCTTGTTGGTGGCGCTGCCCCGAAGGCATTGCAGGAAGTTGGTTGGTCGGTGTGGCAAGCTGGGGGAGGGATGGTTGTTAACAGCAGCCCCAGGCCTCTGCCACCCCCAGAAAGCCAGTATCCCAAGTAGCTACAGCACCAGGGATCCAGGAGCCCCAACAGACCCGTCAGCCAATGGCCTGGCTTGGATCTCAGCAGGGGACCAGCATCATTCCCATCCCCTGAAGCTGCAAGAGAGCCAATGGCTGATACCCTTTTAAATGCAGCTCAGAAATGCTGCCAGCACCAGTTTCCCCGCGGCTATAAAGTGGCAAACCTGGTGCACAATCAATGCATGAGTCATGATTCGCCAGTCCTGGGAGCTCTAGAGGGCGGGACCCCCACAGCCAGCTGCTGAGGCTCTGGAGGCCAGAGAGGCCGGGAGAGGCTGTGCCACCCCTGAAGGAGAACAGGACACTGGCACCCTGGGAACGGAGTCCCCGTAACTCCAGCTTCCCAAGACGCACAGCGTGTGATGTGCATGAGTCTGCCCCAGGTACAATGGGGTCATTGATCCTGGCCCAGCTCCCAGGATGCCAGGGGGCCAAACTCACTCACGGGCGTAGGTTCTCCGGGAGCCTAGGACAGAGGGGTACGGAGGAACGTGAGGAATTGTTCCGGCCTTCTCGCTCTGCACCATCTTTCCTCCCTCGGGGTCCCAAGTTGCACTCTGAGAAGGGACTGGCTGCTCCTGCCTCTGGGGTGGAGCATGGCAGCTCTTTAACAGCCCGCAGACACGCTGTGCTGCAGTCCGGGCCAGGGAGTGAAGATGAAATTTGTAGCCAGCTGAAGCTGAAGGGGGAGATTGAGCTGGACCGTGGCCAGGTCTCGGGTTAAGTGCCAGGCCACCTTCCATGCCAGCCCCTCCGTTTCATGTTCCAGCGAAAGGACTAGTAACCCTGGCACCGCAGCGCCCCCTAGCCCGGCTCTGGCATCAGTACGGCCCGTGGGCGAGTGCTCCCCAGAGCTCAGCGCCCCCTAGCACCACACTAGGGCAGTGGGGTCAGCACTGACTGGCCGGGGAGCCCACCCTGACAGTCACCAGTGCCATCCCTGCCACCCTGTGCCCCCTTGCCCCATGCTGGGGCTTTGGGGTTCAGGGCTGACTCAAAAAAGACAGCACCCCCCTGCCTGAGCCTGCTCCCTCTCTGGGGCTCAGCGGCCCTTACCACCACCCTGGGGGTGTGGGTCAGGGCTGGTGGGGGACAGGGCCCCCGCTGAGTCACTGGCACAACTTCCCAGAGTGCCCTGAGTTTTCCTTGGAGCTCTGGGATCTCAGTAGGGACCTGAGGATCATCGTATATGGGGTAGGGCAGGGCAGGGCAGGGGATGGGGATGGGGGGTTGAAAGGTGCTCAGGGCATCCGTGCAAGGCCAGGCACCTCAGCACCTCCAGATACAGCCCCCTGCAAGAGAAACTGTTAGGAGCCCATAGGACAGATGCGGAAACTGAGGCACGGAGCAGTGTCTTGCCCGTCACCCGGGGGAGGCGGTGGCAGAGCCAGGAGCAGAGCCCAGAGCCAGCTATGCCCTGGCCCGGCCGGTCAGCAGAGGGATCTGCAACGCCACAAGGAACCGGGCTGGAGTGTATATTGGGGGTGGAGGGGGACACGCCGAGACCTCCCTGCCCTGCTCAGGGGCAGCCCGGGGCTGGCTGAACCCTGGCAAGCAGGCGGCACCGGTGGGCTGGGGAGCTCCGGGCAGGTTCTCTGCCCCAGTCCCTTCCCCTGCAGGCCGGGTCCCCAGTCCCCGCCCCGGCCCGGCCCAGCCCAGCCCAGCCCAGCCCAGCCCGGCCCCGGCCCCGGCCCCGCACACCGGCGGGCCAGGCCCTTTCCCTGCCAAGGCCGGGACAGCGGCAGGCGGCCCCCGGCTGCCTAGCCCCGCTCGGGGCGCAGGGACGGACCGGCCCGCGGGCAGGGGCCGCGCAGCCTGGGCGCACGGAGCAGGGAGCGGCGCTGGCCTGTCCCCGGCCCCGCCCCACTGGCGGACGGTCCCCGGCCCGGGCCGCGCCCACCTGTTCGCTGGGGGGGACCGAGGCCAATTACCGCGGGCGCTGGGGCGCAGCTGAGCGGAGCGCGCCCCGGGGACAGGAGCGCGGGGGCTCCGGGCGGCCCGGGCCGGCTGGGGGCTAATTAAAGGCGGGGACGCATGTGGGCGCAGCCGTCCCCGGCACAGACCCTGATAGCGGCTCCGCCAGCGCATCTGCTCCACGCCAGCGCGCCGGGAAGTGATAAATCACCGGCTGCGGGGGGCGCATGTGGCTCCCCCCGGCTCGGGAGCAGCCGGGAATTGGCAGGGGAGGGGGGTTTATGGCACATTAACCAGGCGGCCACATGCGCCTCGCCGCTTGATTATTCCGCAATTAGCCCCGCAGCCGGGAGGGGCCGAGCGAGAGCGCGCTGGGCGCCCAGGGCCCCGATCCGCGCTGCGCGGGGCCAGCTCCCAAGTCCTGCCGCGGGTGTGGGGCGTGGAGGGGGTCGGGTCAGACCCTCCCGGCGGGGCTGACGCTGGGCCTGGCTGTCGCGGTCCCGCCCTTCCTTGGGCTTCTGGCCCAGCCGCAGGGGCCCCTCGGAACTGGGCTCCCTTCCCGCTGGCCCAGGGGCTGGATGGGGAGAGCTGGGGTCAGAGAGCACACCCCGGGCTGGCAGCTGCCCCCAGCCCGCAGCGAGGCCCTGCGCCCTGCAGGGGCCCCCGGGGGTCTAGTGCGTGGGAACGGGTGTGCAGCCCTGGGGTGCACTGGGCACTGGGAGGGCGCAGGGCCTGGGCAGGTCTCTCTGGCTGTCCAGGGGTGGGAGTGCGCCTGGGTGTGCTCCAAGCAGGCTAGGCCCAGGCCCGGCTGGGAATCCCTGGTGCCCACAGTCCCTTCCCCAGGCCAGTGAGCTGCTGCGAGGAGTCCCCTTGTGTAGGCAGGCGAGGGCCAGAGGAGCCTGGGTTCTGTGGAGCTCGAGTGGGCTGGTGACGTGCTGGGCAAAGGAGCCAGCTGGCAGAGGTGAGGGAAAAGCCCCTGGACTTGCAGCCTGGGGGGGGCAGAGGAACCACTTCAGGGTGGTGTTTGAACCTGCTGGTGATGTGGCATCACCGTCTGGGCTGGGCAGAGCTCAGCAGCAGCGCCTGCCTGCCTGCTCACCTGCCACCGTTGCCCAGCACTGCCCACCTTGCTCTGGGGAGAGATGGGGTGGGGGGCTGCTCAGACTGGAGGGTAATTTATCAGGGTGAGGAGACCCCCCCTAGGGGACCTGAGAGCCAGCAGCGACACTCCATGGGCTGGGGAGAACAATGCAGCCCTCCTGCTCCGTTCCTTGGCTAGGGAGGAGATGGCTCTGCCCAGGACAGGTGTGTGCCCCATGTGAGGGGCTTTCCCCCCCAGGTCCTGCCTGCTGCATGCACCAGGGACAGGGTGGTGCTGCTCTCTATTCCCTCCCCCTAGCCCCAACCCGCTGTCCTTGGAACGGGGTGGCCCAGCTGACCTCAGCTTCTGCCTCTCCAGAGGCACAGGGGCAAGGGGGGGGTCTCTCCATGGGCCGCACCTTGGGAGCTGCAAACCAGGGACCCCGGCCACCCACGGAGAGACAGGCAGAAAGTCGAGAAGCTCAGCCCCTCCACACAGCTGCCCATGGGCTGCCAGGCCCAGCCGTGGCACCAAGCAGCCCTGCCTCTGAAGGCAGGTCCCTCAGGTGCCCCCAGTAGGGCAGGAGGGAGCCAGCACCTCCTGTGGCGCTGCTCAGTGCGGGGGCAGCAAGGCCCGACTCCTGGGGAAGCAGATGAGTGGGATTCTCTGGCTGGAGGAGCAGTGAGGGCAGGCGAGCAGCTCGGAGAGACTGGGGGGGTGTTGGTGAGACTGGGCTGGAAGGGTCTATGCCAGGGAGTCCTGCAGTAGGTGGGGGGAGGTGGAACTTTGCCTTGCAGTGGGGGGGCTGGTTGAGATGGGGGGGGCGCTAGGAGAGCTTTGCACGGTGCCCAGTTGGGGGATGCATGTGGGCAGAGAAGGACGTGAGGGAGGCTGAGCTGGCCTTGGGCTGGGGGGGTTGTGTGTGCAGGTGTGAGCAGCCCATGAGCTCTGCATGCGAGGCCTGGTGGGGCCGGGCGGCCGGGTTCCTGTCTGCTGCTGGGTGGCCACGAGCCAGGACGTTGGGCTGGCCCAGGCCAGGCTTTGCCTTAGCCCAAGCCTAAAAGCCACCTCCCCAGCTCTCGGCACTGGGCTCCCAGCAGCCGCCTCTGGCAGCTGCCATGCTAGGGGCGCCTGCAAGGCGTGGTGCCGGGTAAGGGGTTCCCTGCAGCTGAGGGGCCAGGAATCTCCCTGACTCGTTAAGCATTTTTAATGAGCCCAGCCTGGCCCAGATGAGGCCGTCTCCTCGGTGCAGCCTCCTGGAACTGTCCCCGATTGGGCTCTGGGCCTCACTCATCAAAATGCTAATTTGTTTGATTCCCTTGGTGCCCATTGGCACGCCCCTCCTCCACCCCCAGTAAGGCACAGGAAGAGTTCGAGACCATCAAATCCCAGGCCCCTCGAGCACCTGGAGCCTGCTGAGTCCAGCCTGGCCCCTTTCCTGGAAGTGCCAGCGAGCACCCTGACCTGCAGAGGTGAGAGCTTGTGGAACTGTCCGGGTTGCGTCTGCAGGCCAGAGCAAAATTGCTGGGGTTGGGCCCAGGGTGAGGAACTGAGTGAGGCTGGAGATGGGGCTGAAGGACGGCCCCAAGGAGGAAAAGGACGCTGCCCGAGTCACAAGGAGGGGCGCAGGCTAAGCTGCGTGAAGGGCGAGGGGCTGTGGGAGCAGCAGGTTGCGGCTGAGACGGATCAGTAGAGCTGTGTGCCTGGGGAGCCCAGGGCTGGGCTAGCAGGGGGCTGAGGGTCGGGAGTGAGGGGCAATGGCAGAGCTATGGGATGAAGCAGAGGGTTATGGGTCAGGACTGAGGGGTGTTGGTGGGGGCGGGAGCCCAGGGCTGGGCTAGCAGGGGGCTGAGGGTCGGGATGTGAGGGGCAATGGCAGAGCTGTGGGATGAAGCAGAGGGTTGTGGGTCAGGACTGAGGGGTGTTGGCGGGGGGTGGGAGCCCAGGGCTGGGCTAGCAGGGGGCTGTGGGTCAGGACTGAGGGGTGTTGGCGGGGGTGGGAGCCCAGGGCTGGGCTAGCAGGGGGCTGAGGGTCAGGAGTGAGGGGCAACGGCAGAGCTGTGGGATGAAGCAGAGGGTTATGGGTCAGGACTGAGGGGTGTTGGCGGGGGCAGGAGCCCAGGGCTGGGCTAGCAGGGGGCTGTGGGTCCGGATTGAGGGGTGTTGGCGGGGGCGGGAGCCCAGGGCTGGGCTAGCAGGGGGCTGAGGGTCAGGAGTGAGGGGCAATGGCAGAGCTGTGGGATGAAGCAGAGGGTTATGGGTCAGGACTGAGGGGTGTTGGCGGGGGCAGGAGCCCAGGGCTGGGCTAGCAGGGGGCTGTGGGTCAGGACTGAGGGGTGTTGGCGGGGGCGGGAGCCCAGGGCTGGGCTAGCAGGGGGCTGAGGGTCAGGAGTGAGGGGCAACGGCAGAGCTGTGGGATGAAGCAGAGGGTTATGGGTCAGGACTGAGGGGTGTTGGCGGGGGGCGGGAGCCCAGGGCTGGGCTAGCAGGGGGCTGTGGGTCCGGATTGAGGGGTGTTGGCGGGGGTGGGAGCCCAGGGCTGGGCTAGCAGGGGGCTGTGGGTCCGGATTGAGGGGTGTTGGTGGGGGTGGGAGCCCAGGGCTGGGCTAGCAGGGGGCTGTGGGTCCGGATTGAGGGGTGTTGGTGGGGGTGGGAGCCCAGGGCTGGGCTAGCAGGGGGCTGTGGGTCCAGATTGAGGGGTGTTGGCGGGGGTGGGAGCCCAGGGCTGGGCTAGCAGGGGGCTGTGGGTCCGGATTGAGGGGTGTTGGTGGGGGTGGGAGCCCAGGGCTGGGCTAGCAGGGGGCTGTGGGTCCGGATTGAGGGGTGTTGGTGGGGGTGGGAGCCCGAGACTGGGCTAGCAGGGGGCTGTGGATCTGGACTGAGGGGTGTTGGCGGGGGTGGGAGCACAGGGCTGGGCTAGCAGGGGGCTGTGGGTCCAGATTGAGGGGTGTTGGCGGGGGTGGGAGCCCAGGGCTGGGCTAGCAGGGGGCTGTGGGTCTGGACTGAGGGGTGTTGGCGGGGGTGGGAGCCCAGGGGTAGGCTAGCAGGGGGCTGTGGGTCCGGATTGAGGGGTGTTGGCAGAGCACATGTGGAGCATGCGTGTCCATTTACACACAGTATAGATGTTGCTGCCCGCAGTGCGTTCACACACACTGCACGTACACACAGGCCTTGAATCTCCAGCACTGTGCATGTCTGGCGTTTACACATCTGCTTGGGTGCAAAATACACACACTTGGGCATGCACCTCCTTGAAAATCTGTGGGCCGCGTGTGTAATGTACACACACGTATTCACCCCCTCCCCCCAGAGCCTGCCATAACACGTGGGGCCAACCCTGGGCCGGGGCACTGCCTCCGAAATCCCAGCTTCCGCCAGGCCTGACTTTGGCCCATACAGTGCTGGTCCATGCACCTGTGCGCACACGACGTTCATTGGCTACCTGCCTGCGGCACACCCCCTGGTGAACACGCATGCAGTGCGTGCACACGTCTCACGCTGGGTGTGCACCATGCATACGGAGGGACTCACACGTACACGTGTGCACTTGAGTCCCGCCCAGCCTCTCTCGCGCATCACCCCATGGACTGCTCCCTTTGTGCCGACCAGGCCGAGGTGATGGGGGGAACATTAATCTTATTTGTCATAACCAGTCCCCTGGGGGTGCAGGGGAGCGGCAGGCAGCCCAGCCAATTGGCTGAGGGGCTGGACCCCCTTTATCTCGGCCTTGCAGCGTGGGAACCTAATTCTCTGGGAAAGTTTGGGAGGGTAAAGCCGAGGCTGCGGCTCCATTATGCAAATAGTGAGGCTGATCCTTGTCTGCCGCTCCCACTGGCAGCCCCCTTCCCGGCGCGAGAACAAAGCCTGAGGCCGGGAGCCCCCGGCCCCGCCACGCCACTGCCTCTTGCTTCTCCAGGCTCCCTTTGGAGAACACCCGGCAAATGCGCCTCCCCCCGGTCCTGGCCTGCAGCTGCAGTCGCTGCTTCGCTCCTGGCTAGAGCTGGGCCTGCCAGGCATTCGGCCAGTGGGAGTTTGGAGCTGGGTTTGGGTCCCAGTTTCCAGAGCAGTTTCACATCTTCCCGCAGGTCTGGTCTGGTTGCTGGCACAAGCAGGGGCACAGGAGGAGTTTTCATGCAGCCCTCTGCCAGCCCCAAACCTTTGGGTTTGAAATGGGGCTGGGGTCCGGCCCCTGCCTAAGCTCCTTCCCCTCCTGCCAGGGAGCGAGGAGGGCGTGGGTGACCCCACCTGCCTCCATGTGCCAGCTGCCTTGCTTGCAGCCTGGAGTGACCCCTTGGCATTTGGTCTTCACCCAGCCCTGTCTCTGGGGCTCTGATGGCCTGGGGCCAGTGTGGAAGGGGTGCAGGGTGCTCCCCCGCATTGGCAGGCTCCCTCCAGAGCTGTGTCTTAACCCCAGGGCTGGGCATATGCCAGGAGCCCATTTCCCCTGTTGGGACCAACCTGCTGCACTCGCCCCCAGGACAGAGCCCCTCCCCAGGCGGCCTGTGCCTCGGGCTCTCAGTGTAAAGACCTCACCATGGCCATTGCCACCCTCTGACCAGGTGTCTCTGTTACCGGCAGCAGCCTCCAGCTGCGTTACCCTTCACTGGAGACTCTCACCCCAGACAGGATGACCCTGTCTGGCCGTCACCCTGCCTTCAATGGGTCTGCCCACGCTCAGCTGGGGGCTCAGCCACCCCAGGGCGCAACTCCACCCGTGCTCCCCAGCGATGGCAGCCCAGGAGCTGGCTGCCTTGGTCACAGCATCACAGCCTGTGGGACTCACATCTCCACTGAGGAGACCCTCCCTCTCCCTGCAGCCAAGCTTGTGCATTATCACTCACCCCTCCACCCCCAATCTTCTGGCTGCTATGGGTCAAACCCTGCGCTGGTGCAGAACCAGGAGCTGGATTTTGTCTTAGGGTGACACAGTCATTCCCCAAAAGGATGTCAGAGCAGCTATCCTGGAGAACCCCACCCCCCAGCTACCCCAACCACCAGGGCCGGTGCAAGGATGTTTCGCGCCCTAGGAGAAACTTCCACCTTGTGCCCCCCAGTGCTCGCTCCCTGAGGTGTCCTCCCTGCGGCAGCTCCCCCCCTCCGCCCTGAGGTGCCCTCTCCCCACCCCAGCTCACCCCCCGCTCCGCGCATGAGCACCCCGAGCACGCCATCGCTGTTTCATTTCTCCCACCTCTTAGGCTTGTGGTGCATAAGCTGATTGACGCCACAAGCCTGGGAGGCGAGAGAAGTGAAACGCTCACCTCTGCCCCGCCTCCTCCCCGAGCATGCCGTGGCTGCTTAACTAAATGCCGGCAGCGACCGGGGCAGTCGAAAATCCGGCCGTCGCCGTCGCTGCCGAAGAAAATGGTGCCCTCCAAATCCCAGTGCCCTAGACGACCACTTAGGTCGCCTAAATGGTTGCACCGGCCCTGCCAATCCCTCCTGGGACTGACCAGGGATCTGAGCCATAGGCAGGGTGAATGGCTCCATGTTTGGGGTCTTCATCCAGATCACAGTCCTTCAGCCTTCGATGGGGTTATTCCACACAGGGTCTGCCAAGGGATCTCCCTGTCCCAGAGTCTCTCCAGCCCAGCGCTGTCTCCCCACTGACCACCTGTGACAATGCGGTTCTGGCGAGACCCAACTGAGGTGCCAATTGAGGAGCAATTGCTCAAACAGGGCAGTCACAGCCCTAGGCTGGGGTTTTTCCACCTCTAAGGTAAACCAAACCAGCCAGACAAAAATGACTTCAGTTTTACCCCACTGGCTAACCACAAGTCACACAAGCAATTTCCTTAGACACTCCAGTCTCCCAGTATCACCATCAGTGCCACTCGTCCTGGGGATGAATGGTTATGAAAACCAACACCCCAATAAAGGAAAAAGGTTCTCTCGATTCCAAAGGACCAAGCCCCAGACCCACGTCAATATACTCATCAGATCTTACCCACAAATCACGCTGTTGCCAGTTCTTTAGAATCTAAAATCTAAAGGTTTATTCATAAAGGGAAAAAGATAGAGATGAGAGCTAGAATTAGTTGAATGGAATCAATTACATAGAGTAATGGCCAAGTTCTTAGTTCAGGCTTGTAGCAGTGATGGCGTAAACTGCAGGTTTAAATCAAGTCTCTGGAGAACATCCCCCGCTAGAATGGGTCATTCAGTCCTTTGTGCAGAGCTTCAGTTTGTAGCAAAGTCCCTCCAGAGGTAGGAAGCAGGACTGAAGACAAGCTGGAGATGAGGCATCAGCTTATATAGGCTCTTCCAGGTGTAAGGACACTTCTTTGTTCTTACTGTGGAAAATTACAGCAAAATGGAGTTTGCAGTCACATGGGCCAGTTTCTGCTCACCCTGCTGAGTTACAAGGTGTATCTGCCTTCTCTCAATGGGTCAATTGTGTAGCTGATGGTCCTTAATGGGCCATCAAGCAGACTAAGCAGAGCTGACACCAACTTGTCTGGGGTGTCACCCAGAACTACAGCACCAATTTGAAATACAGACAGTATAGAGCCAATACTCATAACTTTAACTACAAAATTATACAGACATACAGACAGCATAATCATAACCAGTAACCCGTAACCTGGTCTTAGACACCTTATATGTCCCCCTTTACATAAGATTTGGTGCCACTACAGGACCTTGGTTGCAAACCATGTTCTGTATGGTCCCAGTTTATATCAATAACGTCACACCATCCTCTTCTGCTCCCACTGGGGTCAGATGTGCCTGAGCCCAGGAGACTCCAACAGGACATGTGGTGGGGGGACTGGTTTGGGAACCCGTCCATCACCACCCTTGTGTCCCCACAGAGTCGGCTGTGTGGCTGCTTCCCTCCGAAAGATCAGTCACACCGTTCACTCTCACAGCCTGAGCTACAGGCTGCTTTCCTGGTTGAATAGAGGATGTCGCAGCCTCTCTGCCCCAGGCAAGTCTTATTTCATCAAGCCTTGGCCACTTTACCCACCTATGCCCTGTTTTCCTACTGCTATTACAGCTTAGGTCTCTGAGGTCCCTTGGAGGAGATCTCCCCAGCCGCTATCAAGTGAAGAGCCCCAAGGGTCGGTCCTGGGGCCGGTTTTGTTCAATATCTTCATTAATGATCTGGAGGATGGTGTGGACTGCTCTCTCAACAAGTTTGCAGATGACACTAAACTGGCAGAAGTGGTAGATATGCTGGAGGGTAGAGATAGGATACAGGGGGACCTAGACAAATTGGAAGACTGGGCCAAAAGAAACCTGATGAGGTTCAACAAGGAGAAGTGCAGAGTCCTGCACTTAGGACAGAAGAATCCCATTCACTGCTACAGACTAGGGACCGAGTGGCTAGGCAGCAGTTCTTCAGAAAAGGACCTAGGGGTTATGGTGGATGAGAAGCTGGATATGAGTCAACAATGTGCCCTTGTTGCCAAGAAGGCTAACGGCATTTTGGGCTGTATAAGTAGGGGCATTGCCAGCAGATCGAGGGACATGGTCATTCTCTTGTATTTGGCATTGGTGAGGCCCCATCTGGAGTACTGTGTCCAGTTTTGGGCCCCGCACTACAAGAAGGATGTGGAAAAATTGGAAAGAGTCCAGCGGAGGGCAACAAAAATGATTAGGGGGCTGGAGCACATGACTCATGAGGAGAGGCTGAGGGAACTGGGATTGTTTAGTCTGCAGAAGAGAAGAACGAGGGGGAATTTGGTAGCTGCTTTCTACTACCTGAAGGGGGTTCGAAAGAGGATGAAGCTGGGCTGTTCTCAGTGGTAGCAGATGACAGAACAAGAAGTAATGGTCTAAAGTTGCAGTGGGGGAGGTTTAGGTTGGATTTAGGAAACACTATTTCCCTAGGAGGGTGGTGAAGCACTGCAATGGGTTCCCTAGGGGAATCTCCTTCCTTAGAGGTTTTTAAGGTCAGGCTTGACAAAGCCCTGGCTGGGATGATTTAGTTGGGGATTGGTCCTGCTTTGAGCAGGGGATGGGACTAGATACCTCCTGAGGTCCCTTCCAACCCTGAGATTCTCTGATTCTATGACCCTGGTTTGGGTTTACCCAAGTCCCTTTCCCAGGAGCCATGCTTGGGCCTGTCCCGCTTTTCATACCTGGACCTACTGTCCACAAACTCATCTGCCAACCAGCCTGCACTGCACTGCTCCTTAGGCTGCCTGCCCACTAGCCACGTTTGAAGCTCATGGAGACAGATCTCAGAGTTGTTCCAATCCAGCCAGGATTCAAATCCTCTGGCGTAGTGACCCCTGCTCACTTCCCTCACAGCCTTTGCAGAGAGATTCTCCCATCAGGGTGGTGGCTTCCATGCAGGTCACACCCTGGGACTTTTGCAAATCCCGACACGTTTTCCTGTGAGCCTCAGGTGTTAATTGAAATGTAAGCAGCACAGCCTGTTTGATCTGTTCATGTTCCCCAGTCTCCACTTCATCCATCTGGCCAGGCGCCTTCAGGGCTTTGAGACCGAGGAAGTGGGTGAGACAGCGGAGCCAGTCTGCAGGGTCAGCCTGGTTCAGATCACAAGCCTTCTCACAGGCAGAGCCGTAGGGATCTATAGCCCCTCCCCCTAAACTGGGGCAACAATTTGGTATCTGGGCTCCCTGCAGAATGGGCCTCCCAGGGTCTTTCCCCACTCACCCATCAGTGGGTCCTCTTGCCCCTCTGCACCTCCAGCTCCCGCTTTCACGGCTTCTCACGATCCACTAGTTGCTTTGCTCTCGGCTCCAGCTTCCACCCCTTCAAGTCTATCCATGGGGAACCAGGTTGTGATGACCCCCTGCTGGACACGGAACCGGGTCTGGAGAACACCCTGCTGCTGCCTCTGTCACACTCGGGCCCTCCTGGAGCCCGCTTGGGTCTGGAACCTGCTTCTTGGCCTGATCATCCTTCTCCAGCCGTGCAATCAGCTGCACCTTGTTCAGCTTCCCAAGGAGTAGCCCCGTCTCCCTGCACAGGTTTGTGACGTCCATCTCGGGGAGGTGGTTACACGCCATGTTCTTGCTGTTTCCTTTTACTCCTTTGCTTTACTGCTGCACGTCACATTGTAAAATACTTCTTGTGAATTCAGCACCCCATCGCTGCCACCACCTGTCACAGAGCCACAGGACTGGTGCTGTGCCTCAGCTTTGCAACAGTCTCTGGGAGGACCCCTCTGGGACGCTGCAGTCTATATGAGTTCATAAAAATATGCTAGTGAGTGAATATAATGTAACTGGAATATGCTTCATGCAAAAGGTCTCTTGTAAGGTATCATTACAAAGCTTATAATCTACTGAGTGTGGTCATCCTATTTGTACAAATGTACCACTCTTGTATCTGAAACTAGAAATATGAAATATAACTCTGAGGGCCTATTGTAATTATGCAAAGTGTGGGCCATTAATGGTGCTTTGGAATCTTGATGACTTCCATTAACCAGGACAATTGTTTGCAGATGGGTGTGTTTTCTTCCTGTAGACATGTGTGCTTGTAAGTGGGCAATGAAGTCTTGCAGTGACATGTGATCATGTCACCTGAACTGGAATCCATCTTTAACCCGGTGTCTTTCCATTAAGAAGGGGGAGTGAGAACCCAGAGAGGGACAAAGGATTTCCACCTTATGCAAAAGATATATAAAGGGGTGGAACAGAACAACGGGGAGAAGCCATCATGAAGAATCCCCTAGCTACCACCTGAGCTGGAACAAGAGCTGTAGCAGGAGAAAGAATTGTGCCCAGGCCTGGAAGGAGTCCAGTCTGAGGAAAAACTTACTGAAGCATCTCTGAGGGTGAGATTATCTGTGTTGAGTTTGATTAGACATAGATTTGTGTGTTTTATTTTATTTTGCTTGGTGACTTACTTTGTTCTGTCTGTTACTACTTGGAACCACTTAAATCCTACTGTCTGTATTTAATAAAATCACTTTTTACTTATTAATTAACTCTGACTATGTATTAATACCTCGGGGGAGGGGGGGAACAGCCATGCATATCTCACTATCAGTGTTATAGAAGGTGAACAATTCATGAGTTTACCCTGCATAAGCTTTATACAAGGTAAAACGGATTTATGTGGGTTTAGATCCCGTTGGGAGTTGGGCACCTGAGTGCTAAAGACAAGAACGCTTCTGTGAGCTGCTTTCAGGTGAGCCTGCAGCTGTTAGGGGACGTGTTTCAGATGTGGGGCTGGGTTTGCAGCGGGCTAGCGAGTCTGACTCAAACCAGGCAGGGCACAGAAGTCCTAAGCTGACAGGGCAGGAAGGCAGGGGCAGAGGTGGTCTTGGCACATCAGGTGGGAGCTCCCAAGGGGGGTTCTGTGATCCAACCCGTCACACCCTCCACCATACCAGATCCACGGGGGTGGGGGTGCTCACTCCTCCTCTAGGATAAGCCATGCAGCTTCACCGCCTCCCTAGACCGGACCTCTGGGCCTGCAGCCCCCTGCTTCCCATGGTGAGCTCCATTCGGCAAGTCCCACGGAGACAGGTCCTGAGGGAGACCCGTGCATCTCCCCCACCAGCATCTTCCGGGCCTCTCAGCCAGCATTGTCAATACAGAGGGGTTTGTTCGCGGCTGGCACATGGCACAGGAAGATCCTGGTTCACCCAGAGAAATGAAGACTAAAGCCCAGTCCATTCTGAGTAGGCAGAGCCCAGCCAAGCTGTAGCAGCCCCCATGTTCAAATTCTGCTTGTCCCTCTGTCTGATCTTCATCAGACCCCCCAGTGTGGGTCCCCCTGCATACTTCCCAGAGCCAGCCTTTAATGGCCACTTCCCCCGGTGGGGAGGGGGTGATCTATATATCTTTGGGTCGGTGGTTGCTTGTTGTCCTTCTGCCATTGTCTTCTCAAGAGCTCCAAGGATATGGGATCTAAGAGCTCAGACAGCTGGACCCCATCCACCCCTGCATCTGAGCCTGTCCTGAGAGCCAGCAGTCCCCTTTCACCCACTGGGCAACAATGCAGCATGGAGGGGAAAGTGAGGCATGTGTCAGCTTCGTAAAAATATTACAGAAAATTCCCAGTTCATCTCAGGTGCTCTCCAGCCAGGGCCCCTCAAGAGAGCCATGGGACTGGGGTCGGGGGCTAGGTGGTGAGCCGGGCAAGCAGGCAATAATGCATCGTCCCAGCTCTGTCATACTGGATGGGCAGGGGCAGCAGGGTCAGGAAGGAGGCCCAGCCCGGGAGTAAAGTGCTGGTGGAAGATCACCGAGGCAGCTTGTATTCCTGGGGTGCCATGTGGTGTACCAAGACTCCTAGCCCCAGCCAGGGCATTCCCAGGGCAAGCCCCACCCCCGCCCTGTACTGAGCAAGCAGAGGGCACTCAGGCTGCCGAGTGCTGTGGGGGCTTCAGAGGAGGCAGTGAGGGTGGGGGATGGGAGGCAGCCCCTCCTGCTGCCTTGCCACGGGTGCAGGACTGAGATCCCCCCATATCTAAGGGTCAGTGGCCCTAAAAAAGGCTGGGTCAGCTCCTCTGTGTCCTCAGCAGTCCTTGCCAAGGCACTGAAATATAACCTGGGGCCCTGGCACAGCTGGGTGGGTGCACTCACCTTCCACCCCATGGGCTGGGCTGGGCTTTGCTCCCCAGGCAGCTTCCCCGCAGGAGATGAGAAGGCCCGTGGAGGCCAGGATCCCTGTGACCTGCCCTTTGTATTGCTTGCCCCTGGACCTAAAATGCTGCCAGATTGGAGAACTCCCCTGCCTGACGCAGGCCAGCGCCCTGGGGCACCTCCCTGCCTCAGGGCCGTGACAAAACAAGGGGCCAGGGCGAGGGGTGGCACAATCAGCCTCTTACCCAGCCAGTGCCTGGCCAGCAGGAAGAGCCCCCGGCTCACAGATCTTTGTTTGTGGGAGGGTGCAGGACGCGAGGGAGCTCTGGGTGCAGCCAGCGGTAGATGCCTTTGGCTTCATCCTCACAAATGTGCCTTGTCTCACGGATCCGCAGGCTCAGTGCCGGGCTCGGAGGAACCTCTTCAGGCAGTCTGTTACCGCACACACCCCATGTCTCCTCTTCTGCCCCAAGAGGAGACTGAACCCTTTCCCCCATGAAGTAGCAATGCAAGGACAGGGGAAACTGAGGCCTACATAGGCTTCATTAAATGTTACGAAGAATTCCCACTTTGGAAACAGCCACGTGAGGCCACGAGCGAGGAAAGCAGAGCCAGGAGGGTGTCAGCTGCCGGCCATGGCTCAGGATAGCCATCGGTCGGGTCCAGTACCCCTCTTCATACACCCCCAGGCAAAGCTGCTGGAAATCAGCACCTGAGGGGGGTGAGCCATTTAAGAAAGAAAAGAGGCCTTTCCGAGGGGGAGGGATTGGCAAATGCACCAAGCTGAGGAAGGGGAGAGGACAAGGCACCTGGCGTGGATGGGGTTCATGTACTGGGGGCCTGGCTTCACATCCTGCTCTTAGCTGGATGCTGACAATGGGGGATTGTCATGGGCCAGCCCAAATGGAGGGGTGTGTGGGGGGGTCTCAGCCTAGTCCCAAGGGACAGGGGCTCCTTCACAGAGCTGTAATACCAGCTCCAGCAACTGACTATCTGCCCCCCAGACGGGACCAGCCCCAGCACTGGGGCAGCAGGGAGTGCTCCTGATGAACGGTGTGTGTCTGTGTAACCCAGGACTGGCCCAGCATGGGGCTTGGGGGGGTCAGGCCCCAGCGCCCAAGCAGAGCTGGTGCAGACCCGGGACGCTGCATTATGGCTCCAGAAAATAAAGCAGGGGAAGGGAAACTTGGCCTGAGTCACTAAAGCAGGACGTGGCGCTGTCACGGGACACCAGGGCCGCTGTTGTTTCCAGCAGGAGGGGCCTGCCCTGCCATACGAATTACATCACACTGCAGAAGTGGCCATGCCCCTGTTGAGCCCAGATTCAGCTCCCGCTTGTTGCTGGTCTCCTTTGAGCCCTGAGTCCTGCTTCGAGCAACTGACGAGAGAGATCCAGGTGGATACAGAATTACAGCCGAAAAGTAACAAGAAAGAGCAAAGCCGAGCACTCCGGAGTGAGGAAGCGCCAGCAGTCAGGCTGCCAGTGCCACACCTGGGAACACTGGCGTCATAGAACCATAGAATCAGAGAACCTCAGGGCTGGAAGGGACCTCAGGAGGTATCTACTCCCACCCCCTGCTCAAAGCAGGACCAAGCCCAGCTACATACACCACACACCAGCTCCATGGCAGAGGCAGAATCCAGTTCTCCACAGCTGCATTTAACTGCCTCTGGTGTGGGACTCCCTTTCCCCCTCTGCCTTGTCAATATGCAGCTCCCAATGGCTGCAATGAATGAGGCAGGGCCCCCCCAGACACCAGCCTCCTTCCCCGCACAGCAGAACCAGCTTAGCTCTTTCTCTTGTGCACTGAAATAGCCCCATCTCTGGAGTATCTGGGCACCTCACAAGCTTTAATGTATTGAAATATGATTGAATTGCAGTGCCATGTTACATCTGGAGGCACAGAGAGACTCAGCGTCCTAGGCCACACAAGCGTACAGCAGAGCAGCGATCTGAACCCAGGATGGTAGATTAGTCCCATCCTCCCTTTCTCCTGCCCGCCTGTGCGCTGAATGAGGCAGGGTCCCATGGACAGTCAAGTCTGCGAGGTACAATTCACATCATGCAGGTGCATGAGCAACCAGCATTTCTTAATTTGTGAGAGCTTGAAAAAAAAACCCGCCCAAGACAAACCAACAAAACCCACACAAATTCCATCACGTAGCATCGTATTGATACTCACATGGGTGATCGGCAGGGCTGGACCCTTTAGATCCACCACACTGACCTGCTAATGGAGTGATTGACAGCAGTAGTAGGTTGTCATCCTTTATGTGGATCAGCACTACAGGAGTAATGAGCCACACTTTGCCAGTGGGCTTTACAATATTGGCAGACAGCAGAGGAACGGTGAGACTCGGAGCTCCGGTTCCATTCCAGGCTCTGGGGAGCAATGGAAGTGTTCCCTAGTGGTTACAGACACTGCTCGTCACGGCCTGTACCCATCCCAGTCTTCCTCACCACTGGCTCTTGTCCCAGTTCAGCCCCCCGCCACATTCCAGCCATGCTACTCCATCACCCCCCCTGCCTGCCCCTTCAGTGAAGCAGTGAGCACAGCAGAGACAGTCCCCCTGCTCTCCATTCTGACACACTGAGCTGCAAGGGACACGCTCAGCCCCTCCATCCCTGGGCTGGAGCCTGCTCCCTCGGTGCATGGGCAGTCCAGCTGGCAGGCAGGAGCTGTGAAGGGAGAGGGACAGCCTGCGCTCGCTGCAGACAGAGCTGACTCAGTGGAGAATTTAGCTGCTAACCTTTAACTCAGCTCCACTGAGTCTGTTCAAACTGATTTTTCAAAAGCTTATAACGTGGCCAAATTTGAGCAGATTTTCTGGGGGGTGGAAAAAAGCACTTCCCTGATAGCAAGGCTAAATTCCACAACCCTGCCCTCAAGCCCACAGATGCAAGAGCTTCTCAGTGAAATGGTTGGAAGAATTTTTGAAGCCTGAGCAGAACAATGCATGTTTTTCCTTCCAGGAGTCATGTGAGTGACTCAGTAGGGGGCTCTCCCCCAGAGTCAATGCTAGCCCCACTGTGGGGCTGGGGGGATCTATGCTGACAGCGGCACCATCCCTCAGAGAAAGATGAGAAATTGAAGTGTTGACCACTGATAACCACTAAAGATCCTTCGGGTGCTTTCCCTGCCAAGACATGGGTTGTCAACTCCACTGTCAGAGCCACATTCCAATTTGGGAGGTTTCTTTCTGTCTTCCTGCCTCCTCCCCTGCAGCTGTGGTTAGAGACCAGTCATCTCTGATTCCTCTTAACGCCCCACCCCAGAAGTGGCTGCATGTCAGCTGCCGGTGATGTGATCCCAGTGTAAAACATCTGCAAGGCACTTTGGGCCTCTGCTGGCTGACAGGCACTGTAGCACTGTGAGTCCTTCATGCGGCGCACAGGCAGCCCTGCCACGCTCTGGAGAGGCTAGAAGAGGTCGAAGGAGGCAGTACACTGTGGAAAGGCTCATGACATTGTGAGAACTCTGGGGCGCTGAATTAGTCTCTCATGCCTCCCCTTCCTGCGCACGGTTTGGGCGAATACTTGATGCTGACGGACACACGGCTCTGATTCGCTGCCACTGGGGCTCTGTAAAGAAGTTCAGGGTGTGCATGCGCCTCTAGAGAGAGCAGCTCCGAGCCAGCCCGGCTCCTAGATACCAGCCGGCGTTGCCTTGTGCAGTGTGGGGTTGTTAGGGGCAGATGTCAATCCAGTCCCTGGTGGGCAAGTGACTGCACATCAAAGCCACCACCGTGCAGTGGGTTCCTATCAACACCTTTGCTGGAGAAAGGCAAACAGGCCGTGGAGACTGAATGAGACTTTCCAGCCACCTACAGGGACCCCTCCAGGCCACAGCTGAGGGCCAGTGTGGGAAAAACTCCCCCTGCCATTGACCTGTGAATAAACAGAGGCCTTTAGTCTGCAGGGCTGTCAAGCCAGCAGCTTCCGCAGGATACCTGGAGCAGATCCCCTGCTGCCAAGATCCCATCTGCTTAGAACATGGCTCAGCCCAAGGCCACATCCAGTTCTACCTGCCCAGGAAATACCAGGCCCAGCATATGCTGGGAGAGTGAGTCCTGGCTTATTCCTAGGCCAGTCTGCGCCCGCAGTTGACTGACCCCTGGCTATACCATGAAAGGCCCAGGTGTCCAATGCCTCAGCCCCTGATTGTCCCCAGGCACTGCGCAGTTGCCTGGTTTTGCACCATCCCTTTCCCATTGCTCATTCCAGACCCTTGTTAGTGCTGCAGATATTGTGAAGGGAGAGGATGGGACAGGTGATCCCATGACTGCCCAGTTCACGGTTCTCGAGCCTTCCTCTGGGGCTGGGGCAGGACACTGGTCTAGCTGGACCTGGGTTCTGATCCCAACTGGCAGTGCCCGGGTTCCTTGAGCAGGCACCCTCTATGAGAGATCTACTGAGACACTGCTTAGCACCACGCCAGCCTCAGAGACGTCCCTCAGACCCCGGCACTGGAAGAGAACAATGAGACAGACAAGGGGCTGGCCTATCTCTGAAGGAGGAGGAGTTAAAGCCCCTGTGATATTTGCTATCATAAGGCCAGTTTTAATTTCCGTTTTCCTGGTACCCCTCCCCATTCACCCAGCCACTGACACAGCAATGGCAGGGCAGGGTGTGGCAGGCTTCCTCCACAGCTGTGGTCCGCTTTGTCTTCAGGACTCAACCCACCGGCCAGGTCATGTTCAGTCTCACCCTATCTGAGTGTCCCATGGAACAATAGTCCAAAGACCTTATGCCACATCTGCAGCCCGACCTCAGGTTCAATGGCCCTCACACTGCTCATCTCAGAGGGCTTTCACCCCATCTTTCTTGGTGGCTGGTAGGAGAACCTCGGCCTTCGCTCTGCTCCGGGTCCCAGGTAAGGGACCCTGTAGCTGGCAGCTAAGGTCTGCTCTCTCAGCCTCCTCTCTGCCTCCCTGGACCACTTCCTCCCTCAGCCTGTCATTCCTCCAGCCCCTTCCTGGCTTGCTCCTCCAGACTGGTCACCCCTTCCTGGGCTCCACAGAGTTCTTTCCAGCCCTTGGACAGAGCAACACCTCCCAGACTTTCTCCCTGGAGACCCAGCTCTCATCTGATTCATTCCAGGCTCTCTGTGTCCCTCTCTCTCCCAGAACCTGCACCCCCAGGGTACTGCCCTGGGGTCTGGCCCTTTGATCAAGCCTCACCACAGGATCTTGCTCTGCTTCTGCCCTCCCTCAGTATCTCTCCTAGCCTTTTGCCAGTGCTGCCTTCTCAGGAGAAGGTCTATGGTCACCCTGGCCTTTCCACCTCCCCTGAAGTTCCTCAGTCACCTCCATCCCCCGAGTTGAGATGCCTCCTTAAATCAGCCACCCAGCTCTGCCCCAAGTTGGCTTCACCCACCCATTAGGTGCAACCAAGTACATTCATTTCTCTCTGGCTCCAGTTTACTCTTTTTCTGCCAGAGTGGGGTCTGCAGCGCATCCCAGTCTGCATGTGTCTCCCAGGGGATCCCCATAAAAGCCATCAGGGGATGGGGAACATTTCAACCCTTCTCTCCCTCCTTTGTGTTGATTCGTTGTGTGAGCTGCATTTGTAGCTGTCTTTGCAGGTCACCAGCACACACAATGAACACTCTGTGTTACGTCTGAAAGATTGTTGTTTAGGGAAACTCTGGATGCTGCTGAAGGGAGTCCTGGCTGATGCTGAGGCTCGTACGGAGAGCTCAGAGCTGCCACGCTGAGATGAGCACCCCCAGCCTGACGACTAGTTCGTTGCAATAGCTGTTGTGAATGGGAAGGAGAGACTCTGCCCAAAGACACATCCCCACTGTGGTCCCCACCAGCACAGCTCAGTGCTCCTGCTAGCAAGAAACTGCGGCCATCAGCAGCAAAGCAGCAGCTCTGTCTGGGGCAGAGCCGGTCAGCAGGTGTAACCAGCAGAGCTGCTGGTCTCCAGCAGAGTGACGCTGATTTATGGCAGCCGGGGTCCTGGTCTGCTGAGGGGAATAGCAGAAGTTTGCTGAGTCTGCCCCCTGCAATGAATTCCATGGAAATCTCTGCTATGACCCTACAATGTGTCTTCCGTCCCTCGGTATGAGCAGAACTCTGCTCTCCTGGAAATCCATGGAAAATTCATGCCGACAGGGATTGGACAATCAAACCTTGGCTTCTAGCTGACGATGCACCTGGGAACTATCTCCGCCATTCACCCAGCAATAAGAACTGCCCTGTCTTTAGCCTGGGGCTGCCATCCACAGGGTCAGAGTCACAAAAGAGCGTGGTTCCCAGGGCCTGATTGCCAACAGTCTTCCAAAAATCTGTCCCCTAAAGACTACAGCTCCCAGCATGCAATATTCCATCTCCAGCTGAGCAGTAGGTCACAGTGGTGGCTGGAACTTGTTGCTCTGTGAGCTGCACTGCAGTGTTCCCGGTAAAAGCAGCTCCGCTCTCCATCAGCCAGTGCTGGGACCAGGGCTCCCACTAGCTCGGGGAGAAAGGGGCTCGCAATATCCCCTATTTCTAATTCACACTGCGCATTGCTGCGTGGCGAGGACTGCCTGCAAGGCACTGGGCTGCGGGCTCCCAGGCCTGGTCTACCCTTAAAGATTTGACGGAGCTAGTGACGTCTCTCAGGGCTGGGGAAGATTTGTGCCCGGAGTGCTGTGGCTTGGCTGTCCTAACTCCTGGGCCAGATCCATCTAGGGCAACTGAAGAATCCTCCATCAACCCAGCTCCTGCCTCTCGGAAAGGTGGACTGACTCCATTGAAGGAAAACTTCTTCAGTCAATGTAGGAAGTGTCTACACTACCCATGGGTGGTGAGTTACATGGGCACATGGGCCCCGTGCTTCACCAATGTTTAGGAACGTGGGCCCGGCTCCACCAATGTTTGGGCTTTGGGGGCCCTGTGCTTCAGGGGGATGTGGGGTCCAGAGTGGCCTGAGGGGTTAGCGAGGGTCTCCACCCCCCCCATCCCGCCGGCTCCCGGGGTTACTCGGAGGAGGAGGCAGAAGCTGGAAAGGGGCGAGGCAGAGCGTGGGGGAAGGAGTGGAATGGGGGCAGGGAGGGGGCAGAGCAGGGGTGGGCTGGGGCCAGGTTGCTCACTGAAGCATGGGGTCCCCGAAGGCATGGGGCACAGGGTGGTTGCCCCGGTCTGTCCTGTGGACAGGACGGCTCTGGGTCCAGGGCAGCCATGGGGGCTTAGTGGAGGGCCTGGCGCCGGCAGCAGCGAGCGACCTGGCCCCAGCCCACCTCTGCTTTTCCCCCTCCCCACCCCCATTCACCCCTTCTCCCAAGCCCCTGCCCCCACCCCCACCTCTTTCTGGCTTCTGCCCCCTCCCCCGAGCAACACTGGGATCCGAAGGGTGGAGGGGAATGGGGTGGGCTGAGGCCAGGTCACTTGCTGCTACCGGCGCCAGGCCTCCCACTACCCCCCAGGTCCCTGTGTCCCCCTAAAGCACAGGACAGGACAGCTCTGCTTGGACCCGTTCTAGGCACCACCAAAACTTATACAAACCTGGCGCCCAGGGGCACCACAGCTGCTTTGCTGTAGCTGGGCGGCCATAGTGCAGACATACGTCGTGGTGAGGCAGCAAGGACCTGCGTTCCAGAAGCTCTGAGCACTATCAGCACCCACTGAATCTCCAGGGGCTGTGGGTGCTCCACCCATCGGGACAGGCCCTGCATGAGCTCGCAGCACCTGCTCCCCAGGGAGCATTGGTCTGTCAGGGTTTGTTCCCTTGTCCTACCAATCTGTGAACAGTTAAAGCCAGTGGGGGCCATTCTGCTGCCGTCCAGGATGTGACACTAGTTAGCCCAGCTGAGGGCTGGCCTCTTGTTTTCCTGATGGGAACAGCGGGATCTTCTAGTCTTGCAGGAGGTGGGGAATTCTCAGTGTCTCCTTTTAAAGATTAATTAGCTGATGTTGGGACACGCTTTGAATGCAGCCTGGGCCACATATTTGTTCCCTCTGGTTAGTCCCTGGGCTGCTCTGAGGTCTGTGAACACTCGCCCTGGGTGGCACCAGAGGATGCAACATCTGGGTGAATCCAGAGCAGGTACAATGCCACTGCCACCCTGCCAGGCTGCCTCCCGCTGCCTACAGGGGTCTCCTGCTACCACAAAGGTCAGTCTCCTCGGTCCGAACCACCCTCTCTGCAGAACACGACACGTAGGCCCTGACCCTGCAAACACTTACACACATGAGTAACTTTACCTTTGTGAGTAGTACCCCTAAGGGCAAGGGCACAACTCACTCGCGTGCAAGTTTCCAGGATAGGAGACTTCGTGCCTGTATGGGAGGGGAGAGTTTGGGGATGTTGACACACCACCCTCAGAAATGGGACAAGGCCCAACAAACTTGTGTCAGGCAGGCCACCAGACTAGCTCATGGAGACAACAGAGTGTTCCTGACAGCCTGAGCTGACTTCAGAGCCGTGCTCCATGTGCTGCCCATTGGCCACCGCCTGAGCGGCCAGGGCCTGTGCGGGAGCCACTTTCTATCCCTGTGCTCAGGGTGCAGACTTCAGAAAGCAAGGAGAGCTTGAACATGCCCCGGAAAGATCTGTTGCTGGAACAGAAGCAGAATCCCAAATTTCGATGGATCTAGGGCTGAATACCTGCCTGGGAGACACAAGGAAGCCCAGCTTTCTGACTGCATTTACCATGGCAAGCTCCTGCAATAAAAATCCATGATTAAAATATTGCAGGCAGAACGATACCCCAAGGGGCATTCCTCTTCCTTCTTCTTCGGTGGAGCCCGTTTAGTTAACACACTGATTATTTTGTGCAGCCTTTTTATCAAGAGACCAGACTTCAAAAGCTTTTGCTTCAATCCACAGCCTGCTTTCTTCATTTGTTTAGCAGGCTCACTCCCTCCATCTCACACTCACTGGGCCGGGTAGCTGCACTGTAGACATACAGAGGATGGCACACAAGCCAGCGGGTTTGGGGCTCTGCACAAAATCCAGCCCAGCTCCTTGGTGGGTCAACACCAGGGTGCAGCAGTTTGTCCTAAACGCCTTTGGTTTCATCCTGGCTCATTTCTGTTGTTCCCTCTGCTTGTATCATGCTAGCTCCCCTGGCTCTGGCACCATTTGTTTAAATGCCTTTCCTGAATTGCTCTGCCCAAAGGGGACTGCAGGGGTCGGCAGCAGGCGGACTGGGGCGAGATCTGGAACCCGGACACTTTTGAATGGACCCGGAGTCTTTTTATTTACTTTCTATTATCATGACTGTTGTCATTTTCACGGGAGTCTGTGTGATGAACTAGGAATGTTCTTAATGTTTCTTCTGAATAATGTGTTGATGCCTCAGTGTCCCCATGGCAGTTCTTAAGTATCTGGCAGAGCAAAGGGCCAGTGCATCTAAATGCCTGACCTCTGTCTCCTGGCAACTGATGGCCTGGGCCCCTCCCCTGCAAAGGTGCCAACTGAAGGTGTTGGAGACAAAGAGGTCAGGTGACCTCCTGGCCCGGAAAAGGAGCTGAGCAGAGAGGAGGGGCTGGAGGGGGTTGTTAGTCTGGAGCTGGCTGGGGACGAGGAGTGAAGTGCAGACCTGGGGGTCTGGCTCACTGCCCCCCAGAATGGACCCGGCCGAGGGGTCCGGTTCACGGTACCTACAAGCTCTGTTTTAGACCCTGTTCCTGCCATCGAATAAACCTCTGTTTTGCTGGCTGGCTGAGAGTCACGTCTGACTGCGAAGTGGGGGTGCAGGACCCTGTGGCTTCCCCAGGACCCCGCCTGGGTGGGTTCACTGTGGGAAGCCCACGGAGGGACAGAGGATGCTGAATGCTCCAAGGAGAGACCCAAGAGGTGAAGCCGTGTGAGCTTCTTGCCCTGAACAAGTCTGCTCCGAGGGAGAGGAGGCTCCCCAAAGTCCTGACTGGCTTAGTGAGGAGCAGTTCCAGAGCATCGCCCGGGGACTCCGTGACAGTCTGGACCTCCAGCAAGAAACTTGGACCTTGACCAGAAGGAAGGACTGCCCTGGTCACTGGAATAAAGCAGCAGTTGCTGGGAGGTCCTCGGTCCTGTTCCACCTGCTGCTAGACAGCTGAGGGGAAGCAAAACGGGAATGCGCTGGCCGGCTGATAACATGGGACTCCGGATCTAAGGGCCCCTCACCATGGTATCCAGGCTTTGGCTGTCACATCACTGGAAGCATTGCAGGGTCCCAGTGCCCGATGAAAGGGGACACCCTCCCCAGGATTTCCAAGGCACTGTCTCTGATGCCCTCCTCTCTGGAGCTGCTGGTTGAGCTGCTAGGGAGTGGAGGGGAGGGGAGGAGAGGGGGATTGGGCTGAATTGGTCCCAGCTGCACTGGAGTCGCAGAAGCCCTTGGGCCACGGATGCTAATGCAGCTCGAGCTCGGTGGCGGGAGCTGGCAATAAGGTTAATAACATATTCAAGCACAAGTGCCCTGGCGGAGAAAGGGCTCCTCGGGATAAGGCCAAAATCAAGTGCTTAGAACAGAAAGGAAGTTAACTAAGACCTCCCTCTGGGAGAGGATCCGTGGTGTCAGGGGGAGGGGCAGGCCAGAGCCACTCGGGGGAAAAGGGGGGCTGGCTTGCTCTCATTTACACCAGCCTGGGGCTGGCTGGCTGCAATGGAGTCACTCCGGATTTCTACCAGGGAAGGGGACCAGACAGCAAATGTAAAAAATCGGGGCGGGGTTGGGGGGTAATAGGAGCCTGTATAAAAAAAAAGGCCCAACAGTCCGGACTGTCCCTATAAATTCGGGCCATCTGGTCACCCTAATACCAGGGCCCATTAGAGCGGCGCCAGAAAGGCCTTACCTGGGCTGCCCAGAGCCAGGCCCTGCTCAGCAGACAAAGGGGATGGGCCCCAGGTCAGTGGCACGAGCAGGAGCAGAAGCCAGGTCCCCCCAGGCCCCTGTCTCCCCTGCCCCTGCCAAGCTCTGGGCAAAGCCCCGCTCCAGCCAGTGGGACTAGCTCCGACAGCAGCTGCAGGCAGAGGCGGGTCTGCACAGCCTGACCCTGGGCTGGACAGGGCCGAGCCCCGGGCTGTGGCTCGCACGGATTCCTGGGGAGGTTCTCCGGGGCCGCCGGAGCACTCGCCTTCCAATCCAGCCCGCGAGAGTGAGAATTAAATGCTAATGAAGCGCTTTGATTTACCAGCAGACAAGACGTTTCAGTGTTGCTTTGCCTCGTGCTCTATTATTATGCAAATGAAGGGAGCTTGTATCTTTCTTCCCCGTTTAGCTGAAATCAGCACTTCTCGGCGGCAGCCCGCGCTCAATTACTGTACTTACCTGCTTAATGGGCGCGCCGAGCCCCGCTTGGGCGCTCTCCCTGGCGGGTCCGGGCAGACGCGCGGGGCTCGGGGCCCTGGCTGGGGGGCAGCCCGGGGAGCGGGGGGCCTCGGGCTGGTGTGTGTGTGAGATCCGGGATGGCTCTGCCCGAGAGTCTCGCTGGGTGTGTCTGGTGTGGGGTGTGCGCCTGTGCTCGGGTGCCCCGGGTTGTGGCTCTCAGCCGGGTTGTCGCACCCGGGGCTCGGGGCCCCGCCCGTGTGTTTCCCGGCGCACGTTTGTAGTGTAAATGTGGCTCCCCCGCCCAGCCAGCCTGTTCCGCGCTGATATGTCGAACAGCAGGTGCTCGCTGAGCGCTCCCTGGTGCTTTAAGCCACTTTCCCCTGGACACTTTCCAGAGCTGGGGCTTCCTTCCCCTCCAGATGCCGCTCCCCGGGCCCAGCCGCCGCCCCGCTGGAGGCTGGGGAGGTCTTAGGGGAGCCTTGGAAAGGACTCGAGCGGTCTCCTGGGGTGGGGTGGGGTGTTCCCTGCGCCCGAGGGACATTCATGGAGCAAGTTCTTAGTCCGGTCACCAGATCAAACCGAGCAGCCGCTGGAGCCCTCGGGCGAACCGCACCGCGCTGGCGCCAGCTGCGGCGGAGCGCAGGGACAGGGTGTCGGACGCAGCTCGCTTTGCCCAGCCGGCGGCTGCAGGGAGCAGCGGTCCTCCCCGGCCAGGAATCTCCGTGCGCCCCCTCCGCGCGCTTCGCTTCAGTCGGGACTCAGTTTCCCGCTCGCTCCCACTCGCGAGACCTTTCAGGCAGCAGCCCCTGGAAGAAGGGGGGCGCAGAGGGCCCCTCAGCCGGGCGGTTGGCCAAGAGGGGAGCGGGGATACGATTGACCTCACGGGTAGGAGCCACAGGACGCGCCAGGGTTACAGGGGTCTGGGATCCGCAGCCCCTCTGTGGAGCTGCTGTCAAGAGAGGTGCTGGGGAAACACACCCCTTGTGGGGTTCTGCTCAGGTGACATCCCAGGAACGGGCTCAGGGTGGAGCAGGGAACCGGCTCTGGGCCGGGGTCTGGTTTGTACATGACAAGAGAAATCAGATGTGAGCCCGATTTCAACCGCCGATGAAATAAAATCCAGTGCAAAGAATGATCCGGTTTCTGTCAGACGACAGAACCTTCACAGCGAGGCAAGAGTTGGAATTTCATTCGCGGGGTTGTTTGGGGTCAGATTTTCCTCCCCTCTCACTTGCAAATCACATGCACCCGTGTGTGTGTGTGTGTGTGTGTAAGAGAGAGAGAGAGGGAGTATGTGTGTATGTGAGTGTGTGTGTGTGAGAGACAGTGTGTGTGTGCGTGTGTGCGTGTGTGCGTGTGTGTTTGTGTCTGTGCGTGTGTGCGCGCGTGAAAGAGAGAGTGTGTGAGAGAGTGAGTGTGAGTGTGTGAGAGAAAGAGTGTGTGTGTGAGTGAAAGTGTGTGTGTATGTGAGTGTGTGTGAGTGTATGTGAAAGAGAGAGTATGTGTGTATGTGAGTGTGTGTGTATGTGACTGTGTGTGTGTGTGAAAGAGTGTGTATGTGAGCGTGAGTGTGTGTGCATGTGTGTGTGAGAGAGAGACAGTGTGTGAGTGTGAGTGTGCACGTGTGGGTGGGTGTGTATGAAAAAGAAAGAATGTGTGTGTGAGAGTGTGCATGTGTGTGCACGCATGTGTGAGTGTGAGTGTGCACATGTGAGTGTGAGTGTGAAAGAAAGAATGTGTGTGTGAGAGTGTGTGGATGTGTGCGCGTGCATGTGTGAGAGAGTGAGTGTGCATGAGTGAGAATGAGTGTGTGTGTGTGAGTGTGCATGTATGTGTGTGTGTGAAAGAGAGTGAGTGTGTGTATGTGAGTGTGAGTGTGTGAGAGACAGTGTGCGAGTGTGTGTGTGTGCACGCATGTGTGTGTGTGAAAGAGTGTATGTATGTGAGTGTGTGTGAGACAATGTGTGTGAATGTGTGTGTGTGAGCATGCGTGAGTATGTGTGTGTGCGTGCATGTGTGTGTGAGTGTGTGTGTGGGTGGATGTGAGAGAGTGAGTGTCAGTGTGTATGTGAGTGTGTGTGTGTGTGTCACAGACCCACACATCCAAGCCTAGGTGCAGGCAGGCAGATGCACACATCTGTGTATGCCCCCTGCACCGTGTGCGTGTGGATGGAGAGTGACAAACCGGCAGGTCCCCAGCCCCCGGGGGGGGACACCGCTCCCCCCTGCTGAAGTCCATGGGGGTGCAGAGAGGCTGGGGGATCACTGAAGAGCCCGCCCCGGGGTCTCCTGCAGAAGCGACCAAGCCCGACCCGGGCAGGACAATAGGAGCAGGCCCGTGCCCGGGTGTGTGTTAATTAGGGACATATGTCTCCTAAAGGAATCGTTGGGGGGTGGGGGGTTCTGCTCCCCTGCGCGCCTCATTAGCATGAGCCGAACGCCATTGGCCCGGAGGACGTGATGTAAGAGGGTGACTTGTAAACTTCAGGCGGCTGCGGATTGTTAGCTTGGTTGCAGTCACATCAATCTGCTGGGGGTAAAGAGGGAGGGTGGAAAATCCGCACAAATGCCCGGCTCCCGAGGCCCTGGGGTTCGCAGCGCTGCTGCTCATTAGAACTCAGGGCAGGGGAGCAGCAGGGATCACACAGAGATTCACGGGGAAGCAATTGCAACCTGGAGGGTTAACTTGATATCCTGCAGGAGGCGGCTCCAGGCCTGCGGGGGGAGGGAGGGGAGAGTCCAGCAGTGATTCGCTGGTCGCTCCAGGCCAGGCAAAGCCCCCGGAAGGGACCCTGTCCCTGGCAGATGTTTCGGCCCCAATGGGAGTGGCAGGTGCTCAGGATCTGGACCCCTGGGGTGGGGGTGTGGAGGGATTTCAAATCCCAGGGTCTCTTATCTTCTGATTTATTTCCATCGATCAAACCTTGAGATTGCAACGTCCTGTGCGCAGGGACTGCGCGTTCCCAGCACCCCGGCGGGGTTCAGAGGGGAACTAACAGCGGGTCACCTCCTGAGGTCGGGCCGTGAGTCAACGGGAGGCTTGGCCGAGTAAGGACTGAGTTATTAAAACCACCGGACGGCTCCCCCCGCCCCCGCTTTAACCTGCTATCAATGGAGTTGTATAGAAATGGCCAGAGTGAAAGCTGGGATAATCTCATAACGCTGCCCACACTGCGCACTGGTTGGGCAGCTTCCATGGAAGATCTGCAAGGATTCTGCAAGCGGGAATTAATGGATGTGGGGGTGTCGCTTATCCACTCCTTTTGAGAAGTGGAGGCCCAGAGAAATGAAGCATTAGGCCCACTCTCACACAGCTGGACCAGGACTGGAAGCCAGGAGTCTTGGTTCACATCCCTCTTGTTCTAACCACTAGGCAAGACTTTCTCGCACAGCTGGGGGTAGATGCCAGGGGTCCTGACGCCCAGCCTCTGCTCTAACCACTAGGCACCGCTCCCCTCCCAGAGCTGGGAAAGAACCCAGGAGTCCTGCCCCAGCCTCTGCTCCAACCACTGCACCCCACACCAGCTGGAGCAAAAGGACGAGCCAGCTTGGCACTTTCCTCATTAAAAAGTGAACATGTAGCTTTTTATTGCATCACAGAGCCCACAGGTCCTGCTGATTCCCCCGCCGATAAATCAAAGAAAGAGCCTCTCATTAGCTCCGGCCGCGCCAGGGCGGCGCTCCGCCCCCAGGATCCCGGAGCTGCCCCTCGGGAACCCGCCTGGGTGCCCGGGGGGGTGGCGGGCGGTCAAAGACAGGCCTGAGCCTCTGGGCCTCAACAGGGAACCCTGTCTCCCTTCTTCTCTTCTCCCTTTTGATCTCACTCGCAGAAAGCCCAGGCAGGAGGCGACTCACAACAGCGTCACTAAATCATGTAGTCTCACTGCTGTTCCCGGGAGATTTTTTTTTTTTTGATGGATTAAATTAAGCGCTTCCATTTCCGTCCACCACCTGATCGCTGCATTATAAATCCAAACAGCTGATCAGAGTCTTCAGAAATTCAGGACCTTCCACAGCGGCTGCGGCAGAGCCTGGGAGCTGTCCAGTGCTGACAAGGAACAACAGCCCGCCCCGAGCAGAACAATAAGCATTGCAGCGCACGGCGCAGGAGGGAACCGAAGCTTGGAGCCGCTCCCGAGCGCCGGGAGCTGTCCAGTGCTGAACTTGCGGGCGATGTCTGAGGAGCCAGCTCTGGGCTGGTGACCCCTGGACCTCAGGGTGGGCTTTTGAACCGCGCTGGAGGGCGACAGGACGGGCCTGGGCAGCCAGCCGCCTCCTCTGCTGCACAAAAGCCGCTGGATCTGGGGCTGGAACAAGGGCCGATCGCGGCAGGCGGACTGGGCAGCTCAGCAGCGGGGTTGGGGCTGGGGACTGCACAGCTGAGCAAGCAAAACCACCCAGCAAGCCACAAAGCCATAGCGCCGGGAGCCTTTTTCTAACGGGCGTTTCTGTAAAGATTTTTTGCTGGGATCCGTTTCTCTCCCCTCTCCCACCAATAGCTGACCCAGCGGCAACCGGCCAGCTGCCGCGCTCCTCCGCCTCGGCCGCGGCTAGAAACCATGCCAAGATCCTTCCTGGTCAAAAAGGTCAAACTCGATGATTTTTCTTCGGCTGATCTAGAGAGCTCGTACGGCAGATCCCGAACAGACTTCAGCTCGCGGCTCCATGACAAGGGTAAAGAGCCGAGCCGAGCCGGGCCGGGCCGGGCCGGGGCTGGGCGATGTGACACCCCTGCCCGGGCTGGCTAGGGAGCGGGGCGGTCGGGGCCTGCGCTGGGGCTGCGCTGCGGTTTGAGCTGCACTCGGGGCCGCATTCCTCTGGGCCGCCCGCCTCCTTCCCTGGAATGTAGCCCGCGATGAGCCATATTGAGCAGGGCTCTGCCTCTCCGAGGCTGTTGACTCTGCACATTTTAATGCAGACCAATCGCTCTGGTCCTTCCTTCCCCGGCACTAAAATTAGCCCTGGAGAACAAAAAGGTACCGAGGCGGTGCAGGGGTGGGGGGGAAATCCCAGCTGGGGGCGGGGGAGAGGGGTCGGAATTCACCGCTGCAGAAATGGTTTTGTTTGGAAGGCCCTTTTGTCTGCAACTAGCCAAGTTCAAGGACAACTGTTAGCAGCCTCCAGGCGTCGCCGGGCCGCGGGCTGCCCCCTGACTGGCGCCGGTTCATTAATCGTGCCCGAGGAGGATAAAGCTCTGGGCGGAAAGTTCCTCTCGGACTGACCCGGCTCAGAGAGGCTGCCCCAAGCCCAGGCGCTGTTTTCCAGGGGCGATGCTCACTTCGCTGGCTGCTGGCTTGTGCTGACTGCAGCATGTCTGCAGCGTGTTGCATAACGGGAGGGAATTGGCTGAAGGGGTTTGGGGGGGAAGGAAAGGTCATGCCCCGGGCCTCCCTCTTTAGGCTCAGTCGCAGACCTGACCTTGAGTGTTCCCCGGAGAGGAAGGTGTCACCTCTGTGGGGCTTTCCGGGGGGCGGGGGAGGGGCACATCGCAGTCGTGTCCTCGCGTTGCATTCAGAGGAATCTTAATGAGCGCTCGGAGTTGCAGCCCTCAATTAGCAGGAGCCGGAGCAGCGCTCGGCTGCCGCATCTCCCCAGCCTCCCCCCGCCCCTCCGCCTATCTGCGCCCAGCAGCCGGCCAAGCGAGCGGGAATCTCGGGGAATGATGAAGAGGGTGGCTGGCGGGGGAGGTTCATCAAACGCCAGGGCCATTAGCATGACAGTGGCGAGCCGGCTCCTGGTTCATCGCCCCGCACTTCATCCCGGCGCCGGCTCCCCTGCCGCGGGCAAGCTGAGGGGGGCCCCTCGCGGGGCAGCTTGTTGCATCTATTCACCCGGGAGCGCCCCAGCTTCTCTCCCCGGCCCACCCCCGAGGTAACGAGCCTCTCCGTGTCCCCCTCCCCCGCAGGGTACATCAGTGACTACATCACCCCCGCGGTCTATGAAGGCGAAAGCGAAAGCGCCATCAAGGTGCCCTCGCCGGGGCCGATCTACCCGGGGGCGCACGGGGACTATGGCGCGCCGGACTCGGACCAGCCCGACAGCCCGCACTCGGAGATCGCCGCCGGCTACATCAACGGCGACGCGGCGGTGAGCGAGGGCTACGCGGTGGACGCCTTCTTCATCACGGACGGGCGGTCGCGGCGCAAGGCGGTGAGCGGGGCGCGCAGCCTGCAGCGGCACCGGTGCAGCGAGTGCGGCAAGACCTACGCCACCTCCTCCAACCTCAGCCGGCACAAGCAGACGCACCGCAGCCTGGACAGCAAGATGGCCAAGAAGTGCCCGACCTGCGGCAAGGTCTACGTGTCCATGCCGGCCATGGCGATGCACCTGCTCACCCACGACCTCAAGCACAAGTGCGACATCTGCGGCAAGGCCTTCAGCCGGCCCTGGCTGCTGCAGGGCCACATGCGCTCGCACACGGGCGAGAAGCCCTTCGGCTGCGCGCACTGCGGCAAGGCCTTCGCCGACCGCTCCAACCTGCGCGCCCACATGCAGACCCACTCCGCCTTCAAGCATTTCAAGTGCAAGCGCTGCAGCAAGACCTTCGCCCTCAAGTCCTATCTCAACAAGCACTACGAGTCGGCCTGCTTCAAGGGGGCCGTCCCGCCGCTCAGCCCCAGCGAGCCGTGACCGGGGGCGTCCCCTGGCGGGGCCCCCTCCCCCTCTCCGAAACCCCCTCCCCCCGTCCCCGGCGGGGCCCCCTCCCCCTCCCCCTCCGAGAGCCCCTGGCGGGGCCCCTTCCCCCCTCCGAAACCCCTTCCCCGGCGGGGCCCCCTCCCCCCTCTCCGAAATCCCCTCCCCCCGCCCCTGGCGGGGCCCCCTCCGAGAGCCCCGTCCCCCCCTGGCGGGGCCCCCTCCCCCCTCTCCGAAATCCCCTCCCCTCGTCCCCCCCTGGCGGGGCCCCCTCTCCGAAATCCCCTCCTCCCGTCCCTGGCAGGGCCCCCTCCGAGAGCCCCTTCCCCCCCTGGCGGGGCCCCCTCCCCCTCCGAGAGACCCTCCCCCCCGGCGGGGCCCGGTCCCCCGTCTCCAAGCACTCCCCAGGAGTCCCTCCCGTCCCTGGCGGGGCCCCCTCCGAGAGACCCCCTGTCCCTGGAAGGGCCTCTCCCCTCCAAGAAACCCTCCCCCCTTGGCGGGGTCCCCTCCCCCCTCCGAGAGCCCCTTCCCCCCCTGGCGGGGCCCCCTCCCCCTCCGAGAGCCCCTCCCCCTCCCTCTCCCGTCCCTGGCGGGGGGGCCCCCTCCCCCCTCTCCAAGCACTCCCCGGGAGTCCCTCCGCTCTTCCCCTCCCCGTCCCTGCGGGCCCCCTCCCCCTCCGAGAGACCCTCCCCCCCTGACGGGGCCCCGAACCCCCTCTCCAAGCACTCCCCGGGAGTCCCTCCCGTCCCTGGCGGGGCCCCTCCCCCGCTCCGAGCACTCTCCGGGAGCCCCTCCCCCCTCCAGTCCCTGGCAGGGTCGTCTTCCCACTTTCTGGGAGCCCCTCCCCACCTCTCCAATCCTTCGTGGGGTCCCCCCTTCCCACCTCTCCAAGCACTCCGGGGTGCCCCTCTCCAATTCGTCCCTCCCCCCCCCAAACCCTCCTCGGAGTCCCCCCATCTCTCCGGCCCCGAACTCCAGTACAGAGCACAGCAACCGAGATCCCCCGCTCCCCCCCTGGGAACTCACTCCGCTCTCCGGCTGCTCCTCGCACGGACCTTTGGGACTGACTCTGCCTGCCGGGGCCCAGCCGCAAGGGCGTCCGGTGTCGCTCCATCGGCCTGGCTTTCCGCAGGGCCAACCTTGCTGAAGCGAAGGAAACAAACAGCCACAAATGAAACTCGTGCTCCGCAGCCAGCGAGCGCAACGTGTCGCCTTCCAAGGGAACAATCCGGAACCATCCCTGGGCGCGAGGCTCTTCGGTACTTTCAGTTGAGTCATTTTCAACGGGTTTTTTTAAGTGTCTATTTCTATTTTCGTACGTGTCTGGGTTGGGTTGTTCTGTTTATTTCGCAGATTTTTTACTCTCTCGAGATATACACTCGGGGCCCCCCACTGATTCCTGTTTCTTTGGGGGCAGCTCCTCAGTGGATTTATTTTGCGTTCAGAACTGAGTTGCTCGGTTGTTTACTTCCAACCTCCTCTCCGTTGGTTGCCAATATCTCCTTGCTATGCCAAAGTCTGCGTCACTTTTTTGAAGAAAAAAAGAAAGAAAGAACCGATTTTTCGTTGCCACCTTTCTAACACTTTGAATTTTTGCATGCAAAAAACTCTTTCAATCTATGCCAACTTTCTGATCACTGGGTTGAGTTCCTTGGTTATTTCTTTATTTGCCAAACTTTAGCTAGTATATTTGAGGGCAATATGTCTCCTTAGGAGTCCGATACTGAACTTATAGAGCAATAATTAACGTAATGCATGTTATTTTTAAGACAAATAGTATTACTGAGAAATCAGGTACATTTTAATCCAATATTCTTAATAGCAACGAATATCAGGGACTATGCCAATGTAGTGTAATAGACTATATGACGATTCTTCCTTCTCTTCTAATGTATGCACTGCCTGCCTTTGACTTCATTGTAGTTTTAGGATTATAGGCTTGTGGTGCTAACCAGGGGAACTGCAAGCATTTTAGTTACATTTTTCTAGCAAATCTTGAAGGAACATCCACCTTGGCTTTAAGGATTTTTTTTAAAAAAAGATTTCAAGCATCTGGAGAAAAATATAGATATACTTGGACAAGCTGTTCAAAATTTCTACACACACACAGACAGACAGACAGACAGACACACACACACTCACACAGCCAGACCGACACACACACACACTCACACAGCCAGACACACACACACTCACACACACATACAGAGAGCCCACAAAGAACTAAACATCCCCTTGGCAGGAAAACTTGCCATCACCTTATTTTGTAAAAGCCATGTGGATGCTCCTCATCTTTTTACCTATACAGCACTTCCTCTTTTAGTCTTTCCATTTTATGACTAACTTCAAGCAGCACAAAATAAAAATAAAACTTAATAGAATTCAGGTAGAAGGAACTTGTATTAGATAGACCTCTGTTTTTGTACTTCAAAAGGGAACTGTATATTGCAAGAATGCCTTGTAAATACCATTTGGAAATTTACATGATTTTTACAAGCTGTAAAGAATCTAAACCTGTTTCTGGAGGCTTTTCCCCGGAAAATTTTTTGAGCCAGTATTTGAATGATGTCCCAGTAAGCACAATGGCACCAGGCCTCTT
The DNA here is from genome assembly GCA_026122505.1 of Aldabrachelys gigantea. NCBI lineage: Eukaryota > Metazoa > Chordata > Testudines > Testudinidae > Aldabrachelys > Aldabrachelys gigantea. The sequence goes on from CM047480.1 coordinate 297,388,978, forward strand.
GGCGCATTCACAATAAAAAGAAAACAAAATAAAATGGACTATGGAGAGAGGGTTTTTTTTGTTTGTCGCTTTGTTTTTAAAGCCCAGCGACTCACAGCAGCGCCCCAGGTGGGAGCTAGACACCCCCCCCCCCCAGCAGCTGCTGGGGGGGGGCGTTTCGGGGTGAGGGTCACTGGGTGAGCCCCTCCTCTGTGCTCAGCAGCCTGAGGCTGGGCCTGGCTCTGGCCCGAATCCTGCCCTGGCCCGGGGGCTGAGTGCGGGGGAGGGGCTGGGCCGTTCGCTGCGCTCCGAGCACCCCTGGCCGCGGCTAGCGGGACACGGCGAAGCCGGAGCCAGGCCCTTCAGGGTCCCAGGGAGGCTGCGACATGGCCCAGCCCAGGCTCCCCGCTCCCGGCCCGGCTCCGGGGCCAGGCCGGGGAGGTACAAAGCGCCCGGGCTCCATCTTAGCGAGCCCCGGGACACAAAGGCAATTCCCGGAGAGCAGCCGCTGCCTGGACACCCCCCCAGCCCAGCCATGCGGGCGCCGGGGCTGGCTCTGGAGCGCCCGGCGCTGGAGTCCAGCTCAGTCCGAAGCCGATTTGTCCCGGGGCGGCCCCGGTCCAGGGAGCCGGAGCACAAAGGGGCAGGCGCGACCCTGAGCCTCCCCCGCCCCTGCCCACAAAGGCCCCGGAATTGTTCTGCGCGAACAAAGGCCGCGGCGCTCCGGGGCCGGACCCGGCGGGGGACCGGGAGCGCGGGAGCCTGGGACCGGCTTGGAAAGGACAAAGCCCCCCACCCCGGAGCCGCCCGAGGGGACCCGGCCGGGGAGCAGCCTCCTGCAGCCAGCCGGCTCCGGGGGCTCGGAGCGCCCGGGGGCTGCCCCTGGCCCCCGCGGCTCCGCTTCGGCTCAACAGGTAGCGCGACCTGTTCGCAGCGCGCCGAGCTCGGACCGCCCCGGGCGGGGCCGGGGGACCCCGTTACTCAGGGGGCAGTGGGGGGCGGGGCGTGCACGGGCGGATGTGGGGAGGAAACAGCTCCCAGAGCCTCCTGGCAAAGTACCGGCTTGTCCGGCCAACCGGCCTCATTGGAGTGCGCGGGGGGGGTGGTAGCTGCGGGGGGGGGATGGGGGAGCTGTGGGGGGAGGTCTGTGTCGGGTGGGAGTGGGGGAGATGTGGCGGGAGGTCTGTGGGGAGGCGGTGGGGGGAGGTCTGTGTGTGTATGGGGGGAAGTCTGTGGGGGTGTGTGTGTGTAAAAGTCAATGGAAATAGCACCAAATTAATTCCAACACGTGTGTGGGGGAGGGGCTGGTCTGTGCCCCTTGCGGGCTCCTCCTGGCTGGGCGGGGCTACCGCGGTTCTTATGAATATTTTATTTCAAAATACCGGGTCAAATCGCTAGCGAGCAGCGCAGCGCTGTAAAGGAGTCGGGGACTCCCCTCCCCTCCCCCACCTCCTGCCCCTCCCCCGCCTTTCTCCAGACCCCCAGTCAGCCCGGGGCCGGCGCTCTCCGCCCAGCCCCACACCCCGGGCAGTGAGCGAACATGCGCCCAGGGCGCAGGCTGCCCGCCAAGCTGGGCTAGCGGCGGGGGGCAGGAGTCGCTGCCCGGCTCGGAGATGGCAGCTCCCATGTCCTCCGGGAGACCCCCGAGCTAGGGGCTCTGGCCGAGCTCCGGCCCCTTGGGCCGCGCTCCTGCGCAGGGAGCGATGGACAGAACCTGGCCCAGCCTCCAGCGCCCCCTGCCCGGTCCGGTCCGGTCCGGTCCAGAACAGCTCCCGGCGGAGCTCGGCGTGCCTTGCTGCGGGGCTGGGCCCTTCCCGCCGGCTGGGGAAGCGACTGGCCCGCGGGCCGGGGCCGGGGCCCCCTGTGCGCCTGGGTGCTGGAGGCGGGGGGCAGTGAGGCCGGAAAGGAGCCCCGCGGGGCTCGGCTCCCTTCTAACCTCCTGTCCCTGGCCCCGCGGCTTGCTCCGAGCCGGGCCCAGCGCAGCGCTCCCGGCAGGCGCAGGTTGCGCGCTCGGCGCTGGGCTGGGGAGGGGTCAGCGCAGCCCGGGTGGGAGCCGTGGGCTCCCGCTGGGTTGCTCCTTGCAGTAGCTGGAGAGGGAGGGGAGCCAGGCCGCCCCCTTAGCTTCGCGCTCCGGAGACCCAGCCACAGGCAGATGCAACAGGAGGAGACCTGCCTTTGTGTTGGGCTGGGCTGATCCCAGTCCCATGTGCGGGGAGGGCCCTGTGAAGCCGGAGAGCAAGAGGGACCGCCCCCCCCCCGAGAGGGGGAGGGGAGAGGATGCTGGGAATGAAGGTGGCAAAGGGGAGGGGGAGGGGAGTGAGAAGAATCAGGAAGGGGATGATTGGAGGGGTGCAGGTTGGGGGTGCAGGGGATTGTGGGGGGGTGGAGTGGTTCAGGGAGGAATGAAAGGGGAGTGGCATGGGGGGAGCAGGGCAGAGTTAGGAGGGGGATGGAGGGGAGCAGGGTGAGGGTTAGCAGGGGTATAGGGTGGGGGATGGAGGGGCACAGGGTGGGGTTTTGGAGGGGATCAGTAGCAGCTCTGCCCTGTGGTATTGCCTCCAGCAGCACAACACCGCCTAGCACTGTGCTGATGCACACCTTCCCTCCTGCCCCAGCTTGCTCTGGGTCCCAGTCAAAGGTTGAGCAACAGGGCTTAATTTGTAATGAAAGAGGTGTTGGGGCTCCGAACTGCCAGGCCTGGAGGTGCCGGGGCTCTGAACTGCCAGGCCCAGCGGTGCTGAGGCTCTGAACTGCCAGGACCAGAGGTGTCAGAGGGCTCTGAACTGCCAGGCCCAGACATGCTGGGGCTCTGAACTGCCAGGCCCGGAGGTGCCGGGGCTCTGAACTGCCAGACCCGGAGGTGCCGGGCTCTGAACTGCCAGGCCCAGTGGTGCCGGGGCTCTGAACTGCCAGGCCCAGCGGTGCTGGGGCTCTGAACTACCAGGCCCAGTGGTGCTGGGGATCCGAATGGCCAGGCCCAGAGGTGTCGGGGGGCTCTGAACCGCCAGGCCCGGAGGTGTCGGGGCTCTGAGCCTCTAGGCCCGGAGGTGCCGGGGCTCTGAACTGCCAGGCCCAGCGGTGTCGGAGCTCTGAACTGCTTGGCCCAGAGATGTCGGGGCTATGAACCGCCAGGCCTGGAGGTGCCGGGGCTCTGAACTGCCAGTCCCAGCGGTGCTGGGGCTCTGAACTGCCAGGCCCAGAGGTGTCAGAGGGCTCTGAACTGCCAGGCCCAGCGGTGCCGGGCCTCTGAACCACCAGGCCCAGAGGTGTCGGGGCTCTGAACTGCCAGGCCCAGAGGTGCTGGGGCTCTGAACTGCCAGGCCCAGAGGTGTCGTAGGGCTCTGAACTGCCAGGCCCAGAGGTGTCAGAGGGCTCTGAACTGCCAGGCCCAGCGGTGCCGGGCCTCTGAAGCGCCAGGCCCAGCGGTGCCAGGGCTCTGAACTGCCAGGCCCAGAGGTGTCGGAGGGCTCTGAACTGCCAGGCCCGGAGGTGCTGGGGCTCTGAACTGCCAGGCCCAGTGGTGCTGGGCTCTGAGCTACCAGCCCCAGAGGTGCTGGGGGGCTCAGAACTGCCAGGCCCAGAGATGCCGGACTCTGAACTGCCAGGCCCAGAGGTGCTGGGCTCTGAACTGCCAGGCCTGGAGCTGCTGGGCTCTGAACTGCCAGGCCTGGAGCTGACGGGCTCTGAACTGCCATGCACAGCGGTGCCGGGGCTCTGAACCGCCAGGCCTGGAGGCACAAATTGAGCACTGCTAGGCTACTTCAGCAGGAGACCATTGCCCGAGGTGGGATTGGGGGGAACTATTGCACGCAGCACTATGGCTGGGAGATGGGATGGTCCCACTAGCCCCCGCTGCTCCCTTCCGTCCTGTTCCCCTGACTTTGTAACCAGAAGCCTGATGTTCTCTCTGCAACCACCTGTGGCTGGCCTAGGTCAGCTGATGTGGCCTCTGTCAGCATTGATCCATCTCCAGCCTCCATTAGCATCCAGGCAGCAGCCCAAGGCCTGCAGATCTGCCTGAAGAACTTCCATGGCCTAGCTGGGGCGGCTGTGCCGAAACGGTGCATGGAGGCAGAAGGGAAGGCAGAGAGGGAGGCAGCCCTTGGCTTGGTATCGAGGGCATGAGAGCCCTCAGCATCTCTGGGGAGAGCCGGTGCCCAGTGAGCCGATACCCCGTGGCATCCTCCCACAGCTTCCCTCATCCAGGATAGGCAAGTGCTGCCCCTGGAGACTGCAGATCCCAGCATGTTCTGCTGCACTAGAGCTCGCCCTGTGTTCCACACCCATCGGTGTGAGTTCAAGGTGGGGTGGCTGCAGCCTGCTCCATTTTTTAATAATTATTCAGTCAGCCCCCTGCACTTCTCTAGTTGTTCACTGGTTCAGCCTCAGCACCAGCCTGTAAGGGAGACAGGAAATACTTTGAGGGTCCCCTGAAACAGCCTGGAAATGCAACCACCTCTGGGATGTGTTGCAGCAGCTGTTCATCAACTGTGACAGCTCAGCAGAGGAGTGAGGTGAAGAAGAACCTGTATCCAGATGAGCATGCAGAGGGATGTTAGGGGTGGAATAACTCCCCAGATGGCATGTGATGGAGAAACCAGGGTTAACCCCTTGGGTTCTGTGTAAAGGGGGGTGGGGGGCGATGGAATCTTTTAAATGGCCAGGAGTGGTGGTTTCAATCCCATCTCCCCTGTAGCAGCACAGCACCCCTTAGCATCAGGCTGGGGTGTTGGGGTCGGCACTGCCTGTGAGGGGAGAGTACCCCCTACTGATTGGCTCCCCCATTCCCTGCAGTGGCTCCCATTCAGGTGCTGACCTGGCCTGACCTGGCTTAGTGAGGGCTGAGGAAATCACAGCACATGGTGTTATGGATGTAAATCAAATGCAGTTCTCAGGCTTCTGGAGAGCTGCCCAGAGAGCTAGGAGCTGGGCAGAGTTTGGGCACCTCTGCTCTGCCCTCCTCTTCCTCCGCACACAGCTGGGGAAAGGGCATCTGCACAGGTGAGGGAGCAGGAAACATACCTGGCAAGGGGCAGTACAGGTCTGTTCAAGGCACTGGACACCAAGGTCTTTAAGCATTCATTCGTTAAGCCTAGCAGTGCCCTTCTCTACCCCCCCCGTGTGAGTCATAGAATCATAGAATATCAGGGCTGCAAGGGATCTCAGGAGGTATCTAGTCCCACCCCCTGCTCAAAGCAGGACCAAGCCCAACTAAATCAGGGCCTGACCTTAAAAACCTCTAAGGAAGGAGATTCCACCACCTCCCTAGGGAACCCATTCCAGTGCTTCACCACCCTCCTAGGGAAATAGTGTTTCCTAATATCCAACCTAAACCTCCACCACTGCAATTTGAGACCATTGCTCCTTGTTCTGCCACCACTGAGAACAGCCCAGTTCCATCCTCTTTGGAACCCGCTTCAAGTATCTGACAGCTCTATCAAATCCCCCCTCATTCTTCTCTTCTGCAGCCTAAATAACCCTAGTTCCCTCAGCCTCTCCTTGTAAGTCATGTGCTCCAGCCCCCTAAGCATTTTTGTTACCCTCCGCTGGACTCTCTCCAATTTGTCCACATCCCTTCTGTAGTGGGGGGCCCAAAACTGGACACAATACTCCAGGTGTGGCCTCACCAATGCCGAATAGAGGGGAATGATCACTGCCCTCCATCTGCTGCCAATGCTCCTACTAAGTGAGCACGTCGCTATTATATGGATGAGGAAATTGAGACATGGGGAAGGGACTTGCCCAAGGTCACATAGCAAATCACTGGCAGAGCAGGGGCTAGAACTCACATCTCCCAATGCTCAGGCCTATGCCTGAACCCCTCCATACCCCAGCGCCTCCCCCGCTAGGAATGACCCTCTTCCTGCTCCACAGCCTTGCCCCTCCCCCAAAAGTGCTGGTGGAGCCTCACTGCTTCTGCAGCAAGCCCAAGGCAGGCAGGATCTGTGCAGGGTGGGGAGGTTCCCGGTGAAGCTAGCAAGTCCCCACCCTGCACCCCTCTTCATCCTCCAGAGCTCAGTGTCTGGCAGATGCCTGGAGTCAGCAGTCTCTGGCCCCTGTTCCAGGCTCGGTGACTCACACAGGAGAGTGTCTGTACCGCTATTTCAGCACTTTCTTCTGCAATCGATTTAACAAACCCCGAAGGGAAAATCAGGCACATCCTGTTCTTTCCAGCCCCTCCCGCGCGTGCACACGCTCAGTCCAACTGCCTCAGTGAGGCCTGTAATGCGCCGCATGCAGAACTCACAGGCGGACCCCCGCCCTGCCTCTTCAGCTGTTGCTGGAAGCCAGCCCATGAACTAATGAAAGCAGCCGTGAGCCCAGTGCGGCTGGGCCTTGTAGGACCCCGCATGGAGGGCGCAGCCCCGGGCCAGTTGCGCTCCCTCCCCCCAAACAAGGAGACTCGGGGTTTGCAGCAGAGGCTTCGCAGCAGCAATTACAGCGCCAAAGTCGGTGGTTTGGCTGGGTTGGGAGCCAGCTCATTCCAGAACTGCTGGCTCAACATGCTGCATATGCACTGGATGGGAAATCAGGCCTGGCTGTGCAGAAGGAGCCTTTCTCCCAGAGTACAACCCAGCCTGCGGGGCTGGGGCACTCTCCCTCCTCACTCTGCCCAGGGGACTTCTCAGGCCAGAGGCGCTGGAACTACGGGTGCCGGGGGGTTGCTGCACCCCCCCAGCTGCAAGTGGTTTCTATCATATCCAGGGGTTACAGTTTGGTTCAGTGGCTCTCAGCACCCCCACTGCACAACGTGTTCCAGCCCCCCTGTCTAGGCTACAGGGAGTGCAGTGCTAGGGCATGGTCCCAACTGCGGGGCTTGGGGTAGGGGTGGAGGAGGCATGCCCGCCCCTTGCAGTCAGGGCTGACCCCAATGCCCCCATGTGCTGGTAGAAAGCCCTGGGTTGCTGGAGTCAGAGGAGATGTACACAAGAGACCTTGCCCTTTGAGGCTCTTTAGTGATCACACACAGGGCAGTTAATTCCCACGGCTTGGGCAAATTCTCACTCTGGTGAGTATGGGGCTGTGGCACTGGCCTCCAAGACAATTTTCAGTAGAAAGCCAATTTTGACCTCCTCTGCTGTGTTCCAGGAAGCTCCGTTTCTCCCTCAATTTATATACTGAGTCTCCTTCCAGAGATTTTTGCCCCCAAGTTGGAGGTGGATTGAACCAAACACTTGTGAGATCCGGGACTGGTGGAACAGCTGGGGTTCACCATTGGAGAGATCGTCTGGCTTTGCCACTGTATATCTCAAACGTAGCTTGGGCTAGGAATTCTGCATATGTGGCACCCGCTATGCTGCAGAGAGCGATAGCAAACAGTGCTGTGGGGGGAACCGGAATGTTATTTACCACAGAACAAGGTTTCATTAATGAAAACTCTCCATGGTGACCATGGGCACATGGAGTCCTCCTCAATTCCCGAACGCCTCAGCGCTCAGGCTGGGATTCCTGTGCAGTGGCAGGCACTCTGGGACTCACAGAGCTTCCTGCGGGGTTTACACTCTGGGGCAGGAGTCTTGGCTTTGTGCCTGACTGGTGGAGCATTACATAAGCACTAACAATTGCACCTACAGGGAAACTGAGGCATAGATCGGGGCAAAGACTTGCCCATGTCACCCAGCAAGTCACTGGCAGAGCTGGGAATAGAACCCAGGTGTCCTGAGCCCCAGGCCTCTGCTGTAGTTGCTCAACCATTATTATTGCTCTTCGTCCAGCCCTTTTTAAAACGAGCCTCATCGCCTGCGTCTGTGGGAACAAACTGTCGTCCGTGTCCCCCCTGTGTTGGCATCACTAGGCTGCTGTGCGAGACCCTGAGATCTCAGGACAGTGGCTCTGCCAGTCCAGGCAGGTCACGTGGAGACAGCTGAATGAGTCATTGCTCAGGTGTTCCCAGCACTCGGCCCTGCCTCGGAGAGATGGGGAGAAAAGAGGGGAGTCCATGCTATGGCTGGGGTCCCAAAGCTGCCGAGAGGGTGGGTGTCTGATGCCAGGGCTGGGGGCATGGCTTGGGGGGGCAGGGTATGGCAGCCTGGGCTGCACACTGTGGGACTGAGGGGTGCAGACACCATGGTGGGGACAGAGCTCAGGACATGCGGCTCCAGGAACACTTCTCGCCCATGGGAGCAAAGGGGCTTGTGCTGGGACTGGGGTTCAGACTAGGCTTTTGGCTGCCATCACTAGAGGGGGACACGCTCACATCTGCAGTGTCAGGCCGGGCAGGGGTGGGCCCTCAATAAGCTTTCAGGAGAGGGAGACTGGATTGATTCTGGACACAGCAGGCTGCTGGAGTAGGAGCATCGCTCCGACAGGCTGCCCATGAGGGGGAAGGAGCCCAGGAAGGACCCCAGGGGACCCGTCTGGGAGGCAGGGAGGGGAGCCAGCCTCTGGGGGAGGCCAGGAAGCTCCCATGTCCCAGCTGGGCTCTGTGACCTCTCAGACCCATGGGTCAGCTCCCTGCTTGATCGGTGAGTCATGGTCCTTCGAGGTTGGTTCCATGTGCCACTGCTAGGCTCTGCGGTGCCCGTTCCCAGGCCCAGCGCTCAGAGCTGGGCAGTGACTCTGGGCCAGGGCTATGGCTCTGCATGGGAACAGCTGAGACCATCAAACTGGTCTCACTTGTGCGCCCAGTCAGACCTTGTGCTCGCTCATTGCCCCCCATCTAGTGATGCGGCCCCCCCTCCCACAGTCAGGGGGTGGGCAGGACGTGCTCTTCCCAGCCCAGGCTCTGGGCCCTGCCTTTGGGAGCTTGCTGAGATTTGGGGCCCGTCAGGCTCAGCTGCCCTGCAACTGCCCCTTGTGATGGCAGCTTCTTGTCCCCATGGGGCCCACTTGTGGCTGGTCTCCCACTCTCGGTCCCTGCTGGCCCCAATTCCCCAGTTCAGTGCTAGGAGGCGCTGTGGTACAGGATGCCGGCTCAGTAGGAGACCCTGACAACCTGAGGGAAGGAACTAGTTCATGGGACTTTGCAGATATCCCTCATGTCTCCCTGGCACCTGGCCGAATTTCTCTCTGGGAGAATTACAACGTTCCCTTGCTCAGGGCCAGATTTCAGTGACCCCACATGAGCCCCAAGGGGGCAAAATGCCTGGGGCCCGCCCTCTGTGCCCCCAGGTAGGAGCCTGCAGCCTCCCCCTGCCCAGCATGCCAGGGTGCCCCACACTGAGATTCTCACCCCAGCAGCCTCAGATCCCACAGCTGCAGAACTTAGCCCAGTGCTTCATTTGTGCCAGGGCTTGTCAGGGCCGACCCCAGAGACTTCCGTGCTTGGCCATTCATAGCCCCGGCACCTCTGGGCCTGGCAGTTCAGAGCCCCGGTGCCTCTGGGCCTGGCAGTTCAGAGCCCCGGTGAATCTGGGCCTGGCAGTTCAGAGCCCCCCAGCACCTCTGGGCCTGGTAGTTCAGAGCCCCGGTGCCTCTGGGCCTGGCAGTTCAGAGCCCCAGTGCCTCTGGGCCTGGCAGTTCAGAGCCCCGGTGAATCTGGGCCTGGCAGTTCAGAGCCCCCGCACCTCTGGGCCTGGCAGTTCAGAGCCCCAGTGCCTCTGGGCCTGGTGGTTCGGAGCCCTGGTACCCCCAGGCCTGGCGGTTCAGAGCCCGGCAGCTCTGGGTTTGGCAGTTCAGAGCCTGGCACCTCTGGGCTTGGTAGCTCAGAGCCCCAGCACCTCTGGTCCTGGTGGTTCAGAGCCCCGGCACTGCTGGGTTTGCTGGGTCAGCTATGAAAGTATAACAACTGCATTAACAACTGTACACTTTCAGTACAAATTAAGCCCTGACTTCACCCCCTCCTAATGCTGCCTGGCTGCTCCCCGTGGCTCAGGGCCTGTCGCATGACAAATCAGCTCAGTTGCCCAGGCTCCTCTGAGGCCTTCCCTCCAGCCAGAGCCTTTAAATTCACCCAGGCTGGGTGGAGGGGGCGATGGGTGAGGTCACCTCCAGGGGCTGGGACTGGAGACATCCTCCTTGTTCAGCGCCCCAGTGCCCCAGCTCACTCGTGTCTGAGCCAGCACCTGGGTGCAGGGCTGGGCTTCCAGCTGGGGCTGCCTGCGCTAATCAGGAAAGAGGATTAACCCTTCTCACTTTGCATCACCCACAGCACTTATTAACCAGCTTAGGCCCCTGTACCCGTAATCTCCTGGCTGCCTCTCCGGCCAGCCCGACTCTGCAGGGACCTGCACGGGTGCCTCAGGATGTGGCTGGAGCCGTCAGGTGTATGAACCTGCCTGGTGCTGGCTGGCAATCCCCCCCCCCACACACACACCCCTGTGGGGCTGGGAGGGTGTCTAGAGGGGAGTTCTGCTGCTCAGGCCTGTTCAGTCCTTGTCCCCCATTGGCCTCCGGCAGCCAGTGGGCTCCCGAATGGCCACAACTAGGGGGGACACAATGACCGCTGTGTGAGTCAGACATGCCAAAGCCGCAGGAAAAAACACAGAAATTGGGCTTGGTTTTGCCTTAATTGGCTTGTGAGTTACTTGTTGGCTAGTTTTTGGCTTGTAGCTTGCTGCTTGGTGTACCTTGTTGCTTCTAGTTTTTGATTGGCTCCCGGCAAGAAGGGGCAAGTGGGGGAAAGAGTCGGGATGCACAGTGGCCCACCAGTCCCAGACTGCATGCTCAGGGATCTAGTCACACAGAGTGTTGGGGTTCTTAGCGATTGGCTGGTTTTGAAATGGGATTAGCTTGATTTTTGATTTAGTGTGTAAATCAGGTGCTTATTTACCATATGAAAGCTGGCAACCTGATCTCCTTCTTCGAGAAGGTGACAGATTATCTAGACAAAGGAAATGCAGTAGATCTAATTTACCTCGATTTCAGTAAGGCATTTGACACGGTTCCACATGGGGAATTGTTAGTTAAATTGGAAAGATGGGGATGAATATGAAAATTGTAAGGTGGATAAGGATCTGGTTAAAGGGGAGACTCCAACAGGTCGTATTGAAGGGTGAACTGTCAGGCTGGAAGGAGGTTACTAGTGGAGTTCCTCAAGGATCGGTTTTGGGACCAATCTTATTTAACCTTTTTGTTACTGACCTTCGCACAAAGAGCAGGAATGTGCTAATAAAGTTTGCGGATGACACAAAGCTGGGAGATATTGCTAACACAGAGAAGGACTGGGATATCATACAGGAATATCTAAATGACCTTGTAAACTGGAGTAATAGTAATAGGATGAAATTTAATAGTGAAAAGTGCAAGGTCATGCACTTAGGGACTAATAATAAGAATTTTAGATATACACTGGGGACACATCAGTTGGAAACAACAGAGGAGGAGAAGGACCTTGGAGTATTGGTTGATCAAAGGATGACTATGAGCCGCCAATGTGATATGGCCATTAAAAAAGCAAATGCAGTTTTAGGATGCATCAGGCGAGGTATTTCCAGCAAAGATAAGGAGGTGTTAGTACTGTTGTATAAGGCACTGGTGAGACCTTACCTGGAATATTGTGTGCAGTTCTGGTCTCCCATGTTTAAGAGGGATGAATTCAAACTGGAACAGGTTCAGAGATGGGCTACTAGGATGATCCAAGGAATGGAAAACCTGCCTTATGAAAGGAGACTCAAAGAGCTTGGCTTGTTTAGCCTGGCCAAAAGAAGGCTCCGGGGGGATATGCTTGCTCTATATAAATATATCAGGGGGATTAACATTAGGGAGGGAGAGGAATTATTTAAGCTTAGTACTAATGTAGACACAAGGACAAATGGGTACAAACGGACATTAGGAAGTTTAGACTTGAAATTAGACGAAGGTTTCTAACCATTAGAGGACAAGATCTGGAACAGCCTTCCAAGGGGAGTAGTGGGGGCAAAAGACTTATCTGGCTTTAAGACTAAGCTTGATAAGTTTATGGAAGGGATGGTATGATAGGGTAGTTTAATTTTGGCAATTGATCTTGGATTATCAGCAGATAAGTCTGCTCAATGGTCTGTGATGGGATGTTGGATGGGATGGTATCATAGCTTCCTACTCAGATTTGAACCTTAGCGTTCATAACTTGAGAAGCTAGCATGAACCCTCTAAGCTTAATTACCAGCTTAGATCTGATAGGCTGCCACCAACCAGGAATTTCAGTGCCTGGTACACTTGGGTCCCCCAAAACTTCCCTGTGGGACCCCAAGACTCAGAAGCCCTGAGTCTCCTAACAAAGGGAAATAAACCATTCCCCCCACCTCTCTCCCACCCAGAATGTCCTTTCTGGGCTAACCTGAGAGTTACTGATGCAACCTCTTTACATCACAATACCAAGAAGCATGTCTCCTCTCTTCCACAAAGAGACAAACCCAAAGACAAGGAAACAGAAAAGATTCTATCTCTCTTCCCCCTTAGCTTCTTCCCACCCTGGGACACTAGGAGAGTTAAACACAGAGAGCAGTTTTTCCCCTCCCCCTTGTCTTTTCTTTCTCCCACCAATTTCCTGGTGGGTCAACTAGAAAAAAAAATCAACAGGTCTTAAAAAGCAAAACTTTTAATAAAAAAAGAAAGAAAGAATAGAATAACAGTTCTCTGTAATCTAGATGGTAAGATACAGGGTTTTCAACTTATAGAAAATGAATAAACAATAGAAAAGGGATAAACAGCCTTATCCAAAAACAGTACAATTTAAAGTACTTCTAGCCAAATACACATAAAGACTCCACCAGCCAGATACACAGATGCAAATACTTTTGCTACCTTTGTACTTACAACTGGGAAACAGAAGATTAGAAGGCCTGGAAATAGACCCTCTCATAGCTGAGAGCACAGAACAGACAAAGACCCAAGACCAAGAAACACCCACAAATTCCCTCCCTTAAGCTTTGGAAAATCCGGTTTCCTGATTGGTCCTCTTGTCAGGTGTTTGGTTCCCTTTGTTAACCCTTTACAGGTAAAAGAAACATGAACCCTTAGCTATCTGTTTATGACAGATGGGATCTGAGTTACTGCAGAGAATTCTTTCCTGACTGCTGGCTGGGGAGCCTTGCCCACATGCTCGGGGTTTAGCTGATCGCCATATTTGGGGTCGGGAAGGAATTTTCCTCCAGGGCAAATTGGCAGAGGCCCTGGAGGTTTTTTGCCTTCCTCTGCAGCGTGGGGCATGGGTCACTTGCTGGTGGATTCTCTGCAGCTTGAGGTCTTCAAACCACAATTTGAAGACTTCAGTAACTCAGACATAGGTCAGGGGTTTGTTATAGAAGTGGATGGGTGAGATTCTGTGACCTGCTTTGGGCAGGAGGTCAGACTAGATGATCATATTGGTCCCTTCTGACCTATGAGTCTATGAGTCTATGAACTGTGGTGTGAGCATTTACATGTGTCTGCACACACGTGTGTGGACATGGCCATATGCGCATGTATGTGTCTGTGGGAGCGCCTAAGCAAGGGGGAGTGAGGCCAGCAGGACCCAGGAGGGTCCCTCTTCATCACAACCTGGACAATGGCCCCATCTGCTCTGCAGATACAGCTGGATCGGGGGCGCTGGTCACAACACAGTTGCAGCTTGTAGTGTAGACGGCACCTGGATCACGTTCCATAACCCAGCACAAAGTCCCATAGGCCTGTCTCCCCCACCAGTGATTCTGGGACAAGCACTCGTGTTGTAATCGGGTGCTTGGGGTCAGGTGTGTTTCTAGGACACAGATGGCCAGGCTCAGAGAGCTGAGGGCTAGAGATGAGCTGAGGGCTGGCGGAGAAAGCTCTGAATGGCTTGTGTAGCCTGTGCAGTGTCAGGGAGCCAAGGGCACTGCAGAGCTTGGGGTGCGGGGAGCAGGGAGCTGTGGGTCAGGGCCAAAGGGCACTGCGAAACTGGGGGAGGGGAGACCCAGGGCTATGCTGGCAGGGCCTGAGGGTCGGGAGTGAGGGGCACCAGCAGAGCTAGGGGTGGGGGGGAGCCCAGGGCTGTGCTAGGGGGCTGTGGGTCGGGAGTGAGGGGCAGTGGCAGAGATGTGGGGGGAGCCCAGGGCTGGGCTAGGGGACTGTGGGTCGGGAGTGAGGGGCACCGGCGGAGCTGGGGGTAGGGGAGCCCAGGGCTGGGCTAGGGGGCTGCAGGTCGGGAGTGAGGGGCACCAGCAGAGGTGGGGAGCCCAGGGCTGGGCTAGGGGGCTGCAGGTGGGGACTGAGGGGCATTTGGAGCTGTGTGGGGTGGGTTCACCAGCGCCCTCCAGCCGGTCCAACACCCCCGAGCCCCGGCTCGCCCGGTCCCTTCCCCTGCCCCTCGCCAGCCCCCAGATGCTTGTCAAGGTCGTTAGTGTGGAGCTGCAGTTACAGATCCGGCCGCCAGGTGGGGCCAGTGTCCGCGGCGGAGGCGGCTGGTGACTGCGGGGTTCGGGGCTGCGGAGCGGGGGCTGCTGGGCCGGGAGGTGTCAACACAGCCCCGGGGTGTGTGTGTGTGTGTGTGTGTGTGTGTGTGCGCGCCCACTCACACAGCCACACACACCCCCACAGAGCGTGCACGCACACCACACGTCACATATACACCATGCACACACACAGAACACACACGCACACTCACACACAGTCACACACACCCAGAGAGCACCTGCATGCACACATACAGAGCGCACACACACACAGTGAACACACACACAGCACATGGGTATCCATACAGGGTACACACACATACACAACACACACAAGTCTGTGGGCACACCCAGCCTTGTCTGCGCACCCAGCAGCACGGCCTTGCGCTGACACATTCCCAGACTCACGCTCACACACAGCGGCAAGGACAGATCTAGGGGTGGCTGAGGGAGCAGGGCAAGAACTGGAAGTGCCTTGGGGAGCCCCCAGCCATGTCAGGAGCTAGTTGTGCAGAGCAGGACCAAGTATCTCAACAAAGAGCTAGATACGTTCATGGAGGCTAGGTCCATCAATGGCTACTAGCCAGGATGGGCAGGGATGATGTCCCTAGCCTCTGTTTGCCAGAAGCTGGGAAAGGGCGACAGGGGATGGATCACTTGATGATTCCCTGTTCTGTTCATTCCCTCTGGGGCACCTGGCATTGGCCACTGGCGGCAGACAGGACACAGGGCTGCATGGACCTTTGGTCTGACCCTGTCTGGCCGTTCTTATGTTCTTATTATCTAGCCCATCCCTGACAGGTGTTCGTCCAACCTGCTCTTAAACATCTCCAAGGATGGAGATTCCACAACCTCCCTGGGCAATTTATTCCAGTGCTTCACCACCCTGACAGGTAGGAAGTTTTTCCTAATGTCCAACTTAACCCTCCCTTGCTGCAGTTTAAGCCCATTGCTTCCGGCCCTGTCCTCAGGGGTTAACAAGAACAATTTGTCTCCCTCTTCCTTGTAACAACCTTTAGTGTACTAGAAAACAGTTCTCATGTCCCCTCTCACTCTTCTCTTCTCCAGGGCCGCTCAGGGCTGCTCAGTTTGGTCTTTTTTGGGAAAGGACTCAGAATATCCACAGCTACTCGCTGAAATGGGATCTCAGTTATGGGGAGTGGCTGGAGAGGGGCTTTGACTTGGTCTTGGGGCTTTCCCACTCATTGGCACACCTCACAAGACCGGACATAATTAGCAATGTCCTTCCCCATTCCCTCCCAGTGGAAGGACTTCCCTAAACGGTCTTTGGTTCTATTCACCCCAGAATGGCCACTGGGATGATCATGGGCTAAGCTTAAGAGCTTTACCCGGTACTTAGTTGGAACCACCAACTGTCTTTGAGGATGCCAGTCTTCCTGGTGTCCACCAGAAAGAGTGTCCTTGTACAAAAGTCCTTGTTCTACAACAAACCGGGATCGGTTAGAAGAGCTGAGAGGTGGTGGGGTGCTTCGTGCCGCCACCCAAGCTTTCTGAAGGTTGTCATCTGCTTCCTGCTCAGCCTGGAACTGTTGCCTTGAGGCTGGAGACATCAGTTCCTCCTTAGACTGTGGACTTGGGCTTGGTCCCTCTGGAAGTGATGTAGGTGACGGGGTTGTTTTTGTTGATTGTGAACCGCTCTCCGCTGGTGCACTATGTGATATTTCAGGCTCTGGATGAGCCTCTTGGGTAGGGTTGTCCTCTGATTCTGCCAGTTCAGGCTCGCTGGTGCCCTCTGGCATTGGAGTTGTAGATGGGTTTGCAAGAGTTGGAGTCAGTGCTGGCAATGGTTCTGGTGCTGGTTGCTTCTCCGGTTCTGGTTCTGGGACTGGATGCACTATGGCTGTGGCAGTCATTGGCAGGGGATCCGGTTCCACCACCTGTGTTAGGTCTCTGGTAACACAGACGGGGGCCTTGTGGATGGTTCAGGAACAGGGATGGGTCTGGAAGCTTGCTTGGCCTGGCTACGTGTGACCATTCCCACCTTCTTGGTTAGCTTCACGTGGTTGGCTAAGTCTTCCCCCAGTAGCATGGGGATGGGATAATTGTCATAGACTGCAAAAGTCCACATTCCTGACCAGCCTTTGTACTGGACAGGCAACTCAGCTGTAGGCAAGTTTACAGATTTTGACATGAATGGGTGAATTGTCACTTGGGCCTCTGGGTTGAAGAATTTGGGGTCCACTAAGGATTGGTGGATAGCTGACACTTGTGCCCTCGTGTCTCTCCATGCGATAACCTTCTTTCCGCCCACTCTCAAGGTTTCCCTTCGCTCCGAGGGTATTTGAGAGGCATCTGTGCCTGGGGATCTTTGGTGTGGTGGTGGTGTAATGAACTGCACTCGGTTGGGGTTCTTGGGGCAGTTGGCCTTTATATGTCCCAGTTCATTACATTTAAAACATCGCCCAGCTGACTGGTCACTGGGCCGAGGTGGGTTGCTGGAGACAGGTGACGTGGGACAATAGGGTGTCTGGGGCTTTCCTTGGGTTGTAGGTGGGGTCTTGGGTTGCCCCCGGTGATAGGGTTTATTTTCAGTTTGCCCCCCTCTGATATTCGCTCCCCTTGCTAGTAGTTTTTTTCTTTTCTGCCACTTCCACCCATCTGGCTCCAATCTCCCCCGCCTCAGTTACAGTTTTGGGCTTCCAGTCTAGAATGTACCTTTCTATTTCCTCAGGAACACCCTCTAAGAACTGTTCCATTTGCATCAGGAAGAACAGCTCTTCCGGAGATTTAGCATTTGCTCCTGATATCCAGGCCTCCCAATTCTTTCCAGTGTGGTAGGTGTGTCGGGTAAATGACACTTCTGGTCTCCACCTTAGGGCTCTGAACCTCCAACGGGCATGCTCCAGTGTTAGCCCCATTCTGATTCTGGCCTTGGTTTGAAAAAGTTTGTAATCGTTCATGTGTTCCTTAGGCATTTCAGCCGCCACCTCTGCTAGGGGTCCACTGAGCTGTGGCCTCAGCTCTGTCATGTACTGGTCTGCAGAGATGTTGTACCCATGGCAGGTCCTTTCAAAATTTTCTAAGAAGGCCTCAGTATCATCACCTGCCTTGTAGGTGGGGAATTTTCTGGGATGGGAAACAGGACCTGGAGAAGGGTTGTTAGGGTTGGCTGATACCTCCTGCTTAGCCCTTGCTAATTCCAGGGCCTGCTTGTGGGCCTCCCTCTGGATCTGCCTAGTCCTCCGGTGGTCAGCCTCTTTGGCTTTCTCTTCTCCTTCTCTCTCTTTTTCCTTCTCCTCCATCTCTTTTTGTTTCATCTCCGTAGCTCTCTTGTGGGCTGCTTCTTCCCTGGCTATTTCTGCATTAATTTCTGATTATTTTAGTTCCATCCGTCTCTTATGTTCATTGTCTTTCTCTGTTGCTTCCAGCCTAGCCAGCTCTACTTTGTTAGTTGTTCCACTGGTGCTCATTTTCCTGCTTTCTTGTGCTGGCCACACCCCTCTGCTGTTCACTGAAACCGGGATGCACTCAGCTCAGGGCTGCTTGGTTAACAGAGACTTTCTAACTAGCTATACCCGAGAGGTAGAAAGAAAGAAAAACAATTCAGCTTGTAAATTCCTTTTGCTGGCTGCTTGCTCACAGCTTGAAGACTCCTCTTAACAAAGACCCTTGTTAAAAAAACTTAACACCTCTGCCCTCAGGCTGCTTTCTAGGCAGCTAGAAAGGAGAGAAAAAAATTCTGCTGGCTTTTGGTTCCTAAAAAATCCTTCATCGCTGCTCACTATGTCAAGGTTCCTCCCCCACTCTGAACTTTAGGGTACACATATGGGGACCTACATGGACATTTCTAAGCTTAATTACTAGCTTAGATCTGGTAATACTGCCACCATCCAGAATTTCAATGTCTGGAGCACTTCCTGTCCCCCAAAAACCTTCCCCTCCCTGGGCAGCCTTGAGAGGCTTTTTCACCAAGTTCCTAGTGAACACCGATCCAACCCCTTGGATCTTAACACAAGGAGAATTTAACCATCCCCCCTCCCTTCCCCCACCAATTCCTGATGAGTCCAGATCCAATCCCCTTGGATCTTAAAACAAGGAAAAATCAATCAGGTTCTTAAAAAGAAAGCTTTTAATTAAAGAAAGAAAGGTAAAAATCATCTCTGTAAAATCAGAATGGAAAATACTTTACAGGGTAATCAGATTTATATAGCCCAGAGGAATCCCCTCTAGCCTTAGGTTCAAAGTTACAGCAAACAGAGGTAAAATCCTCTCAGCAAAAAGGAACATTTACAAGTTGAGAAAACAAAAATAAGACTAACCTGCCTTGCCTGGCTGTTACTTACAAGTTTGAAACATGAGAGACTGATCCAGAAAGATTTGGAGAGCCTGGATTGACGTCTGGTCCCTCTTAGTCCCAAGAGCGAACAACCCCCAAAACAAAGAGCACAAACAAAGACTTCCCTCCACCAAGATTTGAAAGTATCTTGTCCCCCCATTGGTCCTCTGGTCAGGTGTCAGCCAGGTTCACTGAGCTTCTTAACCCTTTACAGGTAAAAGAGCCATTAACCCTTAACTGTCTGTTTATGACAGCCCCCACGAGAATACAGCATTCTATAGTATTGCAGCTTTTTTTTATGGAAGGGGCCCCCAAAATTACTTTGCCCCAGGCCCCCTGAATCCTCTGGTGGCCCTGACCTTCCCTCACAGCTCATGTTTTCTGGACCTTGTATCGTTTGTGCTGCTCTTCTCTGGACTCTCTCCAGTTTGTCCACATCTTTCCTGAAATGCGGCGCCCAGAACTGAACACAACCCTCCAGCTGAGGCTGTATCGGTGTCACGGACTCACAGATTGTGCCTACTCTTGGCCCCGTGCGGTCCGTGGGGAGTGCCCCTTTCAGTCCGAAGCCCTTCTCGGGGGGTGTGATGGAGTAGGGGGTGTCTGTGTGGGGGATGGGAGAGCAGGGGAGGACTTTAGGGGATGGACGATACCGGAGCCTGTAACCTGAGCTAGGTAAGGGGGGGGGAAGGTCAACACCTTTGCCCAGGAAGGAAGACAAAGGAAGGGAGTGGCAGGAGGGAAGTAGTTTTCAGTTTGGGTTTGGGGCTGTGTGGGCGGAATTCAGGGTATCCTAGCTGGGATCCAAGCACCCTGAAAGCCCAGAAGGACTGGATGGAGGGGTCCTGACTGTGCCTGCAAGCTCTGCTGTAACCTGTGTTCCTGTGTCCAATAAACCTTCTGTTTTACTGGCTGGCTAAAAGTCACTGTGGGTTCCAGGAAGAGGGGTGCAGAGCTGGACTCCCCCACACGCCGTGACAACTGGTGGCAGCGGTGGGATATACTGCACCCACGAACTGCACCTCCTCATGAAAATGGAGCAGTTCTTGGATGGTGTTCCTAAGGACATAACACGGTACATCCAATATGGAAAACCCAAAAATCTCAGCGAGGTGGGGGAGATTGGAGCCAGATGGATGTAAGTGGCAGAAAGCAAGAAAGCTAGTGTAAAGGGGAATGAAAACCCCAGGGGGCACACCGACAATAAACCCTACAACTGAGGGCAACCCAAAACCCCACCTACAACCCAAGGAAAGCCACAGACACCTTATCCTTCCACCTCACCAGTCTCCAGTAATTTACCTCAACCCAGTGACCCGTCAGCTGGAAGATGCTATAAGTGTAATGAACTGGGACATATAAAGGCCAACTGCCCAAAGAACCCCACCCGGGTGCAAGTCATTACACCACCATCACACCAAAGATCCCCAGGCCCAGATACCTCTCAAATCCCCTTGGAGCGAAGGGAATATTTGAGAGTGGGCGGAAAGAAGGTTACCGCATGGAGAGACATGGGGGCACAAGTGTCAGCTATCCACTGATCCTTCGTGGATCCCAAACTCATCAACCCAAAGGCCAAAGTGACCATTTACCCCTTCATGTCACAAGCTGTAGACTTGCCTACAGCTGAACTGCCTGTCCAGTACAAAGGCTGGTCAGGAATGTGGACTTTTGCAGTCTATGACAATTATTCCATCCCCATGCTACTGGGGGAAGACTTGGCCAACCAGGTGAAGTGGGCCAAGAGAGTGGGAATGGTTACATGCAGCCAAACCAGGCAAGCTTCCAGACCCATTCCTGTTCCTGAGCCGTCCACAGGGAACCCGTCTGTGTTACCTGACACCCAGACAGAGGTAGTGGACCCGGATCCCCTGCCAACGGCTGAACCAGCCACAGCACCTCCAGTCCCAGGACCGGAACTGGAACAGCAACCAGTACCAGCACCAGCAGTTGCAACCACATCTTCAATCCCAACGCCAGAGGGGGCCAGCGAGCCTGAACTGGAAGAAGCAACAGACAACCATACCGAAGAGGCTCAGCCAGAGCCTGAAATACCCCCAGGTGCACCAGCGGAGAGCGGTTCACCGGCAATGGAAACAACCCCATCACCTACATCACTTCCAGAGGGACCAAGCCCAAGTCCACAGTCTGAGGAAGAACTGGTGTCCCCAGCCTCAAGGAAACAGTTCCAGACTGAGCAGGAAGCAGATGACAATCTTCAGAAAGCTTGGGTGGCGGCACGGAGCAACCCACTGCCTCTCAGCTCTTCTAACCGATCCCGGTTTGTTATAGACCAAGGACTTTTATACAAGGAAATTCTTTCTGGTGGACACCAGGAAGAATGGCAGCCGCACAAACGGTTGGTGGTTCCAACTAAGTACCGGGGAAAGCTCTTAAACTTTAGCCCATGATCATCCCAGTGGCCATGCTGCGGTGAACAAAACCAAAGACAGGTTGGGGAAGTCCTTCCACTGGGAGGGGATGGGCAAGGAAGTTGCCCAGTATGTCCGGTCTTGTGAGGTGTGCCAAAGAGTGGGGGCAGCCCCAAGATCTGGTCAAGGCCCCTCTCCAACCACTCCCCATAATTGAGGTCCCATTTCAGCGAGTAGCTGTGGATATTCTGGGTCCATTCCCAAGAAAGACGCCCAGAGGAAAGCAGTACGTACTGACTTTCGTGGACTTTGCTACCCAATGGCCGGAAGCAGTAGCTCTAGGCAACACCAGGGCTAAAGCGGTGTGCCAGGCCCTAACAGACATTTTTGCCAGAGTAGGTTGGCCCTCCGATATCCTTACAGATTCAGGATCTAATTTCCTGGCAGGCACCATGAAAGACCTGTGGGAGACTCATGGGGTGAATCACTTGGTTGCCACCCCTTACCACCATCAAACCAATGACCTGGTCGAAAGGTTTAATGGAACTTTGGGGGCCATAATTCGTAAATTCGTGAATGAATACTCCAATGACTGGGACCTAGTGTTGCAGCAGTAGCTCTTTGCTTACCGGGCTGTACCACATCCCAGCTTAGGGTTTTCACCCTTTGAACTTGTGTATGGCCATGAGGTTAAGGGGCCATTACAGTTGGTGAAGCAACAATGGGAGGGGTTTACACCCTCTCCAGGAACTAACATTCTGGACTTTGTAAGCAACCTACAAAGCACCCTCCGACATTCTCTAGCCCTTGCTAGAGAAAACCTAAAGGATACTCAGGAAGAGCAAAAGGCCCGGTATGATAAACATACCAGAGACCGTTCCTTCACGGTAGGAGACCAGGTTATGGTCTTGAAGGCGCAACAGGCCCATAAGATGGAAGCATCATGGGAAGGGCCATTCACGGTCCAAGAGCGCCTGGGAGCTGTTAACTACCTCATAGCATTTCCCAATTCCTCACTAAAACCCAAAGTGTACCATGTTAATTCTCTCAAGCCCTTTTATTCCAGAGACTTACAGGTTTGTCAGTTTACAGTCCAGGAAGGAGATAACGCTGAGTGGCCTGACGGTGTCTGCTACGACGGGAAAAAGGACGGTGGCGTGAAAGAGGTGAATCTCTCAACCACCCTGGAACGTCTGCAGTGGCAACAAATCAAGGAGCTGTGCACTAGCTTCGCCCCATTGTTCTCAGCCACTCCAGGACTGACTGAACAGACATACCACTCCATTGACACAGGTAATGCTCACCCAGTTAGAACACCACCCTACCGGGTGTCTCCTCATGCCCAAGCTGCTATAGAACGGGAGATCCAGAACATGCTACAGATGGGTATAATCCGCTCATCTACCAGTGCATGGGCATCTCCAGTGGTTCTGGTACCCAAACCAGATGGGGAAATACGCTTTTGCGTGGACTACCGTAAGCTAAATGCAGTAACTCGTCCGGACAACTATCCAATGCCACGCACCGATGAGCTATTGGAAAAGTTGGGACGTGCCCAGTTCATCTCCACAATAGACTTAACCAAGGGGTACTGGCAAGTACCGCTAGATGAACCTGCCAAGGAAAGGTCAGCATTCGTCACCCATGCGGGGGTGTATGAATTTAATGTACTTCCTTTTGGGCTGCGAAATGCACCCGCCACCTTCCAGAGGCTGGTAGATGGTCTGCTAGCAGGACTGGGACAATATGCAGTTGCCTACCTCGATGATGTGGCCATTTTTTCAGACTCCTGGCCAGAACACCTAGTACACCTGGAAAAGGTCTTTGAGCACATCAGGCAGGCAGGACTAACTGTTAAGGCCAAAAAGTGTCAAATAGGCCAAAACAGAGTGACTTACCTGGGACACCAGGTGGGACGAGGAACCATAAACCCCCTACAGGCCAAGGTGGATGCTGTCCTAAAGTGGCCTGTCCCAAAGTCAAAGAAACAGGTCCAATCCTTCTTAGGCTTGGCTGGGTACTACAGGCGATTTGTACCACACTACAGCCAAATCGCTGCCCCACTGACCGACCTGACCAAAAAGACCCAGCCAAATACAATTAAGTGGACTGATGAGTGTCAGGAGGCCTTTACTCAACTTAAGGCGACGCTCACGTCTGACCCTGTGCTAAGGGCCCCGGACTTTGACAAACCATTCCTAGTAACCACCGATGCATCTGAGCGTGGTATAGGAGCAGTTCTCATGCAGGAAGGACCGGATCACAACTTCCATCCTGTCGTGTTTCTCAGCAAGAAACTATCTGAGAGGGAAAGCCACTGGTCAGTCAGTGAAAAGGAATGCTATGCCATTGTGAACGCCCTGGAAAAGCTACGCCCATACGTTTGGGGACTGCGGTTCCAGCTACAAACTGACCATGCTGCGCTAAAGTGGGTTCATACTGCCAAGGGGAACAACAAGAAACTTCTTCGTTGGAGTTTAGCTCTCCAAGATTTTGATTTTGAAATTCAACACATTTCAGGAGCTTCTAACAAAGTAGCTGATGTACTCTCCCATGAGAGTTTCCCGGAATACACTGGTTAAAACTTGTCCTTAAGATGTAAAAGTCTTGTAGTTTACATACTTAGTAGTATATGTAAAGGTGCATGTGTTCTATTAATCTGTTTAGTTTAAAGTTCTAGGAAGAAATCACCGCCAGTGAAGTTTCCCACAGTCTGTGATTTGGGGGGCATGTCATAAACAGATAGCTAAGGGTTAATGTTTCTTTTACCTGTAAAGGGTTAACAAAGGGAACCAAACACCTGACAAGAGGACCAATCAGGAAACCGGATTTTTTAAAAGCTTAAGGGAGGGAATTTGTGGGTCTTCTTTGTCTTGGGTCGGAGTCTTTGTCTGGCTCTCAGCTCTGAGAGGGGATCTTTTTCTATCTGTAAGCTTCTTGTCTTCAGTTTCCCAGTAGTAAGTACAAAGGTAGCAAAACAATAGGCTTTTATATGTTTTGTTTTGTATTTACATGTGTGTGTGCTGGAATGTTTAAATTGTATCTCTTTTTGAATAAGACTGTTTATTCATATTTTTCTTTTAAGCAATTGACTCGGTATAATTGTCACCTTGATACAGAAGATATTTTTATGTCTTTTTCTTTCTTTTTTATATAAAGCTTTCTTTTTAAAACCTGTTTGAGGTTTTTCTCTGGTTAAGGCTAAGGAACGAAGGGAGGGGGAAATCTCTTTGTGTTAGCTTGACTAGGTTTGAATGCATAGCCTCAGGGGAAGAAGGAAGGGGGAAGGTAAATTGCCCTCTCTGTTTTGCATTCAAGGAGTTTAAGTACAGTATCGCCCAGGATAACCCAGGGAGGGGGAGCTGGGTATGAGATAAAGAGGAGACAAGGGGAGGAGGTTGTTTTCCCTTTGGTGTGAGACTCAGGGCTTCTGAGTCTTGGGGTCCCCCAGAGAAGGGTTTGGGAGACCAGAGAGGGAGTCAGGCCCTGGAAATTCCTGGCTGGTGGCAGCGAGATAAGATCCAAGCTGGTAATTAAGCTTGGAGGTTCATGCTAAGCACCCAGATTTTGGACGCTAAGGTCCAGATTTGGGGGAAAGGCTTATGATAGGGGCTGTGTGGGCGGAATTCAGGGTATCCTAGCTGGGATCCAAGCACCCTGAAAGCCCAGAAGGACTGGAGGGAGGGGTCCTGACTGTGCCTGCAAGCTCTGCTGTAACCTGTGTTCCTGTGTCCAATAAACCTTCTGTTTTACTGGCTGGCTAAAAGTCACTGTGGGTTCCAGGAAGAGGGGTGCAGAGCTGGACTCCCCCACATGCCGTGACAACTGGTGGCAGTGGTGGGATATACTGCACCCCGTGGACAGTGCTTCCTGCAGTAAGTGACTGGGGAGCAGTAAAAGGAAGGGGTGATTAACCCCTGGGAGTGTGTGCCCAGTGAGAAGGACTTTGCAGTAACAGGGTCCCCCGGGGGATTGCAGTGAGCAGTCCCAGGGGCGGAGGAGTCTGCAGCTCAGCCCTGGCAGAGAGGTGGTGACCTCAAGAAGGGCTGGTGCACTAGGGGTCCCCCGGAAACCGTGGGGAGCGGCGAGCACCCCGACCTGTGAGTGGCCAGGAGGAAGTTGTATGCCAAGCGGCGCAAGTGCGACCTGGTGGAGCTGTGCAAGCAGAGGGGGCTGCGCCCGGGGAGGCTAACCAAGGACCAGCTGATTGCCCAGCTGGAGCAGGGAGACCACATGAATGAACGGAGCCTTGTCTCTGAGGGAAACAGCCTGGCAGATGCAGCACAGACACAAGCGTCTGTCCCCGCTAGGAGTGGTCAGCCAGCGGACGAGGGCTTCCCGAGACCCCCCGCTCCAATGCCTAGGGGAAGGGCGGGGAGGAGCCCAGCGAATACCGAGGGCACCGTGACCCCCCCGGCCAACAGGGGATCCTGCCAGCGAAGCTCATCCCCCAGCAGGGGATCCTCCCGGTGACGCTCGGCATCCGTGGAGCAGATGCGGCTGGAATATGAAAGGGAGCTGAGACGGGAGGAGCTCAAGTTAAAGAGGCAAGAGCTGGAGGAGAAGGAGAAACAGCGTAAACATGAGCTGGAGCTGGCCCGGCTGAGGAGCCTGGAGGCCCCGGCTGCGGTGAGTGAGGGGGGGCCCAAGCCTACAAAGAGCTTTGATAAGCACTTGCTGCCCCGGCGTAAGGAGAGGGAGGACATAGATACCTTCCTGACGGCCTTTGAGAAGGCCTGCGAGCTGCACGGGGTTGGCCCTGCAGACAGGATCTCATTTCTCACCCCCTTACTGGACTCCACAGCCGTGGAGGTGTACAGCCGACTGAAAGGGGTGGAGGCGGGGGACTATGAACTGTTCAAACAGGCCCTGCTCCGCGAGTTTGGGCTGACTCCTGAGATGTACCGGAAAAAGTTCCGGAGCCAGGGTAAAACCCGTGAGATCACATACCTACAACTGGTCAGCCGGGCGCAGGGGTATGCCCGCAAGTGGACAGCTGGGGCCCAGACTAAAGGGGACCTGCTTGACCTGTTCATACTGGAGCACCTGTCTGAGCAGTGCCCGTCTGACCTGAGGCTGTGGTTGAGGGACCAGAAGCCGGAGAACCCGCAGCACGCAGGCCAACTTGCCGACCAATTTGTGGACAGTCGGGCAGAGGATGGCAGGGAGGAGTCTCAAAGATGCAGGCCTGTCTCAATGCAGAGAGAGAGTCATCATGGGACCGCCCACCAGGGGCCTATGGAGAACCCCCCCAAAAGGGGAACATCTAGCGTCAGGTCCCTCCGACCCACTCAAGGGGACCCACGAGACATGGGCTGCTATCTCTGTGGCCAACAAGGCCACATACAGGCCCAGTGCCCCAAGCTCAGGGACAGACCAAGCAGACCCAACCTGCAGAGGGTGAACTGGGTAAAAACCCAATCAGAGGAGGGGCTACGTTCCCGGGAAAGAGGGGCTGGCAACATACCACCTGTGAAGGAGGGAGGAGGTCCTCAGGTCAGCTCCTCTGGGGGGCTGGATGCTCCAGCCTCCGGGTTTTTGGTTTACCGGGTGGGCGCGGGGCTGCCCCTCCGGAAAGAGTGCATTGTTCCCCTGGAGGTAGATGGGAGGGAGGTCACTGGGTACTGGGACACGGGTGCAGAGGTGACGCTTGCCCGGCCCGAGGTGGTGGGCGCAGATCGGATGGTGCCCGACACCTACCTGACCCTGATGGGTGTGGGCGGGACCCCATTCAAGGTGGCCGTGGCGGGAGTACATCTGAAGTGGGAGGCCAAGGAGGGCCCCAAGGACGTGGGGGTACACCCACATTTGCCCACAGATGTGTTAATGGGAGGGGACCTCGAGGACTGGCTTAGTAACACCCAGAGTGCCCTGGTCGTGACTCGTAGTCAGAGTTGGCAAAGGGCACTGCACCCCGACAACGGGGAAGGTACTCGGCCCGAGGGGCAGGACCCTAACCTGGGGGGCAGGGAACGCCCAGGGGCATGGCTCAGAGAGGCTGCGGCCTCAGACCCAGCCAGCAAGAGAGAGCCGGTCCCCATCCCTGTCCCAGCTGCTGAGTTCCAGGCCGAGTTGCAGAAAGATCCCTCCTTGAGGAAGCCCAGGGACCGGGCTGACCTTAGTGCGGTACAGACCATGAGAAGATGTTGCAAGGAGAGGTTCCTGTGGGAGAAGGGGTTCCTGTACCGAGAATGGACTCCCCCAGGGGAAGTAGAGTCATGGGGGATCAGGAGGCAGCTGGTGGTTCCCCAGAAGTTTCGCCACAAGCTGTTGTACCTGGCCCATGACATCCCTCTCGCAGGGCACCAGGGAATCCGGCGCACCAGGCAGAGGCTGCTACAGAACTTTTACTGGCCTGGGGTCTTTACCCAGGTCCGACAGTACTGCCAATCCTGTGACCCCTGCCAGAGGATGGGGAAGGCCCGGGACAAGGGGAAAGCGGCCTTGAGGCTTTTACCCATCATAGAAGAACCTTTTCAGAAGGTGGCCATGGACATAGTGGGACCTCTCAGCAAGACGACCCGGTCGGGGAAGAAATACATCCTGGTGGTGGTGGATTTCGCCACTCACTACCCCAAGGCGGTGGCCTTGTCCTTTATCGAAGAAGACACAGTGGCAGATGTGCTGCTGACGATTTTCAGCCGGGTGGGGTTCCCCAAGGAGGGCTTAACGGATCAGGGTTCCAACTTCATGTCAGCCCTGCTCCGGTCCTTATGGCAGAAATGTGGGGTCCAGCACAACTGGGCCTCAGCGTATCACCCCCAGTCCAATGGGCTTGTGGAAAGGTGCAACGGGATGCTAAAGATGATGCTAAAAACATTTATGAACCAGCACTTGCAGGATTGGGACAAGTACTTACCTCACCTGCTGTTCGCGTACAGGGAGGTACCCCAGGAATCTACTGGGTTTTCACCTTTCGAACTGTTGTATGGAAGGCGGGTAAGGGGGCCTCTAGACCTGATGAGGGATGAATGGGAGGGGAAGGCCACTCCTGAGGGAGAATCAGTGGTGGAGTATGTCCTGACCTTCCGAGAAAGACTGGCTGAGCTCATGGGCCTGGCCAGGGAGAATCTGGCCCGAGCCCAGAGGAAGCAGAAGGTCTGGTATGACCGCACGGCGCGGGCCCGGGCCTTTGCCACCGGGGATCAAGTGATGGTTCTCATCCCCGTGAGGAGAAACAAACTCCAGGCCGCCTGGGAAGGGCCCTTCAAGGTTATCAAGCAACTGAATGAGGTAAACGATGTGGTGGAGCTGTCAAACCGGGCACATCACCGTCGGGTGTACCATGTGAACATGATGAAACCATACTATGACAGGGGAAATGTGGTGTTGGCCGTGTGTGGACACTGGGAGGGGCAGGGAGATGACCCTTTAGTGGATCTATTCCCTGGGACAAAAGCTGGTTCCCCCCTGGAGGCGATTCCCCTCTCTGATCAGCTGACCCTGGCCCAGCACGCTGAGATCAGAGGGGTGCTGCATCTATACTGACAGCTGTTTTCCAACCAGCCTGGACACACTAATTTGACTGTCCACAGGGTGGAGACCGGGTCACATCCCCCTATAAGATGCTCCCCTTTTTGGGTCACTGGTAAAACTGCCCAGGACCTAGAAAGAGAGGTCAGGGACATGCTGGCTTTGGGGGTGATCCAGCAGTCTTCCAGCCCTTGGGCCTCGCCAGTGGTGTTGGTCCCCAAGAAGGACGGGTCAATCTGGTTCTGTGTGGACTATCGAAAGCTCAATGCCATCACCGTATCTGATGTCTTCCCCATGCCCAGGCCTGACGAGCTCCTAGACAAGCTAGGAGGTGCTTGGTACATCACCACCATGGATCTTACCAAGGGCTACTGGCAAGTGCTGCTGGACGCAGATGCCAGGCTGAAATCAGCCTTTATCACCCCTCTGGGGCTATACGAGTTTCTGACCCTGCCCTTTGGCCTCAAGGGAGCGCCGGCCACCTTCCAGCGCCGGGTGGATCAGCTACTGAGGGGGATGGAGAGCTTTGCCGTGGCGTATATTGACGACATCTGCGTCTTCAGCCAGACCTGAGAGGACCACGTCCCAGGTTACACAAGTCCTGGACCGACTCCAAAAGGCTGGGTTAACCGTAAAGGCTGAGAAGTGCAAGGTGGGGATGGCTGAAGTATCTTACCTGGGCCATCGGGTGGGGAGCGGCTGCCTGAAGCCGGAACCAGCAAAGGTGGAGGTGATCAGAGACTGGCCTGCTCCCCAAACCAAAAAGCAGGTCCAGGCCTTTATTGGGATGGCGGGTACCATCGAAGGTTCGGGCTCCATTTTAGCTCCATAGCCGGCCTCATCACTGAGCTGTGCAAGAAGGGGAAGCCAGACAAGGTGATCTGGACCGAGCAGTGCCAGGAGGCTTTCCGGGCGCTGAAGGAGGCTCTGGTTAGTGGCCCAGTTCTGGCGAACCCAGATTTTGACAAACCCTTTGTCTCTCCATCCATCCCCCAGTGCACCCATCCCTCTGTCCCCTCTAACACATCTGTCACTCCATTCCCCCAAGACACCTGTCCCTCTGTCCCCCCAACACCTCTGTCCCTCCCTCTGTCCCACAATGCACTCATCACTCCATCCCCCAATGGACCCCCTCCATCCCCCCAGTGCACCCCTCCCTCTGTCCCCTCCAACACATCTGTCACTCCATTCCCCCAAGACACCTGTCCCTCTGTCCCCCCAACACCTCTGTCTCTCCATCCATCTCCCAGTGCACCCCTCCCTCTGTCCCCCCAACACACCTGTCCCTCTGTCCCCCCAACACCTCTGTCCCTCCATCCATCTCCCAGTGCACCCCTCCCTCTGTCCCCCCAACACCTCCATCCATCGTGTGTGTGTGTGAGAGAGAGAGAGTGATACAGCCTGGCATGCGTGGTACAGCCTGCAGGTGCCTGGTGCAGCCTGGAGTTGTGTGATGCTGCCTGGGGTGGATGATACTGCCTACGAGTGCACGGTACAGTGTAGGGTTGTGTGATACTATCTGGGGGTACGTGGCACAGTCTGCAGGTATCTGGTACAGCTGGAGGTGCCTCGTACAGGCTATGGGGGGGCATGGCACAGCCAGCAGGGTCTAGGGGGATCTGTGCGCTCAGGCCTAGCCCAAGTGATGCAGGCAGGCACCCGATCTGGTCCCCAGAGACCTGTGACCATGTCTTCTCGTTCTCCTTTTCATCTGCCATTCCCCTGGCCCTCGGCTCCAGCCTGCAATCTGATCACCCACGGATTGTGGTGGGTTATAAACAACACACGCGATGTAATTCTTCTGCTTTGCTCTGCGCTGATTGTGATGACGTGGCGGAGTTTCTTGTTTCCTTTGTTTCCTATGGGGGATTCGCTTGGTTTTCCCATGGTTTGCATGCAGAAGGGGTGGGACTCAGTTTTCCTGGGTGTTACGGGTTTAACAAGGTGAGGGGAGAGGGAGTTTGTTAGTACAGAGGACCAGAGAGGGAACTTGGGACCCCGGCTGATGGCCTGGAGGATGGAGACCCCAGCGACTGGTGACCTGGTGACCCGGAGGCCCAGCTCAGGAGTCACAGCCGGTTCTGGCCAGTGGGAGGACAATGTGCTGCGAAGAGAGGACCCTGGTGACCTGACCAGCTGGTTCCAACCAGAGAGGGCCCAGGAGACCCTGTTCACCTGGAGAGAAGACTATGGACAGAGGGGGCTTGGTGCCGGGGATATCAGAGACCCTGCTGAGATGCAGGGGGGCTCTGGGCTGGAGAGGGGGAGGGGGCAGAGCCCCCCTGGATGCAGGGGGACCGGGATGTGCTGGGCTGAGGAAGGCCAGGCCTGAGGCCTGAGAGTTTCGTATGCTGGGTTCAACTCTCAATAAGCCCTCCTGTTTTACGCTGACTGGGAGACACTCTGGGCTAGAGAACAATGGGCATCACCCCCTTTGGGGGTCAGGAGGCCCGGGGGGTCCAGAATGAGGGGACTCCCTGAGGGTGCCCACAGCAGAGACAGATGTGCTAAAGCTCAGAGAGGTGCAGCTCCAGGAGGTGGAGGGCCTGACCCCGAGAGAGAGTGGCCCCCTGTCACGGCGTGTGGGGGAGTCCGGCTCTGCACCCCTCTTCCTGGAACCCACAGTGACTTTTAGCCAGCCAGTAAAACAGAAGATTTATTGGACAACAGGAACGCAGGTTACAGCAGAGCTTGCAGGCACAGTCAGGACCCCTCCATCGAGTCCTTCTGGGCTTTCAGGGAGCTTGGATCCTAGCTAGGATCCCCTGAATTCTGCCCACACAGCCCCAAAACCCAAACTGAAAACTACTTCCCTCCTGCCACTCCCTTCCTTTGTCTTCCTTCCCGGGGAAAGGTGTTGACCTTCCCCCCCCTTACCTAGCTCAGGTTACAGGCTCCAGTATAGTCCATCCCCTGCTCTCCCATCCCCCACACAGACAGTCCCTACTCCATCACATCTCTCCCCCCTTCGGAACTGAACTGAGCGGGGTCAGGGGTGCACTGGGGGGATGGAGGGGGTCCATTGGGGGATGGAGTGATGAGTGCATTGTGGGACAGAGGGAGGGACAGAGGTGTTGGGGGGACAGAGGGACAGGTGTCTTGGGGGAATGGAGTGACAGATATGTTGGAGGGGACAGAGGGATGGGTGCACTGGGGGATGGATGGAGAGACAAAGGGAGGGACAGATGTGTTGGGGGAACGGAGTGTTGGGTGTCTGGGGGGATGGAGGGACGGGTGTGTTGGAGAGACAGAGGAAGGGGTGCATTGGGGGATGGAGGGAGGGACAGGTGTGTTGGGGGATGTCACGGAGTCCCCGGGCGATGCTCTGGAACTGCTCCCCACAAAGCCAGTCAGGACTTTGGGGAGCCTCCTCTCCCTCGGAGCAGACTTGTTCAGGGCAAGAAGCTCACACGTCTTCACCTCCTGGGTCTCTCCTTGGAGCATTCAGCATCCTCTGCCCCTCCGTGTGCTTCCCACAGCGAGCCCACCCAGGTGGGATCCTGGGGAAGCCACAGGGTCCTGCACCCCCACTTGGCAGTCAGACGTGACTCTTAGCCAGCAAAACAGAGGTTTATTCGATGACAGGAACAGGGTCTAAAACAGAGCTTGTAGATACAGCAAACCAGACCCCTCGGCCGGGTTCATTCTGGGGGGCAGTGAGCCAGACCCCTAGGTCTGCCCTTCACTCCTTGTCCCCAGGCAGCTCCAGACTAACCACCCCCTCCAACCCCTCCTCTCTGCTCAGCCCCTTTCCCGGGCCAGGAGGTCACCTGATCCCTTTGTCTCCAACACTTTCAGTTGGCACCTTTGCAGAGGAGGGGCCCAGGCCATCAGTTGCTAGGAGACAGAGTGCCAGGCATTTAGGGGCACTGGCCCCTTCCTCTGCAGCAATCACACACCCTTATCCCGCCACCTAGATACTTAAGAACTGCACAGGGGACACTGAGGCACCAACACAGTGTTCAGAGCAAACATTAAAACAGTCCCAGTTCGTCACATCTCTCCCCCCTTCGAGACCGAACTGAGCCAGGTCACTCCAGCCAGTGACCTGGGGAAGTTCGAACCCACCAACGTTCCCATGGATGCCCCAGCATCTCTCCCGTTCCTTGGTGTGAGTTACACCAGCCCCTCCCAGTTTTGTGCCCTCTCTTTGCTTCAGCCTGCTTGATGGCACTTGCAGGCTGCAGGTGGGAAGGTTTATGCGGCCTGTACCCTTTTGCCCCCCAATACCCCTGGGGTTTAAACTGGGACAGGGTCTTCTCCCAGCCCCCTGGTCCGTGATTTGGGCTCTCTTGGTTAAGAGCCCCGATCTTGGCCTTGGGCAGCCACTCCCCACCTTGTGGTCCATATACAACACCTCTGCTGTCTCCACCTTACAGTTTCCAGCTTTTACCATCAGTCCCACCTCCTTGAGGCAGCCCAGCCCCCTCTTCACCTGGGACACCTGTTCCTCCCAGGTCTGGCTAAAGATGCACGTGTTATCCGTGTCTGCCAGGGCCAAGTTCTCCATCCCCCTCTGCTTGTCTAGAATCTCCCCAAACCTAGGCATGGGGTCAGCATCGGACACTGTGATGGCTTTAAGCCTCTGATAGCCCCCATAAAACCAGACCATCCTGTCTCCCTTGGGGATCAGCCCCACGGATGAGGCCCATGGGCTGTAAAATGGCTGGATCCCATCTAAAGCCAGCATGTCCTTGACCTCTCTCTCCAGGATCTGGGTTGCTTTCCCAGTGACTCTGAATGGGGAACACCTGATGGGGAGATTGGCTCCCACCTCAGGGAAGAGACCCACCAGGGGGTCTTTCCCCTTCTCCTCCCAATCCTCCCCTTTCAGGTCCAGGGGTCCCCTCACTCTCCTCTCATCCAGCAGCTTGAGAGGGAAGAACCCTGTGGATTCCTGGGGCACCACCAGCTGCCTCCTGCTTCCCCTCAGTTCTACTTCCCCGTGGGGAGTCCATTCCCGGGACAGGAATCCCTTCTCCCACAGGACTCTGTCCCTGCAGCCTTCCCCAAGGGGGTTTGCAGCGCTGTGGCCAGCAAGTTCCCTCAGCTTCTCCAAGGAGGGATCTCTCTGCAGCTCGGTCTGGGATTCAGCTGCTGGGGCAGGGAGTGGGACCTGTTCCCTCTCACTGGCTGGGCCTGGGGTCACAGCCCCCCTGAGCCTTGTCCCTGGTAGCTCCCTCCCTGCTGTATAATCATTTCCCAGCAGCACGTCTGGACCAGGCAAACCTGGTTGGCAGCTGACCTGCCTTGCCTGGGTGTCCCCCCACTTAGCTGGGGTCTCAGCTCCCCCCGTGCTCAGCGCTGCCCTGGCTGTCCCAGTGGGGGCAGGCAGCGAGCTCTCTGCTCTGGTCCCAGCATCAGAGCCAGCATGAGCCCCCTCTCCGGTGTGCAGGGGGGCGGGGAGCATCTCTCCCTCCCCCTCAGCCCCAGGGGGCTGGTTACAGGTAGGCAGGTATCCTGAGCCCAGCAGCCCCTCCCCACTGCCAGCAAGGTCATTTGCATTTTCACTGACCATTTCCATCCCAGCCAATTGGTTCCCTGGATTCAAATTCAAACCCTCGGCAGTTACAGGAGCAGGGCCTGGATCCTGTCCCAAGGGGAGACAGTCACCCCCCAACAGGGCCTCCCAGCCGATATCCTGGAGAACCCCAATGACCAGCCAGCCTGACCCCTCCTGCGTCTGCACAGGAATCCGTGCCATAGGCAGGGCGAGGGGCTTCACCCCAGGGACCTTCACCCAGGTCCCACAGCCCCTCAGCATCTGCGGCTGCACCACCACAGTTCCCTCTGTCCCAGGGCCTCGCCCCCGCAGGCGTGTTTCCCCATTGACCCCTGGGCAGCCCCCTATGTCTCTCCGCTCCACCATCGCCAGTTCATGCTGCTGCTGCTTCTCCTGCAGCTTTTCCTCAGCCTCTTGCTCTCTCTCACAGTCCTCTCGCTCTCTTGGGCTCTGCTCCAATCCCATCCGTCTCCGATCCCCTGATGGGGAACCCAATCGTGAAGACCCTTGTCTGGTTGGGGACCAGACTCTCGGGGATGCCTGGCTGCTGGTCCAGCTGCTCCCAGATCCTTTTGTAGCCCCATCTGGGTCAGGAATCTGCGCCTCAGAGCGGTCCTCCTCCTCCAACTGCATGATTAACTGTGCCTTGGTGAACTTCCCCATGCGTAACTCTCTCTTTGTGCACAGGATCACAATGTCCTTCTTAAGGAGCTGGTGATAGGACATCACCTCACTGTTCCCAATTGGCTCTGGACTCACAGGCCTGTGTGCTCTTGGCTCCCCCATGGTTTCCAGGAAGAACCCCTGGTGTGCCAGCCCTTCTCGTGGTCACCACCTCTTTGCCAGGGTCGAGCTGCAGACTCCTCCGCCCCTGGGACTGCTCCTGCAATCCCCAGGGGAACCCTGCTACTGCAAAATCCTTCTCTCTCCCAGGGTCGAGCAGCAAGCTCCTCCGCCCCTGAGACTGCTCGCTGCAGTCCTCAGGGGGACCCTGTTACTCCAACAGTCCTTCTCGCTGGTCACACACTCCCAGAGGTTAACTGCCCCCTGAAACCGTCTCTCTCTGAGCCTTCAGCACGCCTGGTCTTCACTCTCCCTCCTCTGTTTTACTGCTCCCCAGTCACTTACTGCAGGAAGCGCCATCCACGGGGTGCAACATCTCCCTCCGCTGCCACCAGTTGTCACGGAGTCCCCGGGCGATGCTCTGGAACTGCTCCCCACAAAGCCAGTCAGGACTTTGGGGAGCCTCCTCTCCCTCGGAGCAGACTTGTTCAGGGCAAGAAGCTCACACGTCTTCACCTCCTGGGTCTCTCCTTGGAGCATTCAGCATCCTCTGCCCCTCCGTGTGCTTCCCACAGCGAGCCCACCCAGGCGGGGTCCTGGGGAAGCCACAGGGTTCTGCACCCCCACTTGGCAGTCAGACGTGACTCTTAGCCAGCAAAACAGAGATTTATTCGATGACAGGAACAGGGTCTAAAACAGAGCTTGTAGATACAGCGAACCAGACCCCTCGGCCGGGTCCATTCTGGGGGGCAGTGAGCCAGACCCCTAGGTCTGCCCTTCACTCCTTGTCCCCAGGCAGCTCCAGACTAACCACCCCCTCCAACCCCTCCTCTCTGCTCAGCCCCTTTCCCGGGCCAGGAGGTCACCTGATCCCTTTGTCTCCAACACTTTCAGTTGGCACCTTTGCAGAGGAGGGGCCCAGGCCATCAGTTGCTAGGAGACAGAGTGCCAGGCATTTAGGGGCACTGGCCCCTTCCTCTGCAGCAATCACACACCCTTATCCCGCCACCTAGATACTTAAGAACTGCACAGGGGACACTGAGGCACCAACACAGTGTTCAGAGCAAACATTAAAACAGTCCCAGTTCATCACAGGGGAATGGAGTGTTGGGTGTCTGGGGGGATGGAGGGACGGGTGTGTTGGAGAAACAGAGGGAGGGCTGCACTGGGGGATGGAGGGAGGGACAGATGTGTTGGGGGAATGGAGTGATGGGTGTCTGGGGGGATGGAGGGACGGGTGTGTTGGAGGAACAGAGGGAGGGGTGCATTGGGGGATGGATGGAGGGACAGGTGTGTTGGGGGAATGGAGTGTTGGGTGTCTGGGGGGATGGAGGGACGGGTGTGTTGGAGGAACAGAGGGAGGGGTGCACTGGGGGATGGAGGGAGGGACAGGTGTGTTGGGGGAATGGAGTGATGGGTGTCTGGGGGGATGGAGGGACGGGTGTGTTGGAGGAACAGAGGGAGGGGTGCACTGGGGGGATGGTGTGATGGGTGCATTGGGGGACAGAGGGAGGGACAGAGGTGTTGGGGGGACAGAGGGACAGGTGTGTTGAAGGGACAGAGGGAGGGGTGCACTGGGGGGATAGAGAGGGGTGCGTTGGGGGGAATGGAGGGAGGACTCCCTCTGGGGCACCTGGCACTGGCCATTGATGGTGGACAGGACACTGGGCTGGATGGACCCTGGGTCTGACCCAGTCTGGCTGTTTTGACGTGTGCAGTCTGCTGGATATTAGACTCTGAACTGACCTCTGGTTTTACAGCTTCTGTCTTATGTTCTCTCTGTGCATCTGCCTCCTGCCCATGCTCCTCCGCACCCTGGCTTGCAGACTGGATTCCCTGCCCATGTGGCATCTGGCTGGCAGAGGGTGCTGGCCAGCCTGGCGCCATGGCTAGTGGAAGCAGCTGTGCAGGCCACATGTATTTCTATCACAGCAGGGTTCATTTCTTGGCCAGCCTGTGGAGGTGACATGGGTGCCCAAGGCCTGGCTGAACAGATTCATCCCATCCTGGGCACCAGCCAGCAGCCAGGCCTGGCAGGCAGCCACTGTCCCCCCATGGCCTGGTATATTTAGCGTCCTTATCTCAGGACATCGTCCCTCGCAGCCGCAACCTGCTTTCCTTGGCTGCGTCTCTGACAGGGCCTTGAAAGATCTGCATGGTCGGTGACGCCAGGACTCGTTCAGTGCTGCTGGCCCCCATGGCGGCTCCCACGGCCGGCGTCCCGCTCTACTTGGACCCCTCTGCCCTCACCAGGGAGCTCTCTGTGGCCTTTGGGAGATGTGCAGCACGACACGCATCCGCCCCAGCAGCGGGCTGTGTATTATACTGACCTAGCGTGGGGCCGAAGCCAGCCCAGGGTGGGGGCTATTTAAAGGCCTTTCCTCCCCCTCCCATGTTTAGGACTCCATGTCCCATAAGCCAGGGAGCAGGGATCTCCAGCTTTCTGGGGGTTAAATATTTGCGTCCTGGTCTGGCCGATTGCAAGGCTTCCATCAGTCCGATTACCCTGTCATGGAGTGTGGGGGAGTCAAGGCCCGGCACCCCCGGCTTCTGGTGATTCACCAGGACTCTCAGCCAGCCGGTAAAACAGGTTTATTTAGATGACAGGGACACAGTCCAAAACAGGTCTTGCAGGTACAGACGGCAGGACCCCGTTTAGTTAGGTCCATCTGGGGCCCCCAGGGAGGCCACAACCCCGCTGGGAAGCCCAAGCCCCGTCCAGGCGCCCCCACTCCATTTCCCAGCCAGCTCCAAACTGAAACTCCCCCCAGCTTCTCACTCAGCCTCCCCCCGGCTCCTCCCCCAGCCTTTGTCCAGTATCCCGGGCAGAGGTGTTACCTGGCCTCCAACCCCTCCTCCTGGGTTCTCTGTTACATGCTCAGGAGTCCTCCCTCCCTCAAGGCCATCCCAGCAAAACTCCCTGCAACCTTCCCAGGTCAATGCTGCCCACTCAGCATTCACAGAACACAGCCGGAACATTCCCACTTCGTCCCACCCTCTGCCTGCCCTCCACCGCGCTGAGCAGCTGCTCCTGAGAGGGCCGTGCCCCGTGCATCCCAGAGCTGGGAAAGAAGAGCACCCCGCCACCTCCTGCTGGTGGGGAGAGAGAAGCTGCCAAGGCCACGCAGAACAACGGGGACAGGCCAGGAGGCCGTGCCCTACAGGCCAGAGCCGGGAGCCTGCTGGAACTGGGGACACCCTGGCTGGGCCCTGCATGATGCTGAGATGGAGAAAGGTCTGGCTCCTCCCCCCACATCTCCCCTAAAACACCTTTCTCATGCTGCCAGGAGGCTCCAACAGGCACAGGTGAGACCCTACGATTAAAGCCCCTGGGAAATCCCAGCTGAGACCCTGGCTCTCCCCTCTGTAGCAGCAGGACCTCAGCAATACCAGGAGCACACAGCACAGCTCAGGGTCAGGGAGCCTCCGATTCTGGGCAGCTTGTGCCAGGCTGGTGCCTTGGCTTCGTTCAAGCTGCCTGGGGGCCACTGTAATTACATCAGCAGCCTTGAAGGCCAGGTGGGAGCTGGGGACTGGCGGGCACAGGGCTGCCCCGGGCTCACCCCCCATATTCCAGGAGTGGAAAAGCTGTGGTGCCATGCAATGCCGGGGGGAGGATGGCTCCTGTGCTGGGATCAGGGGCAGCTCTAGGTATTTTGCTGACCCAAGCACGGAGGCAGGCTGCCTTTGGCAGCTTGCCTGTGGGAGGTCCCTGGTCCCACGGATTTGGCAGCACGCCTGCGGGAGGTCCACCAAAGCTGCGGGACCAGTGGACACTCCGCAGGCATGCCGCCTGTGATGATGCGGTTCTGGCAGGACCCAACTGAGAGTGCCAAATCAGGACCAATTGCTCAAACAGGGCAGTCACAGCCCAAGGCTGGGGATTTTCCACCTCTAAGGCAAACCAAACCAGCCAGACAAAATGACTTTGGTTTCACCCCACTGGCTAACCACAAGTCACACAAGCAATTTCCTTAGACACTCCAGTCTCCCAGTATCACCACCAGTGCCACCCGTCCTGGGGATGAATGGTTATGAAAACCAGCACTCCAGTAAAAGAAAAAGGTTCTCTCAATCCCAAAGGACCAAGCCCCAGACCCAGGTCAATATACACATCAGATCTTACCCACAAATCACGCGGTTGCCAATCCATTAGAATCTAAAATTTAAAGGTTTATTCATAAAGGGAAAAAGGTAGCTATGAGAGCAAGAATTGGTTGAATGGAATCAATTACATACAGTAATGGCAAAGTTCTTAGTTCAGGCTTGTAGCAGTGATGGAGTAAACTGCAGGTTTAAATCAAGTCTCTGGAACATCCCCCGCTGGGATGGGTCATTCAGTCCTTTGTTCAGAGCTTCAGCTTGTAGCAAAGTCCCTCCAGAGGTAGGAAGCAGGATTGAAGACAAGATGGAGATGAGGCATTGGCCTTATATAGGCTTTTCCAGGTGTAAGAACACGTCTTTGTTCTTACTGTGGAAAATTACAGCAAAATGGAGTCTGGAGTCACATGGGCAAGTCCCTGCATACTTTGCTGAGTTACAAGGTGTATCTGCCTTCTCTCAATGGGTCAATTGTGTAGCCGATGGTCCTTAATGGGCCATCAAGCAGGCTAAGCAGAGCTGACACCAACTTGTCTGGGGTGTTACCCAGTAACACAACACAAGTTTGAAATACAGACAGTACACAGCCAATATTCATAACTTTAACTACAAAAATGATACAGACACACAGACAGCATAATCATAACCAGTAACCCGTAACCTGGTCTTAGACACCTTATATGACCCCCTTTACATAGGATTTGGTGCCACTACAGGACCTTGGTTGCAACCCATGTTCTATATGGTCCCAGTTTATATCAATAACATCATATCACTGAAGGCAGCCTGCCTGCCCCCCTCGCGGCGACCGAGAAAGCGCCCCCTGCGGCTTGCCGCCCCAAGCATGCGCTTGGTGTGCTGGGGCCTGGAGCCGCCCCTGCCTGGGATGATCCAATTCATGTCTGCGCATGCCAGCTCTGTGACCTGCAGTGACACACGGCATTACCGGCTCATCAGCTGAGTCTGGAGCGAGCGCTTGGGGGACCATCCCTGCCCTTCACAGCCTCTGGGGGGGCAGTAGGAGCTGAGGACACCCCTTGGCCTGCCAGCAGCCCCGGGCAGGGCCATTCACCTGGACTTGCCTGCAAACTGCTTCACACACCTGTGGGATGTTAATGACAGTCCTGGATGGAGGGATGGGTGCTGTGGGGGGGACGGAGGGACAGGTGCGTTGGGGGACAGAGGGATGGGTGCTGTTGGAGGATGGAGGGACGGGTACTTTGGGGGGTGGAGGGACGGGTGTTTTGGGGGACGGGTACTTTGGGGGGTGGAGGAACAGGTGTGTTGGGGGACAGGTACTTTAGGGGGTGGAGGGACGGGTGTGTTGGGGGACGGGTACTTTGGGGGGTGGAGGAACAGGTGTGTTGGGGGATGGGTACTTTGGGGGGTGGAGGGACGGGTGTGTTGGGGGACGGGTACTTTGGGTAGGTGGAGGGACAGGTGCGCTGGGGCACGGGTGGGTTTGGGGGACAAAGGGACAGGTGTGCTGGGGCACGGGTGGGTTTGGGGGACAAAGGGACAGGTGTGTTGGGGGACGGGTGGGTTTGGGGGACATAGGGACAGGTGTGTTGGGGACGGGTACTTTGGGGGGTGGAGGGACAGGTGCGCTGGGGCACGGGTGGGTTTGGGGGACAAAGGGACAGGTGCGTTGGGGCACGGGTGGGTTTGGGGGACAAAGGGACAGGTGCGCTGGGGAACGGGTGGGTTTGGGGGACAAAGGGACAGGTGCGCTGGGGCACGGGTGGGTTTGGGGGACAAAGGGACAGGTGCGCTGGGGCAGCGCTCCCACTCTGGATGCCCTGGATTCAATGGAGCTGGAGCCCAGACTAGGGAGCCAGATTGGGGCAGCCCAGGCCAGGTCAGTGTTAACCTTGCCCCAGATTCTCCGCCCCAGGAAGCCGTTTGTGCGTGTGGCACGGCCCCATGCTGTGCACTGTAACACCCCTGGCACGGGAGCAGGCAGCTGCTGGCTTTCCCTGGAGGGGCCAGGCTTGTCGCTGGGGCTGGCGGTGCCTGGTGGGGCCTGGTTCGATCCCCGCACACCACCCCTCAGTGATTGTCGCCATCCAGGGGTGCAGTGTCCATGTCCCATCAGTTCCTCTCTCAGTCGGGAACCCCTGGAGGACCAGGGTTACACTGGGCAGGTGCCAGGGCTGCTGCTTGCTCAGGCCAGGCCCCACGGCTCCTTTACCAGCTTCTCCTGCTGACAGGCCATGGCAGAGTCATGGGGAACAGGCAGAACCCTCCTGCGAACCTGTGAGGCGATGGCTCCTGCAGACCCTGCGTGTGAGCCCCCGATGCCATGGGGGAGACCTCTTCCGTGGGAGGCTAACCCACAATGCAGTGCTCTGCTCACACTCCCCTCTGCACCCCGCCAGGGCTGGCAGGGAGAGCCCCGGCAGCTGCCCTTTCTCTTGACCCTGCTGCGGAGAGGAACATCGCTGGGGGGGTGGGGGGCGCTATGAATAGATCAGAGGAAGCCGGTCCCAAGACCTTGCATCTGCCCGGCCTGCAGGGTATTTTTAGCACTCACGAAAATGAGGGATGAATAGCAGGGCTTGGAACAGGCAAAGTGTAGGGGGGGGCTGTGTGGGCTTCACACACAGCTCTGCTGATGCCCCTCATCCCCAACCTGCAGCCCTGGCCATCCCGGCCCTCAGCTCCCCACCCCCCCCCACAGCTCTGCTGGTGCCCCTCATCCCCAACCTGCAGCCTTGGCCATCCCGGCCCTCAGCACCTCCCCCCCCCCACACACACACAGACACACACACACAGAGCTCTGCTGGTGCCCCTCATCCCCAACCTGCAGCCTTGGCCATCCCAGCTCTCAGCTCCCCTCCCCCCCAACACACACACAGACACACAGACACATAGCTTTGCTGGTGCCTCTCATCCCCGACCTGCAGCCCCGGCCATCCTGGCCCTCAGCACCCCGCCCCCTCCAGCTCTGCTGGTGCCTCTCATCCCTGACTTGCAGCCCTGGCCATCCCGGCCCTCAGCTCCCCCACCACCCCAAAGCTCTGCTGCTGCCCCTCATCCCCAACCTGCAGCCTTGGCCATCCCGGCCCTCAGCACCCCCCCCACCCCCACAGACACACACACACACAGCTCTGCTGGTGCTCCTCATCCGCAACCTGCAGCCCTGACCATCCCGGACCTCAGCTCCCCCCCCACCCCACAGACACACACACACACAACTCTGCTGGTGCCCCTGATCCCCAACCTGCAGCCTTGGCCATCCCGGCTCTCAGCTCCCCTCCCCCCCAACACACACACAGACACACACACACAGCTCTGCTGGTGCCTCTCATCCCCGACCTGCAGCCCCGGCCATCCTGGCCCTCAGCACCCCGCCCCCCCAGCTCTGCTGGTGCCTCTCATCCCTGACCTGCAGCCCCGGCCATCCCGGCCCTCAGCACCTCCCCCCCCGCACACACACAGACACACAGACACAGCTCTGCTGGTGCCCTTCAACCCCGATCTGCAGCCCCAGCTATCCCAGCCCTCAGTTTCCCCCCACCCGCCAAACACACACAGGCAGCTCTGCTGGTTTCAGAGAGGTAGCTGGGTTAGTCTGTATCAGCAAAAACAATGAGGAATCCTTATGGCACCTCAGGCCTGGTCTACACTACGCGTTTATACTGAATTTAGCAGAGTTAAACCGATTTAACCCTGCACCCGTCCACACAATGAGGCCCTTTATATTGATATAAAGAGCTCTTAAAACCGGTTTCTGTACTCCTCCCCAACGAGGGGAGTAGCGCTGAAATCAGTATTGCCATGTCGGATTAGGGTTAGTGTGGCCGCAAATCGACGGTATTGGCCTCCGGGTGGTATCCCACTGTGCACCACTGTGACCACTCTGGAAAGCAACCTGAACTGGGATGCACTGGCCAGGTAGACAGGAAAAGCCCCACGAACTTTTGAATTGCATTTCCTGTTTGCCCAGCGTGGAGCTCTGATCAGCACGAGTGGCCATGCAGTCCCAAATCCAAAAAGAGCTCCAGCATGGGCCGTACGGGAGATCCTGGATCTGATCGCTGTATAGGGAGACAAATCTGTTCTATCACAGCTCCGTTACAGAAGACGAAATGCCAAAGCATTTGAAAAAAATCTCCAGGCTACGATAGACAGAGTCCACAGCACAGTGCTGTGTGACAAGCATAACGGAAAGCCAAAGAATCAAATGGACGCTCATGGAGGAAGGGAGGGGGGACTGAGGACTCCAGCTATCCCACAGTCCCTGCAGTCTCCAAAAAGCATTTGCATTCTTGGCTGAGTTCCCAGTGCCTGTAGGGTCAAACACATTGTCCTGGGTGGTTCAGGGTATATCTCGTCAATTTACCCCCCCTCCCCCCCATGAAAGAAAAGGGAAAAAAATCGTTTCTTGACTTTTTTCAGTGTCACCCTATGTCTACTGCATGCTGCTGGTAGACTCGGTGCTGGAGCACTGAACAGTAGCATCCTCTTCCCTCCCTTCCCTGGTGGCAGATGGTACAGTGCAGAATGACTGATAGCTGTCCTTGTCATCAGCCCGTGAGCGCTCCTGGCTGGCCTCAGGTGAGGTCGGCCGGGGGTGCCTGGGTAAAAATAGGAATGATTCCTGGTCATTCCCGGCAGATGGTACAGAACGGCTGGTAACCGTCTTCATCATAGCAACTGGGAGCTGAGCTCCATCAGCCCCCTTCCTTTCACGTGTAAAGAAAAGATTCTGTCCTGCCTGGACTATCATAGCAGCGGGATGCTGGGCTTCTCTCCCCCTCACCATTTAATGTTCTGCCTGGACTATCATAGCAGCTGGAGGCTGCCTCCCCCTC
This sequence comes from Aldabrachelys gigantea, assembly GCA_026122505.1. Lineage (NCBI taxonomy): Eukaryota > Metazoa > Chordata > Testudines > Testudinidae > Aldabrachelys > Aldabrachelys gigantea. The sequence continues at coordinate 297,432,570 of CM047480.1, forward strand.
ATTTTATCTCACTAAAAAGTCAGTGTTTCTTATTCCTGCATTCTTTATTACTTCATCACACAAATGGGAGGACCCTGCAACGGTAGCCCAGGAGGGTTGGGGGAGGAGGGAAGCAACGGGTGGGGTTGTTGCAGGGACACCCCCTAGAATGGCATGCAGCTCAACATTTCTGTGGGATCTGACACAGAGCGGCTGTGCTCTCTGGTACACTGGTTCTCTAGTACACTTGCCCCATATTCTAGGCAGGACTGACTCTATTTTTAGATATAACATAAAGGTCAGCCAGGAGCACCCATGACAGCAGCAGATGGTACAGAATGACTGATAACCGTCATCTCATCGCCAATTTACAAGGGCACAGCAGACGGTACAGAACAACTGATAATCGTCTCTGCTACCTTGCAAAGGCAAATGAATGCTGCTGTGTAGCGCTGCAGTACCGCCTCTGTCAGCAGCATCCAGTACACAAACGATGACAGTGACAAAAGGCAAAACAGGCTCCACGGGTGCCATGCTATGGCATTTGCCAGGGAAATCCAGGGGAAAAGGGCACAAAATGATTGTCTGCTGTTGCTTTCAGGGAGGAAGGAATAAGTGACGACATTTACCCAGAATCACCCGCGACACTGTTTTTGCACCATCATGCACTGGGATCTCAACCCAGAATTCCAATGGGCGGGGGAGACTGCAGGAACTATGGGATAGCTACGGGATAGCTACCCAGAGTGCAACACTCCAGAAATCGACGCTAGCCTCGGTACATGGACGCACAACGCCGAATTATTGTGCTTAGTGTGGCCGCGTGCACTCGACTTTATACAATCTGTTTTACAAAACCAGTTTATGTACAATCAGAATAATCCTGTAGTGTAGACATACCCTCAGACAAGCCTACCAGAAAACCAAAGAAGCAAATGGAAAGTCTGGGGCAGGGCCAAAAACATGCCGCTTCTATGCTAAGCTGCATGCAATTCTCGGGGGGTCCATCACCAGTTCCCCACCCCTGTCCGTGGATTCCGAGATGAGGGTGGTAATCTCAGCCATGGCTGAGGATTCTGTGGACGAGGAAGATGAGGAGGTGGAAGAGGAGAACGAGCTTGCAGAGAGCACACAGCACTCCGTTCTCCCCAACAGCCAGGAGATTTTTCTCACCCTGACGGAATTACCCTCCCAGCCCTCCCAAGCAACTATCCCAGACAATGAAGTCATGGAAGGGACCTCTGGTGAGTGTACCTTGTAAATATAAGACATGGTTTAAAAGCAAGCAGTTTTTAATGATTAATTTGCCCTGAGGACCTGGGATGCATTTGCGGCCAGTACAGTTACTGTAAAAGTCTGTTAACATGTCTGGGGATGGAGCGGAAATCCTCCGGGGACATCTCCATGAAGCTTTCCTGGAGGTATTCCAAAAGCCTTTGCAGAAGGTTTCTGGGCAAGGCAACTTTATTCCGTCATCCGTGGTAGGACACTTGACCACACCATGCATGTAGCAAGTAATCTGGTATCATTGCATGACAAAGCCTAGCTGCGTATGGTCCCGGTGATTGCTAGCATTCAAGCAACATCCGTTCTTTATCTCGCTGTGTTATCCTCAGGAGAGTGATATCGTTCATGGTAACCTGGTTGAAATTCAGGAATTTAAGTAAGGGGACAGAGATGGCCATTCCTACTGGGCTGTTTGCCTGTGGCTTAAAAGAAATCCTTCCCTGCAGGTAGCCAAGCGAGGGGTGGGGTGGGGGGCCATGATTGGCGCTGAGCTTTTCCGCATTTGGCTAGCCTGCTACCAGCCATGCAGTGGGCAAGGGGAAAAGGGGGGTGTTTAGAAGTGATCTTTCATGATACCAGCCACGGGGTGGTTTCTACTGCTGCACGTTAACAGGAAAAAAGCAGCACTCAACGGGCTTTGCTTGCTATTTGGGAAAGGAGGGCGCTGGACAGATGAAGGCTGCAGAAGATGAAAGACGATGGCTTACCATGGCCGCATGCAAGCCAAATTCTGCTGCCCGGACCTGCATCTGTGAGATCTCTAACACCAGAGCTGCAGGCACTCAATATTAAGATGCAAAATGGGACCTTGCAGTGAAATCACATGTGCTATGTAAGGTGAATAGGGGTGTTCACCGTGAAAGAGTATAACCATTGTTCTGTAAAATGTATCTTTTTAAATACTTCTCTCCCTTTTTTCCCTCCCTCATGCAGCTGAAAATTTTTCAAGCCTCCCTACTCCATCCCGAAGGCTATCTCAGATAAGGCGGTGGAAAAAAAAGATGCGAGAAGAAATGTTTTCAGAAATCATGGAAGTGACACACAATGAAAGAGCTCATCTGAATGAGTGGAAGGATGTGGTAGCAAAGTACGGGAAAGATGCCAGTGACCGTGAGGACAGGAGGGACGAACGTGCGGACAGGAGAGGCGCTCGAGATGAGAGGTGGTGGCAGAAAGATCAGAGGTGTAGGCAGAAAGATCAGTGGTGGCGGGATGCAACTCTGGGGCTGCTGCATGATCAAACTGACATGCTCTGGCATCTGGTGGAGCTTCAGGAACGGCAGCAGGATCACAGAGTGCTGCTGCAGCCCCTGTATAACCACCCTCCCCGCTCACCACGGTCCTTAGCCTCCTCACCCACTAGACAAGTAAGAACTCATGGGGGTAGGCTCTGTGCACCCGCCCACTCCACCCCCATGCACAGCGCAACCAAAAGGCTGTCATTGTTATGAAATTTTTTGAGTGGTCTTTTCCTTCCCTACTATCCTCCTCCCAAACTCCACTTAGGCTACCTTGTCAGTTCTCTCCCTCTTTTTTATAATTAAGTAATAAAGAATACATGATTTTTAAATGAGAGTGACTTTATTTCCTTAGAAAGCAGGCTGTGATCGAAGGGGGGGATGGCTTACAGGGAATGAGTCAATCAAGGGGTGGGGGGGGCGGTTCATCAAGGGGAAACAAACACAGCAGTCACACCGTACCCTGGCCCGTGATGAAACTGGTTTTCAAAGCTTCTCTGATGTGCACTGCTTCCTGGTGTGCTCTTCTAATCGCCCTGGTGTCTGACTGTCCGTAATCAGCGGCCAGGTGATTTGCCTCAGCCTCCCACCCAGCCATAAAGGACTCCCTCTTACTCTCACAGAGATTGTGGAGCACACAGCAAGCGGCAATAACAAAGGAGACATTGGTTTGGCTGAGGTCTGAGCTAGTTAGTAATGTGCGCCAGTGCCCTTTTAAATGGCCAAATGCACATTCTACCACCGTCCTGCACTTGCTCAGCCTGTAGTTGAACAGCTCCTGACCACTGTCCAGGCTTCCTGAGTATGGCTTCATGAGCCATGGCATCAAGGGGTAGGCTGGGTCCCCCAGGATAACGACAGGCATTTCAACATCCCCAACTGTTATTTTCTTGTCTGGGAAGTAATTTCCTTGCTGAAGCCGTTTAAACAGAGTAGTGTTCCTGAAGACGCGAGCATCATGAACCCTTCCCGGCCATCCCATGTGGATGTTGGTGAAACGTCCCTTGTGATCCACCAGTGCTTGCAGCACCATTGAAAAGTACCCCTTGCGGTTTATGTAGTGGGTGCCCTGGTGCTCCGGGGCCAAGATAGGGATATGGGTTCCATCTATCCCCCCCCGCACAGTTAGGGAATCCCATTGCAGCAAAGCCATCCACTATGACCTACACGTTTCCCAGAGTCACAACCTTTCGTAGCAGCAGCTTAACGATTGCTTTGGCTACTTGCATCACAGCAGCCCCCACAGTAGATTTTCCCACTCCAAATTGATTCCCGACTGACCGGTAGCTGTCTGGCGTTGCAAGCTTCCAGAGGGCTATTGCCACTCGCTTCTCAACTGTGAGGGCTGCTCTCATCTTGGTATTCTGGCATTTCAGGGCAGGGGAAAGCAAGTCACAAAGTTCCATGAAAGTGCCCTTACGCATGTGGAAGTTTCACAGCCACTGGGAATCATCCCACACCTGCAACATTATGCGGTCCCACCAGTCTGTGCTTGTTTGGCTGGCCCAAAATCGGCGTTCAATAGCTAGAACCTGCCCCATTACCAGCAGGATCGCCAAAGCGCAGGGGCCCGCAGTTTGACAGAATTCTGTGTCCATGTCCTCATCACTCTCGTCGCTGCTGTGCCGTAGCCATCGCCTCCTCGCCTGGCTTTGCAGGTCCTGATTCAGCATTGACTGCACGAGAATGCGCGAGGTGTTTAAAACGTCCATGATTGCTGTCTTGAGCTCAGCAGGGTCCATGCTTGCCACGGAATGGCATCTGCACAGTTCACCCAGGAAAAAAGGCACGAAACGGTTGGCTGCTGCTGCTTTCACGGAGGGAGGGCTGAGGCTGTACCCAGAAGCACCAGCGGCAATGTTTTTTGCCCCGTCAGGCACTGGGATTTCAACTCAGCATTCCAATGGGCGGGGGAGATTGCGGGAACTATGGGATAGCTACCCACAGTGCAACGCTCAGGAAATTGACACTAGCCTTGGTACATGGACGCACACTGCTGAATTAATGTGCTTAGTGTGGCCGCGTGCACTCGACTTTATACAATCTGTTTTAAAAAACTGATTTCTGTAAAATTGGAATAATCCCGTAGTGTAGACGTACCCTCAGAGACTAACACATTTATTTGGGCATAAGCTTTCGTGGGCTAGAGCCCACTTCATCAGATGTGTGGGTTTTAGCCCACAAAAGCTTTTGCCCAAATAAATGTGTTAGTCTCCAACATGCCACAAGGACTCCTGGTTGTTAGAGCTCTGCTGGTGCCCCTCAACCCTGACCTGCAGCCCTGGCTATCCCAGCCCTCAGCTCCCCCCCCGCCCCCCGGCCACATCCCTGCCTCACCAAGGCCATCTAGCCCTATCATAAGCATAATTCCCAAATCTGGACCTTAGCGTCCAAAAATCTGGGTGCCTGCATGAAACCTCTAAGCTTAATTACCAGCTTAGATCTGATAGCCTGCCACCAACCAGGAATTCCAGTGCCTGGTACACTCTGGTCCCCCCAAAACTTTCCCTGGGGACCCCAAGAACCCAAATCCCTTGAATTCTTAAAACAAGGAGAAATAAACCATTCCCCGGCTCCTTTTACCCCTCCCAGGCTTCCCTCGCCGGGCTACCCTGACAGATTACTGATCCAAACTCTTTGAATCTAATCCCCTTCCCCAGAGGCACACAGATTCAAGGAAAACAGAGAGAGATTCTACCTCTCCCCTCTCCCGTCTCCCGTCCACCAGTCCTAGTGAGTTATCCCAATTCCCTGGGATAAAACAAGGGAAACAAGAAAGAAATCCAACATGTTTTAAAAAGAAAGCTTTATATAAAAAGAAAGAAAAAGACATAAAAACATGATCTTTGCATTAAGGTGACACTACACAGGGCTATTGCTTAAAAGAAAAATATGAATAAACAGCCTTATTCAAAAAGAAATACAATTTAAACATTCCAGCAAACTACACACATGTAAATACAAAAAAACAATAAAAGCTTACTGTCTTTTCTACCTTTGTACTCACAACTTGGAAACTGAAGATTAGAAGCTTGAAGACAGAAAGATCCCTCTCATAGCTGAGAGCCAGACAAAAGACACAGACCCAAACATTCCCTCCCTGAGCTTTGAAAAATCCGGTTTCCTGATTGGTCCTCTGGTCAGGTGTTTGGTTCCCTTTGTTAACCCTTTACAGGTAAAAGAAACATTAACCCTTAGCTATCTGTTTATGACAAGCCCAGTGTCCTGTCTCCTGACAGTGGCCAATGCCAGGTTCCCCAGGGGGAATGAACAGAACAGGGAATTGTCAAGTGATCCATCCCCTGTCGCCCATTCCCAGCTTCTGGCAAACAGAGGCCAGGGACACCGTTCCTGCCTAGCCTGGCTAAGAGCCTTGATAGACCTGACCTCCAGGAACTTCTCTAGGTCTTTCCTGAACCCTGTTCTACTTTCAGCCTCACAACATCTCCTGGCAGTGAGTTCCACAGGTTGACTGTGCATTGGGTGAAGAAATTCTGCCTTAGGTTTGTTTTAAACCTGCTGCCTGTTCATTTCATTGGGTGACCCCTGGCTCTTGCGTTATGAGAAGGGGTGAATCACACTCCCCTATTTGCTTTCTCCTCTCCAGCCGTGATTTTCTAGACCCCTGTCATATCCCCCCTTAGTTGTCTCTTTTCCAAGTTGAACAGTTCAAGTCCTTTTCATTTTCCCTCAAATGCAGCTGTTCCATCCCCCACATCACCACGTTGCCTTTCTCTGAACCTCTTGTGCTGCTGGCAGAGCAGGTCTCAGTTCCAGCCAAGGTCCCCTTGTCCCAAGGGAACCCCGACGAATACATCGCTGGAGCCGGCCTGGCCCCTGAGTGTTACTATTGTTCAGATGGGTGCCATGACTCTAAGCACATGGGTCGTGTTCAGCCTGTTTGCAATAGGGGCGAGTTGCTGCTGGCATCAATCTCACAGGTAACATCCGTATCCCTGAGTGCAAGGGAACATCTGAGCCGTTGGATTGGGAGCCTCTGTGACCCTGTAACTCACCAGGCAGGAGAGAGACACTAACCAGTGTGACATGCTGGCTCCAGTGGGAGGTGTCACATCCTGCCCCAGGGGGAAGGGCCCATCAATACCTCCTGTGCCCCCCATTAAGCTGAGTCATGCAAATGGTTTCCTCCCATCAGCTGAGTTTGCAGCTCAGAGCACATGGGTGGAGGGGGATAAAACCCCCCAGAGGGAGGGAAATGATGCTCTGCTTGGACTCTGGAGGGGCAGGTTTCTAGGCAGAAGCAAGAGATCCCCAGTGCTCAGCCTGGGTCAGCCCGAAAGGACGTATGGAGCTTGCATGTGATAGACGCTTCTATTCCCTTTGGAAACTTGTGACTGTAACTACGGTGTGTATCTGTGGTTCCCTGCTGAGCCTCGCCAAGAACCCTCCTGTTTCCTTTCCCCGTGCTGGGGCTGGACGGGGCCGGGTGGAGGCCGGGCGAGAGGGGCGGGCGGGGCCCGAGGGATGCCGGCGAGGAGGGAAGGGGGGCCGGGCCCGGCCCGTTCTGGACGCTCGGCGTCGCCGTGTCCTTGCGGGGCGGGCCCGTCCCGTCGCAGGGATTTAAGGGACGAGCCGGGGGCCGGCTGCGCAGTGAGCCCCGCGGATCCCTCCGTGCGCCCAGCCATGGGCCCGCCGAGCCAGCTCTGGAAGCGGCCCGCCCAGCGCCGCCTCTCCGGCTGCCTCCCGTCGGGGGCCGCCCGCAGCTCCACGGCCCCGGCCCCGGCGCTGGCCCCGGCCCCCGCCGCCGCCGCCGCCGCCCGGCCGCTGCCCTACGAAGCCATCCCGCGCAGCGGCCGCAACGCCTGGCTCAGCCTGTACCGCCTGTGGCGGAGCAACAGCTTCCAGCGCTTCCACCTGGTCATGCAGCGCAACTTCCAGCGCCTCGGGCCCATCTACAGGTGCGGCCCGCGGGCCGCCGGACTCCTGGGTTCTCCGGTGGGGAGGGGCCCGCCCGGCGGCTGCTCAGGGAGCGCTCGCGGGTTTCCCCCGCACCAAGCAGCGCCCTGCCCGCTTGAAGGGGACCTGGGCCCGCCCGGGGAGGGCCCCCCGGCCGGCTAGTCCTGCTAGTGGGGGTGAGACCCCATCGTGGGTGTCTGCCGGCCCTGCTGGATCAGCCCTTTGCGGGGGCCTCCAGGGTGCCCTGCCCCGGATCTAAATGCAGCTGCTGCTCCAGGAGCCAAAGGATCAGCCCGGGCCGGTCCCTGGGCGCAAGTGCGGCTGTGAGACTGGGCTCACTGGGCCAGGAGGCACTGGACTGATCCACACCGTTGGAGATGGCGAAGCTCCATCAGCCCGTCTGTGCCCCCAGGTTCAGGGCTGCATTTCCCTCCAGCTTTCCTGGGTTTCCCCTCACCCCCCGCCGGTTGAGATGTCCCCAGGGAGGGGGCTCCCAGCACTCCCCTCTAGAGGGACCAGTCCCTCTTCCATTCAGAGCCATGGGCATGACATGCCCAGCAGGGCCAACCCCTGGAACTCCCTGCAGCAGGAGGTCAGAGTCAGACACCCACAGGATAAACCCACAACCATCTGTCTCTGGAGACAGGGGGAACAATCAACTCTCATGCTTCAGGGCCTGAGCTGGCGGCTGCTGGGGTCAGGAGGCAGAGCACTACCCAGCAGTGCTGGGAATCCTGTGCCCTGTGCAATGCTCCCAGAGCTTGGGAAGAGGCAAGGAGTGGCTGGGAAGTGCTAGGGGCTGGCAGAGGATTGGTCCATCTCTATGGCACTTGCCTGCAGGCTCTGGGTGGCACAGGCTCCGTCTGCACATAGAAGCTCCTTTACCAGGAGAAGCAGCAGCACCAAGCCCGGCTCAGCAGCTGCTGGCACCCAAGAGCCTTGGGGAATCTGTCACAGTCACTCTCTCCCCTGGATTACCCTGGGGGAGGCCCCTGTCCCAGCACAGCCAGGCGCCTGCCCACCCAGTGCCTGGCCCCGGGGGAGCGTGCTGAGCCCTGCGGGGAGAGGGACTCTCTGGAACAGGCTGCGTCTGGACCCGGACCCCAGGGGGACCCGTGTGGGGCCTCAGGCTGCGATTGGCGCTAGGCCTGGCAGCTGGGTTAGGAAGTGACCCCCACCCTGGTGCCCACGGGGGCTGGGGCGGGACCAGGAGCTGGGAGAGGGGTGGGAATCCTGGCTGGCTGGATTTTCAATCCTGAAGGCCTCGTGCCCCAAAGCAGGGAGGGGAGACCCCACCCTGGCTGGCTCTGGGGAGAGTTGCCCAGTACTGTGCTCAGGCCCCTCGGACCCAGGGAGGCGTGTGACCTGCTCCTCTCCCAAAGGCCCTGCTCGCATGGGTGGGACAGCTGGGGCCCGGGCTGTGCCAACCTCAGAGCACCCGCTTCCAGGGCTCAGTCTGGGCTCACTGGGCTGGGGTGTGGGCAGCGGGGACCGAGCTGAGGCTAGGGCTCTTCCCCACAGGGAGACCGTAGGCACCTACAACTGTGTCAACGTGCTGCTGCCCCGAGACGCGGCCCAGCTCTTCCAGTCAGAGGGGATCTTCCCACGGCGCATGGGCATTGAGTCCTGGATCGCCCACCGCCAGCTCCGCAACCACAAGTGTGGCATCTTCCTGCTGTAAGGGCCGCCGCTCGGCGGGGGGCGGCCTGGGACATTGGGGAGGGGAGGGGCAGTGCATGAGGTGCAGGACAGAGGGAGGAGGGCAAGGCCAGGGGCAGGGGGAGAGGAGAGGGGTGGGGGTGAGGTGCAGGACAGATGGAAGAGGGTGTGACGAAGTGGGACTGTTTTTAATGTTTCCCCTGAATACTGGGGGGGAGGGACTCAGTTCCTGGCTGACCCTCTGTCTACTGGCAACTAATGACCAGGCCCTTCCCCCTGCAAGGGGGATGATAAAGGTGTGGGAGACAGAGAGATCAGGTGACCTCCTGGCCCAGGAAAGAGACAAAGGCCAGACAGGAGGGGCTGGAGGGGGTTTCAGTCTGGAGCTGGCTGTGGATGAGGAGTGAGGGCAGACGTGGGGGTCTGGCTCACTGCCCCCCAGAATGGACCCGGCCGAGGGGTCTGGTTCGCGGTATCTACAAGCTCTGTTTTAGACCCTGTTCCTGTCATCGAATAAACCTCTGTGTTACTGGCTGGCTGAGAGTCACATCTGACTGCAAAGTGGGGGTGCAGGACCCCGTGGCTTCCCCAGGACCACGCTGGGGCGGGCTTGCTGTGGGAAGCGCACGGAGGGGCAGAGGATGCTGAATGCTCCAAGGAGAGACCTAGGAGGTGAAGCCGTGTGAGCTTCTTGCCCTGAACAAGTCTGCTCCGAGGGAGAGGAGGCTCCCCAAAGTCCTGCCTGGCTTTGTGAGGAGCAGTTCCAGAGCATCGTGACAGAGGGCAGGGGCAAGGCCTGGGGCAGGAGGAGAGGAAAGGGCGTGAGAGGAATGGAGGAGGCCAGGGACAGAGGGAGGGGAGGGGTAGTCCCGGCCCAGGGGAACTTTTCATTCCCCTGGGCATCGCCCATGAGCTAGCATCCGCTTAGGTGAGAACGGAGCCAGTGACTGGCCACAGCCATGCGGGGGGGCTCCGCTCCCTGGAGCCAGGTGGCATGTCCTGGCTGTGACAGTAACTGTGCTCCCATGGGTGCCCCTTTGCTGCAGACGGTGGTGGCCAGGCACTCAGCGCTCACCTCCAGCCCCTCCTGCCCCCGGAGCTGACGGGGAATCTCCTGAGGCTGGGGGCAGTGCAGGGCTGATGACACACACGCTGGGCAGTTCTGATGCCCCCAGCAGAGGACAGTGTCACTCGTCGGCTCTCCTGCCCACAGGAATGGAGAGGAGTGGCGCTCGGACCGCCTGATCCTCAACAAGGAGGTGATCAGCCCTGCGGGCACCCGGAAATTCCTGCCCTTCCTCAATGCAGTGGCCCAGGACTTTGTCACCCTCATGCACCGGCGCATCAGCAAGAATACGCGCCGCTCGCTCACCATTGACCTTTACGGTGACCTGTTCCGCTTCACCCTGGAGGGTAGGTGGGGGCGGGGAGCTGCGGGTCATGCTGAGGCCCCAGGTCCTCGCCCCAGGGCCCTGGGGGTCGTGGCATCAGAGCAATGCCCCGAGGGAGATGCAAAGCCCTGCCCCTGTGGGGTCACCACTGCTGCCCCCTTCTGGGCTCTGCCTGGCTTGTCCCTGGGTCCAGGCTCGCTGGTGGTGACGAAGCTGGGACCAGGAGGGCTGCGTCCCCACATCCTACTCCATTTAGACAAGCCAGGCCCAGGAACCCCTAGTAAATTGCCCCTGCACCAGGCAAAGGTTGGGGTGAGCTCTCCTCTGCCCCTGCCATGGCCCTGCCTGCCTCCCATAGCCCAGCCAGACGGACATAGCTGTTGATGGCCCCCGCGTGAGCCAGGGCAGGTCAGCCCCCTGGCAGGTCTCTGACATGGTGTTGGTGCGGAGGGGCCCTGAACACACTGGTGGGGAGCAAGGGACAATCAGGGGGAGGAGGGAGTGGCCTAGTACTTACCCGCCCCATCCAGGACACCTGGGTTCGATTCCTGGCTCTGTTCTGCCGTGCTGCATGCTTGGGGGCAGGTTGATCCCGGCCCCCGAGCTGTACATGGAGATGCTGATCCATTCACGGTTCCCCTCCCTCCGGCCAGCAAGCAGCTACGCCCTGTACGGGGAGCGCCTGGGGCTCCTGGAGGAAAGCCCCAACGCGGAGTCACAGAGGTTTATCAGCGCCGTGGAGACCATGCTGCGGACCACCTTGCCACTGCTCTTCATCCCCCCGGGCCTCATGCGCTGGGTCAACACCAAGCTGTGGAGGGACCACATCGAGGCCTGGGACACCATCTTCAAGCATGGTGAGCCCGGGGGCAGAGGACACCCACTGCCATACGAAGGAGTGGGGCATCCAGCAGGGTCTCCTGCAACAGGCCTCAGGGTGCCACAGCAGGGGATGCTCTCCTGGTGATGTCCGGCCCTTCCCTGGACAGCCACACACAGTACAGGTTGGCATGTTGCCTCTTAGCAATGAGCTCGCACCCCGGGCCACACAGCCTCATCCCCCCGCAGTGCCAGGCTGGGGCACTGTGCCCAGCGCTGGTGCAATGAAAGACTCCCGCACAGCGCTCCCTGCAGCATGCAGGATTTTCCTTGTGGGTCTGCCCAGGATCTGCCCACCTGAGATGTAACCAGCTCCCAGCAGCAGAACAACTGCAAGCCCATCTCCAAAGCACCCCCCTGAGTCCGGCTGTCTTGCAGCTGCAGGAGCACCATGGGGCTTGCATGTCACCGCCTCTAGCAAACTCTCCATGGCTCCTTGCTCCCCCACACTCTTCTTCCTCCTTCCTGGGGCAGAAATGGCCAGTGGAGAGAGCCTCAGAACTTGAGCCAGGACTCCTGGGTTCCATTCCTGGTTCTGGGAGATTGTTGCGGGGGGGGGGGCTGGGAGCCAGGACTCCTGGGTTCTGTCTGGGGCTCTGGAGTTGTGGGATTCTAGACACTTGCCCTCTCAGTTCCCCTGCTCTAAAGGGAGAAGCCCTCATTTTCCTCAGGGTTTCTGAGGCTCCGGAGGCTGGTCCTGGCCTGCTGTGCTCCCCTGGGGCTCTGGTTTGTTTCCTGCCCTGGGGCTGGGCTGAGGGGGGATTGGGACCCTGGCTGGGAGGAGTCGCTCACTGCCCCATGCTCGTACCCCAGCTGATAAGTGTATCCAGAACATCTACCAGGAGTTCTGCTTGGGGCAGCCCCGGAAGTATTCAGGGATCATGGCGGAGCTGCTCATGCAGGCGGAGCTGCCACTGGACTCCATCAAGGCCAACATCACTGAGTTCACCGCGGGCGGCGTGGACACCGTGAGTGCCTGGCGCCTTCCCCTCTGGCAGGCTGGCTGCAATCCCAGGCCAGTTCCCTGGCAGAGCCGCGGTTGGGGAGTGCAGGCAGCCCAGCCCACCCTCCCCCAGCACTGGCCCTTCACTGGCCTGGGCCCCGGCTCACAGCTCCTGGGCGTCCAGTGCTCACAGCTGCAGCCAGCTGCTCCTGAGCTATGGGGCTCCCGCTTGGGCCAGCCTGGGGCCCTGAGGAGAAGGTCCCTGTGGAACTGAGGGGGGATTCCTGCCTTGCCACAGGTCCCCACAGGGTTCCTGAGCTACCTATGGACAGGAACTTGTTCCTGTTCGCCACCTCTGGGGCTCTAGTCCTCCCTCTAGGTTCAGCTCCCGTGGGGCCCTGGTGGCTTCATCCCTGCTCAGGTCTGGGACTCTCCGGGGAGAGAATGGCCTGTTAGTGAGGGCCCTGGCGTCCTTCCCAGTCAGCTTGGCGAGGGCACCGCCAGGGCTGCATCGAGGTGGGCAGGGCAGGGCTCAGCCCTGGGGTGGGCCGGTTAGAGACTCTCACGAGCAGCCAGCGCAGCAGTGACTAAATCCTGGGGGCCCTGGAGAAACCAGAGACCGGTTTGGGGAACATCGCTAGACTCAGGCCAGAGACTCGCAGCTAATACCCATGGGGGGGGGGGTGAACCAGACCCCCAGTGGGAGGGAGCAGGAATGGCTGAGGGACCAAGGGGGCAGCAAACAGGCCCTGATTCAGCAACGGGGCACAGCGTGTCTGGGGGTTGCATAGGCAGAGAGCTCCCATCAGTGGGGTTCTGCAGGGTCCCCCTCCAACTCAGTGTACCTGGATCCTGCATGGAGGTGGCCATGCTGGAGGATGCTCATGGGAGAACTGGAGGGCCAGGGGGAAGCACCTGCATGAATGAGTCTGTTGTGACCAAGGGGGGTTGAACCCCATGGAGGGAGCAGGGTGATTTGGGGGGAACAGGTCTAGAGTGCAGAGAATGGGGCAGGAGGGCAGAGCAGAGGAAGGTGGAGGCTGCATCTCCGAGAACACAACTCAGACCAACCAGGCCGGGGATGTTTCAGTGGCTGATAACTCTGGGTTGGACAGTGCAGCCGCAACCCTCCCACCCGGGCCCCTGGGGCGGCCAGTGAGACGCCGCTGTGGCTGTGCCCAGCGTGCTGTGCCCCCGGGTTAGGCGCGGGGGTGGGCCGGCTCTGACTGTCCCCTCTGGCCCAGACTGCCATGCCACTGCTCTTCACCCTCTTCGAGCTGGCCCGCAACCCCAGCGTCCAGACGGCCATTCGCCGGGAGATCGCCGAGGCCGAGTCGCAGGGGCCACGGGAGCTCTCCAAGGTGCTGAACTCCATGCCCCTGCTCAAGAGCGCCCTCAAGGAGACCCTGAGGTGAGGGCCGAGGGCACAGGGGCCCATGCGGAGCTGCCCCTGGAGGGGTGGGGGAAAGAGGGGTGAACTTTGCTGCCTGGGGCTCCAAGGGCAACTGCTCCATCCTGCCAGGCACTGGGGCTGAGCTAAAACACCTGTCTGTGCCTGCGCATCGGTCCAGGGATGCTGGGAACGTGAATCTCCGGGTGCAGGACTTGTGGGGTGGGGGAAGCCCAGCCCAGCGGCCTCTACAGCAGTGGGGTCTGGCCAGGCATGAGCCAGGAGAGGCTGTGGGCATGGCACACACTGCGTGGCACAGATGCTGGCGGATGAGGAGGGCAGCCGCAAGCAGGGAATGCTGGCTCCATGGGGTTCAAAGCTAAGCAGCAGCGGTGGGTGAATGAAGGGCAGCGGAGTGAGATGGGGTCTCCCAGGGGCCATTTGGCCTGAGCCATGTCAGGCCGGCTGCCTAGATGGTGACGAGGGGGGTGAAGGGGACAGCCAGCTCACAGTGTGCCTCTATTGGCAGGCTCTACCCTGTGGGCATAACGGTCCAGCGCTACCCAACCAAAGACGTGGTGCTCCAGAACTACTGCGTGCCAGCTGGGGTGAGTCCCTGATCCTCTGCCCCCACCCCCATTCTCTGCAGTTGGGAGGTGCCCCTAGGATGAGGGGGTGCTCACTGGCCTGGGGGTCAGGCTGGCTGCTCAGATGTCCATGCAGATCACAAAGCGGGAGCTCCTACTCTGTGCTTAGAAGAGCACTGGGGGGTCTGGAAGGGAACATCACACCCCAGGCCCCATGCACAGCACTGCACAACTGCCCTGGCACACAATGGGCTTCTCTCTCTGCCCCCTGAAGCTGCAGGGAGCGGCCACGACTGGGCACCGAACTGCCCCACAGCGTATGCAGGGCACAGCAGGGGACCAAGCCCTTCAGCATCAGTATTTCCTGATTTGCCACAAAAAATCCCGGGGTTTGATAAAACCACTATTCACATTTTACTCATTTTTTTTTTAACCTAAATGTTGACTTTTTGGGACCCAGTATTTCACAGGGGAAGCAGACGGGACCAAGCTGAAGGGCTGGTGGGGTCAGCAGGGGGCTCTCTCTGCTGGGGATGCCAGTACTCTTGGGGTGCAGCCTTCTGACCCCCTCCACCTTCCTTGCCCAGTGGGGGAGTGAGACAGGCAGGGAGGGGAAGCTCCCTTAACAGCCGCAGGGTGTTTACCCTCCCCCTCTCCCCGTTGCTCTTGATTTTCGGGTTTCCCTGGTACTTTGCAGGGAAATGAGAGAACTCCAACCCCACAAGGGCCCTGGTCTGTGTCAGCGCGGGCTGGGGAGGGAGGTCACCGCCTGACTTCGGCTGGACAAAGCAGCAGCCGTTGAAACGATGGCGGTATAAACCGATCAGCTCCCCTGATGCAAGCGAGCTTACATCTGATTGGGGCAGCAACCCCGGGCTGTACGTCTCCCCTCTGCTGCCCCACAGACCCTGTGCCAGGTGGGGCTGTACGCCATGGGCCGGAGCCCCGAGGTGTTCAGCAACCCCGAGCGCTACGACCCCCTGCGCTGGCTGAGCAAGGAGGATAACAGCTTCAAGGCCCTGGCCTTTGGCTTCGGGGCCCGGCAGTGCATTGGCCGCCGCTTGGCAGAGACCGAAATGATGCTGTTCCTCATGCACGTGAGTCGGGGAGCAGCTATGGGGAGAGGTGGCAGGGCAGAGAGCCAGGCAGGTTGGGGGCAGACCCATAGGGGGGCAGGCCTGGGGCTGGCCCGAGGCCAGGGGGCTCTCATTGTACATTGGCCAAACTTTACACAACTCCATTTGTTTGTTGCTACTTCAAGAAAAGGAGAAAGTATTTGTCACTCTATGACCTTCCCACACAGCTCGGCCACCGTCTCTCAACCCCAGCCCACTGTCCCCTGCTATCCTGGCCCTGGGCTCCCCTCAGCTCTGCACTGTGTGCCTCAGGCCTGACTCCCAGCCCCCTTACCTATTCCTGGGCTCCCCACTGCTCTCCTCCTTAGCCCACAGCCAGGTTATTTAGGAGCTTGGATTCTTCTTCCATCTGACCTGGACAGAGCAGGGCACGCAGCCCTTTCAGCCCAAGTCAGGAGTGATGGGCAGAAAGGAGCCAGTAAATGCTCCCGTGCGATCCCCTCCCAGCCCGCCCCTGCTGAGTCTCAGACTCGCTGGCCGAATCCCAGCCCCAGCTGCGGTGTCACACCAGCTGCCCCGTCCCGTTTCCTTTCAGGTCCTGCGGAACTTCCGGATCGACACGGTGTCCAAGGCAGATATTAAAACCGTCTTCGGGTTCATCCTCATGCCCGAGAAGCCGCCTCTGCTCACGTTTCGGCCCATCGACTGAGCCCCTCACCCCAGCTCTCCGCCTGCTCCTTCCGCACCCTGGGCATGGGGGACGGGAGGAGGAATCCAGCAGCAAGGGAGGGGAGGGGAGCTGTGCTAGCGAGACAGATGCCCCTCCAAGGCAGGGCATCTAGCTGGCAGCTTCTCCCCCCGCCCCCCGGACATGCCAGGGCAGCCTGGTACAGAGAACAGCCACCCCCACCTTGTAACACAGAAGTAGGTGCAGACCCCAGAGCCTAGGGGCCCACCCATGGATCCCAGCCGCATGCTAGGATTTGTAGTCTCTATGGGCTACAGAACGTGGGTGGAGGGTGGTTGAGGGCCACAGATCAGCCACCTCTGTCCTAAGGGCAGCCAGTGCCCGTTTGCCCATCTGCTGCCAGGGGAAGGGGTCTCCTTCTCCGGAGAGACCCAGCGCGGGCAGGAGACCCCACCAGCGGGTGGAACCATAAAGCCATGGGACGGGGCGGGAGAAGGAGGCAAGTTCTGTTGGGAGAGAAGGAGGCAGTGGTGCCAGCTCCTGAATTTCTCTTATTCAAATACGGGGACATCCCTCACTTCACGTCAGTGGGCTGAAGCCAGCAAGGTGGCCACCGTTTCCGTCTAGTCCAGCTGGATGTGGGAGGGAGGCTGCCCTTAATAAAGATGGCTGCCAACTCCCACGCGTCTTGTAGGAAGTTGAAGCTGTGCCACAGGCAACGTGGGTCAGGGGGCTGGACGGGACACAGGGACTGTGAGCAGCAGCAGAGACTCTGGGAGAGGGGGAGGAGGAAGATGCAGATTTTCAGGGGGCAGGGGATGTTGAGTGCAAGTGGAGGCTGAGGGGTAGAGGGGTGGGGGAGGGAAGCTCGGGGGAGGGAGGCTGGGGGGAGGTGCAGGGGGGATGGGAGGGAGGCTGAGGGGTGCAGGGGAGGTGGGGGGAGGGAGGGAGGCTGGGGGCTTCAGGGGAGGTGGGGGCAGGGGTGCTGAGAGGAAGGCTGAGGGGTGCAGGGGAGATGGGGGAGGGAGGTTGGGGGCTGTGGGGGATGGGAGGGAGGCTGGGGGCTGCAGGAGAGGTGGGGGCAGGGGGGGTGCAGGCGCCAGTGATGGGGGGTCGGATATCAGCTCCCCCAGCCTGTGTGGGTGGGGGAAAGGGCGGCTCCTCCGAGCAGCCAGGGAAAGGTCATGTTACAGCATCAGCAGCTCTCAGTAACTGATCTTGAGTCCTGGGATTTGCTGCCTGCAGGAGGTACTGTCATGAAGCCATGAGTCGCACCCAGGACTTTCAGGGCTGGCCAGGCAGGCTGAGGATGAAGCCCTACCCTCCCATGAGCCCTGTCGGGGTGTGACCCTATAGCAGAGAGAGGTGCCTGGAAGCAGGGGTGGGGGCTGCTGAGACCCATCCAAGGAGGAGCCCTGGGGGCAGCAGGAAGCAGAGAAGTGAAGACTGTGCTTGGAAGTGGCTGGTTGCCCCCAGGTCGGGAGTGAGGGAGTCTCCAGCCGGGAGAGACACCGGGAGCAGTGTGTGCATTGAAATTTGATATTTCAACCCCAAATTCTCACCCGCTGCCCAGCAGAGGAGTGGAGAGGAGTTAAAAAGGCAAAAGACAGACCCCAAACATCACTGGACGCTGTTAAGTCACGATTTTTTGGGCCAAGCTCCTGATTTGTGAGGATCAGACTCATGGTTTTTGATCACTGGGAGCTGGTGGTTCTGACGCAGGGCCCAGCCCTCGTCCTGCTGCCCCGTCTCAGGCCATGCGAACACTCTGGGCTGTAGGGCAGGGGTCCCCAAACTTCTCAGGGCCTCGTCCTCCCTCACCCCGGCTTCCCTGATGCCATAGCCCCTGGGAGAGGGGCATGGATGGGGGGGAAGGGGGCTGAGGATGGGGCTGCAGCTGGCGCTGGGAACAGAGCTAAGGCTGGGAGTGTGGCTGGGGTCAGGGCTGGAGGGGAACTGGGAGTGGAGCAGGGCTGGGTGGTGCCCCCTCCCCACGCCCCATGGGGCTGGCGAGGCCCCGCTGCACACACACCCCGAACATTTCTCTGCGCCCCCTGGGGGGCTAACCCACAGTTTAGGGTTCTCTGCTGTAGAGCAGGTGACAGCCTGAGCCCCGGTGGCCAATGCTGCCAGCCCTCTCCCTGCTCGGCTGCAGCATCACTTCTCTCCTGGCCCTATCCTGCCTGCACCAGGAAGTTATCTGCTATCCTGAGGCTGTAATATAAGGATTTTCTCCCTTTGTTAAACTGATCATCCATTTGACTAAGGCTAGGTGGGTGAATTTGGCAACCTTGGCTTGGTGGATGTATAGAAATAATATTCTGGGTTTGGGTTTCTTATCTCTTAGTTCTTATTCTTATTAGAACAGCACATAGGGGACCCCTAGTGACATCAGGCCCCAAAGAACTGGTTTTTAAGAACTGGTGTTCATTAGAATGAGCATGTCGTGCCATGCCAGTGACTGAAAGGGAGTGGGAGACGGAGTCGTTAGCCTAAAACAGGGTTGCGCACAATACATTTCCTTCCTGGGTGGGGGTTAACAGCAAGTTCTAACTAGAAAATATTCTTCTTTCTTCCCCTGGGCATTAATCGTAATGCACCAATGGCTGGCTGGCTGCAGGCGTTATGGTGAAAAAAGGACAAATGTGTAAGGCATGGTAAAGGCAGACTTCAAGTTGCTTCACTGAAAGCTCTTTTTCTAATGTAATTGACCATAAAGGCTGCTCTGGTCAAACGTAGCTGGTTAGTGTAGAGCAATGCTGGAGCTGCACCTCCGTAGGAATTCAGCAAAGACACTGCTAGGGTCCCATCAGCGGAGTTAATCCCCCTCCCCGAGGGGTGGTGGCTAGGCTGATGGAAGAATTTTTATGCCCACCTAGCACTGTCTCCACCCGGGGCTGGGTCGGTTTAGCTACATCGCTCTGGAATGTGGATTTCCCCACCCCCGACAGGCACAGCACTACTGCTGGAAACTCCTCGTGTAGAGCAGAACTTACTCTGCCGGATGGCTTTTCCCTGCGCTGAATACGCTGCAGCAGGGTTAGGTTTCATTGTACCGCTTGCATGTGCGAGAGGTGGTTTGCTGTAGAACCTACACTGCCCTGGCATTCAGGCCATTGCTGAGTCTTAGATAGTTTGCTTACGGCTGAATAATAACTCTGAAAGCGCAATAACAAACTAAGCACACTGGCCCTGGGCTATGCGCCAATAGAAAATGGAACGCCCCGTTTCCCTGTTCCCCGGGGAGGAGGCCCTTCAGAACAGGAAGACTTAGTGACGTGTAGCGCATGACAGGGCCTGGGAAAGCTGCCTGAGATTTGTCTGCACTGGACGTTATTTGAGAAGAGCAGTGCCTGAATAACTCCCTGTGTGGACAAACCCCCAGAGCCAAACCCAGAGCTCCTGGCCTGCACAAAGAAGTGTGGGCTGGTTTGGGGGTTTTTGAATAGCAGGGTTAGTAAGTATCACTGGTCCTTAGCACATGCTACTTGGCAAAAGAACTCGGCATAATTCATAATCTGACCTGCTAGCCAGGTTGTGCCGCCAGTATTTTAGGTAACCACTTGACTGCGTGACTGCAATGATGTTTACATAAGCGTGTGACTTCATGTACGTGGCTAATTGCCTCGGTGCCTTGGCCTCCATTAGCCATTTGGATCAGTCAAGAGCCAGCGTAGGCAGGGTTGTGCTGCCTCTCTGTGACCTAGGAGGGCAGTTAATGACCCCAGACAGTGATACTAATTCTGTTAGCAAGAGGACAGGGCTGTAGCGCATTGATCTTCTAACAGCCAAGGAGGGACACGGCCAACTAATGAGTGATCTCCTGTCTGACAGTGCACAGGGAGCATAACCCAGAACAACTGAGGTTAGCACCAGGAATGCAACTTTTATTATACAACCTATTGGAACTGCAGAGTAAACAACAAAGGGGTTTAAACTGCTGTTTTGCATCCAAAATAAGAAAGTCTGAGGATGCAGAGCCAATATTCTGCTGATTAAAGCTTAACGTTTGGAGAAATGACCTCAGCTGAGCATCCACCAGCCAAACGCCATGACAGAATGATGAGTTATGATCAGCGCTCATCATATGAAAGTCTCTCTCGATTGGTTTGGTCTGTCTATGGTAAGGTTTGCACATATGAAACAATACTAGGAGAACGTGACTTCGGTAGTGTGATGAACTGGGACTGTTTTAATGTTTGCTCTGAACACTGTGTTGGTGCCTCAGTGTCCCCTGTGCAGTTCTTAAGTATCTAGGTGGTGGGATAAGGGTGTGTGATTGCTGCAGAGGAAGGGGCCAGTGGCCCTAAATGGCTGGCACTCTGTCTCCTAGCAACTGATGGCCTGGGCCCCTCCTCTGCAAAGGTGCCAACTGAAGGTGTTGGAGACAAAGGGATCAGGTGACCTCCTGGCCCGGGAAAGGGGCTGAGCAGAGAGGAGGGGTTGGAGGGGGTGGTTAGTCTGGAGCTGCCTGGGGACAAGGAGTGAAGTGCAGACCTAGGGGTCTGGCTCACTGCCCCCCAGAATGGACCCGGCCGAGGGGTCTGGTTCGCTGTATCTACAAGCTCTGTTTTAGACCCTGTCCCTGTCATCGAATAAACCTCTGTTTTGCTGGCTAAGAGTCACGTCTGACTGCAAAGTGGGGGTGCAGAACCCTGTGGCTTCCCCAGGACCCCGCCTGGGTGGGCTCGCTGTGGGAAGCACACGGAGGGGCAGAGGATGCTGAATGCTCCAAGGAGAGACCCAGGAGGTGAAGACGTGTGAGCTTCTTGCCCTGAACAAGTCTGCTCCGAGGGAGAGGAGGCTCCCCAAAGTCCTGACTGGCTTTGTGGGGAGCTGTTCCAGAGCATTGCCCGGGGACTCCGTGACAGGTAGCGTGCGCTATGCGGCCACAGCAGGTACATACAGCTGCACTGATGGAGTTTCCGTTTGTCATTATCCCTTGCAACTCTAAGCAGCCTCTCTTGGACGTCATAGATATCGAACGTAAAGTGAACGTACCCAGAGTTCTGTCCCATTTCCAACACTGAAGTCTTGTAGTCAACTCTAAATAATACAATACTTTGTGCGGCTGGATGTGGTCAGATCTCTTCTTTCTGGACCCTCTTGCAGCTCAGTGTATGTAGTTCAAGGTCGCTCTGAATTTCCTAATCAGGGCCCCGTTTGTGACTCTCCAGACACTTGTCACCCCCCTATCCCTGCCATGTTTTCTTTTTAAGGCTGCTCGTAGCCCTGGGCATGGCTGGCTGAGCCTCATGGAAGCGGGAGGGTCACCAGTCTGCAGGGCAGGGTGCTGGGGGGCAGGCTTACAAGTCCAGGTTTCCTTTGCCATGTTATGAATCATGCTCCATGAGCTGGGAAAGCAGCTACATTAGCAATATAACATTGATTTAAGCCTGAAATTAAAACTAGCCTAGCAGGGAGCTGTGTGAATAGGGCTCATGCTTAGGGATCTAGCAAAATCTTGCCCTTGTTTGAGGGGAGCCTTAGAAAACAGAGCTCCTGTGGTGGTCACCTGCTACTTTCTCCAGCTGGGTCCATTTTCTGCTGGCCAAGCCGGGCTCCTGCTCTCTCCTGGCCCTGCTCTCGGACTAGAACTCTGACTTTTTGCAGTGGGGTTGCAGCTTTGTCGGGCCCAGGATTTTAGCAGCTGAATATCCCAGGCCCAAGGCAGCTACAACAGCAGTGCTAGACCTGAGGGAGATACTGGATGTTGCCGTCTGAATGGAAATTCCACAAGGGGAAGAAAAAGGAAGCAAAACTCACCAGAGCGAATGCAAGAAACAGAACAAAACATCCCCCCGGGACTGCCCGTCGCCAGCACTCTGATCCCTGCCTATGGCTCTTGCTTCTCTCAGCATAAGTGACTGGCTACCTTCCTGTGGCTACCAGTTACCACCTAGGGAGAGGGGAGGGTGCAGTTCTTCCCTGCGTTTGGGCTGGGTCTACAGCACAATGATTTGTCAGCACGGCTGTGTTGGATGGCAGGGGAGGGTGGGGAATCACACTCCCTGGCTGGCATAGCTGGGCCAGGAAAGCCCCCAATGTAGACACAACTATGCCCACAGAAAAGTGTGTCTGTCGGCAGAGCTAATGTTGGGCAGGCAGGGGGTGGTAGTGTAACACTGCCTGCCATGACTCCAGGGCGTCAGTGCCAGGCGCAGTGCGGCCCCACAATGGCTGTGAGTTCTGTGTTCGATTTCACCATCCAGTTACCAGGTGTGAGCTCCTCAGCCCCACAACAGCCTAACCAGGGAGTCACAGACAGGCCCGTGGGCGCCCCCCTCTGTCCTGCCACCTGTGTGATAGCCGGGCCCTTCCCCCAAGGATACAGCAACAGTCAGGTTACTCCCTGTCCCAAAGGACCCGTCCTCACCCCAGGGCCCCTGTGCTTCAGCTCTCACACCAAAGCCCTGCTTGTAGCCAGCCCTATAATAAAACCATACACAGAGTGATTGCATGGGAAAGGGAAACGTGTGAGTTATTGACAAGGTCAAAGCCGGCAGATTACATACACACATGAGCATTAACTGTAGGTTTTGAAAGTGAATAGAAGCTTCTGTGTTCAGCAAGCTCTACACGTCCTTTAGGTCTAACCCAGGCCGAGCACTGGGGATCTCTTGCTTATGCCTTGAAACCTGCCCCCTCCCCCGAGTCCAAGCAGCAATGAGATCCAGTTTCTCCCTGTCAGGGGTATTTATCCCCCCACCCCCCCATGTGCTCTGAGCTGTGAACTCAGCTGTTGGGACGAAACCACTTGCATGACGTCATGGGGGTGGGGAGAGCAGAGCAAAAAAGGCTTTTGTCCTCTCTGTTTCACACTGGTCTGGCTGGTGTCCATGGGCCAGCCCCGTGGGGAAGGACCTAACACCTTCCTCTGGAGAGCAGCACGTCACACTGCTTAATGTCGCTCTCCTGGCTGGCGAGTTATAGGGTCACGGAGGGTCACATGCTCAATAGGGGATCCAGATGTTAGATATGCCAGCAGCAACTCACGAGCAAGCCACACAGGCTAAACGCAAAGCACATTCCTGGACTCCTGACACCTGTTGGAACAATTCTACCAGGCAGCTGAGCCAGCCACATATTTGTCAGTGCTGAGTTGATACATGGCACCTTGGCATGAGCTGGCACCTGGTCTCCCAATGTCACAGTTACTAGGCCAGGGGCTCTCAAACTGGGGGTCGCAAGGTTATTACATGGAGGGTCGCGAACTGTCAGCCTCCACCCCAAAGCCCGCTTTGCCTCCAGCATTTATGATGATGTCAAATATATAAAAAAGTGTTTTTAATTCATTGGGGGGGGGTCGCACTCAGAGGCTTGCTGCGTGAAAGGGGTCACCAGTGCAAAAGTCTGAGAACCACTGTACTAAGCCAAAAGAAAAAAACTCTCCCGGTCCGCATACACAGCTCCACACTGGGGCTATGCGGGCAGAGCACTTGCAATAGAGCCAGGCCTTAGCGGGACAGAAATGCAGGATATTGCTGGGAAATGCTGAGTTTAAAAATGGCATTTCAGTGGTAACTTGCTCTCTGCATGTACCTGGCTGGTGTGTGTATCTTTTGAACAATGGAAACCTGTCCTTTCAAAATGTTAACTCCCTCAGCACGCATACACCTCAGACCTGGCCATATCTGTGGGGTCTTTCTAGCAGTTGCAGAGAGTAAAGGGCTACACTAAAATATCGCTTCTGCCAACGTAACGTGCCCGCTACATAATAACCTCACTTCCAAGAGAGGCGTAGAGTAGCGGTCGATTTCGTTAGGTCGATGCAGTGTCAGTGAAGATGCTGCCTTGTTTACATCGACTGTTGCTGGCTTTCAGATGCCACCTTGCAATGCCCCACACTGACAGTTCATAGAATCATAGACAAATCATAGGATATCAGGGTTGGAAGGGACCTCAGGAGGTATCTAGTCCAACCCCCTGCTCAAAGCAGGACCAATTCCCAACTAAATCATCCCAGCCAGGGCTTTGTCAAGCCTGACCTTAAAAACCTCTAAGGAAGGAGATTCCACCGCCTCCCTAGGGAACCCATTCCAGGGCTTCACCACCCTCCTAGGGAGCTAGTGTTTCCTAACAGCCAACCTAGACCTCCCCCACTGCAACTTGAGACCATTGCTCCTTGTTCTGTCATCTGCCACCACTGAGAACAGCCCATCTCCATCCTCTTTGGAATCCCCCTTCAGGTAGTTGAAAGTAGCTATCAAATCCCCCCTCACTCTTCTCTTCTGCAGGGTAAACAAGCCCAGTTCCCTCAGCCTCTTCTTGTAAGTCATGTGCTTCAGCCCCCTAATCATTTTTGTTGCCCTCCGCTGGACTCTCTCCAATTTGTCCACATCCCTTCTGTAGTGCGGGGACCAAAACAGGATGCAATACTCCAGGTGTGGCCTCACCAGTGCTGAATAGTGAGGAATAAACACAGTTCAATCAGTGCAAGTGCTCCTGGTGAGGACATGCACCATTGACATAGGAGCAAAGTGTAGACACGCACACAAGCGCTATAATTATTGCAGAGGCTGTATGCCAACCTAAGTGAGGGCAATTTAATGTTGTAGTGTAGACATGTCTTCAGGTGTCTAATGTGGAGATGGACTGACACACAGAGCTGGATGAATAACCAAAAACATGAATTTACAAATAAGAGGTAGACAAAATACCAAAATATCCCCAATAAATGTCATTTACAATGAACTGCTTGATCAGTTTCACTCATTACAAATGGATCTCTTAAAACTGGGTGACTGGGCAACAAAATGGGAGATAAAATTCAGTGTTGATAAATGCAAAGTGATGCACATTGGAAAACATGATCCCAGCTCTACATATAAAATGGTGGGGTCTGAATCAGCTGTTACCACTCAAGAAAGATCTTGAAGTCACTGTGGAGAGTTCTCTGGAAACATCCACTCACTGTGCAGCGGCAGCCAAATAAGGTAACAGAATGTTGGGAATCACCAAGAAAGGGATAGATAAGAGGACAGAAAATATCATGTTGGCTCTATATAAATCCATGGTACACCCACATCTTGAATACTGCGTGCAGATGTGGTCACCCCATCTCAGAAAAGATATATTGAAATTTTAAAAGGTTCAGAAAAGGGCAACAAAAATTATTAGGGGTATGGAATGGCTTCCGTATGAGGAGAAATTAATAAGACTGGGACTTTTCAGCTTGGAAAAGAGGTGACTAAGGGAGGATATGATAGAGGTCTATGAAATGGTGTGGAGAAAGTAAATAAGGAAGTGTTATTTACTCCTTCTCATAACATAAGAACAAGGGGCACCAAATGAAATTAATAGGTAGCAGGTTTAAAACACATGAAAGTATTTTTTCTCACAACACACTGTCAACCTGTGGAACTCCTTGCCAGAGGGTGTTGTGAAGGCCAAGACTGTAACAGGGTTAAAAAAAGAACTAGAGAAGTTCGTGGAGGACAGGTCCCTAGATGGCTATTAGCCAGGCTGGGCAGGGATAGTGTCCCTAGCCTCTGTTTGCCAGAAGCTGGGAATGGGCGACAGGGGATGGGTCACTTGATTATTCCCTGTTCTGTTCACTCCCTCTGGGGCACCTGGCACTGGCCACTGTGGGCAGACAGGACACTGGGCTGGACGGACCTTTGGTCTGACCCAGTGTGGCCATTCTATTGTTCTTATTACAGTAATTAGTTCCAAGTGTTTTGCTTAGGTTACTGGTACGATGAAGCAGCTCCTGTCCTGGGATTGCTGGTTCACTCTGCTTGGGCCAGCTGCTTATTCTCAACTCTTACTTTTTTGGAAAGGGCTGGAGTTTTTGGCATGTGAGCCGGGGGGAAGGTTCAGATTTAATATCTTTAAGAAAAATAAAACTTCCCATTATGTCTATGAGTGCAAGGTGCTCTTGGAACGCCTTTTCAAGTTTCCAGAAATGCTGACATGTCTCAAGTCGGAGTTCCTGGGGAAACGTCACCTCTGCCCCCTCCTGGTTTCACTGAGGTCCCCCTCTGCTCAGGTTTTAGGCCTCAAGCCATCACGTGCGCTCAGGACAGACTGGTGAAATTCTCCCAATCTCAAAGCAGAGCCTGGGGGGCAGCCTCATGGATCACGGGTGCTGTACCTCAGCAGGTCTGATTGGGTGTAGACCCTGCAGCTCTCTTCCCTCAGAGGGCACTGCCAGTGGTCGCTACAGAGACCAAATGGCCCCCTTCAAGCAAAAGAATCATTTATTGAGAACAAGAGCATTTCAGAGAAAATATTCCTTCCACACAGTAACACAGGTACACAGAGAGCTGCTTCCTGGGAGTCTCCCTCTTTTCCATGCACAGGGATCTTGGAAAGAGGAACTCCCTCTTGACTTTTCCTTACAGACGTTCTCTGCTGGCTTTTCTCCCTCCCCAAGCTCCTCTCTGGGCAGCCCCTAGAC
This sequence comes from Aldabrachelys gigantea, assembly GCA_026122505.1. Taxonomy (NCBI): domain Eukaryota; kingdom Metazoa; phylum Chordata; order Testudines; family Testudinidae; genus Aldabrachelys; species Aldabrachelys gigantea. The sequence goes on from CM047480.1 coordinate 297,459,006, forward strand.
CCATCCCCTGCTTAGGAATACGGTCATCTTTTAACTGTTAATAACCATTTTGCTTGCTAGCCTCCCAGCCTGGCCAAAGAGCTGTGTCACTTCGGACTGGCGCCAGAAAGTCGTGTGTGTGTGTGTGTGTGTGTGTGTGTGTATATATCTTAGAAGTCGCTGTCACCTGCCTGTCGAGACCCTCCCGAATTGGAGCATTATAGGTGTATAACTAAATATTTCACTAGCCCAGTGTGTACTCACATCCCCTCACTGACCAGGGGACACGCAGTGCTCAGAGCATTATTACCTACCTGCTAAGTGTCTAGCACAAGGCAAGGGGTGGAAATTCTTTTAAAGTTTCCAGAAATGACCACGTCTTACCCAGCACTAATGGAATGTTAATGGGACCCATCAGGGCGGCCAGTTCAAATCAATTATTTAAAACAAACCAAACCCCTTGATTTTATTTTCTCCATTCTTAGTGTGCGTGTTTCTTGTAAAGGGGGTTTAGTGCAGTCAAAAAGGAGCAGAAATTGCTAACGGCCTCACCCCACAGCAAAGGCACAGATCACCTGAGGTCCCTTCCAACCCTGATAGTCTCTGATTCTATGACATTAACTAGCAGCTTTGCCGCTCTGTAAAGGCACATTGAGGGTATCCACAGCTGTCAAGCCAGAACTCTCCAACAACAAGAAGAGGAGGTGGGGGGGGGGGCTCAGTCCCTGTGTAGTCATTCAGTCCTTGGCCTCTTAGCTGAAACGGCAACAAGGGTCTCAAAGCAGAAGGCCATGATTCTATTGGTTAAAAAAAACCCTGATTGAGAGGGAAAGTAACAGCAGCTAGAAAATACGTAACAAAGCACAGAAAGGGGAAGTTGATAATAACAAATATGCATCAGAAACTAGGAGTTATAGAAAATGAATAAGGGAAGCACAAGGACACAAGGAGAAATCTCTGGCCAGTAGAATTATGGACAACAAGGACTATAATAGGAACAAAAAGAACAGTCCGTTCATTACTAGATGGAAATTGTAGACATCAATAATAATGCAGAAAAGTTCAATAAATATTTTTGTTCTGTCAAAAAAAGATGTAGTCATTCCATATAACGCTCTTTCCAGTCCACTAGTCTCTCAGGAGGACGTTGAACAGCAGCTACTAAAGTTAGACATTTAAAAATCAGCAGGTAACGTGCATACAAGAGTTTTAAAAGAGCTGGCTGAGGTACGCACCGCACCATTCATGTTGATTTCCAGTGTTTTAGAATTCCAGGAAAGTGCCAGAAGACTAGAAGAAAGCTGATGTTACACCAATATCTAAACAGGGTAATTAGAGGCCTGTCAATCTGACTTCTATCCCAGGGAGGATAGTGGAGCAGCTGATATGGTACTCGATTAATAAAGAAGTAAAGGAGGGCGATATAATTAATGCCAATCAACCTGGGTTTATGGAAAATAGATCCTGTCAAACTCACTTGATTTTTTTTGATGAGATTATAAATTTGGTTGGAAAAGGTAATAGTGCTGGTGCACCGTACATAGACTATTGGGCATTGACTTGATACCTCCTGACATTTTGATTAAAAACTCGAATGATATAAATGTAACTTGGTTCACACTGAAGGATTAAAAACTGGCTAACGGATGGGTCCCAACAGGCAACTGTAAACAGGGACTCATCCTTGAGCAGGTGGGTTTCTAGCAGGGTCCCACAGGGATTGGTTCTTGGCCCTACGCTGACATTTTTATCAGTGAGATGGAAGAAAACATAAAATCATCCCTGATCAAGTTTGCAGCTGACACAGAAATTGAGGGAGTGGGAAACAATGAAGAGAACAGGACAGTGACACAGTGTGATCTGGGTCACTTGGTAAGCGGGCCACAAGCAAACACTGTGTGTTTTATTGTGGTTAAATGTGAACGTATCCATCTGGGAACAAAGGCTGTCAGCCACACTGACAGGCTGGGGGCCTCACTCCTGGGAAGATTCATAGACTCAAGGTCCGAAGGGACCGTTATGATCATCTCATCTGACCTCCTGCACAACGCAGGCCACAGAACCTCACCCACCCACTCCTGTAACAAACCCCCAACCTGTGTCTGAGTTATTGAAGTCCTCGAGCAGCGACTTTGAAAAAGATGTAGGGGTGGTGACGCATAATCAGCTGAACTTGAACTCCCAGTCTGATGCTCTGGCCAAACGGGCTAATGGGACCCTGGGATGCAGAAATGGGGAATCTCGCGTAGGAGCAGAGAGGTTATTTCACCTCTGTATGTGGCCCTGGTGCAAGTGCTGCTGGGGTCCTGGGCCCAGTTCTGGTGTTCACGGTTCAAGGACACTGATAAATTGGGGAGGGGTCGGAGAAGAGCCACGAGAATGATTCCAGAGTTAGAAACCTGCCTGAGAGCGAGAGACTCCAGGAGCTCTGTCTGTCTAACATAACAAGGAGCTGGTTCGGGGTGACTTGGGCAGTCTGTAAGTACCTAGGTGGGGAACACACATTTGATCATGGGCTCTTCAGTCTAGCAGAGAGAGGTCGGACCCGAGCCAATGCCTGGATGCTGAAATGAGACAGATTCACACTGGAAATAGGACATACATTTTTGACAGTGAGAGTAATTTACCCCTGGAACAATTTCCCAAGGGTCTTGGTGGATTTTCCGTCACTGACAATTGTCAGACTCAGACGGGCTGTCTCTAACAGCTCCGCTTTGGGAATGATCTAGGGGCAGGGCTCTGGCCTGTGTTCCACACGAGGCCGCAGGAGACAATCACCACAGGCCCTTCTGGCCTTGGCCTCTCGGGATCTATGGGAATCTCCCCTGCCGGGATGCTACAAGGTAATGGCTGTGGCCATTATCTGCGTCAGGTCCTTGCAAGCCGGGGGCTGAGAGCCCGTGGGTGCCGGATGCAGGGAAGAGGCTTACAGCTGTTACCAGACACCACCAAGCAGAAGGGGGCAGCACTAGTGAGACCTCTGTGTGGCCAGCCTGGGGCGGGAGGGGGTCACTGGGGGCAGGAAAGGCCCAGGCACCACAGCTCCCTTCAAGGCAGGATTGTGAGACAGCCACAGCCTCCCCCCACCTCCTCCCCCGGCCATGCAAACACCACACCAGGCTGCACTCAGTGCCCCTCTCCCACCCCACCCTCCTCCTTCCAGCTGCATCCAGTGACCCCTGCCAGGAAGAGTGCAAACCCACCCCTGGCACAGCCATACCCCACAAGTCGAGCTGGCTGCCCTGCCTCGCTCCTCCCCAGCATAACATGCCTGGACCTCCGGCCTCTGCTCAGGGCCCTTCCTTCACCCAGCCCCAGGGAACTGCAGCCTCCACCTCCTGGCATGGCTCATGTGCTGCCCCGCAGCCCCACTGCACCCAGAGGTGCCCTGCATCCAAGCCTCCTGCAGGGTCAGACAGGCCCAGCCGGACCCTCAGCCTCTGAGCCATCGGTGTGTGCGCTGCACCCATAACATGCCAGGAGGGAAGGGGCTGCATGGGGCACCATTCACCAGCCTGGCTCTGGGCATCTGCTCCTGGCTGTGCTCAACCCAGCTCTGGGTTCACCCCACTGTCCTCCTCCCGTTTAAATCCCCCTCACCTCAGCTAGACACGGCCGTCCCAGCGTCAGGGAGACGCGCCTTTGTTCGGGGCTGCCAGGCAGCTGGAGCCCATGTAGAACCACCACTGGGCCGGTGTCAGCCAGTGGCGGGGCTGAGACTACGCCGGCGCATTGCACAGAGCAGGCTTGACCTGGCAAAGCATCCCACGTCGAGGGCACGAGGCACCTGTAATGGGCTGCGCCCTGGAGTGGGTGGGCTGTTGGGGATTCCCAGGGCAAGGCTGAGGGCCTCACATGCAGCAGTCGGACAGTTCCCCGGGGGCGCAGCCAAATCCTGGTGTCACCAAGGCCAAGCCCCCCCTGGGGCTGGGCTCCCACCTCTGCCGCTCCAGCCAGACCTAGGAGAGCAGAGACTTCACAAGAGCCAGACAGCTGCCAAGGCACCGGAGAGGGGTGAGGCTGGCAGCAGGGGACAGGCAGTGCCAGAGGGGGCTGGTGCTTGGCCTGGGCTGGAGCAGGCAGCTGGACGGGGAGGCGCAGGTGGGGGGAGCAGGGCAAAGGGCTGGGGGACAGGCTACAGCCAGCCCGGCCGGGGTCGGAAAGCTCCTACGTGGGTGGGGTGGGGCTTCCATCACGGCTCCAACAGTCTCAGTCCAGCCCAGGAAGCCCCTCGTTTCCCTGGAGGGGCTGCAGTGGTGGAACGGTATTCCCTGCCCCACAGCGATGGCTGCTTCGTACCAGCCTCAGTGGTGCCTGTGAAGTACCCAACGCCAGTGGCACAGGCTCTCCAGGCACCCAGCACCACGCAGAGCCTGGCTTCACAACTCCACCCAGAACGCATGGGAGAAGCAGTGAGCTTCAGCCAGCAAGGAACAGATCCACTTCATGCCAGCCAGCCACTTGGCGAACATCCCCAGCCCAGCTCTTCCTTGCCCACCCAGGGGCAGCTTCCAGGAGGCAGGCAGGCAGGCAACTCGGGCCTGTCAGGGGTGCTAGGCACCTGCCCCTGACTGCACCGGGGCTGGGGGTGTTGCTCAGCCCCCAGGAAATCGACCCTGGTGGCCTCATACTGAGCTCCCCTAACTCAAGCACCCACAGATGCCGGCACCTCTGGCTCTGCCTAGCTGCAGAGGCCGTGAGGGGAGTGCAGAACCCAGCCCTCCTGCACCCTCGTCCCCTGCTCTAACCATTGGAACTGCTTCCCTCAACTCCTCTCCCCCCTGCCAATGAGACACAGGGGACCAGGCTCACGTACTTTATTCACACACGTACCCAGGGCTGCCGGGGCTGTGCCTTTCCCAGGCAGCAGCCTGCCTGCCTGCAGTGGGGGGAGCCCAGCCGGCCCCGCTTGCTGCTGCCACCTCTTGGGACTGGCAGGGGGAGGCAGGCACCACTGGCTGCTTTCCCACGCTGGGGGAAGGGACGGCTGATGTGCTGCACTGGCTTGATGTGGAAGAAATAAAGTTGAAGCCCTGAGAAAAGGGCATGTCCCAGACTCTGGGCCCAGTGTCTCTCCGTCCTGGCTGAGGGGCCGGCTGGCAGGGCCAAGGCGAGAGCAGGCACAGAGGAGACGCCAGGAGGACCCTGAGTGCAAGGCAGGCAGTAGGAGAGAAGCAGTGATCTAGGCGAGGCCTCTCTCCCCTGGAGCACCCTGCGTGGGGCGCCCTTCCTCACTGCTTTCCAGGCTCTGCTCATGCCTGTGCACCCTCACTCCAGTGATCCCTGCCTTCCACCATTCCTGGCACGCTGCCCCGGCCTGCAGCGCCCCCCCACCGCTCTGCTGGGACAGCGCTTCCTGCAGCCTCTCGCACCATCCTGCTAATGGAGGAGGAGCTGCCTGGCCCCTGGGAGGGTGGGGGGGAGGCTCTTTCCCTGCGCCCAAACATGCAGGCAGCTGGTGCTTAGCAAACACCTACCCCCTGTGCAGCAGGACGGCAAGCAGCCTGCAGCAGCACAGCCCCACGGGCAGAGGCTAGGAAAGGGGCCATCGGGGGGGCTGGGGATTAGTGCTCTGTTCCCCTGCAAGCACCCCACGGTCACCGTTCTACGCTTCCACCTGAGAGCGGGGGTGGGGCCTGCCCCAGCCATGGGAGACCCAGCGTTCGAGCCCCGGCTCTCACCCAGGGTGTAACCCCAGCCCTGCCCACTCCAGGCCACGAAGGGCTCAGGCAGCAGCAGGAAAGGCCCGTCTCAGTTCTGTGCCGCTGTGGCTAGTGCTTTGGCTACTGGCCACTCTGAGCTGGGCACAGCCTCTCTGAACTCAGCTGCCCAGGCCTTTGAGACAGTCCAATAAATTAAGTGGGAGGAGGCACGAGGGCTGTGGCTCCGTGGCCCGGTGCAGGCGCTGGCCGCAGGGTCCTGCCTGGCTTGCTGGGCGCTAGAAGAGCTGCAGTAAGAACTCCGGTGCCCACTCCAGGGCAGTCTGTGTGACGGCCAGAGCCGCTGCCCCCAGCGTGGCTGAAATCCCCCACACGGCTGCTTTCACCAGCGGGCTGTGCCCAGCCGTGGGCAGGAGAGCAGTGGCCTCGGTGTGGGCGCTGTCCTGCTGCTGCTGTCTGCGCAGCACGGTGTCCGGGCGCTGCTGGGTGGTGGCCAGTTGGAAGGCGGAGAAGGAGCCTATGGAGATGCTGGGAACAGACAGGGAGGGAACTGGTTAGCGCAGGGGTGAGTGACATGCAGGGCTGGCCAGGGCCCAGCTAGGGCTCTCCCCACCTAATGCCAAGATGCGTAGCCTGCACACGTCCCAGCATGCAGCTCTCTTCCTGGCTGGCCAGGCCGCGCTGTGTGGGGAGACCTGTCCTCGTCGCCTGCACTGCCACGTTAAGAGAAGGCAGGGGGGCATCTCTGAGCGCAAGCCCCCGGCTTCTGGCTGTTGGCCAGTACAGCCCTTGGCTCCGCCGAGCTGGACCCCCTGGGTTACCGCCCTGGGTGGAAGGGAATTGGACCAGCTCCAATGTCCACCATTACAGCGCTGGCCAGGGGCTGGAGACCCACGGAAAAGCCATTCGCGCCAGTCCTCCCACAGCCAGGGCCCTTCAGTCTGGCAGTACCAGCCTGTGTCACGGTTGGGAGCCTCTCAGCGCCAGGGCTGCATGCAGGGGGTTGGATGGACGTGTGTGACAGTGGAGTGGGATGAGCTCACCGCCACCCTGCCAGACACCGCGAGCTAAGAGGGATGCCCAGTCCCTCCATACCCCACCTGCTGCAGCCGCCAGCATGCCTGAGAGCTCGGCCAGACCACCTGGTTTTCTCGCTGCTCCAGGGGCAGAGGGGAATCGACAAGGAGTTTGGGAACCCTGGTCAGCCCTGCAGCAGCTACATGAGCAAGGGAAGGGAAGAGTTGCACCTTTAACCAGATATTCCTGCTAGGGTCCTGGGCAACCCCACGCCTGGGAGACCACTGGGAGCTGGGTGCAAATCCGGCTGCAATTTGCCTCCCCCTCCCCCCACAATCCTGTCCTCCCTCACCTCTTGTGATGCTGCAGAGCCGCCTGCTTTGCCAGCTCGGCATGTGGGTGACGCTGGAAGAGTTGGAGGGCCCGGGAGATGAGACGCTCGTACGGAAGGTTCTGGGGGATTCGGGACAGAAGCTGGTGGACGCTGGGCATGTCGCAGTCACACGCTAACACCTCCGCCTCCCGGTGCAGGACGATCTGCAGGGAGAGCGCGTCATTGTCACTTGGGACACGTGCGGCTTCCCAGCACTGCCATGGGGCTGGAGCCTTTGCAATAACCCACATCCCCCAGCCACGACAAGGGATTTCCTTGTGCCGCCCCGGCCATGCCCGTCACATGGCTCATGGCCCATCACCTTACCACGCCCCTGACAAAACAGCCAGCTCTAGGGTGGAGCACAGCATCTGTTTAACAGTGAACAGGGACAGCATACACCAGCTTGAGACAGGCAGTAAGAGAACCCCATGACCAAGTGAAGTTGCAGGGGAGCCGGGAGCCACAGAACACAGTCACCCTCCTGGGAGTTAGGCTGGGACTCCAGGTTAAGCAACTCGACTGACTGAAACTGCCAGAGGCTCATCAATGGCCAGGACTAGAGGCACCGAGGCCCTGGGCTCAGGGCTGCCTCCCACTCTGAGTCACCCACCCCCGCCCTGCAGCAACTCAGAGCTCTCCCGTCCAGCTACTGAGCTGTCTCAGTGGGCGTAGCTTGTGAGATGGGCCAGGGGACAAGCTGTGCTCGCTGGCCTGTGTTCGAGGGACGTCGGGCTGGATGATCACAATGGGCCCTTCTGCCTTCGGAGGCAATGGGGGCAGGCTGGCGGCCAGCCACCTTCCCCTGCTAAGCCCCCCATGGAAGTGGGGTGCAAGGGGACAGGGCTCCCTCCCTATTCTGCTCCCCTTGCTCCCCGGGCAGGGTGGGGGCACTGCTCCGCAGGGCGCGGGGCTGAGGACTTCAGTGGGACGTACCACGGCAGCGAAGTAGACAGGCATGAGCGGGTGCGAGGCCAGGAAGAAGTCATAGAGGCGCAGGATGTGGGGGAAGCTGGTGAGGACGTGGCCGTACCACGTGATGAGCCAGCTCAGGGCAAAGATCGTCCCCACCTCCGCTCTGCAGACACAGGAGAGAGGGTCCTGCTCAGGTGCTGCCTGTCTCCATCCTGCCAACACCCACCTCCAGTGCTGCCGCTGCCCCCCCCAGCCCTCCACCCCAACCCGCAGCCCTCACCCCAACCCCGCCCCCTAACCCTGACCCACAGCCCTCCGCCCAACCTGCAGCCCCACACCCCCCAACCCCACCACACAGTTCCCCGTCCCCCAATCCCAACCCACAGCCCCAACCCCGCCCCCTAACCCTGACCCACAGCCCTCCGCCCAACCTGCAGCCCCACACCCCCCAACCCCACCACACAGTTCCCTGTCCCCCAATCCCAACCCCGCCCCCAAATCCTGACCCACAGCCTGCAGCCCCAGGGTCCTCCCTCACACCCAACTAGCTCTCTTGTTGCCTCCCAACCTGCAGGGCCCAACTCAATTATTTCCATCCTGGGCTCATCTGGGATTGGGGGAAGCTCTAGGCAGGTCAGTCATGGAGCAGCTGGGCCTGGGAAGGAGGCAGCATTGCATGGCGCACATCCCCCACCCGCCCCCAGCCCAGGATCACGACTGGTACCTCAGCATGAAGTCATGGAGCCGGAGGCTCTCCCGCTGCAGGATGGGCATGAGATAGTTCAGGATGTGCTTGGTGCTGTCCATCGTGGGGTCCATGAAGTCCCTGCGGACAGGGAGAGGTTAGAGGAGGGCACCCCCAGCGAGTCACAAGGAGCACTGACAGGCGTGATCACCGCACTCTCACCCAGGAGCCTCCCCCCAGCTGGGTTGAATTGCAGGCAGGGTGGGTAAAAGTCAGTGATTTAAAAAAAAATAAACTGGATGTTTTTATTAAAAAATTTGATTTTTTCACAGGTTTTCTTCTGCAAAAATAAAATTATCATTTTAATTAAGATACATTATAGCTCAAAGATATCTCCTCATGGAATCAGGTTTCAGAGTGATAGTTGTGTACAGGGATTATAAATATTAATTCTATAGCATGAGACAATATAATCAGGTAATGTTCAAGAAAAGTTTTGTAAATAAATTTCAATAGTTCATGGATTAGGGACCCAATCTTATGGGGTTCCAGGGGCTTCTGTATCGATTATTTAGGTTAATCTTTCTATCTACCCAATGGGACTCAGCGCTCAGTCTAGAAGATACCATCAGAGATGCTTAGTTTTGCAGTTCTCAAACTGTGGATTTGTGTCTCCAGAGGTAACATGCTTGTTAACAGCAAAAATGTTTTTAAATAAATAAATAAATATATAGCTGTGAGATATAACAGACCTCAACCTTATGGTCCCTCTGCAAATTTGTGTTCACAGAGTCAATCCCCCACCTCTCTCTAAAAGTGCAAAGTCTCAAAAAGTTCAATGACTAGAAGATTGTTGGGGGCGGAATAGATCTCGACAAGGAGAAGTCTGGAGATAAATGTGAGAAGGGAGGAACAGCAGTAGAAACAAAAGTGAAACTGTTTGAGCAGCATATTCCAGAAGTCTTGAGGCCTTTCTGAGTGTAGCCTTCATTGATTTGAGATCTACCATCCATTCTCTGACAGGAAGGGAAAACCTATACTGGCAGCAGGCTGTAAAAGAGACCCAGTTTGGGAATATTTTAATGAAGTTCCTCTACCTGTGAGTAAGACAGGCTGTGATGGAGTAGGGGCTGTCTGTGTGGGTGTTACGGAGTCTGGAGGTTCCAGCCCTGCTCCCCTCTTCCTGGACCCCACAGTGACTTTTATCCAGCCAGTAAAACAGAAGGTTTATTGGACAACAGGAACGCAGGTTACAGCAGAGCTTGCAGGCACAGTCAGGACCCCTCCATCGAGTCCTTCTGGGCTTTCAGGGTGCTTGGATCCCAGCTAGGTTCCCCTGAATTCCGCCCACACAGCCCCAAACCCAGACTGCCCTGCCCCTCCTCCCGCCGGCTGATTTCTTTGTCCAGCTTCCTGGGCCAAGGTCCTGACCCCCCTCCTCCCTGCCTGGCTCAGGTTACAGGCTTAAAGATCCTGTCCCTCACCTAAAGACATCCCCTGCTCTCCTGTTCCCCACTGTGATGGAGTAGGGGCTGTCGGTGTGGGGGATGGGAGAGCAGGGCATGTCTTTAGGTGAGGGACAGGATCTTTAAGCCTGTAACCTGAGCCAGGCAGGGGGGAGGGGGTGAGCACCTTGCTGAGGAAACAGGACAAAGAAATCGGCCGGCGGGAGGAGGGGCAGGGCAGGCTGGGTTTGGGGCTGTGTGGGCGGAATTCAGGGTATCCTAGCTAGGATCCAAGCACCCTGAAAGCCCAGAAGGACTCAATGGAGAGGTCCTGACTGTGTCTGCAAGCTCTGCTGTAACCTGTGTTCCTGTTGTCCAATAAATCTTCTGTTTTACTGGCTGGCTAAAAGTCACTGTGGGGACCAGGAAGAGGGGTGCAGGGCCGGACTCCCCCACACTCCGTGACACAGGCATGCATGCAAAATGCAAACAGTGGAACAAAGAAATGCAAGGCCTGGTTGCCCAAATGAAACCACATCATGAGAAGTTTTCCTTCTCAGGAGGAAGCTGCGTTGAAGATAATGAAAGGAACAAGTCTGAACATGCAGGATCTTCAGGTTGGTAAACTTTTTTATTTCATACTTCTTTCTTAAAAAGACTGCTCGCCTTCCTTCTGGACTTTTCTTGAATTCGCATGTTTGAGCAAAAAATATAGTTGTGATAAAAAATAAAGAGCTGAAAAAGGCAGGATCTTCCTGTTACAATTTCACCTTTAAAGTAGCACTAGTGGCAGTGAATGCAATGAGGAATACTACATGAGCAGTGTGGCAATAATAATTAAATAACTGCATTAACTTATTTTGTTTCGGAGAATCCACCCTCAACATACAGGATTCTGAAGACTATCCACCTTCAAGATCACCATTATTTTCTATAGTTTCAGAGGTATCTGCCAATAAGAGTGTTTCAGTCACACCATGTATGTCACAAAGCCACAGTATATCACCTGTAGCGAAAGGGGAAAAAAAATCTTCATCATCAAGAAACAACCAAGGATACGTTTGTGATAACAACCAGCAGATTACAAAAAGAGGTAATTGATGAAAAAATTGCCCGGGTTGTTTATGCAACGAACTCTCCTTTCCGTATGACTGAGAACTTGCACTCCATTAACATGGTTCAGTCATTAGGACCAGGATACAGTCCACCCAACAGAGCAGATGTTGCAGGCAAATTGCTAGATAAAGTGTATGAAAGAGAAATTGAGCAGTGTGCAAAAGGTCTAGGAGGGTGAAATTGTTAACCTGAGTCTTGATGGGTGGAGCAATGTCCCCAATGATTCTGTTGTATGTGCTTGTGTGACAACAGATGAAGGGAATGTCTTTCTTACCAGAACAACTGATACAGCAGGAAATGCGCACGCAGCAGAAACAATGGAGGAGTCCTTGTGGCACTTTAAAGACTAACAAATTAATTTGAGTATAAGCTTTTGTGGGCTACAGCCCACTTCATCAGATGCATGCAGTGGAAAATACAGTAGGGAGGTATAAATACACAGCACATGAAAAGATGGGTGTAGCCTCAGCAAGTGGGGGGCCAGTGCTAACGAGCCAGCAGTAAAAGCCATAAGAAACTGAAAAAAAAAATTCAAATGTCCAGTATGCAGCTTGGTCACAGACAATGCTGCAAATGTATCGAAAATGAGAAGAAATTATTAGAAGAGAGTCCCAAGCTAACAACATATACGGTTGCAGTGCTCATTTGATGCACCTCCTAGCCAAAGACTTCATTGTTCCAGAAATAAAGGCTAATGTTATTGAAATTGCAAAATACTTCCATAACAACCACTTTGCAGCAGCTGCTCTGAAAAAAGTGGGAGGAACCAAGCTACCTCTCCCGCAAGACGTGCGAAGGAACTCAGTAGTGGACTGTTCTGAACACTATATCAAGCACTGGCCTAATCTGATGACAGTTTGTGAACAAAAACGTGAAAAAAAAAAGATGGCGCCGTCACAGCCAAAGTTCTCAAGATTGGGCTTAAGAGAAATGTTGAACACATGCTGAGTACTCTGAAGCCTATTTCTGTGGCCTTGAACAAAATGCAGAGAAATCGCTGTTTTATTGCTGACACTGTTGAAATTTGGAAGGAACTGAGTGAGATCTTAACGAGAGAAATATGCAATGACACAGTTACATTACAAGCATTAAAAAAAATGAATGGGACAAGCAATATCTCCATTTTCTTGCAAATATTCTCAATACTCAGTACCAGGGTCAAATCTTAACTGGTGAAGAAGAGGAGTTGGCTATGACATGGACATCCAACAATCATCCCTCTATAATGCCAACTATAATAAACTTCAGAGCTAAGAGTGAACCATTCAAGAAATACACGTTTGCTGATGATGATGTACTGATGGAAGTCACTTAAGCACTTGGACTGCTGAAGTAATCTTCTCACTTTTAACAGCAGTAGCTTCTTGTGTCGGTATAGAAAGAATATTTTCTTCCTTTGCACTAATTCATTCCAAACTGAGAAATCGTTTGGGACCTGAAAAAGCAGGAAAGCTTGTTTTTCTTTTCCAGATTATGAACAAACAGGAAAATGAAGGTGAAGACGACTAAGTTAACTGCAGAAACCAATATTTTAAGTTTCTCATGTTGACCTGGCTGACGTAGTTGATTTAATTTTAAGTTTTTTTTTAAATATTTCATTTAACTATTTTAGTTAAAAACAATTTTAACAAAAACATACCTGATTTAAAAAAACTTGAATGTTTAATTAAATTCAAAAATTCATATGTTTGTTTTGTTAAAAATATTATATGTTTGCTGTTGAAGAAAAAAATCCAGAACACATTACGTTGTGTTTTAATTAAATAAAACAATTTAAATGTTTGTCTGGTGATGTTCTCCTCCTAATACAGCATGGCAAGAAAATCTTCCAAATATTAATGATTAACCTGTTGAATTGGAGATAGTTCACTTCCCAATGACTTCATAAATATCTGCCTCAATTACCTTTGGTAAATGAAATAACCAATCATTTTCTGATAGAGCTGTAAAACTAATCTGAAAAGTTTTCAAAATAAGTCACTTTAAAAATGTATAATGTGTCCCTTCTAAAAATGTAACCTACCTTTGTCTCTGCGTTGTGAAGAATATATATTAAAGTTATAGCAACCAACAAGAATGCACATTTATGTAGAAATCTATGATTAAATGGAGTCTTTCTGACTAGTGATTTAAATCATAATTTAAATAATGGTTTAGATCAAATCCACCCTGTCAGATCATGGGTCAAATTTCATGTTCCAGCTATTTAGTGAGTTATGGAAGATGTGTGGGGCAAAACAGCTGAGATCTGTCCTGTATTATCCAGAGACACATGGTTCAGTTGAAAGGTTCAATGTGACCCTCAGATCTATGCTGGGAATGTATAAAGGAGGGCAAGCGACAGGGATGTCCTGTTACCTCTCTGTTATTCGCTTACCGGAAGGTACCCCAAGAGTCTGCGAGGTTTGCCCCATGTGATCTTCTGTGTGGGAGAAAGGCCAGAGGTCCCCTAGATCACATGAAAAACTCCTGGGAGGGTGAGACTGAGGCAGAGGGGGAGCTGGTGGCTGAAGACGTACAGAAGTTTAGGAAGAATCTGAAGACTGATGGAACGATTTCAGCAAAACCTCCTGAGAACCAACCTGCTCAGGAAGCTTGGCGTGACTACAACGCCTGCAAGTCACCATGTGACATGGGCGACTCGGTGCTGGAGTTACTCCCTAGAAAGAGGCCCCAAATGCAGAACTCAGAGGCAAGGCCTTTTGAGGCTGTGGAAAGGGTTAACGATGGTATTTACAATATCCATGAAGGCATCACACTGTAACCTCTCTGGCTGTTCCTAGCCTCTTCCCTTGAGCATCACTAAAAACTATTTCACCACTGCTTCAAGTGTAAACCACAGTTATAGCAACTCTTGTGTAAATCCTGCCAACTACGCCACTGGGACAGCTGTTGGGTCAGGGTGCAATCCAGCCCAGCGAGGAGCTGTGTCACCATTAGCTCTGCAACCCGGGGTGCCTCCCAATGCTTTGCTGCTGTAGCTCCCAGCCCGGGATGCTGCCAGCCAGCCTGCCAACATGCAGGTCACACCCTGAGTGTCTCTGGTCCAGCAGCCTGTCAGCAACAACCCAGTCACAGTCTGGCTTCCAGCAGCCTTGGTTACATCCAGCACGATGATCCCAGTCCCGAATTTCCCCCAAACCATGTCCAGCCGCTTCTGGACAGTGCAGAGAAATGATAAAGAGTCACTGCTCCTGTAAAGAGACAAAACCACATTCCAGCTTATCAGCTTAACTGGGAGGAATACACCCTCCCCTGCAAACCAGCACTGAGCTGCTTTAGCGTGAACTCAAGACAAGTTTATTAACAATAGGACCTACATTAAGTGATGCCATGTTAAAGGAATAAAGTTAGGAAGGGTCAGAAGAAAATAAAAGTGACAACATGCATCTCAAAGTCTAAAACGATCTAGCAAGATACTGGCTTTGTTCACGATGGTTTGTCTCACCAGTCTTTATTCCTCCCAGCCACAGCTGACTTTGCCTCAGCCAGGACCTCCCACAAAGGTACAAGGGCTGGCTTCCCTAGTCTCCCTAGGTGAAAGATCTTTGTCTAAGCAGGTTTCTCACCTACATTCAGTTCCAGAGACTTCAACCTCCACCCGCCTTGGCTGAAGGACCCATCCTCAGCTTGCAAGAACTCCCTTCCCATGTATCCGTACAGTGATGGATGCCAAAGATGGCTTCTGTCCTTGCTTGTATCTTCCAAAGTTCAGTGAACTTGTTTCAAGAGGCAGGATGAGCTCATGCCGTTCTTCCCTTCCTGTGGGCTTCCCGTCTCCCTGTACGTCTTCTATGACAATGGGGTGTCCATTGTTTCTGATTCCACCATGCTGAATTTACACAGGAGACCAGTAGAGAGTGGTGACGTTCCCTCCCGCCTGAACAGACTGTACAGCCTAATATCAATGAGTCCCCATAATTCTTTACATAGTGTTAATACAGACATTTCACAGTGAGATCCATCACCAGTGTGTCAGGGGCTTTCTGAAAAGACCTCTCTCCACACACTTTTATAACACAGTAATGTCGTTTATAATCAGAGGATCCAATTGCTTATCACTTGAGGTTCAGCCCGTCCCCATCTTTATAAACCAGTAAACCTTAGCAGTGGGTTCGTGAGAAGTACAACCCAGACCACGCTTCTCCCTCTTGCTCAGTGTAGACCAGGCTGTCTTCTCCCTCACTTGTTAGACTGAGGTTTGCCTCCACCCGTAGCTGCTTGATGGGTCTGTTTATGAAATATGTAAATACGTTTTCATTGTCTTTCAAAGTACTTCAGAAGTAACAAGCAGGTAGGGAAAACACATTCCCTTTAGGGCAGACCTGTTTTCCAACGCCCCCAGCATGCCTGGATTAAACCCAAGTTATCATTCTAGCGTATTTCCATAGCTCTCAATGCCCACCACAGGCAACACCACACAAGAACATTACCGACCAGTGAGTTATCATTTTTCAGATGATGCCTCCCAAGGCCTATTTTGTACAAAGACTGTTACAACAGCAGGTAGGGTATGAATGTGGGGGTACCTTCGGTCACACCTCCCCCTTACAAACCTGCAGGAGGGTTAGCCACTGGCTGACCTGGAGGCAGCAGGTTAGAACCCACCGTTCTCCGACACCTCAGTAGTTTAATTATGTCTGAAATCACCACCCTCAACCCATAGATTAAAGGGCAACTTCCCCCTTCCTCAACATTCCTACTTCCCCCAGTGGTTGCTTCTCACGCAGGCTAGTAAAGAGTTCTGTCACCCCAGCTGTTTATCAGCTTTCTGACCACGCTGAGTCTGCCCTGCTCTCAGGGGAGTTCTGGGCCACAGCTTTCCTAATTGAGTCAGAGACTCAGCACTCCCAGCAGTCTTCCCTGCTCTCAGCAGAGCGCTATTCCCTAGCTGTGCCAGAGTCCCACCACTCCTAGCAGATCCTGGCCCACAGCACCATCTAGCCATGCCTCAGTTTCCCTCACCCAAAACAGTAAAGTGTCACCCTCTAAGTTGTGAAATCAGACCTCTTACCAGGCTGCCCTGCTCCCAGCAGAACTCTGGCTCAGAGCAAACCTAGCTGTGCCAGTGTCTCTCCACATTCAGCAGTTTTTGTGCCTCTGCACCTTTCAGCCATGCCTTAGTTTCTCTGCTCCAGTGGAGTTCTGGCCTACAGCTTTCCTAGCTGTTCCAAAGTCACACTCCACATTGACTCAGGTTCCTTGGTGAGGGCTTGCCCCCTCGACCACTGAATCTGACTACGGCAAGCATGTACCTGAGCCCTCAGGCTCCACTGTTTCGTCATTACAGGAACTATCACATGCAGAAAAAACACATCCCTTATTCCCCCCATCAGAATCCAAGAACAACCTTTAATGTCTCTAATGCTCGGGCTACAGGCGGAGTGGTGGTGTCCATCTGTGGACATCTGCTATCCCCTGATCAGCCACCCTCATATGTCCTTCCTCCTGGGTCCTAGGGGTGTGACTTGTCCCTCCTTGTGATGTTATTGACATAATCTGGGACCATATAGAACATGGTTGCAACCAAGTCCTGTAGTGGCACCAAATCTTGCATAAAGGGGGTCAAATGATGTGTCTAAGACCAGGTTATAGGTTGCTGGTTATGATTATGCTGTCTGTATGCTTGTGACATTTTTGTAGTTGAAGTTATAAATATTGGCTATATACTGTCCGTATTTCAAACTTGTGCTGTGCTTTTGGGTGACACCCCAGACTAGTTGGTATTAGCTCTGCCTAGCCTGCTTGATGGCCCATTAAGGACTATCAGCTACACAACTGACCCACTGAGAGAAGACAGATACGCCTTGTAACTCAGCACAGTATGCAGGGACTTGCCCATGTGACTTCAGACTCCATTTTGCTGTAATTTTCCACAGTGAGAACCAAGAGGTGTTCTTACACCTGGAAAAGATTATAAAAGGCTGATGCCTCATCTCCATCTTGTCTTCAATCTTGCTTCTGACCTCTGGAGGGACTTTGCTACAAATGGAAGCTCCACACAAAGGACTGAATGACCCATCCCAGCTGGGGATGTACTCCAGAGACTTGATCTGAACTTGCAGTTTATTCTATCACTGCTACAAGCCTGAACCAAGAAGTTTGCCATTACTGTATGTAATTGATTCCATTTGACCAATTCTAGCTCTCAGCTATATTTTTTTCCTTTTATGAATAAACCTTTAGATTTTAGATTCTAAAGGATTGGCAACAGCGTGATTTGTGGGTAAGATCTGATGTGTATATTGACCTGGGTCTGGGGCTTGGTCCTTTGGGATCGAGAGAACCTTTTTCTTTTACTGGGGTGCTGGTTTTCATAACCATTCATCCCCAGGACGGGTGGCACTGGTGGTGATACTGGGAGACTGGAGTGTCTAAGGAAATTGCTTGTGTGACTTGTGGTTAGCCAGTGGGGTGAAACCGAAGTCATTTTTGTCTGGCTGGTTTGGTTTGTCTTAGAGGTGGAAAAACCTTAGCCTTGGGCTGTGACTGCCCCATTTAAGAAATTTGTCCTGAATGGCACTCTCGGTTGGGTCCCGCCAGAACCAGCATTGTTACACTCCTCTTCTGTTGGAGATGCCTGCATGTGTTCTGGTCAGCAAGCTTCTGCTGCTGCACCTCAGCCTCCTCGCACAGGGCTCCAGCTTCATCCACCTCTCCCCCACGAGCAGCTTCTTCCACTCCCACCTCCACACCTCTTGCCATAGTTCCCCAGGGGAATAATCCGCTTGGTCTCTTGCATGCCTTGTAGAACGAGGGACCCCCTTTGGTCCCCAGTTTGGCGCAGGCACCCAAGCCTGCCTTATGGCACATGACTGCGGCATGGCCACTGGCTCCGATTGCTTCTGAGCGGCGGCCGACAGAGCTCCTTGTGCTGACAGCTCCGCTCACTGCTTCTTGGGGAGCTCAGCACCTGCTTCTTTGCTCTTCCTGCCTTTTCTACTGTTTAGTCATCTTCACACTTTCCTTTGTTCTATTGCCCTTGCTCGAAATAAACAAATAGAAATTAGTAAAACTGTTCCCCTTCTTTGACTGTTCCCAGCCTCTCCACCAGAGAATCACTTAAAACTATTTTACCAGGGCTCGAAGTGTAAACCTCAGTTAAAAGAACAACCTGTGTGTCACTCCTGCTGACTACGCCAGTGGCAACCTGCCTGCTGTGACTCCAGGGCGTCAGTGCCAGCCTCAGGGCAGAGTGCAGGGAACCCGGCACCAGTCCCACAATGGCTGTGAGTTCTGTGTTCGACTTCACCAACCAGTTACCAGGTGTGAACTCCTCAGCCCCACAACAGCCTAACCAGGGAGTCACAGACAGGCCCGTAGGCGCCCCCATCTGTCCTGCCACCCAGGTGACCCGCCTGTGTGATAGCTGGGCCCTTCCCTCAAGGATACAGCAATAGTCAGGTTACTCCCTGTCCCAAAGGACCTGTCCTCACCCCAGAGCTCCTGCGCTTCAGCTCTCACACCAAAGCCCCCGCTTGTAGCCAGCCCTATAATAAACCATACACAGATTGATTACATAGGAAAAGGAAACAGGAGAGTTCTTGACAAGGTTAAAGCAGGTAACCATAGATACACACACAAATGAACTACAGAAAGTAATAGAAGTTTCTCTGATAAGCTTTATACGTCCTTTAGGGCTAAACCAGGATAAGCACTGGGGATCTTTTGCTTATGCCTAGTAGTTCTTGCCCCTAGAGTCCAAGCAGCATAAAGATACAGTTCCTCCTCGTTAGGGGGTTTTATTCCCTTCCCCACTTCTGTTCTGAGTTGTGAACTCAGCTGATGGGAGGAATCCACTTGCATGACTCATCTTCACGGGGGGAGGGAACAGTCAATAACAGTCTTTTGTCCTCTTTAATGTTCCACCCTAGTCTGTCTGGTGTCGATGGGCCCTCCTTGACGGGCAGGACAGACACGTGCAGGTGGAGACCAGAATTTCACACTAGTTAATGTCTCTCTCCTGCCTGCTGATTTACAGCCACAGCGGCTCACACCCTCCAGTATTCCCTTACAACAGTGGGTACAGATGTTAGAAGTGAGATTAATGCCGGCAGCAATTTACAAGCATTCCATACCGTCTAAGCACTAAGCACAGTCTTATAATTCTAATACTGATTTGAACAATACTAACACACAGACGACCCAGCCTGGTTCCAGCCACGTATGCATCAGTGATCACTGGAGACATGGGGACCTTGGCATGAGCTGGCCCCTGCTCTGCCATTGTCACGCTCCCTATAAAAAGGTACAAAACACAGAACTCATGGGACTGGCCTTCTGAGTTTGTAGAAAGGGATAACAATGTTATTTACAATATACAAGAAGGCCCCCTCAGCAAGGCGGCTTCACAGACCGTGCATGTGAACAGGTTAAAAGCATATCAGAGTCAGGAAGCCATTGTAAACGTGATATGTTGTGCAGAGGAGACTTCTCAGAGCATGCTTCTCATTGATTTGATGGCTGTATGCCACAACAACAACCCACTAGAGAGCACTGAGTTATATGAAGCGCTAAGCTCAGCTGAATAGGCAGAGGTTATGAGTATGTTGCAGAATCCACCCCCAGGTATTTTCCAACAGGCCAGAACTGACTCATAAAATGGTCTGTAAGATTAACACTGTGGAGCCACAACCTGCTCCCAGCAGAGCATATCGGACCACGGGAAAGATGCAGGAGCAAATTCCTAAGGTGATAAAAAGAATGCTGGAAATGGGGACAATTAAGGAGTCAAACAGTCCCTGGGCTTCTCCAGTTATTATGGCTCCCAGAAAGGGTGGACCACAAGGTTTTGGGTTGATCAGAAAAAGTTTAACACCATCACAGCTCCTGACACACACCCTGTGCCCAGAACTGACAGCACATTAGCCACTCTGAGCCAGACAAAAGATCTGAGCACTCCGCACCTAAAAAGAGGATACTGGCAAATCCCATTAGACAGCAAAGTGCAGAAAACAAATCTGCCTTTATTACTGATCGGGGACTTTTTGAGTTCAAAATGTTACCTTTTGGATTAATTAATGCCGGATCCACCTTTCAGAGACTTGTTAATCAATTGTTATTTACGCCTTCTCATAACACAAGAACTAGGGGTCACCAAATGAAATTAATAGGCAGCAGGTTTAAAACAAACAAAAGAAAGTATTTCTTCACCCAACGCACAGTCAATCTGTGTAACTCCTTGCCAGAGGATGTTGTGAAGACCAAGACTATAACAGGGTTCAAAAAAGAACTAGATAAATTAATGGAGATTAGGTCCATCAATGGCTATTAGCCAGGATGGGCAGGGATGGTGTCCCGAGCCTGTGTTTGCCAGAAGTTGGGAATGGACAACAGGGGATGGATCATTTGATGATTACCTGATCTGTTCATTCCCTCTGGGGGCACCTGGCATTGGCCACTGATACTGAGCTAGATGGATCTTTTGTCTGACCCAGTGTGGCCATTCTTACGTTCA
Source organism: Aldabrachelys gigantea (assembly GCA_026122505.1). NCBI lineage: Eukaryota > Metazoa > Chordata > Testudines > Testudinidae > Aldabrachelys > Aldabrachelys gigantea. The sequence goes on from CM047480.1 coordinate 297,479,653, forward strand.
ACGGATTACAAGACTTTGCACAGGCATATACTGATGACATTACAATCTATAGCTCTTCTTGGCCAGATAATAAAAATCACTTGGAAACTGTGATGATAACACTCAAAGATGCAGGTCTCACAGCAAACACGTCATATGCAAGATAGAAGTTGCGAAAGTCCCTTATTTGGGACAGTGGGTAGGGGGTAGCCAAATTTCCCCAGATCCCTTAAAAGTGGAACTGCTACCTGGCCTATGCCCAGACTAAAAGGCAAGCCCAGTCCTAGCTAACTATTCCCGCCGGTTTCTAAATAAGTTCAGTGACACTGTCTGCCTTTCACGGACTGATGCAGAAAGACAAAACCGATCAAAACAGCATGGGCTGCAGCCTCTCAGAAAAGTTTCGAGGAGGTGAAGACAATGGCAGCAGGAAAGCACGTTCTGGCCAGGTCACACTTTGACAAGCTGTTTGAACTGTGCACAGATGCTTCTGGCACAGGTCTGGGAGCTGTACTAATGTGAACAGGGGAGGGGAACAGGCAGCACTCCATTGCTTTTCTGAGTCAAACACCCACGGCCACTGAACAGAATTGCGCCAACGTAGAAAAAGGACAGTATGCAATTGTGTGAGAGAGAGACATGGAAGCCCATCGACGGTTCACTACTGCGCTTCAGCAACTCATCAGGCCTGACACACTCACTACTCCTCACACACCTTTGTCATTATATATACCCAAAAGGCAGCAGATAATAATCACTGGAAAACTAGTAACTCAGCGGTCAATATTATTCTTGCATGATGTATGCACAGGGTGTGTACAAAGAGTTACAGGTATGTGCTTGAATTGCGTTCCTAAGATGTGTTTGGCAAGCTACGCATACGCTCGGTCTGCCCTAACCAAAGGAATGCATAGTTGCTCGGCTGAGTAGCCTGGTCACCCAGCAAAGACAACAAAGGCACCTTTACATAAAAGGTAAATAAAGCTATCAACTGAGTGAGGCAGGGAGACAGCTTCTGAACTATAGGGCCGGGGGTCTGACCACAAATGATATGTGAGTGCATCAACTGTTCACGTACAGTATTACTGTGTTATAAACAGTATCAAGGAAGGTCTTTTCCGAAAGCTAACACCAGCCTGGTGATTGGTATCATTGTGAAATGTCTGCATTAACACTAGGTGAGGGAAGCCAGATATTTTAACATATCATGCTTTAAAGTCTGTGACCAAACACAGGGAGAAACAGCTGCTGTCCTTCCTGCCTGGGAGGAAACCTATCTACCTGTCTCCAGTTGCCAGAAGCTGGGAATAGGTGACAGGGGATGGATCACTTGATGATTCCCTGTTCTGTTCATTCCCCCTGGGGCACCTGGCACTGGCCACCGTCAGCAGATAGGATACTGGGTTAGATGGACCTTTGGTCTGACCCAGTCCGGCTGTTCTTACGTTCAGTGAAATTAAGCAAGGCAGGACCAAGAACAATGGCTGCCTCATTTACATATGAATCAGCAGGGGACGGGAAGCCACAGGAATGGCAGAACGGCGTGAGATCACCTGGAGCCTGGGGACAAAACAGTGAGGTTGGGAAGATATAAGGAGAGGGGAAAGGCCAGGTCAGCATCCATCTCTGGACAGATACGAGAGGCCTCTTGCCAGCTGAGAAAGGTGGGTCCTTCAGCCAAGGCGGTTGATGTCGCTGGGAACTCAGTGTAGGTGAGAAGCCTGCTTAGGCAGAGATCTTTCACCTAGAAGCCCTAGGGAAACCAGCCCCTTGCACTTCTGAGGATGGGCCTGACTGAGAGAAACTCAGCCACAACTGCGGAGAAGAAGATTGGCAGGAAATCTACCTGGACCCGAGGCTGCAGCTTGCTAAGTTAGATCTTAGCCATCAGAAAGCATAATGTTATCTTTGTTTGTTTGTAACCCTGTCTCACTTTACTCCTTCTACTTTGTATCACTTCACTCACGTCCTTTTTGTCTGAACTTGTTTTATGTTACACTAAGCCAGCTCAGTGCTGCGCTTGATGGGAAGGATGTGATTACCCCAGGGAGGTTAAGAAACTGGGATGTGTCTTTTGTCTCTTTAAAGGAGACAATGACCCTTACTGTTTCTCTGAGTGTTCCAGGAGAGAGCTGGACCTTGCAGAGCATGTGGCTTTGGGAAAATTCAAGGGTGAGCTGGGGTCACCTCTGCAAGTAACAAGACTGATGGAAGCCGGGGTGGGGCTGCTGTGTCGTAGGCAGGCTGCTGGTGTCTGAGTGCTGGTCCAGGGCCGCAAAGCACGCAGACACTCAGGGTACTGTATGCTTGGCTGCTGGCTGAGAGCCACAGCAGCAGAGCATTTAAGGCACCCAGGGCTACAGGGCAGGTAGTGGCACAACCCACTATTTGTCACACTGTGGGGTGCAATCCAGACCATGGGCCATTAAGCAGCTAAGGCCTTGGCTATTTAATAGAGAATTCAGGGTCCTAACAGACACTCCCTTGAGATGGCTACACAGGACAAAAGATATCGACAAACTGCCCTAAGAATACAACATGGAAACGCACATATTAAAGGTAAAGAAAGCACAGCAGCCGCCGGCCCATCCAGGCAAGAGGGTTCTGAACTGACACCTACAGGTCAGCCAGTGCCTCCCCGTACTGCCCCAGTGTACGAGGGGAGGTTGATCCAGGTGTGACACCTTAGTGCCAACTGGCAGGGGTTCCTTGGGGTTACAGACTGGCACCTACAGTCTAATTCACCAGCACGTGTCCTGTGAGGCTGTGACGCTGCCTGGGGTACCCAGGATTATTACCCCCTGCCTCTAGGAGAAGGCAGCCCTACCCACACCAGCTGGGTGTCAGCTCCCTCACACAACCGTTTCTTCGCCTTGCAAGTTAACAATAGGTGCACCGCAGTCCCCAAGTCCCTTTGAATCACTCCCCTGTGATATCCAGCCCCAATACTGGCTATCCCCAGAAATCTCAGATCCTCTGCCCTCAAGGGACAGCATGCCCCAGTTCACTAGTTTTACCTTAGCCCACTGCTCCTGCATAGCACCCAGCCCTTATAATCAGTGTGGAGAAAAATCAATGATTTAAAAAAAAAAAAAAAAAAAAGATTTTTTTTATTTAAATTGAATTTTTTGATAAAATGCTTTTTTAGGAAAAACATATCTAAAGATCATTTTAAATTAAGACATTATAGCTCAATGATATCTCATCATGGAATAGGGATTATAAATTCAAATTCTACAGTATGAGACAGTGTATTCATGTCATGTTTACGAAAAGTTTTGTAAATGAGTTCCAATAGTTCATGGATTAGGGACCCAATCTTATGGGGTTCCAGGGGCTTCTGTATAGATTATTTAGGTTAATCTTTCTATTACCCAATGAGACACTGTGCTCAGTCTAAAAGACACCATCAGAGATGCTTAGTTTTGCAGTTCTCAGACTGTGAATTTGTGTCTCCTGAGATAACAGGCTTGTTAACAGCAAAAATGTTTTTAAATTAATAAATAAATAATAGACCTCAATCCTATTGTCCCTCTGCAAATTTGTGTACACAGAGTCAATCTCTTACCTCTCTCTAAAAGTGCAAAGTTTCAAAAGTTCAATGACTAGAAGATTGTTGGGAGCGGAATAGATCTGGACAGGTAGAAGAAGTCTGGAGATAAATGTGAGAAAGGAGGGACAGGCAGTAGAAACAAAAGCGAAACTGTCTGAGCAGCATATTCCAGAAGTCTTGAGCCCTTTCTGAGTGTAGCCTTCATTGATTTGAGATCTACCATACCATCCTCTCACTAGAAGGGAAAACCTATAATGGCAGCAGACTGTAACAGAGACCGAGTTTGGGAATATTTTAAGAGGGCTGCCCAGAGGATTCAGGGGGCCTGGAGAAAGCAATTTCGGGGGCCCCTTCGAGAAAAAAAAGTTGCAATACTATAGAATACTATATTCTTGTGGGAGCCCTGTGGGGCCTGGGGCAAATTACACTCCCCACCCACTACTCCCAGTCTGGGCGGCCCTGTATTTTAATGAAGTTCCTCTACCTGTGGGTAAGACAGGCACATGTGCAAAATGCAAACAGTGCAACAAAGAAATGCAAGGCCTGGCTGCCCGAATGAAACCACATCATGAGAAGTTTTCCTTCTTAGGAGGAAGCTGCGTTGAAGATAATGAAAGGAACGTGTCTGAACATGCGGGATCTTCAGGTTGATAAGAAACAAGTCTGAAATAAAAAAGCTTAAGGACTGCTTGTCTTCCTTCTGGACTATACTTCAATTCTCATGTTTGAGCAAAAAATATAGTTGTTATTCTGTGGTACTAGCATTTCAGATGCAGTTGTGATAAAAATAAACAGCTGAAATAGGCAGATCTTCCTTTTACAATATCACCTTTAAAGTAGCACTGAGTGGCAGTGAATGCAATAAGGAACACTACACGAGCAGCGTAGTAATAATTAAATAACTGCATTGACTTATTTCGTTTTGGAGAATCCACCTTCAACATACAGGATTCTGAAGACTATCCACCTTCAACATCACCATTATTTTCTATTGTTTCAGAGTTTCAGTCACATCATGTATGTCACATAGCCACAGTATATCACCTGTAGCAAAAAGAAAACATAAATCTCCATCATCCAGAAACAACTATAGATAGGTTTGTGGTAAGAACCAGCAGATTACAAAAAGAGGTAATTGATGAAAAAATTATGCAACAAACTCTCCTTTCCGTATGACTGAGAATGGATACTTCCTTAACATGGTTCAGTCATTAAGACCAGGATACAGTCCACCCAACAGAGCAGATGTTGCAGGCAAATTGCTGGACAAAGCATATGAAAGAGAAATTGAGCAGTGTGCAAAAGGTCTAGAGGGTGAAATTGTTAACCTGAGTCTTGATGAGTGGAGCAATGTCCCCAATGATCCTGTTGTATGTGGTTGTGTGACAACAGAAGGGACTGTCCTTACTGAAACAACTGATACATCAGGAAATGCACACACAGCAGAATATTTACAAGAAGTAGCAGTAAAAGCTATAAGAAACTGAAAAAAAATTCAAATGTCCAGTATGCAGCTTGGTCACAGACAATGCTGCAAATGTATCCAAGATGAGAAGAAATTATTTGGAAGAGAGTCCCAAGCTAATAACATATGGTTGCAGTGCTCATTTTGATGCACCTCCTAGCCAAAGACTTCAGTATTCCAGAAATAAAGACTAATGTTGTTGAAATTGCAAAACAATTCCGTAACAACCACTTTGCAGCAGCTGCTCTGAAAAAAGTGGGAGGACCCAAGCTAACTCCCACAAGATGCGCAATGGAACTCAGTAGTGGACTGTTTTGAGCACTACATCAAGCACTGGCCTAATCTGATGACAGTTTGTGAACAAAATCATGAAAAAATAGATGGCGCCATCACAGCCAAAGTTCTCAAGATTGGCTTAAGAGAAATGTTGAACACATGCCGAGTACCCTGAGGCTTATTTCTGTAGCCTTGAACAAAATGCAGGGAAATAACTGTTTTATTACTGTCGCTGTTGAAATTTGGAAGGAACTGAGTGAGATCTTAAAAAAAGAAACATACAATGACAGAGTTATATTACAAGCATTAAAAAAACGAATGGGACAAGCACCATCTCTAGCTCATTTTCTCACAAATATTTTCAATACTCGGTGCCAGGGTCAAATCTTAACTGGTGAAGAAGAGGAGCTGGCTATGACATGGACATACGGTGACCAGACAGCAAGTTTAAAAAATTGGGACGGGGGTGGGGGTTAATAGGAGTCTATATTAGAAAAAAAAAATACCCCCAAATCGGGACTGTCTCTATAAAATCGGGACATCTGGTCACCCTACATGGACATCCAGCAATCATCCCTCCATAATGCCAACTATAATAAACTTCTGAGCTAAGGGTGAACCATTCAAGAAATATGTGTTTGCTGACGATGTTTTAAAGAAAGTCACACCAGTGAACTGGTGAAAGTCACTTATGCACTTGGATTCAAAGATTGTTGAAGTGATAATCTCAGTGTTAACAGCAGTAGATTCTTGTGTCGGTGTAGAAAGAATATTTTCTTCCTTTGGACTAATTCATTCCAACCTGAGAAATTGTTTGGGACCTGAAAAAGCAGGAAAACTTGTTTTTCTTTTCCAGATTATGAACAAACAGGAAAATGAAGGTGAAGACAACTGAGTTAGCTGCAGAAAACAATATTTTAAGTTTCTCATGTTGACCTGGCTGACGTAGTCAAATTAATTTTTGTTTTTAATTTTAGGGTTTTTTAAAAAATATTTCATTTAACTATTGTAGTTAAAAACAATTTTAACAAAAACAAACCCGATTTAAAAAAACTTGAATGTTTAACTAAATTCAAACATTCATATGCTTGTTTAGTTAAAATATTTTATATTTGCTGTTGAAGAAAAAAGATCCAGAATACATAACGTTGCTGTTTTAGTTAAATAAAGCAATTTCAATGTCTGTCTGGTGATGTTCTCCTCCTAATACAGCATGGCAAGGAAATCCTCCAAATATTAATGATTAACCTGTTGAATTGGAGATATTTTTGAAGTTGTTGGGAGGTGAACTATCTGCTTCAATTACCTTTGGTGAATGAAATAACCAAACATTCATTTTCTGATACAGCTGTAAAACTAATCTGAAAAGTTTTCAAAATAAATCATTTTTAAAATGTATAGTGTGTACCTTCTAAAAATGAAACCTACATCTATCTCGGAGTTGTGAAGAATATGTATTAAGGTTATAACAACCAACAAGAATGCACTTATGTCAAAATCTAAGATTAAATCGAGTCTTCCTGCCTAGTGATTTTAATCAAATCCACCCTGCTCATAATGAAACAAATGAAGGTTTATTTAGGAAAGAACAGAGATTCAGCTAAGAACACGAGAGAGTGATGGAAACGAACAGTGACTGCACAAAAGCGAACCACCAAACACAAATGTGGGTCTGTACTTATTAACAGTTACCTTTCCTACCTGACACTATAGACTGCTCCCGCCCCCAAAAGTTCGGTCTGTTGCAGAGTTAGCTGGCTTCCCGGGAACCAGCAGCCCAACATTCCACAAGATGTTTCCTCAGGGAATTAATCCAAATGCCCTCCCCCCACTCTGTGTTACTGTGACAGTCTACTGTCTCTGCTCACACAGGGCGATCCTGATCCTTTTTTACCTCCAAGTGGTTTTGATTGTTTGCAGTTGTCTCTGATGGTTTCCATCGATTAGCCTTGTTCCATCCCAAGGCTGACAACTGAGCCTTGCAGTCCATCATCAGCTAACCAGGGAGCGGTGACAACTCCCTCCTGCTTGAGTGAGCCGTCACCAAGACACATTATCCCCTGGTGACTAACTTCTTCTCCAAGCTCATAAAGCATGCTGTCAATATGGTTACCTTAGTCCCTAAGTATTACTCGTACATACACCTCACAAGGATTATGAGGCTTGGTAAGTTACAAGCTTGCCGTAGATACCTTGCATGTCACCCCTCAGGGATAAATACCCTGCAAGATATGTGTTTGGTATAGCGAGTTTGTTAGGTCTGAGAAGAGACTCATTTGGAAAGAAAAGGAGACCCTTTTGTGACGAAGTGGCAATGTTCTGGCTGTGTTCTGTGAATGCTGAGTGGGGAGTATTGACCGGGGAAGGGTGCAGGGGAGTTTTGCTGGGACGGCCTGCACTAGGGAAGGGAGGATACCTGAGCATGTAACATGAGAACCCAGGAGGGGGGTTGGAGGCCAGGTAACACCTCTGCCCAGGATACTGGACGAAGGCTGGGGGAGGAGCCGGGAGGGGTGGGGGGAGGCTGAGTGAGAGGCTGGAGGGAGTTTCAGTTTGGAGCTGGCTGGGAAGTGGAGAGGGGTGCCCCAACGGGACTTGGGCTTCCCAACAGGGCTGTGGCCTCCCTGGGGGCCCCAGATGGACCTAACTAAAGGGGTCCTGTTGTCTGTACCTGCAAGACCTGTTTTGGACTGTGTCCCTGTCATCTAAATAAACCTTTTGTTTCACCGGCTGGCTGAGAGTCACGGTGAATCGCAGGAAGCTGGGGGTGCAGGGCCCTGACTCCCCCCACACTCTGTCACACTTTGCCACAGGTCACAGAGGTCTCAAATAAAAGCCACTACTGCACCGGTCATCAATATCATTGCAAAATACATGCACAGATGCTGTTCTTAAGGGCTGTGTCTAGGGACTCGCCACTGGCAAAGGTGAAAAGCAGGTTTTCTGTCAGACAAATGTTTTTCTAGCTGGCTGGTTACATGTACATTAAGCAGTGTCTGGTTCACAGTGGGTCTCACCTCACTGATCCAAGCCGAATGCAGGATCGAGAAAACTTCAGAGAAAGAAAAGTAATTGGAGGAAGCAAGTGGTACCTATTTTCATTCCCTCTGGGGCACCTGGCATTGGCAACTGTCAGCAGACAGGATACTGGGCTGGATGGACCTTTGGTCTGACCCAGTCTGGCTGTTCTTATCTTAAGGTGCACCTCAAAGCTTTGCCCTCTAGGACATTTGGGGGACAAAGATGATGCTTCGCCTGGGAAGTAAATGGACAGCAATTTGCGTCATGAAAGCGGGGTCTCAACCAGACCTGGCTGAAAATGCTGGAGAGACTCTTGGGCCAGATAGGCTGCTGTAGACAGGAGGGTAACCTGGTAGCTAAGGGCAGTCTCTAGGAACTGGGCTGTGATTTTGTTTTCATGCAGCCATTTGTTTCCAATATTCTTATTTGCTGTCCCGATTCTCTGCTTTTGATGACAAACATACTCTTGTTTTCACTCTAAATATATGCAGGTGCTGTGTGCTCAGCATAGTGCTGGTTCCCGACTGAACGTACCAGCTGGTGAGTTCTGTGCGCGCAGGAGGGCTGGTCATTCTGAAAGTGCCAGTGGCTCAGGGGCTGGGCCCTCCAGAGGGACACTCCGAGGACTCGGGGCTTGGCGGATGCCTATTGCTCCCTGCACGGAGGGAATGGGGCCTGCAGAGGCCTGGCAGGCAGTGCTTGTGCTGTCAGAGGCTGGTGGTTTCAGGGAGCTGACCCCCAGCAGGCACAGACAAGACTTTGTTACACTAAAGGCAAGTGGTGGTGCGGGGCCTGAGAACACCACGGTGCCAGAGAGTCCAGTCCAGGTCTCTCAAGTGCCAGACTGATGCCCCAGTGGTTAGTGCTCTGCAATGCAATGCAGGAGACTCTGGCTCGAAGCCCCCCAGGGCCGCAGGGAACACTGCAGGGACAGGGCTGGTGCCCCAGGGGACCCCAGCTGGCACAGTGCCCTGCAGTGCCAGCACTGATTCCCAGGCCTAGGCACAGGCTGGCCGAGGGGATGTCCTACCCCACCTCCAGTGCAGCTCTGTTGGCCTGGTACCTGAGATGGTGGGTGGAGAGTTTCTCCAGCAGCGCACTGCCCATGCGCTCGCCCGCCACCAGCAGAAGAGTGACGGCGATGTCGTGGTAGCCCTGGTAGTAGTGCAGCTCGGGGTGAGCCCTCAAGATGTGCAGGATGAGGTCGATGAGTTGCTCCTGCAGGACCTGGCGCTGCTCGGCCCGCATGCCTGCGCAGAGACAGAGGTCAGAGCCCCAGGGTACCATGCAGTGCAAGCACCTGGCTCCAGCACCTCCCACTCAGCCAGCTCCACTGGAGCCTCTGGCTCCCCCATCCTGGCTCTGCTTGGGCAGGGGTGTGGTGGGAAGACTGTCAGAAAGGAGGTCCCTGCAGTGTTCCTTTGGCCTGACCGCAGACCCCTCTAATCCCCTCTGGCAATTGGTCCCAGCCAGGTGCCCATGACCAAGCGCACTGTGCCTCAGGCCCGGTACCCGGGCTCCTTGAGCTGCCCTGCCCCAGCTGCCTTGGCGGGTCCCAAGTGGAGACGTGGTCTCTGCTGCAGCTGGGCCTGCTTTCTTTGAGGATTAGCACCAAGGCCATGAACCAGAGCAGCCAGCAGCTCCCAGAGGGCCAGGAGCACAGCAGACTGGAAGCAGCAATTCAGAGCTGGGGGGCTCCGTCTCATCTCTCCCCATCCTGTGAGCCAGCCACTCCCTCATCCAAGCCCTGGCTTACGGAGAAGACGCAGAGAGGTCTAGGGTGGCCAGCAAGCCCCAGTGCAGGGCGCACGTGGGGAGGGAGCGTGAGCACCACGTTTGGTGTTGTGAGTTTGTCAGGTCTGAGAAGAGAACTGGTAGCAAAGAACAGGGACCCTTTGCTCTTCCAGCCTGACTCGCGCATGAAGCTTCCTCACCAAACCTTCAGCTGAGTGTCCCCCGCTGGCCCCAAGAAGTCAGGTGAGACTGGTGCCCCACCAACCCTCCCCAAATATTCCAGCACCTGGCTGGGCAGATTCACCCCCCGAGATAGCGAGGGAGCGATGGGGAAGGGAGGGAGGGAATGAATCTCTAGGCAGGGGGTGTGGGCAGGGGCCTGCTCCAGCCAGATGCTCGGGCGGGGGCCTGGGTTAGTGGAAGTTCTAAGGCAGGACTACGGAGGGGGAGCACGGGATCCAGCGAGGGGCACAGGTACCTTCCGAGGCAGGCAGCTCCCCTCCGGCACCAGCTCTGCGCGGCAGAGCCAGGAACAGGCAGGACAGAAAGAAAACACAGTTACCAGGGAGACTCCCCTGCAGCACGCTCCCCGCTGTGCCGGACCCAGGCCGGGGTCTGCCTGGTGAGGAGGGGCACATGCCGATCAGTGGAGCCGAGTCTAGCCTCAGGAGCCTGCGGGGAACCCTGGGCCCTACCTGGCTCTAGCAATGGGGAAGCACTTAACCCTTCCCTGGCCACTCTGAGCTGAGAGCAACAGTCCAACACAGAAATGAGGGCAAGGCCCCTGGGAACACCCTACCCCCTTACAAAGCTACCCAGCCCCATCTTTCACACCCCTTGGCAGGTGCCCAGCAGGGGGGCCTCTGGGGAGAGGGGAACAAACACCTCTTCTCCCTTTAAATCCTCCTTTCCCCCAGCAACTCCAGCCACTCTCCCTCACAGCTCCTGTGGGAGGGAGGTGAGGTCATCAGGCCCCTGCCACCTGGGATTAACCGATGCCCGATCCCAGCACACAGCAAAGCTCTCCCCAGCTGCCACCACTTCAGCCCAGGAAGGGCCTGTGGGAACCTCACTGCCCACGGGCATGTCCGGCACCAGGGCACGTCTTACCTTGGGGGAAGCGGTGTGTGGAGCGGCTCACGTCCAGCTGCACTTGGGTGTAGTCCTTGTGGTTCTGGCGGACAGCCCTGCCTGGGGGAAGAGGCCAGTGGGGTCAGGGGCACCCTCAGGGCTAGCAGCGATCCCGACAGTCCCACAACCTCACCCCAGCTGACCTGAGGGTCTGCAGCCTGGACCCCAACTCAGACCCAAGCTCTGCACAGAACAAGAAGATAGCAGAGGCAGCCCCTCCCCACCAGTGCCCCATATCCCTCCTTGGGTCTGCCTGGCATTGGGGAGGTGAGAGCTTGGGGAACCTGTCTGAGCCTTTGCCCTCTAGGCCAGGATCGTTCGGTTAGGCCCGCCTGCCAGCCACACGACCCCAGCTCAGTGCCCCCCAGCCAGCTCTGATCTCTGGCTCAGTGGAGGGCTGGTACCCATACAGCGCTGGCAACAGTTCCAGTGTCACAGTGGCAGGGAGTGCTTTGTGCTGGCTGCCCATCACCCTGGCCCCAGGGCATGCCACGGAGATGCGGACTGGTGCCAGCTAGTGCGCAGAGCACACAGCCGGAGCTAACAGGGCAGGTATTAACCCCAGCTCTGATTTGGGCTTGGGCAAGTCTCTGGCCCGGTCCCCATGTTGCCCAGGCATTAGTCCATCTCCTGGTTCAGGGTCTGCAGAATGGGGGTCCCAGCTCCACATCCAGGGTGGTGAGAATCAGTCAGCACCTCACCCTGTCAGGCTCAGTGTCCACTAAGCCCAGCAAGACTATGACGATGAACCACAGAGGGTGCTGCACACAGGGCCCACTGAGCCCCTGGCAGCAGCTCCTTGCCAACTCCTCTCATCCTTGCTTTGCAGCTGCTGTAAACCAATGCCTGGGAGCTCCCAAAGGGCCAGATGTTTGCAGCAGCTCGCAAATGCAAAGCAGCTACCACAGTGACCCAAGCAGGCTACTCCAGGGGGCCTTGCCAGCCACACATATTTACACACCTTCTGGGCACACCAGCCCACAACTCCTGTGTCTAACAAGAGGTGCCACCCACAGGGACTACAAGCCCCAGCATGCACTGCTCTCCCAGCATTCAAGCAGGATGAAATGTAAGATAAGTACCCTATGAATATGAATTAGCCCCATGGAGATCTATCCGATCCCCATTACACAGGGGTGCTGATGAAAAGAGGGGCAAAGTGATGTGACAGCAGCAGAGGTGGAGAGAGAACCCAGGAGTCTTGGCTCCTAGGTTCCCTGCTCTAACCACTAGCCTACAGTGTCTCCGCATAGAATCAACCATGCAAGTGAGACCCAAGCACTTCCTGCTCATGGGACAGCCAATCAGAACGCCCTCTTCCCCTCCGGAGCCTGGAAGCTCGTTAAGACATTGGCCAGCCAGCAGCGAGGCCCTGGGGCACAGACGCACCCCCACACACCAGGGAGTTGAGCCCCCTTACCTGGCTTGGGAGGCAGGTTGTACACATTGACGCTAAGCAGCTTCGGCCAGACCTTCCTGCGGATCTCATCGGTGAGCAGCCCCCCCTCGCTCACCGCTGCCCCCCGGAGGGTCTCCACGGTCACAGGGTCGCTTGTTAGGGCCTGGTGGATTAATAGCAGCTTCTGCTTCCTCTTCGACCCAAGCAGCTCTGCCAGCAGGAGAGAGATGGTCACCGTCTACGCCCTGTCCAGCTGCCACGCTTGGCCATCACCACCTATATCCTGGTCCGGGCTTAGCCTGCACTCGAACCCTTCCTTACAGCGCCCAGTGTGATCCTTCCCCCTTCCAGGGCTCGGGGCACACGCTCAGCTCTGCCACCTACCTAGGCCTGCAGACTCCTCAGGGAAGGGCCTGTGACTTGGCCTGTGGGATGCACATAGGGAGGGGAGAGACAGGGAGCGGGGCAGCCAGTTTCCCCAGATTCAACTAGGATAAAGGTAAACCAAGAAGCCTGGGGAATTAGCCAAACTCCCACCTCCTCATGGGGGGGCAGATCAAGGGAGCAGGATGGCACAGCTCCTGGAGAGGCAGCGATTAGGCACCAGTTTGGGTTCGTCTCCTATCACAAGACCAAGCAGCCCTGTGTAGCTGTGGGAGCCGCATGCACAGGCACCAAGTCGCAGAGCAAGGAGGGGAAGCTCCCACCTGGGACACTGGGCCCAGTTTCAGCCACCCCATTCCCAGAAAGCAAACGAGGGAACTCAGAGAAACGAGTCACCGGCGGCTTCTTGCTACAGAGTCTGACATGAGCAAGGCTTGGCTCAGCGACAGCTGTGGGGCCATAGGGTGCAGACAGGCCTGGGGACGCTCCAGCTAGCACGGAAAGCGGCAACGTGTCTCCTCAGCGACACTGGCTACCACGAGTGCAGCAGCCCCATCCTCCGCTGGTCTTGCAGAGAACAGAGTCTAGCTCAAAGTATTGCACGGCCTAGCACTGGGGAGTCCGAATGGAGTCCATCGTGGACAGCTCCAGTCCGCTGGCCCCAGGGGACCTTTCTGCCATCAGGAGGCAGAGTTTTCTCAGGGGCCATCCAGACTATGCAACAGCCCCCCAGGGACAAAGGGTAACCCCAAGACTCGCCAGCCCTGCTCCCCATGCCAAGCACACTCTTCCGACTGGCCTTCTCTCACACAGACCAAGAGAGCCACTTACAAAAACCCTCCCAAAAGGAAACACCCCACCGCGCACCCAGGTCTGCCCTGGGGCTAGGGGGAGAGAACGGACTGTGCAGGATGTTGTTAGCCACGCTGCCGGACACAAGACCAGAAGGCGCTCAGACCCCCAGGTGATGAGGGTGGGATATGGCCCTACAGAGAACAGAACAGACGTGGCTGCTCTATAAACCCCGAGGAGGGAGAAGGTTCGTTCAGGGTGGCGCAGGGGTAGCGGATGCTTGGCCTGTCTTTAACAAAGCACCTCTTAGACCAAAGCACCTCTTTGCATCATCACAGGCACTGGCTGGGACCAGAGCTGTAAGCACCCAGCTGAACATCGGGATAGATGGGACCACTGGGGTCTCAAGTCCAGTCCCTGCTATCATAGGCGACCCCGCCATGTAATCCTGACAAGACAAGTTCCAACCAGCACATCTCCAAGACAAAAGCTGCCCTGCTCCTCTGGCTGAGCGCAGCTGTCCAGGCATGGCCACAACAGCAGAGAACCAGAGAGCCCTTGACAAAGCCCCTCCTGGGAGGCTACTGTGAAAACAAAGCAGATGGGGCAAGATTCAAAATCTTGCTGTGGATCAGAAACTAGCCAAGGCCAAAAACAAGGAGGAGGAGGAGTACATGGGCAAAGGATGCGTGAGCTCTCTGGGAAAGGGGGTTACAGTGGACGGGAAGCTGGCTAGCAGTCAGCATTGTGCCCTTATTGCCACGAAGGCTAACGGCATTTTGGGCTGTATAAGTAGGGGCATTGCCAGCAGATCGAGGGATGTGGTTATTCCCCTCTATTTGGCATTGGTGAGGCCTAATCTGGAGCACTGTGTCCGGTTTTGGGCCCCGCACTACAGAAGGCATGTGGACAAATTGGAGACAGTCCAGCAGAGGGCAATGAAAATAATTAGAGGGCTGGGGCACATGACTTACAAGGAGAGGCTGAGGGAACTCCTTAGAGGTTTTTAAGGTCAGGCTTGACAAAGCCTTGGCTGGGATGATTTAGTTGGGTTTGGTCCTGCTTTGAGCAGGGGTTTGGACTAGATACCTCCCGAGGTCCCTTCCAACCCTGATATTCTATGAGTCTATGACCTGTGCAGACCCATGCCAATGGAGGTCTGGTCCTGAACAGTGGTTCTGCGTTCTGTACTGGGACCAGTATTTAATTATTCATTACACAGGAAAAAACGACATTAAAGGAACACTATTAAGGTTGTCAAATCGAGCACTCAAAAATTACAAAATGCCTTAATCTGGCCCCCTCTGTGCATATGCATTACAATGCAGCCTTTAATTATGTGATCAGATACTATCTGTTCCCCAGGATTCCTGCCTCATTCAGTGCACAGGATGGATGATGCTCACTTACCCTCATTCTCCACTGTGCAGCCCCAGGCCTTATTCACCCCCAGTATCTGAACCCTGCTCTTCAGCAGTATTATCCATTTCCTCACGGGCTTTTCCACAGCCCTCAGCGCTACGGCATCCGAGTGCTTCACAAACAATTTATCTTCACAACACCCCCGGGAAATGAGCAGCTATCACCCCATTTTACAGATGGAGCACTGAGACACACAGGGAATCGTTCTGGGGTGGCCAATCTGAGACATCTAGGACCTCATTCTTCAGAGTACTTGGCATCACACAGCACTTTGTGTGTTCGAAACACAGCTCCTGCTGAGAGCTCAGCGCTTCTGCAAACCAGCCCCCAGGGGCTCAAGTCAGGCACCCAGAAAACGAGGCGCACACAGCGGCCACCTGTCCACAGTCTGGTTTAAGTGACTTGCCCAGCAGCACACAGCAACTCTGTGGCAAAGACAGGGATAGACTCCAGTTCTCCAAGGCACCATTCAGCTGCCTTAACATGAGCCCAGCCTCTCTGCCAGCAGTCCCCTGCCTCCTTCACTACACATCTTCCAACATCTGCAGCAGATGAGGCAGCTGCCTTCACCACACAGCCCTGACTGCATCCCCAGAGCAGGTCCCTCCTTGTGATGTTATTGATATAAACTGGGACCATATAGAACATGGTTTGCAACCAAGGTCCTGTAGTGGCACCAAATCTTGTGTAAAGGGGGTCATATAAGGTGTCTAGGACCAGGTTATGGGTTACTGGTTATGATTATGCTGTCTGTATGTCTGTATCATTTTGTAGTTAAAGTTAGGAGTATTGGTTCTATACTGTCTGTATTTCAAATTGGTGCTGTAGTTCTGGGTGACACCCCAGACAAGTTGGTGTTAGCTCTGAATTGGCACTCTCAGTTGGGTCCCGCCAGAACCGCATCGTCACAGTGGCAGTCCTGGCGGGACCCAACTGAGAGGGCCAATTCAGGACCAACTGCTCAAACAGGGCAGTCATAGCCCAAGGCTGGGGTTTTCCTACCTCTAAGGCAAACCAGACCAGCCAGACAAAAATAACTTCGGTTTCACCCCACTGGCTAACCCACAAGTCACACAAGCAATTTCCTTAGACACTCCAGTCTCCCAGTATCACCACCAGTGCCACCCGTCCTGGGGATGAATGGTTATGAAAACCAGCACCCCAGTAAAAGAAAAAGGTTCTCTCGATCCCAAAGGACCAAGCCCCAGACCCAGGTTAATATACACATCAGATCTTACCCACAAATCACGCTGTTGCCAATCCATTAGAATCTAAAATTTAAAGGTTTATTCATAAAGGGAAAAAGGTAGAGGTGAGAGGTAGAATTGGTTAAATGGAATCAATTACATATAGTAATGGCAAAGTTCTTAGTTCAGGCTTCTAGCAGTGATGGAGCAAACTGCAGGTTCAAATCAAGTCTCTGGAGAACATCCCCCGCTGGGATGGATCATCAGTCCCTTGTGTAGAGCTTCAGCTTGTAGCAAAGTCCCTCCAGAGGTAAGAAGCAGGACTGAAGACAAGATAGAGATGAGGCATCAGCCTTATATAGGCTCTTCCAGGTGTAAGAACACTTCTTTGTTCTTACTGTGGAAAATTACAGCAAAATCGAGTCTGGAGTCACATGGGCAAGTCCCTGCATACTTTGCTGAGTTACAAGGTGTATCTGCCTGCTCTCAATGGGTCAATTGTGTAGCTGATGGTCCTTAATGGGCCATCAAGCAGGCTAGGCAGAGCTAACACCAACTTGTCTGGGGTGTCACCCAGAACTACAGCACCAATTTGAAATACAGACAGTATAGCGCCAATACTCATAACTTTAACTACAAAAATGATACAGACATACAGACAGCATAATCATAACCAGTAACCCGTAACCTGGTCTTAGACACCTTATATGACCCCCTTTACACAAGATTTGGTGCCACTACAGGACCTTGGTTGCAAACCATGTTCTATATGGTCGCAGTTTATATCATTAACGTCACACTCCTATTCACCGAATTGGGTGGGAGCGCCACTGAGAGCACAGGGGAAGACAGTCTTAGTTGGGTCGCTCCAGCCTCATGGCTGGAGCATGCTCAGAGCTGATGGAATCTATTGAACATGTGTGAACTGCAATTTCTCAAAGGCTTGTTACTTGGCCAAATTTGGACAGATTTACCTGGGGATGGCAAACAGCACCACGCTGACACAAAGGCCAGGCCCATGCCAAATTTTGAGTCCCTGCTCCAAAGCATGGAGGTGCCAGAGCTTCTCAAAGGCCTGGTTGCCAGGATTTTAACACGGGCAAACTGCCTTTTCCCCAGACTCATTCTCGAAAACGGCTGACCCCCAAAAACAGAAGGGAGGGATAGCTCAGCGGTTGGAGCATTAGCCTGCTAAACCCAGGGTTGTGAGTTCAATCCCTGAGGGGGCCATTTAGGGAACTGGGGTAAAAATCTGTTTGGGGATTGGCCCTGCTTTGAGCAGGGGGTTGGACTAGATACCTCCTGAGGTCCCTTCCAACCCTGATATTCTATGATTTTAGCTGAAATTTTCAAAATAAAATAGTAATAATAATCAGCCTGAAGCAGACACCTGGCTTGAAAAGCTTTATCCCAACCAATTAAACTGGGAAAGTTATAAGCAATTGAAAACAGGGCCTTATCACGGGAAATGTCGGGCACCCATAATAATGGAGGATGCTCTGAGCCCAGCCCAGAACGATCGGGGAAAGGTGGGAGCAGGGAGTGGGGAAGTCTGCAGACGACACAGTGATTTTAGCTTGTTGAGTGGAGAAGGCTGAGGAGCCTCCAAGACCCCCCCAGCAGTGCCATGGCCAGCAGATTCCTTGTAACAAAAGCACAGTAGTGCCCTTTGGCGGGACAAGTCTGAGCTCCTCAGGCCGTTCGAACTGAACCGGAGCGGCTCAGGCAAGGGGCCAGGGAAGCACGCAGCGCAGGAAACAGAGGTCCGCCTCCATGTGCGGCAGCAATCCAGAGACAGACAAAATGCCAGGGCGAAGAATTGTACTGAGGCTACCCCCCTGCCACTGTGTGAACCACTGGGGCCGCTCCAGCCATGCTAGGGATGTAGCAGAAAGAGGGGTGGGGGTGGGTGAAGGGGAATGCTGGGTATTACCGAGGGGCAGATTGGCTCCTTTCACTGTCCCGGGGCTGGTGTGCAGCCTGCTCTCTCACCCGCAAGCCGCCAGCTTGGCAGCTTTCACAAGCACCCTGACTCCCAGGCAGGCTCCAGCAGCATTAGCAGCTCACAGGACTAGGCGGGGAGGGGAGGTGGAGTAGCAGATGTTGGGACGTCCACCCCTCGCAGCTGCCACCCTCCTTTCTGCAGACACCTGGCTCACGTGGGCCTGGCCCTGCGACAAACTCCACCACGGGACCCAGGAGTAGCCCTTCCGCGAGGCACTCGCTCAGACAGGGCCACAAGCCGGGATGGGTGTGAGCACAAGCAGGAAGGCTCCAGCAGGGCAGCAGGCTGCCATCCCCTACTCAAGGATTGCTCCCTAGACAATGCCTTCGACTCTTAGCCCCTCTAGCCTGAGGCACCCCAAGTGACGGGGCTCCCAGCCCTCCCGCTGGGTGGGGAGAGGCACTGCAGCCTGAGCCAGCGATGGGGCTCCCAGCCCTTCCCACAGGGAAAGGACTCCCCACCTCAATGCATCTCACCTGCCTGAATTCCATCCCCTTCCTCCGGGCTCCACCCTGCTCCTCCCCACACTCCCTCCCTCCTTCACCCCTACTTGGCTGCCTTCGCAGCTCCCTGCCCGAGCTAGACACCTGGGGTGCTTTCGATCTGGCCATCCAGCTCTGGCTCTCCAGGCCCTGAGCATTTCTGCAGCTCTCCTCTGAACTCCCCGCAGCTGGCTCTCTATGGGCCAGTGCAGAATGCACAATTCCAAGAGCAGCGGCCCCAGAAGCCGTGTCAGGGACTCTCTCCTCCTTGCTCCAGGCTGGAGACCTCTCCATGCAATGGAGGCACCACAAATCTCATTGCAAACATCCCCCCACACCTCAGCCCTGGTGCCTCCAGCTGAGCTCTCCAGGGACAAGGGGAGGGAGCAGCCTCGGACACAGACGCGGCAGAAAGGCGCAGCGGGTTTGGAAGCCACTACCCGCCGTTTTCCCTGTCACCGACCACCCATAAATCACCGCTAGAAACCAGAACGTTCAGAGCTGGCGTCAAGGCTATGACACCAGCCGCACGTCACCAGTATGTGTATGGGTCAGGCCCTGAGAGTCACAGCCCATCAGACACTTCCCAGGGAGCCCCCAGAGGTCGAGGACTCAGGGACCAGTTAATGCAGCAATATGCTTGCCCAGCTCAGTGCAGGCCTGGGGCACCCTCTGGTGCGATGGGATGCAGGGGTAGGAAGTGAGAAGGCATCAACTCAGCACACGCCACCTGTTCTGTTGGGTTCACTCAGCTCCCCTGCCCTCCCATCGCGGGTCCTCCCAGCTGTTCCACAAAGTAGTTCGTTCATTTCTTTTCCAGCAGTGAAATTACAGCCCTGCAGTGTCCCATATTTCAGGCAGCTCCCTGTCCCTCTGGCACTGAGGAGTTAAAGTGTCCAAGGTTCAGCTCCATCTTGCACTGAACGGCCCCCTCCAGTTCATCCAGCTGCAACGCAGGTACCCGATCCATCGGGCTAGGGCAGTCAAAGGCAGAGGACACGTGCCGCTGGCTGTGTAAAGGACAGGCCATAGGCACGTCGGCCGGATGCGCCACTGAACTGTATCGATGGCTCCACCGACATCCACATTTCCTCCTGCAGCTCCTGCCTGAGCCCCAAAGAGACAGGCGGGGTGCCGCCACTGATCCCTGAGAAGAATAATGGAGATATACCTATCTCCTAGAACTGGAAGGGACCCTGAAGGGTCATTAAGTCCAGCCCCCTGCCTTCCCTAGCAGGACCAAGTACTGATTTTACCCCAGATCCCTAAGTGGCCCCCTCAAGGACTGAACTCACAACCCTGGGTTTAGCAAGCCAATGCTCAAACCACTAAGCTATCCTTCCCCCAGCACGGCCTGTCCGCCTCCACCAGAGTGTGGAACGTAGGGAACGAAGCTGCTCCCTCATGAGACACAGCAACAAGGTCTAAATTCCCAAGCACCCAAACCCTCTTCCTCCCCACGCGGGGGGCGTGGACCCGCCCTTGCCCAAGAGCGTGGCTGGAACGTCCCAGGGACCCGCATCGTGAACTGCCAAGCAGGCTGGGAGCACGAGACATGCGACTCCGTGACCCCCTCTGCTGCTCCACACAGTTGGCCTGAAGAGACCTCATAGCCGGAAGGGTGAAGCGAACCTGAGGGCAGCACATTTCCCACGCAAAGGGCAGGGGGTCATACACAACACACAACTCTGCGGCGGCTTTGGGAAGCTGTATGTAATATAATCCTAATTCCTAGCGCTATCATCCACAGATCTCACAGTGCTTCACCAGGTCCACGTCACTATCCCCATTGTACAGATGGGGAAACCGAGGCACTGAGCAAGGAAGTGACTTGCCCAAGGTCACCAGCAGGCCAGTGGCAGAGAACCCAAGTGTCCTGAGTCCCCACTCAGTGCTCTATCCACTAGGCCATGCTGCCTCCCATCGGCACAGGGCAGCCAGTCACCGGAGCCGCCTCTCGGCAGACTGCCCAGCACTGGCCTGCACTCTGAACGCAGCACTCAGTCACCAGCGTTAGAAACCCCAGCCTGGGCCCGCCGCACAGGCCATACCCTGCCCCCAAGCAAGGCCAGCGGCGGTGCCCAAGGAGGAAGCAAGAAGCCAGTAGGGGGTGCTCATGGGACAGCCTGTCCCAGGGGAACTGCCTCCCTAGCCCCCACCAATTAGTGCCAAATCATGCCTGTCACGGGGGAAGGGATCTATAGGCCACTGCAGTCCTGAGAGCCCCACTGGAGAGCCCCCCAGCACCTCCACTCACCCCAGAGCAGAGGGGGCCCTCAGGGATCAGCGCCTGCTCACCTCCTCTCCCCCCAGGGCACAGGGGTCCCCAGATGTCAGTGTCCCCCAGCACCTCCCCCCACCACAGAGCATAGGGGGCCCTCAGGGATCAGCGCCTGCTCACTTCCTCTCCCCCCAGAGCAGCAGGTCCCCCAGGCATCAGTGCACCCCAGCACCTCCACCCACCCCAGAGCACAGGAGGTCCCCAGGGATCAGTGCCCCGCAGCACCTCCCCCAACCCCGGAGCACAGGGGGCCCTCAGGGATCAGTGCCCGCTCACCTCCTCTCCCCCTAGGGCACGGGGGATCCCCCAGGGCACGGGGGATCCCCCAGGGATCAGCGCCCCCCAGCACCTCTCCCCACCCCACAGCACAGGGGGTCCCCCAGGGATCAGTACCCTCCAGCATCTCCACCCACCCCAGAGCATAGGGGGCCCTCGGGGTCAGTGCCCCACAGCACTTCCTCTCCCCGCAGGGCATGGGGGTCCCCAGGGGTCAGTGCCTCCCAGCACCTCCCCCCACCCCAGAGCACAGGGGGTCCCCAGGGATCAGTGCACCCCAGCACCTCCCCCACCACAGAGCACAGGGGGCCCTCAGGGGTCAGCACCTGCTCACCTCCTCTCCCCACAGAGCAGCGGGTCCCCCAGGGATTAGTGCTCCCCAGCACCTCCCCCAACTCCAGAGCATGGGGGGCCCCCAGGGATCAGTGCCCCCCAGCATCTCCACTCACCCCAGAGCACAGGGGACCCTCAGGGGTCAGTGCACCCCAGCACCTCCACCCACCCCAGAGCACAGGGGGTCCCCCAGGGATCAGTGCCCTCCAGCATCTCCACTCACCCCAGAGCACAGGGGATCCCCCAGGGATCAGTGCCTCCCAGCACCTCCCCCCACCCCAGGGCACAGGAGGCCCTCAGGGATCAGTGCCCTCCAGCACCTCCCCCACCCTAGAGCACAGGGGGTCCCCATGGGTCAGTGCCCCCCAGCACCTCCCCCACCCCAGGGCACGGCGGCCCCCCAGGGGTCAGTGCCCCCCAGCACCTCCTCCACCCCAGTGCACGGGGGTCACCCACGGGTCAGTGCCCCCCAGCACCTCCTCCACCCGAGCACAGGGGTCACCCATGGGTCAGTGCCCCCCAGCACCTCCCCCACCCCAGAGCACGGGGGTCACCCACGGGTCAGTGCCCCCCAGCACCTCCTCCACCCGAGCACGGGGGTCACCCACGGGTCAGTGCCCCCCAGCACCTCCTCCACCCGAGCACGGGGGTCACCCACAGGTCAGTGCCCCCCAGCACCTCCCCCACCCCAGAGCACAGGGGTCACCCACGGGTCAGTGCCCCCCAGCACCTCCTCCACCCGAGCACGGGGGTCACCCACGGGTCAGTGCCCCCCAGCACCTCCTCCACCTCAGTGCACGGGGGTCACCCACGGGTCAGTGCCCCCCAGCACCTCCTCCACCCGAGCACGGGGGTCACCCACAGGTCAGTGCCCCCCAGCACCTCCCCCACCCCAGAGCACAGGGGTCACCCACGGGTCAGTGCCCCCCAGCACCTCCTCCACCCGAGCACGGGGGTCACCCATGGGTCAGTGCCCCCCAGCACCTCCCCCACCCCAGAGCACAGGGGTCACCCACGGGTCAGTGCCCCCCAGCACCTCCCCCACCCCAGAGCACAGGGGTCACCCATGGGTCAGTGCCCCCCAGCACCTCCCCCACCCCAGAGCACAGGGGTCACCCATGGGTCAGTGCCCCCCAGCACCTCCCCCACCCCAGAGCACGGGGGTCACCCACGGGTCAGTGCCCCCCAGCACCTCCCCCACCCCAGAGCACGGGGGTCACCCATGGGTCAGTGCCCCCCAGCACCTCCCCCACCCCAGAGCACGGGGGTCACCCACGGGTCAGTGTCCCCCAGCACCTCCCCCCACCCCAGAGCACGGGGGTCACCCAGGGGTCAGCGCCCCACCGAACAGGGGTCACCCAGGGGTCAGCACCTCCCCCCACCCCAGGGCACGGAGGGGTCAGCGCCCCCCTCTCACCTTCCCGCCGCCTGCCCGGGGGGGGGCCGCTCGGCCGAGCCGCCCCCCCGCTGCCTCGGGCCGCCACCGCCGCTCATCGCCACGGAGCCAACTCACCCCCCCGCCCCTTCCAGCCGGGGGACAGACCCCGCCCCCCGCCGCTTCCACCTCCTCATTGGAGCTGCCTCCGCTGCCCATTGGACAGAACCGCCGTCGCTCAAGTCTAGAAGTGGGAGGGGGAGGGGAGAGGAAGCGGGGCGCAATGAGCGCTGGGAAATGTAGTTCCCCAGGAGCTGAGGGTCTTGGATTGTGCCAAAGGAGGGTGGGGGCAGTGATTTCCCTACACCCCCCCCGGTTTTGTGAGCTAGTTACATAGCAATTTAGTGACTGTTTGGAAATCTGAATTTAAACTGAAACATTAATACACACTTTAAAAGCTTATACAGTGTAGGATGCACATTTTATCTGAAAAAGTATAATAGATTGGAAAAGTACGAACATAGACGAGCTTCCTTGCTTTCTGCTACGGCTGGCTTTTTATGATGTCAGTGCATTCATTTCGGTGATGTTGGCCAACCTAATAATTTCAAATGATGATTTGTAAGCAAAGTCTAAATGAGCTCTCCCTGACAGCTAGTGATGAGCTGGGGGGAAAGGCTTCAGGACCAGAACGTATTTACATTCACACCTAATCTACCGAGGTATCCAGCAAACAGAGCTGTGTTGCCCACGTGATAGATTTTGGCTGGGGTTGAGTTACAAATCACTTGAATGTGGGGTGTCTTATTATCTGTCCCTTTCTTAATGATTCCCAATATTCTGTTTGTTTTTTGACTACCGCTGCACATTGAGTGGATGTTTTCAGAGAGCTATCCACAGTGACTCCAAAATCTCTTTCTTGAGTGTTAACAGCTAATTCAGTCTCCATCATTTTGTATGTATAGTTGAGATTGTTTTCCGATGTGCATTACTTTGTATTTATCAACATTGAATTTCATCTGCCATTTTGTTGCCCCGTCACCCAGTTTTGTGAGATCCCTTTGTAGCTCTTCGCAGTCTGCCTGGGATTTAACTATCTTGAACAGTTTTGTATCATCTGCAAATTTTGCCACCTCACTGTTTACCCATTTTTCCAGATCATTTATGAGTATGTTGAACAGCACTGGGCCAGTACAGACCCCTGGGGGACACCACTATATATCTCTCTTCATTTTGAAAACTGGTAATTTATTCCTACCCTTTGTTTCCTATCTTTTAACCAGTTACTGATCCATGAGAGGACTACCTTCTTATCCCAGGATGGCTTACTTTTCAAAAGTCAATTTAAATTAAATACATTTTTTTTAAATTTATATTTTTTTAGAAATCTAGATCTGTTATGTGTCTTGGTGTAACTTGGATTATCCTTATGTTAAATTTGCATTATCCTAACAAAACATTTACTTTATTCATATCTCTTTTATATGTTGCAGGTCAAAGTGAAAATGAATAGACAAAAAACAAGACAACAATTTTTCCACTCAAAGGCCTCAAAAACTAACCAAGGTGAAGAACACATCAAGAACCAAGAATACATCAACATGTCATCTGAAGGTTCAAGAGGTATATCTACATCCGACCAGTCCGAAGCACAAATACAGCTACCTACTGAAGAAACAGTGTCTCCAAAACCTGAAGGCAGTTCCCTATGTTTGTCGGTTAAAGTGTTCCCATTTATTGGAGTTACAAAAGATGGCTACTGGTGCACCTCTTGCAAAAAAGCTTACAAAGAAGGAAAGCTTCCAAATGCTATAATTGATATAAGTGGAGGAGCTTGGTTTGTCAAACTGATCAGCAAAGCCAGTGCTGACAAACTACGTGAATAGTGGACCACAAGCTAAATATGAGTCAACAGTGTGATGCTCTTGCAAAAAAAGCAAATGTGATTCTGGGATGCATTAACAGGTGTGTTGTGAGCAAGACACGAGAAGTCATTCTTCCGCTCTACTCTGCGCTGGTCAGGCCTCAACTGGAGTATTGTGTCCAGTTCTGGGCATCGCATTTCAAGAAAGATGTGGAGAAATTGGAGAGGGTCCAGAGAAGAGCAACAAGAATGATTAAAGGTCTTGAGAACATGACCTATGAAGGAAGGCTGAAAGAATTGGGTTTGTTTAGTTTGGAAAAGAGAAGACTGAGAGGGGACATGATAGCAGTTTTCAGGTATCTAAAAGGGTGTCATCAGGAGGAGGGAGAAAACTTGTTCACCTTAGCCTCTAAGGACAGAACAAGAAGCAATGGGCTTAAACTGCAGCAAGGGAGATTTAGGTTGGACATTAGGAAAAAGTTCCTAACTGTCAGGGTGGTTAAACACTGGAATAAACTGCCTAGAGAGGTTGTGGAATCTCCATCTCTGGAGATATTTAAGAGTAGGTTAGATAAATGTCTATCAGGGATGGCCTAGACAGTATTTGGTCCTGCCATGAGGGCAGAGACTGGACCCGATGACCTCTCAAGGTCCCTTCCAGTCCTAGAGTCAATGAATTAATCTATGAATAGGCTGCAAAACAGCAGGCCTCTGGAGTGCATCAACATGCAGAAAGCCTTATACACCCACTCTCAAAGCCAATTTTAGAAGTACTTAATGAGGCTGTTAAGAATGCTGGAGACACAACACAATTCATGTGAACAAACATGGCTGTGGCATCATACTTTCTATTTAAGCAAGCGATACAATACTCTACAAACTGGAGGCCAATGTTAAGTGCATTGTCACTTGTTCATCCTGAAGCTGAACACTGGTTCCAAACAAAACCAGCAAATGCTCACTGTCTTTCTGCAAGAAACTCAACTGACTGGCTAGAAGCATGTGGTGCAACAGTGAAAGACTCAGCAGCTGAAAAAGTGAAGAACTCTCTTACTACATTCAAAAAATTTGCATACATGTCTGATGAATTCACCGATGCAAATAGGCATGAAGTATTAAGTCATTGAGTACGTTATCTTGATGTCAGGGGTAGGCCAGTAGACGCATTTCTAAATGTTGAAGTTATAGAAGACACATCGGATACATCTGTGACAACCCACATCTTAGAAGAGTTAAATGCTCGTCAATTGCACCCCAAACAGATGGCTGCTTGTGCATTTGATGGAGCTGCAAACTTCTCTGGAAGACATGGTGGAGCACAAGCTTTGCTCAGAGAAAAGTGCAACCTTAATCTCTCCTATACACACTGCAGAGGCCATCTACTCCAACTAGCGCTAGTACAAGCTGCAGAATCTTCAAAAGACATTAAAAAAGCTATAAATTTAATGTCTTCATTATGTTCTTTTTTCAGCAAGAGTCCAGAAAGACTGAGTATCTTGGAAAATATAGAAGATTCACTGGGACTGAAGTTCAAATTAGTTCAACCTGGGAAAACCCGCTGGCTTTCTCATGAGCAATCCTTGGCTGTTGTATTAAAATTGCTCCAGCCGTTATTACTGGCTTTGGAAAGTAGCTACCAAGATGGGTGGATCTAAGTAGTGAGGCTGGTGGATGACTTTTGCTACTACGTTCAGGGAAGACTATTGCCATACTCTCTCTTGTAAGTCTACTGTTGAACCACTTGGGTCATTAAACAATATCATCCAGGCGTCTGGCACAACAGTAGTAGATCTTTGTCCAGCAGTAGAAGCTACATTTGGATCAATCAGAGAGCTATCCATTGAACAAGTACTGGAAGAAGCAAAGACTTCAGTCCAGAAGTTGACTAATGAAGGCATTTATACTGATTCCTTAAGTGAAGAGGACAAGAAGTGTTTGTTAAGACAACTGAAAAAGTACACAGATTTGATTCTTAAAAATCTACAACAGCGACTTCTAGATTCTACGTAGCTTTTACAGATCCCTGTCCTACAAAACACTGACAGTTGAATGGAGTGAGGCACTACCAACAATGGGGCCGCCATGTGATCAGGACAGAATAGAGAATTTGAACACAGAGTGGAATATCATACAACGAATGAATGAAGATTTGACTTCAACTTCTTTTTTATCATCACTAGTGGCTCAACCCGATCTTTGTGTTCTGTTTCCTGGGGTGAAAGAAGTAGGAATTCATCTCCTGCTACTCCCAGTCACAGCAGCTACAGCTGAGCGTTCTTTTTCATCAGTCAATAGAATTTCGTGTTCTGAATGAAGTCGCCTTCTGCTGTTCATGTGAATGAACTAATGAGCAGATCAATTGAAGGAAGGGAAGTACTGGACACACGAGAAGCCACCAAAGATGAATGCTTTGCATTCAAGGATTTCATTAACAGAGTTGTGCAAAATTATAACGAGAAATCAAGAAGGACGTAGATGTCGCGCTTCATAGAAAGCTTGAGTAGCCACCGTTAATTTGTGTGAGGATTTCAAAACATGAGTTAAATCTAATAAAGTGGTCATGAAACAGTTTTCAGTTTTTACTGTGGTGCCATACAGTCCACCTTCACCCTCACAGTCTCACCCCTCATCGGCCCTGACACCACCCCTGTAAATTCAAACACTCCCCCCCAATTTCAATTCCTGGGGAAACCACTGGGTGGGGGGGTGCAGGGGTGAGGGGGTCTGGAGGGGTGCGGTGTCTGGGAATGAGGAGAGGAGATGCATGGGTGAGGGGGTCTGCGGGGGTAAGGATGGGGGCCTTCGTGGGTGATGGTGCAGGTGATGGGATCTGCAGGATTTGGGGTGAATGGGAAGGGTCTGTGGTGGTGAGGGGAATGCAGTGGTGAGGGGTGGGGTGTCTGAGGATATGCGGAGGGGATGCAGGAGTCAGGGGGTCTGCAGAGGTGAAGGTGTGTGGAATGCGTGGGCAAAGAGATCTGTAGGGCGAAGGGGTTGCATGAATGGGGTGGGAGCATGGGTGAGAGAGCAGAAGGAGGAGGCAGAGTCATGGGTGAGAGGGTCTGTTCAGGGTGCTCCCTATGGTGGACATTTGGGTTCAATGATTTAGGGCCCCTATAAGTACAGAAATCCATAACATGCAGTTCTTCAACCTCCTACTTTGGGGTTTAACCAGTCTCTGGGTAGCAGGGACCAGGATGAGATTTATGTAGGGAGCAGATTAGCCCACATTTGCTCCTGCAGGCTTCTTACACCTTCTGCTGCAGCGTCGGGCGCTGGCCCCTGCCCTGGCAGAGACTGTAGACTGGGCTAGCTGGACCTCAGGTGTGCTCTACCCTGGCCATGCTACGTTCCTCTGTGATGTCTGCACATCTGAACAATTCTGGCCCAGTGTCTGCAGTGCTGCCCACTCTCATCCTGTTAGCACACGTCTCAAAAGAGTCGGTGTGTTTTCCTGCAGCACCAGCTCCTGGAGTCATGTGATTACATGAGACACCCAGCTTTCATTTTAAAAAAAAAAAAGTTTCTAGCCCTGCTAACTGTGGAGAAAAGCTTGGAACTGTGACCCCTAAGAGCTCACACCCAGCAGGTAGAGAAAAAAACATTTCTATTTAAGATCTCATGGTTTTTAAGCTACTCCTCTGATTTGGGAGGGATGATTTTGTAATATCTGGCATTGGCCATACAGAGCATCTCTGGGCCACAAATGCATCTGCAGATTTTGTGCACTTGCCCTGCTGGGGGGTCAGGTGTGTTGTTTTTATGGTAACACGTGTGTGTCACCCCACCCGCGCCCTAGCACAGCACAGGCGGCAGCCGGGGAACTGCTACTCAGCCAATCATGAGCCTCTGCTTTGGTCTAGAGGCCTCCTGCAGACAAACTGAAACAACATTATAATAAGTTTACAAAGTCACTTGCAGGCAGCCTGTCCCTATCCAATTCCACCCCGTTGTTGTTATAGTCTAGCAGTGCCTCCACACAGCCTGAATCAGGGCCCCAGATGGAGGCAGTCCCTGCACTGAACCATAGAATATCAGGGTTGGAAGGGACCTCAGGAGGTATCTAGCCCAACCCCCTGCTCAAAGGGGGACCAATTCCCAACTAAATCATCCCAGCCAGGGCTTTGTCAAGCCTGACCTTAAAAACCTCTAAGGAAGGAGATTCCACCGCCTCCCTAGGGAACCCATTCCAGTGCTTCACCACCCTCCTAGGGAACTAGTGATTCCTAATATCCAACCTAGACCTCCCCCAATGCAACTTGAGACCTTTGCTGCTTGTTCTGTCATCTGCCACCACTGAGAACAGCCCAGCTCCATCCTCTTTGGAATCCCCCTTCAGGTAGTTGAAAGCAGCTACCAAATCCCACCTCATTCTTCTCTTCTCCAGACTAAATAATCCCAGTTCCCTCAGCATCTCCTCATAAATCATGTACTAATCATTTTTGTTCCCCTCCGCTGGACTCTTCACTGGAGAGCTCCCAGTTTTGATACAGGCAGTCCAAGGAAGGAATGTTATTTCCATTTTACAGGTGGCAAACAGAGGCCCTTAAAATTAAGCCAATGGCCTAAGGACAGAGCAGGGATTTGAACTAAGACCTCATGAGTCCTCGTCTAACGGCTTAGTCACCAGGCCAGCCACCCCATCCCTTCTTACTTAGTTTCATCCTCATTTGCTGAGTCCTGGCTGCACTCCAGCCTGGACAATCTTGAGAGAAGAGATTTTCTCTCTGTTCCAGGGAAGAGCTGTTGCAGTCCTTGGAGGCATAAACCAGGGAATCTCAAGATGCAGCAGAGAGGTTATTTTACCTCTGCATTTGGCACTGTGGGACTGCTGCTGGAATCCTGTGTCCAGTTCTGGAACCCACAGTTCAAGGAGGATGGTGATAAATTGAAGAGGGTCCCACAAAGAGTCACGAGAATGATTCCAGAATTAGAAAACCTGCCTCAGAGTGAGAGACTCCAGGAGCTGTGTCTATTTAGCTTAACAAAGAGCAGGTGAAGGGGTGACTTGATCACAGTCTGTGAGTATCTACCCAAGGAACAAATATTTAATAACGGGCTCTTCAGTCTAGTGGAGGAAGGTCTAACATGATCCAATGACCGGAAGTTGAAGCTAGAGGAATTCACACCGGGAATAAGGCACACACTTTTAACCATGAGGGTAATTAACCACTGGAACACCTTACCCAGGGTCATAGTGGATTCTCCTTCACTGTCAATTTTTAAATCTAGATTGGATGTTTTTCTAACAGCTCTGCTCTAGGAATTACTGGGGGACGGGTCTCTGGCCTGTGTTGTACAGGAGAACAGATTGGACGATCACAGGGATCCCTTCTGGCCTTGGAATCTATGACCCAGCATCACACAGAGAGTAAATGAGAGGAGAATTTGCTCTCTGCAGCCCATTCAAGTCACTAGCCAATTATCATCGAATCATAAAATATCAGGGTGGAAGGGACCTCAGGAGGTATCTAGTCCGACCCCCTGCTCAAGGCAGGACCAACCCCAACTAAATCATCCAGCCAGGGCTTTGTCAAGCCTGACTTTAAAAAGCTCTAAGGAAGGAGATTCCACCACCTCCCTAGGGAACCCATTCCAGTGCTTCACCACCCTCCTAGTGAAACAGAGTTTTCTAATATCCAACCTAGACCTCCCCCACTGCAATTTGAGACCATTGCTCCTTGTTCTGTCATCTGCCACCACTGAGAACAGCCGAGATCCATCCTCTCTAGAACCCCCTTTCAGGTAGTTGAAAGCAGCTATCAAATCCCCCTCACTCTTCTCTTCTGCAGACTAAACAATCCCAGCTCCCTCAGCCTCTCCTCATAAGTCATGTGCTCCAGCCCCCTAGTCATTTTTGTTGCCCTCTGCTGGACTTCCTCTAATATGTCCACATCCCTTCTGTAGTGGATGGACCAAAACTGGATGCAATACTCCAGGAGTGGCCTCACCCATGCCGAATATAGGGGAATAATCACTTCCCTCGATCTGCTGGCAATGCTCCCACTAATGCAGCCCAACATGCTGTTAGCCTTCTTGGAAATAAGGCAATTAGTGACACCTGACATGGTGGCTTTGGTTCTGTGGCCTCCTGTCCCAGCAGAAGCTGGATTAAGAGATTTATCTCACAAAAGGCATCAGATGATCATGACTTTGGGTCACTGGCTCCATCAGAAGTGGAGGTGAAAAACTATATCCCATTATCACTCTCCTGAGTCATCCAACCCCTCATGTCTAAGAACTTATACCATCACCATCATGATGGCAAATCCCAGGGGACACAGCATCCTGGCAAACGGAGGACCTCCTGGATAGATCTCTGGCAAGGTGCTGAAGGTGATCTGGTTCCATTTTCAGTTTATAGCTGTCACTGGTAACCTTGTTACACCCCCAAAGCTTTTGATGCCCATGTGGTTGCTGCCATGTAGCAGCATTCCTTGGTAGCCATGCTTTGGAATTCACTGGTCTTCCATTCTAATAATACCAAAAAGCCCATCAAACCTAAACGGCACTGATCGCAGCAGGACCTGGGTTTGGCTTCGAATATCCTCATTTCTGATCTTGTCCTGCCACTTGATATGGAGCAGCTGATGAAGACAACGAGACTCAAAACCGTCCATCCAGGAGTGTTCTTCAGCCTTGCTTGGCACCCAGGCCTCCCTTCCGTACAGAAGAGTTGGTATAATCGTGGTTCTGATCCACATCTCTGTGGCAGGCTTGATGTGACGACATCCCCAAGGAGGCCACTGAAGGTCCCAACACATGGCATCAGCTGCTACTGTGTGCACATCCTCATCTTTCAGCATCCTCCAGGTGTGTCTATGACACTGCCAAAGGATTTGACAGTGGCCACCTGTTCAGTGGCCCCGCGGACAGGTGAATACGGACCTGGTTGTACTCTGGAGCTGGAGGCTGCTGGATGGGATGGGCAGGGACATAGTTTTGTCTGGATTAATAGCCAAATCCTTGCACACAGCCTCTTATCTGACCAGATCGCTCATCAGCTGCCGCGGTTTATCAGACTGAGCCAACAAGACAACGTCATCACCGTATTTGAGATCCGGAAGCACAGCAGCTCAAGGCCACTAACAAGTGCCTCCTCAAGTGCATCCATCCACCAGCCCGTGCCAGTGTTGAACAATGAAGGTGATGGAACACAGCCTCGCCGAACGCTGGGGGAGACAGGAAACCACGCTGTGCATCTGCCATTGCCGGGAACGCAGCTTTCTGTTCCATTACAGAGCTCTTCTGGCCATGGCATGATCCAGCAAGAGCTTAGGGAAGGAGACTTCAATGCAGCATCTGAGTCAAGGGGAGCCATTTAAAAGCGGCTTCTGCTCCTTTGTAAAAGACGTGCTGTTGGGGGTCTGTAGTGCACTAGGTGATCCCTGAACACCACACGGTCCAGGAGTAAAAAAGTTCCATGTAAATGATGTATTAGGGAAGTGAATACAGTTAGGCTGAGGCCATCACCACCAGGCCGGCCCCACAGACAAAGGTGGGTACAAAGATGCCTTGGAATGCTGACTGTGTAGGGAAATTTGTGCCTCGGCTAGCTGCCCAAACCAGCAACCCGAGGGTGCAGCTGTGCAAAGCTGTCCAGCTTGAGGAATGGAAGGAGTTAAAGTGGCCCTGCTCCTGAGGCACTACGCATCCAGGGACACCTCCAGGGAGTCTGTCATTGTGGTCTTTTCACAACACTGGGGTCAAAGCCAGAGAGCAGCAGTTTGTGAACCACAGGCACTAACAAAACCTGCATCAATATGCTCAACGGGAGAAGGAGGCTTTGGCCTGAGACCCTGGGCAGAAAAAGTTTCCTGGCTTTATTTCTGGGAGGCTGAGTTATCTAAGCTTGACTCTACATCAGTTATTGCCATTGCTGAAAAGGACTAGCCCTGCCTGCTGCCCCCAGGAACACAGAGATTTTTTTCCCAGCTACAGATATACCGTCTGTAATTTGGATACAGCCCTGGGGAAAACACGCTCTAGAGCCTTTGATAAAAGTTCTGTGGAGTGGAGCAAAGTCCAGAGCTAGATTTTGTACACAGCAATTGGATGGAAAACCTGTCTGGTGTCAGCTGAAATAGGGACTGTGCTCGCCAGAGCTACTGCTCAGGATGAGACCCCAAGAAATGTGATCCAGACTATTCACCCAGGGGCCAGCACAGCATATTCGTAAGCTGCATCATCACTCACGCTCAGTACTGGGATTTGTTTAAGGCACCAGGACAGGGAGTCCTACGGTGCTGCAGAAAAACATGTTACAAAGGATTGTGGTCAGGCCACCGCCCCGTGCACACGTCTTCCCGGCTCTGTCGCAGGTTTCCCAGCTATGGTTCCAGCCCAGGCTGGTGGCTCTGCTCTCCAGCCAGGCCACTCGAAAAGTTCAGTCCTCTCCCAGCACAGTACAGACCAAGGTCACAGTCCAAATAAAGGAGTCTTTGCACCCGCAGGGCTTCACTCTCAATCCCTCTGGCCTTAGCTCACCTGCCACGGCAGAGAGCCCTCTGCTGCGTCGAGGATAAGGCCCAGCGACGTCCAAATGGGCCCCTGTGAGGGCCTATCTTGAGGGCCTGCTCAGCTGTAGCCACCCATCCAGCCTCTCTGTGACTGCTACTCTGCAGTGCTTCCAGCCAGCCCCCTGCTGAGCTGGGATTCCCCGTTAGTCCCTCCCTTCCAGCCCAGCACCCACTGCAGGCTCCACAGGCGGAGCTGACTGGGCTCCTGGCATGACCCATGGCCGGGCAGGGTTTGCAAACCTTCCCAAAGGTCCATGAAGGTTATTCAGGAATTGACAAATAGAAGAGACGTTTTCCACTGGCCTCCCCAAACAGCAATATTGAGGGGGGAGTTAAGGTTTGTCACATATGCCAGAAATAGAGACCAGTCAAGTGCAGGAGCCCAGGGGGGAGCCCAGGAAAAATGGCCCCCTTGGAACAATGTGGACATGGAGTTGTTCATTCTAAACTGTCGGTCTCGCTTCCCTGAGCTAGCCTGGCTAGGAGATACTACAGCTAAGCAGGTGATTGTGCATTCACCAGCTATGTTTGCTAGACATGGCATCCCTGCTACCCTGATGTTGGACAAAGGGCCAGAGATTAGTGGCCAGGAGTCTGCAGTGACATGTAACCGCTAGACCCCGTTAGCCCCAATCCAATAGGTTGATGGAAAATGCCAAGTGGGACATAGGGACCTAAATGCCTTTGAGGCTATGTGCCTTTAAGGATTGAGCTTCCCAGACAGAGAGTCTGGGCAGGGGTCTGTGGAGCTTTGCCCAGCCAGCTGGACTCAGACACAGAATAAAGAGACCGTTTGCAAGCTCCTTAAGCAGGACGTGCGAACACCACAAAGGAAGTGAATAAGATCAGAGGCTGAATCCTGGGCTGGTTACCTCACAGAAACGCTGTGGTAATGAGGACTGGAGTTCCCAGAACAAAATACTTCCCCTGAAATGCCCCTCCTTGTTCTGGGGCCAGAAGACTCAGTGATAATTCTTCCTTTGCAGGGTGGATCAAGGCTGCAAGAAAGCTCGCCTGTTTGGGGCAGAGGGAAGCAGCATCTCTTCACTGGCTGGTGTGACGTTATTGATATAAACTGGGACCATATAGAACATGGGTTGCAACCAAGGTCCTGTAGTGGCACCAAATCTTGTGTAAAGGGGGTCATATAAGGTGTCTAAGACCAGGTTTTGGGTTACTGGTTATGATTATGCTGTCTGTATGTCTGTATCATTTTGTAGTTGAAGTTATGAATATTGGCTGTGTACTGTCTGTATTTCAAACTTGTGCTGTGTTACTGGGAAAGATCCCAGACAAGTTGGTGTCAGCTCTGTTTAGCCTGCTTGATGGCCCATTAAGGACCATCAGCTACACAACTGACCCATTGAGAGGAGGCAAATATGCCTTGTGACTCAGCAGGGTGTGCAGAAACTGGCCCATGTGACTGCAAACTCCATTTTGCTGTAACTTGCCACAGTAAGAACAAAGAAGTGTCCTTACACCTGGAAAAGCCTATATAAGGCAGAGGCCTCATCTCCATTTTGTCTTCAATCCTGCTTCTTACCTCTGGAGGGACTTTGCTACAAGCTGAAGCTCTGCACAAAGGACTGAATGACCCATCCCAGCAGAGGATGTACTCCAGAGACTTGATTTGAACCTGCAGTTTACTCCATCACTGCTACAAGCCTGAACTAGGAACTTTGCCATTACTGTATGTAATTGATTCCATTTAACCAATTCTTGCTCTCATATCTACCTTTTTCCTTTAATGAATAAACCTTTAGATTTTAGATTCTAAAGGATTGGCAACAGCGTGATTTGTGGGTAAGATCTGATGTGTATATTGACCTGGGTCTGGGGCTTGGTCCTTTGGGATCGAGGGAACCTTTCTCTTTTACTAGGGTGTTGGTTTTCATAACCATTCATCCCCAGGACGTGTGGCACTGATGGTGATACTGGGAGACTGGAGTGTCTAAGGAAATTGCTTGTGTGACTTGTGGTTAGCCAGTGGGATGAAACCAAAGTCATTTTTGTCTGGCTGGTTTGGTTTGCCTTAGAGGTGGAAAAACCCCAGCCTTGGGCTGTGACTGCCCTGTTTGAGCGATTGGTCCTGATTTGGCACTCTCAGTTGGGTCCCGCCAGAACCACATCGTCACAGCTGGGTTTGAGCTTCTCCCAATAACTCCTCACTCTTCTCCTCCTCGTATGCATGTCATCTAGGACCTGTGGTCCGATCAGTTGCTCAGTGTTTCCCCACCTGACTTCATGCCCCTGCAGCCCCAACAGTGATCATGGCATCCCAGCATATTGGCATGCACTGCCACCCCCATCTCCCTGTTTGCCCCCTCCTGAGCTCCGAGCAGGTGCTTGCCTAGCAGAGACTGGGATGTACCAGAAATGTTAGACTATAAGCTTTTTGCACTGTGTGTTTGTACAGCCCCTAGCACAATGGGGACCAATGGGATCAAGGCCTTTAGGCACTACTGCAATAGAGATGTTAAAGAAGAAGAGAACCTGCCACTGCTGGAGTGTGGCTCATGCAGTTAATTCTCGAGGGCCAGGAGTATAGGTCTTTGCTTTGGTAGTGAAGATCTCAGATTTAAACCCTGTGGATGAATCAAGCAGTCATGGTAATCACAGTTTAGGTGTTTTAATGTTTCCGGAAGGCCGTATCCATTTCTCCCGGTTGAGAGTCAGAGGCCCTGAGATCCCAGATGTGCCAGACACCTTGTTATTTCTAATTTCCATTATTTGTGAAACTCCCCTAGCAGCTGCAAAATTGTGCTGGACCATTAACGAGTCTCTCTGTTCTTGTGTCACCACCGTTTCTTCATCTTTCCTGGGTTCTTAGCCAAGCTAGAAATCAGCACAGCTGTGTCATTCATCTCCTTGCTTGGGCCTCCCCGAGCCTGATCACGGAGCGCTGGCTGCAGAGTGTGAGATGCTTTCCAGTGACACCTTACTCATATGGCCAGGCAGATCCATCCTTGTGTGGAGCGAGACCCAGCTTAGAGAAATCTTTCCCTAGCTCAGCTTAGTCTGCAGTTACCAGCCCTCCACCACTCAAGGCCACTGCAGGGCTAGAGAACAGGGCTCTTGTTATTGGAGGAGAAATTTGAAGGTCAGAACAGTCTGAGAGTGTCCATCAAACTCTACACGCACAGACTTGCTTGTATGCAGCTACCTGGGGAAGGAGGGAGCATGCAGGTAGGTAGCGCAGTGCATGGGGGAGATATTGTGGTCTGGATCCCGGGGTAAACTCTGGCGTTTGCAGAAATGCACCAAAGCAACATTCATGTCTGAGCAGAGCAGACATGGAGGATCAGCGCACAGAACCTTGGATGGACAAAGGGTCGAGTTGCTCCCGATGTGCACCTAGTATTTCTAGGCAAGCCTGGCCTGATGCTTTAACAGGGAGGTGCAATATCCCAGCTGGAGCCTGAAAGCTGCCCTTTGCAACCACCCTCATTTTTAAGGGCAGCCCAGCGAGTGGCAGTCCGTGGTAGGAGCAGCCTGTCAGTGCTGGCAGCACACCTCCTTGTGTCCAGCACTCTCAGGCCACATGTTAAATAGCAAACAGCATGAACAGGCCTGCTCTGGGCTGCCTCATGCTGCCATCTCCTCCCAGCACAGCTCTCACTCCTCCTCTCTGAGAAAAGGCGCCTTGGGAAACCCATGCTCCGCGGGATGTAGCAATCTGGCTGAAAGTCACCTGGCTTTTATGGTTGCTCAGAGCCTCAAATAGCTTGTGGCAGGGGAGCTCTGTAACTGGGCAAATATCAATTACGGCCAATGATCAGGACCTATTATTTATTAGAGCTCTTCAAGTTGGAGAATGAGTCTGAAAACAACAAGATGAAAGGATTGCACTTAGGAAGGAAAAATCAAAGGCACAACTACCGAATGGGGACTAACTGCAGAAAAGGATCTGGGGGTTTTAGTGGATCCCAAATTGAACCTGAGTCAGCAATGTGATGCCGTTACAAAAAAGTCTAAAACCATCGGGGGTGTATTACCAGGAGTGTCGTATTTAAGAGACAAGAGGTCATGGTGTCACTCTGCTTGGCACTGGGGAGGCCTCAGCTGGAGCCCTGCTTCCAGTTCTGGGCACACACTTTCGGAAAGTTGTGGACAAGTGGGAGAGAAGGACAGAACAGGTCATGCTGATGGGGGAGTGGCACTATATGTGAAAGTATAGAGTCAAATGAAGTAAAAATCTTAAATGAACCAAACTGTCCCACAGAATCTCTATGGATAGTAATTCCATGCTTGAATAATAAGCCTATAGCAGTAGGGATATACTACCGACCACCTGACCAGGATGGTGCTAGTGACTAAGAAATGCTCAGGGAGATTAGAGAGGCTATAAAAATCAAAAACTCCATATTAATAATGGGGGGTTTCAAGTATCCCCATATTGACTGGATACATGTCACCTCAGGACAGGATGCAGAGATAAAGTTTCTTGACACCTTAAATGACTGCTTCTTGGAGCAGCTAGTCCTGGAACCCACAAGAGGAGAGGCAATTCTTGATTTAGTCTTAAGTGGAGCACAGGATCAGGTCCAAGCAGGGGCAGCTCCAGGCACCAGCCCACCAAGCGCGTGCCTGGGGCGGCAAGCTGCCGGGGGCAGCCTGCCGGTCACCGTAAGGACAGCAGTCAAGCAGCCTTCGGTGGCATGCCTGCGGGAGGTCCGCTGGTCCCGTGGTTTTGGCAGTAATTCGGCAGCGGGTACACCAAAGACGCAGGACCAGCAGACCTCCCACAGGCATGCCACCGAATCCGCGTTACCGGCGGACCTCCCACAGGCATGTCGCTGAATCCGCGTTACCGGCGGACCTCCCACAGGCATGCCGCCGAATCCGCATTACCGGCAGACCTCCCACAGGCATGCCGCCGAATCCGCATTACCGGCAGACCTCCCACAGGCATGCCGCCGAATCCGCGTTACCGGCGGACCTCCCACAGGCATGCCGCCGAATCCGCGTTACCGGCGGACCTCCCACAGGCATGCCGCCGAATCCGCGTTACCGGCGGACCTCCCACAGGCATGCCGCCGAATCCGCGTTACCGGCGGACCTCCCACAGGCATGCCGCCGAATCCGCGTTACCGGCGGACCTCCCACAGGCATGCCGCCGAATCCGCGTTACCGGCGGACCTCCCACAGGCATGTCGCCGAATCTGCGTTACCGGCGGACTTCCCATAGGCATGCCGCCGAATCTGCGTTACCAGTGGACCTCCCACAGGCATGCCGCCGAATCCGCGTTACCGGCGGACCTCCCACAGGCATGCCGCCGAATCCGCGTTACCGGCGGACCTCCCACAGGCGCACTGCTGAAAGCCGCCTGGCTGCCGTGCTTGGGGTGGCAAAACACATAGAGGCATCCCTGGCTAAAAGAGATGAATATAGCTGGACCACTTGGTAATAGTGACCATAATATAATTACATTTAACATTCCTGTGGTGGGGAAAACATCACAGTGGCCCAACGCTGTAGCATTTAATTTCAGAAAGGGAAACTACACAAAAATGAGGAGGTTAATTAAACAGAAATTAAAAAGTACAGTGCCAAAAGTGAAATTCCTGCAAGCTGCATGGAAACTTTTTTAACACACTATAATAGAGAGTCAAATTAAATGTATACCTCAAATTAAAAAAAACATAGTAAGAGAACCAAAAAAGCACCACTGTGGCTAAACAACAAAGTAAGAGAAGTAGTGAGAGGCAAAAAGACATCCTTTAAAAAGTGGAAGTTAATTCCTAGTGAGGAAAATAGAAAGGAGAATAAACTCTGGCAACTGAAGGGTAAAAATACAATTAGAAAGGCCAAAAAAGAATTTGAAGAACAGTTAGCCAAAGACTCAAAAAGTAACAGCAATTTTTTTTCTAACTACATCAGAAGCAGGAAGCCTGTTAACAACCAGTGGGGCCACTGGATGATTGAGATGCTAAAGGAGCACTCAAGGAGGAGAAGGCCATTGCGGAGAAACTGAATGAATTCTTTGCATTCGTCTTCATGGTGGAGGATGTGAGGGAGATTCCCAAACCTGAGCCATTCTTTTTAGGTGACAGATCTGAGGAACTGTCGCAAATTGTGATGTCATTAGAGGAGGTTTTGGCACAAATTGATAAACTAAACAGTAATAAAACACCAGAACCAGATTTTATCACCCAAGAGTTCTGAAGTTCAATTTCAAATGTGAAATTGCAAAACTATTGACAGTGGAATGCAACCTATCATTTAAATCTGCTTCTGTACCAAATGACTGGAGGGTAGCTAATGTGATGCCAATTTTTTAAAAAGGCTCCAGAGGTGCTCCTGGCAATTACAGGGTGGTAAGCCTAACTTCAGTACCAGGCAAACTGGTTGAAACTATAGTCAAGAATAGAATTATCAGACACATAGATAAACATGATTTGTTGGGGAAGAGTCAACATGGTTTTTGTAAAGGGAAATCATGCCTCACCAATCTGCTAGAATTCTTTGAGGGGGTTGACAAGCATGTCAGCAAGGGTGATCCAGTGGATACAGTGTATTTGGACTTTCAGAAAGCCTTTGACAAGGTCCCTCACCAAATACTCTTAAGCAAAGT
The DNA here is from genome assembly GCA_026122505.1 of Aldabrachelys gigantea. Taxonomy (NCBI): domain Eukaryota; kingdom Metazoa; phylum Chordata; order Testudines; family Testudinidae; genus Aldabrachelys; species Aldabrachelys gigantea. The sequence continues at coordinate 297,519,706 of CM047480.1, forward strand.
AAGTTGTCATGGGATAAGAGGGAAGGTCCTCTAATGCAGTGATTTTCACCAGGAGTTCGGGGCCCCTTGGGGGGTGGGGGTGAATATGTTTCAGGGTCTCCGCCAAGCAGGACCAGCGTTAGACTTACTGTGGCCCAGGGCAGAAAGCTGGGGCTGAAGCAGAAGCCTGAGCAACTTAGCTTTGCGGTGTCCTATGTGACGTGGGCAATTTCCCTGTTTGCTACCCCCTGATGCCGGCCTGGCTTTTATATGCAGAAAACCAGTTGTTGTGGCACAAGTGGGCCATGGCGTTTTTATAGCATGTTTGGGGGCAGGGCGGGAGGTTTCTCAGAAAGAAAAAGGTTGAGAATCCCTGGTCTAATGGATGAGTTAAAAGACAGGAAACAAAGGATAGGAATAAATGGTCAGTTTTCAGAATGGAGAGAGGTCAATAGTGGTGTCCCCAGGGGGTGTACTGGGCCAGTCCTATTCAACGTATTTCTAAATGATCTGGAAAAAGGGATGGGGGTAAACAGTGAGGTGGCAAAATTTGCAGATGATACAAAATTTTTCAAGGTAGTTAATTCCCAGGCAGACTGTGATGAGCTACAAAGGGATCTCACAAAACTGGGTGACTGGGCAATAAAATGGCAGATGAAATTCAATGTTGATAAATGCAAAGTGATGCACATTGGAAAACATGATCCCAACTCTACATATAAAATGATGGGGTCTAAATTAGCTGTTACCACTCAAGAAAGATCTTGGAGTCACTGTGGAAAGTTCTCTGAAAACATCCACTCAATGTGCAGCAGCTGCCAAACAAGCGAACAGAATGTTGGTTACCGTTAGGAAAGGGATAGATAAGGAGAAAGAAAAATATCTTATTGCTTCTATATAAATCCATGGTACGCCCACAGCTTGAATACTGTGTGCAGGTGTGGTCGCCCCATCTCAAAAAAGATACATTGGACTTGGAAAAGGTTCAGAAAAGGGCAACAAAAAATATTAGGGGTATGGAACAGCTTCTGTATGAGGAAAGATTAATAGGACTAGGACTGTTTAGCTTGGAAAAGAGACGGCTAAGGGGGGATATGATAGAGGTCTATAAAATCATGACTGGTGTGGAGAAAGTAGATAAGGAAGTGTTGTTTACTACTTCTCATAACACAAGAACTAGAAGCCACCAAATGAAATGGATAGGAGGCAGGTTTAAAACAAATAAAAGGCAATATTTCTTCACACAATGGACAGTCAACCTGTGGAACTCCTTGCCAGAGGATGTTGTGAAGGCCAAGACTATAACAGGGTTCATAAAAGAACTAAATAAGTTCATGGAGGACAGGTCCATCAATGGCTATTGGCCAGGATGGTCAAGGATGCAACCCCATGCTCTGGGTGTCTCTAAATATTTGACTGTCAGAAGCTGGGACTTGAAGACAGGGGATGGATCACTTGATACATTGCCCTGTTCTCTTCACTTCAGAGGCATCTGGCACTGGCCACTGTCAGAAGACAGGATACCGGGCGAGGTGGACAATTGGTCTGACCCAGTACGGCTGTTCTGATGTTCTTAATTTTTAGTTCCGTGATCAGTTCATCCTTACCTGTTAGTACAAGCTCTAATGTAGAATTCCCCTGTGTTGGTTGCAACACTTTTTAAGTTAGAAAGTTATCACCTGTAATACTTAGAAATTCCAAGGATGTTTTAGTACTGGCAGCATGCGACCTCCAGCATATGTCACTCAGATTGAAGTCCCCCAGGAGCACACAGATCAGCTGGTAAGGAAGTGGTCATCCTGCTCCCTAATGTGATTCGGTGGCCTGTAGGAGACACCAATTAGTATCCCATCTTGTGCTTTATCTGTTAGGGTACTGATCCATACGCATTCAAGATCATTTTCGTTCAAGTTATCAGTGACTCAGAAACAGGTCATGCTATTTTTAACACAGAGTGCCACTCTCCCTCCTCGTTTGCCCACTCAGTCCTTCCTAAAGGGGTTATAATCATTGACTTTAACATTCCGGTCACGGGAATCAGCCCAGCAGGTTTCAGGAATACCGACTTGAGCACATTTATACTCATCAAGGAGCAATTCCAGTTCCTCTTCTCTGTTGCCCGTTGGTGTAGAGGCAATTCAAGAATTTCTTCTCTCCGTGTCCTTTGGCTCCTTGCCTCATTCTATTCTCAACATTGGGATTTTGTGCTGAGGGCTCCGAGCTGCCCTATTTTTACCGCCCCTTTGCTATTAGTTTAACCCCTTCCTGACTATTCCAGCCAGCCTGTCCCCGAAGAGATTGGTCCCCATTCGGCTATCCAACCTATCCAACCCCCTCTCCCCACAGAAGGTGGACCAATGCTCCAGAAAACCAAAGCCCTCCACCCTACACCACTTACCTAGCCAGGGATTCACAGCCAGAATCTTCTGCCTTCAGTCTTCCTTTGCTCAAGGGACAGGAAGGGTCTCAGAGAACTGGCTTGGACATTCTTCTTTTTCTGCATGTCTGTGAGTGTCCTGAGGTCATCTACTCTCTGTGAGATATCCTGTGATGCAGTGTCCTTCGTGCTGATATGAACGACCACCCATGGAACCTTGCCTGTCAACTTCAGAAGCTTATCTAATCTTAGAGTGACATCTTGTATCTTGGCTCCAGGAAGGCAGCACACCATCCTATTGTCCACCTATCCCTTGCAGAATGTTCTTTCTATTTTTCTGAGCACTGAATTTCCAACAAGGATCATCTGCCTTCCTCGGATGGTTGGAGAACTCTTTGTGGATAAGCTCTATTCTCTTATACGTTGGGACGAACTGCCATCTGCACTTGTCCCTTACACCTTTTCATTCCCTTGGACCTGCTGGATTCTGAGAAGTATCTCCCATAGTGTCCACATTGAGGACCTGGTATTGACTGGAAAGTCTAGTTGTGTGAAATTCCTCCTGCTTCTCTTCTCTCTGGGGGCCACAGTCCATCTAGCCTCATCTGTCTCCACCTGTGTTGAATGCTGCTGTGACTTTCTGTCTCTGGTGGTTACGAACTCCCAGGCCTCCTCTCTGATTCTCTCTCTCATCAATTTCTTTGTAGCCAGCTCCATTCTTCCTTGTACCTGGGGTACTGGTGTTTCCCAAACCTGGGGTCTCGGAACTCTTCCATTTCTCTGGTTCTTAGTGTCAACTTACCTCTTCAATCCAAGAATCTTTTCCTCCAGCACAGCCACCAACATGCCCTTCATGCGCAGAAAATCCCTTCAGGTTTGAGGTAGGAAAGAGAACATGGCACATGCGTTGCAGGTCGCCACCACTGTTCCATTGCTGGCCATCTTGATATCATACATAGTACTGAGCCTCTCACACTTTCTGTGAAACTCCCCTGTTTGCAGCTCTCAAGTTAACCTAGCAAGTACTCGATCTATACCAACTCTTCCTTGCTTAGTTCAGCTCAGCTCCGCCCCCCACCACCATGAAGTGATTCACTCTGTCAAGGTTCCTTCCCCACTCTGAACTTCAGGGTACAAATGTGGGAACCTGCATGGACACTTCTAAGCTTAATTACTAGCTTAGATCTGGTAACTCTGCCACCATCCAGAAATTTTAGTGTCTGGAGCACTTTCTGTCCCCCCAAAACTTTCCCCTCCCTGGGTTGCCTTGAGGAACTTCGCCAATTCCCTGGTGAACACAGATCCAAACCCCTTGGATCTTAACACAAGGAGAAATTAACCATCCTCCCTCCTTTCCCCCCACCAATCCCTGGTGAGTCCAGATCCAATCCCCTTGGATCTTAAAACAAGGAAAAATCAATCAGGTTCTTAAAAAGAAAGCTTTTAATTAAAGAAAGAAAAGTAAAAATCATCTCTGTGAAATCAGGATGGAAAATACTTTACAGGGTAATCAGATTTATATAGCCCAGAGGAACCCCCTCTAACCTTAGGTTCAAAGTTACAGCAAACAGAGGTAAAATCCTCTCAGCAAAAAAGGAACATTTACAAGTTGAGAAAACAAAAGTAAGACTAACACGCCTTGCCTGGCTATTACTTACAATTTTGAAACATGAGAGACTGATCCAGAAAGATTTGGAGAGCCTGGATTGATGTCTGGTCCCTCTTAGTCCCAAGAGCAAACAACCCCCAAAACAAAGAGCACAAACAAAGACTTCCCTCCACCAAGATTTGAAAGTATTTTGCCCCCTTATTGGTCCTCTGGTCAGGTGTCAGCCAGGTTTCCTGAGCTTCTTAACCCTTTACAGGTAAAAGAGACATTAACCCTTAACTATCTGTTTATGACACACTCAGAGACTTCAGACAGCCAGGCTGATCAACGCTCCCAGGCTCACTCAGGGGCCTACGGCCCAGTCACACAGAGAACAACAAACAAATAGTCAGACACACAACCCACAGACATGCACCAGACCATGAAATCTGCTACCTCTAAGCACAGAGGCTGGAGCTGTTCCCTCCAAAACTCTCCTGTGAGATTTAGAAAACCTGACCTGCGAGGAAAAGTTAAAAACCTGGATCTGTTTAGTTTTGAAAAAAGGGAGGCTGAGGGGAACCTGAAAACAGTCTTCAGATCTGGGCTGGGGGTTGGGATCAGCTGTTCTCCGGGGCTGCTGAAGGTAGGACTGGAAGTAACAGGCTGAACCTGCAGCAGGAGAGGTTTAGGTTAGAGATTAGGAACAGGCTGGGAGCTAAGCTCTGGAACAGGTGGCCCAGGGGGCTGTAGGGTCCCCGTCACTGACTGGACAAACCCCTGCCAGGGCTGGTCTAGGGTTCCTTGGCCCTGCCCCACCAAAGGAGGGATGAAGTCCGTGGCCTCTCCAGGCCCCTCCAGCCCCATGTTTCTGTCACTGTGGGCTGCGGTCATGGGTTATCTGCTCTTTCTCTCCCTGCCCCTTTGCAGCAGAGCTGCCCAGCTATCCAGGGACTGCCTGGTGACCCACCACCATGACCCCTTGGTAGGGTGACCAGGTGTCTGGTTTTGGACTGGAACACCCGGTCCAAAAGGGATCCTGGTGGTTCGAGCCATTGAATGTCTGGTTTGCGCAGTTCCAGCGGGGCTGGCAGGCTCCCTGCAGACCACGTGGCTCCCGGGTCAGGAAGCAGCCGGCACATCCTGCTCCTAGTCTTAGGGACTGCCGGGGGGGTCCACGCACTACCTGCCCCCCACCCTCAGGCACAGCTCCCATTGGCTGGGGCAGGGGAGGAACAAGCACCACTTGAGTGCTCGGCAGGTGGCTGTTGAGGGGTCACGTGGAGCATCTCTCCTGCTGCTGCCCGGCCTCCTCTCCTCACACTCCTGGTGTGGCTGGGCTCGAGCTGCACCCCTACCCCCTCATTGCATCCTTCCCCATCCCAACCCCCCGCACCCTCACTCCTTCACTGCATTCCACCCCTTGTATCCCCACCCGCTCACTGCATCCTTCCCCGTCCCAACCCCCTGCACCCCCACCCCTTCACTCCATCCCTCCCTGTCCCAGCCCCCTGCACCCCCACCCCCTCACTGCACCCCACCCAATGCACTCCCACCCCCTCACTGCATTCCTCTCTGTCCCAACCCCCCGCACCCCACCCCTTCACTGCATCCCTCCCCGTCCCAACCCCCTCCACCTCCATCCCTCACTGCATCCCCATTCAATGCACCCCCACCCATAGGGCGAGATGGGATGAGGCAGGGATGCAGAGATGGGGGTGCAGGGGGTGGGATGCAATGGAGGATGCGGGAGGGCCCAGTCGAAGGATGGGACTACATCTCCCAGCATGCTTCGCCTGCGGAGACTCGCTGGGGTGTGGCTGGGACTACATATCCCGTGGTGCCGCGGGGAGGGTATGGTAGCCGGGAGGCGGAGCCGGGCGTAGCGCCTGGAGGGGCGTGGCCGGGACTACATATCCCGTGGCCCCGCGGGGTGGGTACGGTGGCCGGGAGGCGGAACCGGGCGGGGCACGCTGGAGGGGCGCGGCGAGCAGCTCACGCAGCCCGGCGGGGGCTCCGCAGAGCCAGGCATGGGGGAGCGCGGCGCGGGCGGCTCCCGCCGCAGGAGGTCGGGGCCCCGGCGGCCCAGCGCGGGCAGCCCGGCCGAGGGGGAGCCCGAGCGGGAGGGGGAGCTGCCCCGGGGGGGCCCGGAGCCGGCAGCGGAGCCCCCCGCCGAGAGCGACCCCGACATCTGCGGGGACTTCAGGTAAGGGGGGCGGAGCCCGTCCCCGCCCCTCCCCCCACGGGGCCCCCGAGAGCCCCCCAGCTCCTGTAGCTCGGGTCCCACGGGGGTGCTGTGCACCGGGGGGCTAGGGGCCCCGGAGAGCCTGTCTCTCCCCGCCCCCTGTGGGGACCCTGGGAGCCCCCACTCCCCAGGGGCTCCTGTAGCTCGGGTCCCACGGGGGTGCTGTGCACCGGGGGGCTAGGGTCCTGGAGAGCCTGTCTCTCCCTGCCCCCTATGGGGACCCTGGGAGCCCCCACTCCCCAGGGGCTCCTGTAGCTCGGGTCCCATGGGGGTGCTGTGCACTGGGGGGCTAGAGCCTCCTATAGTCTGGCCCAGGCCCCTGTAGCTTGGGCCCGCCCTAGCCCCAGGAACTCCCCTTTGCCTGGGTCCGTGACCCGCTGCCCAGTGTACCTTTGGGCCCAGGGGGTTCCCCCTTGTGGTCCCTTCTAGCTGGGGTGATCTGTCTTCTCTCCCAGCAACAGGACAGACTTCTGAGCCCACATCTAGTGCTGCCCCTACATGCCTGTTCTTGCCCCCCACCCTGGGAGCTGTGCGGGAGATGTTTGTGAGCCCTCGTACCCCATAGTCTGGATCCCACCTAGCTGGAGTGGTGTGACTGTGTTAACTCTTGACCCTAACAATGTCCAAGGCTGTCTGTGCAGCGTAGCTGCAGTTATATGTCTGACTCACGCAGCTGTGCTGCCAGAGTAGAGATCTGTGTGTGCAGTTAAGCCCTGAGTATGGTTCAAGGAAAAATTCCCTCTGCACAGATCAGGTCTGTCCCCATGTTCTGATTTGATTGCACCAGTTGTGCACGAATGTGTAGTGAGTGTCTCACCCACTTGGCTTCTGCTTGTTTTATGCCCATATTTCTAATCTGGCTCTTGCACAGGACGCTGTGTTAAGAGGAGTGGCCAATGCACGTCCTCTGCTTCGAGGGGAGAGCGCTGTGGCTGTGTGGGGGTGGGGAAGGGGGTCGGCCCTAGAAATGGGGAAGGATTAGCGTTGTAAAGGAGGCCGGCTCTGACGGATCAGCTCTTCTGAGGCCTCCCCCAAGCTTGCCCTGTTGCCATTCCTCATCCCTTTGTTTACCTTCTTCTGCCAGTTCCAGGCCACATGGCAACACTTGTATCCAGGCCAGCCTGAGTGAACTTCCCTGGCAGGGATCTTGTGACATGGTATCAAACGCTGCCCTGGAACAGGGTTCCTGCCTGGCTCCTGCTGGTGGCTGGTTTATCGCCTGGGGGAGGTAATCCTGGCCATCAGGCAGGAGGGCTTTGCTGTAATGGGTTCCCAAGCTCTAAAGTGGGGAGCCCATCTTAATATGGGGCTGGTCTCTGGGGACTGCACCCGGGGAGCTACAATCCCATAATGTGGTGCTGGTGTTTTGAGTATCCTCAGTGTATTTATAACATCCCCTCATGCAAATCAGCACTTGTAACCAGGGAAGAGAAATCCACATTGACTGGTCAGCTTTCCACGGCCATCTGAGAGCCTCTCGAGGGGGGCTGCAGTAGCTGAGAGCAGTTGTGGGCCGGGGTTGCTTGTGATCGTGGGGGACAGGACTCTGCAACCCTGGGGCTCTCTTCCAGTGTATGTCTTGTGTTCCTAAAGCTCCTGCTTCAGGGTTTCAGCCAGCCATCAGCAGGGATCAGGAAGGGATTCCCTTCCTCCTCCAGTGTATTCTGAGAGTTTCTGCTTTCTCTGAAACATCAGGGATGGCCATGGCAGGAGGTGGGACATTGGGCAGGGTGAGTCAGGGCTCTGAGCTGGCACCAAGCCTCCTCTTGCTGGTTCTGGCTCATATGCCAGGGTCTCCCTGATCTGTACATGGGCAGGGGTGTGTCATTGTCGTGTGTCGTGCCCCTGCCCCCCAGATCAGACTGACAGGGACCTTGGGAGGTGGTTGCTTTCCCCTGCAGCGTGTGGGTCACTTGCCAGGATTAGCTGGGTGCAGCTCACTGAATCAATTCCCTGCCATTGCAGCGCTTTGGGCACCAGTGCCCCATGGTCCCTGCTGTTCTCTGCCTGTGGCACACACCAGTCCAGTCTGCCATGGGTCTCCTCTCCACAGCTGGGTTTAGTGTGTGGGTGCTGGTGGCCTGTGGCATGCGGGTCAGGCTAGGGGATCTGGTGGTCCTGTCTGGCCTGAACCTCTGCCTCTAAACCTCCTGGTAGCGAGCCCAGCACCATGAGCACCCCACACTAAGAGACTTTGTTCCCTTCTCTTGCTGGTTGTGAAGTTCGACTGTCTAGGGCAGAGGTCAGCAACCTTTCAGAAGTGCTGTGCCGAGTCTTTATTTATTCACTCTGATTTAAGGTCCGCGTGCCAGTCATACATTTTAATGTTTTTAGAAGGTCTCTTTCTGTAAGTCTATAATATATAACTAAACTATTGTATGTAAAGCAAATGAGGTTTTTAAAATGTTTAAGAAGTTTCATTTAAAATTAAATTAAAATGCAGAGCCCCCTGGACCGGTGGCCAGGACCCGGGCAGTGTAAGTGCCACTGAAAATCAGCTTGTGCTGCCTTCAGCACCTGTGCCATAGATTGTCTACCCCTGCTCTAGGTGTTCTGTGAATTCACTAGTTGGGGGGTGTGGTAAACATCTGTCTTAAATCTGGACCTTGGTAAGCGTCTGTCCCAAATCTGGACTTTAGCGTCCAAAATTTGGGTGCTTACAATGAACTTCCCCAAGCTTTTACCGGCTTGGATCTTATCTCACTGCCACCAGATAGGATTCTGGCTCCTATCAGCCTGGGTTCCCCAAATATTCCTTGGGGGGGGGACCCCCTCTCTGGCCTCCCCAACTTCCTCTGGAAAGACCCCCAAGACTCAGAAGTATGAGTCTTACCGGTAAGGGAATTATCTCCCCTCCCTTCCCCCTCTCTCTGTCATTCCGCTCTGAGCAACCTGAGGGAATTGATGCAATCTCTTTACATCACAATACCGAGAAACCTGCCTCCTCTTCTCCAAAGAGACAGCCCTCCAACACAGGGAAACAGAACTAATCTTACCTCTATTCCCTGTAACTTTCCCCGTAGCTTATTTCCGCCCTGGGACAATAGGAAAGTAAACCAGAGCCTGGGCTCCCCTCCCCCTAGCCTGTCACACAGAGGTAGACAGAGCTCCGGGCACAGAAATTTCTCTCCCCTTTGCCTCACTAGGAAAAGAAACTTTCGCAAGTTTTAAAAAGAAAACTTTATGTATAAAAAAAGAAAGAACTTACATATACTAAACACTGCATTAAGAAATTCAATACAGGATGTGGCTTATAAGAAAATAGGAATATACAGTCTGATTTTAAAAGAGAGCCCAATTAAACCAGTCCAGCAGAATCAACACACATGTAATTACAAACCAAAGCACATCAGTCGATTACTTTGTTTCCTTTGTACTCACACTTGATTGTAGAATAGTTGAAAGAAGATGGAGTTAGAAGAAAAGCTTGTTTACTCACAGCCGAGGAAAACAAAAAGACCCTGAGTTTCCAGTTCCTTCCCAGACTTTAAAAAAAAATCCAGGTCTCTGATTGGTCCTCTGGTCAGGTGTTTGATTCCCCCTTTTTCACCCTTTACGGGTAAAAGAAAATGAACCCTTACCTATCTACTTATGACAGGGGGGCAGGGTGCGAGGGGTTCCCAAACTGTTTGTTTGCTGGCATAACCCCATTTAAATGAGCGGTTTCCTTCCAGGACCCCGGACAGCATGGATGATGCCAGTTTTTGCTCTACAAAATGGCATCCTCCACTCAGTGTGACCTCGTACATTTAGTGCACGTGAGGTCGCACTGGGCGGAGAATGCTCTACCAAACGGCATCCTCTGTGCATTGGGGCCTTGCACGTACCACGTACGTGAGGTCGCGCTGTGCGGAGAATGCTCTACCAAACGGCATCCTCTGTGCATTGGGGCCTTGCACGTACCACGTATGTGAGGTCACACTGTGCAGCACAAACTGGTGTCCTCTGCCCATGAGATTGCTGTGACCCTTCCCTCCCCCTGCTGCTGGCAGGCCCCCGTTTGGGGTTCTGTCCCACAGCTTGGGAAAGGCTCTAGAGACTCCAGAGCGCTGGGTGCTGTAGATATGCCTGACGTTGCATGACAGTAACGGCAAGGCTCCCAGCGCAGTCTTGACTCTGCCAGCTGGCATGCCTGCCCTCTCCTCTCTGCCTCCCAGAGCATTAAGCAAAGCCAGGAATGAGCAGCAGCGTCCTGGGAGGTGTCAGCAAGGCTGGATTTGTATCTTAAATGTCTCCAGGATTTCCCGAGCTGGTCTGTCAGCAGCGATTTTAAAAGTTCTTTCCTTGCTGTATAAATCCAATCTGCTGGCAGCTTAGGCATCTCTTCTCGCCCTTGTGGCCTGGGACAGTAGTACCAGCTATTGGCCTTCCTGGGGTGGGGCCTCAGCATGTCAGCTACTGTACACATACCCTCCACACTGGTCCTGTCTCCCACCCGGCACGGGACTATTCCTCTACTCCCACTCCCTTTCTGGGAGGAGGGAGTTGATTGGCTCGTACACCTGCCTCAGCCCGCAGAGGGGCAGGGGAAGTGAATCTTGCCCTGACACAGAAATGCCACAGTGATTAAGGCCGTCTCTTCAGTTAGTGCCAGGGAGGGAGCGTGGGGCAGTGCAGTCTCAGACCCCACAGGAGCTAGAGATCTTGCAGAGGGAGCATGAGCCCGGAGAGTTGCTCAGCTGATGTAGGTGAGTTGCCTGCTGGAGGCTGATAATAGAACCCAGTGTGTGAGACATGCTGCCAAGTCTGGAGCGCAGAGAACAAAAGCACATGATGGTGTCTGCTGCTTAATCTTGGTCTCAAGCAAACTGACTCATGTGCCTGAGCCGAGTTGAAGATCTGGGATCTGTGCCACCTGCAGATGACCATTGCATTGCTGGAGCTAACTGCTGACAGTATTGCTGAGAGGCTGCAGCCTGGATCAGGGCCCCACTGTCTCAGCATCAGCCAGCCTCTGCTCTGAGCTCAGGCTCCTCTTAAGAGTGGAGAGAACAAGTGAGTCCCTCCTGGAGGGAGGGTGAGTGGCCACGTAGTTACTAGCTATGTGTACAGCTCATCACTAGCCTTCTGGAGGATTCCAAAACCCATCTCCCCAACCCCTATCACTGCAGTGTCTGAACCTCACAACCTTTCCTGTCTTTCTTCCCCTACATATGGCGGGGCAGGATGGTTACTCCAGTGTGCTGGTGGGGAGCTGAGACTTGCCAAAGGTTACCCACTGCCTGTGATGGGGAGGGGGATTGAACCCCTAGTCCTAGTGCTTGGACCCTGGGCCATCCCTTGCCTCCCACTTTAATGGCTGGAAGCCTGTATGGTTGTGGTGCTGTGTAATGAACAGGTTAGACACCTGCCAGGGATGGTCTGGTTATTACTTAGTCCTGCCTTGATTTCCGGGAGCTGGACCAGCTGACCCCTCGAGGGCCCTACCAGTCCTACGCTTCCGTGAGTCTACGTGGCTCTCTTCATCTGCCACTGACGTGCAGCCTCCTCAGGGGTGGTGCGTGATGGTGTTAAACAGCACAGTGGAACACACAGTAAAGAATCCTGCATCCAAATGAGACTGAGGGGGCGGGGGGGTGTCATGGAGTGGGGGGAGTAAAAGGGTTGGTGTTTCTCTGGGAATTCAGGGAGAGACCTTTCCCTTTATGGATTGCCTTGGGATTCTCAACACTGGTCAGAACTGCTGTCTTTCCTCATCTGAAAGATGGCAGCACTAGCAGTGCAGTGCAAAGAACACATGCTGTGATGCTTTTTTGAAGTCACCCGCCTCCAGCTCTGTGGCTCTCAAGGGTCAGTTCTGCCCTGATGCAGCAGGTTGCTGCTTTGCACAGGCACTGATGGAATCACAGTGCAAGGTGGGACAAAGCATTTACATGAACCACAGCCTGCAAAGGTCTCCTAGTGCTCTTGGCACTGCAAGTGTTTGTCTTTGTAAGGCACAGGCTTGGCTGGCTCCTGCTCTGCGAACACATGGCCTAAACCTGTTCTCTCCTCATGGCTGGCCGGCCACTTCCTGCTCTGATCAGGTTTGGAGAGCAGCCCCCTTTTCAGGAAGGCTCAGGTGCAGCACCTGGGGGCAAGATTGAGTGGAATCAACCTCCCTTGCCCAAGGTGCTGCTCCTGCTCTGCTGCCTGAGGAGTCAGTTCCCCACTCTGGGGATGGAGGAAATGACCATTCGGTGTCCCCTTGCTTTGCTAGGGAGGAACAGGGGCCAGGACTCTACCCTCACCTCTGTGCTGTGTGGAGGAGAAGGAAGACCCCAGAGGGGTGGGAAGCAGCCAAGACTCCAGGTGTCAGTCTGGCACTCAGTGGAGCTGGGGTTAGTGGTAGAAGGGGAGCAAAGTGTCTGCACCAAAGCCCAAGAGATGGAAATAGACCATGCTGGGGTCTTGTCAGCTGGCTAAGCACAGCACCGCATGCAGCGTGCCTGGCTAGAGAGGCAGCTGAACTGCTAGCTAGAAGAGCGCTGGGGGGATAAGGCCATTTCTTCAGTGTGTCACTTTCTCTGCCTGTTTGGGGCTAGAAATACTGGGGTGGGGCAGGAAGGTGTGTGGGGAGGGGGGAGGCAGAACATCTGACTGGTCGCTGGAGAAGTGGCCCTAGGCAAGAACTGAGCGAACGTTTGTGGGCTGGCTAGAGCTGGGCTTGGAAAGGCACCGGGCTGCTGTCTGACCCCAGTCAAAGTGCAGGCTGGCAGAGCTGTGAGCTCTACTCAGGGCTGAGCAGGGTGGATTAGTGATTTAAATCAGGATTTAAATCACTAGTCAGGAGCAGGACTTTGGAGCTGGGCTCCAGCTCAAGGCAAAAACCTGCAGTTCTGGAGCTGCTCCATGCTCCTGCTCTGGGCTTTGCTCCAAAGCCCTGATCAGGAAGACTTGATTTAATCATGGATTTCTATAAAAGTGCACTCTGGTTGGTATAACCAATGCATTCTTCACAACTCAGATGTAGGATTCATTTTTAGAAGGTACACACTATACATCTTTAAAGTGATTTACTTTGAAAACTTTTCAGACTAGTTTTACAGCTATTTCAGAAAATGAATGATTGATTATTTCATTTACCAAAGGTAATTGAAGCAGATAGTTCACCTCCCAACAACTTCATAAATATCTCCAGTTCAACAGGTTAATCATTAATATTTAGAGGATTTCCTTGCCATCCTGTGTTAGGAGGAGAACATCAGACATTTAAATTTTTATTTTACTAAAACATTATGTATTCTGGATTTTTTCTTCAACAGCAAACATAATATTTTAACAAAACAAGCATATTAATTTTTGAATTTAGCTAAACATTCAAGTTTTTTAAATAGGTTTGTTAAAGACTTTTAACAAATAGCTAAATGAAATATTTAAAAACATTTTTTTAATTGACTGTCAGCCAAGTCAACTGAGAAACTTAAAATATTGGTTTCTGCAGCTAACTCAGTTGTCTTCACCTTCATTTTCCTGTTTGTTCATAATCTGGAAAAGAAAAACAAGGTTTCCTGGTTTTTCAGGTCCCAAATGATTTCTCAATTTGGAATGAATTAGTGCAAAAAAAGAAAATATTCTTTCTACACTGACAGAAGAAGCTACTGCTGTTAAGTGAGATCATCACTTCAACAGTCTCTGAATCCACGTACTGAAGTGACTTTCACCAGTTCACTGCTGTGACTTTCTTTAAAACATCAGCAACACACATCTTGAATGGTTCTTATTCCCAAACTGGGTCTCTGTCACGGCCGGCTACCATTATAGATTTCCCTTCTAGTGAGAGGATGGTCTGGTAGATCTCAAATCAATGAAGGCTACACTCAGAGAGACCTCAAGACTTCTGGAATATGTTGCTCAAACAGTTTCACTTTTGTTTCTACTGCCCGTCCCTCCCTTCTCACATTTATCCCCAGACTTCTCCTCCTTGTCCAGATCTATTCTGCTCCCAACAATCTTCTAGTCCAGTGATCCCCAAGCTTTTCCATGGGGCAGCTGCGAGATGACTAGCGGCCAAGGACCATAGCCACCAGACAAGCAGCTGCTGAAATGCCACCATGAAGCAACAATGTCAAGAGGTGTCGCTGCTGAAATTTGGCAAGATTTTGGTGGTGGCACTTCTTGGCATTGCCACGTTTGGTGGCTGTTTGTCCAGCGGCCAGTAGGCAGGCGCACATGGATGCCCTGGCAGGTGCCATGGTGCCTGTGGGCGCCGCGTTGGGACCCCTGTTCTGGTCATTGAAATCTTTGAAACTCTGCACTTTTAGAGAGGTGGGGGATTGACTCTGTACACAAATTTGCAGAGGGACCATAGGGTTGAGGTCTGTTATTTCTCACCTCTGTATATTTTATTTAAAAACCCTTTTGCTGTTAACAAGCATGTTTTGTCTGGAGACGCAAATTCACAGTTTGAGAACTGCAAAATTAAACCTCTCTGGTTGTGTCTTCTAGACTGAGCACTGAGTCCCATTGGGGAGATAGAAAGACTGTTTAGGTTAATCTGTCCAGAAGCCTTTGGAACCCCATGAGACTGGGTCCCTAATCCATGAACTATTGGAACTTGTCTACAAAACTTTCCTTAAACATTACCTGGATATTTGTCTCATACTGTAGAATTAGAACTGAAACCCCTATACCATGGTGATATCTTTGAGCTCTAATGTACATTAATTAAAACATCTTTAGATAAGTTTTTCCTCAAATCTGATTTTAAACTTTAAAAAATCCAATTTTATTAGTTTTGTTTTTCAAAAATGTGATTTGTATCCCCTGGCGCTAAGTGAGCTCCGGTCCTGCTGCGATGGGCACAGCTGCGATGGGCACAGCGCACAAAGCTAACAAGGATCTTGTGCTCTCCATGAGCTACGGATGGCTAAGGGGTGGTCAGACTTCACCTCTCTTGGCAGGGCAGGCGCTGCCTTGGGGGAAATGGTGAAGGGTAAGAAGGGAGCCATTCCTGCAGAGCCGCCTTCAGAGGCATCCTGTGGCTTCTGCCCCTCTCCCCCCCCCCAACAGCAGGAGCCCCCCACTGTTAAACGCTGAGGCGCAGACAGCTGTAATCTAGCCAGGAGAGAGACTTCTGCTGTGTTATGATCAAAAGAACATCGCTTGGTTTGATCAGCGGGTGCAGAGGCTGTTCTTTCTCTGAGGATTACAGGGAAGCCTCCACCGTGGAGAGCAAGTCCCAGCCAGGAAGGATGTAGTAGGAGAGGAGTCAAAACCCTGCTGGAAGCTGCAGTGCTGGGGATGGCCACTGACTTTCTAGCCTAATGTGGGGTGAGGGGTCCTTAATCTTACTCAGACAGTCCAGAAGAGACCCTGCCCTGGATTCATAGGCCTCTCACTATAGTTCGGGGTTCTTAATCCCATCCTCACCTGACTGTACCTTTCTGGCTCAGAACACTCCTGGGGACGTATCCCAGGTGCTGCCGTAGAATGTGGATGCAGGCAATTAAAGGTAGCGTGTCTGTGTCACAGGACACTTGGGTTCCACTTCAGTGACTCCGAGCAAGTCCTTTACCTCTTGGCTTTGGTTCTTAAGGATCATACACAGCTCTAGAAATGTCAATTCAGTCTGACTGCATTGTTTCTAAAATAGCAACCCAGTGCGCACAAGGCTGGCTGGCTGTAAGAGAGGTATCCTTCAGTACAGTCAGCCCAAGCCTCCTGTCCCTCACTATGGTGACTCCCCAGACACAGGCAAATCTCTCCCTCCTCCCTGTGCTCACTGCCGCCTCCGCTCAGCCTTCCCTGCCCTGGCCCTAGCTCGCGGAGGTTAGCCAGCTGCTGCAGGAGAAAATTGAGTGTCTAAATTTGGTGACTAGAAGTGATTCACACCACTTCTAACTTCATTGGAAAACCCTTGCAGGGATCTAAAGTGGCTGCCATTCCTTGTTGCTGTGTCCTAGACCCACAGTGGTGGCTCTGGGTGGCGGTTACGAAAAGGCAAGTCTGCATCTGGCCTCTACCAGTGCAGAGGGGGGCCTGCTGTCTGCCTTCCCGCAGACCCTGGCTGTGCGGTTCACTCCCCAGCCCTGGATGAGGAGAGAGCGGGCGACTGCCTAGCATTCATATGCAGAAGAGTTCCTGAGTGTTGGACCAGGAAAAGGGGCGAGCTGGATCGAACCTCACAAACCAGAGTCTGAACTCCCGGCAGCTGGCACTCTGACTTGTCCGGCTCTCAACTAGTAAGAGGCTCAGCAGGGCCCTTAGCGGTGGGGAAACTCGGTAGGATATCGCTGCCTTGATCCTGGGATAATCCCAGCTCAAGTATTTCTAGGTAAGGTGATACAGAAACCTGTTCCCTGCCAATCTGGCTTGGGCTGAGACCTGATGCCAAGTCCTGGCCCCAGCTGAGCGTAAAACCCCTGTGTCTGGCCAAGTATATGCCATGAGCAGGATTTTCAGCTGACTGGTGTCCCCTGGGCAGGTGCTGTCACTGGCTCTGTCTGATTCCTTGTGCAAGCACAAGTGCTGCTGGCGGCTGCTTCTCGTCCAACCTCTGACCCTGGCTCTCTGCTGACCAGTCCCATGCCAGCCCAGAGTGCACCATCCACATGGCAGGCACACCCCTGCCCCAAGGGGAGGGCCATTCGCCCACCACGAGCGGTTACCCTAGTTAAATGCTACACCCATGTGAAAGCAGGGCCTCTTGCGCCCTGTCCACATGACTCAAACAAGCCTTGCAGTCTCCCGGGGCTGGAGGGCCTTGAATCGACACAATACCACCTCGGGAGGTGGGGGTTCTTCCAGCTGCATGGACCTGTTTGAGATAATGCTTGGAGGAAGGGTCTGGCTGCTCCCTGCTGTTATGGCCGCATGTGGGGACTGGTACCACCGTACTCCCCTAGGGCCTGTGCTGCGTGTGGCCATGTATCCTGGTCCCTGCAGCAGCTCCCTTGGGTGGTGCATGCCTGCCCCTGCTTGCAGCATAGCGTGGGCGCTTGCAGCATAGCGTGGGCGCTTGCAGCATAGCGTGGGCGCTTGCAGCATAGCGTGGGCGCTTGCAGCATAGCGTGGGCGCTTGCAGCATAGCGTGGGCATGCGGATCACTAATGCTAGGGGTGAGACACCTCCCGGCAGAGGGAATAGCAAGCTCTGACCAAGCTCTGGGTGGTCTGTCCCCAGGGCAGGGAATAGGGACAAGCCTCCCCCAAGCCCAGCACTGATGTGAATGGGGCTCTCCCTGCTCTGGAGCAGGCTGACAGGCAGTGAGTGGGAAGGGTCTTGCTCCTGCTGGCTAGTGACACACTCCCCTCCCCAGGCCTGCCCCGGGAATGGCTCCTGAGGCTGGCCAAGAGGCTTAACCCGGTAGCTTAAGAAGTTGTGATTCATGTTCAAGTAAGACTCCTTGTTTAATCTCTGGGTGTCGGTAACGGACAGGTTACGCGGGGGACCGATTGTGTATGGGGTGGAGAGGGAGTGAGGTGCTTGGCCATGGGCTGCTGCCCCACTGCGGGGAACTGGCTGTCTCTGAATCCCCTGGCGGAGGTGGCTCAGAAACCAGTGCCCGGCTGTGCTGTTCGCTCAGCTCTCTGGCGCTGGCAACTCCTGCAGTGACCGCCGTGAGTGCAGTGCTGCGTTCTGTTCTGCGGCAGCTCTTCCGGAGTATCCGGGTGCTTTCCTGCTGTGCACTTAGCAGGGTGATGGATCTACCTGTGTGTTCTCGCTCCCGGGGGGAGCAGGGTGCACCATGTGGGGTCTCTCTGGTAGAGATTTTGCTGTCTCTGCTGCTCTGTTTCAGCAGAGGTCTGGCAGGCAGCAGCCTGAGTGGATGGTGGAGAGGTTTGGGATGGCCCTTAGTTCCTGGGGGGAGTTCGTTCCTCTGTCTGGAGCAGGTCCTGGAAAGGCTGCTGGTCCTGGGAGAGCCCCATGGTGCCAGAGGAGCCAGTTGTCAGCCCCTCTTGTCCCGCACCTTGGGGCTCTATGGAGTGGTCTACACAGTAAAGAACCACCTGCGGCTGGGCCGTGCCAGCTGACTCGGCTCCTGGGGCTCAGGCTGTGGGGCTGTTTCATTGGTCTATAGACATCTGGGCTCAGGCTGGAGCCCAAGTTGAGGGACCCTCCCACCTCACTGGACCTGGAGTCCAGGCCCCAGCCGAAGCCCAGCCGTCTCCACTGCAGTGAAACCTCTGCAGCATGGGCCAGGTGCAGCTGTGCAGACAGACCCTTGGATGTGCCGGGCTCAGGGTGTGGTTCCCGAACTCTGCACCAGAAACAGTGCCAGGTTCTCCCACACCTGCCCTGCTGCAGTGCCTGTGAGCCCCCAGGGCCCATCCCATTCTGCGGGGGTGACCAACTGCCCCAGTAGAGTGTGGACATTGTCCACCGAACTGGGACCCACTGACCATCATCAGATGGCGGCTGTCTGACTGCCCCCAGCGTGGTCCAGATTCCAGCCTGTGGGGCTAGAACATGGGCTCCGATGTGCAGGAAGTAGGACGAGATACCTGCTGGCTTCTCTTAGCCTCCGAGTCTGACTCACGAAAGTCTAAACATTTTGTGTCCATTCCTCTAGCTTCCTGGTCCTCTGCTCCTGGGGCTCCCCCAGGAAGTGTCCTCTGGTGTGACTAGCTCTGGGGTCCCTGGCCTGCAGGGCTGCGTGGTGGCCAGCTCTTGTTACCGGCTGGGCCATGCCAGGAGAGGGCAAGAACTCCCTTGCCCTGCACACAAGCAGTAGCTGTAGTGGTCACAGCTGGCCTGGGGGCTGGCGAATGGGAGGGTGATGCCCCAGCCAGTCTTAGTAGGGCATAACCCACCTGCGATCAAAGCTGGAGCTGCTGGGGGCTGGGGCCAGCAGTGGGAAGGGGCTCCTGTGGGTCCTCGCCTGTCAGTGGGACTTGGATAATCTACTGGGGTCTCTGACTTCTCTCACCAGGTGTCACAAGATGCAGGAGTCTCTGCTCAGCTCATCCAGCGGGTACAGCAACTACCGGGGCATCCTGAACTGGTGTGTGGTCATGCTGGTGAGTGTGAGCAGTATCTGGGCCTTCTGCACTGGGGGGCCAGGGACAGCTTCTCCCCACCGTGGGGGGTGTTACTCATCCAGGGTGCTGAAGGCTGGTGTCTCTGCTGGGGCCAGCCTGGCTTCCTTGCACCTGCTCCTCTGGGCGTTTATGCCCAAACCAACACACTGGCTGTCGGTCCCTGTCTCATGCACAGAGCCAGCCAACTGCTCTGCTCCAGGAGAGCCATGAGCCAGCCAGACACTGCACCTGTACCAGCCTAGCCCAGTCCTCACTGCAGGGCAGTTATAGATCAAATCCCACCCAAGGGGGTAGCAGCAGCAGCAGCAGCAGCAGTGCCGTGATGGAGCCTGTCTGCGTGCTGGGCTCCCCATGCTCTGTGCCAAGGAGCAGTTTAGCAGCTGAAGGTCTCCACCTGCAGCCCAGACCTGCTCCGGCAGGTTGCAGAACTCATTCAAGGGAGTTGTGACCCCACCCCCGGCTGTGGCTCTGCATCCAGAACAGGGGCCCTGGAGTGCTGGCTAATCCAGAGTCTGGGTTTAATTTGATTTGCCTGGGAAAGGGAGCAGAAGAGACTTGGTGGCAGCAGAGCCGCTCCCTGTGGTAGAATTCACTCTTGCTCATGGCACGGAGCAAACTCCCCATCCCTGCAGATGGTGGCAGAGCTGTCGGGCAGCCCTGTCCCTGGCAAGGGGGCCCTGCCTTGTACTTCCTACTGGCTCAGTGTACTAGTGAGCATTCCACGTCTGACTGCGCTCCAACCTGCTGCCACCCTCCCTGCCCCAGCATCTCCTCCTCCCTGGCAGCTAGTGGAACTGCCCTGGGCTCTGTAATGGGCACAGCTGTCTGCACCTGCCTCAGCACCCGCCTGCCTCTCTCCTCCGGCAGCGTGAGGCACATGGCCCCAGTGGCCTCCGGGACACCTGCAGCAGGGCCTCTGTCTCAAACTGGACCCAGCTGAGATCCAAGGACCGTGATGACCCAGTGGCTGTGCCTGAACCAGCCCGGCACGTGCCTGCACAGACCCTTCGCTAGCAGATCCACTCCCTGGGTTCCCTGCCTCCTCCGACCCAAGGCAGCACCTGCGAGCCTTGCTGAGCAGCCGGCTGGATTCTGCTCTGGGCATCAGTGGACTCATTTGGCCTGGAGGCAGCGACACTAGGTCAGGCAGCAGGAGCTGCATGGACCTGGTCTCCTGCTGGCCCCTTTGCTGTTTTGCTAGGAGAAACACTTGTTGACTGAAGGTCTCTGACCCTTTCCAAAGGGGACTGGGGAAGCTGGGATCTGCAGCATGTGCTGTGGCCTCTTATTTCCCTCATGACTCACGTCCTGTGCCGGCAGTGGCCCTTGTACTGCCTTCTCTCCGTGTGATGCAAGCGCTCTCGTCTAGATTGGGACACTAGAACGTAGGGGTGGGAGAGGGAAGAGGCTCTTGCTGGATCTGGAAGTGACCCATGCAGCAGTCACAGAAACGCCTTCCTGTCAGTGCAGGGCCAGCAGTGGAGGCTGTTAACCCTCAGTTCCTTGGGCAGGTGAAGTCCCCACCACAGCTCTGGGGAGATGCTTGCCGTGCAGGCTCAGGTGTGGGGGGCAGAACGTGTCTGAGGTGGGAAGCTGCAGAACCCTACCAGCCAAGCAGGGCCAGGGCAGACTCTGGCGACCCATGGCCCTGTACTGGACAAAGCTGACTGGCTTTCTGGCTAGCCCCTTCTACGCAAACCCCTACCTGGGCTGGGTGGCAGTTTCTCCCCAGCCCCCATCTGGGGCTGCACATAGACCTGACCGACCCCTGTGAGGCTGGGTGCAACCATCCAGCCCTGAGGCCTGGAATGTGCTGTATTGACCCCAGTGACAGGAGTGTGGCCTGTGAGACTCCTGCCAGCCAGCTGTTGTGGGGAGGGGGGCAGAGCAGCAGCCTGAGGGGTCTCACCTGCTGAAGGGGGGTGAGGCTCAAGCTCTTGCAGAGTTTGCCTGTCTCTATCTTGCCCCCCAAGCTCCCTGGGGCAGGAAACTTGGCACCTAGCCAGTAAGCGCTTGCCCACAGCAGGCACTTTGTGCTGGGTTCCTGGCAGCTCCCCAAGCAGCTGCGGTAACCAGCCCTCAAGCTGCTGGTACAGCACCAGTCCCTGTTCACTGCCTGGTGACCTTTGGCTCAGTGCTGAGCTGAGTGGGAGTGCTGAGCTGAACCCCGACCAGCAGTAGGGTGGGGCTGGAGCTGCCGGCAGCGGGAGGGCGACTGTGTTAATAACCTGACTTGGAGCTGCCACGTGGCTGAAACCCACCTGATGCTGCGGCTCAAAGCCGAGCCCAGGCAGGGAGAGCTCTGAGCGGAGCCTGAGCCGAGGGAACCTCTCCAGGCAATGAGCTGCGCTGCAGATGCCCAGGGCCAGTGGCCAGGCTGCCAGACGGGGCTGGGGGGTGGCTCTGAGGGCCGTGGTAGGAAGCAGCTGTCCTGTCCCAAGTCAAAACAAATGGGGAGCAAGTGTGGGAAGAGGGTCTGAACTCTCCATTGTGCAGTGGGGAGCATGTGACTGCCCAGCACCCTGCCCGAGCACAGGAAATGGAGAAATATGCGCTTGCTCAAAACTTCCTGAACTCCTAGGGTAGGTACATCCTGGAGCTGAGCCAAGCCCAGCCTGCGCCAGGGTAGCACATGCAGGGTCTGGCTGAAGTGCCATGTCTTGGGCACTGACAAACCAGCCAAGCCTCTGCTCAACAGGAACGGCGCTAGGGGTTTGAGCGCCCTAGGCGCACGGTCATTTCGCCGCCCCGCGCACTGGTCCCCCAGCTGCCTGCAGATGGTTGGCTGCTCCCGTGGCTCCAGTGGAGCTGCCACAGTCGTGCCTGCGGGAGGTCCACCACAGCCATGCGAGCAGCCGACCCTCCACAGGCACCACTGCGGCAGCTCCACCGGACCCGCCTGCCGCCCCCTCTGGCAAAATGCTGCCCCCTAATAATGCTGGCGCCCTAGGCAATTGCCTAAGCTGCCTAAATGCAAGCGCTGGCCCTGCTGCTCAATATGGGACAGCCGGGTTTTCTGGGGCTCAAACGCCCCAACCTGACTCCGGGGCCACATCTTCCCTTGGGGCTCTGATCTCGCTCAACCACCTGCCTGGGAGCCAGCGGACACTGGTCCTGTCTCCCCACCTGTGGGAGAGGGCAGGTCCCTGCCCCCCCAGAGAACAGCTGGATAGCCTGGTTTGCACCCTATGGCCTCAGCAATGGTGCCGGTGGCCTACAGCGGTGACTTGCAATGAACACAGTGCGGGCTCTGCTGCCCTCCATCAAGGGGAGGGGACAGGGTGGGATCTGACTCATATTCTGGCAGCCCCACCCTGCTATGCTGAGCACAACACAGCTGCACACGTGGCCTTTGCCCCCTAAGCTTGCAGTGAGACCCACCGAGGCCTGTTGGCTAGCTAAACTAGTTGCCCTGTAAGCAGGGATTGTGCCGCTCCCTTGGGCCTGACCCCTGTGCCCTTTGGAGCAGCCTCTGAGAGGCTTCACTGAGGGATTCGGAAGCACTGGTGAGGCCGGGTTGGCGTCAAGGACAGACCAGTGGCCAGACACTGGGGTCCTGTTGGGCACAGGCTGAGCTTGCAGGGGCAAAGGCCTGTGTCTTCTGGGGGGCAGGGTGGGAGAAGCAGGGAGCCCAGTGATGTGCTCTGGGATGCTCCTTGGAGGTGAGTTGCTCTGAAGGGTCTAACCTCCCCCCCCACCAATCTCCAGCTGAGCCTCCTGGAAGCTTTGCTGAGCCCCCGTGTGGAATCCCTTCCCTTTCCTTCAGGAGCCGAGCCCAGGCTCCACGTCCCTGTCTCCCTGAGTAACGCTGGCTCCTCTCTTCCAGGTCTTGAGCAACGCCCGGCTCTTCCTAGAAAACCTCATCAAGTAAGTGCTGACCCCTCCTGCTCACACAGGGCCAGGCTGTGGGGCTGCTCTGGCTGGGCAGGAGCTGGCTGCAGACCCACTCCACGGCAGAGCGTGATGGGAGCTGATCCCCTATGGCATGAGCAGCAGGGGCTGCTGAGTCAGCTGTGCAAGTTCTGTCACTAGCTAAAGGTGCCCCACAAAGCAGGGTCCCTTCAAACCCCTTCTCCCTGCCCATGCTGAGCCCCACACCACAGACCAGTAATGCCAGGTGGGGCGCACTGCTCTCCCATCCCCGAGGCGGCTCTGCACACTGTGTGGGAATGAAGCTGGACCCTGGAGTGCTGGTCATGAGCAGTGAGGTCTGACCACATGGGCCCAGTGAGTGTCCTGTCCCGCCAATGTCCTGTCCACTGCCCGAGGCCTCGGGAGCCCCGTCCCAGGGCTTGGGAGCCTGCCCCTGCGCTAGCCACGGCCACCTTGCACATGCTAAGGGCAGGGATGCCACCCTGTGGTACTAACATGTACTGCAACTTCTGAAAGTGGCTTTCAAACCTCACCTGTCAGGACCAGGCCCCTTGCCCCTGCCACGGAGCTGGGAGCTCTGACAGTACAGGGATGGGATTTCCTTAAATCTGCAGCTCAGGATGGTCCCGAATGCTGCTCAGGCCTGTGAGTTCTCGTCCTGGGCCACTAGCAGCCAGCTGTTGCCAGGCCACTTAGAGTCCCAGCGTGGGTCTGCTCAGTCCCTCGTGCTGAGTGCGGGCTTGGAACAAGGCCTGGCCTGGCTAGCTAAGGCCGCAGCCTCTGGGTGTTCCCATGCCCATCAGTACTGTATGGGACCCCACTGCAGACTAGCCCTGAGCTCAGGTGGTCTGACACCCAAGAGGAGTCCTGGAGAAAAGCCAGCCCCTCTGCCCCCACTGCTCGCTAATCTGAGTGCTAACGAGTAACTGCGCTAATGGCAGGAGGCCCTGCCCTGGAGGGAACAAGCCCTGGGAGAGGGGTACCTGGGAGGGCGTTCTGGGGATGCCAGCAGTGCATTGCTCCTGCCCATTGTACATGGGGCAGGACTGTATGGTCCATGTCTGTGGCTGGTGGGAGGGGGGAACCGTCCTCTGGACAGGAACCTGCTGCTGACCGCTCCCTGCTCCTTCACGTGGGCTCGATCACAGTGGGACTCGAACCCATGTGGGCAGCCAGCCCCAGAGCCCTGTGCATCACGTCAGGCGGGAGCTGCCCTCCAGCTCACCTGAGACACTTTTCCTACAGATATGGGATATTGGTGGATCCAATCCAAGTGGTCTCCCTGTTCCTGAAGGACCCCTACAGCTGGCCCTCCCTGTGCCTTGTCATTGGTGAGTCTGTGAGAATCCTGCCAGCGCTGAGCTGGGCCCCACAGGAACTGGCTGCCTCCTCTCCTAGCCGTGTGGAGCTGGGACAGGCCCGCCGGACCCCCCCACCCTTCTCCAGCAGGCTAGGGCAGGGTTGTGCCCTGCTGAGGGCTCTGTCCAGCCCCTCAGCATCACCAGAGCTGGGGCTTTTGCTCCCCAGAGGTCACAGCCTGACAGGAGGGGACTTTCCCCGGGTCTAGCTGAGCCTGCCCAAGCCCAGGGCCTGACGTTCATTCACCAGGTGCTGCCAGCACTGGGGGCTGCTCCACAGAGCAATCTGTGCCCAGTTCCCAGCCTCTGCTCTCCTGCCTAGAGCACTAGTGGGGAGCCTGGGGGGGCGTCCAAAGGATTCACTCCTCAGCCCATGCTGCTTGCTGAGGTGTGAGCACTGGCCATTGCAAGTGTTCACCCAAGGGCTGGGCCCTCCGGTTAACCCACCTGATCTTGCAGACGGGCTCCTCCAGGCACTGAACTTGGGCAAATGCTGCAAAAAGCCCAGTTGCTGGTAATGAGATCCTTGGCTAGTGGGGGCTGCCTGGGGTCTGGGCCAGATGTGCCTTTAACCACATCCAACTCAGACCTCCTGGCGGCTGCATTGGGCTTCTCTTCATTCCTGATCTGTCACAGCTGTCCTGTCTCGAACTGGCTGGGCTCCTTCACGGATACAAGGGAAGGTCCTGAACCAGGCGCTAATGTTGCCAGCTGGAGATCCGTCCCTAGGATGGGGCGCAGGGTCTCCCTAGCACGGCCTGCAGGAGTGATGCAGGGGGCAGGCTCCTAGCCTCTGCCCCTCTCCTTGCTCAGCCCCCTCCTGTCCTCCCCGAGAACAGAGCTGAGCGCTCGGACAAGCCACAAGCCCTGTTCTGGGAGCAGTGGGACTCCAGGGGCGCTGTGAACTCTTCAGCGTGCTGTGCTGGGAGACTCTGGCAGGGAGCGAGGCAGCGAATGGCCAGCTCCTGCCCCAGGGCCCAGCTGTGCTCAGAGCTCTCCAGGGTCCTGAGGGATGGGGCTGGGTGTGCTGACTGTTCCTTTGCTTACAGTGGCCAATGTGTTTGTGCTGGCTGCTCTGCACACGGAGAGATGCCTGGCAGCGGTGAGCCCCTTCGCGCGTGGCTGAGACGGAGCCTGGGGGGTCACACTTGGGTTACAGCTACTGGGCTGCTCTGGAGCCTGTGGCCGGGGAAATGGGCATTTCCTAGCAAATGCATGGGCAGAAGGGGACTCGAGGATAAGAGCAGGATGATCGAGACGGGTGCTCTGACACCAGGCTGCAGGCCCGGCACTGCCAGGCCAGAATGGGGGGCTCAAACTGTGCCCCATGAGCTGCCTAGGGAACCCCCTGGAGTGCTTGGGAGGGAGAGGCTCTGGACTGGCCTCTGCACCAGATAAAGGGATGCCCTGCCTTGTCCTCAATCCCGCAACCAGCAAGTGTCATGGAGCACTGGGTGGTGCCTTGTTCTGCCCTGGCTCCATCTGCTCTGTGCACCCCAGCAGCGGCCTTAGGCTTGTTACTTGTGGGGGTGGGGGAGCAGCTTGGGGAGGAGTGAATGGGGTTAGGCTAAACCTGACAGGTGGCATGAGCTCTCGGGCTGCAGCCGAAAATCCCTGGCATGAATCTCACTGACCTGGTCTCCAGCAGCTGCTGTGTCAGCATCTACCAGCTCAGCTGCCTGCGAGCCCAGGGAGCAGTGAGTGGTCTGTGCTGGGCTCTGCCTGGAATACCTCTCCCCAGGGGAGCAGAAATCGAACGAGGGCACCTCTCCTTCAGAGGGCCTGAGCCCCACCGCCGGAGCAGAGTGCCCCGGCCAGCAGCACTGTGGGGCATGCTAAGCTGCAAGCGCGTTCTGGGCTTGGCCTGTCTGAGGGGCCATGGGGCATGTCCCCGGGCAGGAGGAGCAGCTGCGATTCCTGTTCCCAGGTGGGAGGCCCAGCACCTGGCTCTGGCAAAAGCCTCCGTGGGGCCCAGTCCTGGGTAACGGAACCTACCTGCAGCAAAGCGACTAGGGTGAGGGCAAGTGCTGCCGTCTCCAGCTGTGCCGTGCTCCGGGGGCAAGCCGGGGGGAGAGAGCGTCAGTCCCGTGGGGGCAGCCTCCCCAGAGGAGGGGTAGGGCAGAGGGCTCAGGGTTGTTGTACTGGCCTCATGTGTCTCCTGGCTCTCCACAGGGCTCCATCTCGGAGAACGTCGGCTCCATCATCCATGCATGCAACCTCCTGACCATCCTGTGTTTCCCAGCACTGGTTGTGCTGATGGTCTCCTCCGTCACTCCGGGTAGGTGGTGAGCCCCCTGGCTGTCAGCGCTGGCTGCGTACAGATGTGGGTTCACACTGTGGGGACCCCCTGGGATACTGGGGGCTCTGGGCTCCCCAGGTAAGAGCAAGGTCAGCTGGGGATGCCTGAAGTGAGGCTGCAGCAGCGACCTGCTCTGGGGAGCTGCTGTCTGACCTTGACCCTGTTAGTCTCTGAGGCTGGGGGTCCCTAGGGACAAGCTGATCTGGGGCTCTCACCTCCAGTGTTAGATGCTCACTAACCGGGCTGGGCAGGGCCAGTGAGTCGCCCGGGGAACGCTGTCCCTGCAGCAGTGCCTCACGGGTCACTCACGCTCCCGGCCTTGTCTCTCCCCAGTCGGTGCCGTGTTCGCTCTGTCCATCTATACCATCGTCTTCCTCAAGCTCTTCTCCTTCAGGGATGTGAACAAGTGGTGCCGAGCCAGGGGCCGGGCGAAGGCTTTGCGTGTGCGCCCAGGTGAGCCCTGGTGGTGGGCAGGCAGCTGGTGCAACGCGCTGTGCCACCCTGCGTGACCAGAGTGGCAGACGCATGCAGCTGTTCCCCAGTGCCAGGAATGCTGCTATGGCCTGTGCTTTGAGCTTGTATTACAAGCTAGTGGAGCCCCCCTCTCTGGGGCTTGCAGCCAGGTCTTGCTCTGGCACGATGCACGAGTGTGGGGCTTGTCTGTTCCAGAAAGGGAAACTGCCCTGGCCACAAATGGCTCTGCAGAGATTGGTGCTGCAGCTTGCTCTGCCTTAGTGCGACTGCCATCTCCACATGGGGGTCTCTGCTCCTCCCACAGCATGGGGCTAGCAAGTCTCAACCGCAGCCCTAGTGACCCCGGGGCCTTTAGGCTAATGGCTGTCTGCTCTCCTCTCCTTTTCCAGCTTCTGGGCTGAAGAAAGTCAATGGGGAGGTAGTGCCGAGCGGCGTGTGCTATCCAGCTAACCTGACCTATAAAGGTAACTGAGCTCCTGGCCTGCAGTGTGGGGGCGTTAGGCTGTGATAACTGGGAGGTGCCTATTGCCCGGCACACCTGGGCTCCTCAGCTCTCTCCTAGAGCAATGCTGCTGAAATCCCGGGTGGGTCTGGCTGCAGGCGCTGACGGCAGCATGGAACTCGCCCCAGAACTCTCTCAGGAGCATAGGAGGCAAATTCAGGCTGGAGAGAACAGGGCTAATAGTCACCTTCAGGCTCTGCCGTGGCAGGACAGTGACCCAGGTGACAGGCGGCTGGCACTTACCCGCAGCCTCACCTGCCGGCTCTCAGAGAGCCCTGCTGAGGGTTGAATGCCGGTGTTCCTTGAAGGCAGTGGACCTGCTCCATAGGGCTGTCCCAGGAGCTTGCTGCTCTGGGCAGGTGGTGTCAGTGCTGCTTGTTCAGAACCTCAGTAACTATCGGTGGGGGTGCTGGGCCCTGGCGGTGGTGGGGGCACTGATGTGACTCTGCTGGTCTGTTTCAGACATGTACTACTTCCTGTTCGCTCCCACCCTCTGCTACGAGCTGAACTTCCCTCGCTCGCCCCGGATACGGAAGCGCTTCCTGCTCCGCAGGCTCTTTGAGATGGTAAGACAGCTTCAGGCCCCACTCAGTCCTGCTCCTGAGCACTGGGCCAGTGACAACCCTCCAGACTCGGCAGGTGCTGATTGTGGGTGGCCCACAGACAGGGCTGGCAGTGCTCCTGCAGCACTGACTTCAGCTCTGGAGGGTGGGCTGAGGAGAGTCTCATGCTGGTGTCTCAGCAGAGGTCTCCTGAGCAGGCCTGGGGGGCTGCCTGTGGCTGTAAACTCCCCGCTGTCCTAGCTGATAGGCAGCAGCATGCCTGCTGGGGGGCAGGAGACACACACACACACACACACACACACCCCGCTCAGTGGCTGCGACAAACCCGGCATTGCTCCAGGACGCCAACCTCCTAGAGCAGGCTCCTGGCTTGGCCTGAGAGCTGCCATGCTGGGACATGGGCAGCAGGGGTAGACTTGGACCAGTGTGGCCTGGTGCCTGGATGCCACTTCGGTGGGGCAGGCACTGAGGGGCCCATATGCCTCCTGGGCCTGTCTGCCAGGTCTTCAGCGCCTGAGCAGCCAGGCCTCCGGCATGGGCCTGTGCTATGCAGGGGTGGGGCCCTGCCGATCTCACTACTACTGTCTCTTTGTCTCCAGCTCTTCTTCATCCAGCTGCTGGTGGGGCTGATACAGCAGGTATGTGGATAGGGCAGCAGAGACCATTCCCTGTGTGGCTCGTGGTGGGAGGGGGCACATCAGGTGTCTCTCGGCTTTCTCCAAGCACAGGAATAGCTGAAATTGGCAGAGGCGGGGTGGTAGACAGGAGCCCCCACCATCACCAGGCAAGCGTAGCCTCTGGTTGACTCAGCACGCGGTGCCAAGTGCCTGGTGCAGAGCGGGCTGGAGCCTGCTCTCTCCAGGGCCCTCCTGGCCAAATCAAAGGACAGACACTTGCATGTTCCCATCACGGGGAACAGGTCTTAAGAACTGAGTGGGGGCTGGTGGAGTAGGGGGGGGACCCCTAGGAACAAAGGGCAGACACAGGCTCCCTGATGAGCATCTGTGATTAACGAAGTTGGATGTAGGCCCCTGGCAGTGTGTGGGACTCCAGTGAGCGTCCGTGGGGTGGGTTGGGATCGGCCAAGCAGCTAGAGGGGCTGAACAGGGGCAAGGACAGACTTGCCAAGCAGGCAGTGACTGCAGCTGACTCTTTGAGGGGGGGTCCTGGATCCTCGGGTGAGGGGTGGGCTTGAGGACTGGGTGCACTGGGGGGAGCAGCCTGACTGTCTAGAGCTAAACTTTTTCTTTCAGTGGATGGTCCCCACTATCCAGAACTCGATGAAACCTTTCCGGGTGAGTCACCAGCCTCCCTTATATCCAGTCCGGGCTACAGATTTCCTCCCCCAGCTCCGACTCCGCAAGCTCCCTGTTGCGCATCTCTCCTCTCCTGCGGGGCTGTTGGCTCAAGCCCTAGGGTGGGGCAGGAGGTGGCCATCTCCCCCTCTGTGCTGCTTGTGCACTGGCTGACTGGCCACAGCTGGGCTCAGCGGGGCCCCCCAAGGGGCAGCGCCTCGGAGCTCCGTGGAGAAGCTCTGTGCACTGCAGCTGGCTGTGCAGTGCCCTAAATGGATGGGGCTTGAAGGCCACTCGCGTGGCCGGTGCCCTGGCTGACCTGTGGCGTGCCCCATGGAGGGTGCGTGCTTCGTTAGCAGGCCTCAGCGCGCCCACAGTCAGTCAGCAGGGACCCCAGCCCTTCCTGCCAGGTTGGTATCTGAACAGGCCTCTCCACTGAAGGAACAAGGCTGTGAGTGCCGGTATCTGGGAGGGAGTAGGGGAGTCCTGAAAGCAGCCTTCTCCCCACTCCCTGGCTTGTCTTGGCCAGCTGGGACTGATGCTGAGCTCTCCTTCCAGGATATGGACTTCTCCCGAATCATAGAGCGCCTCCTGAAGCTGGCTGTGAGTACTGCAGCTCAAATTCAACTCCTACCGCCAGGGCTGGGGATGTGGCAGCCTTCCTGAAACAGGCTCCCAGCACTGTCTGCTATTCCATCCCCAGGCCTCTCGTGGGCAGTGGCTGGCAGTCATGCCAAGGGGCAGCTGGCTCTGCTTTCCAGCAGGGAACTCCCTGGAATGCCTTGGGTACGAGACGATTCTTGGCGTCGGCCAAGGGCTTGAGTTCGGTCTGTTCCTTTCTCTGGGCAGGTCCCCAATCACTTGATTTGGCTCATCTTCTTTTACTGGTTCTTCCACTCGTCCCTGAACGTCCTGGCTGAAGTGATGCAGTTTGGCGACCGGGAGTTCTACAGGGACTGGTGGTGAGCCGTGATCCACTCGCGGGGGGGCCCGCCAGGAGCTGTCTGGAGGGGAAGTGACAGCTCCCCAGTGGCCCCAGGCCCATATCAACAACCCTGCGTGGGGGGCAGGGATCCCCTTGGACTCGACTAGCCATTGGGGCAGCTGCAGGAAGCTGGTGGCACCAGCACCTTGGAGACTCTGGCTGCCGTCTTCCCCCCAATGGGGGACAAGACTGTTTAATGCATCTAGCAGTGTAGAGACGCCATGTGGCTTGTCTGTGTAACCCTGTCCTGCTGCCCACTCCTTGAGCCCCCTGAGACTGGGAAGACCCTTACATAGCACTTCCTGCTGGGCTGGGGGCTCTCCAGGAGCACACACAGGTGCTGCAGGGAAGGGAGCTCCTGCACTGGGGGAGACACCGTCCCGTCTCCATCGTCTGTGCTGAATACCTGGGAGCACCTTCAGCTAGCTCCTCGTGATGCTGTGGCATTGACCAGTTCCTTCTGGTCAGAGTCTGGCTCCCCAGGGATGGTAGTCGGGTGTCGCTGTCCTCGGATACCCTGCTAGAGGCCACAGGAGGGTCACTCAGGGTCAGTCTGACCTCAGTGGAGCATGTTGGCTCTGCCAGGGGACTTCCTACAGCTCCATGCGCGCACTGCGGCCAGAGCTGCCTGGGAAACCCAGGCCCATGGGAGCCACTGGACAAACCCTGCGGGTGTTAGTCTGAACTGCAGTTGGAAATCAGGGTTGTACTTCCCCTCTTCTGGGTAAACATGACTGGCCAGCGAGCAGGGGTTGCCCTTCCCTCGGAACTGGTCCAGCTGGACCCCCCTGGGATGGGGCTGCTATTAAAGGCACTTCTCCTACCAGATGGCAGCTGTCAGACAGTGCTGCAAGGTCTGTAGCTGGGGACAGAAGGGAGCTGGGGCCTGTGAAAACCCCCTCATGCTGCTGGGCATCTAGCTGGGAAGTCCTCCATGGCCCCCCTGGTGCTGGACGTAGTGCCAGTCCCTGCCCTGCTGGCGTGTGGCCACAGCTGGCTGGTTGCTGGGAGCAGAGGGTTGTGCTGGTCCCAGGTCTCCTGCGGGCCTGTGGCTGGGATGTTGCTGATGCCGGTTCTCTCTCTCTCTCTCTCTCCCCCCCAGGAACTCTGAGTCAGTGACATACTTCTGGCAGAACTGGAACATACCAGTGCACAAGTGGTGTATCAGGTACAGCTCCTTCTGGGCTCAGCGAGGGGCTCAGTGTGGCTCCTCCTGGCTGCATGTGCTGACCTGGCTGTTCCCTCGGGGGAGAGGGGAGGCCCTGTGAGCTAATAGCTTGGTGAAGAAAAGCCAACTAGAGAACACCCTGAGCTCCTGCGCTGGGGCAGACAGCAGCAGGCTCTTGAAGGGCTGATCAGCATGTGAGGATGCTCCTGGGAAGGGGCAGCTCCAAGAACCTAGTTCCTTGTCTTAGCAGGGCTGGGGGATGCTCCTGATCTCCCTCAGCTGCTGCTCGCTGCTGCTGCTGCCTAGTTAACAGCCAGGGCTTTCCTGACTGCTCTGCTCTGCTCCCCCGCACGCGCTAACTCCTGCTCTTGTGTTCTAGGCACTTCTACAAGCCAATGATCAAGAGGGGGGTCAGCAAATGGACAGCCCAGACTGCAGTGTTCCTGGCATCGGCTTTCTTTCATGAGGTTGGCAGCTGGCTTGCTCCCTGCGTGGGAGGGAGGGGACTCGGCGTTGGCTGTTTTGTTGCAAGAACTGCATAAAAGGCACGTTCATGGCCTGAGCAGAGGAGAGCAGCCTTTCCACCAGCATGCCCTCAACGGGGCAACCAGCCTGCAGCGCAAGCCCTCAGCGTGACTGTACCTCAGTCTGCGCTCACTAGGAGGAGAGGGCTGCAGACAGGGCAAACTCTGCTCAGCGCTGCCCCTGGGGATGCTTCCAGGGGTCTAGTTCTGGGCAGCTGGGTCTGGGCTGACTTGGGTACCCATCCAGGGGGAGGGAGGATGCTGGGAGTGGGTTGCAGTTAGCAGGCTCAACCATCCCCCACCAGCTACGGATGGGGAGGGGTGGATCCAGGAGGGCGAGCAGCAGCAGCAGCTCCTCTGACCTTGTGGGGGAATGCAGTGCGGCTTGGGGCCATGCATGGAGCTGATGCAGAATCTTCTCTCCTCCAGTACTTGGTGAGCGTGCCCCTGAAGATGTTCCGGCTGTGGGCGTTCATGGGGATGATGGCTCAGGTAAGACCTGGGAGGTAGGAAGGTCACCTGGCTCCTTGGGCTTCTGATCCTTTAAGGGTATCTCCATTCTAGCATGCTGGAAAACTGGGCCTTCACTGCAGTAAACCACATGGAACCGTAGGGAGATGCCTGCACTAGTATAAATCTGTTGGCTCCAGGTAGTTGACAAAGTCCATGTGTTCTTCTGTAGCTGCCTTCTTCAGTGGCTCCTTCCCAGTGCTCTGTGGCACCCACCGCTGCCTTTGGGCTCATGGGCCAGGCAATGGGGCCTGTCTTGGTTACTAAAACACACCCCCTTTGCATGGTATCTGTGCTCTGTTCTGCCCGCTTGGTGCGTGACGGCCTGTCTTTGAGGCTTGGAGTCCAAGCTCTGACTGCTCCGTCCCCCAGATTCCACTGGCCTGGCTTGTGGGAAGGTTCCTCAGAGGCAACTATGGGAATGCAGCCGTATGGATCTCCTTGATCATCGGGCAGCCGATAGCCGTCCTGATGTACGTTCACGACTACTATGTGCTCAACTACGAAGGCAGCCAGTGATGCATGTGGACTCCCTGTTCCTGCCTCTCCTTGTGGTGTCCTCAAGGAGCCTGGCCGGGGTCAGAGCCCCCACTTCCTGCTGTTCTCCGAAAGCCTCTGGGACTGACTGTAGCAGCAGCACATGTGCGGAGATGTCAGTCTAAGGAAGCTGCCTTGTCCTTTTTTATGTGTGTGTAATCAATGGGGATGAATATTTTTGTGAATTGAATGTTGGATCAATGCAATATCCTCCGGCGAGAAGCACCGGGGAAAAGGAAGGGCCTCCACGGGACCCTTCTCTCCTGTCACTGGTGGTAATGCTCAGGATCGGATTCTTGAGAGGGCATTTCCTAGGGTCCTGTAACAGGCCTTGCAGGGTGTTCGGGACTGAGCTTAGGGCCTGCCCAAGGCAGCACCAACATCTTCTGAGGCCAGCTGGAGAACTTGGCTAGCTGAGCTTCAGAACGTGCTTCTGCTCTGACCACCTCTGGAATGTTGCCCCCATCTTGGCAATAGGAGATGGACAGCAGCGAGGGCTGGGCCTCCATGTAGGGTGTCAAAGCTTTAATGTGGTGGCTCCTTTGCCCTGCTCGGTGCAGAGAGGCAGCCAGCTGGGAGCTGCCATTTTTAAGGCACTTTAAAAGTACTTTCACTGAAGTCTCAGATTTTGTTCTCGCTCCGTCCCATGTTCAGACATGCCGGCTACTGCCTCTTTAAAAGGCAGCTGTTGCTGAAGGGTGTCTCCCTCAGCCCTGATCCTGCAGCCCTCCTGAGAATCCTTCCTGGTACCAGCCTCTCCCTGGGGCTAGCCCCTGGCTGCAGGACCCAGCAGATGGTACTGGGCTCCTCAGGCATGCACCAAGGTGAACCAGGAACTGCCTGCTCTTATGTAGGGGAGTCTCTGTTCGTGGCCAGCCTGCAGGTGCCTCTGGTTTCTGTACTGTGCACAGGTTCCACTTGGGCTCCTCTCAGCCGTCCCTGTAGTCCATCCTCAAGCACGCCCAGGTGGCCACATTGCCCTCCATGGCTGTGCTGCTTGGGGGGGTGTGACTCTGAGATGGCAGGTCCAATCTGGATCTGTGCTGAATGTCCCCTGTGGGGGGGCAGGGGCCACAGTCCCTTGTGCTACCCCCATCTCCAAATGTCTCCCTAGCAACCTCTGACACTTCGTCTGTATCTGCCAAACCGTGAATAAAGCATCTTTTCCAAACCTGTCCCCTGGCTGCCTTGCTGGGGGTGGGGGGGGGAGGGAGGCAGTGCACTAACACCAGTGCCTGTGCTCAGGCCCTCCATGGAGCTGGGCTTTTGCAGGGGAGGCACCAGCTGTGTCTCCTCCACAGAGCTGGGCCCAGGGCAGTGACATGGATTGAACTAGCAAGAATGGCCGTCTCCATGGCACAAGCGTCGCTCTCAAACTGCCTTCTAACGCCAGCTAAAGGGGAGTGTCTAGGCTGTGGCAGGGGAGCAGGAGGGAAGTGGTGCAGCCCTGCACCTCAGCCATGTTTTCGTTCCATCTAGTGAATGCAAACATCACTTAACCTCTGGATCTGAGCAGCCAGAACCCTCTGCCACCTAGCGCTGGAGCAGGGACCAGGGCCTGCATTGTAGACACAGCTCAGGTAATGCTGCTCACAGACAGGGAAGAATTGGTAGGGGACATAGAAGTGAGTGGCAACCTGGGCAGCAGTGACCATGAGATGGTTGAGTTCAGGATCCTGACACAAGGAAGAAAGGAGGGCAGCAGAATACAGACCCTGGACTTCAGAAAAGCAGACTGTGACTCCCTCAGGGAGCTGATGGGCAGGATGTCCTGGGAGAATAACAAGGGGGAAAGGAGTCCAGGAGAGCTGGCTGTATTTTAAAGAATCCTTACTGAGGCTGCAGGAACAAACCATCCTGATGTGCAGAAAGAATAGCAAATATGGCAGGCGACTAGCTTGGCTTCAAGAGAAATCTTGGGTGAGCTTAGATTGGACGGGTGAGCTTAGATTGGACAAATGACCAGGGAGGAGAATAAAAATATTGCTCAGGCAGGAGTGAAATCAGGAAGGCCAAATCCCACTTGGAGTTGTGTGATGGAGTAGGGACTGTCTGTGTGGGGAATGGAAAAGCAGGGGGATCTCTTTAGGTGCGGGACAGGTGATCAGCCTGTAACCCGAGCCCGGCCAGGGGGAGGAGGGAGCTCCTGGGTGGAGAAGAAGAGAACAAAGGACCCCGGCCGGGGGGGGGAGGAAAGGCAGGACAGTTTGGGTTTGGGGCTGTGGGGCGGAATTCAGGGTATCCTAGCTGGGATCCAAGCACCCTGAACCCCCAGAAGGACTGGATGGAGGAGTCCTGACTGTGCCTGCAAGCTCTGCTGTAACCTGTGTTCCTGTTGTCCAATAAACCTTCTGTTTTACTGGCTGGATAAAAGTCACTGTGGGGTCCAGGAAGAGGGGTGCAGGGCTGGAACCCCCAGACTCCGTAACAACTGGTGGCAGTGGCGGGAGATACTGCACCCCGTGGACGGCGCTTCCTGCAGTAAGTGACTGGGGAGCAGTAAAACGAAGGGGTGATTAACCCCTGGGAGTGTGTGCCCAGTGAGAAGGACTTTGCAGTAACAGGGTCCCCCTGGGGATTGCAGCGAGTGGTCCCAGGGGCGGAGGAGTCTGCAGCTCGACCCTGGCAGAGAGGTGGTGATCTCAAGAAGGGCTGGTGCACTAGGGGTCCCCTGGAAACCGTGGGGAGCGGTGAGCACCCCGGCCTGTGAGTGGCCAGCAGGAAGATGTATGCCAAGCTGCGCAAGTGTGACCTGCTGGAGCTGTGCAAGCAGAGGGGGCTGCGCATGGGGAGGCTGACCAAGGACCAGCTGATTGCCCGGCTGGAGGAGGGAGACCGGAGCCCTGTCTCTGAGGGAAGCAGCCTGGCAGATGCAGCGCAGGCACCAGTGTCTGTCCCCGCTGGGAGTGGTCAGACGGTGGATGAGGGCTTCCCGAGACCCCCCCTTCCTAGGCCTAGGGGAAGGGCGGGGAGGAGCCCAGCGAATACCGAGGGCACCGTGACCCCCCCGGCCAGCAGGGGATCCTGGCAGCGAAGCTCACCCCCCAGCAGGGGATCCTCCCGGCGACGCTCGACATCTGTGGAGCAGCTGTGGCTGGAAGAGGAAAGGAAGATGAGACGGGAGGAGCTTGAGTTAAAGAGGCAAGAGCTGGAGGAGAAGGTGAACCAGCGTAAGCATGAGGAGAACCAGCGCCAGCGTGAGCTGGAGGAGAAGGAGAACCAGCGTAAGCATGAGGAGAACCAGCGCCAGCGTGAGCTGGAGGAGAAAGAGAAACAGCGTAAACATGAGCTGGACCTGGCCCAGCTGAGGAGCCGTGAGGCCCCGGCTGCGGTGAGTGAGGGGGGACCCAAGCCTACAACGAACTTTGATAAGCGCTTGCTGCCCTGGCGTAAGGAGGGGGAGGACATAGATACCTTCTTGACAGCCTTTGAGAATGCCTGCGAGCTGTACAAGGTTGACCCTGCAGACAGGATCCCATTTCTCACCCCCTTACTGGACTCCACGGCCGTGGAGGTGTACAGCCGACTGAAAGGGGCGGAGGCAGGGGACTACGAACTATTCAAACAGGCCCTGCTCCGCGAGTTTGGGCTGACTCCTGAGATGTACCGGAAGAGGTTCCGGAGTCAGCGTAAAACCCGTGAGATCACATACCTACAACTGGTCAACCGGGCCCAGGGGTATGCCCGCAAGTGGACAGCTGGGGCCCAAACTAAAGAGGACCTGCTTGACCTATTCATACTGGAGCACCTGTATGAGCAGTGCCCGTCTGACCTGAGGCTGTGGTTGAGGGACCAGAAGCCGGAGAACCCGCAGCACGCAGGCCAGCTGGCCGACCAATTTGTGGACAGTTGGGCAGGGGATGGCAGGGAGGAGTCTCGAAGGAGCAGGCCTGCCTCAACGCAGAGAGAGAGTCATCATGGGACCTCCCAGCGGGGCCCTATGGAGAACCCCCCCAAAAGGGGAACATCCAGTGTCAGGTCCCTACGACCCACTCAAGGGGACCCACGAGACATGGGCTGCTATCAATGTGGCCAACGAGGCCATATACAGGCCCAATGCCCCAAGCTCAGGGACAGACCAAGCAGACCCAACCCGCAGAGGGTGGACTGGGTAAAAACCCAATCAGAAGATGGGCTACCTTCCCGGGAAAGGGGGGCTGGCAACATACCACCTGCGAAGGAGGGAGGAGGCCCCCAGGTCAGCTCCTCTGGGGGGCTGGAAGCTCCAGCCTCCGGGTTCTTAGTTTACCGGGTGGGTGCAGGGCTGCCCCTCCGGAAAGAGTGCATTGTTTCCCTGGAGGTAGATGGGAGGGAGGTCACTGGGTACTGGGACACGGGTGCAGAGGTGACGCTTGCCCGGCCCGAGGTGGTGGGCGCAGATCGGATGGTGCCCGACACCTACCTGACCCTGATGGGCGTGGGCGGGACCCCATTCAAGGTGCCCGTGGCAAGAGTACATCTGAAGTGGGAGGCCAAGGAGGGCCCCAAGGACGTGGGGGTACACCCATATTTGCCCACAGACGTGTTAATGGGAGGGGATCTTGAGGACTGGCCTAGTAGCA
This sequence comes from Aldabrachelys gigantea, assembly GCA_026122505.1. NCBI lineage: Eukaryota > Metazoa > Chordata > Testudines > Testudinidae > Aldabrachelys > Aldabrachelys gigantea. The sequence continues at coordinate 297,557,507 of CM047480.1, forward strand.
CTCAGAGTGCCCTGGTCGTGACTCGTAGTCAGAGTCGGCAAAGGGCACTGCACCCCGACCACGGGGAAGGTACTCGGCCCGAGGTGCAGGACCCTAACCTGGGGGGCGGGGAGCGCCCAGGGGCACGGCTCAGAGAGGCTGTGGCCTCAGACCCCGCCAGCAAGAGAGAGCTGGTCCCCATCCCTGTCCCAGCTGCTGAGTTCCAGGCGGAGTTGCAGAAAGATCCCTCCTTGCGGAAGCCCAGGGACCGGGCTGACCTTAGTGCGGAACAGACCCTGAGGAGAGGTTGCAAGGAGAGGTTCCTGTGGGAGAAGGGGTTCCTGTACCGAGAATGGGCTCCCCCAGGAGAGGTAGAGTCATGGGGGATCAGGAGGCAGCTGGTGGTTCCCCAGAAGTTTCGCCACAAGCTGCTGTACCTGGCCCATGACATCCCTCTTGCAGGACACCAGGGAGTCCGGCGTACCAGGCAGAGGCTGCTACAGAACTTTTACTGGCCTGGGGTCTTTACCCATGTCCGACAGTACTGCCAATCCTGTGACCCCTGCCAGAGGGTGGGGAAGGCCCGGGACAAGGGGAAAGCAGCCTTGAGGCCTTTACCCATCATAGAAGAACCTTTCCAGAAGGTGGCCATGGACATAGTGGGACCTCTCAGCAAGATGACCCGGTCCGGGAAGAAGTACATCCTGGTGGTGGTGGATTTTGCCACTCGCTACCCCGAGGCGGTGGCCTTGTCCTCTGTTGAAGCAGACACAGTAGCAGATGCGCTGCTGACAATTTTCAGCCGGGTGGGGTTCCCCAAGGAGGTCTTAACGGATCAGGCGTCCAACTTCATGTCGACCCTGCTCCGGTCCTTATGGCAGAAATGTGGGGTCCAGCACAACTGGGCCTCAGCGTATCACCCCCAGTCCAACGGGCTGGTGGAAAGGTTCAACGGGACGCTGAAGATGATGCTAAAAACATTTATGAACCAGCACCCGCAGGATTGGGACAAATACTTACCTCACCTGCTGTTCGCGTACAGGGAGGTACCCCAGGAGTCTACCGGGTTTTCGCCTTTTGAACTGTTGTATGGGAGGCGAGTAAGGGGGCCCCTGGACCTGATGAGAGATGAATGGGAGGGGAAGGCCACTCCCGAGGGAGAATCAGTGGTGGAGTATGTCCTGACCTTCCGGGAAAGACTGGCCGAGCTCATGGGCCTGGCCAGGGAGAATCTGGCCCGAGCCCAGAGGAAGCAGAAGGTCTGGTATGACCGCACGGCCCGGGCCCGGGCCTTTGCCACCGGGGATCAGGTGATGGTTCTCATCCCCGTGAGGAAAAACAAACTCCAGGCCGCCTGGGAAGGACCCTTCAAGGTTATCAAGCAACTGAATGAGGTAAACTATGTGGTGGAGCTGTCAAACCGGGCACATCACCGGCGGGTGTACCATGTGAACATGATGAAACCATACTATGACAGGGGGAATGTGGTGTTGGCCGTGTGTGGACACTGGGAGGGGCAGGGAGATGACCCTTTAGTGGATCTATTCCCTGGGACAAAAGCGGGTTCCCCCCTGGAGGCGATTCCCCTCTCTGATCAGCTGACCCTGGCCCAGCACGCTGAGATCAGAGGGGTGCTGCATCTGTACCGACAGCTGTTTTCCAACCAGCCTGGACGCACTAATTTGACTGTTCACAGGGTGGAGACCGGGTCACATTCCCCTATAAGATGCTCCCCTTTTCGGGTCACTGGTAAAACTGCCCAGGATCTGGAAAGAGAGGTCAGGGACATGCTGGCTTTGGGTGTGATCCAGCCGTCTTCCAGCCCTTGGGCCTCGCCAGTGGTGCTGGTCCCCAAGAAGGATGGGTCAATCCGGTTCTGTGTGGACTATCGAAAGCTCAATGCCATCACCGTATCTGACGCCTACCCCATGCCCAGGCCTGACGAGCTCCTAGACAAGCTGGGAGGTGCTCGGTACCTCACCACCATGGATCTTACCAAGGGCTACTGGCAAGTGCCGCTGGATGCAGAGGCCAGGCTGAAATCGGCCTTTATCACCCCTCTGGGGCTCTACGAGTTTCTGACCCTGCCCTTTGGCCTCAAGGGAGCGCCAGCCACCTTCCAGCGCCTGGTGGATCAGCTACTGAGGGGGATGGAGAGTTTTGCCGTGGCCTATATTGACGACATCTGCGTCTTTAGCCAGACCTGGGAGGACCATGTGTCCCAGGTTACACAAGTCCTGGACCGAATCCGGGAGGCTGGGTTAACCATAAAGGCTGAGAAGTGCAAGGTGGGGATGGCTGAAGTATCTTACCTGGGCCATCGGGTGGGGAGCGGCTGCCTGAAGCTGGAACCAGCCAAGGTGGAGGTGATCAGAGACTGGCCTGTTCCCCAAACCAAGAAGCAGGTCCAGGCCTTTATTGGGATGGCAGGGTACTATCGAAGGTTCGTGCCCCACTTTAGCGCCATAGCCGGCCCCATCACTGAACTGTGCAAAAAGGGGAAGCCAGACAAGGTAATCTGGACTGAGCAGTGCCAGGAGGCTTTCCGGGCGCTGAAGGAGGCTCTGGTCAGTGGCCCAGTTCTGGCGAACCCAGATTTTGACAAACCCTTTATGGTGTTCACTGACGCCTCAGACACGGGACTGGGGGCGGTGTTAATGCAGGAGGATGAAAATGGGGAGAGACACCCCATTGTGTACCTGAGCAAGAAGCTGCTACCCCGGGAGCAAAACTACGCGGCCATCGAGAAGGAATGCCTGGCCATGGTGTGGGCCCTTAAGAAGCTAGAGCCATATCTCTTTGGGCGACATTTCATCGTGTACACCGACCACTCTCCCCTGACCTGGCTGCACCAGATGAAAGGAGCCAACGCCAAGCTCCTGAGGTGGAGCCTGCTCCTGCAGGACTATGACATGGATGTGGTCCATGTGAAGGGAAGTGCCAACCTGATAGCGGACGCGTTGTCCCGGAGAGGGGGCCCTGAACTTCCCCAGGTCACTGGGCAGAGTGACCCCGCTCAGTTCAGTCTCGAAGGGGGGAGCGGTGTGATGGAGTAGGGACTGTCTGTGTGGGGAACGGAAAAGCAGGGGGATCTCTTTAGGTGCGGGACAGGTGATCAGCCTGTAACCCGAGCCCGGCCAGGGGGAGGAGGGAGCTCCTGGGTGGAGAAGAAGAGAACAAAGGACCCCGGCCGGGGGGGGGAGGAAAGGCAGGACAGTTTGGGTTTGGGGCTGTGGGGCGGAATTCAGGGTATCCTAGCTGGGATCCAAGCACCCTGAACCCCCAGAAGGACTGGATGGAGGAGTCCTGACTGTGCCTGCAAGCTCTGCTGTAACCTGTGTTCCTGTTGTCCAATAAACCTTCTGTTTTACTGGCTGGATAAAAGTCACTGTGGGGTCCAGGAAGAGGGGTGCAGGGCTGGAACCCCCAGACTCCATAACAAGTTGCAGCTAGCAAGAGATGTTAAGAGTAACAAGGGGAAGGGTTTCTTCAGGTATGTTAGCAACAAGAAAGCAGCCAGGGACAATGTGGGACCCTTACAGATTGGGGAGGCAACCTAATGACAGATGATGTGGAAAAAGCTTGTGTGTGTGTGTGGTTTTTTTGTTCTTGTTTTTGGTTTTTTTTTTCCCCCCTCCCTTGGCCTTCACAGACAAGGTCAGCTCCCAGACTGCTGCACTGGGCAGCACAGCATGGGGAGGAGGTGACCAGCCTTCTGTGGAGAAAAGTGGTTCAGGACTAGAAAAGCTGGACAAGCACAAGTCAATGGTGGGATGAAGTGGGACTGTTCTTAATGTTTCCTCTGAATACTGTGTAGGTGCCTCAGTTTCCCCTATGCATTTCTTAAGTATCTAGGGGGTGAGATTATGCACATTGGCTCTTTGCTCTGCAACAAATGGATGGCACTCTGTCTCCTGGCAACTAATGGCTGCTAAAGGAGAACAAAGAGATCAGGTGACCTCCTGGCCCAGGAAAGGAACAAAGCCCACAGGAGGAGGGGCTGGAGGATGAGTCAGTTTGGGGCTGAGGAGTGAGGGCAGACAAGGATGGCTGGCTCGCTGCCCTGCCCAGGATGGACCCGGCTGAGGCATCCAGTTCTCTGTACCTACAAGCTCTGTTTTAGATCATGTTCCTGTCATCTAATAAACCTCTGTTTTACTGGCTGGCTGAGAGTCACGTCTCACTGCAAAGTGGGGGTGCAGGACCCTGTGGCTTCCCCAGGACCCCGCTGGAGCAGACTCACTGTAGGAAGCGCATGGAGGGGCAGAGGATGCTGAATGCTCCACAGAGGTGAAGCCGTGTGAGCTTCCAGCCCTGCAGACAAGCTGTTTCAAGGGAGAGGAGGCTCCCCAAAGTCCTGACTGGCTTTGTGGGGAGCAGTTCCAGAGCAGGGTCAGCTCCAGCTGAAAGTAGGAGGACTAGACCTCCCCCCACCTCCTTCAATACTCCCCTGGCAGTGTCCCAGGGCCAGTGGCTGCAGTCCCAGCCCCCAGCAGGGAGCTCAGCCAGGGCAGTGGGTGCAGCATTTATAGGGCTGCACAAAGGGGCAGAGCAGTTGCTGGCGCTTTGCCCCTGCCGCCACCTCTCTGCACGGATTCCTCCCACCCTCCTGGGAAGGGTTTCTAGAGGCAGTTAACTGAAATGAGCAGTTGTCACTGACCCCTCTCCAGTGAGGCAGAGCAGCTCGGTGCCTCCTCAGTCCAGCCCTGCTGCCAGCGGACCTGGAGGGGGAAGCCTGTATCAGTGCCTGGCCAGCAGGTAGCAGCAGAGCAATTAACCTTCACTGCAGAGGCTCCAGGTGCTGCTGGGTGTGGATAGGAGCAGAACCAAAGAGCAAAGGGCGCCCAGAGCAGTTCAGGGGAGAGGCAGCTGTTCTGGCCAGAGGCTCGAGGGAACAGGGGTGGTGCTGCTAGTCCAGAGCCAGTGGTTAAGGAGCCGTAGCTATGTGCACAGCCAGCTTGCGCTGAGTGTGGGACGTGCTGGTGTAAGGTGCGCTGGCCCCACTATGGCAGCCATGGGGTGGGAGGTCGGACCTTCCCTGGCGCTGAGGAGGGGGAGCACTAGGGGCAGAGGAACACCACGGGCACCAGCTGGCGGATAGGAGCTGACCCCTCCTGGCCGGCTGCTCTCAAGGGGCAGTTAGCACCTTCCAACCAACGGTACCTAGGCCTGCTGGAGCTGGGCAACCACTCAGGGATACCGTCAGCACCTGCCAGCCCCCGGGGAGGGAAGCTTCGTTGGTCAGGGGTGCAGTACAACTGCCTACAAGGCCCCTTCCCTTGTGTCTAGCAGCCCCCACCCCCTTCGGGCTGGAAAAGTCCCAGAGCTGCTGCAAACTGCCCGATCAGCAGGCCCAGAGGTGAGGGACCGGACGTGCCCTCACACAGGGAGCCTGGCAAGGAGCTGAGTGCAGGGGAAGCAGGGGCTGGGGTAGCTGCCTGACTCTGATTACCCACCATTTACATCGGTGGCCAGGGCCGGTGGGGGAGCAGTTACATGCTCCACCTTGTCATTGCCTTTCCCAGCTAGGGAAGAGAAGGAGCTGCCTTCTTCCCAGCGCCCGTGGCAGGAGACAGACAGCGTAGGGTGCGGGGGGGGTAAGGAAGAGACAGACTGGGGCAGGGGCTGAATGGGAGTGGAGGCACAGGGCCACCGGAGGGAGGTGCAGGGACAAAGGTGATGGGGGAGGGAATGCAGCGCTACATCGGGACAGAGGGTGACGGGGAGGGGAACGGGGGAACAGGGACATGAGGTTGGCTGAGTGGGGGCACAGAGCCACATGGCAATGGGAGGAGGGGGTGGAGGGACATACGGTTCTGCCACCAACTCCCCCCCCCCCCCCCCCCCCCGCACTGCATCAGGGCTGCGGTTCTGTACTGTAGTTTGAATGAATTATTACTCCGGGTTCTGTAGCAATGTGCCTAGCAAGGAATCTATGTCTCAAAAAATAGTTCCTGAATCTTTTTTGTCATCTGTATTTTGAAATAAATGACCAAAAATAATTGAAACTGGTGTGATTCTATTGTGTTATTTTGACAAATAAAATTTGCAGAATTTGAAAATACTGGGTGCAGGATTTTTCATTTTTGGCCCAGAATCCCCCCAGGAGTAACTAATGGAGGGGGCAGAAACGAACTCCATACACCCAGTGCTCAGGGCTTTGGCCCCTTCTCTCCCCTCACACAGGCAGCACTAGGAGAGAATTCCTGAGCAAACCACCACAGGAGTAAAAGAACCCCGGGGCCATTAACACCAAGTCAGAGGGGAGGACAGGCCACATCGTGGGCCCTGGGGGACATTTCAAATCCCAGTGGTCCTGCTGAGTTCTGGCAAGTGGGCAGGCACAAGCCGGAATAGAGTCTGCAACCTGGTGCACTCCAGGTAGTCATGTGCCAGGGTCTCCCTCATGCTGCAGAGGGACAGGTGAACCGCGCCAGGTACTTGCCCGTGCTCACAGCTCCATGAAGGAGCTGCCAACTACTATCCCTGGCGGGCCGTGGGACCAAGGTGGAATACAGGCTGGCCCACCGAGGTTCCTCACTGTCACTAGACCCCCACCACTTAGTGTCTGGGCGGAACACGAGGGTGAGGAAATGGAGCACGCGGGTGTACAGATGTGCCCTTGGCACGGTTCGGAAGCAAACCAGCTGCAGGTCACACAGCCGGCTCGGGGTTTCAAATCCTAGTGGTAAGCAGGCTCCACCCTGCGCAGGAGAGCAGCGTTACAGACTCTTCCCCCACCAGGGAAGCAGGCACAGGCCATTCCACTATTTACCCTTCCTCCTCCTGCCCGTTTGGACAGCATCAGCTAATTACCCCTTTACTGCGGGGGCATCTGCTCTACTGCTGCCCTGGGGGTTTGGCAAAGAGCTACAGGGACCATTCGAGGGCTGGAAAAGCTGCTTTAGAGTGAGACAACTGAAGCTGAATCATCCCAGAGAGGATTAAGAGGTGACTGGAGCATGGCCTACTATGGGGAGAAGATTTCCTATAGCTAAGGGGTCTTTCACCTGGCGAAGTCAGAACAAGAACCCAGGGGTAGAAAATGAAGTTAGACAACTTCAGACTAGGAATAAGGTGCAAAATTTCCAAATGGACGGAAAGTAACTATTGGAACAACTGACCTGGGGACACGGAAAATCCACCATTGCTTGGTGTTTCAGTCAAGACTGGACATGTCTAAAGAAAATGCTCTCGCTCCACCAAACTTAGGGGCTTGAGGCAGGAATTACTGGGTGAAATTCTATAGCCTGTACCTGCAGGCCAGACTAGATAGCACAATGGGCTCAAACGCTCTTACAGCCCCTGGAGCTCCAGAGGAGGGCTTGAGTCTATGCCTGCTTGTTGGACACGGGTGGAGGGGTTTGGGCATCACCAGAACCTCCTCACTGCTGGAAGGGCAACCTGCATTGGCCTGAAAAATAGCAAGAAGATGGCAGCCTTCCCCTGAACACCAAGCCAGTCACAGTCCTTCCTGGAAGTGCCAGGAAACCGTGGCAGCCATCAGCTGGAGAAGACAGCAAGTGGCAACAGCCTCATCAGATCTCAATGCTCTGCACCGGCACCCCAAAATCTTCCCTGGACAGAGGTCACAGGGAACATCCCTCCCTGCCGCGGAAGGCATATGAACATAGTGGGGTCTGCGAACCGCTTAAGGTGCTCTTGGTAGATCTATCCTCACTGAGGAGATTACACAGTGCCCGGCTGCTGGGTGGGTTCCTGGACCAGAAGATTTTTGCTCACCATCACTAGTGGCAGAGAGGTCACCTCTGAAAACTGAGACCTCCACTGCTCACCAGTGTCTCCAGCCCCAAACTCTGGAACAGCTAACAGAGGAAGGTTCCCTGAGAAGACGCGTGGTTGACGAAGTCTTCGCTTTATAGATACCAGAGAGTTTGGTAGCATCAGCTCCCCTCTAGGTGTGTAGCAATGGGTGAGTTTGCAGAAGCAGGTGTTTCAGATTCGAAAGCCAAAAGTAGCAAAGCCCTATCAGTGCTGCAGCACAGCCTCAGGACACCAGCTGTAACCCTGGACCTATGCTTCCTCCCGTCCTTGGATTTAGAGGGTGTCTACACAGCTGGCCGGGGCTCAGGCTGTAAAACTGCTGTGCAGATGTTGGGCTGGGACTGGAGTCCGAACTTTGGGACCTCACAAGGAAGGAGGGACAAACAGGACGATTCCCAGTGCAAACACTCCACACACAGCTCCCTCGGCACAGCCTAGAAAACAGATAAATACTAACCGATCGGTACGTTCAGATGGAGGTGAGTGAGCCAGGGGACGCGCCAGGGGATTCCAGCCCCTGCCTATGGCAACAGAGGGGAATGAATGATAATTCGGGGTCAGACTAGGTGATCAGAACAGTTCCACTTCTGGCCTTAAAATCCAGGTTCTCCAGAAGGAGCATTACTATCCTCAACCCTTGCTAGTGGTCGTCGCCTGAGAGACACTCCCTGCCCAGGATACACCAAGCCACTCAGAGGCTTTTGCTCAAGTCCCTGGCCCCACACCAAGCCACTGGCCATGCTGTCCTGTTAGGGACATAGAAAATAAATTTTATTATCCATTTTAAATTTCTACATTGTCGTTGCATCACTAACCATGATCCTCATGAGAAGATTGCAGCTAACTCTTTACCCGGACAGACAACAAGATCAGCCTTCGGCCATAGCCAGAGAGTTTGAGATCGTTACCGCACAAAGGGAAAAAGGAACCTATGTTTTTGCTCTTTTTTCATACTCAACAGAAATACAAATAAAATTCCAGAGAGCCCCCCGGTTCCTGCCTTCTGGAAAGCTGCTGCTCACAGATGGCAGAGTGGGTCAGCGCTTGGCGGAATAGGGCAGGAGCATAGGAGGCAAGCGCAGCCATGGTGGGGCTCAAAGCTGGAAGCTGAGAAGTGAGTTCAGGGCGGCACTCCAGCTGCAGCAGGAACCGGCGACCCCAGAGCGTTTGGAGAGGAGATGATGGGCGATGCGGCCAAGCTGCCAATGGGCTG